>JAESVG020000004.1:1273407-2546814 GCA_017309325.2 Elsinoe batatas | reverse complement strand
CGACCGAACGACCTTTATCGACGTTTCTATTGCATCCTTAACGAGGAATTCGGCGCAGACGACCCCCCTCGAAACCCTTAGGAGCGTAGAGGAGGATAAGAAGCGAAAACACGCCGCCTTAGAGCGCGGGTTTAAGCCGTTTATTTTAAGTTAAGGCGGCCTCCTTAGGAAAGAGACAGCGACGACGTTTAGGGAAATTCAATATTCCCTATCCTACGGCACGGAACAATGGCTATTAGGCTATATATCCGTGAATCTAGCTCGTATACAAGCTAGAAATTGGGCGGGATACTTTGTCAACTAAAATTGACAATATCTCAGGGAGTTCTTATTGGATTTTGCTCGTTTTTAGTTTATTATATGCGTAAAGAGGTAGACTAATTACGGTGTAAGTTTCGTAGTAAGAAGGCTACTCGTTGCTGTGTTATTTGGTTTTGCCACCGATTTGGATAGAGTATATCATAGTGGAACTCACTGAATAAATGCTTCTAACCCTAACCCTTCTTACTACCGACTTCCTACTTTCTATTCCGGACTTCCCCCTGGAATATCTTGGCTTTCTGTCGACATTTCGGACCCGTTGGACCTTTACGGAGTATCTACGGAGCTAGATCTACGTCGTCGATGTTAAATCGTCGTCGTAGCTCGTCTAGTTCCCGAGATATAGCCGGAAACCTGTCGACGCTTAGGATTTCACTTCGAACGCTTATTTCTCGGTTATTTCTAGCCGAAATGAGCCCGTTTTTGCTACGTTCTATTCTAAAAGAGGTAGAGAAAATATAGTAAGAGTTGGAAGTTGTTTGCTTTTGATTTGACTTCGTCACTTTCGTTTTACTACCCTTTAGATACAGGATATTATTGTAGATCCTCTGAATATATATGTTTCACCCTAACCCTAACTAGTATTAGGAGAGAGAAAGAAAGAGGTATAGAATGCTTTTTCCTATATACTCTAAAGAGTAATAGGTTTTTTAAGCTTAAGAGGAGGTATCGAGAGAAATAGTAACCTTAAGAGAATAAGATCCTATATAGAAGCTAACTTATACATGCTTCTAACCTAAACCCTAACCCTAGGGAAATTTAACATTCCCTATCCTATAGTATAGAATAATGGCTATTAGGCTATATATCTATGAATCTAGCTCGTATATAAGCTAGAAATTAAGCAAGGTACTTTATTAACTAAAATTAATAATATCTCAAGGAGTTCTTATTAGATTTTACTTGTTTTTAGTTTATTATATACGTAAAGAGGTAGACTAATTATAGTGTAAGTTTCGTAGTAAGAAGGCTACTTATTATTGTGTTATTTAGTTTTACCACTGATTTAGATAGAGTATATTATAGTGGAACTCACTAAATAAATACTTCTAACCCTAACCCTAGTCTCTCTCCTATGCTCTATAGACTCTCCTTCTCTTTCCCCGGACTTACTGCCGGATCTATAGACTCTAGTAGAATCTACTACTACTCCCCGAACTACTAGAACTCCCGCTAATATACTATAAGCGCTTCGAAACTATACTATTTACATAGGTACATTAGTGGCTATTTTAGCCTCTCTTTTCTTTCTCTCTCTCTCTATAGACATTCTAATAGATCTACTAGACGTAGATAACACTAGGAAACGCTACTAGACCCGGATCTAAGAGCTCTACCTTACTAGACTTACAAGAATCTATCGAAACCTTATAGAAGAGTAAGAAAGTATACAACTAGAAAATGTAAGTTTTCTAGACTCCTACTAGCTTACTATACTCTCTATAAGGTAAGATATACTTCTTAGCGACCTAGACGTTATAGTAGCTCTATCGATTTACCTCTTAACCCCGGTAGAGAAGGTATAAGAACTTTATTACTACTATAGATAAAGTTACTCTTTCGGACATAAGGATTATTACTAGGCATATATACGATAAACTAGGGTTAAACATAACCTTATTTACTACGTACTAACCTATGTAATTAACATAATACTATAAATGTAAGCTATATTAGAACTACATAGTAAAGAGAATTCCAATTAATATATCGATATAAAAATCAATAGGCTAACTAGAACGACCTTTATTAACGTTTCTATTACTTCTTTAACGAGGAATTTAGTATAGATAACTCCCCTCGAAACCCTTAGGAGTATAGAGGAGAATAAGAAGCAAAAATACGCCGCCTTAGAGCATAGGTTTAAGCTATTTATCTTAAGTTAAGGTAGCCTCCTTAGGAAAGAGATAGTAACAACGTTTAGGGAAATTTAACATTCTCTATCCTATAGTATAGAATAATAGCTATTAGGCTATATATCTATAAATCTAGCTTATATATAAGCTAGAAATTAAGCAGGGTACTTTATTAACTAAAATTAACAATATCTTAAGGAGTTCTTATTAGATTTTACTCGTTTTTAGTTTATTATATATATAAAGAGGTGGACTAATTACAGTGTAAGTTTCGTAGTAAGAAGGCTACTCGTTGTTGTGTTATTTAGTTTTGCCACTAATTTAGATAGAGTATATTATAGTGGAACTCACTAAATAAATACTTCTAACTCTAACTCTAGTCTCTCTCCTATACTCTATAGACTCTTCTCCTCTTCCCCTAGACTTACTACTAGATCTATAGACTCTAGTAGGACCTACTACTACCCCCTAAACTACTAGAACCCCTGCCGATGTACTATAAGCACTTCGAAACTACACTGTTTATATAGGTACGTCGGTAGCTATTTTAGCCTCTTTCTTCTCTCTCTCTCTCTCTATAGACATTCTAATAGATCTACCGGATATAGATAACACTAGGAAACACTACTAGACCTAGGTCTAAGAGCTCTACCTTACTAGACTCGTAAGAATCTATTAAAACCTTATAGAAGAGTAAGAAAGTATAGAACTAGAAAACGTAAGTTTTCTAGGCTCCTACTAGCTTACTATACTCTCTATAAGGCGAGATATACTTCTTAGTAACCTAGACATTGTAGTAGCTCTATCGATTTACCTCTTAACTCCGGTAGAGAAGGTATAAGAACTTTGCCGCTACTATAGACAAAGTTACTCTTTTAGATATAAGGATTATTACCGGGCATATACGTAGTAAACTAGAGTTAAACACAACCTTATTTACTACGTACTAACCTATGTAATTAACATAATACCGTAAATGTAAGCTATACTAGAACTACGCGGTAAAGAGAATTCTAATTAATGTACTAATATAAAAATTAATAGGCCGACTAAAACGACCTTTATCGACGTTTCTATTGTATCCTTAACGAGGAATTTAGCGTAGACAACCCCCCTCGAAACCCTTAGAGATATAGAGGAGAATAAGAAGTAAAAACACACTGCCTTAGAGCGTAGGTTTAAGCTATTTATTTTAAGTTAAGGTAGCCTCCTTAGGAAAGAGATAGTAACAACGTTTAGGGAAATTTAACATTCTCTATCCTACGGCACGGAATAATGGCTATTAGGCTATATATCTATGAATCTAGCTCGTATACAAGCTAGAAATTAGGCGGGGTACTTTATTAACTAAAATTAACAATATCTTAAGGAGTTCTTATTAGATTTCGCTTGTTTTTAGTTTATTATATACGTAAAGAGGTGGACTAATTACAGTGTAAGTTTCGTAGTAAGAAGGCTACTCGTTGTTATATTATTTAGTTTTGCCACTGATTTAAATAGAGTATATTATAGTGGAACTCACTAAATGAATACTTCTAACTCTATATAAGAGTAGCTTTACTAGAGAGGGAATATCCTCTAGATAAATCAGATAATAAGATAATAAGGTTTTAGTTTTAGGTGGTATATAGCTTACTAGCCTTATATATAATATAGGCTCGCAGGGGTTATATAGATAATATTAATTAGGATAATCTTCTATAAATTACTATTAGGTTATAATTATATATAAGGGTTAATAATTAATGACTTTTGCTTCTCTCTAGTATTCTTTAACTACTATAACTTTAAGTGTTTAAAGTAGAAAAGTAACAAGAGTTATAGGATATAGTACTTACTATAAGAATCTACTATAAGAATATAGACCCTAGTATAGTACTAGTATAGGCGCGCCAAGGACTTAATAGCACTACACTACTTATCTACTAACCTAACCTAGCACTATACTACGTCTAGAAAGAGTATAACTTAACCCGCACCTAGCGCTAGTGTAGTGCTATTTAGTGTGACTGTTAGGTTAAGGTCAGGAACTTTAAAATCTGAAATTTTTGCGGGATTTTTGCTCTTTTTCTATAATAACTCTTTCAAAATGAATTTTTTTTAAAAATTGGATTGTCTAAAATAATCTATAAAAAAACGCGCATTTAATAATATATAGCATGCTTACGTAATATAACTCTAGTATTTTTGAAATAGCTATCAAAGTTTTTGAACCTAGTTTAAAAATCAGAGAATCATATTACGTAATCAATTTATATATATAAAATATAGAAAATTTTATAGGGATTCTAATGATATAATTTTTCTTAAGATAATAATTCATTTAATACGAGAAATCGCGTTTTAACACGAAAAACCCACGAAAAAACAATAGGGTAATATAACTCTTTTAGGTTTAGTACAACCCCTTAACCCCGACCCAACGGTCACACTAGTGCTATTACAGCTATAGTGTAGTGCTAGCACAGGGCTATAAAAGGCTTAGTAGTACTACGCTAGCTAAAAGCTAACCTAAACCCTAGTGCAGGGATAGACCTAGAGAGTACCAGGTGTGCCCTAATAGTTACACTAGTTAGGAGGTGTTCTATCTATTATCCTTGGAATCGCTCTACTCTAGTGCCCTAAATCTCAAGAGTGAGCTCGCCTAGGCTTGTCTGCCTCATTGCTTATTACTACTAGCTCGTTAATTGATCTACTATAAAGAGACCGAAAAGTGCCAGGCAGCACTTCGGAAGCTATTCCCGAATGCATCAGAAGAGCAAGTGAACAACAAGACGTTCCTGCTCGAACGTAGTGTGAACCAAGCGAATGCTATGCATCAGGAATTGAACACACGTCAGGCTCTTAAGCAGCTGTACGTCGTTCCAGGCAATCTCCGCGCACTCATCTCTGCTTGCGGATTGATGGCAGCACAGCAGCTTTCGGGATTCAATACATTGGTGAGACCCTCCAATCCCTTTCTTTTGTAATCAAGTGGCGGTATTCCATTGAGCTTCAAAGATTTGCGAGAAGCTTCCGTGACATTGGCCAGCCCTGACGTTCGTCCAGATGTATTACTCGGCAACGCTTTTTGCCATAGTCGGTTTCAAGAACCCCATTGCTGTTGGATCTGTTGTGGCCATCACCAACTTCTTGTTTGGAGGTGTTTCGCTCAAATGGGCGGACAAGGTCGGACGCCGCAGGATCCTGATCTCCACAATGTGGGCCATGTCAGTCGCCCTCGCTGTCGTGGCTGTCGCTTTCCATTTCATTCCCATCAACCTCAGGACTCTTGAGCTGGAGACGGACAACGCTGGCTGGGCCGGTGTGCTCGTTCTAGTCATGATCGTCGTCTTTGTCGCCTTCTACGCATCTGGACTCAGCTGTATCCCTTGGACTGCAAATGAGCTACTCCCTATGGAGGTCCGCGCGGTTGGTACAATGATGATTACTTGCACATGCTGGGGCATGGACATCATCATCTCCTCCACCTTCTTGTCCATGATGAAGGGCATGACTCCATCTGGGGCTTTTGGCTTCTACGCCGCCATCAACCTCTTGGGCTGGCTCTTCATCATCTTCTTCTACCCGGAGGTCGCGGGTATGCCCTTGGAACAAGTACGTATGCTGTTCGAGGACGACTTTGGTGTTAAGAAAGCCAGAACATGGAGGAAGGATAATGCCGAATGGTTGAAGGAGCTGAGGCGCCATGGTGCTGTGCTCGGGGCTTAGTACAAACCCGGTGGAACGACACGACTACCAGATTGAATTCGACATGTGTGATCACGACAAGTATACACTTCTTCCATTGTCTTCCATGCTGTCGTCATGCTATAGTATTGTGTGCAGTGATCCATTAGTTCAGCAGACGGTCTACCACGAGGCCTGCAACTCCTATCGTCAAGGCCATGACGAAGTTGACGCCGTTGTTGTTGAGCAGGTCTCTACCTCGTCGCACTCTGCTTCCACCTGTGGTGAACAAAGCCCTTTTCCCATTCGCGCCTTCCACCACCCTGCCAGATGACTTGTCCTCGACCGTCGCTTGGGCCACTGCACCAAGGATGCTGTCCAGCAGACTCCCTCCGAGGCCTAGTACAGTAATCGCCCCGGCTCGTGATGCATCTCGGTACTCCAGGTAGTAGACTAATCCGATGATGGCACCACCGAGCAATCCTGCTCCCAAGCCCTCGATAGTTACTCCGCCATTCGTTCCCCGCGGTACCTTTTGAAAGGGAGGAGTTAGCAGAAATGGGCTCGATTTGGCTAGGATCCCAAGCTCTGATGACAAAGTGTCCGCTGCCGCCGCCGCATACGAACATGCAGAAGCAAACACCACTCTGCGGACGAGTGCTGCATCTGTTGAGACTGTCCCGTCCCCGCCAGTAATCAGGCTCAACACATCCCTGCCCGTATACCGCACGCCAAATGCCGCAAGGATGAACAAACTTGCGGTACCAGAATTGGCCAGGACCTGCACGGCATTTCTAGGTCCTTCAACTCCACTACCTCCAACAGACGAGACGGTGAGGCCGGATTTGGCTGCTTTGCCGACTCTGGTGGCAACGATGCCGGCAATGAAGAAAGTGACCAAGCAGGCAAACGGGACGGTTGACGGGAAGGATACGTGAAGGCAGGCTGTAGAGAAAGCAGTGAGGACACCTAAAGGAGTGAGTTTCTCCCGTGCCAACGAGAACGCCACCAGGACGAGAGTGATGCCAAAGGAGATGGGCGATATTCTGGGATCGGAAGGTGTGATCATGCTGAAGACGTAGAGAGGTGCAGACAAGTCCGGTGGCGGACGGCCAATCCCGAATAGCTCAACAGGTCGTCGACTGATAGAATGGGCTGATGATTCCAGCAGACTATCAACTTTAGATGCTATGATGGTTAATTGTGCGTGCCGGGAAAAAGGATTGGATTGACAAGGGAAAGACTTGATCGGCGACGTCACAGGCCCACTTTCCATTCCAAGGCAACCTCGAACCTCACAGTCAAAGCAAATGCTCACTTTGCGTTTATTCATCTTCACCAGACCTAATCAAACATCTGTCTCAGTGAAGCAGAAGCTTGTATAACACCTGTATACTTCTGAACAGCTTCCGGCTCCGATCTCAGGAATATGCATGCAAAGTTGACAAACGATCACCAGGACCACGGACTCAAAAAGAATTCAGTCAAAGTCAAGTATATTCCATAAACTCATATTGACATTGAAGTGAAAAGGTCCCGCTCAACGGAAGGGTGTGCTTGTCGTGAAGAATTGACCATCATCCCACGCTTTCCAGTTAATATCCCAATGCCCGACTTTCCCAAGCTTTTCAATCACTACTTACAGAGTAAGAGTGTTGCCGGCCTTGCCGACGACGGCGGCCTTGACGTTGGCAGAGCCGACAGCGGCGACAGAGTACGGAGCAGAGGTGAGAGTACCGCGAGCAGCAGTGTTGGCGCCAGTGCCAAAATTGACATCCTTGACGACAGCGAAGCCGGCGACATCACCGTTGTAGGTACCGAGGGGCTTGGCAACACCGACGAAAGCGGTGGACTCAACGAGGACCTGAGCCTTCTGGCGGGTGTCAATGCCGGAGGTGAAGATGCCGTCGTAGAAGCTGTTGACAACGTGAACAGTACCGAAGCGGACGGATGGCGTGCGGGAGCCAACGTTTTTCCAGTAGTTGTTGATGTAGGAGACGCGGAGGTGTCCAGTATCCTCAGCACCGTTGTTGTCGGAGTGACCAACAAGGGATCCCTTGAAGTGGTCGTGGAAGTAGGTGTTGGAGATGGTGACAAAGTCAGAGGCGTGGGTGACGTCGATGAGACCATCATAGTAGTCCTTGTCGTGGGTGATGTCGTTGGAGACGTCGACGTGGTCGACCCAGACGTTGGTGGACTCCTGGATGCCAATGCCATCACCGTTGCTGGCGACGACCTTGGAGATCTTCAAGTTCTGGATGATGACATTCTTGGACTTGGTGAGCTGGAGACCGATACCCTCAAGACCGGAGCCGGAGTTGGCACCGATGAGGGACTTGTTGCTGCCGATGTAGACCTTTGAGGATCCCTTGATGAGACCAGAGATGCGGATGATCTTGGCGGTGGTGTCGGTCTTCTTGCCGAGAGCGGCATTGAGGGCGTCGAGGGTGGTGACAGTGACGACGGCACCGCCCTTGCCACCGGTGGTACCACCGTTGAGGGAAGCGTAACCCTGAGGGGAGCCCTGCTGAGCAAAGGCAATCGAGGCAAAGGCCGCCAGGGCCGAGGCAACGGTGAACTTCATCGTGGATAGGGTTGCGAATACGACCAGGTACTCAGATGAAACCGAAGAAGGGCTGAAAAGGGCTAGAAGTTAATGAGACTGAAGGTTTGAGATGATGAGAAGGGCCGAAAAGCAGGGAAAGGAAATTCTGTCCAGCTATATACCACAATCTTAGCGAAGCATTAATGCAGCGGCCACGGACTTGTCGTCGCCGCCCAGATGTCTTCGGCGGTGGATTTGTCGCAGCATGCAGTGTCAGCGCGTACGCCTGCTAGTCAGCGGTGATGACCCTCTGCACTCCACCTTCATCTCGCGTAGACAATGTGAGGGAAGACTTGGCATCACCGGAGTTGAGATGAGAATTTGCACCAGTGAGAAGAAAGACTCGGTTCGATCCGGACCTTGCCCTGCGGAAGATGTCGTGGTAGATGAGAAAGTTGGGTTCGACGTGGATGAAACAAGGCTGTGACCAGGAAGCACACAATTTGGCGCTCTCTTTCATAAAGATCGCGTGCGAACGAGTAACAGCCTGTAGGAGACCAGCCTGTCGTGCAGCGCCATGCTGCATGGGGAACGATGAAGGCCTCCGATGCAACAAAAATTAAATTGTGTTGATGGAAGAACGAGGAGCGGTGGTAAGCAGGAGATCCACCAATGAAGTCGGAAGTCAGGTACGAGTAGCCAAGTACCATTTCCGCCCTGCTGCTCTCCCGCTGTGATCCTCAGGTACAAGGATGTGATCCACATGATCCCTGAACTCATCAAGGGGACAGCGTTCCAGACACAACCGACCCGTGGGTCGCCGTTCCGACCTCATTTGAGTTCCAATCTGTGTCGGAGATACTTGGTGATGGTCAAAACGAGGACATCGAGTACAAGGTTGCGGGGAAATATACCAGTGATCCTGTTGTTCATCTGCTGACCCTCGGTCTGTCTATCTTCCATCCACTCAGGTCGTGACAGCATGAAGCACGTCAACATGACTTGTGGCGATCGGCGAGATGCTGCAGTAGTTCTTGCTGGCGGTTCCACGAAGGCGTCAGCTGCGGATGGCTTCTTGGTATGCAGATTTGCACAACAGTAAAGTCTGGCTCGATCTCCACCCCGTGATCACACAGTACTTGAATAGCCTCTACCCAGCTGCAATGACAGGCACTTCCATTGGTCGACGACCAGACGCTATACATGAGGCCTAACCCGCATGCACCCCGGACCCCAGGTTGGCGCAGGGTCTCTGATGCATCATGGAGCGGACGGATGATTTTGCGGAGAAATTCAAATCCACAACTTGGCCATGACGATGACTATACCAGTCGGCTCGCCATTGCTTCGAGGTCTTCGAGGTCTTCGACATCTTCCGGCATGCGAAGATTTTCCGTCTGACTCTCATCGTCCGAGTCTCTCTGGAACCATTTCTTTTGCTTCTTGTGAGGCGCTTCACCATCACTGCCGTCATTCGCACCAGCTTCGTCGTCAGATGCGAGCAAGTCAATAGGCTCTTCACCATTCGCTAGTACAGCCTGTACCTCGCCGGCGTCGGAGTCGCCGTCGGGGTCGGCTCGTTCTCTCTCCTTCCTCTTTCGCAGCTTCTCCCTCCTCTTCGCCTTTGCTCGTGCTTTGTCGTCGATGTCGGCTTGTCGAACCTTTTCACTCTCCTGCTCCAAGAACTTTCTTCTCTGCTCGTCGACCGTACCTTCCGATCTGAATCTGGTACCATCATCCAGTTCATAAACGGGATGCGCGTTGCCCTCGTCGTCAAAGACCAGCTTAGTGCCTTTATCCTTTAGCTTCAACAACTTCTTCCTACTGGTCAACATCTTCTCCTTTCGCTTCGAGTCAATTACAATGGGCTGTCGGGCGCCGTCGATGTGTACGATGCGGCCACCAGGTGCTATCCCATGTCCTTCATCCACATCACTTGACTCTTCTTGATCGTCCAGCGAGACAGGTATTCGCTGTTTGACATTGAAAAGATCCTCTCCATCGACCTCAGCGTCGAAGCCGTCCTTGCGAGTGCCGTTCCCATCCTGCACAATCCGGGTGTAGTGGTCCGCCAGCACATCCTGATTAGTTCGCTCAAACATCCTATCATACCTCGTTCGGACAGTCTTGTCGTCACGATCTGATTCATCGCTCTCGTCCGACAAGCTTGGAATGTGTCGAGGTGCATTCTTCGCCGCTTTGGTATCTTCACCCTTGACAAATTTGATCTTGGGAGCACCAGGTAGACCCATACTGGCCGCGAAGTCTTCAAGAGGTAGCTCATCAATTTGAAATACCTCCTTATCCTTTTGCAAATGTATGCTGCGAGTGTAGCTGATAAAGGCCTTTTGTCCGAGATACTTGAGGGTGGGATCTTTGAAGCACATGCTTTGAAGTGCATCTTTGATGGACCGCTGCTTCTTCTGGCGCACATTGATACGCTCGATAGGTATCTTCTTGCTCTCAAGTCGTGAAAGAAAGCCCCCCTCCTCGATCGGATCCAAGAAGAGCACTGCTCTACCATCCCGCTCGTACCTTGCAGTTCTTCCGACTCTGTGGATATAAGTGTCGGCGTCCTCGGGGCAGTCGACTTGAACGACCCAGTCCACTGCCGGAAAGTCGAGTCCTCGGGCAACTACATCGGTTGCAAACAGACACGAATGCTTGGCTGAAGAGAATTTGTTGACAATGTCGAGTCGTGCCGTTTGCTTGTGTCGTCCGTGAAGGTGAAGGAGAGGTATACCAGGTTGCATACGGCGGAAAGCCTCATACACAAATCGTACCTGCTTGCCGCTGGACAGAAAGACCAGGATCTTTGCCTTTTTAGTGTTTTGAATAAAGCTCCACAAAGTGTCCAACTTCTGGCTCAGAGGGGTGACAATGTAATTCTGCTGAAGAGTCGCCGGGGTTGCCGAGTCACTGACAGCATTTGTCGAGATGTACTCTGGGTCTTTCAAGCTCAGTCTTGCAAGGTCACTGACTCTCTTGGTCTGTGTGGCCGAGAAGAGCAACGTCTGCCTGTCTGAGGGCAGGTATTCGATTATTGCATCCATCTCCTTCTGGAAGCCCATGTCCATGATCCTATCTGCCTCGTCGAGGATCAACATGCGTAAGTTGTCGCAGCTAAACAGCGCCGTCTGAGACAGGTGCTGCAGGATGCGTCCAGGAGTGCACACGACAATGTTCATCCTTGCCAACGCGTCCTTCTCTTCCTTGAGCGACTTGCCTCCGATGACCAAGCCAGCCGAGAACAGATGCCCTTTTCGTCCAATCTTGACCAGCACATCGAAGATCTGTATCGCAAGCTCGCGGGTTGGGGAGATGACCATGCCGCATAGACCTGCATCCGCACCGACGCATTGCTCACGGTACAGGTTCTCAAGAAGAGGAATCAGAAAGGCCAGAGTCTTGCCGGAACCCGTCTTTGCCGCTCCCAGGATGTCTCGTCCCTTGAGCGCCAAAGGTATCGCCTTTTGCTGGATGCCGGTCAAGGTGGTGAAGTGAGCAGAGTCGAGACCAGCAGAGGTGGGTGCTGACAGAGGAAGATCGGAGAAGCGAGAGACGATGGCTTTTGGGTCCTATATGATATCAGTCGATCTCTCATCTTCCATGAACCCATGTCTGGTCGCATACCAACTGCTCGACGGCCTCTTGAAGCTTTGCACCGTCCACATCATCTCGTTTCCGTTTCTGAGCTGCCTGTTGCTTCTTTGGTTTTGTTGGCCTTGTTCGACCTGATAGGCCAACAGCCATGGTCCAAGGTGATATGCTGTGGCCAGCGGACTGTGCTAATCGCAGGTATGATGCTTTTGTCAAGTTTTCTGGACATCTGCAAAAACAAGGCGGACCCTCGAAACTGGAAAGTTTGGGAATGACGATGTGGGGAATTTTCCCGCCCTCTTCTCCGCCAAAACTTCGGTGTAACTCCGCTTGTGCATCTCCTTCCTATTGTGCCCAAGCGATCATCTATGCTCGTTCAATAGTCACACGCCGGACTCTTGATATGATCAAGTCCAAGCCCCGACCAGGACTTGCTTGACGCTGGCGTGCAAAGATAAAGACAGTAGGTATATTCATTCCATCTTTTAGGGTAGTCTCTCTTTCATCTCGCATCATGCCTTACCGTACCAGTAGATGGCAAACTCTCGTGAGGATCCTCCTCGTCGGCGTAGGCTCGGCCTCGATCATATCTACCTTGCCCCCCAATGCACAGGATCTCTTCAATCAGTCCATGTCATGGCTGGATGGCCTGTATGACCCAGAGGCAGGATATCTTTACGACGTCTCGCAAAACACACAGACATCTTTGAACCATGTCACTCGAGCCTCAGCGTGGTATGCGACGGGGTTGTTGGCAAGAAACGAGGGCACCGATGCCGCGGAAGCGAACCAAATCATCCGAAACGTGATTTCAGGCCAATTCAAGAACCCCCAGGACCAATGGTATGGCACATACCAGAAATATCCCGAAGAGCCGACAATTGGTAGTAGCGCATATCCGGCCAAGATCTACAACAGCTGGGATCCAAATTGGAGAGGCTTTATCGGCACCGCTTTTATCCAAGCCCTCGAAGAATTTCCCAATCTGATCCAACCAGAGGTCGAGAGCCTAATGTTGGAATCATTGTACAACAACACTGTCGGCGACAGCTATCGAGTCGGTGGTGTCGATGGAGACAATCTGTACCCTGCCTACAGCAATCCCGCCATTATGCGGGCCTTTGTCAGTGGATGGACCGGTCGCAGACTAGGTGAAGCCAACATGACCCAAGCTGGTGAAGAAGATGCGAGACAGATTGTGGATCTCTTCAATCGCGCTAACACGCTTTCCGAATTTAACAGCGGAACTTACGCAGGGGTCTCCATGTACGCCCTCTCGCTATGGGCCCGATACATGCCTGAAGATTCCATCATGGGCCAGAACGGTCGTCGAATGCTCCAACATACATGGAAGAGTGTCACTGATCTATATCATGCCGGCATGAAAAATAGTGCTGGTCCATGGGATCGAACCTACGGCTACGACATGAACCGATACCTAAGCATCCTGGCGCTGCATATCTGGAACTTGGTTGGACGAGAAGCAAGTCCCCTCATCGACAAGCCGTACGCCATGAGTCATTCCGGCGACTATGCTTGGGGCCCAGTCATCGCTATCCTTGCCGGCTTCCACAACGAGCTCGTCCCGGAGGAAGCTATTGCTCGATTGACCACCTTCTCAGGCGAGCACATCGTTGAAACCTCTGCTTTCTCGCCACCATATGATGTATACCCTCGAAACATCACTACCTGGCTGAGTGACAATGTCACGATAGGCGGTTCAACCTTCAACGAGACCAAGGTGGGAGGCCCTGCCTTGAATCCCAGCACCTGGAGTCCAGCCGTCGTGCAGTGGAATGCACCTGGTCAGATTGGCTGGTTGAAGTGGTTTTCCACAGAACCAAGTCTCGTTGTGGATATTCGACCTGGAGTACTCAACTTGACCTACCCTTACGGTAGTGCATCATCTGTGTTCAGCTTCATGGTCTCGCCATTTCGGACCAAACGCGACGTCAAAAATTGGGCGGATTTGCAGGGCGTCACGATTAACATCTCAGGCAACGCAGCAGACACATATGATGTGACCTACCAGGGCGCTTTCGGGGGCTCAGGGTCTGTGGTTAAGTATGGCACTATCTGGTCTTCACTTGCGGCTCAATGACTGATATGACGCAGTGATTTCGAGTTCTGGAACTTCACGTACCGCATGCCTGCTGATTTGGTTGGTGAACCAAATATGGTGCTATCAATTGAGCTCCCACAATCAGAATAATCTCCTGGATGGTGAACGTCTATCGATCATACCGCTACATTGATATATCGCGCTACAAACCACCTGGTGTTCTAGAAGCACAATCAGAGACCCCAGATCTACGGTAGACATAATTGAGACTCTCCGACCCAATCGAAAGTCCTGCATTGCTCCCTCACACGATGCACTAGTCACCCCGATCCCATCACAAGACGGTTCGCTAGGTCCCGCGTCCTGCAGATCAATGGTGTTGCTTGATCCGCACGCGAGGTTGCTGTTGTGAAAATAGCAGCAAGGTCACATGACATTAGACACTGACAGATAGAGTTCAATTCGAATCTCAGACCATACAAAAGGTCAAACCGATCATTCCAGCACACTTTTTAGTTGCTGATGTAGTGGTCTCGAGTCACGTTCACGTAGCTTTCTGGCTCTGCAACTGTACTCAATCTCGAATTACGATAGTCCCCTTCTCTTGCCGCGCAGAAGAAATCATCATCAATGAAATTGTTGAGAAAGTCGTGTTGGTGTAAGATGAAATCCATTTCGGACATTAACGAAAGTGATATGGTTCCCAAACCCTAAAAGAAATCCAAGTTCATCTTAGGCTGCTAATACAATCCTAAGAAATGAAATATAAAGCAAATATCTCCTGTGTTCAGCCATCTCTTGTGCCTCTCGTATGCTGATACGCACAGGCCTCGTCTCTCAATTGCCACCACAGGTCGGGGGCTGCTTGACGGGTGTGGAAGAGGCTGCGGGTGCGGCTGAACTGGAAGAGCTAGCAGGGGCAGCAGGGGCGGCAGGAGCAACGGAGCTTGTCGAAGTACGCGCAGCGGCGACGGTGACGGACTTGTCTCCTCCTGCACCACTGGAAGACCCTCTGATGGTACCGCCGGGGATGACCGCTGGACCAGGGGTGGCATCGAATGAAGTTGAACGTCCCCAGACGCTGAAGTTAACAGCTGGGTCGGACTGGGCGTACACGCCCGGAATCTGTGCACTCGTGCCTGGGATACTCGTTGCTGTACTACCAGTCACCTGAATCTGAGCGCAGGCGTAGTAGAATTCGGCCTCGCCGACGTGTCCTCCATGGGTAGCAATGTGCTCGGCGCGAGCGAGATACTGTCCATTGGGGAGGGTCGCCGGGATCGGGAATGAGATCTTATCTTCTCCCCACGAGCACCACGCAGTGGTCTGGAGTGTATTCGCGGCGCCAGCTTTGCACAACAGGGCTTGGTACACTTTGTACCACGGTCCGGCTGGAGGGGCACACCTGATGCTGCGTTGGTGACTGGGGTCACGTAGACCTGCACAGGACCAGGATGTAACATTCCTGTGGCCCCGAAAGCTTGTTGGAGGCCGACCTTGTCACCTGCCTTCACAGACATGACCTGAGCCGCTGGGGTGGACCCCTTGTTGCAGGTGAAGTCGGCATTAGTCGGCGAGATGGAGCCACTGGGGGCGTTCTTGAACTTGGTCGGCATATACCCGTTCTGGTGCTTTCGGATATATGTGTTGGCGGAACCCTTTGCGACATCATTGACGAAGAGCTTGTCGAACGTATAGTGAGCACTGCACAGCTCAGTCGCCAATGCAACGAGGGATAAAGCGAATGTGGTCTTCATAACGCAGATGAGAAGATGGCTGACCAGAGAACGAAATCAAAAAGAGTGAATGGAAGAGAAATGTGCAAACCAGTGCTGTTGTTGAAGAATCACTCCTTTGGATGTGGCTTCCATGATGCTTTATGTGTATGCCAGACGCGATGCACCATCAAGTTGGAAGGCCTGAGTCGCTATCTCGCTTGAGATCCGAAACAAAGATCGACTCGTGAATAGTCCTGACACGACCCTAGCGAAGGAATGATGCAGATTCTGCTCGGTACATGCAACCACAGGTGGCAGTGATGTGAGGCGCGCAGGCGCCAAGAAAGGACTAAGGTTGGTCGTTTCCGCCTCTAATGCACGCCGACACCCCGATAATAGTCATCTGCTGAAAATGTGTAAGTGCGACTCGGAGACACATCGGAGGGAGAGGGTCTTCGGGAGACTGACCCTGGGGACATATTCCAACGCCACACGGCCAGGAGCGAGGTATATTCGGCAAAATAGACGTATGAAGCATTTCGAGACACTGTCATTGACTGCAGTAGTGAGCTAAGACATTGGGTTGGCGTTCTGAACTGAGCCATGCCGAAGATGTGTCAGCAGAGATCCAGGTGTTATGGAATGATGGAGAGTAGTCATGGGGAGATGACATTACATCCTTGTTTGGAAGCTGTGTTCCCCTGGAACAGACGACGGGAGATGATAGGGAAACCGGAAGTGCGACCGAACAGGTACGAGAATGCCTGGATACCTGATGCAGCTCTACAACGATGCAAGCAGTGGCTACTGATAGTGGTCACAAATTATTCCCTGAAGCTGTCATTGATGCTGTCTTCAAGGGGAGCTTGAAGTTCAGGTGGTCCAGTAGGCTTACAGTAGCCGGATATGTCGGGAATTTCTTCACACGTGATTGCTTTCAGCACGGACTAATCTGATACTCTTGCAGTATTGTGCACTCGACAAAGCTGGAGCTGCTTGTATTGATGGGTCTATACCCTGGTCTGAGTGTGAATTTGAGCTTCCGCAATTGGATAGGGCAATTGTTCATCCTGCTACTCCAGGTCAGGGTCCGTTCAGAACACTTCAGGCAGCATTGTCTACGACCTGACTCGCTCATCAGTCCTCCCGGTGACCGAACCGCGTTTGCTTGAGAACGTCTTTACAGGATCCCGCAAATCTGCCATCATCGAGCCGTCCCGATCTGCATTGGTCATCATCGATATGCAGAATTTTTTTCTCGATCCGCAACTCTCCCCGGGAGCTAGCGGTGGGAGGGGCGCGGTGGCACCCACACTGAACATGATTAATGGCCTCCGAGCCATTGGTAGTAAGGTCTTATGGACGAATTGGGGTTTGACGGAGCAGGACCTGGTGGACATGCCAGCGAGCTTCAAAGAAGGGTTTGCCAGTGATGATGCGAACGTTGAGGGAAGTACGTTCGGCAGCGACATGGGGACCATTACAGCAAGTAATGGAACGGCACTTAGTGTTGGGAGAAAGTTGATGAGAGGGACTTGTGAGTGCTGTGAAAGTCGGCCGCCAGCAGTGTCGCTAACGTTCGTGCAGGGAACGCCCAGCCCTGGGGAGATCTGTATCCAGCGATGATTGAGGGGTTGGCGACTGGGACAGACCTGTACTTCAATAAGAGTATCGCCAGGATATCATATGTTGATGAATGGTGGCTGATACTTGCAGACCGTCTCTCCGGCTTATGGGGAGCACAAACGCCCCTGGGAATCTGGTTGGAGGAGAACCAGATCACGACACTCTTCTTTGGTGGTGTGAATGCGGACCAGTGTGTCTGGGGTACCTTTCTCGACGCTTACTACAAGGTAATTCGTTTTGATCATCAGACGAGGCGGCTTGAACTGACATGTTTCAGGGATATGATGTCGTATACGTCGATGATATCTCACAGACCCTGTCCCCATTCTCGGCCAGACAGATGGTAAGATACAACGCCAATTTGGACGGTTTCATTGGCAACTCGACCGAGATATTGGCAGCCTTGAGCGCATGATGTACCTTGTAGCGCAAGAGACCTTGGCGCTATAAGTTCATGCTTTGCGCGACCGGCGCGGACCCGACTGTTTCTGTGCAGTGCCTTTGCCTGCTTCGGCCGATGGAGTTGCTCCAGCACTGTCCGTTTTGCCGGCCTTTTTCTCCTCCCTTGACTTCTTCTCTGCTCTTGTCTTCGCACCACGTTTCTCAGCCTCTTGAATCATTGCTTCACTGTATTCCCACAGCAGCTTCTGCTTGTTCTCATCCTGAATATCCTCTCGCCCGTACGGGACCTCTTTGCACTCTTTGATCAGCCAGCCGCCCTCACCGCGTCCGTAGTGCTCCTCCATGGCTGCGTACAAGAAGCTTTGGGCACCCGAGTCCGGAGATTTGAGGACGAGCCACCAAAAGGGATACATGATAAGGTAGAGTCCAAGTCCTATTAAGGATCCCCAGGACAAAAATCTCCTCATACCAGGCGTACGTGTGAAACCGGGATCAACCAGGATTACCCTCGTGTTCATCGGCTTTTTGTCAGGTCGCGAGTATGAAGAAAGATGTTTCTGGAAGGCTTGGGCAAAGGTGGTGAGCGCCAGTTTAGATGAAGCGTATGCAGTGCCAGCGTTGAAGGCATGATTTGATTGCGACTTGGCCTTCCCGCCCTTCTCTTTTGGTACCACCGGAAGCTCGCCAGCCAGATATGAGACGCAGTTGCCAATGATGACTCTCACTTCTCTATCCGCTGGTTGTGCTCGCAAGGCCGGGCTGAGTATGCCAAGTAGATGGAAATTGGCCAGATAGTTGATGCCCCAATTGACCTCCAACCCTTCTTCCGTGCTTTGTAATACCCCTCCTCTTGGTGTGATGGTATTTGCGCAAAGTACTATCATGTCCAATCTTCGTGGAGGTGCATTATCGATCCATTTGGTCGCGAAAGTCCGGATCGAGTGAAGACTCGCCAGATCCACCTGTTCAGCAGTGATGAGCTCGTTCGCAGTCTGAGTTCGGAGATCCTCGATTTGATCGATAAGGAAGAGGTCGTTGACAGGCGCCTGGGTCAGAAGCACGATCTGTGCTCCGCGAGAGGCCAGCCCTCTTACTACCTCAGCGCCAATGCCAGAGGTTCCCCCCTTGCTGTTTAGTTTACTGGCGTAACATGCGACCGGATCTCGACTTACAGTGACCAAAACCACCTTCCCGTGCATGTTACGCTCTGATCCATTGCTGGCTCCTTGGAAGTAGGCTTTCAGAAGGTAGACGATTCCAATCGCAATGCCTACCTTGAAGAGGAGAGGAGCCAAGGGCACGCTGCCAACCCCCTCAGTGAGAATCTGCCTGATCACCGGGACAGGCATGACTCCCTGACCTGCTCGAAAAAGCTGTACATGAAGCTTTCAGTACGATCGAGACGATGGAAGAGGACGGCGACTTTCAAGATCATGACATGACTCGGGCGCAACCGACCGCTTAGTCATGCTCGCAGGTCTCGAGGCTCGCGGATCATCAACCTTAGACCTGCTGATTGTCTTTCTCAGACCATCAACATACTCGCGCACATGAGTCGTTACGAGGACGAAGACTACGAGATTCCTCTTGTAGATCAGAGATACTTTGGCGCCGGGATCAAGCGCAAGAGAGTCCCGTTCGTCGCCGCATCCCACAGCAACCAAACCCAAGCAATCGCAACACCCAAAACAGCTGGTGAGGAAGCGTGCAATGCATACCTCAGTATTGTTCTAAAACGGCAATCAACCGTCCCTCCATGTGAAACAAGCGCAGCCAACACTGTCAATAAGGCTCCCAGTCCTTCAGAAATCGAGTCATTGGTCTGCCTTGTCTGCAAAACACCAGTCACACAAGGTCAAAAAGCTGAAGACCATGCCGGAAGTATCACGCATCAGGTTTGTCTTCCTCATAGTCATCCACCGTCTTCTTTGGACAGACAGCGGAAAGGATTGAACATGCTCGAAAGTCATGGCTGGGATCCCGATCGGAGGCAGGGGCTAGGCGCTACTGGACAGGGGATTCTCCATCCCGTGAGAACACAGGAGAAACCCGACCGGCATGGGCTGGGACATGATCAACAGGGTCACAACGGAGCGGCTGCTTGGAAAGATCGACCCAGCAGAAAGCCTCAACAACGACTGGATGCTGGGAAGGTGAGACGGCTCGAGGAGGAATCCCGGCGAAAGGATGCGCATCTGCGCGACCTCTTCTATCGCAACGAAGACGTAGAGAAGTATCTGGGCGAGCAAGGCTGATCCTTGTCTGGCTTCTAGCCCCCCTGAACCACCGAGCAATACCGACGTCGAGCCAACTTCTCGCATGCACGTGGATGCCTGTGAGCAGGATTGGACGCGCAGGTAACCTCGAGTCTTACGGTATTCAGGGCATCTGGATCTGGCGGCTTGCAGAAACACAGGGCTGGATGCCGTCGCACAAAGCGGTCAAGCTGCAGGGTATGCAGAGCCCCAATCTGGTCATCACCAATGCGTGGCAAGAGAGTTCCGACGTGTCACATGCTCAATTACCAATAGTGACCACGGACCGAATTTCGCAGTCAAGAGTGCCGTATGCAAGCTATCTCATGGTCGGGTCCCCATGCAGTATTAGACTAAGAAATCGACGTGTCCGATACGTCCAACTATCAATGTTTTGACCTCACGAATCAGATATTTTGGCGGTGTAAACACTCTCCAGGGACCTAGACCCCCAACACTTCTGTTCTCTACTTTGTTTTGGGCATATCTGCAGCAGGGCGTCGTTTGTCGGTGTGTTTGCAGTTTGCAGGTTCAGCGTCGAAGGAACGGCCCACAAACGCTGATTCCTTCTTGCCGCCATCTCCCCGGTCGAATCACGTCTCTGAGACCCAGCCTTACCTCTGGCATGTGGAGACATCATGGCGCGTGCATAATTGCCTCTCTCCAATAATCGATGCACCCGTCACCTGGGTAAAGCAGACGGTCGTACAGAACGGCAAAGCAAAAACAAATCTTGCTGAATCTGTTTAGCTTGTGTTACCCAAGACAAAAAAGCAGTCGACATGATCCATTGCGTGTCGAGTGTCACAAGTCGCCCAAGACTCGCTTGGACTTGACAGCGCACGTTGTTGGGCTTCTGACTTCTCACACCAGAGCGGTCACTTGACTCGACATCACCAGATCTCGCGTGGCTTGTAGAACGACCGAATACCGGTCAGGCAAGCCACCGGAGCTACTTCCAGAACGCTATCACAAGAACATTTGCGAACAGGTCAATAGTTCTGTTGTAAGTCTTACGCGCCAACATCAGCTTCTGTTGTTCACGTCGCCGAAGGAATGGAACAAGAAAATCTGCAGGTCCTGATGCCGGTTCCATAGTTTTGGAGAGGCACGGAATTGGCTGAAGAATGTGATCGACTGTGATCCTTCGATCCCTCAGCGTGGCACGACCTCCAGCCAATACGCGTCCAACACTATTTCCGTGGCTTTTCAGAGACTGGGCTATTGCTGACGTCTGATTTGACGTTTATGTAGAGGCTGCCCAACAGTCATCATATCGTCCGTCAACCTCGAGGTGACGAGTGTGGTGCGGCGCAGACTCTGGCAACCCATTGCAAAGACTGAGGGGAGCCCAGGAAAAAGGCCTTGCCAGCTGACTCCAGCGCGCAATAATATCGCTCATGATCCAGCCCATAGTTGTCGTCGTTCGGTCATATATATCGATGGAAATAGATGCAGCTGATGTACATGTGCAAGTATCATGCAGGCGAAAGGGTCTGCGGTCAAGAGCAAGTCGAGCCCAACGTGCATGCTTCTGCACTAACTGCCGACCTTGCATGCTAAGGTGCCACACCTGACAAAGTTAGGACTGCCAACCGGGAAGATACATTACTAGCCTTCGTCCTTCCCTGCCCTCGCTCGCGCGCGTAGATACAACCTGTCACGAGGGTCATTTATCATCATCCAGACAATTCACCATTCTCCTCCAAGCGAACGTCAAAAGGTCGAGATTGACTCGTCGGTCTGCGACACACTATTTGCAGATCGATAGGAGAACGGACCAGCTCTGACAGAGTCCTGGTACGAGCCAGGCACTCCCGTACGCGGCACCCCTGGCAAGAGACGATCCCTGCGCTGCCCTTCCAAGGAAAATCCAACGCCCCTGTTCCCCCTTCTCGGACTCTCTCAACCCTCAATAATCTCTGCTGCGAAATTACGACGCTGATTCGTTCCATCTGCCGCACCCAGACCAGTTTGAGAGAGCACAGGCAGCAGTCACCTTCGTGCTCGTCGTCTCGTTCTCTCAGCCACACGCACAAAGAAATTGGGCGAAAAAGTTTGACTCTTTGGTTGTTTGACCTTGGCGGGACTGGACCGTTCCCGCAGTTCCACACCACCCGTACCTACATCTTGCTCCTTGACCCCAACCTCCTCTTTTCCTCTTCCCTTCGAACGCGTTCCACAACAAGGACAACTGTCGCTTACACATCCATTCTTCACTGCTTGTCGCGAGATCTTCACTGGTCTTGCTCTGGATTTGCAAACGGCAGATTCATTCTCAACGTCAAATGTCGACTTCTCGAGGCTCACCTTGCGCGTCTGAATTCTGTGGAAGTCCTCGACAACCAGATCCAAGGCGAGAAAGAACATAACAAAAGAGACGACAAACACGACCCTGTGAAGAAAGTCGTCTGCGGACGTGGACGAGGTTCAGGATGTTCTCCACACGGTACTCGACATACCAATCTTCACCATACTACTCAACATCCTACGACTATCAAGCGTCTCCCGCATCTCCTGCGGGAGGGCAATATTATTACACTACCTACACAGCTTCTCCCGGCAAGTCGTCGTCCAAGCACAAACGACGCGCTACAGCGGATGGATATGGATACGCCGCGCCTCAAGGGACATACTACTACTCTCCCGAGGAAAAGCCAAAGCGCAGCTCGTCGCACCGCCATCACGATCATGTAAGTGGAGAACGACGTCGCAGCAAGTCAACTCGCCAGCCGAACGTGTATACAACAGAAGCTTCCGGTAAACCATACCGGGCAAGCAATGCCTACTACACGCACCCCCAAATGTCGTCGCATCACGCCTACACTGGTGGCCGCAATGCCGCATACGGGAACGCAGACCATGGCGCAACGTACGAGCGAAAGTACCGGACTTCACCGCCGCCGTATGATCGACAACAATATGCTCATGGGGCTCATACTAATGGGTATTACGCTCAGACTCCTGGATATGAACAGCAGACACGACCCAAGCGATCAGCATCTTACTCTGCCAAGCAAGCTCCACCGCAAACGGCTTACGCCACGACTCGTGCGGCTACGGACGCAGATGCTCGTCGCGCTGGCATCCCGGCAGGATTCTCCCTCAAGCATTGGGATCCTTCGGAAGAGCCAATCCTTCTCCTTGGCAGTGTCTTTGATGCCAACTCGCTCGGCAAGTGGATCTATGACTGGACCGTCGCCACCCACGGAGCAGGCGCACCAATCACAGAGATTGCCGGTGACCTGTGGCTCTTGCTTATCGACCTAGCTGGCAAGATCAAACGTGCCGAGGGCAAGTTGCCTCGCGTTCGGAACCCAGATGACAAGGAGTTGATCGACGATTTTCTCGAGTCCGGCGAGCGGCTCTGGCAACGCTTCAGCAAGCTTCTCAAGATCTGTGAGCAGTACATGCTCAAGGCTGCCAAGAAGGAACGATCATCGAAGAAGGTCGTCGTCGGCAAGAACAGCGGCGTCGAGTTTGTCAAATGCATCTTCGGTCGCGACAAGGAGATGGACAAGACGGAGAAGATTATGACTGGTGTCCGACTCTGGAGCATGCGCTTCGATGCCAATTGCGACGAGATCCTCCGCTACACCTGATCTCATGACAAATCTGAATGTCATCACACCATCACATCATTAAATCGACAACACATCAACAGCACTTGTCGCTTATCGAAGCGGCGAAGGAAACGGAAGGAGTTTAGGGCTTGCCACAGAAAAAGAGAAATAATGCATCGACGATACCCAAGGACCCCCTTCATCGAAGGGGCGCCTTCGCTATGGTGTTATTTCTGCTGCTGCCTGCTGCCTGCTTCATCATTTAGCGCAAGATACCACTTAAGCGTCATCGATATCACTGCTGGGGGAAGGCGCAATTCATTTCTTACCCTCATTCGGTCAATTAATTTAGCTCAAGGGTCAGGATGTATCAGTAACGGTTCACTTTTGGGATGCTTTGGGAGTTGGATCGAGGTTGTTTTCATGGGCTAGACAAAAGCTTCTACTTTCTTATTCTGCTACCTGCACTGACTTTGTTGGGACACGGTGCTGGGATTGTCGGCTTCATGCATGGCCAGTAGGATTAGACATATACCCGTACCTGCAAAGGTGCAAGATCGAATGTAGTTGACTTGTCCACATTTTGCCAGTCCCGCGCGCGATGCCTTTGCAGCAAGATGCTCTGTCAACTGTGAGTCATGCTTCGCCATTCATGCCGACTCTCAAAACCTGTCAGCATCAGTGGCGAATCAGATTGCCACGCCACAGATTCGCCACAAACCGCCTCCGTCTTCCCCGGTCGTAATGCATCTGATCAAATACGCTCTCAGATGAATCGGAACATATGAGCCTTCACCCCTCGCTTCATCGCCACCGGTTTGCCGTCCTCGTACTCGACGCCTGCTGCGCCGCCTTCGTCTCGATCTCCATAAGCGCCTTTGATCTTTGCGACCATCTCTGCGTCCACTTCCGCCTGTGTCCTCCGTTTCTTGGGCAGAACTCCATTCTGGGATGCATCCTTCTGACTTGTTTCAGCGTCTATTGTTTGACCTTGGTCACGAGGTGGCGAAGCTGATGCTTTGATGGCAGAGGCCGTGAAAGATCGTATCCCGCTCTTGGAGATTTGTGATGCGCATCCGCGTGATGCGCATAAACGTCCAGTCGATAGCATTTTGTTTGAGTGTGGTTGCCGCCGATTGACGAGCTGCCATGTAGAGATATGACCATGCCTTCCAGTGCCAAGGCTCGTGCGCGGCGGGGATGCGGGAGTACCCGTCACATCTTTCGCGCTCCAAGGATTTTCCCTTCAAGCTCTTTGCCATCTCTCACCCCACCTCAGCATTCAGACCCTACCGATTTCGAATTCTCCGTCTGCTTGGATGACTGGTCACTTGGACGGACGAGTACACATTCGACCTGAGGTCTAGCGTCAGCCTTCACCACCAGCATGCCAGTCGTCAAAGGTGGAGTCTGGACGAATATCGAAGACGAGATCCTCAAAGCCTCTGTCAGTAAATATGGCTTACACCAATGGGCTCGTGTGTCCTCGCTGCTGGCCAGAAAGACGCCAAAGCAGTGTAAAGCGCGATGGACCGAATGGCTCGACCCAGCGATTCGCAAAGTGGAGTGGACCAAAGAGGAGGATGAGAAGCTACTACACCTGTCCAAGTTGATGCCGACACAATGGAGAACGATCGCTCCCATTGTCGGGAGGACAGCGACTCAGTGCCTTGAGCGATATCAGAAGCTGCTTGACGAGGCAGAGCAGAGGGAGAACGATGAGTTTGGTCTGGGTGGCCCGGCTGGTGGCGAAGGAGCCGCGCCCAGTGCCGACGATGTACGCCGACTGCGCCCTGGCGAGACAGATCCGGACCTCGAATCGAAGCCCGCACGACCCGACACCATCGACATGGACGAAGACGAGAAGGAGATGTTGAGCGAAGCGCGTGCGAGGTTGGCAAACACACAGGGCAAGAAGGCCAAGCGAAAGGCCCGAGAGCGACAGCTGGAAGAGAGTAGGAGGTTGGCGCTATTGCAGAAGAGGCGAGAGCTCAAGGCTAGCGGGATCAACATCAAGGTCACCAACAAGAAGAAGGGTCAGATGGATTACAACGCTGATATACCCTTCGAAAAGCAAGCAGCGTCTGGCTTCTACGATACCCGCGAGGAACAGGACGACAATGAACGGGAGCGAGAAGCTTTCGATCCGAGGAAGAAGCAGCTCCAGAATAAGCGCAAGGGCGATGGGGAAGGAGAACAGGGCGAGGGTAAGAGACAGAAGAAAGACAAGGATAGTGGCTCTGCTGCCTCTGCAGCTGCGGCAAAGGCGGGCCAACTCGCGAGACTCAGGGAGCAAGAAGCGAGCAGCAAACGGCGAGGTCTTGTTCTGCCTGCACCACAAGTTAGCGATGCCGAAATGGAGGACATTGTGAAGATGGGTTTGCAAGGCGAGCGAGCCACCATGACTTCAGGAGAAAATGACAGCACCCGTGGACTTGTTGGCGACTACTCGAGTCAAGTTGGCGCAACACCAATGAGGACACCAATGGCGCCCCAAGAAGAAGATCGGATCGCCAACGAGATTCGAAATGCTCGTCTTCGAACAGCGACTCAATCTGCTCTTCTCGGTGATGACAGTGCCGACATTCAGGACGAGGCAACGACTGGATATCAAGGAGCTGCACCAGCGAAGCAGACACTGGCGACGCCGAACCCGTACAAGCAAGTCAATGGATCGGCAGCCACTGGCGCAACTCCAATGCGAACGCCGCGAGATACCTTCCGTCTTAACCAGGGAGATGAAACGGCTCTCATCGGGCAGACACCCAAGGACATTCGGACGCGAGAACAGGCCATCAGGAATGATCTACGAAGCAAGCTGGCATCTTTACCCAAACCCAAAGAGACGGACTGGGAACTCGAACTGCCGGAGGAGCGGGATGAGACGGCGGTCACCACAGACTTATCGAAGGAGGATGCAGCGATCAGGGATGAGCGTGAGCGACAAAGGAAAGAGGCCGAGGCACAAGCAGATCTCCGGAGGCAAAGCCGAGTGGTGCAGAAAGGCCTACCGAGACCAAGTGTCGTTGACGCGACCGCTCTGTTGAAAATCGCCAGAAGCGAAGAGGATCCTGTCAAGAGGGAAATTGCAGAAGGGGTGGCAGCCCTGATGGCAAATGATGCACAGAAGTTTGGTGCGAGGAGGCAGAAGGTTACAGGTCAAGCAGGTCGCGTGTCGGACCTGACCGAAGAGGAGATATTGACGGCCAGGATGGAAGTAACATTTGAGCTGGGCAGGAATGACGAAGCTACGAGGAAGAAGCTGGTCGAAGATTTCGGTAACAAATGGGACGAGTTGCATGCTCATCGGATGCTGCCTGGGCTGGCGCAGTACGGCGATGACGAGATCGACGAGAGGCAGCTGATGAGCGAGGCATTCGACGTGAGTTGATATGCTATCGGCGTTTCCGATGAGAGACTGACTTACTGGCAGAATTTACAAGACTCGCTTGTTGCTACAGCGGAGAAAAACAACGAGCTTGAGAAGAAGCTTAGCAAGATCCACGGCGGGTACATCGCCCGAGCAAAGGCCCTGCGCAACAAGATTGTCGAGGCCGCCGAATACTTGTCCAAAACCAAGATGGATGTTGAGACGGCTCGCGCGGCTCAAGTCAGCGAGGATGCCGCTGTTCGAGACCGACTGGAAAGACTCAGAGAGGAAGTCACACTGGTCAATAGACTGGAACGAGAAGCGCAAGAGACGTATAGAGAGCGTCGAGCAGAGCTGGAGTCCACAGACTAATCCCAAGAAGGACTATGGTCTGCTTGGACGGGAATCTCACTGGGCGATAGAAAGGTGTGTGGCACATCAAGGCCTGGACCGTCTTCTGGAACCGTACGGCACAGCAACGGTCGAGGTTGACCACGCCGATATGGGGAATGACACTTTTCTAGAGAAGCCCTGTCTACCACGCATTACTCTTCTTCTGACAGGTGCGGTCGGCTCAGAGTAAATCCTTACCGTGTCTCAGCCAGCAGATCTATACTCGAATGAACAAGTCCACTCGAATGTCCTCGGAGTCACCGCCAGGCCGTGCAAATCAGACCGTTTCATCTACTGCTTGCAAACCCCATGCTTGATCAATTCAACCTCATCAGACGTTACAACGGCTCACCTTGATCGCTCTCGAACCTCAAATCTAGATCGTATCAGCATATCGCCATCTCGATGGGCGACTGCTGTGTTGTGCTCAATGGCACTTGCTAATCAGTCACCACGCGGAAGCTCATTGTGTCACGAGTCACTTCTGGTTCGAGCCATCAATGTTACCTGGTATGGTCATCACAGACTATTCTATCAGCCGCGTCCACGGAGCACGATCTGCTCGACTTTGGCCACCCGCCTATCGCAACGTTCGTTCCTGACTATGGGATTCTATACAGTCTAAGCCGCATAAGGCTGGGATACTTTGAGCATCAGTCAAACGGACACGGCACCCAGTCGGCACACCGTAGGTGCTGCTTCCATAGCTAGACAATAGGTGGCAGGTAGTCAGTGTCCGGACAACGATCGTGTGACTCTGGCCATATGGAGTGTCCAAGGAACAGATCGAGGTGGTCAAACGAGTGGTGGACATGATGTATAAAGATCCTGTCTTTCACCACTCTACCTAATCTCTTCTCATCATCAGATCAGACATTCTCAACAAGCAATCCTTCACCACTACTACCCCTTAATATCACCTCTCCTGTCTCATCAATATGCCATTTCTCACACACTCAGCTGCTCTTGTCAGCTTCCTCGCCGCCATTGGCCCTAATGCCCAGGCTGCTACCATCCCCAACGGTCTTCAGATCCGGGAAGCTGTAGAGGATGCCGTCGCTGTCGAATTCGCCGACAACATCAAGCTCCATGCCAGGGAAGCGTAAGTTCTCCAATAATTCCCACTCCACAGACGCCCACTCATATTCTTCTTTCATACTGACATTGAGCAGCTTGCCCGAGGTACTCCCAGAGTCTGTCTACGTCCCCGACTCTGTGTCCACTTTTGACGACTCCGCCTCGCCAGAGGATGTCCACATCCTCGCTGCAAACAAGAAGGCGGCTGCCAACAAGAAGAAGGCAAAGAAACCCCTGAAGACGACTTTCAAGAAGGTTGCCAAGAAGGCGAAGAAGACCAAAAAGCCCGTCGCCGGCAAGCCGAAGAAGACCAAGACCAAGACCACCGGCAAGCCCAAAAAGACAGCCACCAAGAAGGGCAACAACAAGCCCGCCTCAACAGCCAGCAACAGGCAGAACAAGGCCAGCGTCACCATCCGCACCATTGCCGGACCCAGCGCTTCCGCCGGCATCTCGGCCGCCATCTCGGCCGCCATCTCCGCCTCAGCTTCAGCAGCTGTTTCTATTGGCACAATTGCCTTCACTTCCGACGGCCAAGTTATCACCACCACCGCCACCACCACCTCCATCATTTCCGCCGCAGCCACTCCAGCAGCCACCACAGCCAAGGCGAACGGTAACGTCGTCTCCTCCATCCTCTCCCTCCTGCCCGGTGCCACAGGGTCAAACACCAACACCAACGTCATCTCCGTCTCGGCGAGCGTGACAGCCACTGTCCACGCCTCTGCTTCTGCCTCCGCCGCAGCGTCCATCTCCGGCGTCGCGAGCGGAAGTGGCTCAGGATCTGGTTCGTCCGGCAACACCGACTCTGGCGCTGGGTCGAGCGATGCTTCCGACGACGACAACGACGATGAGGGAAGTGGCATCGATCTCGAGGATGGTGCGGGCTCTGTGTCTTCTATTGTCGCGACTGTCACTGGCTCAATCCTTCCCGAGATGACGAGTGAGATTATCCCGTCCGTCACTGGTGAGATCATCCCATCCGTCACCAGCGAGGTCGAGGCTGACGTCACCTCTGTTGTTGGCGGCCTTGTCGACGAGATCGTCGGTGGCGTTGCGACTGTGCTTCCCACTATTACTTTGAATGTGGGTGGTGCTGCCCAGGTTACCCAGGGTCTTGGTCTTGGTATCGGTGGTTTGTAAGCTATAACGCATGGATGGAGTTGGTCTTGGACTCGATTAGCGTGTGGAACGATAACATAGGCATATGAGTAGATAGTAATAATAGTAATAGTAATACATCACTTACCTCTCAATTTCAGAGACCATAGGTGAGTCAGGGGTGGCCCAAATCTTGTGGCAACGACCGTGGTCTGCCGTGCATTTTGCTCAAAATCTGAAAAGGCACCGCCTGACACATATCATGTCCATTTGCTCTTCTACATGCTCTGTATCATGCCAGCCACCCTCTGCCAGCGACATACACGGACGTTCGTGTCATGTTCTCAAAAAACGGAAACAAGGTATCATCCAAGCCATAATCATTACTTCTGTTTCATCTCCTCCTCGAAACGTGGGCGGTCGTCTCTCCATTGTGCGTCGTTGCGTCGTCCTTGTTTACTCAAAGTTTGCACTGAACAAGGTCAGACTGAGATTATCACGGGACAACAAGGTACACTTACGTATAACTGAACCCTCTGAACTCTTCTTGCATGGCTTGCGTCAAGACGCTATGCACTGGCGTCAGATCGGGCTTCATGCTGGTGAACTCGCTGTCAAAGTTGGACGTGTCGGCCTTGCCCTGTACACTCGGCGCGAAGGGCGCGGGCACACGCTTGTGGTAGATGTCGTCCCAGTTAACGTTGCGGAAGAAAGCGTGGGACATGATCTCTTGAGCATCGGTCGGCCCGCTACCGAGGCGAAGCTCTGGCTCACGGGTGAGTAGCTTCTGCAAGATCGATACCGAGTCGCGCGGCATGTGGATGGGATAGAGCGGTTCATCGGCGAGAATAGCGTCGTAGATTTCGTCTTCGTCTTCACCACGAAAGGGCGACTGCTGCAGAAGCATCTGGTAGATCAAGACACCAAAAGCCCACCAATCGACCGCACGTCCATACTTCTTATCAAGGAGAATCTAGTCCTGCGTCAGTAATCTGTCCGGGATAAGCGGGTGTAGGTAGACTTACCTCGGGCGCCATGAACTCGGGCGTACCACAGAACGTCCCGGTCGTCGAGCCGTACCACATGTCTTCTTTACAAAGACCGTAATCAGCAATCTTGATGTGACCGTCCAGTGTCAAGAGAATGTTGTCAAGCTTGAGATCACGATAGACGACACCGTTTTCGTGGAAATACTTTAGTGCAAGGCAGACCTCAGCGGCGTAGAATCTGTGATGCGTCAGTGATAAGATCCCACCTTTGTAGCATGCTACACCTACTGTGCTCTCTTAGTGCCGAACTGTCCTCGCTGAATGTGAAGCATCAGATCGCCACCCGACACGTACTCCATTACAAAGTATATCCTGGTCTCGGTCTGGAAACAGGCGTGCAAGTTGAGGAGGAAAGGATGTCGCTCCCTGTTGGCGATGAGGAAGACTCTCTTCTCCGACCGCGTACTCTCCACCTCGTCATTCTCGATGATGAATTCCTTCTTGAGCACCTTGATAGCATAGAGCTTACGGGATGCCTTTGTCTCTGCCAACATGACCTTGCCGAAGTTACCTTTGCCAAGCACAGCGAGGAACTCAAAGTCGCTGAGACCAACGCGAACGGTGTGACCGGTCTGACCCGGCTGCTTGCGGGGCGTGGTAGCAACTGTAGTGTCTGCGGACGGCTGGGGCTGGATCTTTGGAGGAGGTGCTTGGGGCGATTGTGGTTGCTGAGGCGGTGACATCTGCTGCATCTGCTTTTGCGGAGGATGTTGTTGCCTCGCGTAAGGATCTTGGGAAGGCGGGTACTGCTGCTGTGGTGGCGATTGAGGATGCTGCGGTGACTGGGGCGAGTAGTTGGAGATCTGCGCGTAGGCACTGGGGTCGTACACAGGATGACCCGGTGGTTGGCTAAGTCGAGACCGAGGGTCCGTCGAGGCTGATGGCGGCTCGGGTGGTCTGCCATACCCTTGGCCGGATGTGCGCTGTCCTTGTTGCCCAGCATAGTCTGTCGATGTACGCTGGTATCGAGGTTCGGCAGGTTTACTGCCAAGGGCATTTGATGCCGCTTGGGCCGCAAGATTCTGGTGGGACTGACTCCGTCCGCCTTGGGGCCGTGGTGGCTCTGGTGAGCCTGGGGTCGGTCTCGAGGAGTTCTGGTGTGCCTGGGTCGCCGCTGCTTTGGACATGTCATACTGTTGGCTATAGGAGCCTGGTCTTTGCGATAGCTGTGACTGAGCATCGTACGCACTGTCTTGCTTTCCATATGACCATCGTGGGTCCGAGGAGCCGGTTGTGTCTTGTGACGGTGCACCACCAAAAGAGCCTGTCGATGGGGCGGGTGATGGACGTCCAGATGGCGGTCTTAGAGTCTTGTTTGCCAGACTTGGACCTTGACCTTGTCGAGCTTTTGCATTCTTCATCTCTGCCAGGATCTGGTTGGCAGCTTCCATAGACATGCCACAGAAGTCAGGGACAAAGTGTGTGCAATTGATGTGACATGTAGTGCCACATTCGGTACACTTTCGACCTTGTTTTCGACCGAGTGGCAGCATGTAGCCGCAATGCGTACACCAATTTGCGCCCATGTTCGAAAAAGGCTCGAATCTATGCGGGATGCGATGGTTGATCTTCTCCTCGTCCGGGTCGGTCTCAGCATTGGACTTGCTGATGCACTTTGTGACGACCTTGGCGTAACACTTCTTGTGGCAGGTCAAGCGACAATCAGCGCACTGCATGCCAGCAGTATATTTGAGGAATTCGCCGCAGAGACTGCATCGCATGATGTTGTAGAACGTCTGCTGGACAAACTTGTGGCCGAATTGCTCAACCACCTCTTCCTTCTTCTGACGAATGGCACCTTTGCGCCCAAGACCAAGATCCAGAGGTCGCCGTTCGCGGTTTTGCTTGACAAAGCTTATGGTGAGACGTATTCGTCCGTATGGTTCCAGCGAGAACCAGTCATCGATGAATATGGTCGAGGCGGGAGGTGCTGCACCAGGTTGCTGGAACTGGCCAGTCCCTCCGGTAGACCCGGGAGGAGGTTGGAATTGCATGCTGGACTGCGACCCTTGCGGAGCGCCTCCCTCGCCCATCCTATCAGCTGATATCCAGCCAGAATTGTTGAACTCGGTTTCGATACGCTTGCGGCGCATTTCTTCGGCAATGTCGGAGATGCGCATCCAAAGCATACCGATAGGTTGAGGATGATCGCCAGCACGATCATAGACTGTAAATTCGATCTCGTTGGCCTTGTCGATGTCAAATTCGTGCTGTTCGTCTGTCCACTTGTCGTTTCTGGTCGCTCGGGTCCGGCCCTTGAGTGAATCCTCGACCTTCATGATCACAAACGTCTCTGGTGATCTCGAGAAACGGCCGGTAGAAGCATGGTTGACATCGGCGATACCGTGGACTTTGATCTGGATGTGACCGCTGAGAGGTTTGCGCTGACTGGGCATGTTCAAGCTGTCGTCGTCCTGCATGTCCGGCCCGACGTCAACGTGGAGATCGCCGTGTCTCTTGAGAGCCTGTTTCAGCAGCATCATCTTCTGCATGCTCTCCACCCGTCTGCCTTCGGCGTCCGCCTTGCTCTTGCGATCACCTTCCAGCTCGTAAAGTCTGACCATCTTCTCAATGCCGTCTTTGTATTGCTTCTCGACACTCAGCTTGAACTCGAGTTGGGACAACATGAGCTGAATGCGGGGTCCAAGGTGAGGGGTTTCAGCCTTGATCAAGTCTGCAACTCAGGTTAGCCCGCACGGGATGATACACTGGAAATTCCCACCGAGTCTGCTGTAATTTGGCCGCGCCCGCGGTACACGACCTTGAGGACCTGGTGGGGGCGGGCCGTAGGGAGCTCTGTTGGGCATGCCTGGATTGTTGCCGTCACTGTAGCCTCCTGCTCCATAGCTCCCGGGGTCATCATAGGGATTGTCCGGTGGTTGTGGTAGTGCAGATGAACCCATTCGTGGTGCCGAGTGCGCCGGTGGTGGAGGGCCTCCGTTGCCTTGTCCGAGATTCATGTTTCGCATACCATCTCCCATTTTGCGCTGCTGGAGCTCTTGCAGAGTCTGTTCAAAGTATTGAATGTTCCGCCGCGACTCTCTGACTTGACTGTCGATACTGGAGGCGACGGCGGCATTGGTGGACGCCTGTCGCATATTGTTTGCGGCATTGATGATCTCGCGCTCACGCTTGATCTTGCGGTAAAGATCCTGAATGGCGGCGTCGTCAGCCATGGTTGCGGTGTCTCGAGGGCCCGGGATGGTGCAAATTATGGCGAGGCAGAGTGCGACGGCATGCCACGTGAAGGCGATGAGCTTTAAGGCGGGCGAGAGAGTGAGGGGCGCGTTAAGGTGCCTTGTCTTCGGCTTGGTGGGCCGTTGATGCCGGGAAAAGTCAAGCCGACCTTCACGCGAGATGAATGAGGCCGCTTCGTACTCGACGAGTGAATGAGGGAGCAGGAACGCGAAGAAGGAGCTGTGCGGCCGCTGATACAGGCGCGGTCGGGTTCAGTTGCGTTGGTCCGACAAAGCCTATCGCTGTAGACTGCGGGTGATGTCAGTGTCTTTGTGCGGGAAGAGGTCCAGGCAGTGTCTCAGTGTCTGCTCAGCCACGAGCTAAACAACTTGGAGACGAGAGTGGCTCATGAGAATGTGTGGCCGTGCAACCTTGAAGGTCATCTCATCAACCAGAATCAGATCATCAGACGATGTTTTCTCCGACAAGACAAAAGCGGGTCCAAGTCATGTGACCAATCAAGCTTCCGGCGCTTTTTCGGTCCGATTTCCGACTGCACCTCCAATCGTCCTCCTTTCCCGAGTCAACGTGGCCTCGCATACCAGAGCTTACTGGCCTGCGAGATGGCTCGCCCAGCCATATGGACAGGCCATCGGTTTCTCTAAGATCTGCCGCGGCGAAAATCTAGCCGTCCCCACCTGATGATGTTTCCTCCCATTTCCGTCCGATCTCCGCCCCCGACACCTCTCCTCGCTCGCAAGGCAAGGGTCAAGATCCCTGTATACTAGACGACAGCCATGTAGATCCAAGAGTTTCCGAAGTCCAATTCGACATCTGCCACGCGCGCACGCGTATTGTGATCTGACACAACGCCATCTCCCAATGAAGCTAACCCTCTGAAGGGCTTCTTCTCTTGGCCCACTGGTACCAAACCAAGCTGCATCTCTCGTCTCATTAGCGCTGCAATGGAAGGTCCCGCTGGTCACTGCACGCAGCGCCATGCAATAGCTTGTTGGATCCCCACCAGCTTGGAAGTCAAGCTTGATTCATGTCCGCACAGAGGGAAGATACCATTTGGGCCTGTTCTTGGTGTCAGTACTGAAATCGCAGTTCTGCTGGCAGCTAGCGTGTAACATACTTTACTACCGACCGCAGTACCCTCCGAGGTGCTGTAGAACAAAGAAGGTTTTACTTGTATACCTTGCTATTTCTAGTTGTTCCGACGTCTAAGGTTTACGCTACTCGAGCTGTATTATAAGGCAAGGACGAATAGTACTACTGGCGTTAGTAGTACTGACACAAAGAACATGCCCCAAAATTCGGTGAACACGGGACACTGACAGATACCGCCTCGCAGAAATATTCTAGAGCTGCATCGTCTACACCGTCTTTGTATGAGACATGAACTCCCCTTTCTGCGAACTTATTATGCCCTGGGCATCCCCAGAGTGAGTTCCAGTGATCGCTAAACAAGGCGAAACATCTTTCACCATGTTTGCAACTTTGCGGACCCAGGATGATAGGGGAGAAGTTGTTTGCATCTCCTCGTCTGCGCTCCCACCTCAATCCGGTCAGAGTGTGGTACATTTTGCTTGCGATGCCTGTCGGTCAAAAAAGGCAAGCTCACACAACTCATCAGCCGCAGTGTCCAAGACTGACCAGCAACAGCTGAAATGTAGTGGCCAGAAGTTCGGCTGCCAACGTTGTCGAAGTCGTAATCTGACATGCATCTATTCGAATACTGCGTATGCAAAGCGTCCCCGATCCAAGAAACTGTCTGCCAGGCCTTCGGCGTCCAGGTCTCTGCCGACCCCACCATCCTCAGCCGTCCTCTCGGATACCTCATGCTTGGCTAATGAGCAAAGCGACAGACCAAGAGGCTCCGCAGTCTCGACAGAAGATGAGTCGCCTTTTGGATACTGGCCGCCTTCGACTAGATCACCTGGTTCTGCCTCCGTGGTCATGGACGAGGCGCTACCTACAACGCAATCGCCCTGGTCGGCCCTTCTGGATAGCGAATTTCCCCTTCCATCATTGGACGAGCCCGGCCTTGCTTCTATTGACATAGATGATGAAAATACCTTGCTGACCAATTCTGAATTACAACAAGCGGAAGGCTCTCCACAAAAAGCTAGTCTGACGACCTCAGAATCGAATCAAACACTTGCAGCATATCCGATGGAGAGAGAAACCGTCCCGCTCTGCGCCAACCCGACACCTGGTACTGGCACGGCCTTCATATCCGATCCTTACTTCCACAGCCTTACCAGTAACAGCTGCGAGGCTCGTTGCCGATGTCTCTCACGGACTCTCGGACTCCTCGAGGTCTTGGCAAACCACGAAAAGGTCTCCGGCATCAGAATGGCCCATAGGACCCTGTATCTTCTCAAACAGCTCATCTCACAGTATGCGACACTGTCACAATGTCAGACATGCGCCACCTCACATCGCCTGATGACCTTTTTGATCCTGTTGATGGAAAAAATGACTGGAATGCTCGAGCATGTCGCTGCTGCATGGGAGGCTGGTGCCGAATCACACACACCTCCTTACTGGACCGATTTGGCGAACTTTGAGACATCCAGCGGCGCTCCTGTTCTGGTTGGAGAGTACACTGTCGATACCCACGAAGAGCGGTCCGATCTTTTCGGCTTTCTCATCTTTTCTCAAGCAAGGCGTATCTTTGCTTTGTGCGGATCACTCGGACTGCGAGCGGATCAGGAGCATTGGAAATCTCATCGAGATGCTCTGCAAGCTCTGCTGCTGAGGATCCGGGACTTGCGAGAGACCCTTTCCGGCTCCATTGATCTACAACAACCCAAGGCTTAGTGCACTCACAATCGAATCATGTAGCAGACTTCATTGCTTATCTTTGATAATTTGGTGCAGTCCTCATCTCAACAGAGAAATTCCCACCGTAAGGGGTCTGCTTCAACGTTGATCCCTCTGACGGGGACCCTGGCATTCCAGGCCAAGCCACAAGCCAAGCCAGTCAGCCGGTCAGATCGCTGAGATCAGGGTCTTCCATGCAGCTTCAAAGGCTACCACTACCGAGATGCAACGCGGTCGTGGATCATCCGCAATGCCAATTCATGCCATAGAAGATCCCACCGGACGAGCACACGCTCGCTCTCACCAATGGGTCTCTCACCAATTACCGGTCGTGTCCTGCCTTCCTACTGGAATGCTGGACCTTTGCAGGAGCACATCATCCTCAATGTAATCAACCTTGCAAACTCCAGCATCACCGTTCATGCCTGTGACAATAGCACCCTTGGCTACCAGGACCTCCTTCAGCTCTTTCCTGTCGTCATACGAATTGACGAGCTCCTCCGGTAATTTCCCAAGCGCTTGATCGAGGTCTTCAATGATGTCCCGAACATCTTCTGTACCGATTGACATGCGGATGAAAGCGGGAGTGATACCGGCTTCGCGACGATCCTTCTCCGACATGATGACATGGGTCGAATTCCAAGGATGTGTGGCCAAAGTCTTCTGGTCGCCCACATTAGTTTGATGGGAGATGACCCTGACATGGTTGAGCAGCGTTTTGCTGGCCACGTCTCCGCCCTTTGGTCCGAATGCTAGTACTCCTCCGAAGCCATTCTTAAGGTACTTGATTGCGTTTGCGTGGTACTCATTGCTCTCCAGACCAGGATACTGCACCCATGCGATCCTAGGATGTGACTCCAGGAAGCGAGCTACTGCCAATGTATTGGTTGCGTGTCTTTCGCAGCGGAGGCTCAGCGTTTCCATGCCAATAAGCAGTTGCTGAGCCGCCGTAGGGGAAAGTATGGATCCGACTTCCATCAGGATATCCAATCGCACGGCCATGGCGAATGCGACATTGCCGAAGGCTTTCCAGTAAGAGAAACTCATTGGACCATCCTTGTTCATCAACCGTGGGAACTTGGCGCCCGCTTTTCCCCAATCAAATGTTCCGCAGTCAATGATGACGCCGCCCATGGTTGTTCCATGCCCGCCCATCCATTTGGTTGCAGAGTGGAGGATGATGTCGGCACCAAAGTCTTTGGGTCGGCACCACGTGCCACAAGCACCGAATGTGTTATCCACCTGAAGTATATAAATCAGCATATGCTGCTTCCGCAAACAGCGAGCAAGCCAACTTACCACAAACGGTAGTAGGTTCTCATGAGCCACGTCCGCCAGGTCTTGCATGTCTGGTACGCTGCATCTCGGGTTCCCAATCGTCTCGACGAAGAGGAGCTTGGTGTTATCATCGATAAGCTTCTCATACTCTTCTCGGGTTTCACGCTTGGCCCACTTGACGGAGATGCCAAGACGGGGGAGCAGAGTCTTGAAAAGACTGTATGTGCCTCCGTATAAGTTGATGGATGCAACGACATTGTCGCCAGCCGAGGCAAGGCAGATGATGGTATTGAAGATGGACGCTTGACCGGACGCAACTGCTACAGCGGCAGTACCGCCTTCCAAAATTGCGGCTCGCTTTTCCAGAACTCCAACAGTTGGCTGGTGAAGAGTCAGTGATCAGTGATCATATGAGCCATGGGAGCCGACAAACATTCGATACTCTTGTGTAGAAGTATCCGGCTTCTTGCGTGGCGCATACTCGCTTAGCATGCTCGCTGTCGGTAAAGATGAAGGACTCGTCATGGTCAGTCTCTGATCGAACGAAGGTGGGCTCGTGTGAAACTTGCCACACTGTTGTAGATTGGCACCGCTCTTGCGTGGGTCTCTTTGTCAGGTCTGTGTCCGGCGTGGACCTGAAGTGTATCGTATCTCAGACCCTCGTCAAATTGCTCCACCTTGTAGGGCTGGAACGGATCATGCGTCTTTCCGTTGGCATCCGTGGTCATGCCGCTGTTGAAGGGGCTGGATGTGAGACCGGCGGTAGAGATACCAATGCCACTGGCATGAGCGGCCATGGGTGTGCGATCATTTCCTATGGACTCATTCCCCGTTGAATGGGCGACCATTGTGGCAGTAATGTAGATGTGCTGGTGCTAGCCCGATCTTTCTCAGTACGGTCGGGCAGAACTGCCACCTTTGATGTTGGTCCTGCAGCCCTACCTATAGGTCCGTGAAGACCATGATCCGAATCTTGTCGAGAAAACGGCGCCCACGTGCGGGAACCTTCCTGATCTGGGAATGTCCGTGAATCCGTCCTTGGTGGCATGGCGAGGCAGCCATCCTGCAACCTGGACCGACCACCCTCGTCAAGTATCACTATACAAGAAGCACTCCGTATCAAAAGGCTGATAAAGCAAATCACATTTGTAATCGGTCTACTCAAGTGCTATGCCCGATCTTGCTCTATTGCCTGCGCCGTCTGAACATGATCTTGACAGTAGGATCCGGCAGCAACTGCGTCTCGACAGGAATGCTCTTGGGTCTCTCTTTTACGTGTGCGGGAAACTTGAAGTCATAGTTCAAAAGCAGATATGCCATGATGGCTTTAATCTCATTTGCTGCGAACCATCGACCCGGGCAAGCATGGCGGCCAAAGCCGAATGCCATGCTAGATGAGTTGCTGGCAACATACTGCGCCCGAGCGGCTGTGGCGGCATCTCCGTGCTGTCTGATCTTCTCGAATCGAAACCCATCATACTTTTCCGGGTCAGGATACAGATCTGGATCCACGTTGAGAGCTGCAGTAGGAATCCCGATGGTAGTCCTCGCAGGTATGACAAAGCCGTCGGACAACTGATAGTCCTCGTGTATCACTCGCTCGAATGTTACTGTCAAAGTCAGCATCGTGGATTCTCCGTCCGTACACTGAACTTACCGAGCAGGAGCGGATTATGTCTTTGAGACTCCTTCATGATACTGTCCAACTTCACCATTGAGTTGAAGCCCCGCTTGTCGACCATACCATTACTGTCAAGGACAGACTCAACTTCCCGTCGCAGTGGTTCAATGTATTCTGGCATAGCGCACAGGTCGAATACAAGCTGTGAAGGAGCTGCGGCGCTTGTGTGGATTGCAGCGAAGCTGACTTTGAGCAGAATGCTCGCGAGGAACGCCTGATCACGTTCCTTTCCTTTTGCATCCTGAGCCATCCAATAGAGGAGGTCCAGAGCCTTTTCCTGGAGTCGCTCGCGGCGAGTGAGTAAGGGAATTGCGACCGTCCTTGCTGATTTGTGATGCTCGCTGATATTTTGCAGAGCAGGTATGAAGTATTGAGCAATCGGTCGGAGAAAGTAGGGTACTTTTTTGATCGCTTGTGCCCCGATGAAACCGTCCAGAGCAAAGTTGATGCTGGCCTGAATCCACTCATCGTTCTCGGACAGCTCTGATCCGCCAAACATTCGGCTCGACACTCGAGCAACGACCTGCGTGATCCGATCGACGAGATTCACCTCTGTCCAATCTGACGGTCGTCAATGTCATGTGAGATACATATGGGTGATCGAGCTCACCGTCACAATCTGGCCATGCAGCTTCAAATGCCTTTCGAATTTCGTCCTGCACGTCTGGCATCACATCGGCTGTCTTTGATCAGCCCGTCTTCTCCAAGGAGCCCAGGAATTCGCACGCAGATTGGCATTCAACTGATTGCGCACCACACGGGGATGTAGAGTCGACCTGCTTCCCATAGTTGTGTATCGACCTTCGAACATCTGTAGAGGTTCAGTGGAGCTCTCTGAGCAGTAAAGACGCTGTTCTCGCACCTCGAAGAACGTGGCTACAAAGTCGACTTTGTCTACAGGCGCAGTCTTGAGGTCTTCGAGGTACTTGGTGGGAAGCATCAGTCGTTCACCAAGCTTGCTGGGAACATAGAACATGCCCTTGTTTGTCTGGTGACGGTCAGCAGGATACCCGGGTGCCACGGACTAATGCTAGCCTTTCGATAGCCCTCAACCACCATGGATCTCGCGTCGTGAACGAATCGATCACGGCTCTTCAGTATACTCTGTCTATCATGACCACCAATGACCAAGATGCCAGGAGCAAGCCTTTGTTTCTTGCTCCATTCGAAATGATGAGCTGCCAGGGCGATAGTGATAGCCAAGATGAGCAGATGCCACCTGCCCATGAAGCTAGCAGAAAATCTGGATACGTAAACAGATAACTGGTATGGAGAATCCAAACTCGGCGACAGTAAAGCCTGCTTGTTCATAGTAGCGAACCAGCTTGTGGTGATATTTGGTACAGTGTCCAGCGTCATCATAGCTCGATGCCTTTGCAATTCCAAGCAGACGTCTCTACGACTTCAAGTGACTGACCTTGGCCAGGCGCGCAATGTCGGTTCACTCACGAGGTCTCGCATATTGCCTGAAGAGGCAGTCACCGAGATGCAGCAACCAATTTGGGCCACGCAAAATGGACACCTCTAGCTTCGTGACTGAGGCAAAGTCGTTGTCTAGTTTCTGGGTAGCTTCCATAATCATGGCAGCGTCAAAAGACACGTGTGATGTTCGGCGGAATTTTCTCCATCACCGCACTGAACACGTGGAAGACAACAAAGACCTGAGGATGATCATGGGGCCAAGATTCGCATCAGAACGATGTAGCGTAGTATGTGCGGTACAAATCAGAACGCATCCGCATCCTGGACGTCTGTGTATCTCAGCGTCGACAGGCTCCAATCCTCGTTCCCACTCATCTGATACTCGAGCCCTTGCAGATATCTTGCCACATTGCCGCTACATCCTGTCTTTTCTATTGTCGACACCAGTCGATCGTGGTGCTTGCTCCACTCCCCCACCATGGCCCAAAGCAACCTCTTTGTTGCTGGAATAGTCAATTCGGTCTCGTCAGCCAGAATCTGGACAGCAGAGCACAATACACCGCCCTCTGCGTGACCCTTGCTCGCGGCGAGGACTTCTTTCTCCCAGCTACAGATGTCGTTGACGATCGAGATGTGTTTTGAGCAGTTCCTCTCGAGCGGCTTGACCATGATCAACTCGTCCGGAGTCAGACGCAAATCCATGGCGAAGCACATGAGAGCCGACAGAAGGGCCTTTCCGACATCCTTCTCCCGATATTCGAGGTACTGTCCGAGGTTCTTGATGACGCTACGATCTCTATCCGTCTGTGATCGCATAAAGACGAACGTCGACTCGAGGACATTGTCCGCCAATTCGCGGTCGCATGCCCGCATTCCTTCCCACAGGTCGTACATGATCCATTCAACCGGACGAGTACGGTCAGGGAGGACCTCCCCCCGCATGATTGGCATCAGCTTGTTGTTGTAAGCCTCGCCATCCTCGAATGACATGTCCTCCAGAAGGTCTGGATCATTGTCAGCCACTGCACCCTCGTCGTTCTGGTTGGGGGAACCTACCATCGATCAAGAAGAGTATCGTCAATAGTCTGCAAGCCCAGGGGATGCGATCGTCCCTGGCCATCGGAAAGTACAGACAAGTCACTCGACTGAAGCCGGCCGCAAGGAACTTCTTCATGGCCTTTTCCGATGGAAACCGCCAATCTCTAACAAAATCGCCCTCAACTTGTCCGGCGACCTCAAGTGCATTGGGATGTATCGCCGGTCTCCAAACTCCTGACGGAGCAAGATTGTCACTTGGGGTATCAAGTTGGTCGATCGGCGCTGCAACAAAAGACGGTTGAATCTTATTCTCCAGTCTTGGTGTCTGCAATGGTGAATCAATCCGTTCCGATGGTTGATCTACCTCAGGCGTGCGATAGCCGTGCTGAGCTGGAATGGGCAGGACTGATGCCGGGGCCATTGTGTTCTCAGACGATGTGACTCAGGTCAAGACAAGAGTCAACACTCAGCGGCGAGTGCGATAGAAAAAGAGTGAACAAGCACTTCGCAAGGCGTAGACAAGTCGATGTGGACCAAGTCTCACTGCCGAGAATCGGCACATGGTCCGTTTAGGGCATCTTCCGGAGATGCTAGACCATTCAACAAGGATGTGGCACAGGTGGCACATGCAAGTCTCGGGCATTAGATGATACTATCTGAATCAGGGTGGTCTCCACCTACCGCTGGCGCCTACTCAGCGATACTTTGAGCGGAGGCTTCTTCCATAACGTATGCATTTCCGAATCGGCATGCCAGTCGAGCGACTCATCTGCGAGGCACAAGTCATATGACCAGAACACCTTGGCCAGAATTGTCCTCATCTCCATCCAGCCCATGCTGGAATGATATTAGCGACATCGCACTAGGAACACATTCGACTTACTTGCGACCCATGCATCCTCTCGGCCCGAGCGAGAAAGGTTGACTTGCCTCCAAATCGTCCATGCCGTTCTTGTCCAACCATCTCTCTGGCTTGAAAGACCATGGCTCATGGAAATTCGTTGAACTCATGCAGGAAGCAAAAGGTGCCGCGGAGACGACAGTCTGTAGAGTACGAGTCAGCGAAAGCTCTTCGGGAATCACTGGACACCATTCTCACCCCTTCTGGTAGGAAGTGCCCATCGACAGTATCGCCGCCCTGCGGAACGACTCTGGGCAGAGCGAACGGTAGCGGCGGGTACATTCGCATTGCCTCCTTGCATACAGCATTCAGGTATTCCAACCCAGCTGTTGACAGTGCATCAATGTCCTCGTATTGATGGAAAGTGCGATCAAGTTCGTCCTGCAAAGTGCGTAATTTGTCGGACAGCTTCAGGAGAAAGAACGTGGCGCATGCTAGAACAGTCGCTGTCGTCTCACTACCGGCAATGACAAAGTCCGAAGCATGGGCGGAAATCTGCATGTCCGAGATATCGTATTGGCAACGAGCTTGCAAGATATTGGTCATGAAGTCCTTGCGAGTCGTGTTGCGGGCTATTCGTCTCGATGCAGGTCAGTATGTTACAAACAGCCAGGATTTGTTTGATACTTCTGGACAAGCTCTGTGGAGTTCAACTCATGCTTCCTCGTCTCAGCGAGCAGTTGATTGATCTGCTTGTAGAAGAGTGCCATGATTACTTTGGCAAGCCATGGGAAGCGCTTCATGCAGTCTCCGAGGGCACCTTTGCGGAGGCTCTTCAACACAGTCTGGATCCATGGATGTTCCTCACCTGACGTTACGCCACCGAATGTCTCACCAAAGGCAAGATTCCCGATGATCTGCCAGATAATGTTAGACGGAGCGGGTTCATGCGGCCTCGCAGCGAACATACATCAAAAGTGGTCAAGTTGTACCATGTCACTATGTCGGTCACTGCACGTTCTTCTCGGTCCGCCAATTGTCCGAGTCTCGCTACAAGCTCATCCACTGTGCCGGAGATGAGATGTTCTTGCTCTTTGAGACTCCGATCAGAAAAGGCGCTGGCGAGGTACTTGCGCATATGAGCATGTTTCTCCGGATCACGCTCACTGACGATTGATAGCGACTCGGCCGCAAAGTTGCCGCCATCGTAGAAATCAGATTTGACGAACGGCAAGTGGCCTTTCCTGGCCCCGTAGATGTCCCGCCAGGCTTGAGATGAGATGAAGCTGAGATCGTTCGGAGCTGTTCGTACCACCGGACCGTATCTTTCATGGAGCTCGAGAATGTCGAATGGCTGGCGGCCTCTCAGGAAACGCCAACAATGACCAAGCTAGATTACTCGGTTCGCATGCATCGCTCGGCGGCTAGGGGAACCTACATACATTGCTGAATCGAGCTGCCCATGGCCCTGGAAACTGGTTTAATGGGTGTGCTGTAATCTTGCGCCAATGGTAGATACAGAGAAGTATGCACTGGTAGGTGTCAGTGATCGTGAAATTGGGTGTCACAATGAGTGCCATACAACAGTTGATAGGAATAGGAAAGCTTTGTTCGAAAGGTCCGACACGACTGCCATGAGCGCCATGTCCGTTGTATCTCAATTATAGACTTCCTTCAATCACACTCTGCAGAGACGCTGCTAGAGTCGCATTTCGAGAGCTGCTTTGTCCTTACGGTCACTCGATTGGTATGGTCAGTATCCCAATCAGGAAATCTCCGGTCCAGATTTTGTCTCGGCATCACCGCCGTTTCTAGAAACACGGTCAGCAGAGTGGTTGTAATGGTTCAGAATCAATCCAAGGAGGTCTGTTGATCGTCACGGCCTTGTTATGCAGACATTCTCGCCATTCGTTAGCACTCTCATCATGAGTGTAGTAAATCTCAGTATGCTCCAGTTGATATCAGGGATTCTCATTTCGCTCGGCCTATCTCTGGTCTCATCGATTGTGTACAACTTGTGGCTTCACCCGCTTGCAAGTGTACCTGGGCCCATACTCGGCCGATCTTGTCTGGTCAGCCAGCGGTCCTGCGGGCGGGCGGAAAGACTGACAAGTCTACAGCTGTGGCGATTCTACCACTCAATGTCTGGACGATACCATCGGGCAATTGAAGAAGAACATCGGAAGCACGGTGGGTTGCGCAAGTCAGGTCGTTGATCGAACTTCTTATCGCCACAGGACCTGTCTTTCGAGTATCGCCTAACGAGCTTTCATTCGCATCTGTAACATCCTGGAAAGCCATCTACGGACACCCGCCAACCGGTCAGAGTCCTTGTCTCAAGAGCGAATTTTACGATGTTTTTGCAGCCGGGTATGATTCGAAATGCATCGGCAGCGAACGTGATCCGGACCGACATGCTGAGATGAAGAAGAACCTCGGTGCGGCCTTCTCCACGAAAGCCCTCGCCGGACAAGAACAAGTGATTACAGACTGTGTTCGCGGCATGTTGGCAAAACTACGGGTCAAGGGTTCTTTACCTGAGGGGCTCAACATGACCCACTGGTATGAGATGATCGCTTTCGATATCTTAGGCGAGATGGCATTCGGAGAATCGTTCCGTTGTATTGAGAAGGAAGAGCCACATTTCTGGTTTAAGATGCTAACGAAATATCTCTTCTTCATCACTCTGGTGGACAATTTGAGACGGTTGCCGGCAGTGCTTGCCATCGGCCGGCTGATCGCTCCCTTGACTGCAGGAATACAAGAGAAGAACCATTCTTACAGTCGTGACCTGATTCGAAGGTGAGTCGGACTGCCTCGTACTAAACTCACTGATCTGAAATGCAGTAAGGCGTCTTGCCAAGCGGGGCGCTCGCAAAGATTTCCTTACCAATATGGTCGACAAGGTTGAGACCGGCAGTGTCTCCACTGAGGAGTTGACGGCGCATTCTGCGACCCTAGTGTATGTATTTATAGACCTTCATTGATCCTTGGCTGACTTGTGGCAGTGTGGCAGGTGGCGAAACGATCTCGACATTTCTGGCCTCCACGACCTACTACCTTTGCAAGTATCCGAGCTGTCTCCGTATATTGCAAAGTGAGCTGCGTGGGCGCTTCGCCACCGTGGAGGAGATCACAGCCACAGCTGCCAGCCAGCTTCCATATCTTCAGGCTGTAATTCAAGAAGCTTTGCGTATCTTTCCACCTGGCTCTCAAGGCTTCCCTCGTTTATCTCCTGGAAAGCTGATCGACGATGTTTGGATCCCACGAGGTGTCAGTACCGGGCGACGAAACTGTGTAACCGAGCTAATAATCAACAGACGGAAGTCTATACTTCTGCATGGACTGTCACGCACAACGAAAATTATTTCAAGGATCCATACTGCTTTGTGCCAGAACGCTGGCTTGATAGTAATAGCGAAGATGTGCGGGAAGCTAGTCAGCCTTTTTCTCTTGGACCGCGAGGCTGCATTGGCCGCAAGTCAGTAGCATGTTCTCTGGGGATCTAAGCCTCAAGACTGACAGATACAGCTTTGCCATGGTCGAGGCCAATCTCATTCTTGCGACAATTCTGTTTGAATTTGATGTCGAGTTGGTGGATCCGGAACAGGAATGGGAGTCCAAATGCCGTATGCATGTCAACTGGCTGAAGCCCGACTTGCCTGTCAGGTTTCGCCGGAGAAGCCTGATTCATCCCGGACATTCCATATCAGGCAGGACTCCGTAGGGTAGACACGGTCCCATGACCTGCCCATAACATATGATGCATTCGCTGACTAGGCCATTTCGAGATCCTCAATTCCAAGATGACGACTATTAAGGTGACAAAGAATGGACCTTCGCTGCATGGCAAAACCGTGGTCATCACAGGTATGATTCATTGACATGTCTAGTATGATGTTGAGCTAAGACATGGCGTAGGTGCAAGTTCGGGAATAGGTCTCGCCACGGCCAAGATCTTTGCAGAGAGGGGCGCAAAGGTTCTGAACCTGGATATCACACCTGCGACAGATCGGCAGTATCCCGATATTGAGTACATACAGTGTGATCAATCAAGTTGGAAAGATCTGGTCGAGGCTTTTGATCGTGCGCCGACAGTGGACTTCGCTGTTGCCAACGGAGGAGTCAGTGAATATGTTAATTACTTCGACGACACCTTCAACAAAGAAGGCAAGCTTGCTTTACCGCCGCAAGATGTCTTCGACACCAATCTCAAAGGAAGCATCAACTTTTGCAAGCTCGCACTCTCCCGAATGAGGAAGCAGGCTGGAGGCGGCAGCATCGTGATTGTTGCCAGTGCTACAGGCCTGGCGCCCGAGCATTCATTGCCACTTTACAGCTCGTGCAAAGCTGCAGTAGGTCGATTGTATACTGCAACAAACACTCTGCTGATACCCTTTTGCCAGATGCTGGGGCTTGTCCGGGTGCTAAGGTCGGTCACCACCAAAGACAACATCACCATCAATGCGGTAGCTCCAGCGGCCACCATCACTAATCAGCTCCCGAGACATCTCGCTGCGCCGATCATAGATGCAGGCCTTCCAGTCAGTGATGCAGACCACGTCGGCTGGGCAATTTACTTTTCCGCGACGGCTCAGCAGAGTAACCCCGTTGAGTTGTATGGCAAGGATGACGACTCGATGGTGAAGCCTGGCAGATGGAATGGCAGGACGATATTGACGTTGGGCGACACTTGGACGGAAGTCGAAGAGCCGCTGGCAAGGCTGAAAGCGCAATGGATGGGACCAGAGAATCTGCGACTGACCAGAGCTCAACAAGCACTCACTGATTTCCGTGCATGAATGAGGTCTTGATCTTGAAGCATGTATGGCCACGGGCTGGCAGTGTGACTCGACTGTTGCGGATATTTCCCAATCGGGGAATTGCCCGAAGGTAGAATGATCCCAAGGACGTCAAGAGTCAGGTCTGAATAGCCCTCAGGGACTGTCTCACCAGAATCTTTTTGGTGGGGCGAGCATGTCTACCTCCACTACTGTACAGAATGAATCAATCGTTCCAGCCCCCCAGCTCGGCGTAGGAAGGGATGTCCACACAACGATTAACTACTACAAGGATCCTGGTGACGGCACCGAGCATGCACCTAGTCTTGCTGGGAAGCGAAGCACGTTCAATCAACCCCAGATCGAATTCCCGACTGTGATTCATGACATCTCCCACACTAGGGCAGACTTCACACTGGACAGACATGGCTTTCAGTTGCTCGATCATCGTACCACCATGACCAGCTTCATGGACGATGAGATGATCAAGAAGGTCTATTATCCGGAGATCGAAGACCTCCTTTTCCAATTGTCAGTGTCCTGTTTCAAGCTTGAATAGGGCACTAGCTAATAGTTGGCAGGACCAGGGCGTCCAGAGTGCATATCTTTGACCATACGATCCGTCGTCCGAAGCCAGAGGCCCAGGATCCTGATGACGAACGGCGTCCTGTGAAGCGAGCCCACATCGACCAGTCCGGACGTGGTACCGTGAACCAGATACGCCGTCACATGGGAGCAGAGGCAGAGCGACTTCTTCGCTGCCGGTACCAGGTCATAAACGTTTGGCGGCCTATCAACACCATCTATCGGGATCAATTGGCTGTGTGTAATTCTCACTCCGTACCTGAGAAGGACATCCTACCAGTGAAGCTGATTTACCCCGACTGGATCGGCGAACCGTGTACAATCAGGCCGAACCCCAAGCATGAATGGTACTACAAATTCGCACAGACCCCGGAAGAGGTTATGATGATCAAGTGCTACGATAGCAAAGCTGATGGGCGGGCGAGGAGAGTGCCGCATGCTGCCTTCAATGATCCAGAAATGGCTGATCGAGCGCCACGGCAGAGCATAGAAGTCAGAGCGCTGGTGTTTCACGAAGACGACCACGATGACATCGAATTGATCGAGGGAGTCCACTAGTCGCTGCCTGAATGAATCATTGATCTGTCAGCCTTGTGTGGAGAGAGCTCATCATGTTGAAGCCCGTGTGATCAGTCATGGCTTCCCTGTAAGGCTCTTCTGCGGACGTCGTCACCAGACAGCTCGCTTGGGTTGTGACAGAAGCAGACGATCCACAGGTTAGTGGCGAACCTCCTTCTCACCAGTGCTGTACGGCGTGATGATCCAACTTTCGACACGAAGAAGATTCAGTCTCAAGTTGGAGAGGAAGCATCCGGAGGACGGCCGGATTGGGTAAGACTCCGTTGACTGGTTTGTATTACACTTTCAGAGCCAGTGATTGTGTTGCAAGTCGTCGATTTAGTTCCTTATGACCATATGACAACGACTGCGCCGCAGGCCTTGTCTGCTCAGTCCTCGAGAGTCTTCCTGAGTACCCAACTTCCCACCATGATGGATGATAGAAAGGATGCCGAGCTTGTCAGCGTGCCGCTGCAGGATTTGATCGACGGAAAACATTCAACAACGCAGAGCCTGCTCCAAGCTTGCGTAGATCTCGGCTTCTTCTATCTGGACTGTCGGGACGTAGACTCTGGAGCCGTCTTGGAGGATGTACAGCAGATGTATGATTTGTCTGTCAACTTCTACAGTCTTCCTCAAGAGGAGAAATCGACCTGGCTGGTAGACAGAGACCATGATGAGAGCTTGGTCTTCGGGTAGGTGACCTCAATCTGATACGCAATAGACCATGTGAAGCACAGTCTTGACAGGCCAGGTACAAACCGGCGGGACATGGCAACGGTCCAATCGAAGGTGTCAAGGATGGATTTGAGGGCACAATGGTCTGCAAGCCCGTATAGACAGATAGGTATTGACTGATCCCGAGCAGCTTTTCGAGCATCCAATCTCCAAGATCAAGGATGCCTCAGGATTTCCTGGCCCGGTAGAGATTTCCAAGCAGCTCGATGCCCTGAAGAAGGCTATGGCAGATTTCCGACGAATGAGCAACATCATCCTCACACGACTCTCCGAAGCTTTGGGTCTGCAAGACGATCAAGCGTACCAGCATTACCATCGCGAGGGCAAAGTTTGCCCGACCGCTCTCGGATTGCTCAAGTATACGCTAGCTGAACAGGAACCGGAAAGGGTGGGGCAAATTGCTCATACCGATGCCGGCAGTCTCTCGATTGTCTTTACCGAAGTGGCCGGCCTTCAAGTCCAGAAACCCAATGACGATGAATGGTACTATATCGCGCCGAAGCCCGGTCATGCGGTCGTCAATGTAGGTGATTCCCTTCGTTTCATCTCTGGTGGGGTCCTGGCGTCGGCCTTGCACCGCATCATTCCCCACAAGGATGAAAACGGTCGACATAAGTACTCCATCGTGTACCTGTTGAGGCCGGAGATGGATGCCGAGTTTGAAGACGAACAAGGCCATGTTTGGAAAGGTTTAGAATGGACCAACAAGAAGCACGCAGTGTTCCGGGCGTCGGCAGAAGAGCAAGCAGAGGGGACCTACTTGACTGGTAAGGACGGCTACGTCGGTTACTGGGAACCCGACAAGAACGAGGAGTATCGCACAGTGGCGGCTTGAATGCTGCCAGACGAGGCTAATATTGATGAATCGGTGCAGGCGAAGTGGCGGACTTCCGTGTAATGAAATAACCGTGCATCATTACGTCAATCGAGAGTGCTTTGGCGATACCTTTGATGTTTGATCAGGCTGCATACTGAATTGATGTCTGGCTGTGGTCCTGCAGCGCAGCTATGAATGCCAGATCACTGCCAGATGACTACCAGACCCAAGTCAAACATGATTCAATCTCTCCTGGCAGGGAGTCTCGCGATAACGGACGGTGTTCAGTTTGCCATTCCGTCGGGGTTGCTTGAATAGTCTTGACCTCGGCCCGTATCGCAAGTCCATAGCCGCAATCATACAAGGTACTCGGCGCGAGCAGATGACGTATGCTTTGTTGTGCTAGCAGACATGAAAAGGATCGCGTGTCGTGCACGAAGAAAAGTTCAAGAAGCCTGATCGAACACAAAGGGAATATGACCAACCTCATCAGGTGCATCATCATCGAGAGGTCTACGACACTGCTGATCGGTGAACGGATACCCACTACCGCCCATCAAGCTGAGACTTGAAGTTGGAAGCAAGAGACAAATTGTCTCGCTAAAGTATACATGCAAATGTAGTTCAACGACCCCGCCAAGGACGACCTCATCGTCGACCCTTGTGTTGTAACTGGCAAATCGGATCGAGAGACATATATTTCATTTAGAGAGTTATAATAACTAATTATCTACTATGTATATACTAACTTATTAGTACTAGTTCTTTAGTACTAGAGAAGCTATACTAGTCTTCTATTATAATATTCTCTCTCTAGTATAGATTATTAAAGCTAAAGAACTACTCTTTTCCTTAGATATTAGTATCTAGTAATAGAGCTCTCCTAAATAAGACTTAGATTATTATTGTTCTTAACTTAATAAATAGAGCTATTAAGTTAAGAAACTTTACTATTACTATAAATAGTATTATTATAATAATACTATAAGTAATTCTGTCTTCCTTATACTATTGTTTGTTTTTAAGCTTATAGACTATCTTAATGCTTTTATCGGCATTAGTAGCTAGTTTCTTAGGTTTTATTACTGCTAGCATCTATTATAACACCTTGGACCTCACCTTGAGCTTTCTAGGTTCGCATTAGACACCGAGAGCACCCCATACGTGTCTTTCACCGAGCTCCTCAGGTATCAGCTCGTCCTCTTCGCATCATGACTTAGTTCTAGGGCGACATCAACCTATACCATCAACATGGTCCTTCAGGAGGCGGTGGCTCCCGCCTCTGACAGTGGCTTCTCCGACTCTCCTCCCAGTGACTACACCTTCGACTCGAACGATCAGCAAGATGCCACAGGCCAGACCGAAGAGCAATGGCGGATAAACCTTGGAGGCTTACCAAAACCTATCGGCGCTTTCGGTCCAACCGGATGGGATACACCGGCAAGAATAGACCTCCTCAAGAAGAGCTTAGCAGAGTCGCGTGCCATACTTGGGAGGCCGTTCCGTCAGGAAGAGGTCGATGCTCTGTCCTTCAAGTTCGCCAAATCGGTGACCATCGCCTCGTATGCCTATCCCACCGGTCTTGTTGCGGGTGCTCTCTGGACGTACAGCGGACGCGAGGCCTTCAAATTCCCTTTTTATAACCCGGGTGGGAAGGAGTGGTTTGATCCCAACAAGTTCTCGTTTCTGAGAGGATCACAAGCAAGAGCAGCATGGCACGGTCTGAGGTTCTCCACATATGCAGGGTTCGCCATGTTTCTAGGCATATTCTTTTGGGGGTCTGTGGCTTCGACGACCGATGTTGCCGGCACCGTGACAGACCCGAGACTCAAGGACTTCCGTGAAGCTCTCAAAACCAAGTTACAACAGCGACAAGGTGGTATACCCCCGCCAATCCCATCACAACAAGGGCCGGTTGAATCGACCGAAGGACGCATGGATGGTCAGGCTGCAAGGGCGGGTACGGTATGGGAAAGAGCCCGCCAGAATCGACAAGTCGCCTCTCGACCCAGAGCCGCAGCTACCCAAGACGATGACATGTCTCCCACGGGAGGTGCTTTTATGGACGATCTGGCTCCTGGGGATGGCGACACCGGGCTTTTGTCGGACAGTCAAATGCAGCAGAATGAGCGCAAACAGCAATACGAATCAAGGATGGCGGAAAGAGACTCTCGGCCGGCTCCGCAGCAACAACAACCACAACGAAGACAGTCACCACAACCATCTGGCCCGGAGAGGCGTGACTCGGCAGTCCAGACAGGAGGTGTCTGGGAGCGATTACGCAGAGAAGCAGCGACCAAGGGCGCAGATGGAAGGCAACGTGAACAGCAACAGGGATCGACCGTCGGAGATAGTTTCGCTTTCTCTCGAAAAGAGGAAGATCGGCAGCTTGCCCAGGCGGAAGCACAGAATGACTTTGATGCTAGAGTAGAAAAGGAGCGGCAAGGTGGTAGCTTTGACGAGTCAAGGTCTAGAAAGTGGTAGGAGGTCTTCCATCAAGCACTGTATAAGATCGATTTCATGTCCATGCTAGCACCACGAGTACTTTTCTACTGCGGTCCAGACAATTGAGTCTCCGATGTCTTTGAATTTGTCATCACACCACCTGAAACTGGCAATACTTTCCTTCTCACGATGCACCACCTCCGCTTTGCCCTCTAGCAGTCGAGCAGCGGCAAGCGTTGTCGAGCTGGGGTTCCAGACTTGTACGTCCTCCATGTTGGACTCCTTCGCCTCTTGTAGAGCAGCCCTCAGCAAAGATGCCACAGTCTTGACGGTCTCCCCTGCTTGCACCTCCTCAATACCTTTGTCGGACGCAGCAGTATCGTCGTATCCTGGATCGTCGACGACGAGTCGCAGTATGTGCATCGTGTTACCTTTGGTCTGCTTGACGTCCGCGTTGTACCACCATCTCGTCCAATAGCACCAGACATCCTTGCCATTGCCAGTTTTGACTAGTGCGCCCTGGATCTCTGGAGTGCTACCATACAGCTCGTCACTCAAGAAGCCTTCCCGTGCCTGTTGCCACTGTAGAGTCTTGAGATCTGGACATATGGCGACGGCGTTCTTTCCCTGGCCTGCGAGACGCTCCAGTCTAGCTTTGACAATCGCCTCATCCCTCTGGCATAGCTCTGACAGATCATCCTTTCTAAGCCACTGCATGCCATGCACTTTCCCCACCTCTGATCCGCCTACCAGAAGCCTGACATGAGCACTCTGTTTCGGCATCCAACCATGTTTCGCGTAGAATTTTTTTCCAATGTCGCTATACAGAACGCTGAACCCCGCTTTGCCCCTCCCTTCTTCGTCCATCCACTTCTCCAGCTGGCTGAACATGGTGCTCGCATACCCTTTGCCTCTATGCTCGGGGATCGTAAACACGCTTGCAACACCGTAGCAAGTTACATCCTGTACTTTTCCGGTGGAGGCAAGTGCCAAGAATGCACGCTTACGGATAGTCTCGCATGAGCAGACTGCTTGCCGTGATCCATCGGGAAGATTTCGAGCCAAGATCCAGGAGGTGAGGCCGCCGGAGCGGGTGAGGTCTTGATTGGCGAGAACGTCTTCACGACGGAAGTAGGCCTCGGTGCTCAAAGGGCCTCGCCATTCCAGAGAATTGTGGGTCAGTTGTTCTTTGATCTCGTCAGGGGTGGGGTTGGTAAGGAAGAGGTCGGCGGACATGGTCGTGGTAGGTCTTTAGTCAATGGGGTCAGGCTTGCTTCTCGACCACACAAGGTCAATCGTGTTCCGATATCTGACAATACTGTCCCCAATTGAAGATGAAAAGCATCTCTTCTCACTTGATCACATTGTATCATAGGGCGTACGGTGGCCAAATGCGGCATCGGAGTTTCCAACTCCGTATATACCTTCCGCCCCATCACTTCGCAATTTTGCCACCGTGTGAGTTGAGCAACACCTATACCGCCTCAGTCCCATCACATCAACAAAGTGTCGTCCAACATTCATCGCTCAATGGATCAATGCCTGTTTCCAGCGAGATGACGAGTTCGTCGGCAAAATGAGCATCAACAACTGGGTGTGAACTCCATGTCACTCTTCGGCCCTCACAGCGTTTGTCGGCGCTCATGACTTTCAACATCTATCGCATCAGCGGCACGAGAATGTTGGCGACCAATTCATTCTCAAATCCTACTTCTCCAAGCTTTCCCCAAGCTTCTCCAAGGCGGTCATGAACTCCTGCTCGCAGCTCGCAAGATCTACACCCGCGATCGGCACAACCAGCCGTGCAACCCCTCCAACCAGATCCCACAGCACAGCGCTGGCAGATAGATCCACCCTCTATGCCTCGGGGGACCGCCGCTTCATCGCCCTCCCCGTGTTCCCCTCGCGTGCATTCCGCCACAGCTTCATCGCCGTCAACTCGGACAAGATCAAATCGCCGAAAGATTTGGAAGGGAAGCGCATCGGGGTGCAGCACTACACCATGACGGCTGCGGTGTGGCAGCGCGGGATACTGGCGCATGACTACGGTGTGGATCTCTCCGGCGTGACGTGGGTGGAAGGGAAGATGGAGGGACCAGGCTCGCATGGTAAGCCCGGGAGTCTGCCACCTCCCGCTGGGGTGAAGATTGAGAAGAATACGGACACGGGGAGGTCGTTGGGTGATCTCCTGAGGGACGGGGATGTGGATGCCACGATCGGGGCGGATCCTCCGGCGTGTCTCGGGCAGGGGAGTGTGAGGAGACTCTGGCCTGAGTTCAAGAAGGAAGAGAAGGCGTTCTATAAGCGGACGGGGATCTTCCCGATCATGCACCTGGTCGCGATTGGGAGGGAGGTGTGGGAGAAGAACACATGGATCGCAACGAATTTGTTCGAGGCGTTTGAGAAGAGCAAGGAGTTGGCCAGGAAGAGGATGGAGAGCACAAGTGTATGTTGCCACGATATCAAGGAGACCTTTGGGGGCGATTGCTGGCCGTATGGCATTGAGCCAAACAGGAAGACGTTAGAGGCATTGGTATTGTACTTGCATGAGCAAGGCTTGATCGACAAGAAGGTGGCACTGAAAGATCTGTTTGCGCCGATCAAGCCGGCAAATTTCCCGGTACACCAAGTCCTCTACGTATCGATAGACGACGACATGCGCTGATCTTATGAATGGTCATCCCTGCTGGAAGCTGCTTCGGGCTCTTTGGAAGTGCACATGGCAGACTGCCGGCTGTCGTAAACTCATGCATAGTATTGAAGGCTACTTCGAATGACCTGATGGTAAATCTACTGATAAGAACGACTCGGAGCTGCAACTGACACTTGCATACCCGTACTCGCTCAATCCATGTCCCATCCATCATTCTTGCAGTACCAAGCCGACTGAATATATTCATCCTTGCCGTGGTCTTCAGCTTTGTAATCATTGCCCATGACGAGTCTCTCCATGTCCCCTTCCTTCGCTGACTTGAGATCATCAATGAGATCCTGTACATCTAGCCCTCCTGATGCTATCAAGATCTGCCAGCGCAGAGGCTCGGCCAGAAACGCGTAAAAGCATTTCAAACCTTTCAATTTCGATAGCCTTCTACCTACATTCTCATAGAGCTTGTCAACCCTTTTGAGAACTTCGTCCGGTATCGTGTCTCTGGTGTTGACCAACTCGCTATCAGGGCATAAATCAGCCATGTGCAGCACCAATGTCAGTCGATCAAGGCGGAGGTGATCTATCATGAATTCGGCCTCATCGGCGAGCCTATTGTAGAAACCTGGAAGCTGTGCATACAAAGAGTCATTCATCCTCATTGGCCCGTATACCAGTTCAAGCGAGCGGAGATGGAGTAGACCTATGCTTGGAACCGTGGTCCGCAAGAAGTGACGCAGAGGCAAAGGCTGCGAGAGATCCTGTACGAGCTTATCGCCGATGTGGTCGCGAGGTGGGAAGAATGGCAGGATGGAGAATCGGTTGCTCCTGAAGAAAACTTCGACGGCATCTCGGCGGAATGCTTTGCCAACCAAGAACAAGTTGGTAGGCGGCTGCCAGCAGTCGCACTCGTCGCTGTAAGCTGCATGGTAGCGACTGCAAAAACACTTCTCTTCAGTCCGCGCCCAGCAGTCATGTTTTTCCCATCCAGCACGGTCAAAATTGTTCTCGAGACGGTCAGAATGAGTACCGGAATTGTAAGACCAGCGCAGGTGATACCCCTCTCGCGGGTTCCAATGGATTTCCTCAAACGGCGAGACCAAGTCTGTATATCCCATGATGAGAAGATGCAGTTCTCGGGGAAGCTCTGTGTATCGGAATGAGCACTCGTCCAGTGAAAATTTGCCAGTGCATTTCCTCGAGATGCAACGCAGCAGTCGCGTAATATCAGGGTTCGGTAATGCGCTCAGTCGTAGCCAGCATTGTTGAAGGAGTGGTAGTCCCAGCAGTGGAGAGACCATTGCGGAAGCCAGCGCGAAGCTATCGACATCGCAGGTGAAAGATAGTCTCAGGGTACCTGGCGTAAGATGTCGACCGAGATGATCCAATGCGTCCAGCCAGCCCATTAGCAGTTGAGGAGTACGAGGGGAGGAGAGTTGAAGCTGGTCTCCTACCGGGCCAGGGACATTGACCAGACTATCTGGCGCGGGATGGTCTGGGATTTGCCCGCCATCGGCTAGGTGAAGCTCCACAGTAAGCGATGCAAGGAGGGCGGTGGAGTCGGGAGTCATGCGGCGGATGGCTCCAGGAGAGTGTGTGATTGTGAAGTCATAATGCTCGTATGTCATGCACAGGATTTCGTGATACATTGTCTTGCAGCAAAGCATGAGGCTGATCTTCCCGAAGACAGAGCCCTTGACTTCAGGGTCTCTCAGCAGTCTCGCAAGCTTACGGTCTTCGATTTCGGCTGGATCCTCGTCGCTGTCGTATTCACTCTCTTCGTCGGTGTCATATTCGCTCTCCTCGTCGTCCTTCTCTAGATTGTCATGTGCAGACTGGTTTTGCTGCTCACCTTGCTGTGACTTGTCGAGAGTGGCCTGAGGCTCTGGTGCACCGTCGTATTGGATTTCATCGTAGCGTGTGAAACCGACGTGTCGGTATATCTTGTTCCGGACATCCTCCGGGAAGTCCAGAAATGATCGATGTTTGCAGCGAGCACCAGTGAGCCAGGTGCACACTCTTGTCTGCTTGTCAGACATGCCGGACTGGGGAATATATTGGGCGGGCGAGCCTGTTGTGGCGTTCACAGACAGCTGTCGAAGTGATTGTTGAGATATGGGATTGCAGATCTGGAAGTCGTTGCTGCCTGAATTGCCTGAGCTGCCGAAGCTGCCCTTCCTGCTTCGGCTTCAATCTTCCAGCTGGGTTTTTGAGACCCATGGTGAGATGCTCGATTTACTTATCATGACCTGGCACTGACCACACGCTACCAGTCAAGCCTGGCCTCGTCCATGGCGCAACCCAAAATCTGCGAGTTCCTCCCGGGGACGACATGCCAACACACATCACCATTTCTTTCGCTGCCCAAGACATTTCGGATGAAGATCTATCATCTTAGCGGCCTGCCCAAATTCAGTTGCATTACATTCCAAGGCATACAACACAAAGTACCTAGCGATGCTCGCTATCCCAGCGAGGAGAGCGACGACTCCCTCGTCAGCTCCAATAACGATGACGAGATTCCGGAGCCGCATGCCATTGACGACATGGACAACAGCGGTAACAGCAGTCAGTCGGACGACAGTAGTCAGTCGGACACCAGTAGCGACTTGACTGAAGCAGTCGCGGCTCATGTCTACACTTCTGACTCAATGAAGGTGGCGCACAGCCTTCTACTCACCTGCCGCACATTCCATGACGACGTCACCGAATACATGTACAGTAACTACTGGTTTCGTCTCAGTGGTGATCCCTCACAGCTCCTTCAGCTCAGTCCATCCGCTATGTCTCATTTGCGTCACCTGGTCGTCGCCATCCATCTGGCATCTTGCGAGGGTTTTGGTGCTGCCAGCGATGAGTGCTGCCGCCCATCTGGCGATCAGCCCTGTGTCAAGCACTGCCACCATCCGACACCACTGGCCAAAGACGACATTGGCACAGGGATACTGCTGGACCACTGGCTCGATGTGGTCGACAGGCTTGCGGCATCTGCGACTCCTGGTCAGCTTGATCTAACCTTCATCTGCGACGTACTTGATTACCGTCTGGCCGTCAAGTTCGCCACTCCCCTGCTCACGCTGCCCGCCCTTAAGGACTGCGCAATCAGGCTTGGCGCCACGAAGGACGAACGCATTACCACCCTGGCCAAGTCGATTGCGCTGCGTTGCATGGACAAGATCGATAGATCTAGGCTGTCATCCTTCAGGTGGGCCGATCTGCCGCGCGAGATCAAGCTTCTTGTCTTGGAGTATACCGACCTAGTCACGCCCATGAACGAGGTCAACTGGTCACCATCGGCCAAATTCCACCTTATCTACTCAGGAATGTACGGTCAGCGCGGTGCCATCTACTCCGATACATATCATCCTTCGCTCTTCCTTCATGATTGTTCGCCTGGCACGGACGATGGATGCTTCTGCAGCCGCTATCACTCTGCATACCACGTGTTCTGCAAGTGTTGGTCTCCACCAATCGCATTGATGTTGACTTCCAAGGAGATGCTGGCAGACTCTCAAGAGATCTTTTACAAGTCCAACAAGTTCGTTGCTTTGCCGGACAGTCCACCAGGCATACCCAAGCGAAACAGTATCGGCAAACGTCATCCGGTATCCACTTTCCTGCGCAGCTTCATGCCAAAGGGTGCCCTACCGCATCTCCGTCATATTGAGATCGTTTTTCCGGTCTTCAAGGCGATGCCTCAATTGTTCTTTCCAGAGTCACATCCTGTTCACAATGACTGGTTGAAGACCATCAGATTCATCAACAAGAAACTCCGAGTCCCTATGCTCACCATTGGTCTGCACATGGCTGACGCTACCCCCGACTCAGAAGAAAGTGTACGCAGGGAACACCTCTCTCTGGAAGAAGCCGAGTTGATCGAAGAGACCTATGAACGTATTGTTGAGCCGTTTGCAGAAATGGAAGGTCTGACTCGCTTCTTTGTGTATGCAGCCGAGCCAATGAGATGGTCGATTCTCCGTCACGCCGAGACCACCGAGGAGCTTGATGACCTCGGCATGATTACCATGGGTCGGGTGGCAAGGTTAGAAAAGTTGGTGATGGGTCCAGAGTACAGCTCTTGCAAGGCTGGCAAGTGTCGGCAGCCAATAAGCCAGTGGTATCTTATCAGCAACGGAAGAGAGCCAGACGACGAGTGGGTGCAGTGAGGTCGGCGGATCGACGAATGTCAGGCTTGATGGCTTCTCTCGTAATGGACCTCAGCGGCGGCACGCAATCATTGTTCATGCATCATACGCCAGCTGATACAACAGAGCAGAACTTATGCCATTGAGGCGGCAATGGATGGTAGAGCATGGTTTCAGCAGTATCTCATACAAGTAGCTATCAGACAATCCAAGACATGTCGTTGAAACAAGCTTTGGCAGAATTGTCTGGGCGATCCTCGTCTAGTCGCTTCTCTGCATCGCTTAAGCAGACGCAATGCAATGCAGCCGCTTTTTTGGTCTTTCTGCAGCCTTCAAAGTCAAAAAAGAGTACCTGCAAGCCTCACGCCACGGTCCTTTTAGTTGCAGGACGGCAAGTCGACTTCACGACAAGAATGTTTGTCCTTGCTTGTCCTTGCTTGTGCATGATTGCCGTGGTGCCGCGTGCCGAAGGATCCGATTTTCCCAACGTCGTCTTCTCCGCATTTTGTATTTCTCCGCTTCCTTCCTCTCCCCAGACCCAATCCCGCTTCAGATCGTCCCGTGCATGATGGCTTGCGACCGGGTGCAGATCAGTTGGGGACATCGCGTGGTTACCACGAGGAGTTTCGTCCCTCGACGGCAAAATGGGTAACCCACCCGTGTTTTGATTGAGCTAACCATCCTTGCCGCATGTCAACGAGTAGGTACCTCTACGCCAAAGCCCACGACGGCGATCAGAAAGCAGAGACAAGACTTTTCGCGACGATACCTGGAGCTATCCTCATACCCATCGGAGTCATCATCGAAGGTGTATGCTTCCAATTCAAAACGCACTGGATGGGACCGATCATGGGTATCTCAATTGCGGCCTTTGGATTGCAAATTGTGACAACCAACATCTACGCCTACATCACTGATGTCAGTATGATTGTCTGTTCGAGAAAGCTCTTACTGACCTTGCTAGTGCTACAAACCACAATCTGCAGAGATCTCGACGCTCCTCAGCTTTGGCCGCCAGATCTTCTCCTTCGCGCTGGGCTTCTACATGACCCCTTTCGCAGAGGAGACAACGTACGGTATCGCATGGGCGGTCATGGCCATCATCGGAGCTGTGTTGTATGCCGGTATCGTCGCCTTGATGTTCAAGGGTCGGCAATGGCGAGAAAAGTTGGGTGAGCCGAGCTTCGATCGTGATGTGTAGTCGAATCAATATACAGCTCGTGTCTTTTTTTCAACCCGAATCTGTGCTGTCATCACTGTGTCTCTGCTCTTCAAACTTGGATTTGCCTTCCTCCATCCAGACTTCGAGTAACATGTCGCCCGCACTGATGCTTCTGACAGGAATGATCTTTTGCCCACCTAGCTCTTCACCCACAGTGTCGTGCCCCTGATCTCCTTCTCTTCTGGTGGTCTTCTGCAGTTGCGGTTGAGCAGGTATCCACGCTTGTGGATGTCCAATTGGCGGTTCCTTGTTATCCTTGAGCTCCATAGCAATCGTGAACGTGCAGCCATCCGGTATCTTTCTCAACCTCGTCCCACAGCCACTGAGTCTGCTCATGGTCGCTCGGAATTGCTCCTCCAAATCCCCTGCAGGTAGCACCGTTACCTTGTCTCCCTTCTCGTCGCGTCGCTCAAGTGGTGTATTCTGTTCGGGGGTTGGCACCACAGGGAAGCGGGAGACGTCGAACATGAATCTTTCCAGTGGACGATCTTGACTATCGTAGATGACCACGGCAACGCGATCGACGGAACACTTCAACAGCTCAGTCTCGACCGCAGAAACGGCGTCTGTGACCCATTTGCATACTCGTGGGTGTCGATTCTGACGGACCGGGTAGTTGTACTTGCGGGCGGTGATGAAGGAGGTGGTGGGGTAGATGGCTCGTTCGAAGAGAATCGTGTGGATGGAGACGGTGAGAAAGGTCGTGAATGCGGTGACAAGATGGTGATATGTGACCTGGTCGGCCATGACGAGTGAGTTGTCAGCTCATGCTGTGATTGAATGATGGAACAATCAGTTTACGTGCCTGCTGCACGCGTTGCGGGGTGAAGTCTTGGCAAGAAATCGCCCTCCGGCTCTCGACGATCACTGGAGTACACGGCGTGACGGCACAGATGGCGACAAAGGCAGCAAACACTTTGTGGATCACATTAGATTCAGCTTTCATGCTCCCAGAATCTGCTAATCGCAACTCTGGGTTGTCAAACACATCCTGTAGTTGGATGCACCGACGAATCTGACTTTGAGAAAAACGAATGACAGGTCAACCGCACAAAAGACACAGTATTCGCAGCCTGGACTCCTCAAACTTGTCACCAAAGACGGCTACCCTCTCCCAAGGCCAAGGGGCTATACTCATCTGCAGCTGCAACAAATCTCGTCCATTCGCCGGGCGCGGCCCTAACGCACCAACGCCATGGAGCAGCAACTAGCGCAACTCCTGGCGGAAACGCAATCGGCTCAGGAGACTCCTCGAAAGCAGGCCGAACTACAGCTCAAGCAGCTCTACCAACACGATCAATTTCCAATTGGACTTGTTGCTCTCGCTGTTCATGATACAGTACCTGTCAACATCCAACAATCTGCCCTGCTAGTACTGAAGAAGTTTGTCGAAACCAGCTGGTCTCCCAATCTTGACGACTTTGAAGGCCAAGTTAGGGTCAACGATGAGAATAAGGCGAAGCTCAGACATCAGCTCTTCGAGATCGCTACCAGCGATGCTCAGGAGAGGAAGATCAAGAGCGCAGCCAGCTTGGTCGTCAGCAAGATAGCCACTGCTGACTTCCCAGACGAATGGCCAGATCTCCTTCCAGATCTCCTTCGTTTGATCCCCCAAGCTACGGATGGTCAGCTTCATGGCGCTCTCAAAGTACTCCAGGACCTGGTCGACGACTGCCTGAATGAAGAGCAATTTTTCAAAGTTGCACGGGATCTCATCCGCACTGTCTACGATGTCGCTGCGAACGAGTCGAGAAAGCCGACCCTGAGAGCGCTTGCCATTTCCGTCTTCCGATCAAGCTTTGATACACTGGAAATGATCATGGATGACCACAAGCCGGCTGTGACTGGATTCGCCGAAGAGACGTTGAATGCTTGGAACCCTTTCTTGCTTGCCACGATCAAATCACAATTGCCCACCCCTCCCGCCCAGGACGAAAAGTCAGAAGCCTCAGAACGCTATCGTGGTCTTGTAGCACTGAAGCTGCAGGTCGTCAAGGTGCTGATGCGTATCCGGTCCGTCTTCCCATCCGTTCTCGCTCCTCAGAGCTTACCCCTCTTCTCGGCAGTCTGGGAGGATCTCAGCACTTTGCAAAGTCAGTATCAGGCATTCTACATAGAAGATGATCGCCAGGGTCGGCTTGAAGACGGCGACGGTCTGCCATACACCCTCGACTTCCTCGTTCTGGAAGAGTTGGACTTTATGCAAGCTTGTCTCAGAGCACCACCGGTCCGCAAAGAGCTTCAAAGGCAGCTTCAGTCACCAGAAACAGCCAATTGGGTCACCGAGGTGATGCGTCTGGCTGTCAACTACGCCCACATTACTACCGAAGAGGAGGGTCTATGGGACATCGATCTCAATATCTTTCTCTCAGAAGAGTCTAGTGTCACTGCCAATTACACACCACGCACAGCCTGCGGTGAGCTTGCCATTAAGCTCGGAGAGTGGATTCCAGAGCCTACAATTCATGGCATGTTGGCACACTCACAAGCTATTTTCGCTGGAGAATCGCACTGGAAAGCAAAGGAAGCGGTTCTCTACACCCTAAACTCCCTGCTTCGGGACATTCAAGAGGTGGATCGCACCATACCTGCTGAAGCAGCGCACAGGTTTGTCGAGTTCGTCGGCCAAGCCATCCATCACGAAGAGGCCTTTCTCCGGGCTCGCGGTCACTTAGTGGCAGGCTCGTTGATCAAGACGTCTGGACCCTCCCTCGCTTCTCTCGGAACGCAATTTCTCTCAAACTCTTTATCGGCGATGACCTCGGACGAGTCAGACGTCGTCAAGGTCTCTTGTGTCCGCGCCCTTCAGTCATACCTCTCATCTCTCGAGCCCTCACAGACGCATCCATTGCAGATCACAATCATTGCGTCGCTGTCGCAGTTCCTGGCCACACAGGACCTAAATGATCTGGCCGAGTCTGAGGATGTCATGATTGCCCTACTCGAAACCCTCCGGGACGCCATATTACTGGATACTCGAGTAGTGCTTGCTGATAACGCATCTGGTCTGGATCTTCTCTTTACAATGGCTGCGCACGGAGCTTCCAATTTCCAGCTCGCCATGCTCATCACTGAGACGTTCGAGGAAGTGGCTTCGACACTCGCTTCGACATCGCCAGAGACCTTCTCCGCTCTCTGTGTCAAGGTCCTTCCATCTCTTACAGGCGCTTTTGACATCGCCAACTTGACCGAGGAGAACGCTCTGACCAGCTTAGCTGCAGACATGCTCTCGGTCCTGACCGAAAATGGATCCAGTCCACTACCCCCAGGATACGTCAGCTCAGTCATGCTCAAGCTTCAGCGCATCCTTCTTGTAAGTACGCATGATGAATTACTCAAGTCAGCCACCACCGTCGTCAAAGAGATGCTGGCGCATGATGCTGAACAGGTCTTTGCTTGGCATGACACTGAGGGCAAAGGAGGTCTCGAAGTGATCCTCATCGTCGTCGATCGATTGTTGTCACCCACCGTCGATGATAATGCAGGATCGGAAGTCGGTGGACTGGCTGCGACACTGGTTGAGAAGGCCGGGAGCGAGAGATTGGGACCCTACCTGGGTCAATTGCTGCGAGCTGTTGCTATTCGCTTGGCTACAGCAGAAAGGGCAGCTATCATTCAGAGCTTGATTCTGGTCTTTGCTAGGCTCAGTATCGACAATGCAAGGGAGGTGGTCGACTTCCTCAGCCAGACTGAAGTTGAAGGTCGAAGTGCGTTCGAGATAGTCATGTCAAAATGGGTTGAGAACAGCATCAACTTTGCGGGCTATGATGACATTCGAGTCAAGTGAGTACTCCTGGAGGTTTTCTGCATCGTATACTAACAAGGCCGCAGCGTCATCGCGTTGACTCGACTCTACGATCTGCCATCCACACCATTGCCTACCATCACTGTCAAGGGCGACTTAATCGTGACCCAGTCTTCCCGCATCATGACTAGATCCAGAGCCAAGCAGAACCCCACTCAGTTCACCTCAGTCCCTGCCGACCTCAAGATTCTCAAGATCCTTGTCGAAGAGCTCCTGCCTGCCACCGGCCCTGAGCCGCAGAGTGCCATCTCGGCAGCCACTGGAGGTTCCGGAGGACTCGACGACGATGACGATGAGGAGTGGGAAGACGACCCTCATGATTTCCTGGATCTTGGCAGTGGTATGACGAAAGAGCAGCTGATGGCTTTTGGAGAAGGTCGACCTGAGCAGAGAGGAAGGGACGATGAGACACAGAGATACTTGGTGGAGTGGTTCAGGGGGCTAGCACGCCGACCCGGGGCTGAAGAGATTTGGGGAAGACTCACGGAGAGCGAAAAGGAGAGACTGGGAGGTTGGCTCTCGTAGATGACTGAATGCTATGGATAAGCACGGGTCATAGATGACATTGAAGGGCATGATGCATGCCCACAGTTTGTCACGTTGGGCAGCCAGGATGAAGCATTGACCACACTCATGCATGATCATTCAGTAATTGTCTGCCCAATGTTACCTCCTGTGCTGGTGGTATATCAAGTCATTACTAGACGAATGGTGAGGTCCTGGTGGTAATTTTGCTGGATTGCCGGTAACCGAGCACCTTCCCATTTCGGGATAGCGCGTTGCTGACTGGTCAAAGATCGTCCATTCGCCATACTGAGTTGATGGCAATCACTGATAATATCAGCTATTGACTTCTCGTTTCTCGAGCATACATGTCCAAGAGCATCAAATAGCACTCGCAGTCTCCCCACCAGTCCATCACACGAAATGTCACTCGTTGTCCTGCCGACCATCGCCAACGTCCAAGTCCCAGACTTTATCGACGAGAACACACCATTGATCGCCGCCGAGGCAGTAGGAGGACTCAAAGATGCTCAAGCAGAAGCCATTCTCGCCAAAGGGCCTTCCACGCACACGATTCCCGCCGACGACGCCCCCGCCGCCGACGATGACGACGACACGCCCCTCCCCAAAGGCCAAATCCTGATACTCTGCTACGCCCGCATGGTAGAACCCATAGCCGTACGTCCCTTGCCCCCTTGCCTCCAAAACCCACCCATTGACATTTTCCACGCCAGTTCTTCTCCATCTTTCCCTTTGTCAACAAAATGATCTACCTCACCGGCCTCCCCGAATCCAGCGTCGGCTTCTACTCAGGCCTCATCGAGTCCCTCTTCTCCCTCACCCAAATGGCACTCATGCTCTTCTGGGGCCGGCTGTCGGACCGCTATGGCCGCCGTCCCGTCCTCATCGTCTCCATCCTCGGTATCGCGGTGGGCATGACGCTCTTCGGCTTCGCGACCAATGTGTGGCAGATGATTGCGTTTCGGTGTCTGGCCGGGGTTTTCGCGGGGAGTCTGGTGGCGGTGAGGGCCATGTTTAGTGAGGTCAGCACGAAGAAGACGCAGGCCAGGGCGTTTAGTTTTTTCGCCGTGGCGGGGAATTTTGGCATCTTCGTCGGGCCGTTTATTGGTGGGGGATTGGCGGAGCCCGTGGACCAGTATCCGGGTTTGTTTGGGGGGAATGAGTTGTTCAAGAAGTATCCGTATGCGTTGGCCACGATGGTGAGTGGGGCTTTTGCTGTGTCCGCGGCGATTTTGTGTGCGGTGGGATTGAAGGAGACGTTGGGCGGGAAGGCGGGAGGGAAGAAGACTGAGCCAATGTCGACAAACGAGTTGTTGAAGAGTCCAGGTGTAGGTTGGACTTTGTTCCTGTATGTGTGGAATACGATGGTGGCATTGGGGTACATGGCTGTTGTGCCTGTTTTCTGGTTCACGAGTCCGGAGTTGGGAGGCTATGGATTGTCACCAATTCAGATCAGCATGTTTCTTGCACTTGCAGGAGCAAGTCAGTCTCTATGGACTCTATTTGTCTTTCCGCCGTTTCAGAAGAGAATGGGCACTGGAGGAGTCCTGAAAGTCTGCTACAGCTACAACAGCTTCATCTACTTGATGTTGCCGATCAACAGCATTTTGCGTAGGAATGGCAAGGAGGTGGAGTTTTGGGTATTTGCCATTATAGCAGCATTGGCCGGCAGCAGTATGAGCATGACGTTCAGTAAGTCTTCCCTTCCACCGAAGGATCAGCTTCTGACCAAGTACAGCCGGCATTCAGCTCGCACTCAACGACGTTGCCCCTTCACATCAGACCCTTGGCACACTCAACGCTCTCGCTCTTACACTCGTTTCTGGTATCAGAGCAATAGCCCCTGCTGGTTTTGCCAGTCTCTTCGCTTTCGGCGTCGGTCACAAGATCCTCGGCGGATACTTTATCTGGATCATTATTATTACACTGGCGGCTTCACTGTCGATCATTGTCAGGAAGTTGCCGGAGAGCGCATATGGGAGACCGGTAAAAAAGAAGACGGCCGAGGTGACCGAGGAGGAGTCTGGTTAAGTGTGTGGCTGAATTTCATTGATTCCTCTGGCGTATGGTTGGATCGTGGATCGTCCGGCATCGGAAGTGGTGCAGGGGTGCAGCTGTAATTGATATCTACTTGACATTTGGACTTGTGGTTTCGGCATGGAATCAGTCAATCGAAATGCATTTTTGACATGGTGGTCAAGACACATCTCTTGGACGCTACTGCAAGATGGGACTTTATTTCTGAGCATCAATACTCGGTCCAATAGTGGCCATTTCAGCATCGCCAGGCACTTAGTCGAGATAGAACAAGAACGAGCGTATGTCCAAGGGTATCAATCATATTTACATCCTCCACCACTTCCCTCCCTCCTGCCCTCAGCTTTGCTCACACCTTCTCCCTCCTCGCCTCCCCCTCCTTAATCTCGGGCACCTCAGCATCACTCGCCGCCTCCTCATCTTTCTTGACCGTCTGATCAATCCCAATCTTCGTCTCATGAAAACTATCCGCCACATTCCTATACGCCGGCACAAAGTTGACACAAATCGCATACGACCACGCCGCGACGAAGAACATGAGCGGCACAATCATCGCCCTACCGGTATTATTGTACCGATCCGCAGCCACACCGAGGAGAGGCGGCACGACCGCACCACCCGAGACACCAGCGATGATGAACCCAGACCCGAATTTCGTGTGTCGGCCCAGTCCCCGCATACCCAGCGCCACGATGGTGGGGAAGATAATGGACTCGAAAAAGAAGACGCAGAACATGAGCCCGAGCCCGGCGTTGCCGAAGTGGACGATCGCAGGGGCGATGAAGACGATGCAACCCGACATGAAGACGAGGAAGACAGTGCGGGGCTTGACGAACTTCATGATCAGAGAGCCGGCGAAACGGCCCACGGAAAACGCACCCTGGGCGCCGGCGAGGAACTTCGCTCCGAGAGACGGATCGGTATTGGCGCGCGTCTCGACGACGTAGTTGATAAAGTATCCCGCGATGGCGACTTGAGCGCCGGTGTAGCAGAACTGGGCAAACGCGGCATGGAACAGCTTGTACTGCTTGCTGAGCGGCTTACTGGCGGAGGGAGAATAAGTCTCTTCAGCCTGGAACGCCATGTCTGCGCCTGTGATCTCGGGAATCGGGGAGAAGTAGAAGACGGCCGCGAGGAGGAAGCAGAAGCATGCGATGGCGAGGTAGATCCATTGGACGTTACGGAGGGCGCGTTCGTCCTCGCCTGTGCGCAGGAAGATGACGTACGAGCCTAGCACGGGGGAGACGACGGTGCCGACGGCGTTGAAGGCTTGGGAGAGGCGTAGAGGAAGAGGCCCCACATGAAGACGGGCTTGTAGCCGTATTTTCTCATGATCCAGTTGGCATGGCCGAGGGAGGCGAATGGGTAGGCGCCAAAGTAGGCGGCTTGGAGGCCAGAGGAGCGGGCGCGGGTGACACCGAGGGTGACTTGGAAGTGCTTGTTGAGAGTGTCGAGAAGGCCATATGAGAATCCCTTGGGTTGCAGTCAGGTCGAGGTACGAAGGGTGAATGTTGTTGGGACTTTACTTACCCACAAGAAGAATAGAGATGTCACCAGGATGATAGGATACAGCGACTGTCTCAAGGTGAGTTCAGCAGCTTTCGTGCGCTGACTGTCCGACGTCCTGAGGGACTGCTTCTTGAGCCAGGAGAGCTTCATGATGGCGGGGGGAAGTTGTGACTTTGCGAAGGGGTTTTCTAGCGCTCGAGAGAGGAACGACGTGCATGAGGCTAGTGTTGAAGACGTCCTCAGATCCCTCCGCCCTTGGCATGCATGCAATTGCCCACCACCTCACGCGACGAAACTATGTCCTGGGCCTTGGCCAAAGTCTATCTGTTTATACCGCAACTCCCAAGTCCATGCCTCTCGATGGAGTCGTTTGTCATAAGCATGCCAACCAGCACTACTCCAATCCAACGTGGGCAAGGCGATCAAATTTTCGACCCTCACTCTAGCACCCGATGGAGTGGCTGTGTAGTACGACTCGATGATGGCTGGTAAGGTGAATCGTGCAGCTCCCGGTGCCCTTTTCCTGAGCAGCTCCTTGAGTGGCTTCCATACAGCGTATCTACTCTCGTTCTCGTTGAGCTTTTCAAGATCAGCGGACTGCAAGAAGCGTACAGAGAATCGATGACCGGGTATCAAATTGAACTTGCGATAGTTGAGGCTGATCCAAAATCGACCGTCGAATAGCTGTCGTTTAGTATGTGCCCAGTCAAAGGATTCTGATCTTCTGTCAACCTCAGGTATAAGAATTTTCCGTTGTTCAACAGCGTCCTTGCGAGTGGGAGGTGCTCTCGAGACTTGGCAGCTGAAGCACTGCTGGTCAGTCGTACCCTGTGGCAGAGTGGCACAGGGCACTCGGAATAACGCTTTGCCAACCGGTGCACCTCCTCCTGTCTCAACCTTGGTTGGCACATTATTTGTGAACAGAAATGGAAACACCAGTCGTGCTGGTCCTTCCATATCTTTGAGGCTGATCTGCTCGAGCGGACTGACCAGCGCAACTATGCGCCGCAGCAGTCGGGCTGCTCTTGTGTTTCTGTCATGCAGCTGGTCATTGTCATCCAACAGGTCGATGATGTTGGACGGGAAGTGAACATCAGCTGTGCCTATTGCAAGGTCTAGTCGGATGATGCATGATCTGAACATGTCGTCTACCACTTTCGTTTCGGCTTCGTCGTTGGTCCTGCGCTTGTTGGCGTACTCCACCAGGGATGTCGTGCTCAACGCTGCTGGCATCCTGTCGCTTTGCAGCATACTCCGAACAGTATTTCTGACTGTTAGGGTCGGGTCGCGATTCGTCTTGTCTTCCACCCATTTTATTCCACTCTTCAAACAGACTTGACGTAGTTGTTCCTTGGAGAAGTCAAGTAGTGGTCGATAAATCTTGATTCCTCCGTCCTCTATCATCCTTGTCGCTCTGTCTATACTTAATGCACCCGTAGACAATCTCGTAGCAACATGCCTAGGTCTTCCAGACTTGCATCCGTACAAGCCACCGCATTCAGGAATGTCCCCAACCCTCCCGATTGCCTTCAAACCTGGTCCGACATAACCACTTGCGATCCTGCTCAGTACTGTCTCGGCTTGATCCTCTGCGTGGTGTCCCAACAGAAGAGTAGAAATGTCGTGAGCGATACAAGCCTTTGCCAAAGCCTGATATCGGAGTGTCCGAGCCAGTGATTCAAAGTTTGGTAGCTGAAGTGGTGAGACATGCGTGGTCCAGTCCAATTTGAGTATCTGGACATCTATGCCAGTAATCTTTTCGATACTTCGGCCGTCTCGCTGAATATTCGTCGTCTTTGCCGGACCGATTTTGGTCAAGATGATGTTCCGGACCTTTTGCGCCTCATCGAATGATTCAGGTCGGACACCGTGATCGACGATGAATGCTGTGAAGGAAGCTTTGCTGATGGCTGGGGACGATTGAAACTTGTGGCAGAGATATGCTAACGCCATCGAGTCTGATCCGCCACTCAGTGCGATGCCCATGCGAGGCGGCCGCCTGAATTGTCGCCATACTGGAAAAATGGCAGCATGAAAGTTTGCGTAGACGCTGTCGATGGAGCTCACATTGTAGATAGCCTGTCGCAACATCCAGATGAGGATGTCACTCGCTCTTGGATACTATATTTGACACTTGATGGGGTTCTGATGGTTCTTGCAGATTGATCTTTCACGGCACACGGCCGAAGTCGGGGATGCCTCGGAATTTCCTGTTTCGGCTTCCCATACAAATTTGTCATTAGAGATTACCCGCAGAATCACCCGCGATATTGCCACTTTGTGCATGCAAGGTGTACCATATTATTTTCTAGCGCTAATAGGAGTCTCAATGATGCCCACAAGTCGGTGACAACAGTGTAATCCAGTGGTCTAGCCGTCCCAAACAGCCATGGAGGCAAAACACTCCCCACCACTCATCGACTCACCCTACCTGCGCTCCCTACTCGTTAGTCCCATGTCCCCCACACCCACTTCCGGCCCAATACTAACCCAACCAAGGCAGGAGGCATAGCCGGCACAACAGTCGACACCTCCCTCTTCCCCCTCGACACGCTCAAAACCCGCCTCCAATCTCCCTCGGGCTTCCTCGCCTCAGGCGGCTTCCGCGGCGTCTACGCAGGACTAGGAAGCGCGGTCGTCGGCTCCGCCCCGGGTGCAGCGTTGTTCTTCGTCTCCTACGATGGGATCAAACGTTTCCTCTCACGGCCGCAGCAGCTTGGCGTGGAACGGTCACGGCTTTATGATGCCGGGGTGCACAGTCTTGCTGCTTCGGTGGGGGAGGTGGCGGCTTGTGCGGTGAGGGTGCCGACCGAGGTGGTGAAGCAGAGGGCGCAGGCGGGGCAGTTTGCGTCGTCGAGGGCGGTGTTGGGTTCGATTTTGGCGTTGAGGAAGACCGAGGGATGGGGGAGGATGTGGATGGAGTTGTACAGGGGGTGGTCGATCACGGTAATGAGGGAGGTGCCTTTTACGGTGATTCAGTTCCCGCTGTGGGAGGGCATGAAGAGGTGGTCGTTGGCGCCAGGGCAGAAGGAAGGGGAAGTGTCGGCGGGCACGTCGGCTGTGTTTGGGAGTGTGAGTGGCGCGGTGGCGGCAGGATTGACCACACCCTTAGACGTGTTGAAGACGAGGTTGATGCTGGCCAAGGAGAAGCAGAATGTGGTGAGCCTCGCGAGGAGAATTTACAAGGATGAAGGGGCAGCTGTGTTCTTTAGAGGAATAGGTCCCAGGACCATGTGGATTAGTATTGGAGGAGCTGTATTTCTAGGATCCTACCAGTGGGCGAGCAATGCATTAGGAGATACACGGTAGATAGTCACGATAAGCAAAAAGTCGATAGATGGACTGCTCAATATTCTTTTCATTAACATGATAAATCATGCAAACATTTACATAAAACGCTTTCTCATTGTACAATTTAGCCAAAGAGGGCGTCACCGAGACGGATGGAGACGGTCTTGGTCTGGATATCGTTAGTAACGTGCATTTCAATTCGTCGTTGAGAATTCTTACCTGGCAGTAGTTGTCAAGGGCTGCCTCACCAAGTTCGCGTCCAATACCAGACCTGAAACAATGTTAGTAGTCACTCTGGTTGGGATCTCCATTATTGGAAAAGCATACTCCTTATATCCACCAAAGGGCATCTGGTGGTGGAGGGTGTTGTAAGTGTTGACCCAAACGGTACCAGCCCTGAGCGCATTGGACACCTCAATAGCGGTGTTGAGGTTCTTGGTGTGGACAGCAGCTGCGAGACCGTATGTGGTGGCGTTACCCTTGCGGATGACCTCCTCCTTGTCCTTGAACTTGGAGATGGTGCAAACGGGTCCGAAGATTTCTTCTTGCATGATCTTCATGTCCTCAGACACGTTGGAGAAGATGGTTGGCTCAATGAAGTAACCCTTGTCACCCTTTCGTGCACCTCCGGTCTCAACGGTCGCACCAGCATCCTTACCGGCCTGGATGTAACCCATGATGCGGTCAAATTGGAGCTGAGAGACCTGAGGACCCTGGAAAGTGTCGGCGGAGAATGGGTCGCCGACGACGTTCTTCTGAGCTCGCTCCTTGAATCGCTGAACGAATTTGTCGTAGATTGTGTCCTGGACGTAGATACGGGAACCGGCGCAGCAGCACTGGCCGTGGTTGAAGAAGATACCGAAATTGACCCATGAAATGGCGTTGTCGATATCGGCGTCCTCGAAGACAATGTTGGGAGACTTGCCACCAAGCTCAAGAGTGACCTTCTTCAAGTTGGAGCCAGCTGCGGCCTTGAGGATTTGACGACCGACGACGGTAGAACCGGTGAAGGCGACCTTGTCGACATCCATGTGTGCAGAGAGAGCGGCACCGGCGACCTTGCCGAAACCGGAGATGATGTTGATGACACCTGGAGGGAAACCAGCCTCTTTGATGAGCTTTGCAGCGAAGAGACCGGACAGTGGAGTCTGCTCTGCGGTCTTGAGGACGACAGTGTTACCGCAGGCGATAGCGGGACCGATCTTCCACGACCACATCAGGAGTGGGAAGTTCCACGGGATAATCTGACCGCAGACACCGATCTGGACTTGTTAAGATTTGCAATTGGAATACTTTGCTTTCACTTACTGGCTCCTTGCGAATGTAGTTGAATGTGTCGGGGGTGGTGTCGATGACCTTGCCGGTGATCTTGTCTGCCCAGCCACCGTAGTATCGCAGGCAGCCAACGCACATGCTGACGTCGACCTTTGCCATGGAGATGGCCTTGCCATTGTCGAGCGACTCAATGGCGGCGAGGGTGTCCAGGTTCTTCTCGAAGAGGTTTGCAAGATTCACAAGAAGTTTGCCCCTGTTCTCTGGTGTGACCTTTCTCCAATCTCCTTCGAAGGCCTTGCGGGCCGCAGCGACGGCAATGTCTACATCTTTCTCAGAAGCCTCGGCTACGGATGTGATGACTTCTTCGGTGGAAGGGTTGATGGTCTCGAACGTCTTTCCATCGACGCCCTTGATGAACTCGTTGTTGATGAACCTGTGAAGAGCGTGGTCAGCTCTTGTCCGGAGCTGCAACAATGGCAGGGATGAAGCTGTCTACCCGATTGACTACCCCGCTCGAGTGGAAGAAAGTACGTCAGGACGTGGGGTTTACTCACAGGCCGGTGGGCTGCTCAATCTTGCCTGCTGGCGTGTCGAGAGTGACTGGGGATGCCATGATGATTGTGCTTGATATGATGGAGGTGGCAAGAGAGGGGTATCACAAAAGGTAAAGTTTTGCAAGAGCAGAAGCGTAGCAGGACGGTGAAGTTAAGTAGTGGCGGGTCTGACGTGAAGGACAGAGGACAGACGCCCCCACCTCTCATCGAGCTAATTGCACACCTCTAGAGACGACGATCGAATCAGCGTGTGCCTTTGACCCATCCACTACGCCGGAACCAGACAGGCCTTTCGGTCTCACTGTTCCACGCTGCAAGTCTTCTTTGCTTCCCTCCGTTGCGCCGTCCTCGACACGGGAAGAACAGGGTCTTTTGTCTGTATCCTACAGACTTACACCCGATGGATGCGCATCTGACCACAAGACCTCGCATCGAGTGACACAGCTCCAGCTGTTCTGTCCGACGCAAGCTGCTCCTCGGCACTCAATCTCACGATCACCGAGAGCCAGTCTTGTGTCGAGCAAAATTTGCTCGGTGCTCTGTCAAATGGCCTCCGAGCTGCTGTCTACTGTACGAATGGACTCATCGACTTGAACTTCACGCGGGCCGGATTTGTACTCTTCGGCGGTCTGAGAGAGCTTCACGCTGTTCAAGTGGATTCGCGCATCATAGCCCGTAGCCCGGAGCTTCACGCGAGGGCGAGGGCGTGTGGGTACTGTACCCATCTCCATTCATGCGGGGCTTTTTCGATCACGATTCCGAGACGCCTCCTGCTCACTGACACACTTTCGTGGTTGGGCCAGTGTGTGCGAGGTTGTCGCTCGACCTCATCCCGCCTTGCGATGTAGACATGGCAGCTGGCTCACTGGACAACGCATCAGGAATGCAAAACGATCCCCCAAGCCAGGCTCACGCGGCCCATGTCCCCTGGTCGTTGCAACTGTCTCTCTCTCTTCGACCAGCTTGCGCTTTCTCTGGTGGGACATGCACATACCATCGCTCGCTCATCTCATACATCATGACCACTTCGACGCTTGTCTGGCATCCTCGGTGATCGTCTTGTTCGAGCTCGAGATGCTAAGGATGTGTTCGTACTTTGTCTAGTCTCAGAATTTCACCCCGCCGTCACAGTCGACCGTTGCCGACCATCACTCTCCTGTAACGCTCTCGCACAACGCCCTTGGCAACAACTTTTCATGTCCGGAACTCTGCCTTCCAATATCCTCACAAAGGGGGCTCTCATAATATCAAACTCGAGCAGCGGAACATGCTGCCGTTACTTCTTCAAGGCCTGTCTTTTTCATTTTCATCCATTCATTTGGTTGTCCTTCGTTCAGTCACTCTTCTTTCTATCATCATGGCGTTGCTTACTATCACCGCGCTGGCGTCTTTTCTTTACCTGTTACTGTGCACAACTCACGTCGCGGCCGACGTTCCGCCCTTTCACAATAGCCCCGAATACATGCAAGGCAAATACGGCAATTATACTCGTCAAAGATATCTTTCGAATGACCGCATGACCGGTCCTGTGGCGAATTTGATCGTCGGCCCTGCCAATGACGTGTCACCAAGCAAGTACGTTCTATGGGCCGCCAGTGGCCCCGAATACGGCTTCATGCCGCCAGCCATCATCGATGCTGCGACGCTGAATATGGTGTGGTCTGGTCCCATACACGAACGGAGTACCATGGGTCCCACTGTACAAAGTTGTAATGGGACCGAGTACATCACTTGGTGGTCTGGCATCAACGCACAAAACCATAAACAAGGTCGATGGTACCTGGTAAATATCACCAAAAAAAGGAATGCAAATTGCTATGCCGACTAAGGAACGCAGTACGATCAGCAATATGAGCTCGCTTTCAACCTTACCGCCCACGGCAATCTTGCTTGGGCTGATGTTCACGAACTATATTTAACACCACAGTGCACCGCTGTTATCACAGCATATCAACCTGTGCAAGCCGATCTCTCCTACTTCAACGTCACCAATGGATGGCTGGTTGATTCATTCTTCCAGGAAATTGACCTGGCTACCGGTGACCTTCTCTTCGAATGGCAAGCTTCGAAATTTGTCGACATCAAAGAGGCATCGAATTGGTCACCTTTGCAAACAGATAGTGGCTACAACCAGACCCGGGGATGGGACTTCTTTCACTTGAACAGCATAGAAAAGGATGTCGAGGGCAACTATCTTCTGAGCGCGAGACATACGAACGCCGTCTACTACGTTTCCGGTTTCAATGGAGAGGTACTCTGGACTCTTGGCGGCATTGCCAACTCATTCGAGGACTTGAGCCACGGCAAGGCGACATCGTTCAAGTACCAGCATATGGCACGCTGGGTCGATGCACAACGCACAAAGATTTCCATTTTTGATGATCGCAACTCCGAGAATGGGTTAGCAGCAGACCCACTATCGCGTGGTCTGATCGTCGAGCTCGATTTTTCGAAGAGGACGGTTCAGCTTGACCGGATTTATCTTGCGACCAACGGCCAAAAATCGATCCGCGAGGGTAGTATGCAAGTCTTGGGTGACTCGCCTACTGAAGGAAATGTGCTACTAGGTTTCGGCAGCGACCCGAGCTGGACTGAATACTCGCAGAACGGCACTGTGTTATGGGACGTCGCGTTTGGCCCAATGTCCATTAATCGCTACAGTCCCGACAATTACCGCGCGCTAAAGGTCAACTTTACAGGTCGGCCGCGATGGCCACCGAGGATCGCCAGAGGACCGAAGCCCGTGTACGGTTTTAATGCGGATGACAGCCACTTCTCCATCAAGCTCCAAGACGATGAGGGACAGATGCTTGCAAACGATCACATCTATTTCAGCTGGAATGGGGCGACGCGGGTGGCATACTATGTCGTTTTGACATCGAATGAAACGGAACCCTGGGCATTAAAACGCCACTTTTGGGCAAGGGTCGACAAGACAGGATTCGAGGACAGCTGCTTCGTGGGGTCGGAGACGAAATTTGCCACCGTCTTCGCAATGGACGAAGACGACAGAGTGTTATCGAGGACCGGCACCCTGGATATGGAAACTGGAGACGAGCACGATCCGATAGGAAGGGGTGACAAACATGGTGCGTGGGGACTTGACGACTTGAGTCGATCGTGGCAGGCCTTCCTCGCCGACGAATCCAGCCAGGGTATTATAAGCAGCGTGAGGCAGCAGTATCAGGTCGTGATTGAGCGAGCGGGAGACTCTTATGGATTCGTAGCAGGCTTGATCGGAGCAGGAGCTCTGCTAAGCATTCTGCTTTTTGTGGTACCCACTGTCTACCGCCGGCGGAGGCAAGGATATCGGCGAATGCAACCCCAAGCTATGGTGCTCTACGCGGACGACGGCAGCATGGGCTATGACGAGGACTTGTATCCATCACCGGGGAAGCACAGTGTGGAGTTACATCGGTACCGCGACGCTCACTGCGATGGAGATTACGATGGCGGGGAAAGATGCATGCAATAAGACGGTCGACTACAAACATCCTTTACGTACTTGAGCCGATCCACTGCCGCTTAGAGGCGTATCAGCGGCCACGAAACATGACTTGGCAGATCAGTGCCGTTTTGTTGAAGAACAACTCGTTATCCGCGTGGCGACGTTGACTTTGCAGCGTCATCACCAACTTAATGAGCGTTCGTTATCTATCGAATGCGCAGTATATTCAGTCATTGCTATTCCATTCTACCGCCCGCACTGTGCCATCTAGATTTTCTGCGGATAAGGCCTCTGTCTCTCCTCGTCCTCATGCCTGCGCCTGGACTTGAGATGAGTAGCGGCACAGCATCCGCTTCATCAACGCATCGAAATTACCTTCTCGGCCCTTCAACGGCCGTGGCAACGGGCGAGGGTGGCGGATCCCAGGTCCGGCTCGTCAGTCAGGTCATGCACGCGACCGTTAATAGGGGCGCATCACGGCTCGAAAGTTGACTTTTATATCACGTTGCACTTCTCTGTCGTGCATGCTTGCACTCTGTGGTACCAACGTACCAGGCATCTTCCACAGCGGTTCGAGCCATGGACAATTCCACTTCCTACGATCGAATGCTTTCAAGGCGCGACTCATTTGACGACGAAGATGCGACGTATGACAAAAGTGCAAAACAGCTCCATGAAAGGCAACGACGAAGCCCCGTCTGGTACAGGGACCGCCTTTGGCTTGCTTTCTGGATTCTGTTGTTGTGTATTTGCAACCTGAGTGTGGGGTTCTTCTGGGGCGATCATTCTGGACACAGATCGGATGCGTATGTACAGCTTGGACAGACCATACTGTCCTAGCGTTGCTCTGACATTGCTCCAGACAACACCCAAGTCAAGTGGATAGGATGCTGGCGGCGGTGGGCAGACCGGCAGGTCTTAGTCTAAGCGCATCGCTGTCGGCCACGCCAGAGCCAATGACGAACAATCACATGTTCGACCTCTTAAGATCACTCCCACCTGTCAATTTGCAACAAGACTACGGGATCGGTCTGGAGGAGCTCACCCTATTTCCTACGGCGCTGCGTGAGAAAATTTGTATTCTGAATGTTGATACTCGCTCGTGGCGCCCGGATCAGATCAATCTAGACGTCGCTGAGGACACTCACTGGGGAAACTTGAATCACTACATCTATGGTCAGTCCCATCAAACATATGCTGACGATGCCTTCGGGTAGCTGACAAGGAGTGCAGCAAAGATCCACGGCTACACTTTCAAGCATGTTCAGGTCTCACCACAGGACGGCTTACACTTTACATGGGTCAAGGTCAAGGAACAGTTCCGAATGACCATGCTTGAGGGCTGCAAGTTCGTGGTCACAATGGATGCGGACACCATCATCACCGACCTACGCATCCCAATGGAAACCCTTCTAAGCCACTGGAAGATGGATGCCTCGATAGCCATACTGGGTGGCCGCGACCTAGATCGACAAAAGGACACGAAAGGCCGAGTACTGTTCAATACTGGCTTCGTCATCACCCAGAAGACGCCACAATTCCCCAGCATGATGCGAGACTGGATTAATTGCCCAACTGATGTCAAGTATACCAACTGCAGTTTCTGGAAGAACAAGTGGTCCCATGAGCAGGCTGCCTTTTCCAATTTCGTACGTTATGACTACGAGCCATATGTCCGTGAGGTACCCGTCGAGGAAGTACATCTCGGCAAATTCGTCCGGCATTATTGGAACAAACGAGAGAAGTGGCACCTGAAGGAGGCTTCCAATGAGGCTGTTTCTTTGAGATTCATGCACAACTTTTACGATCAGCTCAAGCGGGACTGGAATCTGATACACGAAGAGATGCCGCCGTCTGCTTACGACAAGCTTATGGTGGATGGTCCGCTCGCATAGTCGCTCTAGTTGCGAATTTGATGATTTTGCTGATGCTTGATTGGTCGTTACATACGTGACTGCTGGTGCTGAGTCGCACTCAACTCATTGGTGGCCATGCTGAGATGTTGTGGCGGAAGTGACCAGGCCTTGATGCCTGCAGTACTTTCACCACCATCTCTGAATGGCATCCCAGCGTCCATGTCGTCACATTCGTAAACCCCCATGTCTTTCCTGCTCCCACCTGCAGTGATCACGACGTCTCCGCAAGAATGCGCCAGTACGCTTGTCACGGCATCATCATGAGCCTTCCACTCCCCCTCGTGCAGCCTTGTCCCTTCACGACTGACCACGTCCTTCCAAATTCTAACCACGCCATCCGTTCCACCAGCAAGGATATGGCACCCGTCCTCCGTCTGCTGAAAATCAAACCCCATTCTCATGGCGAGCCCACCTTTTCTCCCCGCGAGCCAGCACAACCTCCTCGCCATTCGCAAATCCCACAACGCCAGCCCCTGGCTCTTCCTTCCCGCAATCGCGAGGTAGGTCCCCTCTCCGATCCACTTCACCTGTCCAACCCCTCTGCTTTCCCCGACATCGAAGCTCACAACTTCCCTCCCCGCGTCTCGCGCATCGTATACCCCAACCTCCCCACTTGTCGAGCCCGCGGCGAGCTGGCCAGTAATCGCACAGGCGTCTAGCGCAATGACACACCCATGCAGCCCGGATCCCGCGCTCCTTCGCCGCTCTTGGGCTGTGGAGATGCTGCTCACTGGCCCCTGGGCATCTCTTGCTAGGTCGAAAATGCTGATGCGGGCCTTGGAGCCGGCCGCGAAGCGGATGCCGTCGGTGGAGAAGACGAGGCTGTGGGGCGCGATGAAGGCTTCGGTCGGAGGATGGATGAGAGGGTATGTGGCGTGGTTGTGGGAGAGGTCGAGTGCGTTGGTCAGGCGTAGCGGCAGGTCGGGGAGCGAGAGGAGGACGTGAGTGGTGTTGGGGTCGGAGAGGGAGAAGTAGGGTGGGATCGCTTGAGTGTGAGACTGAATTGGACCAATGGTGGAGTAGGGATCCAAGGCTAGCGGTGGCGGAGATGTGACGAGATCCGGAGGTAGGACAAAGCTGCGTAGATAGAGGTCCTCGCTATGTGCTAAGAGAACGGTGCCATCGGGTGACAGATGAAGCGGTCGAGGAGAGTTTGGTTGAGGGTGGTTGTGCAACGAAGTTGTTGACGGATAGGTGCGCGGCATGGTGGAAGCGAGGAGATGTGCATGAAGAGAGGCCTCACGCGCCTCGACCGCCTCGACCGCCTCGATCATAACATCATGGCGATTTGCAGACAGTGAAGTTGTATGGAATGGCACGCCGAGGCCATGTTCTGAAGATGTGGCCCAAGCTCCCAATCTCAGGACGAACTTCTGGAAATTTCTGGGCTGGGAGAATAACGACTTCCGAACCATTTTGACTCTGCACCTTAGCCTTGAATCGCATCAACAGCTTCGCCTGATATCGGAAATAGTCCTACAGTGACCGCAACCATGGTAGGTGAATGTGGATGGAACAATTGCACGCAAAAGCCCTGACCGAGCCATGCATAGTCTACTGCAATCAAGTCCATCAAATCGCTTGTCCCACTGCTGGACCGCGTGCTGGTACAGCGCGTCAAAGCCGAAGCGAAGACAGCTGGCGGTATCTTTCTCCCAGAGAGCTCGGTCAAGGAGTTGAATGAGGCAAAGGTATTGGCCGTAGGACCCGGCGGATTGGACAAGGACGGCAAGCGGATACCCATGAGCGTCAACTCGGGAGACAAGGTTCTCATTCCTCAATTCGGAGGCAGTTCTCTGAAGGTCGGAGACGACGAGTTCCACCTATTCCGAGATCACGAGTGAGTACTATGTACCGCTATACGAAACACCACACTTAACAAGACGTAGGCTCCTGGCCAAGATCAACGAATAGGAAAGGAGTGCATGATCCGCACAATGTAAAACAGAAGCATGGATTCGAAGGTTGAATGGTCAGTAGTCTCGTTGCGAGCACGGCGCGGATGGAGCACAAGAGATGTCGTTCACGGAGGCACTTCAATAAACTGTACAAAAATCTCATCTCTGTAACACCAAAGGTCACGCACAATCGCAAGAAGGAAGGTCCAAAAAGTTTCAAGTGAAAAGGTGAATGCCATTCGTCTATATCATTCGAGGGTCCCAGCTCGTTGCCTGGTGCCAACCTGCTCAGGGACTGGGCAGCCAACGCATGTTGAGGATAACCTGTCAGAAGTCTCGCGGCACCCACCCAAGCCAGCAGATCGAAACCATGCTTGAGAGGGACAAGATCATTGCCAATCCGTCCAAGAAAGACAGGACCAAAAACGGCTTCACTCTAGGGTGTCGGAGATATCCATCATCAGCCAGGTTGGAGTTCTGTGGCTCTTGTAAAGAGTTCAGATAAGGTCGTCCACTATAGAATTGATTCTATGAAGTACTAGAAGGGAATCAGCATGGTTGCAAAGTGCCTGACATTATGATACTCACGAGTCGCCTAAGAAAGAAAAGAGGAGGATGGCGAAGGAAATTTTGGTTTTGTAGGCGGTGCGTGGACGGGCGTCTGGACCACCGTACTGCTATTCGCCGAGCCGCGTGCCGCGTGAACGTCGAAGCGTGGGGGCGGAGTCTGGACCTCCACCCTTGACTTCCGCCGAGTTGACAGGAGATTGTCGTGTTGTTGCTATTCTGGGATAGACTGCCGAACATGCTTTGACGAGACCAGGACGCCTCGACGCTCGAGCGCAACATCATCTGGGTCCTTTTCCATCACCTCGATCACAAAATCCTCAGCAGACACTGTCAGTGACCTGGAAAGCAATCATCACTGTCTTCCAACCCCAGCTGGCCAGACCGCCGAAGCTAGACCACCGCAAAGCCGCTCACGAGCCTGCGAGCTCCACCCATTGCTCTGTACCGCCCTCCGAGGATGGTGACACCCCGTCCGCAGAAGCACCGATCTATCTGCTAGCCTCCATCTCCATTCCTTATCACAGGTCTGGTCGGCGATCTCCAAGTTGCCGATCATAGCAATGTCACTCCCATCACGTCGACACACTACACTGCCGCTCCGCCGGTCACCGCCCGCCGGCTCCGACGGCCAGCAACGATACTCTCACAGCGGCGCCGAATCAAGTTCGCTGCCATCGAGCTCAGTACCGTCTGACCCTTTCGGCATGCGGAGGATTGAACGACGATTAGCATTCGCAGAATCATGGAACAACAGCTCGAGGAGGAGCGCCTGGAATTCACCGGTAGATTTCCACTTGCTCGACTACGTCTCAGAGTATGACAACAACCTCATGTGCCCGATCTGCCACTCTCCATTTGTCGACCCTGTTGTCTTACAGGAATGCGACCACTGCTTCTGTAGAGACTGCCTTCGCCAGACCTGGTCCATTTCCGAATACCAGCCTGGGCTACCAAAAGGCAATTGCCCAACATGCCGAACTCGTTGCAAATTGATGGGCCGTGGGCCGGTATCAAGAATCTTGGTCAACATATTGGACGATCTGGTGGTACGATGCCCGAAGCACGAGGAGGGATGTACGTCCGAGATCAAAAGGAGCGAGGTCCAAAATCATGTCAACAACTATTGCGCATATACATGGGTGGAGTGTCCCGGTCAAGAGTGCGAATTACCACTCCGTCGCAAAGATGCTGGGGAATGCATGCATTTCGGCGTAACATGCATAGATTGCCGACAGACCACCCACATGGCCAATCTGGAAACACATTGGAACAGTGAATGCCCGGACAGAAAGGTTTCGTGCGACCTGTGTAACTCCATGGTCTTCTATCGGGAAATATCCCTCCATGCGCGAGAATCGTGCCCGGCCATCACGATTCCTTGCACCGGCGCCACGTATGGCTGCATGTTCAGGGCCAAAAGAGGTGCGATCAATCAACATACGAAGCAATGCACTTTTGCATCATTTGCTCCGTTCCTGGACGCTCAGTCGAAACGAATGGCTGAACTGGAGGAGCAGCAAAATCTACTGTCACGCAAAATGCAAGTACTCGAAGGTGGTTTCAGTTCGGTGGAGAGAATACTTCAATCTTCAGAGGTCCACCACGCATCTCAATCTCGTCCTGGCTCCAATCGCTCCTCCATGGCGATCATCGACGACGATGGGCTCTCTGATCCGCTCCCTGCGAACTCGACGGTCCCTCCCCTCCATACAGAGCTCTCTTCGGATGACTTTTACGACACACCCGCTTGGCCCTTGGCATCAAATTCGATGACATCGCCATTGGAAACGAGGATACGAGGTAACTTGGCACTTGGTGCCAGTATTGCCCCGGTGGATCCTCCACTTTCTGCGTTTAACCAAGGCGTCCGGCCCATGCAGGCCCCTCTTTCTCAGCCTCATGTCTGGGAATCGACCCTGCAGCCAGCAAATCTCACGCCATACACTCATCTCTTATCATTACATGAGTCTCTACGAGACGAGGTTACAAGGGTCAGTTCCGCACTCACAGATCTGGACGGTCGGCACAGTATGATGATACTCAATGAGAATCTTCGTCTGAAGGAAGAGCTTGCTTACATTGGTGGTCAAGTTGGTGGCTTGGGCCGACAGGTGGGCTGGCTCACCGGCCTTCGTCTACAAGACAACGCGGCAAGGGGCCCTGCATCCAACGCTCCAGCTACCGGCTTGGCTACGAGCCGGACAATGCCAATCCGAGCAGACGGTTCCGAAGCAGTCACAGCTGCAATCAGCGCTCCTCGGAGACGGTTGACCGACGAAGGCAGGACCAAGCTGTGATTGGCAATCCTTACTAGTCCATTTCTATGAATGACACCCTTGCTGGCCACGGCCATGTCCCCATGCCATGCATCCTGCGCACCTGTCTTTACTCATGAGACTCACCACGGCTTTGGCTTGTTTACTGGTCATGCATAGCGAACAGATCTTCACAACCGTTCAATCGCGCCGTCCAAGTACCGGTGGCCCATTGTTCAAGGTGATGGTCTACAGAATTGACTTGGTGGATGACATGTCATGTACAAGATTATCAACTCTGAGGCCAATCCTAACAAGATTGAAGAGCTGCATTCTAGGCTACTATGCTTGTCCGACCTGGATTGCCCCAACACCGCCCCTAATGCCTTCGCTACGGACCTGACCTTTCTCCTCCGGCAATCTCAGTCTCGGACCTGAATCTTTTTGAGCACCAGTTCAACATCAGCGCAATTGGCCGGAGTATCGACCTGAATGTTCTTGGTGTACAGAGCTTTTCCAAATTGCCAGTCGCACGCCATCCAGCCAAGAAATTCCTTCTCGTTCCGGTCGCGATACATCGCCCAGAAGGGACAAATCTTAAGCGTCATGGTCGCGATTCCAAACGAGGCCGGGAGACTCGAGTCCAATGTCACCGTCTCCTTGGATTCCAGCTACAGTGACTGGTCGCCGATGCGGGCTAATGCGAGCGCCACTTCACTGGACCAGGGCTCGTTCCTGTTGGACGGTAACGGGCTGCAGCTCTGGCGGGGAAGCGATATCGACGGGAAATATATCCGCGGGTTCCTGGTTTGTAACTGGGCAAAGAGTTCACCGCAGCTCTTCGCCCGGGTGCAGGCGAATGAAGGGGCGGAGAAACCGTCTAGCTGTGCGGACGTTTGGCTCATGCCCAAGTATGTGTAGAGCTCGGTAGTGGGTTCGTAGTGTTGTCGTATGCATTTTCGATTCGCCTTTGTCCTGCTCTATTTCATTCAAGTGATTCTACCTCCATATGGCAGGAGCCGGTCTGATTTGATGCTTCAATATCGATGGATAACATGAGTGCCTGGGTACTCTCACACCAATGTACATTGGACAAAAGACGCAAGTGAACAGAAGAAATGTATTTCTCGCATATTCATCCCTCTCGCTAAGCCGACTCAAAGACCAATGTCGTGAGCTTACAATAGCTCGGCAGTGTTGCGTCGGCGGAATAGTAGGAAAAAAGATTACCTGTCGTACCCCGATCACCCCTCACTGCCTCGGAAATACACAGCTGGTAATATGCGCCTGGCGTCCGAGAATCTCCCATCCGCACTTGAGTCTTGCCATCGGATCTTGTCTCCTGGACCCAATTCCTGCTGGAAACCGAGGTGTCAGATGACCAAAGGATGAGACTCGCGCCGGCCGGGGCGGTGTAGTAATAGTATCGATCGTACGTCACAGAGTAGAGCTGGTTGTTGGTCGTGACGATCATGGTCTCACGTTCGGCTTGTTTGTTATAGTTGTCAGTCATGTGGTGGGCGGCATCGGACATGACGTAAGGTGAATTGGTATTGATGACTGGGTCGGCACGCAAGTATCCAATGATACCGGAGGGGGCGCTACTGGCAACACTGATAGTAGTAGTGGTCGTGACAGTGATGGTGGTGGTGCTGGTAGTCGCAGGTAGAGTAGCAGTCGTTGTGGTAGTGACCAAGATTGTGCCATTCGGGGATGGCACTATCGAGCTGCAAGCATAGATCAAATCCAGGTCAGGTAACTTATGGTCGCCAAAAGAGTGGGCGTGCTGGTCACGCCTCGAGCCATCAACTTGGCGGCAGGTGTAGGAGCGACGATAGCCTGTGTCTTTACCATTTGGATAGGTGCTGCGGCGACGGCCACCGTCTCAGGATGATCATCTTCCAGTTCGTGACCGTGTTCATGGTTTGCAACGCCAAAAACCTTTCCCCATCTGGCATCCGTCCAACGCTCATTGATTCAGAGTCGCTCCGATGAGCAGTTTGCAGGAGAGACCAAGCTTGGAGATCAGACTAGGCTGACAGGGTTCACGCTTGAGCTCGCACGCATCCCTCGACATGGTGCCATCTCAACGCGCTCCGAACATCATCAGGTTCAATCTCTCGTAGGCTAGTGTCCATTGCTGTTGTCATTCAGGACTCGAGGGATAATAATGGCGTTGCCACAAGGACAAATCTCCGTTGGCAATGTTTGGACCTTCCCCTGCTTCGCACACCCAAGGTAAAGCACCCTTTCTCATCCACAAGTCATGGCTTTGCGCGCCGTTTGACGTGCGTTTTGCGTTCGAGGCTCTGAGCTGTAGATTGTCTGCGGCGTAGTAAGTCTCCTCATCTTAGCGGTATGGATACAGGAAAGCTTCGTGCCCCTATCATGGAGACAAAAGCTCTGCACTCCTCCACAAGTTCGCCCGCAAGCACGGCAACGTCCCCGCTCGGCATTCTCAGTCGCAGGTGCACAGCATCAGCCGTGTCACATGATGCCCGCTACGAGCGATGTCAGCTACAGTGCTGTGACTAAGGACGACTATGAGAAAGACGAGGAGGCCAGCAATCCAGAGATGCGTTCGTTCCTGCACAACCATTCGAGGCATACCGCATGGTACGATTCCAGACGTTCATATGTACTAGCGCTCGCTGCAAGCATCGTGTGTATCACCATGTTTCTAGTAGGATTCGGCTTCGGGAAGATGGACGGCCATTCGCAAAGGTCGTAAGTTTCACGACCCTTCATATGCAGCATGTTGTACTGACGGACGCAGGGTTCCAGCCTCTGTCGTCAAGCAGTTGCTACACATCGAACAAGCATATGTAGCGAAAGAGAGCTCTACCCACGGGTCTGCCACGAGTTTAGGGGTCGGAGCAGCTGAGACAAACACAATATTCGACGTTCTGAGGTCCTTACCCCCGATTGACCTTTATCAAGAGTACGGAATGCGCCATGGCGAGCTTGCTCTCTATCCGGAACCTCTCAAAGACAGCATATGCCTGGTGGACGTCGATACGAGGAAGTGGAAGCCACACAGAGTCAACAAACCCAAAGAGCCACTTCACTTTGGCTATTTCAACCACTACTTATACGGTTTGCTGAGCCTAGTAAACCCGAAGTCAACCTGACACTGACATACTCCTCAGCGAAATTACATGGATATACTTACAAACACATGCAAGTCCCGGAGCTATCTAATCTGAACACCACATGGGTCAAAGTGCGCGAGCTATACAGAACCACCATGATGGACGAATGTCGGTTCGTCGTCATGGTAGATGGCGATGTCATTTTTCCTGATCTCCGGGTCCCAATGGAAGCACTACTAAGCCACTGGAACATCACACAAGACATCATGATCGCGGGCGGGATAGATCTCGACAACACACATGATGTCCGTGGTAGACCGCAGTTCAATACCGGATTCCTCGTTACACAAAACACACCTTTGTTCCCTAAGATGATGCAAGACTGGATCGACTGCCCGACGGATGTCAAGTACAAGACCTGTTCTCAGTGGCGCTGGAAATGGGCTCGGGAGCAGGCTGCCTTCTCAGGCTACATTCGATATGATCCGGATTACAGCCCATACATCCGTCACATCCCCGTGGAGGACGTTCATCAAGGCAGATTCACGAAGCACTATTGGGGCTATTCCAAGCGTTTCCTCGCAAAAGCCTCCAAGCAGGCCCTTCTGGATCGTTTTGTGCCTGATATTTACAAGGGCCTCTTGGACGATTGGTCGCGAGTACACGAGCACGTTACAGAGGACGTCTACGAAGACTTGCAGAAGTATACCCACCATCCAGGTGTCGAGGAAGAAGGAAAGAACCTAGCTGTCCCTCAGTGAGGTTATTAGGTTTTCCAGAGGACTTGGACGCATGTCTATGATAACAACGATCCCTTGATATGATTCATTCAGGCTGTGTGTATATAGAATAGCTTCAATAGCCTTGGCTGCATAAATTCCGTACGCCAGATCAAACGTTAGTACACTAGTAAAGTAAATGATTGCAGGACGGATCACACGTTGTACTGCAGCCCCCATCGAAGCCTCAATCTGGATATCGACCTAAGCTCTGAAAGGCATATCTAGCATGACGTCTGCTACGTATACATTGTTTCCGGCACCATCGCTCCAGGCGAAGCATTGGGACGTGTAATGCCCACTTGTTCGCGTCCCTCAGCTTGCTGCCGCTCCCTATAGATATGAACAACATGGAACAGTCGAGATTCCAATCGTTACGGAGCGCGCCCGGGATGGCCGGCAAGATCGGTATCTGCGTCCAAGACTCCAAAGGCTGCCCTGATCGAACAGCCAGGGCGGGTTTACCGCACCGTTATGCCTAGACGCCTCCTTGTTGGCGGCCCCTAAAGAGCGCAGACCCAGATGGCATGGCTCAAAAACATCGGGCGACTCTGCTCATGACCTCCCCGATCACATCGCGACACGCAAAATAATGATGAAAGGCATGTACGAGCCGCTGGATGTGGCGCACAAGAAGACCTTCACCCCGGACAACGATGAGCCATCAGCCTTCGTCGATGACGAAATGCTAAAGAATGCCTCCAGGCGCGTAAAGTCTCAACAACGTAACCTTCATGGATATGGCAGCATACTCGATCGGATAGACCGCAGGGCAAAAGTACTCTTGGGACGTTTGAGCACATGGTCGAAGCTGGCGATCTTCGTCCCCATGTTGCTCAGTGCTGTGCTGAGCCCATTGCTCCTGATCATGCAAAAGTGAGTCGATGCTCTCTCATTGATGCCATTCGGTCATGTATACATGCTGACACGTGCAGTGCCCGACTGACGGCGTTGTCGAGCGATATTCCGGCCATGCTGAAGCAGATGCCTTGGAACCCATCTATGCTTCCCCCATATCCGGTCCTAGATCAGTTCAGAGAGCGAGCAGACTTTTCAAGCAGTCGTTTTCCCACCCCGCTGGGCGGCAAGGTGGTTCTCCTCGACGTCGATACACGGCCTTGGAGCATCCCGGATGCTTCCAACATGACTCAGATCTCTTATGGCCGTGCTAATCATTGGCTATATGCCAAGATGCACGGCTATGATTACAAGTACGTGCAAGCGCCAGAACTACCTGGGGACATCCGACAGACATGGGTCAAGGTCGATGCTATTCGCAATGTGCTCCTGGAAGGCTACCAATTCATTGTCTTCACCGACTACGACATTGTCTTTCCCCACCTCAAGATACCCATCGAATGGTTCTTGGACTTCTGGAATGTCACTCCAGAGATCATCCTCACTGTAGGCTCGGTTCCGAATCGCACCGACAAATACGATCAATTCCATCGCCACCTTAGTATCAACACCGGCTTTATGATTATCCAGAACGCTCCGCGGGCGCTTGACATGTTGAAAGATTGGGCCGAGTGTCCATCCGAAGTCAAGTACCCTGGATGCGCGCAGTGGAAGATAAAGCTGTCAAACGAGCAAAATGCCTACGCCGATTACGTACGGTACACTTACCCCAACACTACGAGGGACATTGAATGCGATCAGGTCACTTCGTCCGAGTTCATGACCATGCCACGGGCCAAGAAGTGCAGAGGAACTCTGATCCAGCATTTTTGGGCGAAGAAGGACGAGGTCAAGAATGCAGTGCAGGCATCCATAGCCAATCTGATATTTCCCGAAGTCATTCGGGAGATGAAGGACACGGTTGTCCCGCATATAGAGTAATAGTTTGTGTGTAGAATGGATCGATGCAGGGTCTCTTCCGCACGTGGCTTCAGCCGATGTGGATGTGGGCGTTGTGATTGGTCAGAAGCGGAGCTCTCCTCTCCGCATATCTTCTACGATGCCCTCCATTTTTGTCCCTTCGAATTGCTCCGTATACAGCGAGATCGCCACCATCGACCATCTTGTGTAATTTCGCAACCCCTTTGCGCTAGCCTGCGTCGGAGGAGGCCCTCCAAGCACTCGGCCGTTGCGCCGCATGCGATTGCGCGACTAGGCCGTCGCCATGGCCAAAAAGGCGCGTCAAAAGATCAGCTACGGTAGGCAAGGTCAACTGAGAAGCCAGTACCTAACGACTGACGGTCCTATACAGTGCTGCCTCTGGCAAAGTCTGCCGGTGGACATCGTTTAGGCGTCAATGGTCTCGCTATTGACCCTACCAATTCCATATTGTACCTCGAACCTCGACCAACAGACCTGATTACGGTCACGGACTAATCCCGAACAGATACTCTGGCGGCCGTGACGGCGTGATTTGCGCATGGGACTCACACCTCAACCTTCAGGAATCTCAAAGCCCGCTCGCAGACGGCGCAAAAAGGCGCAGCCCTCCGGACACCACGTTCCGGCAGCAAGTTCAGGCGCACACGAACTGGATCAATGACATCGCATTGGTTCAATCCAATTCTGCCCTTGTCTCCGCATCATCGGATATCTCGGTAAAGGTCTGGCGACCAGCGGCCCAAGATCCTATTCCGCCTCAAACTGTGGGTCTTCATTCAGACTACGTCAAGGTCTTGGCCGTACCGGATGTCCACGAGAGCTGGATCGCAAGTGGGGGTCTCGACCGCCGAATATCCTTGTGGGACTTGGGCGGCTCGGGTCAGAAGCTCAGTATTGATGTCGCAGAAGACGAAGGCGGCACAGGCAACAAGGACAAAGGAAGTGTATATGCACTCGATGTTACGCCTAACATCCTCGCCAGCGGAGGTCCGGAAAGCGTGGTCCGTGTATGGGATCCAAAGAGCGGGAAACGGATAACCAAGTTCGTGGGCCACACAGACAACATACGGGATATCCTCATATCCAAAGATGGGGAGACAATCATGACAGCGAGCAGCGACCAGACCGTCAAAGTCTGGAGCGTCACGGCTGGCCGATGTATGCATACGCTCACGATGCACGACGCAAGTGTCTGGTCTCTCTGGTCGGACGAGCCTTCCTTGTCGGTCTTTTATTCGTCCGACAAAAGTGGCTTAATTGCGAAGACGGACACCAGAGGATGTGCCGAGCTCGATGAGGGTCTGAGCATAGCGGTCGCTCAAGAGCACGAAGGCGTACACAAGCTTGTGTCTGGGGGCGACTACATTTGGACCGCGACAAGCAGGCCCAGTATCAATCGGTGGAACAACGTCGACACTACGAATGCCGAAGCAGACTTCCCAGAGAGCTATCGGGCACATCGCTTCAGCGTCTCGACAACCCGTTCCAAGCTGACATCAAGCACGTTCCAGAACCAGACCACTAGCCCAACTCGACAGAACAAAAAGCAGATACCACTCAAGCATGTATTGCGGTTGAGCAATACTGCCTTCTTCCCAACACAAGTTTTTAGTGACCCGGATACAAACACCGAACGTGGTCCCCGCAGAGGTACTGTTCAAATACTCGACGCAGAGCAGCACGTAGCCCAGCCGGTCCATGCTAGCCCGGAATCCGCCATCGAAGGACAGAACGGTCTGATAAAGCATGTCATGCTCAACGATCGACGCCGCGTGTTAACGCTGGACACGGCTGGGGAGGTCATCATGTGGGACCTTTTGAAGGTGAGCCAGTGCGAATTTGTAATGCATGTTTAGCTGATTCCACCTAGTGTGTACCTATAAAGTCTTTCGGGAAGCGTCATATGGAAGATGTACAGCCGGAGGTGAGTACTATGGAGTCGGTGCCCAACTGGTGTACAATCGACACACGGACTGGATCGTTAGCCATCACGCTGGAAGAAAACACCTGTTTCGATGCAGAACTTTACGCCGATGAGATGGAAGAATACCATGACATTGAGTTCAAGGATGACCAGAGAAGTAAGACGACCCTTTTGAGTCTCCGGGTGCTGGAATCTGACAATGCATAGTAAACCTGGGCAAGTGGGTTCTGCGATATCTCTTCGATAGCATAATTGCTGAAGAAATCAAACGTGATGTGGAGTACAGGCAATATACCCTGGCGTCGCATCAAGCTCAGCGCATAGAACGGGCGAACGCACCTCTGGGCATCCAGATTCCACCACTTCCGACCGACTTCAATGGCGTTGGTGATGCAGGTTCGGACGCCACACCACGACCCAACGATGTTGCTCGAAGCCCTACCACGCCAGGTCTGGCCATCTCGCTGGCAACACCGGGTGGTTTGACGCAAGCCAATCATGCTGTTTCGAGAGATATTGGTAGCGCCATCGCTGAAGAACAACCACAAGCCAGCGCAAACGGAGAAATCAATGGTCTCAATCCCAACCGACAATCTGGCGATTACTTTTCTGCAAATGCCTCCCCCAATCCTGCTGCATCCCCACAGCCAGCCAAAGAACCTACCACGCCGGCTGCGGCCCCTGTTGATGAAGGGAAAAAGTCGTCAGAGGAGCCCAAAGATGGCGAGAACAAAGATACACCCAGCAAATTTGGCAAGAAGTTCCGCATGAATATGACATTCAGCATGAAAAAGCTGGGACGCACATCCACATCTGAAAAGGAAAAGCCTGCCGAGGAAGAGAAGAAGGAGGACAACGAAAGCGATTCCCGTTCTAACAAGACCAGCGACCCCCGACAAGTGGACGAGAATTTCCTAGGTGTCGTACAGAAGGTTCATTTCGATTACAGAGACGCGCTTGCACAAAAGGCTCAGGCGCAGTATGCTCAGGACGCTGCTGGTGGTGCACTTGGCGACGCACAAGACGTTAACCTGGAGACACTGATCCAACCTAGTTTACCATCCGAGACGCCTGTGCTAAAACCGCCTCGAAATACTACCATCTTGATTCAAGAAGACAGACCCGAGGCGGGGGGCGTTGCTGACCTTTTCGAAGGCACAGTCGGAGGACTTCTTGATCACATCGACACGATCGAAAGAGTGGCTCCAATGTGGTTGGGAGAAGTCTTGCTGAGGAACCAGATACCGATCAAAGATGTTGTCAAGATCAGCTTCGTTCTCGACCCGTGGAAAGGGGAGCTCCCCATCATTGCCACAGACGGGTAAGATGGTGTAACGTTCTCTTGCTTGACCTGAGCTGATTCAGACAGTAACAATCGCCTGAATGCGAATAGAATGCTCCGGGCACGGAAGATACTTGCTTACGTCGCTGAACGGATCGAGCCTGCTCCAGCCGACGGCGTGTATTATGACGATGAAGGACAAGCAGTACAACCCGAAGACTATCTGGAGTTGTGGTGCAACAACCAACGAGTACCTCCAAAGATGACACTTGCGACGATCCGCGCTCATATCTGGAGAGGCGGAGGAGACGTGAGTCTCTATTACAAAGCTAACGGCAGGAGAAAGGTTGGACCTGCACCTACAAGCACTCCTGCGCCGGCAGACTCGGAGGAGATGCGACCAGAAAGAGACGAGCCGCCAGCTGCATGATTGATATTTGTCGCGGGAGGAAACGACCGGTCACCCGTGGGAGGCAATTGATATCAAGTACATTCTCATTGAGATTTGAAGTGAGAGATACCAAAGAAGCGTTGATAGTTTACAGTTCTCATGAAAGTTCAGCGCCGTCCTACAATTCCTCTCATTGTCGCTTCAACGTGAAATTGGAGATTCACATCTTCTCAACCTCTTTCTCACAACAACCAACGCCACCACTAGAGTCGCCAATATCATTCCTTGGTCCACGGGGCAGACATGGCTCCCAAGCAACCAAACAATTCCAGCATGTCCAACGTCACTTTCACCGAGCGCGAGATGGCCGTCATGGCCGCCGTCTTGGCCACCATGGACGGTCCTACCTTTACCGTAAGTCCCGCCCGACCTCACCGTCCACTCACTTGTGAGAAAAGACTGACTCACCGCCACAACAGGCAGAGCAGTGGAAGTCGGTCGCCACCTCGGCAGGCATCACGAACGGAGACATCGGCCGCAATGCCAAGTTCGCATTCGGGTCGGTGAAGAAGAAGATTGGTGTCAAGGGGGACGGGGCGAAGGGCGGCGAAGGGGGCAAGGGAGGGAATGGGAAGAAGAGAGCTGGTGGTGAGGAGACACTGGGCTGATCTGGTGGGGTGGTGGAGGCTGACTGTTGCTAGGTGACGATGAGGACGAGACTGCGGTCAAGGACGAGGTCAAGGATGAGGATGTGGATGGCGCAGCGGAGATGGAGGATGAGGAGGTTGAGAAGGGTGGCGTGGGGAAGACGGGTAGAGGGCGTGGGAAGAGGGCGAAGAAGTAGAGAGGATGAGGTGGGTGGCAGGTGCTGTTGGCAGTCTAATGCCGTTGTGGTTTATTGGCGGTGACCACCCAGCTAAAGGACACTGGTCAAAGGCGCTCATGGGAGGGTTGCTGGATATGATACTGGTGGAAGATTGACTCATTGCAACTCATAATCAGGGCTATTTGCCATTTACTCATGGTATCGTGCGCCATATCCGATGCATTAGCCTTGAACGCCACGCTTGAAGTGATTCCGACTCATGCCACACCACAGTACCGTCGCCCATCAACCCAGCGTCTTGAGCTTTGCCTTCTTCTTGACCCCACCGGTCTTGCTTCCGCCCTTCTGAAAGTCCCTCCAGCTATCGATCCTCCCCTCCCTTGTCTTCTCCCAGTTGTTCTCAAATTCCCTCTTCCTTTTCCTCTGCTCCATCTCCTCTTCCTCTTGCTTCTTCGCCCGCCCTTCCTCCTGCATCTGCGCCTTCATTTGCCTCTGCCGTCTCTTCTCCTCGTCCATCAATACCCAGACCGTCTTCGCTCTCCACGCGGATATGAACTCGTCATCCGGATCCTTGACCTCCTCGTCATCGACCGTCAGCTTTCTCTCCCTTATAAGCAGCATGCGTGCGTCCGCGATGCTCTCGTCTAGCTTCCCTCGCTGCTTCTCGTCCAGTAATTGCTGTTGCGCTTTGGCCAAACGATCAAAGGCATCTGGGGCTCTTGGGTTCGATGTCTTGTCGGGATGTATGAGGAGTGATTTTGTGCGGTAGATCTTTTTGATTTGAGTCTCCGGTAGGCCAGGTTGTATGTCGAGGATGGCGTAGCCATTGAGGCGAAATTCGCCCAGAATACGTTCGATCTCGGCGTCCTTGTCGAATTCTTTGCCGTCCTTCTCTAGCATGGCCAACAGCTCGGATTCAGTCTTTGAGTCTGGCGCCGCCACATGTTCTGATGCTGAGCCCGACATAGTGACTCGAATTGAAGGCGAAGATGTTATCGTGATGCACAGGTGCCCGCAACTGCTTTCCCTGCTTTCACCAGTCCTGAAGTCTTTAGTCTTTGGACTCTTATCGATAAGCCGCCGGGAACTGCCGTCCAAGGCATCTCGACGACGAGACTCATTCAGCTGGCTTTCACTGCATCCATATCGCTCACCATAAGACTCATCCGATTCTTGTCCATATGTCAGAGGGTCGCCGGATGCACATCAACTTCGAGCAACGATCGCGGCTATAAAGCTGAAAAGTAATTCGCTCAGCTTCAGTCTACCTTAATCTCACCCTTGAAGCTGCATGTGGTAATCTACACCATGCCTCGGTACAGGAGTCTACTAGTCGGCGGTGCTATGATGCGAGTCTTCTGATCATCTCTTCGTATTGGTAAATATACTGCGTAATTCGTTCTGCTGGCACATGGCATTGAGGACTCCGACCAGCAACAAGTTGAAAAAGGGCCATCTCGGTAGTGCTGCATCTCTGACAATCACAGCGCCGATGTATGATGACGCCGTTCTGTTTCTGTGGGTCGACCTGACTTGACATTGGTCATACTCGCTGGCGTCCGCAATCTGGTCAGCTGGACAATGTCCCAATAGCCAAAGGCTGAGCGAGCCCACCTGTCACGCTACTGGCCATCACCGCAGGACCAGAGCAACTCTCTGCGGAGATGGCCGGTAGCGTGGTAGGTGGGCTCGCTCTGCCTTTGAGGATACTATAGGCCAGTTCTAGCGATCTTGCAGGATGGGGGCTCATGCATGCGTGTGGCACTACGTGATTTGCTTCCTTGAGCGAGATCTAGACTTCCCTCACGGTGTAACAATCGATCAATTCTGGGAAGATCTCAAAGCCGATGGGTCCTTTATGGCTCAATACATCCTGTGGAGCTCCGACACCAGCAAAGCTCGTGTGCGCTGCAGACTCACAATCGCTGACCGTTGGCAAGACGTCGATGCATGTCCCGACTTCGTTCCTAGCAAGGGTTGTACCATGAATGCGTAAGAGAGGAGGCGTATGAAGCTTGTCAAGTAGTTCGAAGGTTTGTGCCGGGAGGTAGACCCCGAGTGAAGGGCGGCGAAGTCGCAGGCGGGCTTGGACCTGGGTTTGCTGCGGATTGCACATTCGCTTCACATCATACTTGAATCTTACGATACAGCTGAATGGCAATCCCTGAATCAGAAAATGACCGATTCGTGAGCACGTCGACACCCCTAACTTTCGCCATGCACAGGATGGAAGTGGTGCAGGAGTGGGCCAAGCTACTCTTGCACCCTCACAGCATGGCACGATCGCTTGCCACCACCTCGAGATCTGGCACGCTGTGCGGGCAATTGATCCACGCTTGAATCATGTCGTCAATCCGGAGGTCGTGCCCATCATCCATGTCTAGCTTTGAGCTGTTGACCAGTCCTATTGCGTGGAGCTGTGCAGCCGCGTTAGGGGGAAGACGGGCGGGACATTGCAATCCAACGACGTTGCTGTTCCTGCCAAGCCGGAGCGAATCCGCCCGACGCTTTCAGAACTCCAGGCCACCTCTCTCGCCGCGGACTACTCATTTTCATATCCCTCACTACTACCGAGTTGCGCAGCCATCGCCACTAGCACTTTCCCGGACGCCATCATGGTGTTCGCTGTGTCTTTTCACTTTTCTGAGAACCATGCGGAACTCGCGGCATTTGTCGTCCGCGTCTCCGCGAAGCATCAAGCCTTGTTTCCGAGCGGACGCCAGGCAGACCTGTTCTGTCGCTGGTCTCGATCTCATAGACTTCCTTATTCGTGATCATTCCCTGGGATTCCCACCTGTAGGTTAGTGCACTCCTGAATGGCATACTGTATTCATCGCAGTGCTCTACTCCCGATGGCGCCGGGCTAAGACCGTTCAACGGCGATAGGGGTCAACGGTCGCCATGCTCCTGTATTGCCGACTGCATCACACATTGGCAAAACATGCACTGACGTTGCCCTTCAATCATCTCTCTCCAGGATCTTGATAAGTTGATGATCCTGGTACATCCCAGGTCCCTTCCTTTGTCGCCGCCAGCGAAAAGCCTCACATTCTCCCACCACAATGTATACGATCCGATCATTGCTCGGCTATGGCTTCGCACTTCTCATGGCCACCGACAACTTGCCGCTCGCACGGGCCGACATCAATCCCTTTGTAAAGAGCGAGGAATATATGAAGAGCATATGGGGCGCTCATCCGCGACAGCGTTATCTATCCGACTCAGTCGCGATAGGCCCCGTGGGAAATATTGTCAACCGCACGGCCCAAGGCCGGTCTCCCAGCAGATATATCCTGTATGCTCCATACGGGCCACTGCACCCTCCGAACGCTCCCACAGTTCTCGATGCAGACACACTTTCCATGGTTTGGTATGGGCCCATTCACGGTAAGACGACAGTGGGACCGACAGTGCATACCTGCAAGGGGACGCAGTACCTCACCTTCTGGTCTGGTATGCAGTTGTATGATCGCCCAGCTGGTAGCAATTACTTTGTATGTCACTCGAGAAGAGATTGATCTCTGGACTTGGTCGCTGACTTCGTGTAGTATGACACAGAATACAACCTCAGATGGAACGTAAGCACGCAGGGTCATCTTGAATATGCCGACTCGCATGAGATGTTCCTCACGCCACAGTGCACTGCGATCATCAGCGCTTTTCAGACTCGACCATACGACTTTGCTCCATTCGGACCAAGCGAGGGATTTCTCAAGGATTCGTTCTTTCAAGAGGTTGACTTGGATACTGGCAAATTGCTGTTTGAGTGGCAGGCATCTGCACACGTCGACCTCACAGAATCGTATTGGAACCCCAGACCCGGCGAAAAATTCAGCCCTCATGCCGGTTTCGACTTCTTCCACATGAATAGCGTGGCCAAGGACGAGCACGGAAATTACCTGATCAGCGCCAGACACACCCGGACAGTCTATTACGTCTCTGGCCGTGACGGCACCGTTCTTTGGAGATTGGGCGGCAAGCTCAACGACTTTAAAGATCTCAGCGAAGGACATGCCACGGATTTCAAATGGCAACATTTTGCCCGCTGGATAGACGCCAACACGATCTCGCTTTATGACAATGCCAATGCAGAGCATCATGCTCCTCCCGAGGGCACTTTGTCCCGCGGTCTTGTATTGAGATTGGATTTCGATGCCAAGACAGTTCGCATCGAGCACTCTTACAACTCGACCAACGGCATCCTGTCCATGCGGGAAGGTAGCATGCAATATTTGCACGACTCTCCCCAGCCTGGAAATGCCCTTCTTGGGTATGGAGGGGACCCCGGATGGACGGAATATTCGCCTGACGGGGCTGTCGTGGACGATGTGATGTTCGGGCCTGTTGGTGCCGATCGTAAGAGCGCAGACAACTATCGAGCGCTCAAAGTGAATTGGACAGGCACGCCTCAGTGGACACCGAGCATTGCCCCAGGGCCCGATCTCTTATATCACTTCGATGCCGAACACTCTATCTTTCAAGTGCTGCTAAACGAGGAGTCCGGTACGCCTAGACCCAATACCACAGCCTACTTTAGCTGGAACGGAGCCACTGAGGTTGCATACTGGGTAGTGCTCACATCGAATACAACTGCCGATCTGAACATTGCTGAACATTTTTGGGCTCAGGTCCCGAAGAGGGGGTATGAAGACAGCTGCTACATCGGCTACGGAACCAAGTACGCGCTGGCTCTGGCAATTGATACATCTGGCAATGTTCTCGGCAGTACCGACACTATGGACATGGCCAACTATATCAATGGCCAGATGGGTCCAAAGACGGGTCGATCTCGCAACACTGATGATTTGACCGCCGCGCTCCGCAAGTACGTGTCTGGACATCCTTCAGGGTCTCTTCTCGCACAGCTGCAGAAGCAATGGCATGGTGGTGTCGAGGCAATTGCTCAGCAACCGCACATCTCCCTGGCTCTGGTTGGACTGCTGGTGCTTTGTATTCTTGCTCTCCTGATCGTCGTCAGAAGAATGCGGTGGAACAGGGGTCGTTCAGGATACTTTCGTACCAAGATGGCGAACATGGTCCTACCTCGATCAAGTCGAGATGCGTGGTCGAGAGACTACTCGGACGGAGAGGAAACGACGGAGGACAAGGATATGTTGATGAGAGATTCTCCGAGGGATCCTAGAGATGACTAGTCCTAAAGTCCAGCATGAGTCAGTTGATCGTTTGTGTAATGAAAATTTTATATATTGACTTGAATATTGATCTTTGATTTCGCACCTTCTCGACACAATCTCTTACAACAATTGAAGTTGCCATCCCTACCGGATGGACGGTGAGAATGAGATTGACGCGGGCACTGTCGTGGCAATATTAGTGCCACGAAAGCAACTCGTTCATGTCAAGAGCATTCTTGAGGCGTTGAATCTGCTTCATGGCGCTCTGAGAATACAGCCATGCCACTCAAAGGACCATGCAGGTCTCCTGGCGATCCCAACAAACCTCCAGGCGAGAGAGTCAGATGCGGCACTTTTACCGCCACTCGATGACCAGCATGCTGTGCTTGCAGACTTTGAGACGAGCACCCTCCCGCTCTCATTCTTCAGCACCCGTAGCCGAGCACCTCTCACACCTAGGACTATCATCCACGAAACCTTCCTCAATTTCCTCTCCCAAAGCCCCTCCCACGACTCTCTGTCCTCTCTGATCCCCCACCTCCCCACCTCCTACACCATCTACGGCCCCCTCCTCCTCTTTCCCCCTTCTGCTTTTCCCCCAATCTTCACCCCTCACCTCGCTTACCTCACTCCCTTCTTCACCCTCCTCGCCACCCGCCTCTCCACCACGCACATCGCCACCAACGCCCCTATCCCCCTACACCTCACCGGCCCCAACATCCTCCGCTCCCCGACCTCCCTCCGCCCTCTCCACGGCGACTTCGGCCCCCTCCTGCCCCCGCACCACCACCCAACAACCACCGACTTCACCTCGGCTTTCTGGACCACGACTACGCAAAACGGCATCCACCAGGTCTGGGCACCGCGGTACACGATGTTTTCCGGGGGCAACATTAGGGAGAAGACGCGCTTGCTGAACAGCGCCGGGGTGAGGGAGGCGGTGGACGGGGGTCCTTGTGCCGCGGTGGACCTGTATGTTGGCATTGGGTATTTTGCGTTTTCGTACCTCAGGGCAGGGGTGCGGGTGGTGGTGGGGTGGGATTTGAACGCGTGGAGTGTGGAGGGGGCGAGGAGGGGGGCGGGGAGGAATAGATGGGGGGTGCAGAGGGGGGAGCAAGGGGGGCAGGTGCGGGAGGGGACGAGGTTGGTTTTGTTCCGTGGGGATAATACGGGAGCGAAGAGGGGGTTGGAGGGGTTAGCGGGGGTGCCGGCTGTGAGGCATGTGAATTGTGGGTTGTTGCCGAGTAGTAGAGGGGCATGGGAGACGGCAGTGGATGTGCTGGATCGGGGGATGGGGGGGTGGGTGCATGTGCATGAGAATTTTGGGGTGGGGGAGATTGAAGACAGGGCCGAGGAGGTGAGGAGGGAGATGGAGGAACTCATGAGGAGGACGCAGGGCTGGGCGGCTGGGACAAAGGTGAGAATTGATGAGGTCTTCAAGGTCAAGACGTATGCTCCGGGGGTATGGCATTGTGTGATAGATATACATGTTGATCCTGAGGGATCATCTAATTGACAATCCATGCTTTTTTATTTGTTGTTGTACAATGCTGGTCTGTCGTCTTCTTTGCATACACATCGTCACTCGTCACCTCGTCACCGTTCCAAGGAGCGTTGCCACTCAGCCAGCCCGCTTAAACATGCTCGGTATGTTTCCCTCTTGTACGCCGTGGCTCTCCCTCTCCAACTTCTCCAGCCTCTCCTGCAGCTCGTCCATCTCCTCGTGGTGCTTGAAATGTATCCGGTCCTCCAAATGATTGAGGTCTTCTTCCTTTGTATTCTCGTCGTGGTATTTTTCGAAATGGTGGATCTCATACTCGTACTCATCATCTCCATGATGACCAGGACCGAGCCCAAAATCGGGTAATCGCACACCGCGGTCGAATGCTTGCGTAAACTCTTCCCTCGACACGAAACCATCATGGTTGCTGTCGTATAGCCTCAAGATTGACGATACGACTTCTTCCTTCTTCGAGGTCGGCACATCCGATGCCGTATGATCAAGAAGTCCATAGGTTCTCTCAATGTCGTCGGTGTCCCACCAGCCTCGAGAGGAATAGTCGTGTAGGTTGAAGATGCTTCCCGAGTCAAAGACTGATATATGGTGCTCTGACGCCATGTGTCGGGTAATCCAATCGCCGCCTTCTGCGAGGGGTTCTTGATGATGGTCTAGGGGAGAGTGAGCAACTACCAGGGGTACGAGGCAGAGCAGGAGAGATGCTCGTAAAGAAGCCATTGTGGTAATTAGGGGGATATTGAGGGGCTGACTCTGAGTCCGAAGAGGGTTCGCTGTTCTGGTAGGATGTAGCATTGCATCGACGGTACAGCAGGTGTTGACATGTATACGGTGCTCTTCATCTTCAGAGACGTCGTGCCGATCGGAATGAATTCCGCCAGAGTCGACGCGACGCGATGTCCCTGTCCCGCCCATTTGCATCTCTCCGACTTGCCGATCAGCATATGTGTGAGACTGCCATCTAGCGAGATCGTAAAATAAATGGCCGCGACCAACAGATCCCATAACGAGGGGGCTAGTCAGAGGACCTATTTTGAACATCAACGCGAGCTGCTTCTAAACGAGATCGCCACGAACATGGAGAATGTACTCCAGAACATCAACAGGTTGAACCGCAGTCTGGAGGGTGTCATTGCTGTACGACTGTCTTTGACTGATCAGATCCCTGCTGACCATGTCATAGGTTGGGAACGAATTCAGCCAGGTGGAGGGACTGTGGTCAACATTCGAAGGAGTCATGGCGAAGCCCGAAGACACGCCAAAGGACGAGACGGTGGATGCAGGCACGACGAACACTTCACGATGAGAACGAGAATCTTGATCAATGTGTCTTTGGCGGTTCGACTATCTGCCTGCGGTCCCGCCGTCGCCTCTCCCTGAGCCATTACCGGAACGGCCATCTCCAATATGCTTTTCGTCTCTCAATACAACCCAAGCGCGCCCATGGGAACGCCATTCCAAAAAATGCCACAAAACTTTCGTATCATGCTACCCGACATACACCATCCTTCTCACGCTGGCCATAAGGCGATGCATTCGGACAAAAATGTTCGGGGTGGGTTGAAGGGGCCGCACGGCTTCGATATCGGCTTCCCGGAGGGTGTCTATGCAGGGAAAAGTGTCAATACATCGTCAAACAGGAAAGGGGAATTAGAGGATCTTGCATGTGCTCCTCTTCTTCCTCTTCCCCGCTGGCGGTGCCACTGCGCCCATGTCGCCGTTCATCGAGTCGGCGCGGACCTTGAGTCCTTCCTGCTCGGCAACAACGGTGTCGATGGCTCTGTCGAAAATCTCGTGGACGCCAATCATCTCTTTACTCGAGCACTCCATATACATGGCTCCCATCTTCTTGGCGACCGAGGTTGCCTGGGCGGTGGTGACAGGGGTAAGACCCTGTGTCTTGAGGAGTTCGATGCAGGTTCGCTTGTTGCGTAGATCTGATTTGAGGCCGACGAGAATGATTGGGGTGGTGGGACAAAAGTGGAGGACCTCGGGATACCACTGCGGCATGTCAGCATAGTCATCGAAAAAGAAAGTCGTTGAAGCGTACTTTGTCCATGACGTTTTCGAGCGAATTGGGGCAATCGATAGCGAAGCAGACGAAGAGCAGATCTGTCTCGGGATATGAAAGTGGTCGCAGACGGTCATATTCTTCCTGTCCGGCTGTGTCCCAAAGAGCGAGCTCGACGCCCTTGCCTGAAGGCTTGTGCTCAACATGTGTGATGTAGTTCTCAAAGACGGTCGGGACATATTTCTGAGCCTTGTCAGCCCAGACACAAACCCATCCCGGTCATGTGCCTCACCTCTGGGAATACACCTTGACTGTAGCTGATCAAGAGACAGGTCTTGCCGCAGCCTCCGTCACCGACGACGACAAACTTCTTCGAGTAGGCGGGTGGCATGGTCACCGCAGTGCTGGCCGAGTGTCGGCCGGTGGATGAATTTGTGCTGTGTACGGTACCGTTGCTGTTCCTCTCGCCCTCTTTCCTACCTCTTTTCGAAGGTGATGAGGTCAATGTGCTGAGCCTCGAGTTCTTTCGTCGCAAGTAGTCCAGGTTGGAGTTGGCTTGAGTAGCCGCCATTGTGTTTGATGATGCTTCGCTCTTGTCTATTGCGTGCGCGCAAAGGATACCCAAGAACTGCTGTGTGGCCGACTGGTACGCTAAGAAGAAGTGAGGAATGTCAAAGAATTGGTCGTTGAGATCGATTTGAATAGCTTCGGTGAGTACTGAGCTCGTGCTGAGGTGGAGCGTGACGCTTTCCGAGTTTACTTTTGCTGGTTGACCGCGCAACGACTCGCCAAGCTTTCTCAGGGCTGAAGCTCGGACCGGATCTGCTTCGAAAGTGCCACGCGAGAGAAAGATGATCATCTACGTTTATCCATATCAACCATTCTCATTCGATAGCCTGCTCTGACAAGTCCGGGGCCGCAGAAACGGCCGCATGACAGTGGCTCTACCTGCGGAGTCAGATTTGAGGACACACAATCGCCACACTGGATGCCAACACTGATGCTGTGGTCGACGACTGCCATCATCCATAAAAAGCATCTCCGGGTGCACGGTGTGCCTTGCAGCTCACCACGGGTTGCGATGCGACTCGGGTCGATATTGTCATGCAAGTGGAGATCAGACTTGACCATCAACATTCCTCGACACAGCTGAGCTGGCGCATGCGCGATGCAGGAGAAAGCAGTTGGCATGGAAAAGGTCAACGTCTCCAAAGATCCTGATGCTGGGCTAAAGGCAGAGCACCATTGTACAGATATCCTCGCTGGTTTGGTCAACAAGCACTGACTTGGCTGACAGATGTGCGTCGCCTACCACCGTGGCGATATCATCTCAGGGAAGCCCTCTTGCCACTCGTGCGATGGGAAACACCACATCTCGCGAGACTGCAAAAGGCAGTACGATGCCCTAGTCTGGACTCTTACTTTGCCATGACTGCAAATCTCGGGACGCACACTTTTTTCATGATCTTTCTACCTATTTTGTTCTGGTGCGGCTACACAACGGCGGGGAGAGCGTAAGTAGATCTGTGCCATCTCTACCTTCTCTCACTGATATTACACAGTCTTGTGCATATGCTTGCCCTAGGCGTATTCTGGAGTGGATGGGTCAAAGATCTTGTCTGTCTTCCCCGACCCTTATCGCCACCTCTACAACGTATCACAATGTCAGGCTCGGCAGCTTTGGAGTATGGTTTCCCGTCTACACATTCCACCAACGCCGTGTCGGTGGCAGTCTACCTTCTCCATGGGATATACACCGACAATCTCCGACTCAGCGGGATGCTGCGAAATGCTGCGCTCTTCGGCTGCTACTGGTATGCTACGTCTATCATCATCGGCAGGCTCTACTGCGGTATGCATGGTTTCTTTGATGTGGTAATCGGCACACTGCTGGGTATCGTGATCGCCGTGGGACAAATCGTGGTTGGACCAAAATTAGATCTCGCGATTGCTTCTGGAGAATGGACTTGCCCGTTACTGGCCACCCTTGTCGTCTTCGTTGCAGTACGGTTCCACCCAGAACCGGCGGATAATTGTCCCTGCTTTGACGACAGCGTCGCCTTTGCTGGGGTTGTTGTAGGAATAGAGATTGGACATTGGCACTTTGCGAATTCCGGCTATGCTTGGAGCGAACCTGTCTTGGGCACTGCGCCGTATAGTCTGGCTGCGATTGGACCCATCAGGACAGCATTACGATTGTTGGTCGGTGTCGTCATCATCTTCTTGTGGCGAGCCGCGGCCAAGCCCACTCTACTACGAGGGCTTCCACCACTCTTTCGTCAGATTGAGTACGTCGGTCTCAGCTTACCACGCCGATTCTTCAAACGGGCAAGTCAATACACTCGGGTGCCGGCTCTAGATCAGGACGACAATGTTATTCCACCTGCCAGAGAGATCCCTGCATTTTTCTCGACATTGGGCAGAGGAGGTCGTAAGAGGACAGTGTCGGTCGGTCCTCAGTCCGAAGCCGACGCCAGAGAAATGCTAGCTCAACAGCACATTCAAAGGAAACGATCAATCAAATCATTACAGGGATACGCGGTCAATGAAGACGGTGCCTTTGCATCTTCGACGGCGACAAGTCCGTTGGAAGAGATCAAGCCGCGTTTCGATGGCCGGCTCTCACCACCTACGACGAACAGGCGGGAGACATCTTCCACACCAGATGGAAGTGATACGGAGCAAGACAAGGTAATGTTTGAAGGGATTGAGAAGCCCCGTGTGCGCTACGACGTGGAGGTGGTCACCAAGTTGGTCATCTACGCTGGTATAGGGTGGCTGTCGGTGGAGTGGAATCCGATTTTGTTCATGTTTATAGGACTTGGTGTCTGAATGAGATTTCCTGGACGACTGTGCGGTCAATCCTTGAGCCAAGTCCGGATATCCTTGAATACCTCATGGGTCACAAAACACAAAACGGCGCCCAGCCGTGCATTGACTGTACCGTTTTCATTATTAGTCCCCCTTGTCCTTCGGTAGCAGATTGCCTCCGAACTTCAATCATGACAAAATTAAATCGAGTAGCTTCAAATCGAGCAGGCATTGAGATAGGGCTACCGAATTCCTCTGTGATGCCATCGCAGTACGGACAAGATAAGTTGCGGCGTGTCATGCCTTTGAAAAAACGTCGCGCCGCAGTCTGGAAGATATATACTGGCGTTAGTCCAGGGGGGCGAAACGGCCATGCACAATGGCAGATTGCCCGTGATCAACGCTATCCCTTCACCAGGATGTATTGCATCGTTTAAAGGTACAGACTGCCTGGGTTCTATCTCATGCGATCTCACTGCCCACCAAGTCTCGCTGCCCGACTTCATTTCGCCATCGGCTTAGTTTGCAAGTCGACAACATGTTCCTCACCACTCTCTTCTTTGCGGTTTTGTTCATCCAAGGCGGGCTTTGTGATATCCCGCCTTTCAACAACAGCTCAGACTATCTCAATGGCAAATTCGGAAACTACACACGACAACGCTTCTTGTCAGACGAAGGAGTGATAGCGCCTGTTGCGAACGTTCTCGTGCCCGCTGGCGAAGGCGTCTCTCCCAGCAGACACACTCTTTGGGTACCAACAGGGCCTAGAGTCGGCGTCACACATCCTATCCTCCTTGATACCAAGACCCTTTCTGTCGTGTGGCACAGCAGCATGAATGCAAAACTCGGCGCTGCGAAAGGACGGTGCAATGGTACGGATTACATGTATCACTGGTCGCAAACAGGCACACAATTCCATGATGGAAGGTTCTTCTTCGTGAGTAATCGCATCTCATTGTTGTTCTCCGATGGCTGATTCATATCAAAGCACAACTCCAAGTATGAGCTAGTCTACAACGTCACTACGGTTGGAAAGTTTCCGAGCGCAGATGCTCATGACTTGTATTTGACGCCGAACTGCACCGTAGTCTTTCCCGTCGTCAAAGAGCACCCGTTCAACCTCACGGCTTACAATATTACCAATGGTATACTGAAAGATGCGTATTTTCAGGAAGTAGATCTCGCTACCAACCAGTTGTTGTTCGAATGGAGAGCAAGCAAGTTCATCGATCCTTTTACCACTTATTGGGACCCGGAGACTCGCAAGGAAGGGGTGCCGCGGGATGCACCATTCGATTGGTTTCATATCAATAGCGTCCAGAAAGACGACCGCGGCAATTATCTGGTGAGCAGTCGGCATACGCATGCCATCTACTATGTTTCCGGATTGACTGGCAATGTCATCTGGACCGTTGGCGGCAAGCAGAATAATTTTCGGGACATGAGTTCAGGCAAGGCCACCGACTTCGCTTGGCAGCATCACGCTCGGTGGGTTGACACTGAAATGACGAAGATTCAATTGTTCGACAATCGCAACACGCCTTGGCACAGCGCCGAAAGACCGTACTCCCGGGGTATAGTACTCCGTCTCGACACAGTCAGGAAAGAAGTGTGGCTAGAGCACGAATACCTTTCTCAACCACTCAAGGCCGTCCGTGAAGGAAGCATGCAAGTACTTTCAGACTCCCCGAAAGGTCATACGGCCCTTGTAGGATATGGGCAACAACCAGCCATCACAGAGTTTAGCGAGGACGGCGCAGTCATCTGGGATGTGGCCTTCGGACCGATGCACTTGGACCGCGAGAGTGCCGACAACTATCGTTCCCTCAAATTCAATTGGACTGGGACACCTACCTGGATGCCCAAGATTGCTCCTGGTCCTCAACCTAAATATACCTTCAAGAGTGAGAATAGTACTTTCCATATCGCTCTTCGTGACGACTCGGGGAACAGTATTCCCAACAACACTGCCTACTTCAGCTGGAATGGAGCAACGGAAATCAAGAAATGGATCGTTCTCGCATCCAATCACACATCAGACCTCAACATGGACCATCTATGGGCCGAGATTACAAAGCTAGGTTTCGAAACGAGCTCCTTTGTCGGCGAATCAACCAGGTTTGTCCAGGCTTTAGCAATCGACGACAAAGACCAAATCCTCGGGCAAACGGATGTTCTGAGCATGGGCAGCAGTGACGGGTTGCGCGGTTTCTCTTTAAGCAATAGCACTGCAGAGCTCCATGACCTGACCGCTGCGTGGCACGCCTACCTCAATGAAAAGGCAAACCAACCGTTCTGGTATCAGTGGCACACGAAATGGGAGGAAAAGACGGGCAAAGCCGGCACTGGGTCAGTGGTCGGAGTTCTGGTCGTGATTACACTGTTCAGTGTCTTGATCTTGGCCGCGAGGCGGTACTGGCGGAGGAGTCGCGGAGAGGGTGTCCACAAGGGGCGAACGCCTGGGTCATTCGCCGACGCTGACGTGGACGCGGAGGCGACTTTGTTGGCTCCGTATTCGGATGCTGATTCTTCTCACAAAGAAGGAAGTGCATGGAGGCAATCGTAGATATACGTATGTGTGTGGTCGAGAATCGAGGACTCAATGTGCAGAGACTGAACCGAGTGCGGTGTGATCTTCAATCGCGGTGTTTCGTTCATTACAGTACTGGTGTCAAGACGCCCTCAACCCTCGGAAGCATTTAGGGCAACAGGGTTGTGATGTCGTCTACCACATGGTCTGCCATTGATAGAGGCGTGTTTTTGCGGTGTATCACGTGATGTTGCCAAGTGAGCGGAATCCCTCTCACAGCATCGCCAGGTAGCTACTCGACATCACTCGATGCTTGGACGTCCTCGACCATCAGAGTCGTACTGCAAGAGCATGGTACAAGGCATACGTCGCTGCTCCCTCGGCATGGACCCGCTTGACGACACTCGGTGCATAATAGACGAAAGATCTGACCTGTCCACAAAATGGTCAATTGTTCCCGGGATGCCCGCTTGGTCTCGACTCGAGCGAGAGGTATCGATTGAGGATTCTTGGATGACTCGCTGTTCTCACCTCATTGAGGGCAATAAGAAGAGCTTGGGAAATAGTGGAATGTAGAAGGATAGACAGAGGGGTCCACGGATAAGTCATGCTGAGTTCAGAAGTGCTGTTCAAGATGGTATTGGAGGCCATGGTGTGAGGGGAACTATGGTCCAAAACCGAGGATTGCTGGCGAATTTGAACTTCTCTTGCATCGTGATGCTTGTGTTAGAGCTCCCGTCGCCGCCTGGTGTTGAGCTACCGCCTTCATCAACACATGTGAGTGCACAGCAAACTGAGTGAAAGCAGGATAGCTGACTTGCAGCCATGGTTACATGTCGGGCTCGTCAAGGTCACAGAGATAATGGAGCGTCATGTGCGCACTGTGGATCCGACAATCCGAGCACTGGTGATTGCAGCCATCTTCACAGGCCGCTTGTGATCATGGAATTATGGGTATGGCAGACGCAAGTACACCTGAAGCTGGCGTCGAACACGCATCTGATCTACGAGAGTGTGATTGCGGACAGGCAAAGAATACCTTGATGTTCGGAAGGAGCCCAGATGGAATCGCCGTCTGTTCACACTAGACACTTCATCATTGGCTACCGACTCCGCTCCGCCACCTCAAAAAGGTATAGTGCTAAGCCGCTGTTTGTCGCTCGCAACGCCGCTTCTTCAAAACTTCACCCTCACTCTTCTCTTCCAAATTTCTCCTCGCCCCTCCCATCCATCTTTGATCACATACACTCCTTGTCCAATACCATCAGCACATCAAATCCAACACATTTCTGCCATCGCATCAAAGCACATCAAACGGTACCAATCAACAGGCTTTCCACAACGTGGCGGTGGCAGCCAGCATGGCGGGGCTCAAAGAGCTCTTCAACCATGTGGTTCTGCCGCCAGACCTTCCCACGCAGGAAGACACCAATTTGCCTGCAATAGGTGATGCTCTGGCCGCTCGTCTGCAGTCTGCCTGTAACATTATGGTCAAAGAATCCTCTGGATCGCTTGCAGCCACATACCAGCATCTTCACATGTCCCTCCGCCTAGCCAGACAGCTCAACTTCGGTAGGCTGGACAAGGAGAAGCTTCTCGATAGCCTCAACAAGCTCCAACCAAACGAAGTCATCATCCTGGACGTCACTAAACAGAACGCTGGTCTCCTTATACGCACCTCGCCGAAGTAAGCAACGTCATCTATAGCACACGAACTCTCCTGACTTTTCACAGTGACAAAGATGAGACTTCTGTCATCTTCGAGACATTCGAGACGAGTGCGCCGTCCGTTATAATTCTTCAAGCTGCCGACAGCCTGCAGTGGGACTTCCCTGGACGCGCTGTACAAATCCCACTTTCCACCTTCAACGACACATCTTTTCAAGAAGCTCTGGCTACCTTTCTCGAGCGTGCAAGCATGGAATCCCTTCACCAATTCCAAGCAAAGGTGCAAAAGGCGGGAAATACGGTCATCGAGGTCCGGGATGTGAGCGAACCCACCATCATCTCCCAGATGTTGATGTCGATCATCGAAGCAATGGGTTCTGCTGTCGACGTTCCCCACGTACGTAAACGAGTGCGCGACGACGTCAATTTTCATAATGCGAAACTGCCTTGGAGACGCCAACCTTACTGGCTCATTCTCCGTGTCTCCCTACAACGTCAACTTGGCATAGCATTTGGCGCGGAGACTGGTCGTGCCTGCTACAAACTCCTCATGGCTCTATTCCATGCTGAACTGCTCATGGAATGTACTGGAAAGCTGGCTCCACAAGCTGTTCATGCTCTTCGATCAAAGCTGTGTCGGCGTATGGCAAAAATTGCCAACATATCGCTGGGTGGGTCTGCGGAGCACCAGAGCATGTTCGATCTGGTTCACTCCAGGATCGGCCGTCTCGTCGAAGGAGCTGTTCAGAGCGCTACTTCGGCCATTGAAGATGCCTGGTCGCAATTCAAGCGAAGGAGCATGCGTCCAGTACCTATCCTGCAGAAGCATGCCAGTCTTCACGACACAACCCTCGCCCTCCATAACAGCGGTTCCTATCTGGATCACGTTCTAGCTCTGCATTCCCGATTCGTGGTCCCTGGTCATCGCATCACACTGCCTGTGGAAGAACTCTCCAAGACAACTGAGTCTCAACAGCTGGCTTTCAAGCACATGCAATTGGCCGAGGCGGATCGTGCAGCCCCGAGGCAACTTGCTGAATATGCTGTGACTGATACAGCTACGGAGGATAATATTCAAGCCGTGGCAGACAGGATCATCGAGCACATCGCCACCGTCGGAGAAGCGTACAAAGGCGATCCCCTGTTGATGAGCTCCTTGCTACTAACTGTCTTCGAGCTTTGGGTCGCTATGGACAAGGCTGCTATCGAAATTTGTCCAGAATTGCAGCACTATCATCCCGTCCTGACTGCACCTTTACTGGATACCCTTCAGCTGGAACGCCATTCTGATCTGGACCGCCTTGCCGCCGTCCAAGCCTACCTCTTTGCTCGCTGCGCCACGTCGAAGTCAGCCGACGCCTCTATCTTTCACCAGAATGGGCGATGGAGTTTCGCCTTCAATTATTACCAAGGGTCGGCTACTCTGCAGAGGCTCTTTGGACGCATCCAACGGGATTCCGCTGCAGCGCGGGCGAGGAAGGAAGAGGAATGGGAATCAATGAAGGATGAGTATGCGGATCTCTCACGTAAGATTGAGCAAGGCACATGCATCTGCTCCATCAACGCAGACGGCTCTCGCAATGTGAAGGGCTGCAACAAATGCTGGCATTGGAGGACGAGAAATCGACTTCAGATCAGCGTCCATGAAGATTTTCTGCCCTCCGACGCCAAGGCTGCAGCCATTGTCGTCTTCGAGCTGGGCATGCCAGACTTCCTTCGCCAGTATCGCGATGTGACGTTCAAATTGATCTGCGATATCGCACATCCCAGCAACCTCTCAGACAAGCGCGCAGCACCTGTCCTCATGCTTCAGGACTACTCCCAGTTGAGGACATACAGCAAAGCATCATCTCGTTTCACCATGGCATCATCCACCAAGTCGCATCTCACTTCCCATTACAAAATGTCGCAAGTCAATGCATCGGCAAGTACCGTGCTCACGAGTTTGGGCGCGACATTCGAGTATTACGACACTTCTTCTCGACAATGGCTTCATGGCTTCCCGCGCATCTCTTCCCAACTCACTCTGCAGCACCACTGCGGTGTCTCGATACCGCGAAGTCTGAAAGTCGTGCTTCCTCATGTGCCGCACCCGCCGATCAACGGAAACCACAACATCTCCTCCTACCAGATTCAAGCCAATCGTGCCAAGTGTCCGAAGCATTTGCCCGTCCATGAATTCTCCGCCATGCAGAGATTGGTGTCGGCCTCGTCTTTACGCTGGTCCACCATTCTCGTCGAACTCGGCGCTTCCAATCTCAACTTTTCTAGCGCGGAGACCACTCAGCTGATCTGCGAGTTGTCCACTCAGGCTGGTCCACAATCTCCTGGGAATGACGTTCGCGACGACCATGCCATCTTTCTGGATTCGTCATTCATAGAGCGTCTTTGTGAGCAGGTCCAAGTCAAGCTACAAAGCATCTCCACCAACTGGGGTGAGCTCCACTGCATGGACCTCATCATAACTTTGTTATTACGAATTTTGTCACTGACTAAGGGGAAGAGTCAATCATCGGCTCTGGCTCTAATCTCATCAGCTCGCGAGGTCTCCGTCACATGGATTCGTCATTTCCGCGAGGAGTCCGAAACGGCATCAACTTCTGCTGCGGCGAAGAAGTCCGCGCAGAACGCTGCGTGGGCTGCCTTACTCTGCCGCAAGACGATCTCTGCGCTTCTGCATGTCTCTCCCTCGGCGATGGGATCACAGGCACTGGCCATCTGGACCGAAGCTTCGATATGTCTCCATGATGGTCTACCTCCCGATCTTGCCTCTCTACCACACGTCCTCCGTCGACTACTTCAAAGGGATGCACATTATGCTGCCGCGCTGGAAAGAAAGGTCCGGACAGCCATCAATGATCATTCCCAGTCCTTGGAGACTGCCCTTCTGTCATGTGTGAGCACTTCCATCCAGTCAACGTCAGATTCGACGCAAAACAGTCACTTCACTCCGTGGGAGGAGATAACAGGAACACACCGGAATTGGATCTCGTCATCATCTGGCGCAGACACGTACTGTTTCAACTACATGACTGGAAGACTGCTGGTCAATGGCAGAGCTCTTGGCAAGCTCCCACAAGACCTTGCAGACTGTGACGATGTCAGGGAACTCTTCGGTGATCGTCATCTACTTGCTTATCCGTCTACATTGAATGGGATGACACATCGTCTCAGTAAGCAGATCGAGGGCAATGTCGTTCACTTGGGCAGCCGTGATGGGTCTGTGATTATTCAAGCACAAAGCCCAATGGGCCTCCTGGAATTCGTTCCTCGCAGAATTTTCGAAAAGGGAGGGTCTTTCGACCTGCCAAAGGAATTGACTGCAGCTTGTGTTCACTGGCTCAATCTCCGGAATGGCGAACTTGAATGCCGGCGCAAACCGAATATCTGGCGCCCGACTCCTCGTAATTGGATTATTTACACCCGCCAAAGAGAAGCAAAGCGAGTCAATTCACGCCTGATTTGTCCGCACTCGCACCTCTTCGCCAGCATCTATCGTCTGATCGAGCACTTTGAGAAACCAACCAGGGTCACGGCTTATGCTGCCCAAAGCGCGAGGATTCATGTTGCGCTTCGAGATCTTGAGCTCTCCTTCACAGTCAACGGCCACGGTCTTCTGGAATGCACCGAGCTGCATGCAGAGCTTGATCCGAATCAGGATGCAGGGACACTTTACGGTCTTCGAAGCAAGCTGGTTCTACGTGATATCAGGACGGACCAGCGTCTTGTACTCATACCTTTGGATTCTCCAAGCTGGGGGCGGGAGGGAATTCACGTAGGTATCACAGCTACTGGAATGTCTGGCTATGCCAAATTCGAGATCGACGAAGTTTTAGGTCGACTGAACTGTCCGCCCGAGCCACGTCTACTCTTCACGAAGGCGCTCATGCATGCTCTCACTTCTTTCGTGGTTCCGGATCGTTTGACCGGGAAGACCGGCACCGAAGAAGCTTTCGACATCCTCACATCCGCTGCCGCTCAACCCTGGTCACCGCTCAATGATCCAGTCGTTGGTGCTCTGAAGTCCATACAGGGTCTCTGTCCTCGTCGTGAGTACTATCCAACGGATCGCAAGACACTACAGACAATTATTTGGGACGAACACCTCACACCCTTCATCCAACACGATGCGTTTGATGGTATCGTGCAAAAGATCCTGGACAAATCTACGAACACAAGCGCTTTCAGCATGTCTGATGCCAATCTTCTGGCAAATAGCTCAACTTCTTGGCTGCGCCAGCGGGCTTCCGTTCGCAGAGGTTATCGCGAAAGAGAAAGTGCCAGCACAGCCTCAGTCCTTGCCGTTCCGGCCGAAGATCTGTTGTATGAGTCTCGAGACAAGGAAACTAATGCGAAGCGGTCCGTCGTCACCTACAACAGCACAAAGACAGTACTGGACCAAGGTTATCGTATCAGCATCGAGACCGACTATCACAAGTTGCTGTGCAAGTGGGGCCTGATTGGTGGCGTTGGGGACAACGTGGAGCTGCTCTCCAGCTCACTCGCAGGACTTCTTGATACTCCTATTGATCAGCATTGGTTCGGACTTCTTGATCTTTGCACCGGAGCGACGAGATATGAACTCCTCTTCATTCTGGGTGTGCTGGCATTCAATCGTCAAGGCACTCAAGAAGTCCTCAGTATCCTTGCAGCTTACGGGTGCATCAATGAGCTGAGGGATCTTGACTTACCGGAGTACAATTCATTCGTCAATTACCAGTCTGCCGGAATTCCTGACGAGGAACAGATGCTTGATCTGATTTCCAGTACCTTCACAAAGCACGTTCCCGATCTGTCCATGAAGAAGGCCCAGCGCGACCGACGATCCCGAGAGCACGAGGCCCGTTGTCGTCGTGCAGCCACGCAGTCAATTCGCAACCTGCTCGAACAATGGCCTGCGCATGAGCCAGTATTCGACAACGACGATGCGGCAGATGCCGACATGTTCGATCGCGACAGTGCTTTGGCACTCATTCTTCCCGAATGGGGTCGGCGCATTCGTAACACTGCACTGGCCGACTATGTCAAGTCTGCACAGTCCATCCTCGACCACCACCGGCTGCTCGTCGTTGGCACTTTTCCTCTGCGCTCCACACCGAAAGACCCCGAGATCTGTCGGCCTGGCGACAGCATCAGTCCTCTCGTTCCCGTGAGTCTTCATGAGATTGCTATCAAGGTCTCGCGGGTGTCCAACGAAATCGGCTCAGCTCCGAATCTTGATCTGCTCATGGCCCCCGGCATGACACTGTCTACTCAGTCTTCTGCCGTCACCGATGTGACTCTCAGTCGTACGCTTGAGACACTGCTACGGGTCTTCGCAAGCTCTAAGGATCATCTTCGTACTACTTATGCGGAGAACCTTATCCTGAGCTTGGACGCTGCACGTCGGGGTGGACGGGTCAGTCATTCGGTCAACGTGACAACCGGGCTGGATCTGGCCTTGTCTCGAGCCCTTCAAGCTGCAACAATCGAGCTAACTGATGCACGAAAGGCGATCAGTCAAGCCATGGCTAATGAGCACAGTGGTTTCATCTGGCTCGCACGAGCGGGTCTATGGCCATCCGACAGTCTGACTTCACTTCTCCCGCTCCTCCGCGCCGTTGATCTGGCTCTTGTCAGCTCGCCGATGAAGGACGGCCTTATCCATTTAGCTCTGTGCGTCCACCAACTCCAGCGCCTGAAGCGCATCTATACAGCATTGCGCAAGAATGATATGCCTACAGTGAAGTCTGAGTTGGCAAACCGCGGGCATGAGAACTGGAACCCCTCCGAATACTCCGATTGGCTCTTGATTGAAATCGATGGCAACATTACAATTCGGCCTGAGCAAGTTGAGGTTGCGAGAGCTGTCATCGCTCCACCATCTGGTCACAACTCCGTCCTGCAGATGAACATGGGACAAGGCAAAACCAGCGTCATAGTCCCACTTGTCATGGCTGTTCTGGCCGACACTTCTCAGCTTGTCCGTCTTATCGTGCCTCGACCGCTCATATTCCAGACCGCGCAAGTACTACAGTCTCGTCTGAGTCTACTGGCTGGGCGTGAGGTCAGTCACCTGGCATACACACGACGAACCCCGACAACTTCTGCCATGCTTGGCCATTATCGTCAGCAGCACGAAAATGCCCTGAAAAGCGGTGGTCTGATCATCACATCTCCCGAAAACCTCCTCTCTTTCAAGCTGAATGGATGGCAGTCGCTGTCCGACGGGAAGCTCGAGGTAGCCAAAGAATTGTTGCAAACACAAGCACTTTTTGAACAGAAAGCTCGCGACATCATCGACGAGTCTGATTTCACCCTCGGTGTCAAAACCCAGCTCATCTACCCAAGTGGTGCGCAGACTCCTGTCGATGGCAATCCGTGGCGCTGGGAGACTGTACAGAAGCTCATCGGGCTTATTGAAGTTCAACTTGCACAAGTGGGGAAAAAATTCCCAACTGCTATACTTCTGGTTGATCGGAAGCCCGGCTTTCCTATCATCAACTTTCTACGAGACGAACCTCAAGAATTCCTTCAGAACGAGATTGTTGAGCAGATTGCGTTCGGACGTACGACCATCATCGGCTTCAATGGCAGGATCACCAACGAAAAGGCACAGATGGTGAAGCACGTCCTCACCGCCGAGAAGCTTGAAGAGAAGACTTTCAAGAAGGTGGTCCGTATGAGTACAGACAGGTCGTCCGCCCCGAAGATCTTGTTGACGGCCCGTGGTTTGCTACTCAACCGCATTCTGCTCCTATGCTTGCGTAAACGATGGAACGTACAGTACGGACTGGATCTCGATCGATGTCCGGTAGCAGTGCCATTCGAGGCCAAAGGTGTCCCATCCGAGCGTGCAGAATTTGGTCATCCGGATGTCGCCATCTCTTTGACGTGTCTCTCATTCTACTATCAGGGTCTGAATATTGATCAATTCAAGGACGGACTGCAAAGGGTTCTTCGCTCGGATGATCCAGCGGCCGAGTATGAGCGCTGGACAGGGAACACTTCTCTACCTCCGACCCTGAGCCAGTGGAATCTCATCAACATAGAAGACAGCATGCAAACAGATAGACTCTGGCAGCATCTCCGCCTTGAGAGGTCGGTCATCAACCATTACCTGAACCACTTCGTCTTTCCCATCCACGCCAAGCAATTCGCGGTCAAGATTCAAGCATCAGCATGGGATATCCCACTAATCGGTGGCAACTCAACAACCGCTGCATCACAAGCAAGGACAACGGGATTCAGTGGGACCAACGACGTTAAGATCGTCCTACCAGGTACAATCAAGCAAGACGACCTCCCTGGTCTTGTTCATACCAATGCAGAAGTGCTTGGATACTTGCTACAGGGTCGCAACAGTGGCTATCGCGTCACAGCTTACGATGGTATACGCTGGACAGAGAGTCAGTTCCTGAGATCGCTGGCCAAAAACCATATCCGTGTCTTGATCGACGCTGGTGCTTACGTTCTAGAGATGGACAACAGGACACTAGCTGAAGCATGGTTAGTGGCTGATAACGATGCAAAGGCGGCCGTATACTTTGGTCGAGATCACCGCATCTGGGTCAAATATCGCGGCAAGACGGCCGATGTACCACTACTCGCAACCCCATTCGCAGAAGACCTTAGCGAATGCGTGGTATACCTGGATGAATCACACACTCGTGGCGTCGATCTCAAATTCCCGCCATCTGCAAAGGGTGCACTGACATTGGCGCTTGGACAGACCAAGGACCACACAGTCCAGGCCGCCATGCGCCTTCGCCAGCTCGCCACCACTCAGTCTGTCGTTTTCTTTGCCCCACCCGACGTCGATCAGAGTATCATCGACCACTGTAAGCCTGAAGGAATGATCACATCGAATCATGTCGTTTCCTGGCTACTTGAACAGACCTGCAAGGCCAATGAAGACATCCTTGGTCTCCATTTTGCCCAAGGGTTGGACTTCTGTGAACGCAAAGATGCAGAGTGGGGATACGACCCCGGGCACAGCAGCGAAGAAGACAAAGAGAGGGCACTGAGCCGCTTGCAAAGCCCGGAAAGCCGTACGCTTGCTCAGCTTTATGGCCACGGGTCGAATGATGACAAAAGACACGCTTCATCGGAACGCATGACGCCAATGCTGAAGAGGTATGCCGATGATATCCACGCCCGCCGTGCACGAGTTGCGAAAAAGGCTTTCAACCAAGATGCCTTGGAAGAAGTGGAACAGGAGAGAGAGATTGAGTTCCAGGTTGAAGAAGAGCGGGAGATTCAGACGTCCAAAGCACTTCAGCCTTTCACATTCCCAGGTCTCCATCCAGCTCTATCGACATTTGCTCGCACCGGCCGACTTGACAGTGAGTGCGGCTTTGAGACGGCTTTCGCTTTTCTTGCAACGACAGAAACAGGCAAGAAGTATGATGTGAAGGATGCAAAGTCGAAGTTGTTTGTGTCCAAGGAGTTCACCAGGACTGTTCAAGGTAACAAGGACAAGGCACCGGGCGATGAATACGTGGTAAGTCGACCAAGGCATGGCATTAGGGAACCGTACTAACAGATGGCAGCGTCCCGTCGATTGGATCCTCTGGAGTCCGAAGCAGCGCACTGGTGTCGTCCTGATCGCGGAAGAAGCCAACCTGCTTATGACAACCCTAACCTCCCCTGGACATGCCACCACTCACCTTCTCTGCTACGCCGCGCCGGTCACGAAGTCCATGCGTCATTTCAGCAAGCTTGATTACTTCTCGATCCCGGCAATGCCCGCTAACAACGTACCACCAAGCTGGTTTGCCGCGGAGATTGGTATTCTGGCCGGACGCTTATACTTCGAAGGCAGCGAGCTAGAAGATCTCAAGAAGTACACGGGGATGGTGGATGGAGGAGTTAGCGAGGTGGAGAACGCGACAAGGTTCGGCCCCAATCAGGCGGGCTTTTTGCTGGAGTGGTTGGCTCTTCGCCGAAACACGCGTGATATCCTGCACACTCCGATGGGTCACCTTTGTCTTGGCCGCGATCTACATGAGGGACACGCATTTTTCAGCGCGGGAGTTTGAGGCTTGTTGGCACTTCTGGGCGTTCTGAGACCATAGGCTGATGGGCAGACAACGATGGCGAGGTCTGGGGATGGGTGTTCGCAGTGTGCAAAGGGTGTTAGATAGAATTGATCTACCTGAATAGTAGACGTCAAATTGATCCGATTACTTAGTTCTGTCCTATCAAAGAAGATGTAATGTGTGACAATAGCAAAGGGTACAGTACGAGAGTCGGCGGACTTTCGCAGCGGAGGAATCTGAGGCTGCGGAAGAGCGGGGTGGAGCGGAACTCCGCTGGTTCCTGACTCGCGTTTCACCTTGGCAGGGTCGCGCTTGATTGACGCGTGACAAACGGACCGAACAATTTCCAGACGCAAGCTCGAAGCATTCACCTTGCCACAACAAACGATCTATTCGACATTAGAAAGCTCGAGCTTTTGGGAATCGCCCATACCGGAAGACAAATCCGCCCCCGTCAGCTCCATACCTGAGAGCTTCCTACATTCGTTGACCCAATCAACCTTTCTGGAGCTCTGCTCTCAAAGTGGTGGAACAAGCCTGCATGGCTGCGCTACGAACACTATGGAGGATCCGATAGCTGAGACGAATGGCGACACGAATGGCGTCACGAAGGAGGTCGGACCTTCACGACTTGACTCTGATCAAGTCATAGACTACCTGGTCACTGTTCTGGCTGCGACTTTGGGGGCTTCAAGACAAGACTTGGAGGCGGAAGGATGTCTCCTGTCGCCGACATTGCTGGACGATACGATCGAAAGGTGTAAGAGATTCGCGCAAGAAGCACAAGTGGCAATATACATACAAAAGGAGTCTCGACCGCAAGAGAATGGTACCCTCAAAGCTGGAAACGGAGCAGGCTCCCACGGCCCTCGCTATTTCCTCACCTCCAACATGAGCTACTCACCTCGCACACTGTCATCTATAGCAATTCTCAAGCGCCCGGTCCCGATCCTGCCCACCCTACCGCTCAATAGCCAATTGTCTGTCATCAATCTCCCAGGGTCTGCAGCAGTCACTGCGAACGACAATGAGCTATCCTCCGGCACACCACTCGAAGCGCTACACAGCTTGGTGCATTTTGCGCTTGCGCCGTACTTCGAGGCATACGCGCGTGCTCAGGAATCGAAGTCGACGTATGGCAAACAGGCTGATCTGGAGGCGAAGACGGGGATACCGGCAGCGAAAAGGAGGATTGCGGAGTTGGAGCTGAGTCTGAGGAATCTTCAGCAGAACTCCGAGGTACCAGAACTGGTGTTACCGATACATCCACTCATACAAGAGGTAGTTCAAGAGGCGAGAACGAAGGGAGAGAAGCCCAGCTTAGCTCTCATACCGCAGAACCTGCTCTCAGACTCCAGCTTTCTCAACAGTCTGCAAGGTGCAGTCAATGGCTGGATCAAAGCGATACAAGAGAGCACCCAACGGACGCGCGACCCAAGTTCGGGCACTGCAATGCAAGAGAAGAACTTTTGGTTGTCTATGGAGGGTGCCTTGGAGAACATTGACCGGCAACAAAATAGCGAGGAGGTCCAATTGTCCTTGGAAGTTCTGCGTCAAGCGAAACGACATTCGACCGCGGTCAGCTTCAGCGCAGATACAGGATTCAAGGACGCAACGGAGAACGTCCAGAGGTACAACTCGCTCCTACGAGAGCTTCCACTCGAGGAGCTACTTTCTGCTACCTCCCTGGAAAAGGTCCAGCATGCGCTTGACGGCATCTTCGACCACCTCAACAAGAAACTAAGGGTGATCCCATATCCAATCAAGAGAGCTCTCCCACTCGTAGAAGCAGTATCAGGAGATATGGACCTCAGACTTCGCAATCTGCTCCACGGCCGAGCTACTATGCATCTGGACTACGCTGACTTTCAGCACCTCCTCGATACCGTACATCATCTCTGGGATAGCTGGGACGAAAACATCCGCGACTTCACCAATGTATCGAGAGACGCCATAAGACGGAGAAATGAAAAGTTCATCGCCATGAAGGTCGAGCCGCGCTTCAAACCACTTCGAGAGCGGCTTGCTTACATCGCCACCTTCCGAAAGGGCCATGAGCAGCTCCGCAACACCATTGCCGATGTTCTCGATGATGATGACGGTGCAGATGGACAAGACAAATCACAGCCGATTGTGGTAGACGAAATGGGCGACGTCGACGCCATTGAAGAGATCGATGAGGCATACGCTGTGCTGAAGGACGTTGATGTGCTGGATGTGTCGGAAGATGGTACCAGGATCTGGACACAAGCTGAAAACCTGTACAACGAGCGCACCTCCAGGGTCGAGAACTCTATCATCGCACGTCTTCGCGATCGTCTAGCTTTGGCGAAAACATCGAACGAGATGTTCAGAGTCTTTTCGAAGTTCAATGCCCTCTTCGTTCGACCAAAAATTCGAGGTGCCATCTCCGAGTATCAGACTCAGCTGATTGGCAATGTCAAGAATGACATTGTGGCATTGCAAGAGCGCTTCAAACATCCATACGGCCATACCGAGACTCACGCCATGGCACAGCTGCGCGATCTCCCACCAGTCTCAGGAGCCATCATCCGAACGAAGCAGATTGAGCGGCAGCTGGACATTTACATGAGCAAGGTTGAAGATGTCCTCGGCAAAGACTGGGCCATGCACGTCGAGGGTGGCAAGCTTCAAGCCGAGAGTATGCAATTCCGCAAGAAGCTAGACACCAAGCCGGTCTACGACGAATGGCTGAGAGAGGTCAATCGACGCCAACTCTCCGTATCCGGCCGCCTTTTCTCGATCTCCCGCAACCGTGCAACAGGCAATGTGCTGGAGCTGAATGTCAGCTTCGATGCTCAGGTCATCACTCTGTTCAAGGAAGTCCGCAACCTCATGTGGCACAATTTCCAAGTACCACACGCCATCAACACTACCTCCAAAGAAGCTAGACGAGTCTATCCATATGCTGTTAGTCTGATGGAGAGCGTCAACACATATGCTCAGACTGTCACTGTCATTGATTCACTACCCGAAGTCGCTGTGCTGCTGCACGGAGCAAGGAGCGAGGTTCAGCACCTGGTAGCGAAGGGCCTCCCACTACGATGGGAGAGCATCTCAGGAGCCTACGAGGTGAATGTCCGCGTTGCCGAGAATGGAGACCTTGATCGCCCCAGCGAGAGCAAGCACGTGCAATTCGTGAGGGACTTTGCCCGCGCAGTGCGGGACCTGCAGCAGAAGACCACACTCCTGATCAGCGTCAACAAGAATGTTCAGGCAGCTTTGTCTGAGCTTGAGGCGGGCGCATACTCTCCGCAGGCACTGCATCAACCTCTGGACACGATACAAAAGGCGGTCGATCAGATGAACTTGCAAGGATTCGTGAATCTGCGTCCTTGGGTGCACGAAATCAATGAGAAAATTCAGACCGCACTACTTGCGAGGTTGAAATTGGCACTCAATGGCTGGATCGGCGTGTTCATCGGCGACAATGATGCGGATCAAGATGCCAAGGATAGGCCGGTTATTGACACCAACACGCACGAAGTAGCGATGCGAAACCAGTCCATCTACCTTGATCCGCCACTGGAGCATTCTCGTGCACTCTGGATGGAGCATCTCCATCAATGGCTTTCGGTCGCTTCGGATCTGCCAAAGATTCACGCCGCGCGCTTCGAAATGGCGCTTGGCAAAGGCGGCGAGGCAGGATTGGAGACTTTCAGCGAGCTCCCAAGACTCTGCGTTGAGGTCATTGGTGAGGCTCATTCCGCCATCGAAGAGCGTTATAGACAGGTGGAGGCGTACGTCAACGAGTGGCTTCAATACCAGTCGTTGTGGGATCTGCAAACCGACCACGTCCACCAGCAGCTTACTGATGATCTGTCAAAATGGCTGCAACTCCTCCAGGAGATTCGCCGCATGCGCGACACATTCGACACCACAGCAAGCAAGCGCGACTTCACACTCTTGACCATCGACTACGAGCAGGTGCAGCTGAAGGTCAACGCCAAGTACGATCAATGGCAGCAGGAATTAACCACACAATTCGCTCAGCGTCTGGGTAACAGGTCTACGGAAGTGTATGCCGAGCTACAGAAGTCTCGCAAGGATCTTGAAGGGCAATCTCTAGAAGCCTCGTCCACAGCCCAAGCTGTCAACTTCATCACCACGGTACAGCAGGTGAAACGCAAGGTTACTGTCTGGGAACCGGAGATCGTCACGTTTCGAGATGGGCAGCGCACTTTATCTCGACAGAGATATCAGTTCCCTTCGAATTGGCTGTACATCGAGCAAGTAGACCACGAGTGGGCAGCATTGAATGAAGTCCTGGAGAGAAAGAGCAAGATCATCGATGATCAGACGGATGCCCTGCGGTCCAAGATCCTGGCGGAAGATAAGGTGGTCAGTCAGCGTGTAGTGGAGCTGTCGCAACAGTGGAACGAGGAGAAGCCAATCTCCGGATCCATTCCACCAGATGAGGCGGTCTCTTCGTTGTCGAGGTTTGATGCTTCGTTCACACAGCTACGAGATCAGCTCGACATGGTGTCCAAAGCGAAGGAGGCACTCGACTTACCGCCCAGTGCCGAGGGCAATCTGCCCATCCTTCTCGAGGAAGTGCAAGACTTCAAGTCTGTCTGGGCAAATCTCAAGACTGTTTGGGACGGGATCGATGACTTGAAAGAGCAGTCATGGTCCGCTGTCCAGCCTCGTAAGCTCCGTCAATCACTGGACAATCTCGTCAAGATGACCAAGGACATGCCGAGTCGAATGCGACAGTATGCTGCTTTTGAACATGTTCAAGGCGTGCTCCGAGGACTGCTCAAAGTCAACCCTCTACTCTCCGATCTCCGCTCTGATGCTGTGAAGGAAAGGCACTGGCTCAAGATTTTCAAAGCTCTCAGGCCAAATAAGAGATACTCACCGACAGCGCAGACACTTGGTGACGTTTGGGATCTCCAGCTTGGCCCAAGCGAGGTCATCATAAGAGACGTCATCGCACAAGCTCAAGGCGAGATGGCACTTGAGGAGTTCTTGCGGCAGGTCCGGGATACCTGGCAGAATTATACCCTGGACCTTGTGAGCTACCAGACAAAGTGTCGCCTGATACGAGGATGGGACGACCTGTTCGCCAAGTGTAGCGAGAACCTCAACTCGTTGCAAGCAATGAAGCACTCGCCGTACTACAAGGTCTTTGAAGAGGACGCCTCGATGTGGGAGGACAGGCTGAATCGAGTGCATGTCCTTTTTGATGTGTGGATCGATATTCAACGACAGTGGGTTTACCTGGAAGGTGTCTTCACCGGCAACGCAGACATAAAGTTCCTCCTTCCAACAGAAACAAATCGGTTCATCAATATCGACAACGAGTTCATGACTGTGCTTCGCAAGGTTTACAAATCGCCTCTGGTCCTGGATGTGCTTAATATCCCAGGTGTACAGCGATCGCTTGAGCGACTCGCCGAGCAGCTCAACAGGATCCAAAAAGCACTCGGTGAGTACCTTGAGCGGGAGCGTGTGTCCTTCCCTCGCTTCTACTTCGTCGGGGATGAGGATCTGCTCGAGATCATCGGGAACAGTAACAATACTGCTCGCGTGGCTAAACATCTCCGCAAGATGTTTGCAGGTATCTCTGGTCTGCTCACCGATAGCGATGGAATCATCACCGGCATCAGTTCTCGGGAAGGTGAACATGTCACCTTGAAGAATACCATCTCCCTTGCAAAGACTCCGCGAGTCAATGAGTGGCTCGCACTTCTGGAGACGAGCATGAAGGAGACCATCGCCGATCTTCTCACACAGGCCGTTGCCAAATTTCAAGATGTAGCCGGAGGTGATGAAGTCGAGGACGATGCTTTGATGGCATTCGTCAGTTCATTTCCTGCACAGGTTGTCGTCCTTGCTGCACAGATCTGGTGGACACAATGCGTACAGACTGCGCTTGATCAAGGTGGGTCCCAGCTCCAGCATTGGTTCTACCGTCAAGTGCAAGTCTTGCAGCTACTTGCAGGTGCGGTACTCGGCGATCTCGATGCGCTGCAGCGTAAAAAGTGCGAGCATCTCATCACCGAATTTGTGCACCAAAGAGATGCCATTGAGAAGCTCATCGTCGCAAAGGCAGCATCTTCGTCACACTATCTATGGCAGCTGCAAATGCGGTATGACTTCAGTCCGGATGCGAACTTACTCAATCGAGTGCAGATCAAAATGGCCAACGCAGTGCTCACTTACGGATTTGAGTACTTGGGCGTTCCGGACAGACTCGTGAGGACTCCTTTGACGGATCGCTGCTTTCTAGTCCTCACTCAAGCACTTGCACAACGCCTCGGCGGATCACCGTATGGTCCTGCCGGTACGGGTAAGACCGAGTCTGTCAAAGCACTTGGTCTCCAGCTTGGACGCTTCACTCTTGTCTTCAACTGTGACGACACATTCGATTACCAAGCAATGGGGAGGATCTTCCTCGGTATCTCGCAGGTCGGGGCCTGGGGTTGTTTCGATGAGTTCAATCGTCTTGAAGAACGCATCCTGTCTGCAGTGTCCCAGCAGATTCAGAACATCCAGCTTGGGCTGCGACGGAGCACACCCGGGAAGCGAGCACAGATTGAGCTCATCGGTCGCCAGCTGAATGTTCACGAAAATACTGGCATGTTCATTACCATGAATCCAGGATATGCCGGTCGTTCCAACCTACCCGACAATCTCAAGAAGCTCTTCCGAAGCGTGGCCATGTCAAAGCCGGACAAGGAGCTCATTGCCGAAGTCATGCTATTCTCGCAAGGCTTCTCCCTTGCAAAGAACATCTCTCGCCAGACTGTGCCCTTCTTCGAGCAGTGTCACAACAGACTTTCGAAACAGCCACACTACGACTTTGGTCTTCGAGCCCTGAAAAGTGTATTGGTCAGCTCCGGATCTCTCAAGCGTGCTCGGATCATGAAACAGTCGGAGAATGACACAAGCGATGACATTTTTGAACCACAAATCATTGTCCAATCTCTGCGCGAGACAATCGCTCCCAAGCTGATCCGACCGGATGTCGACATCATGAGGCAGATCGAGGACGAGGTGTTCCCTGGCGTCAAGTACGTTCCGGCTGCTCTGGAGGCGTTGAAGAAGTCGATAGAAGATGTTGCGACCGAGAACCGCCTCAGTCTCACTGACTCTTGGCTAACCAAGATCATTCAACTCTACCAAATACAGAACATCCACCACGGCGTCATGATGGTGGGTAGCTCTGGTACTGCCAAATCAGCCGCCTGGGAGACATTACTGGCAGCGATGCAACGGGTTGACGGCGTCGAAGGCGTCAGCCACATTATTGATCCGAAAGTCATGTCCAAGGAGGAGTTGTACGGCAGCATGGACAGTACCACCCGAGAGTGGACAGATGGTCTATTCACCAGTATTCTACGGAAGATCGTCGACAATCTCCGTGGTGAAGATTCAAAGAGACATTGGATTATCTTCGATGGTGATGTCGATCCTGAATGGGTCGAGAACCTCAATTCTGTTCTGGACGACAACAAATTACTGACTCTGCCAAATGGCGAGCGGCTGAGTCTGCCCCCTAATGTCCGCATCATGTTCGAAGTTGAGACATTGAAATACGCCACGCTAGCCACAGTCAGTCGCTGTGGTATGGTTTGGTTTAGCGATGATACCATCTCGTCAGATGTCATGGTCAGGCACGAGTTGGATGAGTTGCGACATGCGACCTTTGATGACCTGGACGAAGAAGCTCTGGCCTCTGTCTCGGGGACGACAGCTACCAAAGACCTTCAAGCGCAAATTGCCGATCTTCTAATCCGTAAGCTCAGTCAAGATGGTCTTTGTCGCAATGCCCTCAATGAAGCAAGGAAGCTGCCGCATATCATGGATTTTACAGAAATTCGAGCTCTCAACACCCTTTTCTGCTTGATACGGAAGGCGTGCAAATCAGTTCTGGAGTACAACGGGAAGCATCCAGAGTTCCCGCTCGAACCTGAACAGGTAGAGGCTTACGTTACCAAGAAACTGGTTCTCGCCTTTGTGTGGTCGTTCTCAGGCGATTGTCCTTTGGCACAAAGGAAGATCTTTGGTGACTATATCATCAGCCAGACAGGTCTCGAGCTGCCGATGCTGGGAGAACAAACATCAGTCATTGATTTCGACGTCTCTTTGCCCGAGGCTCAGTGGGTACCGTGGCAGAATCAGGTACCTTCCATTGAGGTGAACACCCATTCGATCACTCAAACCGACGTCGTCATTCCCACGGTCGACACTGTGAGGCATGAGGATGTGCTTTACTCCTGGTTAGCTGAACATAAGCCGTTGTTACTTTGCGGCCCACCAGGGTCCGGAAAGACCATGACCTTATTCAGTGCTCTCCGCAAACTCACGACGATGGAGGTTGTCGGACTCAATTTCTCTAGCGCCACGACACCGGAACTGCTTGTCAAGACTCTCGAGCAGTACTGCGAGTACAAGAAGACACTGAATGGCACTACGCTCTCTCCTACACAGATCGGTCGCTGGCTAGTTGTGTTCTGTGACGAGATCAATTTGCCCGCACCAGATAATTATGGCACTCAGCGGGTCATCTCATTCCTTCGCCAGATGGTCGAACATGGCGGGTTCTGGAGGACATCTAACAAGACTTGGGTGACCCTGGAACGAATACAATTCGTTGGCGCTTGCAATCCTCCCACTGATGCTGGACGCACTCCACTTGGCCTTCGATTCTTGAGACATGCGCCGCTTATCATGGTAGACTATCCTGGAGAGCAGTCGCTTGCTCAGATCTATGGCACCTTCAACAATGCAGTGCTCAAAATCATTCCCTCCCTACGCGGCTACGCAGAAGGCTTGACAAGCGCTATGATTCAACTTTACAGCGAGTCACAGAAGCGTTTTACCGCAGACATCCAGCCACATTACGTATATTCTCCTCGTGAGTTGACAAGGTGGGTCCGAGCCGTCTACGAATCTATTCGACCACTCGAGAATCTTTCTCTCGAAGGTTTGATACGCATCTGGGCACATGAAGCTCTCCGTCTGTTCTCGGACCGATTGATCGATGAAGAAGAACGTCAATGGACTGAAGAGGCAGTCGACCGGATCGCACTCGAACACTTCCCGAGTATTGACCAGACTGTCTCGCTCAAACGTCCAATCCTCTTCTCGAACTGGTTGTCGAAGAACTACGTACCTGTGGAGCGCGAGCAGCTTCGGGACTTTGTCAAAGCTCGACTGCGCACTTTCTGCGAGGAAGAGCTCGATGTGCCGCTTGTGCTGTTCAATGATGTGCTTGACCATGTCCTGCGCATCGATCGTGTCTTTAGGCAGCCACAAGGCCATCTCATCCTGATTGGCGTAAGTGGTAGTGGCAAGACTACTCTATCGAGATTCGTGGCTTGGATGAACGGTCTCAGCGTCTTTCAGATCAAGGTTCATGGAAGGTACTCATCCGAAGACTTTGACGATGACTTGAGGAATGTCCTTCGGAGATGCGGCTGCAAAGGCGAGAAGATCTGCTTCATCATGGACGAGTCAAACGTACTCGACTCTGGCTTCTTGGAGCGCATGAACACCTTGCTGGCCAACGGAGAGGTTCCTGGCTTGTTCGAAGGCGATGAATTTGCATCACTCATGACTTCGTGCAAAGAAGGAGCGCAGCGAATGGGACAAATCCTGGACTCGCAAGAGGAATTGTACAAGTGGTTCACTCAGCAGATTGTTCGCAACTTGCACGTGGTTTTCACCATGAATCCGCCTCAAGAAGGACTCTCCTCGAAAGCTGCCACCAGTCCTGCGCTCTTCAATCGTTGTGTACTCAACTGGTTTGGAGACTGGTCTGACCAAGCGCTCTTCCAAGTTGGGTACGAGCTTACCCAGTCTATCGATCTTGACAAAGGCAGCTACACAAGCCCTGACAGCATACCCGTCGCTTATCGTCAACTCAATCTGCCCGCCACGCATAGAGATGCGGTCGTCAATTCTATGGTCCACGTCCATCATTCTTTGCACAAGTATAATGCAAGACTCCTCAAACAGCAGAACAAGAAGACGTTCCTCACGCCGCGACACTTCCTAGACTTTGTTGCACAATATGGTAAGCTCTACAACGAGAAGCGTGAGGATCTGGAAGAGCAGCAGCGGCATCTGAATGTTGGTCTGGACAAGCTGAAAGAGACTGTATCTGAGGTTGATGAGCTGTCAAAGAGTCTTGCTGGCAAGAAGATAGAGTTGGAAAGGAAAGATACAGAAGCGAACGAGAAGTTGCAGGGCATGATTGCCGACCAGCGAGAGGCCGAGAAAAGAAGAGGTATCTCACTCGAAATTCAAGCAGCTCTCAGCAAGCAAGACAAGGAGATATCAGAGCGAAGGGAGATAGTGGAGGGCGACCTCGCCAAGGCTACACCGGCGGTCGAGGAGGCACAGAGGAGCGTCAACAATATCAAAAAGCAGCATCTTACGGAGGTGCGATCAATGCAGAATCCTCCCGCAGGCGTCAAACTGGCACTCGAAGCTGTATGTACCCTACTCGGCCACAAGGTCACGGACTGGAAGACCATCATCAGCATCATACGCAAGGACGACTTCATCCCCAGTATCGTGCATTACGACAACGAAGCGCAGATGACAGCTGCTCACCGGACGAAAATGGAGCGCGAGTTTCTGACGAAGGACGAGTTCAGCTACGAAAGGGTCAACCGCGCCAGTAAAGCTTGCGGGCCCTTGGTCCAGTGGGTCGAGGCACAAGTCAGCTTCTCCGGTATCCTTGCGCGTGTCGGTCCATTGAGGGCTGAGCTGGCGGAATTACAAGATTCGGCGTTACAGACCAGAGCCGAAGCGCAAGCTATCAACAACGAAGTGGAAGACCTGGAAACGAGGATCGGCAAGTACAAGACGGAGTATGCGGCGTTGATCAGCCAAGTTGAGGCTATCAAGGGAGAAATGACGAGGGTCCAGTCCAAGGTTGAAAGAAGCAGGAAGCTCCTAGACAGTCTTTCATCGGAAAGGACGAGGTGGGAGGAAGGCAGCAAATCATTCGAGGAGCAGATGAATACGATTGTTGGAGATGTGTTCTTGGCCGCAGCAGGTATATCGTATGGGGGACTCTACGATCAGCAATACCGCAAATCCATGCTGGAGGATTGGGGATATCAGCTCTCCGCTTCTGGCATCCAGTACAAGCCGCACAATCCGATTGCAGACTACCTCTCCACCGCCGACGATAGATTGCAATGGCAACAAAATGGTCTACCCGTCGATGAGCTGTGTACTGAGAACGCAGTCATGCTCAAGCGATTCAACAGATATCCATTGATCATCGATCCATCTGGCCGGACTATCGAGTTCTTACAGAACGAATGCAAGGATCGCCGACTCACGGTGACGAGCTTCCTCGACAGCGGGTTTACGAAGCAATTGGAGTCGTCGCTGCGTTTTGGCAATCCCATTCTCATTCAAGATGCCGAACACCTCGACCCTATACTCAACCACGTCCTGAACAAGGAATATCAAAAGACTGGAGGCCGCGTCCTCATACAGCTCGGCAAGCAAGAGATCGACTTTTCGCCATCGTTCAAGATGTATCTAACAACTCGCGATCCATCCGCAACCTTTGCGCCAGACATTTGCAGTCGTACGACATTCGTCAATTTCACTGTCACACAATCGAGTCTGCGTACACAGGCGCTAGATGACGTGGTCAAGTCCGAAAGACCTGATGTGGACGAAAAGAGGTCCAACTTGATCAAATCTCAAGGCGAATTCCGATTGCGACTCCGCCACTTGGAGAAGGAGCTACTTCGCGCACTCAACGAGTCTCAAGGGAACATCCTCGACGACGACAAGGTCATTCAGACACTAGAGACACTGAAAAGGGAAGCCAGCGACATCACTGCCAAAGCGGCGGAAACAGATGGAGTCATGGCAGAACTGGAAACCATCACTGCGCTGTACAATGTCATTGCTCAGTCCTGCTCGGCAATCTTCTCGATTCTGGACCAGCTGAACCACCTTGACCACTTCTACCAGTTCTCACTGCAATTCTTCTTGGGCATTTTCAATGCAGTGTTGAGGAAGTCAAAGGATAGCGCTGTCACTGGCGCACAGCCAAGGATCGATAACATCGTCAAGGAGCTGTTCTTGACCACCTTCCAGAGCACGGCAGTGACGTTGCTACAAAAGGACAGGATCACGCTTGGTCTGCTCCTGGCTCAGGCTTCCCCTGTACCGATGGACAAGTCTCTCATCGATAACATCCTTGATGACTCTCTTGAGGGTATTGATGCATCTTCAGAACCTGACAAGATTGAGGCAGCTTTGGCTCGAGCACGTAATTTACGTCCGCTGAAGGATATAGTGCCAGGGACAGCAGATGCAGCTTGGTCTAGCTTCTTCAGCACAGAAGAGGCAGAGTTGAATCCGCCTGCCTTGCCCGAACAGGATCAACCGGTCAATAAGGCTCTCCTGTCTCTACTACTGGTAAAGCTGTTCCGCGCCGACCGTCTGGTACGAGCCACTCACCATGTGGTCACGACCATCTTTAGTCCGTCTTTCTTTACCACTACCGATCCTTTGTCTACCATTGCTCGATCCGCCGCACCAACGACTCCTATCGCATTGAACTCCACGCCTGGTTTTGACGCCTCCTACAAGGTCGACCAGCTTGTCACCCGCGTTGGAGCAAAGTGCACATCAGTAGCTATGGGTTCTGCAGAAAGCATCAGCAACGCTGACACCGCCGTGGCCTCTGCCGCCGCTAGTGGCAATTGGGTTCTGGTCAAGAACGTCCACTTATCACCTCAATGGCTGGGCAACCTAGAAAAGCGACTCTCAGGTCTCAAGCCGCATGGCGACTTCCGCCTCTTCTTATCCATGGAAAGCAGCAACAAAATCCCCGTCGCCCTCCTACGAGCAAGTAGAGTGGTCACGTACGAGCGACCAGTCGGTGTCCGCGCAAGTTTACGTGACAGTCTAGGCGCGGTCGAAGATGGCAGTCCCATCGAGCGCACCCGCGTATTCGTACTCCTGGGTCTGGTCCACGCAGTCGTACAAGAACGCCTCCGCTACCGTCCCTTGGGTTGGCGCGGAGGCTGGGAATTCAGCGATGCCGACGTGAGCCCCACCTTCTCCCTTCGTACAAGCACATACTAACCTGCCTTTTAGTTCGAAGTCTCCCTCGCCATCATCACCCAACTCATCGACGGCGTGGCTCAAGGCCGCTCCAACGTCGCGCCCCGCAGCATACCATGGGACCTCATCCGTGTCTTGGTCACGGAGATGTACGGCGGCAAAGTCGACGACGAACACGACTTTGCGTTGCTGGAGAAGCTGGTTTCGCTGCTCATCGTGGAGGAGGCGTTCGATGATGGATTCGATGTGCTTGCGCGCATGAGATCGCTTGCGGGTGATGACGTCTCTGGAGGGGCGCAGTTGTTGTTGCCTTCTGGGACGGGTAAAGGGGTGTTTGATCGTTGGGCGGAAGAGGAGTTGCCGGAGCGAGAGCCGCCGAGTTATCTTGGGTTGCCGGGGAATGCGGAGAAGTTGTTGCTTGTTGGGCAGGGGAGGGAGATGGTGAGGCAGGTCAAGGTTGTGCTGGGGGTGTTGGATGAGGGGGAGGTGGAGATGTGATTATTTGGGATGATCAATGGGCGGCATAGAGATGGTGTTGAGGCGAAGGGAATACCCCATTTGAGATTTGGTGTGGGTTTGGTTTTCTTTGTTACTGTCTATAAGAATCAAGATATGATCGTCGTCGTTTGTCGCTAATGCCATCGTGCTGTTGTCCAGTGATGCTAGATGTAGAATACAGACTTGTACTGCCAACGCAATGATCCCATCGATGTCTGATGCAACCCAGCCATGCTTGCATTCTATCCTGGCCAGTCCTCATGCTTCTGTGGTCATGTCCATGCCCACCTACCATGCCTGAAACCCTGGGCTCAATGTCTCGCTCGAGCTCATTGACTTTATCCCGTGATGCTCCAAGTCCTGCAGACATACTGTTCTCCCTCTGCTTCCTTCACTGCCCATCCACCATTCCACTTGTTCAGTACAAGATTCTACTCCCTCTTCCTCCCCATCCTCGGCAACCCCAACCAAAGCCCCAAAATCACCACCAAAAGCGCCAGAATAATCGGCTGCAAGACCTGCACACCCTTGGCCTGAGCCAACGCCCCGATAGCAAACGGGAAGATGGCCCCTCCACTCCCGCCAAAAGCGGCTGCGAAACCGATGCCCGAGACGTGCAGGTGTTTGGGCAGGAGTTTTGTGCAGGCGACCACCGCGGCGGGGAAAAGGGGTCCGAGAAAGAAGCCTTGCAGGGCGACGGCGATGGCGGAGACGAGGAAGGAGGGGACGAGCCAGAAGATGAGTTGGAGGGCGGCTGCTAGGGGGAGGTAGATCTGGGGATGGTTAGCTTGGTTTGAGTCGGGGGAAAGAGGGGGCTGGTGGTGGTTGATGGTTGATGGGATGAGTAGGTGAGTAGGAGTTTGATCCTGAGTGATCGAGATGGGGGACGTACCATGATGCTCAACCTCTCCCCGATTCGTGGCGTCACAAAGCCTAGGACAAGCCTACCGACAGTGATCCCCAACCAGAACCCCGTCGCCACCACACCCGAGTCAAAAGCCGCCCCGTCCCTCTCCCTAATCATGAACAACACGATCCACCCACCCAGGGCCACTTCTGCCCCCACATACCCAAGCAAGAAAAACGACATCAACCAAATCACCCTCGCCGACGCCGGCGTAACCAACGCCTCCTTCAACCGACTCCCCTTCCTCTCCCCGACCCTCGGGTGAGACTCTCTATACGCCCTCCCATCCGCGCCCCAAAAAGCCCACACACTCGTCACAAACTCCACCACGGCAGCCCCCAACATGACCCAGTACCACATATACCACGGCCTCCCGCCCCTCACGATCAACGCACTCGCACAAAGCGGCGCCACCGTCGCCCCGGCGCCGTACAACGCATGCAACACGCCCAACACCTGATTCGGGTTCCGCATCGCTCCGATCCAGGCATTCCACGCCGCGTCCGCGAGACCATTCCCGAAGCCAGCGAGGAGGTAGACGAAGACCAGTACGGGGAACGGGGGGTGGAGAGCGACGATGACGTACGCGACGACGTGGCATGTGGGGGTGATGATGGCCACGCCTCGCTGCCCGAATTTGGTGTGGATCCACGGGTTGAGGAGGGCGGACGTGGTGTAGCCTGCCATTGGCGAGAGGAAGATGAGGGAGACGACGATGTAGGAGAGGGAGTAGTAGGATTCGATGTACGGGATTACGGCGCCGTAGGTGGCGTCGTTCATGCCGGTTAGGAAGAGGGAGAAGAAGGCTGCCAGGGTGCGGTGGATGTTGGTGCGTGGGTGGTTCCATGATTCGAGGGTTTCGGTGGTGGGAGGGGAGGATTCGAGGGTGAGGGGGGATTGGTGTTGGACTTGGTGGGCGAGGGAGCCGAGGGAGATGGCGTCGGGGGAGGGGGAGGGACCGAGGATGTGTCCGGTTTGATGGGATTGGAGCTCGGAGGTCTTGATGGAGGTGGACTTGGGTTGGGTTGGGGGTGGTGAGGTGACGACGCAGGTCGAGGAGCCATTGGAGAGTGCCATGATGCTTAGCAAGATGATGGTGGCGGTTGATTGATGGTATTACCAAAGAGCTGTCGGATGCTGATTGATATCGGGTGCCCCTCAGTGGCCAGGAGCTGCTATCAGATTGATATCCAGAGCTGCCAGGTGGTTGCCGGTAGGTTTGGTCTCTGATTTATCAGAACCCGTCAATGATTCTCGTCATGTACAACAACGGAACACTCACTCCGTCAGTCGGACCGACATGAGATCAGCATGAGGGGAAGACGGGATCATCGGAATTTCCCAATCCGGGTCGGAGCGCTTCACTCTGCAAATCACCAACTCCGAGGTCCGGCTTCATCTGTATTTCCAGAGACCATCTCATCGCACCAGTATTGTACATTGTACACTCCGAGCACAGCTATCCTACTTCAGCTTTCCACCCTCGTCTTGATATTTTGGTGACGGTCAAGTCGGAATCCCCACTCTGCCAAACTCGACTCTACATTCGGCCATGCCCACCCATGTGATGCCCTGTCCCATCTGCTTCTGCAAAGCCTGACCAATGCGATACGATCCTATCATATCGGCAAAATCATTCATCATCTTCTCACCCGCATTTCGAATCCCTTCATACCTATCCGGCGCAAAATGCTCAGCGACATAGTCCCTAAATCAACATTAGTATCCGCTCAAATCATCTTCAACAACGGCTCGCTCACCACATTATCCTCTCACAGGCCAGCTTCTCTGCCTTGTTCTTGCCTTGGACAAATCTATCAATCTCCTGCTGAATCCTCACCATGGCCACCAGATGCACATACTTCGCCCCGTCGACATGGCTGGGCAATTTCTTCAGCCAGATCATGTGATGACGGACCGGAAGTAGCGCCTTCTGAAAGTCGGGCATCTCGGCCTCACTGCCAGCCGGTGTGGTTTCTGACCAAAGACGCGCCGTCAAAGTCCATCCCGCCATCCAGGTAGAATAAGCAGCGATGTTGCAGGAGGAGTAATCCAGATCCAATGGGGATTTCTTCATGAGTTCTGAGGGGATCAAGCGGGCTTTTGGTATGTTGATCCACGCATGATGTCCACGCAGAGCGCGAACGGCGAGGTTGAACTTCTGGGCTTGTTTCCCGTCGGATAATTGTGACTTCTCAAAGTGATCCTTCCAATTGGCATTGCCCAGGAACATGTCAAGAGTAAGATGGCCCAGGCAGGTAAAAATCTGGTCGCTGCCGGGTTCATACTGCTTGAAGTGGTTGACGGCCTGACTGTAGGTGAAAGTGCGAAGCTTGTCGGAGAAAGCCTTGTCTGCCTCGGCCTTTTGCAGCTCTTCCAATTCCGCTGCCTTGAAGGTGTCGTTGAGACATGTATCATCGTTGCCGGCGTTCAGCTTGGCTGCTTTCTTGTTGGCCGTTGCACGGGCCTTCTTTGCCTTGTTCTTCTCAGCCTTGGTGAGAGGTTGCTGCGCTGCATTGCCATCGACTGTCCCTCCGTCGCCGGCGGCGCCGAGTGATTGGCCCTCGGCGACATCCGAAGAAGATGTGTCTAACACCTCTTCGGATGGCAGGACCGTGCTGGTGGTAGGTCCGGCCAGCCCTCCAATGGCCTGGACATGGCTGGTGGTAGCTTCGTCCAGCCCTTCGGCAGCCTGGACCTCGTAGTTGACGGCCGGCTCAGGTGAGGGCGTCTGGTAGGAATTACCGGCTGCGGTCGCATAAGTCTTGGATGCTGTTCTACCTGCGGGGACGCTCGAGTTACAAAGAAAAGTAGAACCCACATGTTTCTGCGCGATCACCGAGGCCGCCTCACCTGGAGTCGCTCTTGGCGTGGTGAACTTGAAGACAGGAACCGGCGAGGCAGCCACTGATTTGCCCCTGGTAGGATCTTCAGAGTTGGTGTTGATGTCTCGATTCTTGAGGACAGGCGTGGAATTGGTGCCCTTGTTGGCTGCGACCTGGTGCCCCTTCTTGGGAGCGTCCTTGACGTACCAGTCGCTCTTCCTGTACCTGTCAAAGCGGAGATCCGCTTCGACAAGCCTCTGAGCTTCCTGAAACAGGTCTTCCTGAACAACGACCCTGAGATGGTGCTCACTTTCGTGCAAGGTGGAGCTATCTTTGTCCGGTCGTCCAACACGTAGCCTACGCATCATCTCGTCCACGATCCTTTCTACATCGTCTGTGGGTGCCTTGAGCTTGTCACGCCTCCTCTGATGTGGTGGGTGAAGAATGCTTGTCAGCGTCTTCATATCGAGACGTGCCTTCTTCTCCAGGCGGTCGCGGATGGGGTTGGGGACTTTCTCGTTGGTCGGCTTTGGCAGGGTCGCAATAGCGCGGAGCGGTTTCCTAGTGTCGCCCAGATCGAATGGAGTTGGGTTCAGAAGCTTATGGCGGGCGGCGTGGAAGGTGTCGTAGATCTTTTTGTGAGACTTTTCGTGTAGGCTCGTCTCTTGGCGACAGGCAGTACAGGTATGGTCGTTGAGACGCATGAGTCCCTCGTGGTACTGGGGACATGGTGCGACATGGCCGCTCTTGACGCATGTGCGCTTTGCACTGGGCTTGAGGAGTGGCTGCTGGCAGATGGGGCAGTGGTGTTCTGTATAAGGTCAGTATTCTTTCATCGCAGCTCCGAGGATAATATATACCCATCGCGCTCTTGTCGCCCCATTTGGCCTCGGCTTCTTCTCCCTGGCGATGTACCAAAGCCTGCTTGATCTCTTGCTTCTCCTTCTCACGGGCTTCCTTAGCTTCCGGGTGGAGGCGATCTTCTCTGGCTTGGTCGCGCTTGCGTGCTTTCTGCTCGTTGCGGCCCATGATGTCGCTGTTATGAGACAGGATCTGTCGAGGATGTCTTCATGTATTTGATTGGACGCTGCGTCCTCTTGTACCTGGCGGACTGGTGCCGCGGTGGGCGGAAATGGCTGTGTGAGAAGTCAGGATCTGGTAAGCGACGGTGTCTGCGGAAGCAAGAGCTAAACAGTTGAGCAGCAGCAGCAGCAGTCCTCGATTCGCGTGAGCATCAAACTGGTTGAGTTAGTGGCTGTTGTTCGAAAATTTAGTGGTGGTCGTGTCTTTGAATTTTTCCGAGGTTGAAAACTTCACCGCCGACAAAGTAAATATCAGGGAGGGGCTCAGCAAGGATCGGAGATGTTAAGCAGGCAGATGTTGCCTAGTTTGGACTGTCCGTGACGTGGCAGCTGTCACATGCTTCGCTTGACGGGCATCAGTAAGGAAGGAAGAACGCATCGAAGTGGAACGGGGAACTGTAGGAAACAAGGATACTTGCGTTTTCGACATTTCTTCTCTCAATATGCATGGATTGTGATGATACTTGACAGAAATGGGAAGCTGCGGTGGCGTTGCATTAGCGCTATTATGCACTCGTTTTTGATGCCAAGATTCGGACGGAGCAGCACAAAACGGCACCCTAGACAACCGCTTCTACTCCACCACATCGCGAACCAACCTACCGCCCGCCCATACGTACGGGTAGTTGCGCTGATACCAATTGACGCTGTTTCAAGGTCAGTCTGGATCCACAACAGTTCCGCAACAATAGATGCTTACAAGCTCTTCCTCCCAGCGATCCGTGGCATGGTAGCCCAGCTGCCACCTAGCACAATGTTATGCTTGTCGTCGAAAAAGTCTGCCGTGTAGCCCGGATAGAGCTCCATGGCTTGAAATTGTTCCCATGGCGCGAGGGTCGTGCTCGTCCATTCCCACAGACCACCCATGTCGCTCTGTCCTCCCAGACGATTGCCCCTGTCTGTCACCGGAATGGGGTGCCAGTGTTTGAAGCCAGTATTTGTATGGGTCAGATCGATGAACAGATCCCGCGGATCCAGATTGGAGCCCTGGTCCGCGGACTTGACAGCTTGAGTGTCTGGTGGGGTTTCCTCTACGCCATCGTTCACCAAGTGGCTGTTCACGGCTGGGATCGTCGGTGATAATGACTGCTGTGCTTCTTTGCGGCGAATGGTCTCGGCGTGGTGATATGCTGATCTTGCCTCTTCGAATGTAGGTATGCGGCCACCCATGTATGCTGCACAGGCGGCAAGCTCGTCGAACGAAGCGGCCACTGGCCAGTCAAGCGCGTGTTGGAGTGAGACGGGACCGTACACGGTACGAACAGACTTGTTGGATAGGTAGGACTTTGATACTTCTGGTGTGTGGCCTGTGGAGTGTCCGTTAATGGAGTGATTGGTGTGCTTCTGGGCGTGCCCGTTTACATGTCCATTGGTGTGTCCATTGGCAACTCCGCTGGTGTGACCACTTGAAGCATGTTCCTTCTCCATCCAGGAGCTTGGAACTGAATTGTTGCCAGTAGCCTCAAGGAAGATCGCATACTCTCGATTCGTGATCGGCCTGCCTTTGATCTCAAACCTGTCTACCTTCTTCGCTCTCTTCGGTCGTTCGTTGTCCCAACCCATATAATGCTCCGGACCGGAATTATCATCTGGGTCATCAATACCGATCTCAATCTCCTGTGCCGGGACCGTGAACCATTCATTGGAGACAGCCATCCGCTCGGCATGTTTCGCCAGGGCCGCAAAGTCGGGAGCGATCGTGCCAGGGGGTGGAAGTGTCTTTTCGCTTTGCACAAGCATGTACAGGAGAGTCTCCAAGTGCATGATCTCGTGTTCGACGCCGAGCCAAAGCGCTCGCTGGACTTGTCGATCCGTTGTAGCAAGTCCCGATTCAAATAGCTGGAGCACCCGGGCACGGACTTTAGACTGATAATCGAGCATGTCGCTAAGCGGCGGCCATTCGTCAGGAATCTCGCTATGAGCATGACATTTCTCCGGGTCGTCCACATCCGGGTCAATGCCTCGCTCGAAGATTGAATGATAATATGCAGGCTGCGTCGCTGACCCTCTTGTTGCTTTTGTCAAGTGAATGTCCAGAAAGGCTGGAATATGACCAAGATAGAAGATACACGCATTTCGAAGCTTGATGGGCTTGTCAAGTAGATCGTCTTCGGAGATCATATCCTGAGTGACGGTGTCCCAGGCTTGCCATAATACATGAAAGTCGTCAATTGTAGGTACGGGGTGTGCAGCATACTGTTCGGGATGCGACGGGAACTGGACCGGTGGCTTGTTGATCAGATACAAAGCTATGTTCGTGTCAGTCTTGTGCTACGACTTCGTGTTACTGAACGCCGAAGGAAGCGGGGACGGCTAGGCGATCTCGGAAGATCTGACAGCCTGGAGATGCACCCCGCAATCAGGTAACACATGGCGCGCTGCATGATTCATCAGGCGCTCGCTTGGTGTACAACATACCGTAATCACCGTCATCGTTCGTCCATCTCGTTCCTTCATTCATGCCGGCTGCTTGGAAGAGCTCTTCGCTTTGATCAAAATCGTACTTGTAGCTCTCCTCTATTCGTACCCGCTCGCCTGCGCGGATCTGTGCGCCCTCGACAATGACGTCCTTCTTCGGAGAAACAAAGGCATGATGCCGTCCAGCCGTGATGTCGTACTCGCCAATCACCTCCCAATGCGCAGTCTCAAATGCTCTGTATCCAAGGAGCTGATTGGCCTGGCTCAAGCCATGTAGAACGAATTCGTGTGTCAAGCCATGTCTGTCGTTGTATGCGTGATATACCTTTTCGGGATTGGTGCATGCATCGACGCCCAAGAGGAACGAGTCCCCCTTGCCGAGGACCTGCCTGAATTGTGCCAGAAACTCTGCCGCCTCTTTCCTGTCAAAGTTCCCGATGCTCGAGCCTAACGAGAGGATAGTCTTTGGTCTCTTCAAGTTCTTGGGCTGCTTCAGCCAAGCGAGACCGTCATCGTAGGTGCCCCAAAGACCAAAGCATTTGACATGGTGAAAAGTGCCCGGAGGGATCTCTGCCAATGTGCGTTCCAACTCTTCACGTGATAGGTCGAGAGCATAGTATGAGACGGAGCAGCGTTTGCGCTCAAGGGCTTCAAGGAGGAGACGAACCTTGCGAAGGTTGCTGCCAGTTCTCAGTACTAGGAGCGGGACAGCGCAAGACTATTAGACTCACCCACTACCTAACTCGAGCAGTATCGAGTCTGGTTTGAGAGCAATTCGCTCAGCAATGCGGTCGGCATATGTCTGTAAGACCTGGATCTCCTGGTTGGTGAGGTAGTACTCGTCCAGATAGGTGATCTTCTCGAAGAGCTGCAGTCCTTCTCTACTGTAGAGCAGTAATGTAGGAAGTCGCTTTTCCTGTCCAGCAGGTACATTCAGACCACTCCTGATCTGTTCAGTAAGTGGAGTGAAGTCGGCTCCATTTCGAATATCAATGATCTGCGCGGAAGGGGAAATAGGCTGATCATGAGTTTGCGGCTCAAGCAAAGCTGGAGCCATATTAAGCACGGAAACGGTCGATTACGTGCTTGCTTTGTCTGGGGTAAAGGGTAATCTTTGGGGCTGAGAGATATAAGTAGTAAATGTCTTGCAGCAGTCCCTGTTCTTTGTTTCCAAAACAGTACCTGAAGGACCAGATCTCAAGCCACGCCTGCCGTCCCAGGGAAGTCCCCAAGTACCAGCAAACATGCTTAGGCCGGCGATTCCATAGACTCGGCCGTCCAATGATGTCTGATCATGTTTCATTGTGGCTCCGCGCCGGCCGTTGCGGTAGGGCCGCGAAGGCAGATCCATGTCTTGTGCTGGTCGGGTAGAGGTGGAAGTCACGCATCAGCCGTAGCCGTTTGGTACTGACGCGGGAGGATCTTGAGCGTAGAGTGGTACGAGTGGGCATGGCCTGTCGGCGAGAAGCTGACGGCAGAGACGCTAAAGCCCACATTGACGGTCAAATTGAGGGGCGTGGTGGATGCAATGCAGCAATCAGACGAGCATGTCCTTGGGACGGCGCCCGGGACGTGACGTAGTAGATTCTCGCGAGAAACGTCAAGTACCGTTTTAGGACAGATTGCGTGGGGGCAGAAAAGTATGATGACAAAACGACAAGAAGGAGGCAAAATGTTTTGATACAAGATGCACAGCGGAAAATGCTTGCGACGTGTCTTCCGGGGTTCAATGGTGTCGACGCGTCCGTGGTACCTTGCATCGGAGCTCTTTTAGTTCTGTGGGGAGAGCTTTGGTTTATCGGTCGGTGGAAATGATTGTAAACTACCAGACCACGCAGTCGAGCTGGTAGTTAGATCCCGTGAGTGTCGCCTTATGCATCCTACCAGTGGCTGGAACATGTCCATGTGGAAAGAGGTTGGCTCGAGTCAGGACGGACAGGTGTTCCGTCGATCCGCCAAAGATTGCTCGCGTGGGGTGCTGCTCAAGTGACTTCCATCGCTTGTCGCAAGTTGTAAGTTGTGGGGGCACTTTCTCTTCTAGGCGGCGATCCACCGGCACGTGTGCCTTTGCAGCGGCTGATGTGTACAAAGTACTACCAGGATCTGAGCGTATTCGGATCTAGAAAGATGGTGGTGGTCAGCTGTAGCGGGGTCAAGAGCACGTCACTGCTCCTGCAGAAGTGATTGCCCGAAATGGTAAAGCCGCAAAAGTCGTCAGAAGGGAGCATTTCTAAGCAAAGAGCTGCAGTATCAGAATTGTGATGAGTGAACGAAAAACACATGACCATAAAATCCATCCCAGAGCCATTGTCGACTGAATCAATCGGGGTTAGAAGCTGAGCATACGCAGACAAGCAAGCTAGTAGTATCGTTCCCTCCCAGTCCAGAAATCAAGTACGAAGAGAACGAAGGAGAGTAGTAGAAGTAGGAAATTATGGCTACAGCATCCAAAGCGTGGGCAGTAGTAGCTGGTGTAGGACCAGGCACAGGTGCGGCTGTAGCTCGCAAGTTTGGTTCCCAGTATCCTATCGCTCTTCTCGCCAGAAGTGCTGAGAACTACGAACCATTCGTCAAAGAGATCAACGACGCCGGTGGCAAAGCGATCGGTATCAGCACCGATGTCTCCGACTCGACCAGCATCAAGAATGCCTTCCAAAAGATCGAAAGCGAGTTCGGCTCCGAAGGGTGTGCCGCCGCCGTCTTCAACGCAAGCGGGAGGTTCTTCAGGAAGAGCATCCTGGATTTGACTGAAGAGGAGTTTGTGGCAGGCTTCAACGTCAGCACGTGAGTCTTCTCGCCCAAGTGGTAGTATCTCATTGACCCTCCTCGAGCAAAGGCGCCTTCCTCTTCACCCAAGCCGCCCTCCCACACCTCCTCAAAACCGCCTCCTCCTCCAACAACCCCCACCCGCCAACCATAATCTACACCGGCGCCACCGCCTCAGTCAAAAGCAACGCCTTAATGTCCTCCTTTTCAACGGGGAAATACGCCCTCCGCGCCCTGGCCCAAAGCACGGCGCGAGAGTTCGCCCCCAAAGGCGTGCATGTCGCCCATGCGATCATTGATGGCGTGATTGATATTCCGCGCACGAAGGAATGGTTGAAGGATCAGCCCCCTGAGGCGAAGATTAGTGCGGAAGGGGTGAGTATTGTGGAGTCTGCTTGAGGGGCAGAAATGCTAATGAGTGGTAGATTGCGGATGCGTATTGGAATTTGCATACGCAGCCGAAGACGACGTTTACGAATGAGATTGATATCAGGCCGATGTTGGAGAAATGGTAGGTGTAGAGGGAGGAGACGAAAGTGTTGAAGGACCTACCGGTAGGAACGAAGATGGGCTGGCAGTGCTACATGCAGTAATGGATACAAATCTGCTGAGGTCAAGATCTTCAGGAATCCAAATCCTATCATTCAATCATCGCTCTATGGGTATCTCAGTACATGAAAGTGGGTATGTCGTTAAGCGTGACTTCATCCTCGGTCTTGGCCTTCTCTCGTTTGACCGCCTTCCGTGCCCGCAACTTGAACAGCACATCTTCGCTGCTCCTACTTGCTCGTGACTCCTGCTTGGTAGTTTCCGAGTGATTTCGAAGTTCTCTCGAGCTAGTAAGGTGAAGGTCATCCTCATCTTCAAGCTCTTCCTCGACGCTCTTCTGGGCAAAAGCGGCCATGATCGATTTGGGCTTGGTATAAGTCTGATAGGTACTGCTGGCGGGAGGAGGTCGACTAGCCAGCCGCGCTTCCTGCTTCCGCACAGGCGAATCCAGATCGTCTCCATCATCGGTGTCACTTCCCTCAAGAGCAGCGGGTGGAGGTGTGCGTCTAGTCTTGGTTTCTCCCGAGCGTGCTGGTAGGATATCGTCATGGTGTGACTGCGCAGTCGCTATTGGTGAACGTGGTGCAAGTCGTTGAGATGTCGGCGTAGAACTTGAATCGCCCCTCTCTCGTCTCAACATGACCTGTTGCTTCCTTGGACTATCCAGCAATCCGGCCAAGGTAGGGTCTCTAACAGCCAGATTATCCTCATCATCAGAGTCTTTCTTTGGCCGCCACGATCTCTTCCTTGTAGGCCCATCAGTCCCTATACCAAACTGTCCGAGCAGGTCTGGTGGTCTCGCAGGCGCCGCTGCTTCTCGTTCACGAGCCAATCTTTGCAAGCGCTTGTACTCGGCGTGGTGCAAGTGCTGCGTATACAGCTTAGCCGTGGACTGAAACTCGTCCTCCACCATCATGTAGATATCATCAGCGGCATAGCCTTCCCTCATCGGTTCTTGGTCGGGGGGACCTGGCGGGGGTGAAGTCGACGGCGAACGGCCAGATCGCATACGTGCCCTCCTTTCCGGGGTTGAGACACCTGTGGTATTGACGTCCTCATCGCGGCGGCCAGGCGATCGTCTTCTTCTTGGGGTGCTACTACCACTAACAGCAGGTGGTCGACGAGTTCTGGTAGGATTCGGCGTCGAGGAGCTTGCGGCCTTCTTCCACGGCAGCGTACGAGCCATTATGAGCTACAGGAGGGGGTTGTAAAGGCAGCATCGCCCACACGCGACCCTGAGAAGTAATTGAGATTCACGATTCACATGTGGTAAGTGTCAGGAACTAAAAGCATCAGAAATAAGGTCAGGAACGGGTGAAAGTGGTTGCAGTGCCAAGGCTGATCTTTCGCGAGACTCAAAACCTCCGCTGGGCTTCATCGCAGACTCTTGGCTCACCATGTATTGTCCTCACAGTGCCTCGCGCATGCCTGTGCTAATCACCATGACCTCTCGAAGCTACTCACACAGTCAACAGGAGCATTATCCACTATGTCTTTAGGCCCAGGTTCTGGTGCTCCACAACGCTGCAGGTTGCGTTTCAGATTGACAATGGACGCACATCCGGGCCTCGTCCGGCGCAAAAGATCAGCATTTTCTGTGCGACGACGTCCTGGTAGGACCAACAGCTCCGTTTTCAAGCAGGATTGTCATTCTCATCTTCGTACTTGTTCTTTACGTCGTGCACTTTCCTCTACGCTGGCCGTTAGTCCTTCTTTGATACCTTTCACTACGTTCATTCCTTCTAGCAGAGATCGCAGGTTGTACTCTTGCCCTGAAAAGCTTTCACAGAATCTCGGAAGAAACATTCAACATGAGGCAATCCCTTTCAGCAGTCGTGGCAGCGACTCTTCTGCATTCTACGTGGGCCATAATTGGAGGTCAGCCAGCAGATGAGTCATTTGCTTACACAGTGGCGCTAGTGCAGCCACGCATTGAGGGCAATCCCCGTGGCTATACGTCATTCCTCTGCGATGGTATCCTGGTCTCGCCCACGGCCGTCATCACCGCGACTGAATGCACCTCCTGGCTACGCGCCGAGGACATCTCCATCAGAAGCGGTCTTACTCCTGAAACGCAGCAGAACACAACCGTGTCCGAGATCATCACACTGCAGCCCCTCAATTACACGACCTTGAGCTACAATCTGGCAGTTCTCCGACTCTCCTCCCCCATTGACGATATCGAGCCCGCCAAACTTGCTCAGCCCATCTCAACCGAGTTTCCATCAATGCCAGGCAGGGCTCGTCTATCCGCCCTTCGGATCTTTGGCTGGGGTCCTACCACAAATGGTACACAAAGCATCTCCTCGACCCTTAACTACGCTCCAGTGGACACCATCGATACTGGAAGCTGCTCAGAAAAGCTCGGCACCTGCAACTTCACATTGAACCCTACCGAAAAGTTATGCACTTCGAGCGACGGAAGGGGCGCTGCTGCCTTTGGAGATGTCGGTGGGCCAGTCGTGGACGAGGAAGGGATCGTAGTCGCTGTCATTTCCGGCAACCCAACATGTGCACAATCGAACGGGATTGGCCTGAAACTCAAGGTCAACGACCCCAAGATTGCCGACTTCATCAAGCAGCACGCGGACCTTGTGGAAGCCGAGGTCACGGAATGATTGGAGCGAGTGCAGGTCACTCTGCATCTTTGCCTGCATGAGTTATGATTATGAGGGACACAAGAGACTTTCGATTCACCAGCAGTCATTACCGTACAGAGCTTGACATGCCATACAAATGAAGCTTTCCTTCTTGTCATTGATATGCCTGCATGACCGCGAGCGGAAGTCCTACCAGAACCCGATATTCGACTCGACAAGCCGGTAATTAAGATGGCAGCAAGTACAGTGCACCTCAAGAATGCGACTCCCTTCTTCGATCAATATCGAAATCGTATATTTTCTCCGCACGAGCAGCTGATATCTGCGTCAGTCACCGTTATCGCCGTTGCCACCACGTGAACCAGCGAACTCTCGCTCGCATTGGGCATTTCATGGAATCGACCGTTGCCAACGTATCGATAAAGTCTTGGACATCGAGACTGACATCCTACAGAACAAGGGTCATCTTTTCCATCTACGCTGCGAACGGTTACCTGTTCCAACCAATGAACTGACACCCGGCCGTTGCGGTAGCAGGTAGTATTGATTAGGCCTAGCTATCTTGCCACTCTGCATTGGCTCTTTGCATCATAAGTACATCTTCGTACCGCACACTTTCTTTCCTTTGCTCGTCGATTCATTCGTTCCCATCCGACCCTCCTGGAGAGCATCTGTTCATCCCAGTCACACCTGAAGCCTTTGATTAGTGCCTCAATTCCTTGTTCCACCACCAAGCAATTGCACCTCTCCCCCTCGTCAATCATTTCCCAAGCACCTGCACTGCACAACTTTATTCTCCTTGATCGTCGTCTTCACCGTCACTTTCTCCCGAGCACAATTCCCACACTCACACCACTCGCCTCCATCCCTGACCTTTCCTGATCCACACCATCATCACATACTCCCATCCACCTCCACATACACCTGCACTTGCATCAGCACAACCACAATCACAAACACAAGCACCTACCTACCCCTCATCTCCACCTCCCTCCACCTCCACGCCCCTACACCCCATCACCCCCAGCACTCGCCCCATCACCCCTTCATCTCCTCCCCTCGCCCCCTTTCACGCACACCAATCCCCCGAAAGAAAGTGAAGAATCGAGATGAAGACGACCATCCTCCTGACCGCTGCCCTCTCAGGCCTCGCCCTCGCCGCCCCCGCCCCGGCACCGAAACCTGTCCACCTGATCCCCCGTGGTTGGGCCGATGTCGCTCCCGGTCAAGATCTCCGCCACCAGGTGCAGTTGCCGCCGGCCATCAACAATGTTTTGGCTAGTTGGGGAGTTTCGCATGCGAAGTAGATCCTGTCTTGGGAAGAAGAGATGACGATTAAAGGGTCATTGGAGGACGCTGAGGGAGGACAGACAGACGGTAGAGGGAGGATCGTATTGATTGTGGAGTTTGAATGAGAGGGTAGTTCAGCAATGGAAATGGAGGAAGGTCATTTCGGACAGATATGGGAATGAAAGTCTTCGGGAAAGCTGACTTCTATTGTCTGCAATGTGTGATCATGAATTGCTGCAGTCGTGTCTTTGCCCATTGCCACCAGTTCGCAGCTCTGTCACCAGCTCTCCGGCCGTGAAGCCACTGATTGGGTACACATTTGCAAGAGCTACCTTGTGGCCACACGATGTGTAACAACATCATCAGGGAGGCAAAGCAGGGATTTTGGTGAAAATATTCAAATTACCAATGTCTATCCCTCTATCCCTTCCATTGTCCATGCCCTCCGGCTCATGCCTATGCCAAAGCCTCATACTCCAAACTTGCATAGATGAATGGACCCACACCCTTGAGATCGTTGATCTGCGTCGCCACTCCAGTGTAGTACTATGTCTGTCAGCATTCGTCCCCAACCATCTCTCAACAGTACTCACCTCGAAACTAGCATTACTATTCAAGCTTCCCACCACCACCGTCCCGGTCAAATCCACCAACCCATCCGTCTCATTCCTCTTGACAAAAGTATTCCCAAGATACTCATAACCCCTTTTCATCGGCGCCACATATTCCTCCCCAATATACCCCAACCGCACCCCCTTGAGCAACGCATAAACAAACATCGCACTCCCACTACTCTCGATATAATTCTTCGCCCGCCCAGGATACGGCTCATTCATGACCAACCACCACCCGCCCGTCGCCTGATCCTGCGCCCTCAACACCCCTTGCGCCGCACTCTTGAAAACCCCAAGCAACACCTCATACCCTTTGTGCGTCTTGGGGAAGAAATCCAACACATCCACCAACGCCATCAGGTACCACCCCAACGCCCGATCCCACACATTCGGCGCCGCCCCCGTGACCGCCGGATCCGCCCACACGGCCGTCTTGCCCTCGTCGTAGCCATGCACGAGGAGATTCGTGCTCGTGTTTCGCGTCCGTCCATCGATCAGCTCGTACTGCAGCAGGATATCGTCCCATGCGGTCACGTTGCCGGGCTGGTAGGCCGCCGTGTACTGTGCGTAGAAGACGTCGGCCATGAAGATGCCGTCGAGCCACATTTGGTTTGGGTAGGTGGGGAAGCGGTGGAAGAAGCCGCCTAGTGGTGTGCGGAAGCCGGGGAGGTTGAGTTGAGACCGGAGCGTGTCGGCTGCGATGCGGTAGCGGGTGTCCGTTGGGTAGCGGGCGGCGAGGTTGAGGAGGATGGTGCCGATGCGGACGTCGTCGAGGGAGAAAGGGTAGGCGGGGTAGCCTAGCAGGGTGCCGTTGGGGGTCACGCTGCGGTCGAGTTGGGTTTTGAGCCAGGTGGTGTAGGTTGTGTTGCCCGTGGCGGCGGCGACGAGTTCGACGGCGCGGTGGAAGACGGCATTCTCGTAGCGGTTATTGGCGGGGATGCCGCGTTGGAGGAAGGCGTCGGTGAAGATGGTCGAGTATTGGGGGAGAGGGGTGGCCTGGCGCTCGATGGCGGCTGAGAGGGCCGTGGTGGCGAGGGTGACGAGAGGGATGACACGCATGATGGGCAGTGGAGGGAAGAATGAAGCTTGAAAGGACCAGAGGACATACCATGCTTACCTCGAAGTATCACCAGGGGATCCCGCCATTCCCGCTGTCAAACGCCGCTGAAGAGCTGCAGCCCGGGCTTTGCGGATAGGGACAGCAAAGAGGACTGGTTTGATTGCTGGAGAATTTTCAAGCACGTAGATCGGTTAGATGAAAAGGGGCCAGATGGGGAAGTCTTGGAAGCGAATCGCGGCCGAGAGGGTGAGACTGCCAAGGCCGGGGTGGAGGATAAGCTCGCTTACACAATGGGGGTCGAGCTTGTATATGAATGAGCTGTGCCGCAGGAGGTGCGAAAAGGGCCTGAGGTAGGAAGGTGTGACATGGCTTGACGGTGGGAGATGGACATGCCCTAGGTGGTATTCATTTGGCCTTATTGGCGGAGGTGACAAGAGCAAGGATGAGGACAACGGGGATGATCTGGCAATACTTACTCCATTGACTTGCTGAGATGACCAAGGGAATAGTGGTCGGTGGTGGATGTGGCCGGGTAGGGTGGTCATCATAAGTCATTGAGACGTTGAAGCCGTGCCCTATCCTGGTCTCCGCAGCGGGTCTGCATCTCGTAGAGTCGCATACCGTGGGAACCACGACAGCGATCTTCAACTTGATCATGGCACTATCACAGCGGAGATTCACGGAATCAACATGCACCTTGCCAATGACATCCCGGTCGACTCACGGTACGCGTACAATGATCCGGATCTATCCGGTGTCGAGACAGTGAGTGAGAGTGAAGACGTATCCATGACCATAGTGAACATCCAAGCATGTAATCATCACCTCTTTCTCTTTCCCCCTCTGCTTTCCCAGACGTTCTGCAGTGCAATTACTGCTCTCTTCTCCTTCTTCTCAAAAGGCGAGTTAAACATGTTCCAGAGCACTCTCGTAGAATCTATTCCATCAGTCAGTATTGCCTTCGACCACAGACAACCGGTCAACTCACTAGCATGTCCCTCGGCAAACCCCACCTCCCCACCCCTCGCCTTCGCCTCATCCACCACCGCCTCCAACAACCCCTCCCCGATCCCCTTCCCTCTATACCTCAACCTCACCGTCCAAGCCACAATCTCGGCCCTCCTCTTCCTCCTCTTCCCACTACTCCCCCGCCTCGCATGACCCTTCTCCCTCTCCCCTTCCCCACCCTCGCTCCCCCTCCTCTTCAACCCCTCTCTCCCGTTATCAGAAGCACTACTCCCCCTCCTCCTCGTCCCACCACCTCCATCCTCCCACCCAACAACCACAGCCCCAATAATCTCCTCCCCGTATTTACTAACCCATACATCCCTCCCCTCAATCCACCGCTCCCCCACTTGTTCCGCAGCATCGATATACCCCCCACAAGCCCACCTCACGCCCACCAACGCCGCCATGGCCACCCCTGCGAGCGTGGTGGCCACGATCCCCACGTCCGACGACGAGCGGTACTGGGATTTGACCACTGCGCCGCACAGAGCGACGAAGACGGCCATGCAGAGGGGGTGGAAAATCAAGCTTCGGGCTGCGATGGAGCGTTGTTGTGCGACCGAATCGGCGACGAGGCGGAGAGCGGAGATGCGTTCGTCGGGGTAAGTAGTGAGGTAGGTGGTCAGTTGAGGCGGGGAGTTGGGGTCGGTGTCGGGGCGGTGGGAGGGGTCGTCTGCCGTGCGGGGTTGAGGGGGAGGGGGAACGGCGTCGAGGTCCATTTGGGCGAGGGAGGTGGTGGATGTTGTTCTGTAGGCGGGTGGGGGGAGGGTCGAGGAGATGATGAGTGGTGCTGGGTGTTGTGGTGTCAAGGCTGGGGAGTGTGCTGGGGAGGGACAGTCGGGGAGGGAAAGGTTGGTGCGGAGGGAGGAGAGGAATGCTGCGAGGGACGGGTCAGTAAATATAATTATCTGGTCGAGTTGAGAGAGCACGTGGGCTGGATGTACGGCACTCACTTTTGCTAGCTTTCAGCCCGGGGAGCTTTTCTGTCAGTGCTCCGTCGGTTGCGTTCCATGGTGATAGAAAGCCATTGCTCGTATCCTGGAACGTAGCAGTCGTCTGCACCTTTCCCTGTCGCGCGGTGATTTGCTCTATAATAAGCCTGTGCCGCACGTCGGGGGGCAGCTGGCGGGGCATTTTTCGTCTTCTCCGGCTAGACCAGATCAAGGTTGGAATTGACTCGGGAGTGAGAGCCGAGCGTCAAATGGGAATCCAATCAACCCATGGGTCGTCGATGGTGCAGTGCGAGAAGAAACGACGCGGATACAAAGCGAATACCAACTGATAACCAAACGTGCGGCGCGGTGAGTATTTCACAAGTTGGCAGAGTAGGGGTTCGACGTCTTTTCGGTCTCGGGTCTCAGGTCTCAGGTCTCAGGTCTCAGGTCTCAGGCGGATGAAGCCACTCGTGCCACTCGCTGCCACTCGGAAGCCCTAGCCGCGCGTTGGAACAAAGATAGAAAAGGGAGAGGGTGTGTGTGCTTTCAAACAGTCTTACTTCCGCGAGCTTGTCCATGACATCCCAAGAACGAATGACCCGACCCCAGCCTGATGTCGAATGATCTTCACATGCTGGGGATCGCTACCAGACAAGATCCGGGCATCCGTTATCGTGAAGCGCGCTGGCGTGGCAATGGACAGTTGGATCGCCAGCCAATGATGTGTTTCAACCACGACAAATTAGAATGGGCCGGTAGGGCTCCTCTGGTCCTGCTCCGGTGCGGCGTGGAGGGGTAGACTTGTTAGACTGTGGGTGGCCATGAGGTCATGGATTTCCGAGAGCTACCGGTATAGTTGGCCGAGATAAAGCTGGTGCAAGACAGAGATAAAGCTTGTGCTACAGACTCGTCGCCGCTGATAGGAGCGATGCTTGCCCGACACGTCTTACAGCCTTCAAAGTGTGCCATGTCGTCTATGCATTCCAATAAAGAGCATATGCGATGATCTGCGTGGTTCGGACGGGGTACGTAGCTACTTGAGACGATTGGCGTCCTTTCTGAAACACACGGCCAATGTATCTGCCACGCGGCGTTGGTAGAGTGAACCTTGACTGATCATTGTTGAAAAGATGGTCTGTATTCATTACTGGATTTATTACTCCTCGCACAATCTGCGTGCGATGATCAAAGAAATTACTATGCCGGCAGCATCTGTACATAATAGTACCATCCGTCCCGTTGCACCTGCGCCTCTGCATAAATTATCACTCACTATTCCTGCTGTTGTATCTCGTCGTCCAACGTAGCATGGCGTGACTACGATCATCTCTACGTTATCAGCTGGGTGGGCACACGCTTCTGTCATCGCTCCCATCGCTCCCATCCGACCTCTGCTGTCTTCTCCGGAATATCTGACGGCTCGGTCTCATTCTCGGCGGCACGTCACGTAATGATGGACCTGGTGCTGGAGTCTGCTGCGACTCTGAGCTGTCACTCTGGCGGTGCTCTGAGTCCCTTTCCCGAGGCGCAGGACTTCCAATTGCGTCCTTTGATCCGTCTAGGTTGGTCTATTTCTTAGACGTGACCAGACTTTGTCCGCTCCCTTCAAGGTGATGTCGATGGTTCGGAGCATGATAGCAGACACCGCCCTCTTCCTGTCGACACACCAAGGCATTGGCAACCCAATTGTCCTGTAATATTTCCTCCAGCGTTGCTCGCTTCTTAGGATCGAGCTCCAGCATACGTCCAATGATGTGTCTTGTATCTCTCGGTAGCAGTCTGAGTAGGCGGATAGGGCCCTTGATAGTTGGCTGCTCCCCGCCAGTCGGATGCGGTTTCTCTTCTTTCTTCTCGTGGTGGTGATGGTGGTGGTGGTGGGTATCGCTCGAGCCCTCGGTTGTGATTCTCGAGGAGGGTTGCGAAGACTTTCTTGATGGGTTGAGTAGCTCGTCCTGGCCGGGATCCGGCGGTGACACAAACAGTCGGTACGAGTTGTCTGTCATCCGCGGGGCTTTCCAAGGAAATCTGCGCAAGCACATGCAACAGAAAATGATGGCTATCGACCAGATATCGGCCATCTGCGGGTCGTATCGGGTATTGTCGTATACTTCTGGGGCGAGATACGGGTCGGAACCAACCACACCTATTGATGTCAGCTGTAGGTTTCTCAAAGAGAATGCTCTTCATACCTGTCGAAAGAACAATGTCGTTCTCGAACGGATATCTGAAGACAGTCGCACTTCCAAAGTCGATGATCTTCATAATTCCATGCTCATTGATGACGACGTTGTCTAGTTTGAGATCGCGATGCGCCAATCCCATACTGTGCAGATACATGACTCCGCTCAAGATCTGTAGCGTTGCACACGTTACCTCGTCCCTACCCATCTTGCCGGTCATAACTGTCGCAAATAGATCGTAAGGACAGTACTCCATGACTTCGTACCAAACTCCCTTCTCGTGGACAATGTCGATCGTCTCGATAATGTTGCCGTGGTGCAATGTCGACCCAATACAGAATTCGGAGGTCACCTTCTTGTTGTACTCCTTTTCACTCTCATATGGGTGCCGATTACGGAACTGCTTGACCGCAAATGTCTTGCCGTCAGCTGTTCGCTTCATCAGTCGTACAGATCCACCTGCTCCAGATCCCAGCATCTTGCCGAATTTGCCATATTTTGACTTGAGACCGTGATCGTCGGCAAAGGGTATAGTGCCATTTGGTGGCGTCTTGGTGCCATTTTCAGACTTGTCCTTGTCTTTGTCCTTTTTGTGTCCAAACTTGAAGAAGCGCTTCAGATTCGAGCTAGAAGCCTTTTCCTTGTGATGCTCTTCCGACTTTTCCGACTTTGCTGTACCAAAGAAACTCATTCGCTTGTCCTCGGGCTTGAGCTGGTTGATGGATGATCCACTACTCGATTGAGGGTTGTTGATCAAAGAGCCAGTACCTGGTCCACTCAAGCTTGCTGAGCTAAATGTTGGCTGACCAAGTGTGACGTTTGTACTCGAGGTGCTGTACCCATGGCGAGGGTCTCTGTTGCCAAACCTAAACATTGCTTCTCTTGACTCCCTGGTAGTGGTTGGTGAAACCCGCTTCGAATCATCTGGAGACTTGTCGGATGGTAAGGAGCTCGATTCCCTGTGGGATTTCTCCACAGATGGCGTCTGCGTACCGGGCGTAGGCGCTGGACTCGGATCTTCTGATGGTGGCCCTGACTCTGCTGAAGGTCCAATTGAGAACCGAGGAGCTGGTCGAGGTTGCGAGCCGACAACTCCGCCAGCACCAGAGACGGATGAAGGTCGTGATCTAGACGACTTGGCGTCCGGCGAGCTTGATCGCTGTGGTGTGACTGTGTCTGCTTGTGCCCGTGCTCTTTGGGTCAGGGAAATAGACGGAATACTAGTAGGAGGTCTGCCATCTCGACTGGTACTAGCGGGAGTAAGGGGAGGGGAGTGCACGGTGGAATGTGGTGGTGATGGTCGTGGGGTACCTGCCAGCGAGCCTGCTGGTAAGACTTTGGATGCAAGTCTTGAACCTGAAGGTACCTGCATGGTCAGCTTGGTACGATCAAGGAGTTGAGCTGCCTTACTCTTGACACGGGTTGTGAGTTTGGCAACGACACAGGCTCGAAGGAGAAGGCTTCTAATCGTTGCGACTGGACCGCTTTTTGAAGATTGGCCTTGAGCTGCTTAATCTCTTCCTCAGCTTCCGGATTGAGCTCTCTCTTCTCCTTGCCGCGCTCCCCAGTCAAGGTCGCGACTGGACTCAGGCTGACTTTTGGGGATATCTCTTCATTCTTGGATGCGAATCGCACGCCCTGCTGGCCCTCCTGGTCCTTAATTTCCTGTTCTGCCATAGCTCAGAGCTTGCACCTTTCTTGTTGAGATTGGTCTCGGGTGTGCCTATTGGCACACAGAGGAGAGCAGAGTATGCGGACGAGGGTAGGAATGCGTCAATATCGTTTGAGGACAATTGTGTCTAAATTGTGTCGGTCAGAGTTGGACGCGTTTCAGCGTACCCTGGATGAGGTCGGCAATGATCCGAGGCAGATGGACGACGGACTGTGAGCAATGCAACCGTTACAAAGAATGCCAATTGCAGTGACGTCGAGGGATGGTAGGAGAGCGGGCGGCGAAGTATTCGTGGCAGTAATGGTCGTAAGGATGATGATGGATAGAGGTAGGTGTGTCGGGAGGTCAGATTAGACAAAGTCCTTTGGTTTCTGATCTCTGCCCCACCAAAGCCGCGGATTACTCAATGCGCCAAAAAAAAAGGAAATTTTACAAGAGACAAGACCTGATCATTCAACAACGTCTTCGTTGACGGCTCTGTAGCTTGCCGTCGTTCCTCGGATATGACCGAGGTAGTCTACTACTTTTATTCCCTGAACCATCCGAAGGACATCAAGGGTCGGCTTGTGTCTGGCACACTTGGAGACCTGCAATTTGACGGAGGGATCAGGTCACCCTTCGGCCTTTGATGGAGGGGTTCTGCACTCTTGCGCCATGCCAAGGCCTTGTTTTTCTGGAAATTTACTCCGTATTATCATATGGGATGTTGGTACTGTCATCGAATTAAAAAGTTTGCACTGAGGTGTGCCGATTTTGGTCTTTCCATCAATTTACTTCCAATGTTGTGCGAATAGCTGAGCTGGAGTGTTCTAGCAAGCACTCTTCTTGAGCTTTTGAGCATGATATGATCATCCCACGCCGGGTTGAGCCGCAAGGTTGGACTCTGGTGCTTAACAAACTGGACACGATTATGCCCATCCCAACGAGGAAGCTAGTAGTGGACAATAGCATCGAAGCCTCCTGATGACTACTGTAGAGCAGCTCATCAATTTCCGAGGTCATGGTCTACTATTTAAATTACATCTATTGCAAGGTAAAGCATCGGGATATCTGCGGGATCTGGTGGAAATCAGGGACGCATTACATCACGGCCCAAAGCGGTAAGAACCAAATAATGCTGTGCTGCCAGGCACGGCACGTGAATTCAGCTTGACTCCTTTCTTCTTCATACACCAGTGTAATTCCGTGCTTACCGCTCTGTAACCTCACTTAGTCCCCTTGGCGACGACACGCACTCCTGTATATAGCACCTGCCACATCATCATTCCCGGCAACCACCGAGCCCGCACGATCCCGCCAAGATGTTCAACTGGGCGAAGCAACAGTAAGCAATCATCGTCCTAGCACTAACAAGTCTTGTCGAATTGACCTTCTCGCAGACTCGCGAATGTGGCCGGAACAGAAGAGCCCATCTATGGCCCTTCTGCCATTCAAACAGTCACCGAACAAGCAAAGACCACCCCTTTCACAGAGCTCAAGAGAGAGGACCTCAAGTGGATAGTCAAGGATAGCACATGCGTCGAGACACAGAGCTTCTACTTCACGTCCGACAGCGGTCATATAGGTCTGGCGCAGATCATTTACAGCAACGTCGGAGGCATTCGCAAGACTGCTCAATTCAGTTCAAAGATCATCTACCCAGGACAATCAAAGCCCAACCTGTGGGCGTCAGATCAACTCGAGAATTACAACTTTACGGACGGCGGTTTCAGCTTCAAAGCCGATGGATGCTCTGTGACCTTATCGGACGATGGCAGCACATACCACATCAAGAGCACACGGAACAAGTCGAGTGCCGTGGACATCAAGGTATCGCAAATTTCGCCAGGATTCGTGGTAGGCAAGAATGGAAACAGCTACTATGGCACCGACCCAGCAAAGCCGTGGGGCAACATGATGCACGCTTTCTGGCCGAGGTGCAAGGCTGAGGGAAGCATACTGACTCAAGAAGGCCCTGTCGACTTTGGCGGTCGGGCTCTCTTCGTCCACGCCATTCAAGGCATGAAGCCACATCACGCAGCCGCTCGGTGGAACTTTGTCAACTTTCAATCTCCGACCTACTCAGCTGTTATGATGGACTTCACCACTCCACCTTCTTATGGAGCCACTGTTGTGACTGTGGGAGGCGTCGCAGTGGATGGCAAGATCGTGTTTGCAGGGGCAAACAATGTTGCGAGGCACACCCAGACGAAGGCCGATGAATCGACCGGGTGGCTTGAGCCGACAGCGTTCAAGTTCGAGTGGGCACCAGGTTCGGACAATAGCGCACTTCTTGAGGACTCATATGGAACCCGTCTGGACAAGATTGATGTCATGGCTGAAGTGCCTGCATTTGTCAAGGCTATTGTAGCCAGTGCGGCTGGTACTAAGCCATACATTTATCAGGTATGGACTTGGTATATCATCATGACGATGAATAGAATGCTAATGACATACAGTATGCTCCGCAAGTCGAACTGACCTTGAAGATCAACGGTGAGGAGAAGAAGGAGAAGGGGACTCTTTTCACCGAAGCCACATTCATTTCTGCAATCCAATGATCTTGACTGTCCGACGAAGGATCGGAGAGATGGACCGGCGTAGGGAATACCACCTCAGGAGCATTGGAGAAGAGGCGTTGTTGACTGTAGATAATCACCTGAATAATGTCCTACCACACCTCCACCAGCAGAAACACCGCACTTCGCGAACCATCTTGTTGAAGCATCATTTGTAGCGGGGTCATCGTGTAGCATGCATATTATTTTCTCGAATCATTCCCGTACACCTTGAAGGAATCTCCAAGTGTTCATCACGGAAATCTGGCCGTCAGTGTAAAAGACAACACAATTGCCTTGTGCTTGACAAACTCAAACACAACCAATCCCCGCCCCCACCACCCAATCAATCCTCCGCTCCGCAACCACCTTCGTCGCGTCCCATCACATCTAATTGCCGGCCCATTGACTCCATCGCATCAACGCCAATGCTCACAGCTCCCCATCCCTTCACCCCAATTGCAGTAGACACCAACCCCATCACCCTCTCTTGATCACTCCCCGAAAGACACCTCTCCTCGACTTCTCTGGTGTCGACCCCTTCTCTGGCGTCCACTCCACGGGAACCAATTCATGCTGCACCATCACTTCTGCCCCCCCACGAGGATTCCCTTGGCGATCTGTCTCTGTTGATTTGGTGGACAATGCCAGCTACCCCCCGTCAACGCAACTGCGAGCCCTGTCGGCGGTCCAAGCGGAGATGTGACGTCCAACGACCGGCTTGTGGGCGGTGTAAGGAGAGGAGGCTGGATTGTACTTATTTCGGACCTGGGTCGGGGTCTGGGTCTGGATCTGGATCTGGGGTAGGGGAGTTGTATGGGAGCGGGTCTGCTTCTGCTTCTGCTTCTGGGAGTGGGATGGGTGAGGGGTATGGTCCTGGGTCGAGGGGGGTAAATAGGGAGATGGGAGGGAATGGGACGAGAGCGTATGGTGACTATGCAGGCGAGGGAGTGTCGATTTACCAGCGCTTGCAGAGGGAGGGGGTCGCGGGGAGGATGCAAAGGGGCCGAGAGGGGGAGGGATATATGAATGGGTCTGGGTCTTTTCGGGACGATGGGATCGGACAGGATGAGGGAGGATATGCGCAGCATGATTTGTTGAATGCAAGGTATCAGGCTGATACAAATGGGTATAGTCAGCAGGGTTATGATGAGGAGCGGTACGGTGAGGGCTATCATCCTCGGGATGATGAGTGGGAGGAGCCGTCACCTCCGCAGCTGGTGTTGGATCCGAGTCTGGAGGAGGCGGGTCAGGGAGATGGGAAGATGCTGAACGGTACTCAGTCGGCTTACGAGGACCACAGGGCTGCTGGACCGACGTTTGCGCTTGATCCTGCGCTGGAGATGCTGGATGGGGCGACCAAATCTCCTCTAGAGGAGGAACACCAGAGTGTCGTCGGTGATCTTGAGGAAGAAGAGCCACCGGATCATTCCCATCACAATGGGCATGGAATGACGCTCAAACGACCCCATTCTCAAGACTTACACAACGGCAAGGCGAACCGAGGACTATCAGAAGAAGACGATAGGCGGAAAGCCAGATCTGCATCGTTAGATAGTGATACGATCAGAGTGGCGCCATAACGATGGCTTATTGGTGGTAACGCATAGGGAGCGGGCGAACGTATTCATGCGATAGCGTCAGAAGAGGTGTAGTCTAGTCATGTCAATGACCTATTCTTCTATGAGATCCCAATACGCTTCGTAGCGTTTGTCATGTTAGTATCGTGAAGCCTAACAGCATGGAGTGATCGTATCTTCATTCTCGCAGATCTTCCAACCACTTCCTAACCTCTGCGCAACCCGCATCTTCGATCCCATCCGCAACTGCCAGCATCCTCAAGATGACTGCTCCTGTTTTGTTCATGCTACCGTTTCGCATGACTCCTGGCAATTGCTTCTCCTTCCGTAATCTTGACAAAATATCATACCGCTCCATCCTCGTGTCGAAGTGACACAACAGCTCTGTGAAGATAATTGCCAAAGCATAGATGTCCTGGCTGATATGCGCTTGACCTGTTTCTGCCTGTTTAGGATGGAGCTGAGTAGGTCGGTAAAGCTCGGTACCAACTTGTCTTGGACGATCAGGATCAGGAGGTGCCTTTGTGGTTGTACTCCCACTTTCGTCGGGTGGAATGACGGATACGAGACCAAAGTCACCTACGCAGATACTCATGCGGACTTGTTGTGACTTTGTGTCCAGCCAGCTCGGGGACACCGTAGATGGAGAGGTGCATTCGGTGCAGGCCAGTGGGTCAATGCTACCCATTGGTGTCGTGATGGGCGTACAGATAGTCGGCTTAAGGAAAATGTTGGCCGGCTTGAGATCGCGATGTACGATACCATGAGCGTGAAGGTGCTGTACCCCGTCCAGGATAGCCAGCATGATTGCAATAGATGAGGGGAGATGGAAGCAGTGGCGTAGACTGAGCTGCGAATCTTCGAGAGTGATGGTAGAAGCAAATAGGTATTGCGAGAGGGTGAGGGGATATAGTGACATCTGAATGTGTAACGTCAAGCACAGTCCCTGATCGTCTTGTTGTGCCTGTTCACTACCAGTCTTGGATGCCTCGACAATGGCAGATTGTCTGGATATCTCTTCCACATCGTTGCTTTCATCAGTGACGGTGGCCAAGGTTGAATGAGTGTTTGTGCGACTAAGTCCGATTTCGAGTGGTGGATCTGTTGGATCGTCTGCGACATGCTGTAAAGTGGTTTGGGGCTGTGAATTACTGTGCTCGAAGAGGATATCTTCTCCGTGCGAGGCACCAGCGACTGTATTATATGACAGCGACTGCTGAGAATGACTTTGATACGGTGAGGATGCTGAGATGGAAGCTATATCAGAAGTGTCTTGAGTGATCAACCGTGGTTGTTCAGATGAAGAGGTCTGGTTGACGGCGTTTGATCTCGACCACTCAACCCATCCACCAAAGTATCTTACAATATTTGGATGCTCGATGCGAGCCATAGTGCGAAGCTCGCCGAGGATGTTGTTCAGCTCACCTTCTCCTCTTTGCTGGACCTTCTTTAAGACGGTCGGTCCCAGCACAATCTTCTTTACGGCATAAGAACGACCATCGAGACGGTGATTGCATTCAAAGACGCTACCATAGCCGCCTTTACCAAGCATACACACCTCATCGAAATCTCTCATGTACCTCGTAGAGTCGAGGAGAGGATGTGCAGGTAGCAACTGGGATGCAAGACCCGAGATCTGCCTATCTCCTGTGAACCCATCATGCTCTGAGCTGGTCGTGGCCTGAGGATACTCAGTCAAGAGTCGCCTCAGGGGTTGCCGAATGAGGTGGCGATCAGACCTTGGTGCGGAAGAATCTTCGGTTGATAGGTCCAAGGCGTTGAGTTGCTGTGAGAGCAACGACAAGCCATCCCTGGCAGTTTGCCGAACGTGACGAAAGTTGTCACCTTCCAAGCCGGAAGATACTAGACCGTGTGTGGCCAACTGCCCGGTCAATGCTCGGTACCTTTCAGTAGCCTGAGATCTAACATGCGGATGATCTTTTGTGTATCGCGGGGACCCCGGAAGACTGGCGTTGTTTAGTTCGTGGCAGACGTCGTTCAGGCACTTGTCTTCGAGTAATGCATGGACCAGGACGTTCTGGTAGTGCTGAGAGGCTATCGACGGAGCTGCAGAGTTGGAAGCTAACTCGTGGGGAAATTCTCCGTGGGTGTGACCATGTAAAGCTAATTCTCCCGCCTTGGTTGTCGTCGACTTGATTTGGGCCGACGAGTCCAGACTTTGGGTTGAAGTATCATCCGAAGCACTTATTTCCGATGCCGGACGGAAAAACGAAGACATGCTCCATTAGATGTTAGAGGAGTGTAGCTGCATAACAAGCCAAGCTATGCAAAGTGCTATACTTGTGACGTCTGTGGTCCCGAGACAGCCAAAACAGCTGATAGCGGTATCTTGCTAGAGCAGGCTAGTCGGTTTGGGTTGACCAGGATGTGCTGATTTATACGGATTCCCAATGCAATAGCGTGGGACGGCGTACGCTTGTTGTGTTGTGAGAGATATGAACTTGGAAGGTAATGGAAGGGCGATGGTGAGTCAAGGCAACATGCAGATTTGTGAAGGGCGCAGACTTGACTTTGACACCTTTCGTTTCAATGAACCGTCAATACAGCATCGTCTTTGCGGTGCCTATGCCGGCATCGCGTATGATTTGATTGGACCATATATAACAGAATGACTTGAAGTTGCCATGCCGAAACAAAAGGGACATGATGGTGATAACGCAATGCGGCTCAACATGGACGCCAAGTACTACCAGAAAGGCTGTGAAATCGGCTGGCTCTAGCTTCAAGCTACAATCACTGCCCGGCATCATTTCACCTCACTAGGCTATACCTTCTCCAAAAACACATGCAAGAGTGGAGCCCAGGGTTGAGCAGAAAACGATAGCCTTTTGCGATTGAATTTTCTGACTCGATTGTGCTGGAAATTGCCTTTTGGTTGCTTGTGGATCGACCGCCGACGGACGCAAAGCTTGGCTCCTTGGCTGCTTGGCATGAATCTCTGACCACCGCCGGCGGGGCGCGTTTCCTGCACTCCATTTGCACGTCCTACTTGGCCACCATTCTTGATCCCGGCAAGCTCGCTTTGATAATCCTGAAACACCAAGAGCCCTCACGACACCTCCTCATCCTAGCCCAGCCAACTTGGCCGTCCCCGCACCTTCCCCTGCGCTTAATGTCCATCCAAGCTGGTCCGAGACGGAATATCTCTCAACGCACCCACGAGACATGCCACCCAAACCACGCCCCGTGGTCTAGTCTGCGGGAAATCTCCGTACTGTGCTCCACTTGGCAGCTATCCCTCTTCGGTGTCGAATCTGTGCTCCTCCGCCGTCGTCGGATTTGGTCCCATGCCTCGCCTCTGACAATGTGATACACACGCCCATGAATCTGCTGGTAAGATTGTCTGCTTGGCCTGTAAGTTTCTCCATCGACTGGAATTTCACCGTGCAGGGACCCCTGCTAGATATCCTGTCTTGACCATCACATATAAGACTCGCTGTCTCTCCCATCTCAATCGGTCCTTCTCAAGCCAATCCAAATCCCAGATCTTCCCAGTCTTTCATTCAATCCCTTTACAACAAGCTTCGCCGGTCGTAGCCAACAAAACCACATATCACAATGCTCTTCACCAACGTCGTCGTCGTCGCCTCCCTGGCTGGCATGGGTTTCGCCCAGACCCTCAACATCCCAACTCGCTCCGGCAGCATCGTGTCCCTCTCCAAGCCCTCCACCATCTCCGGAAGCTTCAATGCTAACAACCGCGAATATGACAGAGGCCGAGCATGCGACTCTGACGCCGACACTGGCTCTGACAGCGCCGTCTTCATCCTCGAGAATGGTGCTTCCCTCTCCAACGCCATCATCGGTGCCAACGCCCTCGAGGGTGTCCACTGCAAGGGTGCCTGCACCTTGACCAACGTCTGGTTCCGCGATGTCTGCGAAGACGCCATCTCCGCCCTCGGCAACGGTAACGTCCTCATCTCCGGTGGTGGTGCTGCCAACGCCAAGGACAAGATTGTCCAGCACAACGGCCGTGGTACCGTCACCATCCGTGGCTTCACCGCCGTCAGCGCCGGCAAGCTCTACCGCGCCTGCGGTGACTGCACCAACAACGGTGGTCCCCGTAACGCCGTCATCGAGAACGTCAGGGTCAACGGCATGACCTCCGACCTCGTCGGCATCAACTCCAACTACGGCGATGTTGCCACCATCTCCGGCTCATGCGGAAAGTCCAAGAAGGTCTGCCAGGAGTACAAGGGTGTCTCCAAGGGCTCCGGATCGTCTGCCAAGGTCTCTACCACCGCCAACTGCCGTGGTGCCCAGGGCAAGCTCTCCGCCCTTCCCGCCTGCTAGATGTCAAGCGAGGATTCTGCTTCGTGCTCTTCTTTTCGAAAAGGCCTAGTGCCATGGTCATTGTACATATTTTGACCTCCAATGATTATTTTGAGCTACATCAACATGATGTGCATTGAATATCCTATATACCAGAAGCCTTCCACATCCTTTGATTCCACTGTTGTACCTCTATCACCAGTTGCTATCCTAACATCGGACGTGCTCGATATCCTACCAGGATACAACGACATCTTCCCAGGACCCAAGATACGCATAAAAAGGTCGTCCAAAACCCTCCTAGGGCTCTTGCTCCTCTACCGCCCAAAACTCCCGACAGAACGCCCAGCCCTCATTTCTCGCACACGAAGGTTCATCTCCGGCATCGCACATCCAAACACTTCCATCCTACCCCTGGTACCTGCCAAGCGGCAAGGCTGACTTGGCGGACTCCGCTGGAGCACGGTGGGGTGCGAGCTGAAACACGTGCGTGTGGCGGCAGCCGGGTTAGTCGTTGTGGATCGACGTCGGAGGTCTGTTGGGAGATTTTGCGATTGGGATACAGTAAAGGGCTAAAAGACTCTTCCTTCGGGTATCTCTCGTCCTTCACAGCAGAGTCAGAGGTGGAAGCCTCATTCCTGTGCCAGCTCAGCCTATTTTACGAGCATGTGTCACTGTGCAAAAACCAAGCAGCTTTGATCGGAGACGAGGTCGAGACCGTCTGCTGTCTCATTCAGGTCGCGAGGCGGCATGTGAATCAAGCGCGCCCAGCTATTGAAATGGAGCTGGTTTGAGACCTGGTTGTTGACTTTCTAGAAGACCAGGACTCCTACCACAAACTCATGGGATTTCTGCCCGCGGACCACACCCGACCATGCGAGGCATGAAGCACCTGTCAAGGATTCTTGAGATGCACAAGTCCATGACTGCGATATGGACAGGTGTGCGCGTCAGCGGTGTAGCGCATCACACAGCGGTAGTCACGGTAGGTAGCATCTCTCTTTGAATCTCACCAGCGGCACACATGAGTCGATGTAGCATTACATTAATCATTCTGGTACCATGTATATCATCGCTCTACTGCACGCAAAGGGGTATCACAAATCAAAACTCCCTACTCACCATGTTCACATACCATCCTCACGCCTCTCTCTCCTCCCCTCCCTCTCTCCCTACCCAAACGCCGTCTCATCCACCCTCAACGCAAAAAACCTCCTTCTCCTCCTCACCTCCTCCTCCTTAATCTTCCCCCCCAACATCCACGCCGCCTTCACCAATCCATCAATCCCGACCTTCCCTCCCCTCCTCCCCTCCCTCTTCCCGCCAACGCCCATACCATCCATAAACCCCCTTATCTCAAACCCACCTTCCAAAGCCAACATTTCCTCCTCAAAAACCTTACACAACCCCGTCCCAAACCTAATCAAAAACCCCGTCCCGCCCGCATTCGGCAAACCCAACAAAACATCCCACACGCGCAACACCCCCTCCACCCCCAACGCAGACGCATACGCCGTGAGAAACCAATTATACGGCGCACTCTCCCTGCCCTCGACGCCGTACTCATCCAACCTCCGCCCCAAGCGGGGGATGAGTTCGTCAATAAAGCTCCTGAGGACACAGATCTCAATGGACGCCCCGCGGAGGGTAGCGTCAAAGTACACGTCCGCGAGCACGTGTTCGACGAGATACGTAAAGGTCCAAAACGCCGCCTCCGTCGTCGGGGAGATGAGAAGCAGGTACCCCGCGATCAGGTTCATGCCTTGACAGTAGCCTATTTCCGGCCGGCGGGTGAGGAACGCGAGGAGGAGTTCGCGGAGGGCGGAGCGGCCGCGGGGTTCCTGAGGGACGGGAGGGGCAGGGACGGAGGCGTGGCCGTTGAGGTCGGAAGGGCGGCGGGAGAGTGGGTTGGAGGGGCGGAAGAAGACGTTGTTGGGGAGGGTGCGCGGGATGTCGTCTTCGATTTCGGCGAGGAGGGAGGGGTCGACGGACGTGGTGGAGAGGGAGACGAGGGTGCGGTAGGCGTCCGGGTCGGGTTGGAGGGTTTCGAGCGCGATGGAGGTGTAGATTTGGGAGCGCAGCGCCATGGGGATGCCGGAGAGGACGAGGCGGGTGCGGTCGGCGCGGAGGGAGGCGGGGAGGGAGCTGAGTTGGGGTGGGATATCGGGGTTGGGAGATGAGCGGGCAGAGGTGGAGGTGTTGCGGCGGAACATGGCTGGCATGTAGGAGGATGTAGATGCTGTTTCTGGGGCGGAAGGCTGTGTGGCGTTGAGAAACTTCTCCCACGGAATCAGTCGAGCCTTTTGCAGACGGCCAAAGTCGTCCGAAAGTTGTGTTTGAAGTATCTTGACCGCATCTGATTGTCCCATCTCCGTTGGCGAGTCGAGCGAGGCGTCTGCTTCTTCCGGCGTGGTGCTTGTCGTCGAAGCGATGGGTAACCATGATAATGACCCCAGTGAGGAAGCGTCGAATTTGAGATAGTTTATCCAGGACTGCTGGTCTGCCTCGGGTACCTCACCCTCATTCTCGCTCTCCGGGACCGACTTGACACTGCTTGCCGAGGTGACTGGGGTGTCTACTCCTCTATTCGAAGCGGGCTTTGGCGAGGAGAGCCTGTTCTTGTCCATGAACTCATTGATACGTGTCGAATCAATGACGAATCCGTAGACGTCTGCAGAGTAGCCAGGGTATTGCGATTGAATGTCTCGCTGTGAAGTGAGTGGTGGAGGCAAATTCTCGATCTCTACAATCGAGTTCATCTCGACTGGTCCAGCTGAAGGTGCTACCAGATTCTTCGAACTAGCATTGGATCCGATAGATGACTTGCGCTTGTGGTACATGGCTGCTTTTGCCGAGTTGAGCTGAGTTGCTAGTGGTACTTCCTTCTTCTTTGCCGGCTTGGTCGCCTTGCTCGCGCGAATCGTCTGCCTGCCACCAAACATGGATAGCATGCCTTTGACCGTACCATTGGCTCCAGAAGGGCCGTCGATCCCCCGACGAGACGATTTGGCCTCGCTCGGTGCAGCTGACGGAACGCGTTCCAGCTCTGCCACGTTTGAGTCGCTGAAAGGGTTCAACGATGCGTCCGTCACGGGACTGTCCAGAGCATCCTCCAAACCCTTCTCCAGCCCCGAGTCGCCAGGATGTCTCGACGACTTTGTGAGATCATGCAACGTCCTGTCCGCATCCAACCTCGACAGATCGTGTTCCTGACAAAGATGGTCTTTGAATATCCTTGCCATTTCTTCCAGCCTCTTTCGCATAGCCACCACTTCGGCATCCCTCTGCTCAAGGTCTCCAGCCAAAGTTCGGATCATGGAAAAGTAGGATTGGCTTTTGGACAACTCGCGCAAGGCCTTGTTGTCGACATGCGCCAGGACGCTCGGGTGCTGTCTGTAGTACTGCAGATCACGTTCGTTAAACAGAGAGCCTTCCGTAGTCTCCGTGTCCATCATGGTCTTCATGAGTGATTGCGTCGCTTTTGACGTGCTCTGCTTGTTCTGAGCAGGAGGGGTAGAAGATCCGTCATCGTTGCGGGTAAACTGCTGCCCGTCGACCGAATTCTGGCGGTTTGGAGCATATATGGACCGTGACCTCTTGCTTGAAGAGCATGAATCGTCCGAGTCATCATGCGTCTGTCTGGGCGAAGAGAATGGCTCAAACGAGGTCAATGTCGGCACTTCATCTGGCTGGCTGTTTGTCCGTGCCAGCGAATGGTTTGATCGTCTGTTCCTAGGTCCTGGTCTGTTGCGCTGGGCAGAAGATCGCCTGGACGACTGGTTGCGCCTTTCAGAAGGCCGACCAGAGTCGTCCATGCTGCAATCATGTGTAGGTAAAGATTTGATTGCTGCAAAATGACGCCTCCTTCGACGCGTCTCGTTTGCGTGGGAAGGATTTGCCGAAACGTGGCATGCAAGAGGACACGAGCCTTGGAGGACTTGATTCGGGGCATCATTCATCATTCCACGGGAGATTTTGAAGATTACATTTGGTTCTGTACAAGAAATCAAGCAGCACCACCAGGTACTGTGGGTATCATGGAATGCGACGTCTCCAAAAAGCAGACCTATTTACGCCCTTCTCGAAAGCCTCAACGTGGCTGCTTTCCTTTCCCATCCTCCGCAAACTTCCACGGCATACCCTTCCTGTACCTGCCTAGAAAAAGTCAGCATCATTCTCTCTCATGCCTCATGACACTACTCACCGGGATTCTCCTCCGCCTGTGCCGCCCGGTGCTCCTCCGGCAGCCTCCTCGTCTCCTCCCACTCCGGCAGCCTCGGTCTCCTCTCTCCACGAACAGACCGGTCTGCCGTGGATGCCCTTCCTGCTTGTGCCGGCTGTACGACGGGCATCAGTGTCGGCCACGGAGTCGTGGGCTGCTCCAGAGGCGACAATGGTGCTCGATCGTCCAGCGGCCGGTCAGGAACAGGCGGGAGGAGCGCAGACGGAACTCGTGCGTGTTGAGGCTGGTCTGAAGCAAACACGGGTTCCGTCTGACTGCGCTGGAGGGGTACCGGGCGAAGCGATGACAGACCAGGCGTGACCACCGGGTAAGTCACTGGCCCTTCTCTTGGTGCGGAGAAGAAAGGTCGGAGCGGTGTCATTGGCTCTGGATCAATGTAAGTGCAGTCCGATCCAGTTGACTCCGGCCTTGTCCTCTCTCCTCCTTGATGCGTTGAATAAGTCGAGCTCGGGCTTTCCACAGCCTCTTCCTCATCGTCCTCGAACTCCGTCTCCTCCTCTTCCAGCGCCGGCCTCCCAGGGACCAGATCCTCATCCTCCAAGATCATACTCGGAATCACCGGATCCAGTCCCTTGAGGTACTTGTCCGACCCCTCTCTCCTTACCAGCCCCTTCGACTTCCATGCCTCCTCCTGCTCCACCGCCTGCACCGCCAAACGAGCTTTCAGCTCCTCGATCCTCCTGTCCAGCTCCCTCCCCTCCGCTTCCCACGCCTCCTCAGCTTGCTTCCCCTTCCGCCGCTCGACCTGCTCGGGAGAACGGTAGTAGTCCTCGATCTCGTCGAGCACGCCGCTCTTCTGCTGTGCTTTCCACGCTGCCACGTCGGCGTCCAGACGGGCGCGAGCGGCGCGTTGGGCGGCTAGCTCGGCCAATATGGCTTGTGCTTGGCGGGCGTCGGCGTCGGCGGAGGTGGAAGCAGAGGATGGGGCGCGAGGGCGGACGGGCAGACGGGTCTGGCGAGAGGGGCCGGCGGTGACTGGTGCCGAGGAGGAGGTAGAGGTTGAAGGTGCCGAGTCCGAGCGGCCATGTTGTCCGCGGTAAGCGTTGGGCGCAGCTGGAAGGCCGACGCCAGGAAAAGGGGCGGGTTGAGCAGGCCTTTGCCGTCTTGGAGCGGGCGGACTAGCGAGGGGACCGGTCGAGGGGATGATTGGGGAGATGTCCTCGAAGGCCGGCGGGGAGGTCGGGGAGCGTTCCAGCTCTGGGCGGGGAGGGGGCAGGGTGCTGGTGATCTGGCCCAGGGTGATGACGCCGGGCGCGTTGGCGACGGGGGAAGTGGAAGGGATGGTGGGCGGGACGGGGAAAGCTTCTTGGTTGCGTCGGCCGGCGAGAGAGGGAGTATTGAAGTGCTCGTTTCCTGTCTCGATGGGGGAGGAAATTGAGCGCTTCAGTTCCTGACGGCGCTTCTCCTTGCGGCGTTCGGGAGAGGTGAAGAGCTTGGGGAGAGGCATTGTGGTTCTGGTACCTTGGTACCGTGACAAGAGATCTGAAGGGGTGAACAAAGCAGTGAAGGTGCTTTGAGGCTTCAGAATGGCAAGAACCGATGCTTTCCTCCATGGTGATGATATATCGAGTTGATATACGACTCTCCCTCTCCCCTCTCTCCGTTGTTCCTCTTCCAGCCGTCGTACACTGTACGCTTGCCCTCATCCTTCGAAAGCCGCTCATAAGCATCTTCATCCAGTCAGCACCACATGTTCAGCCTAAGATAACTCATGTGTTCAATGACAACGTAAGTCTCGTGCCATTTTTTCTTTTCTGTAGTACCATACCCACCCATGTGTCCCCCTCAACCACCCAACCAAAAACCTCCACCAGCACGACCGTCCACGCGAGGCAAGTTATACCAATCCCTTCCCGCCTGTGTCACGTGAAGATCTTTTCCTGTGCTCACACATCTCCAAGCGAAGAGCAATCAAAGACGCCCTGTACTCACTTTCCCAGAACACATCTTGCGAAACTCGAGCAATCATCCCCTCCTCGGCGTCACAACACAATTTAACCCCTCCTGCAACACAAACCAAGCGCAGCGTTCCGACCACTCCTTGTCCGGCTCCGCGAGCTCGATGTGGAAGTTCCAGAACAGACTGGGGATGAGTTTTGACATTTCCATCCAGCTGATGTTTTTGCCGATGCAGAGACGGGCGCCGGAGCCGAAGGTGAAGAAGAAGCGCACTGTTGGGTGGGTCAGTCGGGTATGAGACGGGGGACAGAGGTAGGAGGGGTGACGGGGACGTTGCAGGGCAGGTGACAAATTCGGGAGAGCGCATGGGGAGTGGCATGTGTGACTTGCAGGGTCAGGAAAGGGGAGGGTGCGTACTCATGTCGCCTGTGTCTTGTTTCATCCATCGCTCGGGTCGGAAAGTCTCGACGTCGTCGCCGTAGACTTCTGTGTTTCTGTGTATCACCCAGGGGTTGGCGCCGATGACGCTGCCTGCCGGGAGGAAGACGCCGTCGACTGTGCAACCGCCGTCTGGGACTATGCGTGGGAGACTCATGCCTACGGCTGGGTGCAGGCGGAGGGCTTCGTACATGACGGCTTGGAGGTAGGGCATGTTGTTTGCTTCGCTGAGGAGGGCAGGGTCGGAGAGCTTGCCTGCTGCACGGAAAGAGTCGATTTCTTCGACAAGCTTACGTTTGCAGTCTGGGTTCTTGAGGAGGAAGTAGATGATGGCTCGGGTGGAGATTGCGGTTGTGTCACTGCCAGCGAAGATGTTGGTTGTGGCCATGCTGGTCAGTGCTGCGGCGTCGAATTCGAGAGGCTTCTCTTTGTGTACAGGGATGAGTTTCGAGAGGATGTCTTTGCGTCCGCTTCCACGATCCTTTCGCGCGTTGACTTCACCGGCGGCAAGAGTACGGATGCTGCCATGACGATTGTTGAGAGCAAGGCGATTGCCGAGGTAGGGAGAGAGGTAGTCGTTCAGCCAGAAGATCCACGGCATTTGTCCAACCCAAGCAGCAGAAATGAGGGCGGACTCGATCGCTTGGAATGACCCATCATCCTTGGCTGACTCAAGAAACTGAAAGGATCGTGAAAAGGAGAGCTCGCCAATGATATCTAGACAAAGTTAGTGGCTCTCTCCATTTCTTGCAAGTGAATGGATGTACCAAACGCAAAGAGCTGGACCCATCGACCAAGATCGATCACCTCGCCAGAGCGCCGACGAAGATGATCGTTAAGTAGCTGGATAGTATGGTCAACGTATGGCTCTAGGTCTTTGAGGGTCTCCATGGCGTAAGCACGAGAGACAAGCTTTCGCTGCTGGCCATGCTTCCTCTCGTCTTGTTCGCCAAAGAGGTCAAACTTGCGACGACCCTGCCAGACGCTACCGTGCATTTAGTCAAGGTCAAACCGTTGTGAGTATGTCCCCCTTACCTGTACCACTTGGACTTGTAGAATTTTGTGCCAGCGCCATAGATCGTCTTGATGGTAGCCGGATCTGACACCGAGACCTCGTTAGGGCCAGTCCTGACGAGATAGCCATGCTGCCGATGCAGATCGATCATCACTCGATGCAGGTCACCATCTTTGGAATGCTTGAGGATCCATAGACGAGTCAGGCTCGCCCAGAAAGGACCTGGAACTTTTGCGAGCGGGTGAAGGTATCGGTAATGGACGAAGGACGCTAATGATAGTGCCAGCAGGCCAAGAGATACGGTAAGTAAATCTAGGTGGATCAAGCCCTGAGAGGCATGCAGAGCTGCAGAAACGGCTGGCATGATGGATGACAAGTATGATACAGTCGCTCTGATACTGGCTTACCTCTGAATGACGCTCTAAATACCAAGTCGAAGAAGAGAGGGGAACTCGACACATCCGCGACGGGCCGTGGACAGCTGCTGCCGCAAGTGCTGGTTGGAAAAGGGAGAGCCGTGAGTAGTCGATCGCCGTCCCTCCACATCCCTGGCCGCGGGGTTCTGCAAGTGGAGGAGATCTGGATCAATCGTGAAAAAGGTGAAGTCGACTGCCGGTCTTGGCATGTCCTCGTTCCGTCCTCCCCGCAAACTTGGAGTTTGACTTCACATCACGTGTTTTTCTCACCAATGCCAGGGTTGCCGTGGCCCTGCTTTTGCTCCAACGTTTGTTTCTCCAGATTTCTGGCCGATTGTCGATCAATCCCGACTTTCCCATCGACAGCTGCCGCCATACAAAATGTGAGCTTCGGCTTTGGAATTGCTCGGGTCGGTAGGGCATATCCCAGGACGTCATAAAGGCTTCATTTCCTTCTGCTCTTTTGCTTGTCTGAAATTGTTTCCTTTCCCCATCTTGCTGTCTACATCAAATTGTTTCCTATACCCACGATCAGAGTCGAGTCCCTCCTCTGACGTAGCTCGCATCGTTCCTGATTGCTTTCCCCGCGTCTCGTTCCACACCCAGCGCATAGAACATATACTATACCCAGCAATGGAGAAGTACGACATTGTCGTCGTCGGTGCAGGCCCAGTGGGTCTGCTCTTGACTACCTGTCTGGCAAGATGGGGCTATAAGATCAAGCAAATCGATATGCGGCCGACGCCCACGCCCACAGGACGAGCAGACGGCATTCAACCGCGATCTCTCGATCTCCTGCGGAATATGGGTCTCAAGCGAGACATCATGGCGCACGACCCAGCAAAGGTCTATGAAGTAGCTTTCTGGGATCCCAGCCCAACGTCAAAGGGCATTCGCCGCACAGGCACGTGGGCATCGTGTCCAGACTTCATTGACGCACGGTACCCGTTCACGACTCTTCTCCACCAAGGTCTGATCGAGCGTGTGTTCATCAAGGACCTCAAGAAGAATGGCGTTGAAATCCAGCGACCATGGCGCATAACAGGCTTCGAGAAGGACGGCAAGGATGAGAAATATCCAATCGTGGTCAGCACTGCACATGTGGACGGAGATGAGAGGCAGACAATGCGCACAAAGTATCTTTTCTCTGGCGAGGGCGCCAGGAGCTTTATTCGAGAAAAGCTGGGCGTTGGCATCACACACAAGGACCCAATCGCCCACGTGTGGGGTGTCATGGACGGTCCAGTCAAGACCACTTTCCCCGACATCAAGGTATGATATTGATCCGGCGTATTGGATCCTCAAAAACTAACTTGTCGCAGATGAAGTGCACAATCCACTCTGACCACGGCTCCATCATGGTCATTCCCCGTGAAGATGACATGGTCCGTCTGTACATCCAGATCGCCTCCTCGACAGACCCCGATTGGAACCCTCGCAAGACCGCCACGGAGAAGGAAGTCCAGGACCACGCAAAGAAGATTCTTGCACCATACACCATCGAATGGGAGCGCGTAGAATGGTTCTCCGTCTACCCCATAGGTCAAGGTATCGCAGACCGCTACACCCTCGATGAACGCATCTTCATGGGCGGCGACTGCTGCCACACCCACTCCCCCAAAGCCGGCCAAGGCATGAACACCGCCTTCCTCGACGCCCAAAACCTCGCCTGGAAGATCCACCACGTCGAATCCGGCTTCGCGGACCGCTCGATCCTCAAATCCTACGAATCCGAACGCAAGCTCATCGCCGAAAACCTCCTCAACTTCGACGCCGCCTACGCCAAACTCTTCTCCCAACGCGCCCCCTCTGAAGTCCAAGACGCCAGCACCAACGCCTCCAAATCCTCCGCCTCGGAAAATGACTTCATCCGCATGTTCAAAGAAAACTGCGAATTCACCTCTGGCTACGGCGTAGCCTACAACCCCAACATCTTCAACTGGTCCCCTCCCACCCTGCCCAATCCCCTCTCTTCCTCTCCCACGCCGCCGGCACCACCAAGCTCCGCACCGGCCGCCTCCTCCACAACGCGACCGTCACCCGCGTCACGGACGCCAACGTCGTGCATCTCGAGCAGGAAGTGCCCCTCAACGGCTCCTACCGGTTATTCCTCTTCGCCGGCAGGCCCGACAAGACGGCGCAGGCGCTCAAGGATTTGGCGGCCGGTGTGCGGCGCAAGGGCAGTTTCTACACCTCGTTTGCGCGCGGAGATGCGGATAAGGTGTCGTATCACGAGAGGCATAACCCGCATAGCAAGTTTTACACTTGGTGTGTCGTGTTTAATGCCAAGCGGAATGAGGTGGAAGTGGATGACATGGTGCCGGATCCGTTGAGGCGGTACAGGGATCATGTCTATGCTGATGATGTGTGGGATCAGAGGGTGCCGGATGCCAAGGCGGCGGCGCATGCGAAGATGGGGGTGAGTGAGGAGGAGGGAGCGGTGGTGGTGGTCAGGCCGGATGGGTATGTTGGTGCGGTGGTGAAGTTGGTCGAGGGGAGTGGGACGGTGGATGCGTTGAATGAGTATTTTGGGACGTTTTCGACGAAGAAGTTTGGGGGGGAGAGGGCGGTGTTGTAGATGTAGGAGGAAGTGTATATATGTGTTTACGGCTGGAGATACCTCTTTGTTGGTCGGTTAGTGTATAGAGCAATGCATATCATTTCTACTTGCTTCTTGTTCATGAACTACTTCTGGTAGTGTCTCCTGGGTCACTTCACTACCAACACAGCCTTTACTGTCTTCCCCTCCTTTACATCATCCATTGCCCTCTCCAGATCCTCGAATCCATACATCGTCAGCAGCTCGTAAAACCCAAGTTTAACCTCCTTCCACATGCCGATCAGCTTCGGTAAAAACTCTCCCGGTGCTGAGTCACCTTGATGCGTTCCCCTCCAGCTTCTCCCTCCAATCAGCATATCCATGAGCTTCACCTTCGCCTCTGCCCCGGGCGCTCCACCTCCGACTGTGATCATCGTGCCTTTCCGTCCAAGGGCCGGGATCGACGCTTCGATGAGCGATGGCAGATCGACGCAATCGAGAACAAAGTCCGCACCAACGCCAGAAGTGGCGTCTTTGATGGTCGTGGTGAGTGGTGCGATGCTGTCCGACGCAACGGGCAGCTTAGAAGAGTCGATGTGTATGACCCTTTCGGAGGCCCGTAGAGCGGCAGGCACGAGGGAGAACTTTCGGGAATCGTTGTCGATGAGGATGATGCGTGTTGGGGAGAGCGTGAGGGCTGCGAGCGCAGCGGATAAGCCAACGGAACCAGTCCCGAGGATGACTATGGTGGATGAAGGGGGTGGAGAGCAGACGTTCCTGACATGTTAGAGAAGATGTAAACTGGACAGTGCTGGTAGCGGCTGTGTAGGAGGCAGTATTGCAGGTTAGGGAGATGTGGCACTTACAAGATAGCCCCTGCACCGGTTTGGATGCCGCAGCCGAGCGAGGCGAACTTTCTCAAGTCCTCAATGCTTGTGTCATCAGGTAATTTCACGACGCTTGTCTCTTGTACTAGGACTTGCCGGCCCATACTACTTTGGCCAAAGAAGAAATGGTTGAGCTCGTGGCCGGACGAGTCTTTGATAGCCGAGGACCCATCCTTACGACGTCCTGAGAAGTTCAAGGCAGAAAGGTCATGGCAGTAGGGTGAGGCGTGAGAGGAGCATGTTGGACATGGGCTCGAGGTCCGAGGTCGGGGGAGCGTGCAAGACTGGGGGACGTCAACATCCAACCAGAATGACTTGAAAGTCTCGTGGAAGCCACAAAAGAACCAACAGGACATGGAAATGCCGGCGGAAATTTCTTACCTATACCAGAAGCCTCATGACCAAGAATCATTGGCGGTTTGAGCAAGAATTTGCCAGCAGCGGCCTTTGCATCGGTGGCGCATACTGAGAAGGCCACTGTCTCCACCAGAACCTCGCCCTCTTTCACATCATCAATGTATACCTGCTCGAGTCTGATTGGGCCGCCAGCTTCATGCACAGTGTAAGCTTGAGTCTGGAAAGCCATGAGATATTCGTATGAATAGAGGCATGGATACTTCTGTTGGCGGTGATGTCAAAGAGGAGGGGTTACACCTTCACGAAGATCCGGTTGCTTTGCCGAACCGTGAGAGGCTCATCCTACCATTCTCAGATGTCGTTGCGGCATTGAATTGATGGCTCGCAAGCTGGTAGGAAGGGAAATCTGGAGGGTGGCTACGATATCGGGGACAGTCAACTCCGAGTTCGGCCTTTCATCCCGCTTGCGCATTACCAATCAGAGGAGCGCGTTTTATGCTTGACATCATTTTCGAGATATTTCAACATGTGACAGGAAACATCTTCTGACAGCAATTTCCCAACCTTGGCCGTGGAACATGGCGCCTTCGTTGGAGGTCGATGAGGGGCTCGACATGTCGGCGCCCCTCAAAGAAGCCCCGAAACTGGTCGCACCTGAGCCAGGTAGGTGAAGTTATACCCCGCGGCGAGTCCGCGTACTGACGGATGCCGATAGAACACTGTCCTGGTCCAGAGTCACAACAGGCAGGAAAGGCAGACTCATGCGCAGGGTGTCCAAATCAAGCCATTTGCGCGTCCGCTCCAAAGGGTCCCGATCCCGATATCCCTCTTATCACAGCTCGACTTTCCGGCATAAAGCACAAGATACTGGTACTCTCCGGCAAGGGCGGAGTGGGGAAGAGCACATTCACGACACTTCTAAGTCAAGCATTTGCTTCGAATCAGGACTCGATGGTCGGAGTCATGGACACAGATATCTGCGGCCCGTCGTTACCAAAGATGTTCGGCGTCGAGGAGGAGACGATTCATGTGAGCAGCACAGGATGGAGTCCAGTCTGGGTCAATGAGAATCTCGGAGTCATGAGCATACAATTCATGCTTCCCAATCGAGACGATGCTGTCATATGGAGAGGCCCCAAGAAGAATGGCCTGATCAAGCAATTCCTCAAGGACGTCGAATGGGGTGACCTGGACTATCTGATCGTGGACACGCCACCGGGAACAAGCGATGAACATCTGAGCGTCAACAGCTTTCTGAAGGAAAGTGGTTTGGATGGTGCTGTATTGGTCACGACGCCTCAAGAAGTCAGCTTGCAGGATGTCAGAAAGGAAATCGATTTCTGCAGGAAAGCAGGTATTAGGATCCTAGGCCTGGTCGAAAACATGAGCGGCTTTGTGTGCCCAAAGTGCACCCATCAAAGCGAGATTTTCCGAGCCTCGACCGGAGGAGCGGCGGCGTTGTCAAAAGAGACTGGAATCCCTTTCCTTGGAAAGGTGCCACTCGATCCAAGGATAGGCATGAGCTGCGATTTTGGAGAGAGCTACCTTGACGCCTTTCCCGACAGTCCGGCCTGCATGGCTATCAGACACGTGGTCAGGAGAGTTGGCGAGGAGATTGGACTGCACGCAGACGAAGTACTACCTCTGGACACACAGGGATGAAGAGCTGTCACATGAACCAGAGCATTCCTCCCCTACCACTACCAAGCTAGAGGTACCTGCCTTTCTTGGCTGCATTGGATCAGCCAGCGGTATCATGCATCGCGTCAGTCAAGGCACCATAGACGACCATCTCGGACATCTCGATTGGCCTGGCAGTGCAATCCACCACGTCAGACACCGGCATCGACCAGACCAAGCCTCGGCCACGATGCGTGGTTCTGATGGTGACGGGTCATGCCTGACATGACAAAGTGCAACACGGTTGGTCAATTGTATCTCACCATCAAACCACGTTGGTTGCATAGGTCTCCAAACGCGGTCTGCAGGCAAGACGGGCAATGATTCATATTTGCCCAGAAATCATTCTTCGCTAGTCGTATAACTGTTTGAAGCCACGAGGTTTGGCGACCCAGTAGATATCCTAGCGTGACCAATCACGAAAAGAGACACGATTCTTTCATCTCATGTTGTAAAGTCTTGATTCATGCATTCGCAAATGCTGTGATCTTTTGGTCGCTCAAGTGCGCCGGATGGTTTTCGACCATGAGAAAAACCCAGCCATGAAAACACCCCATCAACCTCACCCTTCATGCTTTCTATGCCCCCAAGCTCTACTTCGTCGACTCCCTCTTCGACTTGTTGAGATCCCGCCCCTTGGCGATCCTCTCGAGGATGTTCTCCCTGTCCTTGTCGAGCTTAAGCTTGGTCACAACGACCTTTGATGGTGCAATGCCGATCGGTACGGACTGGCCGTTGGTCTTCTCGCGGGTGACACGCTCGATGTGGATGACGTATTTGAGACGATAGACGGATGTGACCTTGCCCTCGCGGCCCTTGTTGGTGCCACGGGTGATGAGGACCTCGTCGTCCTTGCGGATGGGGATGGCGCGGACCTGGTATGCTTGTTAGACCATGCTTCTTCTCTTCGCTCGATCGACCGGAGATTGCTGGTCGAGACTCGAAGGAATGAATTGGCGTACGTTGTGCTTGTCACGGAGTTCCTTGCTGAGAGGTGCGCTCATGATGGTCCTGCGCACGCTGGAGGGAGCACCGAAGTGCGCCTTGCGCGACTTCCTCCGGGAAGATGAGAGAGCTGCCATAATGTCAATGCTGTTTCGTGAGGCCAGGATGAATACCGAATCGTACATGTGTTGATCTTGGTCATTTTGGCGGCGTATCGTTCTTCAATGACCTTGTCGTATGTCGCTGGACGTCAAATCTTCGAAAACTGAAGTGATTTTGCGTCTGTGTGGGAAGCAATTGTGCACGGACGTCGGAAGCTGGACCGTGGTCCCGATCCTTGGCGCTTCCCCAAACCTTGTGCATCCACGATTCAACTTCACTGAGTGCTTCACTCAATGGCCACAACCAGCAACATAGAATGCGCATAGGTGCTTTTCAATTCATACCTAAAGCAGACTTCATCGAGCATTCAGCCGACCCAACGAACCACACGTCGATGCTCGCCGCTCGCGAACATGGCTCCGGCGAACTACAACTACAACACATGGAATGGCGGCTATGATAATAGACAGCAGGCCAACAATCCTTCCTACGGCTATGGTAACAATGTAAGCAACAATGATCAGTACGGAGGGTCCTCTACTGCGACATATCAGCCGAACTCATACCAGCAAACCCCCACCGCTCAGTCAAGTACTCCGAATGCGGCCTATGGACGTGGTTGGAATTACCAGCCGTCGCAGAATGAATCCAGAGCAGCAGAAACACTCAGTGCGCTCAGCGCGCAAGAGCCCGCACCATATAGCTCAACTGCGACGGGTACAAATCAAGGCTACGGAAACGGGGCGTGGGATCCTGCACAGCAGCGTCCTGCGAGTAGCGTAGCTCAGTCAACTGCATCGGCTCAATCATATGATAGCGCCTATTCAAGAGGAACTCAGCAAACGTACTCGACGACCGCATCAACCCAGCCGAGCACATACACTCAGGACAGCTCATACGCGCAGAACAGCACGAGCAATGTGGGATACCAGTATTCTCGCACATCGCAAGCCTTTAACCCGGTGAACGATGCCCGCTCGAGGTCAAATGCTGGCCAGTCAGCACAGTCAAAGCAGAAATCCGCGGCCAGCCCTCGGATACAGCAAAACGGACGAGCATCCCCAGCGATCACACAGGCTCAAAATGTGGCAACATACGCTGCACAACGCCCGAGCACGAGTGGCCATCAACGTGTGCAGTCGGTGACGCCCACCCAGCTCCAGCAACAAGCACGGAATGCGCCTCCACCACTTCCGGCTGCTCCAGCCCAAGCCACTATCGATCCAACGCAGGTCTACGACCCTTGGCCGGAACAGAAAAGGGCAGCCGAGAAGGCAGCAGAGGAGAGAAAGCGAAAAGAGGCCGAGCAAACCAAAGCGAAGGCCGCCGAGGAGGCAGCTGAGCGTGAACGGAAACGCAAGGATCAGGAAAAGGCAGCTGCCGAGCACAAAAGACAGCGTGGTATTGAACAGGCCAAGGCGCTGACAGCTTCCGCATTGGATGCAGCTATGAATGCAGCTGATGCCAACGGTACGTCTACCGGAAACGCCATGGAGGAAGAGATGCGTGCAATGTTCCAGAAGATGCGACAATTCAATGCGGCTAATCCGAAGCTGCTTGCAAAATTGTGGGAGGAGGAACGCCAGGCGCACGTGACCAAACCAGGTTCAGAGCAGGAAAGCGCGAGTGCACCTTCCCAGATAGACACGTCCATGACACCAGCTCCCGCAGCATCTCCGGCTTCCGATGTCTCGAAAGCGAAAAGGGGATCGGCAAAGAAAGCAGCATCAACACCGAAGGCTCCGAAGGCACCAAAAGCCAATAAGCCTGCGGCAGTGAAACCATCAGAAACAGCAACATCTGCATCGCCGGCACCTTCGTCCACGACGAAGAAGATTGCTACCGAATCAGCAAAAGCTCAGAGCGCACCTGTGGCTGAATCGCCAGTGGCTGCTGCGACCACAGCTGCCAGCGCACAGAGTAGCACATCCATCTGGCCGCCGGGTCGCAAGCAACTTCTTGCTGAAACTGGTGCAAAGTGGTTGAATGGGAGGAAAGAGAATACGGGGAAAAGCATCAAGGCGGAACAGCTGGCAGAGCTTCTCAACGGCAATCCATCCTATCCAAATCTTTGCACCAGTATCGAAGCCATGGGCATTCACCTTGATCGCTCTGCATTCGCGAGAACTTTACTGACCGCCGTTCCGGATCTCAACAAGCCCAATGCAACAGTTGCTTCGGTCGTACGAGCATCAGCGGCAGCGACAACAGCACCCGCCGCACTCGAATCTCCAGTCGTGCCAGGTCCTTCTCAGGCAACCATCATTGGTCATTCAGGAATTGCCCCGGAAGCCCCCATGTTCAATGGTGCTTATCGACCTCAACAACCCGCTCCCTCACCAGCTCCAGCCGTCAAGCCTCCCCCACCACAAAATGCGTACCTCAACAAGCTCAATTCCTTGGATCGTCCACTCACGAAGGAAGAGACTGCACGCAAACGTGTCTATGAACAACTACAACTCTTGACCAATCTCGAGGACGAGTCGGACGATGGTATGCCCCCGCCACCTAAAATCCAAAACACTGGACAGTATGGCGAGTTTTCCTCCATCATGGCTCCGCCGCCTGTAGATGGCCATCAGCAATTCGGACAACAACCGGTCTCTGCTCCACAGCCACTCGAATCTAGGAGCTTTACCGGCAAGAATGCAAACCCTAAGCTTGCAGAATTACGAAATCAGATAATTGTTCAACCTCTGAGGCGAGAGAAAGCTGCGCGCCGCAGCACATACGACCCTAGAACTATTGCCAGGGACGTCTTGCTCGCGACCGGCAGGCATCCTGAGATGCGACCTCTGAATGGACATCTGATGGGTATGCAGGGGCTACTTGCACACCATACGAATTCCGTCGAAGGGCACAAATACGATCTCGCCACGATTCGATGGGACTTGATCGATCCCGGCGAGCCTCTTCCCGACTCTGAGGATGACAGGAGCGATGACGGCAGCGAAGCTGATGATGAAAGTGACACACTCTCGACGAGCGCATTGGCGCGACCAAATGTCTCTATCCCACGAGCTCTAGACGCTGGCGACGGCACTATGACCATGGCGCCTGCCATTCTGCAACCCACTCTAAAAGGCACCGGCAAGAAAAAACCAAGAGGAAGACCTCCAAGATTCTCCGCTCCAGGCGGCATGCAAACAATGGCGGGCGCCAACAATGGCGACAATCACAAGTCACAATCAAATGGCACTCCACAGCCCCGAAAGAACGCCGGCCCGCCAGGTTCGGCACCCTCGGGAGACAGGACTGGCACACCCACTGGAGGTACACCATCCGGTGGCCCGACTGGATACGCTGCTCTCCGGGCACAGGCTCCAATTCAGTACGACGAGCACGGCAATCAAGTGAAAAGACGGGGACGACCCATTGGATGGAGGAAAGCAATCCATAGCAAAGAAGCTCATGGCCAAGGTTCGTCCGGCCCTTCAACACAAAGACCAAAGAGTAACATGCCCAGCCAAAGCGATATGAAGCGTCGTGGTCGTCCTCCCGCTGAACGCCAAAACCGCGAAGAGCGCGCACCTTCACCTCGCTACAACAGCTATCACTGCCGATGGGAACAATGCAACGCCGAGCTTCACAACTTAGACACTCTCCGCAAGCACGTCCTCAAAATTCACGGTATTCCCTTCAACAAGATTCTCACCTGTCGCTGGACCACTTGCGGCGCAGCACATGCCCCTGATACAAAAGGCAAGGCTCCAACACAAGGTCATCACGAATTCCCCACCATCGACAGGTGGATGACTCACGTCGAGAATGCCCACATCCTTCCCCTTGCACAAACCTTGGGCGACGGTCCCCGCTCAGGTCTCTCAGGTGAGCACATCTCTCACTTGTGAACAGACATTCACTGACCCATCAAAGACGCTTACGACTCTGAGACATCCCAAGCTTACCTCTCCGACGCCTCTGGTCGCATCATCACTCCCCGTGCGACCCCTCTCGCCGACGTAGCAGAGGAAGACGAACGACAGGGAAACAACCTGGCGCCTATCCTTCGACGAGGGATGCCCCGTGTGAGAGGCACGCTGAGTCAGGACCAAAAGGACGACGAGTACAAGCTTCAACAATTGGAGGCGAAGAAGCTCATGCTTGGACCGTTGTGGGACAAGGGAGGGGCGACGTTGGTGACGGATAAAAGGAGAAGGGGCTTGTACGATGATGAGGATTTTGAGGAGGAGACTGAGGCTGATGATGGGCCTGAGTGGGAGGGTTAGAAGGGTGGAGGTGGAGGACGTATTGCTCGTGGACAGGTCAAGGGGTATGCATTAGCGATTGGTAGCTATCAGCGAAGATGATGAATGCTATTAATGAACGCTCTACGGTCCCATTGCGCGCCCGATGCTCACTCGTTCCTGCGACGTTCCACGACTACTCTTGTTCTTGCAATCCATCGGACCATTTGCCATGCCTGCTGCAAACCCCAGAATACAAAACCCCATGTTTGACGTACTCCGCACCAAAGCATGCGGACTAAGAAACACCCGAAGCTGTAGATGTAATTCAGCAATTCAACCAGTGAGAATACAAGGTGCCAGAAAAGTGCGAATTTGTACAGGCGCAGGATACACAGCTTCGAGTCCCACGACAGACCCCCAAGATAGCTTTCAACAGCCCTGTAACTCCCAATGTATAAGCGTGCCACTTTGCACAGACCCGGAATGAAGCCCTTCTCGATCGCAATCGCAGTCAACGTCGCCCATGGCAGTGGCAATGCTTCATAGATAATGTCAAAGACGTAGTCCAGTATCTGATTCTTGCAGTAGCATGTAAGAATTATCGAGGCCACCAGGAGTTGAACCAAGAGCAGGCGTCGGCGGAACCACCTGAACGACCTCCATGTGCACAGGAGAGGGGCCGCTATGCGCCATGCGAGCGAGGGTCCTGATGTCCAGGATTGCTATCCCCGATGGACTCTGCGTACGATGCTTCTTGCCAATACTCCGAGTAGGACGCCCGTGAGATGAGCACCGGCGGCCAGCATGATGGTTGTGAAGATCCAGATGAGGGTTAGAAGGGTGGTGCGTGACTATCGCTTGCCCGCGGCGACGGCAGGGCCGTTGTTATCGACGATCGTTGAGGTGGGGACATCTTTGGCGTTGACTTCGAGGAAGTGGTAGAGGACGATGAGGAGCATTGCTGCTGAGCCGAGGAAGATGGCTAGCGATTGGAGGGCGGAGTCGGTGATCATATTACCGTCTGGTTGGGAGCGACTTGGAGGTGTTTTGAGGAGTTTGAATCGATTTTTGGTCGAATTGGAAGGGGAGAAACGTGGGCCCTTGTTGTTGAACGATTGATATGTGTTTGTGGTCAATCAATGGGTTGTTGTGATAGAGAGCAATTGAGCTGGAAAGAGAAGTTGACAGCTTGAAGCTCTAAAGTTCTTCGTTTGGCAACATGTAGCTATCCGTAATCACGGAGACAAGTCTCGCCAAGTCCCGACGACTCCCACCCCCACCACTCCGTCATTCTCCAGGTACGGATTTCGACTTTGACACAGCCAATTCATCGAGCCGGTCTCTGAGCCCAGCGCCTTTTACAGCGACCCTCACGCGACCTCATCTTTATTGGATCCTGACATCCCGCCCCATTTCACTCGAGGCTCTCAAGCACCCGCCGATCCCCCTACACTAATCGACCCCACACCAAAAGAGCAAATCCACCAGTACCACAGCCATGCCACCCAAAAAGGGCGACCAGCCCAAAGCGGCCAAGACGGCCGTCGACAAGACCTTCGGCATGAAGAACAAAAAGGGCGGAGCAGCGCAGAAACAGATCAAGCAAATCCAACAACAAGTCGCCAGCGCCAAGACACCTGAGCAAAAGAAGAAAGAAGCCGAGAAGGAAGCGCGAGAAAAGGAGAAAGCCGCGGCGGAGCAAGCAAAGCGAGAAGCAGCCGAGTTATTCAAGCCAGTGCAAGTACAAAAGGTGCCATTTGGGGTGGACCCGAAGACAGTGGTATGTCAGTTCTTCAAGAAGGGGGCGTGTGACAAAGGGAAGAAGTGCAAGTTCTCGCACGATCTGGATGTGGCGAGAAAGACGGAGAAGAAGAATCTGTACTCGGATATGAGGGACGGAGAAGAAGAGGATGATGAGCAGAAGAAGGATGATATGGCGGATTGGGACGAGGAGAAGTTGAGGAGTGTGGTGCTCAGTAAACATGGAAACCCAAAGACGACGACGGACAAGGTGTGCAAGTACTTCATCGAGGCGGTCGAGAACGGAAAGTATGGCTGGTTTTGGACTTGTCCAAATGGCGGAGACAAGTGCATGTACCGACATAGTTTGCCGCCAGGGTACGTGATCCGCTCATCCAGACACGAGGACCAGCTGACCATCACAGTTTCGTACTCAAGACAAAAGAACAACGAGCAGCAGAAAAAGCTCTCATGGACAAGAGTCCCCTCGCCACACTCACACTCGAAGACTTCCTCGAATCAGAACGACACAAGCTTACCGGCACACTCACACCTGTAACACAAGAATCCTTTGCAAAGTGGAAGAAGGAGCGATTAGACAAGAAGGCCGCGGAAGAAGAGGCGAAGAAGATGAAAGAAGCCACAGGACGAGCCATGTTCGAAAAGGGCGACTGGGACGCTTCAGGCGACGAGGACGAAGATGGAGAGGATTCAGGGGCATGGAACCTCGAGGCGTTACGGCGAGAGACGGAAGCGGCGAGACAGCGGAAAGAAGAAGAGAGATTGGCGGCCTTGCATGGTGAGGATGGAGGTGGAGGCGTCACGAACGGAGTATAGGGATGATGTTGGGACGAAGAAAATGTTGCTAGGTTCATTGATAGCGTCACTGCATGATGCCCTCAGACACTCAGGCTGAATAGAAACCAACGTACTCTCATCCAACTTCGCCAATCCAGCTTATTCTGCTATTCGACACGACCGACCCATCGACTCGAACGGCCGCGATTTCATCCAATTGGTATACCGAAATGGTCGACAATCTAGGCGACTCGTTATTGCTCATCTTGGACGCCCTCGATCGCATCCTCTTGTCGCTTGATCTCTTCGAGGACACTTGCAACACGCCATTCGGATGCACACATCAGTTCCAACTGTTCCAATCATCCTAACCATTGCTTGGTGGCGTAATATCCTCCGATCTATGGATGCGATAGTAGCTGGTACAGTCCCTGCTCGGTAGAATATCCCATGGACCCGGCATCCGCCTGAGCAGACAGTGACGACCCCATGCCTTCTGGCAATCGTCGTTCATACCGGGATCAAGCTGGGACCACTCGAGCCAGATCTTACTCTCGGGATCCTGGGACCGTGCGCAGTGCCGAAGATCACCGTATCGGTCGTAGTCTGTTTCTGTCGCATTGCCTACGTGTGCAATAAAATCAGAGATATGCTGGGCCAACCGCCTGACCATTTCACTGACCCTGAGATCCTCGAGGCTATCATGAGCGACTGACCTGAGTAACCTCATCTCGTCATCGGCGCGGCCATGGTAGCTGCTGCAGAACGGACCGCTGAAATGGACTTCGCTGGAAAAGTGCTTCGAGAATCGACGATAGAAGAGCGACCACTTGACCAGGTTGGTGACAGTCATGTGTCGACCACAATCCCAAAAGTACATCTCGACTTTGCGCAGCTTGTCGTCACATTGGGCCAGGCAGTCCTCCATTATCTTCAAGGCGTGCTCGAGTGAATGAGCATCAAAGTTGTCGAGATGCATGGTAAACTGGTCTCGCTGGGTCTCGAGAAAGCGGCTCATGGCTACAGCATGGAAGGGACTCTCTGGCCTGCAGACGGCTGGGACGGTGGCATACTCGCGCCTCCAAGAATGGCAGTCGCCGGGTATCACATAACGCGGAATACTATTTGCGACGCCTGTGAGTGCGGTCGGACCATCGTGATGAAGGAAGGCGAGGTCGGCTATCATAATCTGGAGTTCGCATGGTGGAAGAGGTATCTTCTTCTGCTCCTCGAGGGCAATCGCTGGGGATGTTGTGGATGTGGCGCTGTCGCTGGGGACCGTCGACTCCATGCCTGGGGACAATGGTCAACGCATGTCGAGACCCGATAAGGAGCAAAATACGCACCTTGTGATACCTCAGAGGAGTGTTTGGAATGGTGGTATCTCCTACTCCAGCCAGGACTATGGATGCTAGTCACGTGAAACCGAGTATGAAAGAACTTAGGGATTGTTGCTCGATTGTAATTATACGACATCAACAATGATGGAATCAATATTTCACGATGGATGTTTATTCAATAAAAAGGACGGAAAAAATTAGCTTTCACCGCAAGGTTGTGTGGTGTCTTGGAGATGGAAGTCTATCGAGAAGAAGCCCCTGGTCAATCCGACCTTGGAGGCAACTACGATCCAACCCAACATGTCCGACCCAGCGAATCCACATTTCCGTCTTGGAAAACATATCGGGAAGTCATGGATGCTCTGTCGGCTCGACTACAGCTGGAACTGTCTTTGTCACCTTCAAGCTCTACGATCGGCTTTGATGAGAACAAAGACAGACTTGTAGTCCTGATTGAAAGCTCTGGAGATCCGTTGGACGATGGTCGACTGGATCAACGGCTGTGCGAATGCACCGGATTGCTTGCTCAGCATGATGGGTATACGCTTTGACTCAAAGGGCTCGGCATGGGATCCAATCATTTCGGGAGGCAATAGGAATTTTTGACTAGTGATGCTGTGCCTCAAAGATGATCACAGTAATGGGAAGGAGCCCTCCCAGCTACGTCTGCTCACCAAATCTCCTTTACAACTTCGACCTGGTAGAAATATTGGATGCCGATCTGCTTGCCTACCACCTCGGTCCTATCACCTGATTCGAGCAATCGCCACACCTCTCGCTCTTCGTTCAAGAATTCTCTACCGGTCTTGCAATGGCAGGCAAGGACTGTGTGATGGGAAAGTTTGTCGAGCGGGAAAGGGGTTGCATATGTCCAAGCATACCAAAACTCGTTCTCAAGTTCCTGAGATGTGCGTTTGGTAAAGTCGCGGTACCTCGGACAACAACGTGGGAACCTGAAGCTGAAGACCAGTTGAGTCAAAAATGTAGGCGGCCTGTTGTCATCGACGTCTCGCTGGGATGCTGGACCGAAGCGCTTGTATCCTTCCATGGCTGCGTCTGCAATAACCTGTAATAATATCTCTTCCTGACAGCGTAGTGGGTGGTGGTCCTGACAGCCAGAGCAACTACCGAAAGTCACTTGTCCAGACAGGCTGGCAGAAAATGACCTAAAAAACCACAAACAGCTAGCGATAGTGTCAACATCTAGCTGTACGCCGCAGGAGAGGACCTGTATGTTCATGATTGGCTGTGTATGTCTCGAAAGCGTCGCGATTTTGCGCATGGTCACCCAAAGATGCCCTAGGGAATGTCGGTCGAAAGCAGAGATTGCGAGCGTTGAATTTCGCGATTCGAGGACAGACTGTAGCATCGGGAGCTTGCAGGACTGACGTGCCACGCACATCGGTGGCATTTAATCTTGTCCCGGGATACCACCTCGTCCTCACCGGTGGCCCATATCACCACCTTGTCCTCGAATGATTCGTCCGAATAGACCAATCTGTCCATTGGAACGGACTCCATCATGGATAGGTCGACGACCATCTGGCGGACTTCTGGTGTCAGCTGGTTGATGAGCCTATCAAGATCGTCAGGACTTGGTCTACTGGGGGCTTGAGTACTGTGAGAAAGCTCAATCGAAGAAGAGCTCCAAAGGTCCAGCTGGAAGAAAGACTCGGACATGCTTTCGCCGATGGAAAAATCCGATAAGGCTTACGCAACATAGTCAAGGCTGTCTTCGATTACTCTGGAAGGCACAATGTCAATTCCATGGTGTTTTCCAATGGAGCTTGATCCTTTTATCTAATGCGTTGAGATCAAGTTGCCTAACGTATTGGTGGCATAGATTGCTCTAGATCATTCCGAGGGCCAACTACTCTACGACCATCATCCGACGTAACAATCAATGGATATTCTCAATTCTCAAGGCACTGGAATACATGCTGGCTTTTTGGTGGTTCGAAAAGATCGCGCATGTCAAATACTCATCACTAAGTGTTGTTTGCTGCGTCGACTTGACACATTCCGGATGAGGGCATCAAAGCATTTGTCAGAGTTTCCGGGACTCCTACACCAAAGTCTGTGCGGCAAAACTATACAATAATGTTGGGATTGCTCAGATTTCCAAGGGTTCTGTCCGAATCGCTGGTTTTGATCTGAAGTTCTTGAAACACACTGCACGCAAAGCAGCCAGAATTCAGGGATACACAATCTTAGCTGTATGACTTGCTTGTCGTCGGCAAGATGATGATCCATACCTGCAATGACTACATTATCACACGGTGGATATTCCGTGTGGTCATCTATCCAAATCAAGATACTAGCCCTTCGAGCAGCATGAGAATATGGAGGCTCGTGCTGAGGTGGTGTAGGCTACTGGAGAAGCAATGCCCTTTAACGTCAACGATCACTCGATATTCGTCAACACGATCGTCTTAGTCATTCCTGCTACTGTGCCTCCTGGACCATCTCCTCCTCTCCTCCCTCCTCGTCATCTGAATGACAGGGCGTCTCATACGTCCCGTCGCCTACCAGAGGCTTTTCCTCGGCGTGCCAAGCAGCTGAGTTGCCAAAACGTTCTTTCAGGATTCGTTTGTCTGCGGGCGTGTGCAAGCAATCGAAGTGCAGAGGTAGACCGAACCTCCGTATATCCTCCCTAGGCCAATGCCATTCGAGATAGTACCCCATCTCGTGATGGCAGCCCCACCAACTGCCTTTCTCCTCCCAGTGTGGCCCTGGATAAAGACCTTTGATTCGATCGTGGTCCGGGAAGATTGAGTGAGCCTTGCAGATCAAACCATAGACCGTACCATGCCAATCCTCGTCACGCCATACGTCCTCCGTCTCTTTCGGAGGACCATGCTGTGCGTAGAGCCCCATGGCGGCTCTGGCGACTCGGCGGATCAAGCGTCTCTCCACGGCCTCATCAGCCATAACGTCGAAAAAAATGTCACGGTCCTCGCAGCCGTGAACTCGCGCATGACGAAACGAAATGACTCCAGAAAGGTACCTGGCGTGTTCGCGGAAGATGACAAACCACGCCATGAGCATCTCCGAGAATGTCGTACACTCGCTGAATAAGAACCGCACCTCAATATTTCTGATGGTACCTTGAGACTTGTTGACAACATGCTTAAGAGCATCATGCAGATGAACCATGGAGTGGTCGTCGAGATCGTTGATTACGATTCGGCAGTGATTAAGACGTAGCAACTCCATGGTGGCAAGGTCTCCAAATGGTCCATCATACCCGCAGATACCGGGCGCCTCGATACGCACTGTGAAGGGCCGATCGTTGAAGCAGGTCGCACCCACTTCCAAGCGATACTCCGCCTGATAAGGAGCATCTCGATGTGCGTCTGGTCAGCAGTTCTGGGTCAGTGACAAGCGGCTCTACCACCATCAAGAACTCTTCGCGCGAGAGATCTCGAAACGACTTTACGACCCTTTCCTCCTCTCTCAAAGTTGTAGCTGCCATAGGGCGATTTCTTGGCTCGGCCATGTTCAAGGCTCGAGGAATGCTGTGTTGGTGTGCTGAGAGCAAGGAATCTGTCTGCTGGTAGGCGATTTCTGCCGGAGAAAAGCGGAAGGATGGGGAGCAACAAGAAGGCAGAAGAAAAAAGATGTGGAAGATCAAGTTGTTGGGTGTGATCTCAATTGTGGCGACGGGTCTCTGTTACGGATTTGTGGAAGAGTGATCTGAACGCGCGATATCCATGATCATGACCAGATTTATATACAGCCTTACAGGCAACTAGTCTCCACGCAACATCACTCCTATTTGTGCAACTTCGCCAGCACATTGGAAGCCAGGCCTATTGTATCGAAGGAGAAAAATGCTCACCCTGTGGACCAGGATAATCCTGGCGGGTACAGGATTTATCACTGTATCACGATCGTCATGGCAATACCTGTACGAGAGATTCTTCGCTCACCGACCTGCGACGTGCATGATGTACACACTCACCGTAACACAGCATTTAATTGCCAATTTTACGGGCCCGTACCGAGGCAAGAAGTAGCTCGATCCTCGTTGGTCCCTGGCAAGCACATTACAGCCATACGATTGGTCGCGATTGAGAAGACTACGCTTGTATTCCAGCATCTATCACGTATTTGGTCACACTGAACCCGGTCGCACACTGTCAAAGAGCTTCTGTGTTTCTACAGTAAAGTGTCCGAGTATCGACACTGTTCTGCTTGGAGTATGCAGCTAGCCGAAGTTTTGTCTGCTTGTGAACAATCCACATGTGTACAAACGCAGCCGAAAAGGGGTTCTCATCAATCTTCGACCTCGTCTTGGTCCTCCACCTCAGAATCTTCTGCACCTGAGAATCCTGTCAGGAAAAGCAAGTGCTCCAAAGAAAACGCAGTCTGGACAATTTGGATTCACAATGCGAATAGAGGTTGTACAGATGGACAAGGTTTGAGTCAAAGGCAAAGTGATTCAGGATTGTGTGTGAAGAGATAGAGGCACTGTTCCTGAGAAGAAGCTGGTAGCGACGCAGCCCGTTGAACTGCTGTACCAACTTATACTCACAGGATCGCTGAAGAATCCACTGTCCTCTACACGATGCGTTCGATCACGGTACCAGGTACAACGCCGCCAGCACATCACGTCTACGTTGCTCTGACTTAAGAGAAGGACTGACAATCGCATGAAAGAGGTGAGGTGGTCAACGCATTGGTCTTGAAACGAACGCCCACTAAGCGCATTCACGCTTAACGAATCGTCGAATGCGTAGTACGATCTCCCTTGACCCATCAACATCATAGTGACACAGAACTTGTTTATCACAGCTTGCGAGCAGCAGGACGGCATGATGCAGGTTGCCATGCGAACGATGTTGAAGCAGATGTTCGGACGCTGTCTTCAGCCTGAGTTATGCCGGCATGTAATATCAATCTACCCGAAACTTGCCAAAAATGATCTTACTGGGGTCATGGTGACCAAATTCTGCAGGCCTGGAACTTGATCAAAGTCACAATATGCATTTGATCTGATCTAGCTGTATCTATGACAAGCTTGTAGCACGTCCTCTGGCCGAAGGGTCGTTGTTGGAGTGCTATGCATGTATGAAGAAGCAGTCTGGCGACTGCTGGGCAAGAAGATACCACTTTCGCATGTAGTCCACTACGATTCTAGACGCCGCGATCATTTGCGGCTACGCCACCTTCGGCGCGTGTCTCTTCTAAGCTCGTCTTACTCTTGATCGATCACCTTCCAGGGACTCCTCTCCTGTACGTGTCAACCTGCAGCGTAATTACCACATCGTGAAGCTTTTACATCGAATCTGCTTGCTATCTCTCACCCTCATCCTCCGACTGATCTGGTGTCTGATATGTGTGGTCTCCAGTGGCGGGTCTTTCATCAAGTGGTGAGAAGAAATAAAGCCTCGCGTACCTTTCCTGCCACAGTCATTTGGCGTGCGGCTTTCGACATCTCAGACCATCAAGTTTGCGTGAAGGCCAGCGATAGTCCAGATACGCTTGCATATTGTACACAAGTGTTCTCGTGGGACGGTCGTCTTCCCGACGTGGAATTGAATACAAGTCCTTGACGCGGCACCACTCGTGATGGTGAGTCGATTTTAGTCGGACGATCAGCTCGTGGACAATGCGGACCCAGTCTTCGTCCTGCCACTCCTGATCGATCTTCTTCACCGGGCCATGCTGACTGTGGAGTGCCATACCGCTCTTCGCGATGCGTCTAACGAAGCGTTTCTCTTGCTTCTCATGATTTGAGACCTCGAATTGATCTTGTGTGTAGTACACCATACCTACCACAGAGCTTCGCCGCTCGTCGCCCCGAATAGATCGTCTCCGAACTCTCGAAAGATCGTGAACCACTCCATCAACATTTTTGCTGACCAAATGCATCGACTGTGGAGGAAACGTATCTCAATCTCTTTGGCAGTACCTCGAGATTTATCGATGATGAATCTGAAGACTCCGCGGAAATGCATGAGAGAATGGTCGTCCAAGTCCTCAACCATGGTTCGTTAGCGGTTCTGACGGAAAAGCTCCTTGGTCGTAAGCGTCCCGATGGGTTCCGGCCATTTGCAAAGGTCCGGCTTCAAGTAGCGTGGGGCTAAGTAGTGGTTGTTGTCGCGGGTAGCAGAAACTTCGAGGCGGTATTCAAACTTGTGAGGAGCTTGGAAGGATGCCGTGTTCTGCGTCAAAAGGTCGCGGGAAGTGACGATTGGCTTCAGAGCTAGGAGCAATTCCTCTTCATTACTGTTGCGCTGTTCCTCCATCAGACCTTGCTCACGTGAAATGCTCAAAGAGTCCATGCTTGGGCCGATCGAAGGAGCCATGCTTAGGCCGATCGAAGAGTCCATGATAGATACCTTGGACGTGGCCGTGCGTGGTCGAAGGAAAGTCCTGCTGAAGAAGAAGCTAGGAAATAGCTGATAGTGGGCGAAACGAGGTCCGAGCCATTGACAAGAGAATTGAGCAGAGGAGCCCAGAGAGCAGAACAGCGAGGTGCGAACAGGCGAGAAATCTATGAAGAACTTCAATTTCAAGACACGACTCGTGTAAGATAATATACTGCCAGGATGGCGTCTACTGCTGAAAGATCCTGTGGTGCAGCATATCTTGTGATATTGTGAGCACACCACGAGCTCGTCGCGCTACGGAACCACTACAACACGTGAAATGATACTCAACGAGTGGACCAATTTTGTCCAGCCACCTGCTTGCTTATGACCGCAAGAGATACTCTAAGATCGTCAGGGCATGCATTAAGCCGATTGACTGGTCAATATCATCTACTAGAGCTTGCTGCAGTGCCACGGAGTCCACATGTACTAACTTTCCAAAGGGGAAACGGACCGTGCGAACTTCTGCTGGCCTCCGTCAGTTCGTGCAGATACCAGCGATTGGGTCCAGATGAATGATGTTGTACCATCGTGTCATTCGGAAGGAAGACTCAATCTTCCAGATCCCCTCGACGGTTGCCTCGATATCTTGTGGTTGGATCTCTGGACCAGCAAGATGCTTCACCCAGACTCTGAAGGAACATGATCGTAGGATGATAAGCACCACAGGGTACTAGAAGAAACTGGCGCACGGCGGGGTGCACCAGTCGAGGAAAGCTTGTGTTCAGAGATGCATCTGCTGAGTCATCACCACATCTCACGGGTACCTAGATGCAGGGGGCAAATTCGGGACCCGGATTTTCTTGCATTTCAGCTTGATTACATCAAGTCCAACTTACTATCCGATCACCCATTCACAAGTACTCGCCTTCCTCAGAAACTGTTGTAACATGCCCCTGTGAGCCAAGTCGGGTCAGTCGATTCGCTGCCACCGTTGTTGTCTCTTTGGCGCAAAGCCTCACAATATCCAACGATCACTCTTGTACAGCTCTGCAATGTCCGGGTGATTTCGTTCCTTTCGCTTCATTCCCGTTCTGTCTTCAAGCATGGCTCCCATCATCCTTCAGATCGGCTTCTGGAACTGGCTCCCGACGGCTTCTGAAGTCCTCAGAGGTCTGTAGTACATGACCGTTGGCTCTGGAACCTTGCTCTCATACCCCAGAAGCCGGTCGAGTGCTTCATTCATCCGCTCCCACATACGCTCCTGGACAGTGTTGTTGCGGTGACCAGCGAACATGCCAGAGTACCTCTGGCTCTGACGGTCGAAATCGACGGCGGCGTAAACAGAAAAGGTGACACGCTCAGGGGGCTCTTCTCTCTCTCCGTCTACTTCGTTCCCCTTGTCGCAATCTCCGAATCGCTCTTGAGCGTCAACGGCCTTCCTGGCTAAGGCGCGGATCACGTCGTGTTCACGCGCCTGGTCGATGTTCCCTTGTTCATTATTGGTGAAACGTGACCAGATGACGTTGGGCGACAAGTGACGGGCGAACTGGCGAAATGTAAAGTACCATATGACAAAATCGTCTTCGTTGGGCCATGCAATGCTGCTTTCGAAGAAGCATACCTCGACGTCGCGAACAAGTCCATCGGAGTGGTGGATCAGGTATCGTAGCGCAGAACGAAGGTGATACAGGGCATGTTCCGAGAAGTCAGAGAGCATGATGCGACATTTGTTGGCACGGAAGAGCTCCACTTTGGCGAGTCGACCGAGTTCTCCTCCCGCCTTGCAGATCTCTGGCTCTTCATGATACAAGGTGAAAGGGCGGTCAAAGAGGCAGACGGCAGAGATGATCAGCCTGTCTTCATTAAACGCGTCGAGTAAATCGCCATCTTGGGCTGCTGCGGTGCAGATCTGCAAAGTCACATCCTTGGGGAGATCCGGCGTGACGGCCTTTCTTCCGGAGAAGATGTTTCCCATGTCTAATGTAATTGCGTCAAAGATTTGATGACTGCTGGTATGGTAGATCGAAATCTGCCTTTGTGTAAGCGATGGATGTGGTAGTTTTGAAGGTCAGGTCGTACCAGTCTGGATGACGAGAATTGAGTCTGTCTTGCTATGAGCGACAGGTATGGTGGTCGTTCTATCCGATTCTTGTCAATTGTTGATTGATGACAGCACGTGTGATTCGACGAGGTGGTGAATGTAGGTGAAAGGTGAATGTAGATGGAAGTTGAAGGTAGACGCAAGATGAAGTAGGGAGTATTCCAACTTGATGATTGTTGTGAGTCCCCATCTTTGCCGCTTCCACGCCATGACCTCGGTCTGGCCTGAAGTCACGTGCAAAATGAAGCTGGGCTAACCAGCGATGCCAGAGCCGGGTTTTTCGATTATTTCTGCTTCTGCCGAATCCTGCCGGCAAGTCAAGCGAATCATCATGCAGCCTCAGACACAAAGCCGGCATATGCCCCAGCAACCCGCCGCGCTCGGGACAGCAGCAACCATAACAGTGAGAATCCATAGCCGGATCCAAATGCAGTACCACCATGGTCCAGCCCATCATACCTTTCTCCACATCGTCCAAAGTCCACCTTCTATCATCAGAGTGACTTGGCCCATCTCATCCGCAAGTGGTCTTCGACTCTCACGGGTGGATTCAAAGGCTTCTCTCCAGGTTCCAGACAGGTAGGCAAGCATTCAATAACTTGGTCCAGAGGTCCCTCGTTGAAGAAGACGACCGAGTAGCGATCCTTGTCAGACACTGGCCGAGTGACCCTGTGTAATGTTGACGTGTACTTTCCGTTCGTCCATCGTTCTGTGTCCAATCTCAGTCCACTGTCTTCATGTGGAACTCTGCACTCACCCATCATATCTCCAATGTTGACGACAAAGGCATCACGGACCGGCGTCACAGGATGCCATGTCTGTGTCGGCTTATGAAAGACCTCGAGACCTCCAACTAGTCCGAATCAGTGAATCGCTGATCTTTCAACCAGTGGAGAAGAAATATACTCACTATCATCCTGCATCAACAACGTCATCGCCCCGAAGTCCGTATGCGCCCCAATCCCCCTTGTCCTCTCCGCCGCCTCAAGCGTAGTAGGAGGATACCTATGTGCCCTACACATCTGAATCGCTACAATTCATCAGACAAAGCCCTTTCTCCCAGACCTTCTTTGTCCACGCTCACCATCATCCCCATCGACAAACCCATCAAACGCCCCTTCCTCCAATCCCAACGTCAACGCCATCAACCTAAACATCGTCCGACTCAAACCCCTCACCGCCTCGAAATACGCCTCAAACGTCTCCCTGAACCCCGGCACATCCCTTTCTTCAGGCCACTGATTGCTGCCCTGCAGAAACCTGGTCGAGTCAGGCCGCTCGTTGGAGATCATGAAACCCTCTTTCATGTCGTCGAAGCCGGGCTCGAGTTTCTGCACGCCAAGACGCTCGTACCCGCGGAAGCAAGGGGAGTTCTTTGTGTCCAGCGCGGCCTTTGTCTCCATGGGGAGGCGGTAGAAAGCGGCTGTTTGGGTGAGCATGGCGGCGCGTAGAGAAAGAGGGACACTGTGGCCGGTGATTTGGAAGAAGCCGGGGGAGTGGCATGCGGTGCGGAGTTGGGTGATGATTTGGGTGGTGTGGGTTGGGGAGGAGGGGTAGCCTGAGATGTCGATCACGGGGATCGAGAAGGGGACGGGGGTGGCGTGCATGGTTGAGTGTTCACTTGGGATTCAAAAGGCAGTAATTGAGGATGGTGGAATAGATGATGTCGATGGTCAGGTGCTACACATTTGATACCAGAGTACTGGATGGTATGATAAGGGTGGAATTGGTGGTTGATTTGCTCCACAGATCGGGCAAGGCAGATTTATCCCTTCTGCCGCTACCATTGCTCACCCATTGGAAACTCTACTGAATGTCAACAGCGAGGTGGATCTGACACTATCTGTTGACTGATGATCGAATGATCGAAGTGTGGAATGTATGCAACAAGTACTTTTATATGCTATGCATTATCTACAATGCGTCTGTTATCTACTGGTAAGTATTCAATCTGGTATCTTGCGTCAAGACAGTCATTCTCTTTCGCTCATCATATACACTTCGTCCTTCTCTTGAGTTATGCAGGTGACGACCTCCCTTTCGAAGGCGTCATGCTGTATGGCTGCAACACCTTCTTTGCGTTCGTGATCCGCCATGCCAAGTTCTTAACACTACCGTCAGCGATCACCACTTCAGGTGCAAACTCGATGCCGAACCTATTGTTGTCAGCAACCATTCGATACAAGCCACGGATCAAGTGACTCACATGTTCAACACGGCAAACACCACCCTCCTCGCATACCTTCCATCCCTCTCGATTCCCCCGGGGAACTCCTCCTCCGCCGTCTCCGGCGCAAACTCAGGATCCCTATCGAAACAATTCCTCACGACAGGCAACAACGCCTCCTCGACAGCCTTCCTCATAGCCATTCCACTATCATCCCTCACCACCTCATCCTCATCGAATCTCGGTACCCTGACCTCGAACGGCCGACTCACAGCCATCACTCTATGACTTCCCGCATGATGCAGGCGAAACTCAAACACGCCCTGCGTCCACCACAACTTATCCCCGCTGAACACGACTTGTCCCGTATGCTTGGCCTCCCCTTCGGCAACCTGGATGTGGTCGTCCTCCATTATGCCAATTTGAGCAGAGACATCATCCCACGCCTCCTTTGTCGTGCCCACCCAGCGTCCCTGACTGCTGATCCGCGTCACCTCCCGACTCGGGTTATCAGCGACCATGTACAAGCCGACCCAATCACTCTCACTGTGCCCGGCGGGCGCAGTCCAGCGCACAGAGATCGGTGCGCCGTACTCCAGCACCACAGACCTCGGGCCTTCGCTCTGCGCCGCTTTCTGCGCGACGACGCTCTCCTTCCTGCTGTTACGGTCGCTGCCCTGCACGACTGTACCCGATACATCGAGCGCGTAGTCCTTGGGGTCCACGCCGGCGAGATCAGCGGGGAGGCGGGAGATGGTGATGCGCGCGGGGTAGTGACGGAAGAGAGTCCGGGTGTCTTTGACGAATGTATCCATGCCGGCGGCGAGTTTAGGGCGGGCGGAGTCGACGAGGTCTTCCACGAAGTCGAGGGTTTCCTCGAGGACGCGGTCGACACTGCCTTTCCATTTTCGCAGGGGCCGAGGCAAGGCGCGGGATACGGAGCGGGAGACGCCCGAGTCTTGACGAAGGGACTCGCCGTAGAGTTTTTGCATGTGAGGGCGTTCGATGAATTGGATGAAGGCTAGGGTGAGGACGTGGGAGAGGAGGGCGAGGAAGAAGATAGCTTTGGAGAAGGTGATGATGGCTGCGCCCCAAACGCCAGCGAGACCGAGCACGCGCTCCGGATTGTTGAGGAAGCGGTAAATGCCAGAGTAGGTGAGCTTGTTGGGTTTCTGGTCGAAGAAGAAGTCGCCGAAGAACCAGCCGAATTCGCCGAGGGACTCGTAAATGGATGCGACGGTCCATAGTTGCAGTACAATCATGGCAGCGCCCAGGACGTGTCGGAGAAGGGCGAGAGAGTAGGACCAGTTTGGTGGAAGATGGTACATTTTCCAGCAAGCGCAGATGAAGGTTGTGTAGGTGAGAGTCATGGAGAAGTGGTAGAGAGATTTCCATTGCCGCCAAGCTTCTTCGGTGGATTCGCCGTACTTGACAAAGTGGCGGGTCCATTTCTTCTTGTTGCTTTGGCGGTCGAGGACGAAGCCAATACCGAGGGAGTACCAGAGGCGGGTGGCGATGGCGAGGGCTACGAAGTAGAATTGCCAGAAGCGGTTGGTAGGTGAGAGGAGAGCCGTGCTGTAGAGGATGAATTGAGTGATGAGGACAGAGACGTCGGTAATGCGATACAGATCGACGGTACCAATCAGGTTGTGAGCTGGAGATGGATTGGCCGTGGACGCCATGGGTGGGTAGCCATTGATATGACCAGCATCGTGGCTCGCCGAGGACGAGTCATCATCCTCCTCATCAGAGACTGCAGGTAGGTTGAGGTGCGATCGTTTCTTGGTCGGTCTTGGTGGCGGATTGTACGTCTTCTCAATGTGGGGATTCTCGACGAAAGCAAGAAATGCGAATTGAGCCGCATGGGCGACGATGGAGATGAACAAGACCTTGTAGCTAGCTGCCATGAGCGAGATTCCGTAGTAGCCAGCATACCCAACAGAGTACATGGGATGCGGTGCCATCTCGAACACGCCATCAAAGGTGAGCTCTTGATCGATTAGGTAGAAAAAGTCACCCCAGTACCATGCATAGTCTTTGACGACTCGGTGGGCGTCCAGCTTGACCCACAAGTTGAAGAGGACCAGGGCTACACCGCATGACCATCGAGCGACAGTCATGGCGAAGTTCTCACCCTCTGGTCGGCCCCCGCAGGCAACGGCAAAGCAGCAGTAGGAGACAAAATCCGACATCAGGATCAGGTCCACCAGTCGGCGAAAGAGCAACCAAGTATTGTACTCAAGGGGTGCCTCCTCGAACTTGTAGTCTTTCGGGATCTTCGCTTCCATCTCACGCTTGATCATCTTGTAGAGCGAAGGATTCGGGTTCTTGCCAGAAGCAGGATTCTCGAAGATGCGTGATCGCCTCGCCCAATTCGTGAGCATGCGCTGGTTGGATTGACCATAAAGCAGCCAGCCGATCCCGGCATTGTATGCAGCTCGCCAGGAAAGGAAGACGAGGGCAAATAGTGGAACTGTGACAGTCCTGGGCAGAAGGAATAGTACACCGACGAAAAAGGCGAGGACCACGATGACAGCCACGTCAGATATGTTCTTTGGTTGCGTTGGGTCAAATAATTGCGAAACCATATCGTGGGTTTGGGGGACGGTGAAGACTACACACACGACAAGTATCAGCTATTGATGATCCAGCAGGGTCACACATTGGTTTGGTCGCGTTCGGGAGAGCAAGAGCTGCGTATGGGCGGTACAGTCTACGGGCTATCCGAGTTGCGCCAGGAGGGATTGGGAAAATTATGCTTAGGTTCGACGCACCTGTGCCATCTGGAGTCCGTCCATATGTCCTCTTCTCTTCATCACGCTTCTTTGACCGCTCCTCGGACTTGTTCAAGTCCTCTACCGTGGATTTTGCATCTTCTGGCGACGTAGCCTTCCGAGGCTTTGATGGGTCATTCGGTAGTCGTTCTCGTAGCGATTGAGGCTCGTTGCTGCCATTTACGGCGGTGGAACTCATGCTTTCGAGTCACCGGAAACATAGGATGCGAGTGTTGAACTGCAATCCGGATCGAGGGCGAGTTGAGGTCTTGAAACGTGAATAGAGGGGAAGCGGATGAGGATCAGTAGCTTGGCGAAAAGGTGGAGCAGTACCTTTCACGTGCCAGGAAAGACTTCCAAAAGTACGTCGAACATTCTCATGTGCCGTGACGGCACCTTTCCAGTCAAATTGCTGCTCTTTTCATCCTGCGGGCCAATCAATCGACGCCGTCTCGATCGAGCGTCCAAAGCAGAAGGTGGATTCGCAGAACACGGCCGGCATCGCGAGTCTGAAATGACTGCTGTGGTGAGATTGAATGGTCGAGAGGGTACGGTGCACAAGTGAGAGCTCAGATATACGCAGCGAGAAGAAAGAACGACTCTTAATTCACGATAACATTGATAAGATTCTACTCCTCGACACCGGCTCTGCAACGTGCAGTCCCACGACCCTGAGACCAAACACGGAGCTACGTATGGCTTGACTCGTCCGTGCCGATCGCGCGGTACATCTTTCGATCAGACGTCCAGCAGCTGCCGGCTGCACGTTCTCCCTTGCGCAGTGTGCAAGAGTCGAGTCGACTCACGACGTCACCAATGTGGGTTTTCATACTCAGCATGAAGCAAGCAGTTGGCATAGGGGCTGACCCTCTCTCTAAAAAGTACTTCAAGTTTCGTAATGGAAGCGCTGTTCCTCGCTATTCGCTGTTCATGTGAACAACCCCCATGGAAAGTGCATCTGACACATGACAACGTTTCTTTCACCTCAAGCTCAATTCCTCTGTGCCGCCAGTGCCTCGCGGCGCTTCATCTTATCGGCTGTCCTTTGCAAAGCATTCCTGATATCGCTTCCTCTCTTGAACTCGGCGAGGTCGTAGTAGTTCGGGGAGATATCCTGATCATTATTAGCATGATCCAATTGTGTCAAAACCAGATGCCACTTACCAATAACCACTCAGGCTTGACCGCGGTCACTGTCCGAATGTAATTCTTACTGGTCAAGACAAACTCATTGTACAAGACCCATTCTGCGTCCGTCCCCAAAACTGTACTGGGATGCAGCAGGACACTTTGCTCGTCTTTGACCGTCACATATGTCTTGCCGCTCGATTCGCGCTTGGCAACTTGCATGAAGAACCCGCTGACGAGAGCACGCCGGATGTTCTCGTAATACTTCTTGTCCTCGAAAGGCGTGCTCATGAGTTCAATCTCGTTCCGCTCCATTATGCGCTTCAGCTGGAGACGTACGTTATCAGCCTGCTGCAAGGCACGGTACGAGAGGAAGTGGTCGTGGCACCACTGTTTGGGATTTTCTTGTGCTGACGGTGATTTGAAAGCATGATACACGTTGAGCATGGTGAGATGATCACCGTCCGGGTGGGCGAAAAGATCCTTCATCTCGTCTGCTCGTTTGCGTGCATTTGCTGGGCGGACAAAGATTTGCGGGACCGAGAGGAGTGCTGTGAGAGACAACATCTCATTGCTGCAGTAGAACTCGGGCGAGCTGATCAGCATCACAGCGAGTGCCGGGTCGAGAGGGAAGTCCGACGCCAGACGACCAAGATGCGTAAGTTCGCCTTCATCATCCAAGCATGCAAGATAGTTCAGCTCTTCCAAGGCACGCATGAGAGTCTCCGGGGCGGGGGGATCCATCAAGTCGAAATGCACAAGGTCATCGACACCTAGCTTCTTCAGTTCTAGAACAGTTGATGCCAAATTTGACCTCAAAATTTCTGGGTATGACTGCTCGATCAGTTCTTTCTTGAACGCAGCCTCAGTGTAGAGTCTGAAGGATTTCCCCGGCTTGGTACGTCCTGCACGACCCGCACGTTGCTGCGCAGAAGCCTTAGAGATGGGTGAAACGAGCAATGATTCGACTCGTATTCGTGGATTGTAGACCTTCTGCTTGCTGAATCCAGGATCAATCACGTAGACGATACCGTCGATTGTGAGCGACGTTTCCGCGATGTTGGTAGAAACGATACACTTCCTTCCTGGACGTCCGCCTTGTCTGTATGGCTTTGGCGCCGGTTCAAAAATCCTTTGCTGCTGTGCTGGCGGTAATGTACCATACAGTGGATAGGTCTTCAGCGGTCCTGCGTCCGCTTCTCTGGTCATTTCGTCGACTTCCAGATTAATCTTCCTGCAAGCATCTTCAATCTCTTCTTCTCCAGTCAGGAAGAGCAAGATATCTCCTTCCGGTTCCGTGGCATGAATTTGAAGGACAGTCCGTATCGCAGCCTCCACATAGTCCTTCTCAGGTTCAGGAGTGTAGAAGATCTCTACGGGATGCGTACGACCTGGCACTGCAAGCAGTGGAGCATTGTTAAAATACTTCTGGAATTTCTGCGCATCCAGGGTAGCAGACATGATAATCAGCTTCAAGTCTGGCCTCCTACCGACCACTTCCTTCAACAGACCCATCAAAATATCAGTAGCCAGGGTCCTTTCGTGAGCCTCGTCCAAGATGATGGTGCTGTATCGTGAGAGATTGTGATCGTTCATTGCCTCCCGCAGCAGCATACCGTCCGTCATGTATTTCATAATCGTTTTCGGTCCAGTCATATCCTCGAAACGAATGCTGTACCCCACCTCCTCGCCCAATGTCACGTCCATCTCCTGCGCTACACGCTGAGCTACTGACATTGCAGCAACACGACGGGGTTGTGTACACGCCACGACTTTGCCCTGCTCTTGCGGTAGATCATCGAAGAGAACGAATTGAGGTATCTGTGTCGTCTTTCCCGAACCAGTCTCGCCTACAAACACAAGAATCTGAGACTTCTGGTACATCTCGAGGAATTCATCTCTTTGCTGGTGTACAGGAAGATTTCTTCTGGTTTTCAAGATGCTGAAATATCGATCTGAGAGCTGTCTCCCGGTAAATGGATTGAGTGGACCATCTTCTGCGGTCTTGGCCAGCTTCGAAGTGGTCTGATGGCGCTTCATGCCTGGTATGCTGGGACCGTTGCCCCTGCTCGCCCCGTTCGAGTATCCATTCGACCCATTCTCATACACATTTTCGGCGTCGTCATGCATGTGTGCCAAGTAGGGATTCTTCGAAGGGTCCATCTTCTGTCGCTTGGCCGGGTTCGTATCTTCCTCGCGAGAGCGCTTATCGGCCATGTCTAGAACATCAAGGTTGCGATGCGACTCACTTGTGGTGGAAGTTCACCTTGTCGATAAAGATGTGGTGACGTTTTAATCCTCAATTGAGGGGTGGTGACTTCTATAACACAAGACTGTCGTGTTGACTGAGTGACTGACTGAGGCTATCAGATAAGGTCGCCGTTGCCAGATGCTAGCGTTTCAAGAGGCTGTGGAGGAAAGAATGATTGCAAGAGTGATCTGTTTCTGGCGGCGACCAAAAAAATTCCGTAGGGCTGAAGAAATCTTGGCACGGCGGAACCCCTCCGCCACCAATTTTCATCTTGTATAGAGTAAATTGTCATTTCTTTTCGTACTCGTCTGGTATTCGGATATCTCCCGCTATTTCCCTGCCGTGAAGGGCGATTGTAACGCCGTATCCCGAATATGGTGCAATAACATATCTCCAGCACAGATATTGAGCTTAAGGTCCTTCCAAGATGGACGCAGCAGAAGCCTCTGCGGCGTCGCAGCAGCCGGTATTTTATATCGGCCACCATGATGCCAAGCGGGACGACGTGGTATCGCTAGAGCTCATGGACAGAGCACGGCTCATCGGCGTGGGTAAAGTCTTCTTCAAGATCATTCATGCCTCTAGCTGACACAGATAGTATGACATGATCACCTCTCCGGTCACCAACGCAACATTTCGGAAGCATGTGGTTGAGCTGATGCAGAGTCATCGAGAGCTACGTGCCTCAGATCGCTCACTCCCGTTACCGCTTGTGCCATCTCTTGGTCCCTCTTTCACGACATTGCACCCCACTGATGCCATACCGTCCATGATCGCCGTGCTCAGTCCATGGGCTGATGTGACTTCCTCGGATCCCTTGGTAGCACACATATCACGACAGGTCGTCAGCGTGGAAATCGAGTATGCCGCGTTCTGTGGAGTCAGCAATGTCATTCTGCCGCCTTTGTTTCGGAATCAGTACGCGCCATCTCCAGAAGCCGTTTCTGCATATGCAGACATGGTGGCCCGATCTCTATGCATTGGACCTTACCTTCAGATCATCGTGTCAATTCCTATGGATAATCAGAAACCAGCGTCAGAAGACACCGTTTTATCGATGCAAGATATGGGCGAGTCTTCTCCTGTCAATGCCACAGTTGTTGATTCAGGCGATCCGCTGTCGTCGTGGGACTCGTGGAACCATATACGAGCCACATGCAATTACGCTTCTAAGTTGGCGATATGTAAGTCAACCCACTCATCCAAGTGTCTTCATATGGCGGATGTCAGACTGACATTCGTTAAGCTCTCAGTGTACCACGTCTTCTACCAGACGAACATATCCAGTCCCGTTGGTACTCTGAGCCTATGCGAATCTTGTCTTTCTCAACATCCACGTTCGCCGCCAATCCAGGAGGCTACCCTGTCTTATCCAAAGCACACCAGGCTCTTCTCACACGCTATACCAGGCTGCAACAGCCACCTTGGCTGCTAATTTCCGGGGCTTCTGAGCTACCACTTCCCGCTACGAGCAATGGGCTGTCCCCCGGTCCCACCCCTGCAGAGGCCGCCGTCATGCCGGCTCAGCCGCCTGTACAAGCTCCGAGACTGGCTTACTTGAGATATTTGCAAAGGAGTCAGCCGCCACTCCCACCACTAGCACGCTTTGCGCAGGGTTATCAAGACTTCCTCCAATCACCTCTACAACCTCTCACTGATAATCTCGAATCGATAACATACGAGGTATTTGAGAAGGATCCCATCAAGTACGCCTGGTACGAGCAAGCGGTTGCTTTGGCGTTGAAGGATCTCCACGACGAGTTGAAGAGACCAATCATCGTTGCTGTCGTTGGTGCTGGTCGAGGACCACTGATGACCAGATCTATCATGGCCAGCAACACCACCGGGATCCCTATCGTACCATTCGCAGTCGAGAAGAATCCCAATGCCTATGTCCTTCTTCAGCGACGAAACGCAACCGATCCTCTTTGGGCCGGTCGCGTTCAAGTCGTCAAGACTGATATGCGTTCTTGGGTCGGACCTACAGACGCGAATAGTAGCCCCGCCAAGGTCGATATCCTAGTCTCCGAGCTCCTCGGTTCATTTGCAGACAACGAGCTATCTCCCGAATGTCTGGATGGTGTGCAGCATCACCTTGACCCTTCGCATGGCGTTTCCATCCCGCAGTCATACACAGCTTGGGCATCACCAATATCGTCACCTCGCATACATGCTGATCTGCTGCACCGACCAGCAGATCCTGAGAAATGGAGTCTGCCGTACGTGACCATGTTGCATCAGTTCAGCTATCTCAGCCACACAGACGAGGCGCTACCACCAACCTCAGCAGGCCTGCTTTCTTTCTCACCATCTATTCAACAGTGCTGGGAGTTCTCACATCCACTTCCCAAATCTGTCCTAGATCAGTCGGCCACTCGGAAACAAGGCGGTCCTCTTGCCTCCGGAATTTGCGGAGGAGACGGTTGGAACGAGCACAATTCTCGATCATGCCACCTTGTCTTCCCGGTCAAAGATATCAGTAGAGGCGTGTGCCATGGTGTGGCTGGCTACTTCGAGACTGTTCTCTACAAGAGCCGAGACGGCACAAAGGTGGTTGAGCTATCAATCAACCCCAACTCCATGGATCAGAAGAGCAGAGACATGATCAGCTGGTTCCCCATCTTCTTCCCGCTAAAGGCGCCATTGCATGTCCCCGACGCTGCTGAGATCAGGCTGGATATGCACAGGAAGACCGACGACAGGAAGGTGTGGTATACCTGGCAAGTCGCCGTGTGGGTTGAGATCGGAGGAAGATGGCAGAGGACAGCAGAAAGTGAAGTGCACAGCAGTGAGCAGAATGGATGCTTAATGTAGGAAAACGCGCTCTTCGACAGGCGACGGGCTGGTGCAAGAAGATACCCCAAAAGCGAGGTTTTTCATCAAGTCATATTGCTGTGTCCGATCATGCTCTGCGAATCTCCCATTTGAGATCCTTGATGCTCACTTCCTCGCCTGCCTTCTCATCTGAAAGTCTTGTCAGTACCAGCATGGCGTGAAGATAGACCAATATCGCTCACCATAATCGAACCATTCACCTTCCGTCAGATCAATCCCTTCGAACTTTGTGTTGGATTCTACACCTTTAGCTAGCCAATCGCCCTACCATTGGTCAGTCATGCCAATCACTTGTGTGCCAGAATAGTCCTACGTCTGGCTTATATTCCACAAACTCCAGTCCTCGGCAATCGAAAGCAATGATGTTCACTGCCTTTGCTGGGCTCTGTGTCTCGTACGCTTTCGGTGCGTCTGTGATGTTGGCCGAGTGCTCGCGCTGGCAATGTCAGCCGAAGGTGATGTCTGATGGGTCGATAACCTACTTTGCAGTTCTTGCACCTCCAGACAAAATTTGCCTCGCCTCTGCTCCCCGAAAGTTCGTTCTTCTCCTGTGGTGGCGTTAGTGTGGGCACCTCGAAGGACATATAGCAATGAGACTAACGAATCTGCTCACGCTGACCCAATTTGGATGAACTTCTCTACAAGATGTGCATTGTACTTTGAAAGTGTAGTAGAATGGTGAGTCCTCGGTGTCTTGTGGTCGCAGCTCTGTCACCCTGCAGCTAATTAGAAAGCAGAGTGACATCCGAGGGACACAGCGTACCCCTGAAGATCTGCTGTCAGAGCGAGAGCTAGCATCTCATATGATGAGGAATTTGAAGCCGTTCAATGCTTTGCTCGAAGGATGTTGGTGGTCAAGTGCTTGTGCTGCCATACCAGATCGCCAAGCTTTTGCTTCCGAGATCTCCCTGACCTCATTCGGCTTCATTTCTTTTGCTGACAACACCACCGTCAACCCCGTTCAACTCGATTGATCGTTCTGCTTTCGCCCGCTTCCAGGCGGCTTCATCATGCAGACGGTGTGGAACAGAGTCGCTCAGACGCGGGTCCCATGCCACAGTTCCGCACGAGCAGTCAAGTCTTGTGTCGCTCGACAAACAGCAACGACAGCTGGTAAACGACCAACTAAATTCCTCACGTCAGCAACACTACTCTATTCTGGTATCTTTGCCGTCGCTGCTACGACAGATGCATTGGTAAAGGAGAAGAGGAGAAAGCAATGGGACGAAGCAATCGCAAATGCGAAACAAGGAATCGAGAAGGTGGAAGGACGGACACGAGGGATACGGCATGGTCAGATGGAGGAGCTGATCGAGCTCGATGGTCTTTTGGATCTCGCGGATGCTGAGTACGAGACGCCTGATGCAACGGACGGAGTCAGGGCACTTCCGGGCCACACTGGGCAATCTCTACATCAGTCGGTTTTTGCTCCTCAATCAATATATGCTTCACGGGGATGGCAACAGGGTCATTGGCAGCGGCGTTTGAGTCCAAAGAAGATCCAATTGACAGAGCTGGCTATGGATAAGATGACTCTGAGGCTGCTGCTGTGGTTGAATCCCAAGGACATTGGCGAGTTTGCCATGGAAGGCTTCACTGAAACATTCCGACAGCTCGTGGGCAGGCCGCGATCGGAACTCGATTCTCTAGTAGCTTGGCTTGACAGCAACATCCGCGCCACCAAGTCACTTGACAGATCAGTCGAGGCCGAAGAGCTGGCTCCGTATCGAGGATTGCTCTCGAGGTATTCTTCTGGGGTCACACAGCAGAGCCTGCACAATGCGTCTCTGCTTGAGTCCAACATCACATGGATGTTCCAGCGACATCGGAACGGCGAAATAACCTACAGGCAGCTCATTTTGGACATGCTGCACAACATCACTGTTTCGCCCGCGCTACCGACCCTGCAAAGCTTCAATAAGATCCTTGACGGCTTGAGCGCCACCAACACCTTGCCAAGGGTCACGGAGTATGTCATTCGTGCGATGCGAACGTGCCATGTCAGGATGAATGAAGAAACAGTCATCATCATTCTCAATCACTTTCGACGGACTAACAACTATCAACAATTCTGCAAATACTCTGAGCTCATCCAAGGTCAGCAAGGTGGACTTTGGGTTGCGCGGGCCGATGTCCTCATAACCGACGCATCTTCAGGCCGGCTTGTGCGAGAGAATCGGTTTGGGAAGGACAGGATCATCCAAAAGATGACGCCTACTCCTGGGGTATTCCAGGCCCTGATCGACGGAATCCTCTATTTTGACGGTTTCGACGCGGCAGCGAGGACAATTAGAGACATGGCAGCATCAGGATGGGGCTTGTCAATGCGAGGTTTGACGTCTCTTCTCCGAGAGTGCATGGATAACAGCCATTGGGAAGGAGGTGCAGCAGTCTGGGAGCAGATCAAAGCTGTACACAATCGTACGAAAACTAGTGGACAGCCAGAGAAGATTCAAGCAGGGACATACGCCACCATGATGAGGCTCTGCATTCTCTGCGATCAGAAAGTGCAATATGAGACAGTTTGCAAGGAGGCCATTGCATCGAAGAATTCGACAAAAAGTTTGTTGCAGTATATGCAACGGCTTAAAGAAGCTGGGCCACATCCCAAAAGAGCCCGAAGGGCCATCCAACCTACTCAACATGAGCGAACAAGTATCGCAGCTGTATCAGGTACTTCGGCAGCCGGAGATGTAGATATAACAGTCGCCATCGCCAACGACAAAGTTGCCACAGAACGTAAAGCCGAGGACGCCACGGAACATGGCAAGTTATGGACTAGGCTGGCATCCATCAAGCTCGGATCGCCTGCGCAACACACCGCTGAGTCGGCGCAGAATTTGCTGGAGCCTCAAAACTCGCTGCCCCTTGATGCGCAGACCTTACAAGAAGGACTGGTCAGCGCTGTGGCTCAGCGTCCGAGCGTCGTAGCGTCAAGTACGGAAGACCCGGGCGCAGGAGACTCGGTATCACCGTCGGCGATTGAACTGTCGCGACAGCAGTCGAGTCATTCTCGGACAAAAAGTACGATCTCGGTCTTGGACCGCAGTCAGCTCTTAGGATTAAGCACATCATCCACTGAGCTAGACGTTTACGAAATTACCGAACGGCCGATGAACATGATCGCATGGGGCGGAGAAGGTGCATATTGCTGAGCTGTGTAAATAGATATGTACATAAACACAAGAGGAAACAGACCTCATAGATCTTTCAACATCACCCGTGCATTGCACCTGTACCTTCCTACACCTGCTCACCCAAAATCCGCGCCGCCCTATAAAATTGCTCCCCGACCAGCGCCAACCCCGCCACCCACAATCCGCTCCTCAGCAGCGTATACTTATTCCTCCTCGTCGTTACATACGCCACATTATACGCCAACCTCACCGCGAGAAAGCTATATACAAACCTCAACGTCTCAGCACTGACACTCTTGCCCGTGAGTATCCCCCCCTTACCCACCCCGTCCGCCAACAACCCAATGATCACCGCGCTGGCGAATAACGGGAACGACTCGAGATTGTTCTTGTGGGCAGACTCGCAGCGCTCGAATTTGGCGAATTGCTCAGGCGACAGCTTCTCTTTGAGGCTGGCGATGTATGTCGAGGAGCGGGGGTTGCGGTTGTCGAATTTGGAAATGTCGCCGCCGCAGGCTATGTTCAGGGCGAAGGAATGGGGGACGACGGAGAGGATGTAGTATGCTGGGATGGAGATGACGGCGAGGTTGGGGGCCATAGCTGCTAGGTGTGTCTTGGCAATGGGCAAGGAACTTGTATGGGATTGTTTTGCAATTCGTGTCGGACGGATTCAGGAGAAGGAGGAGACTAGCTTGCAGTGAAGTGGAAGCCTAGAACTGGGTGGAGCTTGAGATCGGCCTCGGTATCAGTGCGGAGGTGGCAGGTGAAGTCGTCCCGCGAGTTCTTGGAAGATCGACCAATCGGAGTCGACGAAGCTGCGGCCCGGAGGGGCGCCAAGTGGCGGCGGCTCAAGGAAAGTTTGGGGGAGATTTTTGTGACTGATGTGAAGATTGTTAAGCAACTCTGTCACACACACGTCTGTACATATCACAATTCTACTCGAATACCTCCTGGTCTGTCCGCACTATCGCAGGTGCTTATATGATCTCATCGGCACGGTCCAACTTCACAGCGTTTGCATTTGAGTCACTCGGCGTTCAAGATGTCTATGGATCTGGATTCTTCGACGGTTCCTATTGGGCAACTACAAAGGCCACAGACGACAGCGACGTAGGGTCCAACTTTGTCAATGTATTTGAGTGGATCGCTGACTTCAAGCTTAGAATTCTGTGTTGCAACTGCGGTGCGCCCATCGACGGAACACAGGCAGCCGGCGCTCTCTGCTATGATTGCATCAAACTCACAGTCGACATTTCTGAAGGGATCCAGCGGGAAGGAACCTTACACATGTGCAGGGACTGCGATAGATGGCTATCTCCACCAGCTCAGTGGGTTGTAGCATCTCCCGAGTCAAGAGAGCTGCTTGCCCTTTGTCTCCGGAAGCTACGAGGGCTCAGCAAAGTCCGGATCATCGACGCCTCCTTCATCTGGACCGAACCACATTCGCGGAGGGTGAAGCTCAAGATTACCATCCAGCAAGAAGCTTTTCAGGGGACAATACTACAGCAGACCTTCGACGTTGAATTCGTACAAGCATACCAGCAGTGCCCAGACTGCCAGAAGAGTTATACACACAACACATGGCGTGCGGTCGTCCAAGTACGACAAAAGGTTCCTCACAAGCGAACTTTCCTCTACCTCGAGCAGTCAATCTTGAAGCACTCTGCACACCGCGATACCATCAACATCAAAGAAGTTCACGAGGGTATCGATTTCTACTTTGGAGCACGAAATCATGCCGAGAAATTTGTCGATTTTCTCAACTCAGTCACACCAGTACGGACGAAGAAGTCGCAAGAGCTCATCTCGCAAGACGTTCACACGTCCGTCAAGTCTTACAAATTCTCATTCTCTTGCGAGTTGGTACCTATCTGCAAAGATGATCTGGTGGCATTGCCCACCAAACTAGCTAAGCAAATCGGCAACATCTCACCTCTTGTTCTCTGCTATCGAGTAGGTACGGCCATCAACCTCGTTGACCCAAACACTCTCCAGACAGCCGACGTCTCTTCACCGATCTACTGGCGATCACCGTTCAGAGCACCACTCGCGGATGTGACGGATCTGGTCGAATTCATTGTCATGGATATCGAGCCTTTGGGTCCAGTCAAAGGCCGCTGGGTTCTTGCGGACTGCACTGTCGCTCGTGCTTCGGATCTCGGTGTCAACGACAATACGTACCTCTGCCGAACACATCTCGGAAGTATTGTCAATGTCGGTGACTCGGTGATGGGCTACATGCTCAGCGGCACGCAGTTCAACAACCCAGAGTATGAGGCGATCGAGGCATCAAAAACGTACAGCAGTACCATTCCTGATGTGGTACTCGTCAAGAAGGTCTATCCTCGTCGTCGAAAGGCAGGTGGCGCGTCAAAGCGCAACTGGAAGGTCAAGCGTATGGTGAAGGAGGAGAGTGAGATGGCTCCAAGAAAGCAAGATCAAGCCAGATTGGAGCGAGACTTTGAGATGTTCCTGCGGGATGTAGAAGAAGATGAGGAGCTGCGACAGGGCATGGCGCTCTACAAATCGCAACAGCAACGTGAGGAGCAGGAGATGAGCGTCGACGGTGAAACAGAAGACGGCGACGACGAGCAACTCCGGATACCCATGGAGCAATTGCTTGACGAATTTGAGGAAATGGGCATCGACGAGAACGAAGGCGAAGAGGCGTAGTCACTTCCAAACTCAAATAGAAACGAACATCACGAACCCGACATGCATCCTGTGCAAATTCATAGACATTAGCATTACCCCCCAATCCCGTCTCCCCCACTCCCCTATCGTCACCTCGTCGTAGCATTCGTACTCAAAAACAACACACAAGCAGCAACAATACTACTCGCCACCACCGTGAAAACCACCTGCGTCTTCCACCCCGTCTGCACAATCGCTTGGCGACGACTGTACTTTGTCACGGTCTTGATGTAATTACTCAGCCCGGAGACCAGACACGCAAGCGATAAGCTCCAGAAGACGATGCCAAAGGGAAAGGCCATACGGCGCTCGATATCTGTGGGGCGGTGTTTGAGATGGAAGGAGATGGTGATGGCGACCGAGACGACGGCCATGTAGGTGCTTAGGCGGAGCCAGGATAGAAAGGCTGGGGAATCAGCATTCGAGCATTCAATCATGGCGTCGAGTGTGGAAGGTGGATCAAGAAAGACAATTTGCTGGTGACGGTATGGGAGGAGAAGAAAGCCATACTTCGTTCGTTAGCGGCGTGGTCCCGCGCGTCCGAGTCGGAGTTGTCGAAGAGGAGGACGCCGGTGTAGGGGCGGGCGCGGAAGACGGGGCGGTCGTAGTCATTGCTCCTGCCATGCGTTAGTATGGGAGAGAACGTGGAGGGTGGGGATCATTGACTGGTGTATTATGACGGGTTTGGATGGGCTACCCATGTAAAAAGCATTGAAGGGCTCAATTTGGGGTTCGTCGGAGGGGATGGCGGGCATGATTATATTTGACCTTACAGCCACCGGTAAGTATCCAGACGTTAAGTGGACAAGATATGGAATAGGAAGCTGCGCTGAATGTGGTTGATCGTGGAACGGAAGACCGGTATGCAGGGTTGTGGTGGGGTGTTTCGCCCGTAGTTCGGAGCGCACGTGACAGACCGTCAAATTCCGTGGACCACGCTTGCCACTTCAATCGATGATACACTCGCTGGACATTCCCATGCGTATCCTTCTTTGGAAGACGAAATTTCAAAGTTGTGTCCGAATAGCTTGCTAATGTGACTCCGGCCGATGCATGGTAAGGAAATAGTCATATCCTTTCTTGTGGCGCTACGCCACCATCCAACGGCTACGGTCAACAGAGTATGCATTGTTCATCACCTCCAATTGCGCACTACTCACTCCTCAAACTCCACCTTCTCATTCTTCAGTCATGACCGAACAGCAATCCCCCTTCGGGCCACCTCCCAACCAGCTCTCCCCCCTCTCCCTCCTCCCCTACGAAATCCTTTTAAAAAAATCCTCTCCTACCTCCTCCCCCAGCACATCTCCATCCGCGAACCCTCCCCCGAACCAAATACCTACCCCTTCACCCTCTACACAACCTTCAGATTGAAGGGGATGATCTCATAATAAAAGAGTGAGCCCGAGGACTTTGAGTCATGTCCGGCCTGAGGTAGAAATTTTTCAGAAGATCCTCTCTTGCATCAACAGAACCCTCGTTAGATCTGCGCTCAGCATTGAACAGTGCTCTTAGTCCCCGGTCTTCTGCTTCGTTCCATACCTTCTTCGCCTTCCCTGCTGCCCGTATCTTCACCTTCACCTGCACCCTTCGCTTCCTGCTGTCGAACTTGAGACGGTGTCCAGCTCCTTTGTGCCTGCTCTCGCACAGCGACCGCCAGTCTCTCCACGCCTTTCTTCTCCAAAAGTATGCAGTCCGAACCCATGACGACGTAAGATCCGTACCGCACCACTGGCCACTCAAGGGGTCTATCCTCTCCCCACATGAACAGATGCTTGTCCTTCAATCCGTGTTTCTTCTTTGCGTCGCTCCTGGTCACCTTGTCTGGCCATTCCTTCTTGTCACAAGTTGCACAGCAACCCAAGCCATTCATGAGTGTTGCCTTGCGCGATGACTTTTTGCCACAAAAGACACAGTAAGTGCGTGTGAGTCTTAACAATGTGGAGAAGGAGTTGCGCTTGGCTTCTAGCGATGCAGTCTTCAGAGGACGATAGGCCTTTATGTGGGTCCACCTCAGTAGCAGGAGGTGAGAGTATGCGTTGACTGCGCTCTGTAGGGCGTGCGAGGTGAGGGTGAGGTTGAGAAGTGGCGTTCCCGGAGCAAGAGGGGAGAAGCGTTGCTGGATCAGTGCAGGAGCCTTTGGATGTCTTCTGTAGTACCCTTCTGGCCTCGGTGAGGGGCATTTTCGAGTCACGTTGTGAGACGGTAGCAAATAGTCGAGAACATTGTGGAGCAGCTCCATCGGTAGAGCCGTGAGCGGATCGGCCATCGCGTGGATGTATCTACTGTGGTATGAAGCAGATGACAGTCAGGTCCTAGCAAAGCCCAGCAGGTAAGTGGGCGAACGTTCAAGAGCTACCTGTGTTGGATTTATTGATACGACAATGCTGGTGAGGCTATACGCAGGAAGCCGAAGAGACGCGGAGATTGCGTGTCCCAAGAGCGCAAGCAGCACTCGCCGCAGGTCGTGATCACTGACGGTGAGACTCGTGATAAGTCGCAAGGAGATTGTGACGTGCCCACGTGACAAGCCCGGCATCGGCCTGTCGTCCCGTTTTGTCTCTTTCGCTGTTTCCTCCTCTTTTCTCATCATGCCATTGCATCGATAATCAGCAACTTCCATCGTTTTTAGCCTCACAAATCGATGGTCGACAGGTTCAATGTATCGTGGCTGCAATGCTATCACTCGTTGTTTTGCAAAATGTCTCACATAATCTGAGGCCACCCACTAGCACGGTGGGTCGAATATCTACCCCTGGTTCGTCTTCATGAACGATGATTTCTTTACATTTACCTACCACTATCCTTCTCCTCCTTTGTCCTCTCGTCCAACTCCGAGCAGTCGCATGATGGTCAGACAGATTATACAAGCACCATAGTATCTACAACCATTATGAGTTCGGCATCCACGTACCTCATCACTGGTGCGAACAGGGGTATCGGACAGGGTTCTGTTCGTCGGCTACTGCTTCGCCCGGGTTGCACTGTGATCGCTGCTGTTCGCGACCCTAGCAAGGCAATTGTTGGGTTAGAAGCACTGCCGACTGGAGAGGAATCTCGGCTCCTTGTCGTCAAAGTCGACTCAACCGTCCATACGGACGCTGCTGAAGCCGCTGAGGAACTACGCCAGAAGCATGGCATCGATAAGGTTGATGTGGTGATTGCGAATGCCGGCATCTACCAGAACAACACTTCCATTCTGAACACGGATCCAGACTTGCTGAGGGAGCACTTTGAAGTTAATACTCTTGCACCCTTGGCTCTCCTGCGAGCATTTGCTCCGCTGCTGAAAGGGAGCGTGGCTCCAAAGTTCGTCGGGATCAGCTCACTGGTCGGCGGCCTTGGCTTGATGAAGGAAATGATGGAGTATGGGAACGTCGCCAGTCCCTATGGTGCCAGCAAAGCCGCCCTCAACTGGATAGTGCAGCGGGTGTGCTTGGAAGAAGACTGGCTTACGGCTTTTGTTTTCAACCCTGGTCTTGTGATCACAGACATGGCCAAGTCCTTTGCCGGGGGTGCCGATCTCGAGAAGATTGGTGGCTCTACGGTGGATGATAGCACTGAGAGTATGCTGAAGATCATAGACGTGGCGACACGGGATGTACATGGCGGCAAGTTTTTGCAGTACAACGGCCAGGAACTGCCGTGGTAAGGGGAACGCTGCTGCCGAATCTGTATTACTCTACAGGTGGAGCATAGACAATAGGTTATGTCGCATCACTATGCAAAATCTTCGGGTACTCGACTTGTCGCTGGGTACCCGGGATTGGGCGTGATATTAACAACTATACTGCTTCAGACCTTTGAAAATCGAAGGCAGGCCTGACCTCGTGATCACGTAAGGTCGCCGTGCTGATACGTGTGGAGGCTTCCACCTCGGACACATTTGCACTCGACGCGGAGATAGTCAGCGACACATGCATGTCGGCCGACCTGAAGACGCAAATTGTTTCTTGATGCCGTAGATCGTCGGCGACTTTCTCCATCACACCCCGCTGGCCAGCACCACCGGCGACTGAATCCGCCAAGCCATCCAGGTGAACACGGTCGCTCCGGTGCTGCTGCTCAACGCCACTAGGCCTCTCCTGCAAGCTTCCGGGACAGGCAACCCCGTCTTCGTCGCTATAAGTTCGCTTGCGGGCAGCATCGCGTCTCAAGCCCAGCTCGCGACGTTGGGATTGGACCTGGCGCCGTATGGAGCGTCAAAGGCGGCGCTGAACTGGTTCGTTCATCGTGCGCATTTCGAGGAGACTTGGTTGACGGCCGTGGCACTGCATCCTGGTCATGTCCTGTCCAGAATGGGTGCCCCAGCTGGGGATGCGGTGGATGCGAAGACGTACGGGGCTTTGACGCCTGATGAGAGCGCGAGGGATATGTTCAAGATTATAGACGGGGCGACGAGGGAGAGTGTCGGAGGGAAGTTTTTGCAGTGGGATGGAGCCGGGGTGCCCTGGTAGATTGTCCATGTCCGAATCTTACAGATATAATATGTCACCTCCGTCAATGTACAAGCGCTATGCAATTCCCCCTCTCCTCCTCTTTTTTCCCCGCCCCTGCCCATTTCCCTTCCAGCGTGACCACAATTTACTCCTCCACCCTCACAGCCCAACTCCCATCCGCCCTCCCTTGAGGCGGCCTCCACCCCTCCTTCCCCTCCCTCAACCTCTTCGCCTGCACCCTCAACAGCTCCCTGTCTTTCACATCAACCCACGTATCCTTCTCCCTCATCCTCCGCCCAAACTCCTTCTGCGCATCCCTCGCCCCTTCCATCGTCCCCTTCCCCCACGCCTCTTTCAGCTCCTCCTCCGCCGGCCCAGGCGGCCACACGAAGGGCTTCTCCATCCGCACGGTCATCTTCTTCGTCGGTCTCGGGCGGAAAAGTTGTCCTCGAAGCGGCCGTTCGATGTCCGGGTTGCCGTCGGGTTCGACGGGGGAGGCGAGCACGCGGGAGGTGATGCTGAGGACCGGCAGGTTGTATGCGTGGAAGAGGTAGTCGCGGAGGTCGAGCTTGTTGAGGTGCAGGGGAACGAGGAAGGTGGCGTAGTAGGGCGATTGGGAGGGGGTGTGGAGGAGGGTGATTTTGAAGGAGGGACTGAGAGGGGAGGTCAGCGGGAGGGAGACTCATGGAGAGATGGAGAGACGTACAGGTGGACTTGTTTCGTGCCGAGTCGAAAGGGGGCGCGTTTGACTATTTGTGATATTGATCTCGCTATCGGACCGCCGATTTCTGTGGACGCCATTGTAGGAAGAGAGCGCAAATGCGCTGGTGATTTGTTGACGCTTCGAGGGAGGGTTCGGTAATGTTGCAAGGTTCCCAATGATCTATACCTTGTGCAGAGGCGGATTGAAGCTTCGTTCTTCAGGGTTCGGTCGGTGGCATTGCTTGCTGTTGCTGTCCTCGGCAAGCTCAAGAGTTTTTGAAGCTGAAGTGAAGCGCATCAGCCTTGGCACCGACATATGCCGAAACACCCTGGATGGCGAACTATTCTCGATACAGTGATATTCATTCTTAAACAGTTGGAGACATGATTTTTGATAATCCATGGTATTTTCTACGTACTGGCTAATTGGCTTTCTCTACTGCCATCCCTAATCTGACGCATTTCGCAGCCGTCCGTCACAAATCGCATGCATTGGAACTCCCTACTCAAGCTTTACCCACTCCATCACTGTCGTCAATCGTCCATTGTCACCATTGATCACCTCAGTAGCCTGAGCCACTGTATCCTCCGCTACCGTACCCTCCCTGTTGCTGCTGGTACCCTCCCTGACCATAGCTGTCCTGATTGCGGCGTCTTCTGTCGTCATCATCATCATCACGTCGTCCATAGTCGTCGTCCCTGCGGCCATATCCGCCTTGTTGTCCGCCATACCCGGAGTTGTCACCGTAACTACTCTGACCATAGCCGCCACTCTGCTGGCCGTATGAGCTATCGTCATTGCGGCCGCTGCCGTAGCCACCAGTGGAGCCACCATAGCTCGGCTGTTCGTAGCTCGACCCGTGCGATGGACGGTCGTAAGAAGAGCCTCCATAGCCGCTGCTGGAGTTGTCATGCCCGCCTGACCCGTATCCAGAGGACTGATGCTGGTCATAGCCAGATGTCTGCTCGCCATATCCGGAAGACTGCTGACCATAGCCTGAAGATTGCTGGCCATAGCCGGACGACTGGTGGCCGTACCCAGAGGACTGCTGACCGTATCCGGAGGTTTCTTGACCATATACAGACGATTGTTGACCATATCCGGAACTCTGCTGCCCGTAGGTGTCACCTCCATGGCTTGACCCTCCATGACTACCGTGGGTGGCATGACCACGACCGCCGTATCCGGGAGAGCCAGGTCGCTGACGGTAGGAAGAGCCGTACTTGTCATCGTCATCATCTCTGCGGCCACCGTAAGGTCGGTTGTCTGAGTCATCATCGCGACCATGACGAGCAGGACGAGTTTCGTGACTGGAACCGCCATAGCCACCTCCATGGCTGCCGCTGTCGTACCCACCGGTATTGCGTCCATAACCATGGCTTGGAGCAGAGGGCTCGGTGTATACTCCGCCGTATCCGCCATGGCTGGCTGGGGGATTGACAGGTGTGGAGTCAAAGCCCCTAGCCTGACCACCACCAATAGGTCCATGGGCATGACCAGCATTGCCACCCAGCACAGCACCTGGACCACCAAATGGGTTCGGGATACCGCCCTCAGGCATACTCTGCGCCTTGTGGTTGCGACCAGCCCTGACACTTTCCTTGCTCAGAACTTGGTCCAGGTCACGGCCACGGTCCGGACGAGACTGAACCCACTTCTCGACCACACGGAACATGTTCCGGTGGGCTTCATTGTTCTCGTCGCGGAGCGCGGGATGGTGGAATACACGAACGACATCGTCGAGGACCTGCTGCTCTGGGACTTCAGGATGCTCCCAGGCGTACAGAATGCGAGGAGCGGCGTACTGAAGGATAGCGGCGGCGACCCTGCCGGCCGGCTCATTGAGGACATTCGAGAAATGGTCCTTGGACAGCATCGAGTGTGTCGGGTCGGACGATTGGGGTTGATCGAAGACGATGTATTGCTGCTTTGCGGACGAGTCCACAACGGCACTAGATCCTTGCTTGAGACCCTGAGAAGCCGCTCCAATCAGTGGCATGATGTATGGAGCAAGAAGACGCATGACGAAGAGTGTGACTGTCTCGGTAAGCTTCTCGATGGCTGACTCGAGACCAGGTATCTTGGACACGATTCCGTCGATTGTGCGGACGACATTGTCACGGAACTGGAGGATGGGGTAGATCTTCTTGACAATCTCTTGAGGGTCGGTGGTGGGCTTTCCGCCAGATCCACCCATGGCAGACATCGGGTTAAATGCTCGATCGGACTCTCCTCCAAAATCGCCACCGCGAGTAGAGCTGTAGTTGTCGCCGCCACCGAATCCACGTGACTGAGAATCTGCATCGCGCTGAAGGTTCTCCGCTTCGGTGGCGAGGTCGCTTGTGCCAGGAATGAGCTTCAGGATGCCAGTGAGGTCACCAATATCAGATCCGTTCCCGCCCGTCGAGCGTTTGCCTGACTGGGCACTACCCAGTACCTCATTCATGTCATCGACCTCAGATTGCGTGACGTGATCCGAGGCTTCTCCAAGGACCGAGTGCAAGAAATCGACACCGCCGAATGTACCGGTGACAAGAGGAAAGATCCTCTTTCCGCGGACATTGATCTCAGTACCAGATCCGACGTGGGGGAACACGTTGTGGTGGCCGAGCTCGCGCAACGCAAGTTCAACATACTGGGTGTGAGCACCAAAGTCCTCAAGACAATGCAGTGCTTGACCCAAACAGCGCAAGGCCTCACAAAGGTCCTCTTCGCGTCCTTTGTTGGGGCCACTGGTGTAGAGACGACCGTAGTGAATACTGCGCTGAACGCTGAACTTGACATAACCGGCGGAGGTTGCCCAGCCACCACGCTCATTGGCGATATAGTTCTTCATACCAGTCTGTGGGTCGACCTCGAGCTCCTCGCGCAAGACCGGTCCACGCAAACGCTTATCATACTTGCGTGCGTCCTCGTTATCAGCGTAATCTTTGGGATTATCAATGTGCTCTTCAGGACGATAACAGCCGAGACGCTCGTCGGTTACCTCAAATTCAGCAGTGGCATAGCCAAAAGTCATGAAAGCAAGCACCCAAATCAGGACTCTGATGGTACTGGCTGGCACACCCTTGAGCGTACCGACGTCGACAGCTTGGGAGTAATCGCGGAGCCAGTTGCCGAAATAGACTCTCTTGATCATCATTGAAGTCCATTTGTGGCCTTTGAGGGTAGCCACCGTCTTGAGCATGTCCTCGATATCTCCATGGCGCCAATTCTGTCCCTCAACCTTTGAGATGGAAGCAATGTTGCCAGCTCCGAAGGCTGCAGTTGGTTGGGGAAGCAGCACCAGCGCCACAAGTAGCAGAAGAAAGAAAGTCTTTGTATAGGCCATTGTTGCGGTTGGCCTTTGTGTGTGTCAATGACAAAGAAGAAGTGATGGGAAAGTGGATTGATGAAAGAAAGTGGCTTTCCTCATGAAACCTGAAGTGTGTTTCCGCGATTTGTCCCGCCATCTGACGTAAGTCTTCTTTTTTTGGTGCGAGCACGTGATTGTGCCAAGACAAAACACGTCTACCTACTCCGCTCTCGCACCAATACCTTCACTTCTGCTTCCTCACCTTTACCATCACCATCTAATAAATCCATTTCTACGCCAGACACTCGTCCGCAGTCTATCTACCGTATGCTCGTTGCCACAGGCATGCACCCCGAGGCGTCTCTTTGTGTCTGCCATTATGCGAGTCGACAACAGTCGCACAATGGTGACCCCACCGCAGAGATCCATTCAAGGTGAACCTATGAAAGGAAGGTTCAAGCCTCCTCCGAGGGTTCCTTTAGAGAGGTGAAAATGTTGTCTTTGTCCATGAAGCTGTTGACCATGCACTGTAGCAATCTGCCTACTCTTTGCTTGCTGAACATGATAGCGACCTTTCCTCTCTGACAGGCAGGGTCCATATTTCATTTGCTTACACTAAAGTACATACGTTTGCTTCCGGATTATTATACACATATTAACGCAGGTGACGATCACAAGTCGTCCAAGGTTTGTTTCATTCAGGATTTCATCATGTCCAACGCAGCTCCAACAGGCAATGGTGAGAGCGATTTTCAACCAGAACGAGAGAGGAATGATGAGGAGTACGTTTCGGGCTCGGAAGGGAGAGTTATGGAGCAGGAGCAAGACAATACCAACGAAGACTATATCCCTAACCAGCAACCGCGTGCACGACGGAACGGTGAAATGCTTAGGCCGGATGTCTACGAGGAAGCACGACCACCGTGGCGACTGACCTGGGATTATACTCCCGGAGACACAGGAGTGTCACTGGACAATGGCATGCTGCCTCCGTTGCCAATTGCGACTAACGACGGCGAGATCTATCACAACCGACGGAGCTTCCTCTACCCTGAATCGAAGAAGAGTAAGCCTAGGCGGGACACAGAAAGGAGGAACAGTATGCTTGGAGATGTCATGACGCCAGATGACTTGTCCCCGACAATTGATGCTCATAAACCAGAGCAATTCGACTGGAGCGACGAGGCCGATCATGTCTCGCCTACAGACTATCGACGCGGATCTGTTGCCGACATGTTTGCGCCAGGTACAGGAGAGAACAGGGTGAGTACGGAGGCTGGTAGTACTGCAGTCGCCACCAGTACCACGAACGGTAATGAGGAGACCAATGCCGATCCGTTCGGTGACTTTGATTCTGCTCCAGCTCTACATTTGGAGGAAGCCGAGGCACCAGAGCCCATACCAGACCCACTTTCGCCCGGCCATGCGGCATACTTGGCTCGTCAGCGCGAAGTACTGAACGACATGGCCCAAGTCGATACCGGTGAACGGCCAGCAGTACATCCAGCCACGACTGAAGAAGGTCAGACGATAGCCCGACGATACCATAGGGAGTATTCCTCACGTATTGAGATAATGCGGCAAGAAGTGCTCAAGCGAGAAGCAGAGATTGACCGGATCAAACAGGAATCGCATCTCGAAGGACGAGAATGGGAGAAGGAGTTCGCGATTCAGACTGAAGAGCTTCGTGATGCTAAGGCTCAGGGTACAATACTTCGAAGCCAACTCCGTCGGGCAGAGGCAATGATTAATGCTGACCATCAAAGAGCAGACCGACTAGAAACCCAACGAACTGCTGCCGATCAGCGTGCGAATCACGCCGAAGAGAAGCTCGAGAGAATGAAGAAGGACCTGGCCCGAGCTGCGTCAGCCGAGAAGGCTTTAGAACACCTGCCCCTCGAGATCACCAAGTTGCAGGATGAGAATGCCAGCTTGAAGCAACAATTGGAGGCCAAAGCACAGGTCCCCGCCCATTCCAACAATGTGCAGATCAATACGGTCCAACAAGATGACAATAGCAAACCTACCGGATATTCACGAATCTCAGATAGCAATGAGGCTGGGGAAGAGAATAATGCCTCATCCAGCAATACCCCCAGGCCAAATGCCAACGACAATACCAACAACAATGCCACTCCATCGCCATTGTCAAAGGATGAATACATCTCCAAGCTCGAGCAAGACCTTAAAGCCTGCAAATCCCACGGCGCCTCACTCGAACTCTTGCTCTCCCAGAATACCAGCGCAAAACCCAACTCCGACCCCAACATCGACCCCAACGATATGGACACCATCAAGCAAGAGAACTCGCACCTCAAGCAGCGCATCGCCGAGCTCGAGAGCCAGATCAAGTATCTGACCACCTCGAGCGCCAACGAGTCGCCGCGCGACGCCTCGGGCGCCGACGACGGCCCAACAGAGGACGAAGAGGACCCCTGCCCGCGCTGCAACTTGAGCAAGTCCGAGCGCGATGATCTGCTGGACCAAATCGACAACTTCGCCCATGAGTTGAGGGAGAGTCAACAGGAGACGGCTTCGGTCCAGAAACAGCTCCAGGAACAGCTGGACGAGATGCAAGAGGACATCGATGCATACGCTCGGGACTTGGCGGAGAGCAGACACCAGGCCACGTTGTTCAAGAAGGAGTTGGTCGATATGGAGAAGCAGAGGGAGAGGGAGCTGGGCGCGTTGGCGCGGAGTATGCCTTTGGCGGTGTCGACGAGCCCAATCGCTGGTGAGAGTGGGGAGTCGGTTGCTACCGAGCGGGTGGAGTTTGTTGCTGCCCAGCGGTTGGCCGAGGAGCTGCAGAGTCAGCTGGAGGAGGCATTGGGCGTACAAGCGGACTTGAGGCAGGAGCTTGGGGAGAAGCTAGTTGAGGACGGGGAGGAGCGGGTTCGGGTTGCCCAACTGGAGAGCGATCTTGCGAGGGCGAGGGAGACCATTGCTCGGATGACGACTCGTCGCTCCGCCTCTGCTGCTGCTCCTGCTGCTACATCTGAGGATGAACCGGGGACTTTGCAGGAGAGGATCGAGAGGGCGGAGGCTAGTCATCGGACCAGGTTGGAGGTGTTAGAGGAGAAGAGGTTTAGGGAGGAGCGGGCGGCGGGGCAGCAGGATGATAAAGAGGTGCAGCAGATGAGGGATCTGAAGATGTACTGGAGGAGAGTCTTTGGGATCGACTTCGTGTTTGATACTGGTATCAAGCTGTGGGAGGATACGCCACTTGCAACGCAGCTCAAGGGGGGCAAGGGGAAGCGGGTGACGGCCTGATTCTGACGTTGGTGGAGCGTATGGTGGCGACGATACCAAGGTCGACGACACTAGTCTGGTAGGATTTTCGCGAGTCGCCAGCCTTCATAAGCTTCACTTCGACCTCGACGGTATTGATCAGATCTCGGCAGGCTGGACCTGGTAAGATCTTCACGAGGTCGCAACCTTCGACGGAAATACACACGACACCCTCGACCCGATTGACAATTGGCACTGTTTCAGCGTTGATGGATTCAAGCATCTTGTACTCGTAGCTTTGCTTTTATTTGACTTTTACTTTGTCTGGTCTGTCAGGCGTGTCCTTCATGGTACTCTGCTATCGTGGAATACATAGTGATCCAGCTTAGCCCGAGCTCGCGCTTCCTGTCTTGAGCACATATCCTCCGTCAATCACAATCGTCTGCCCATTGACGTACTGATTCGCGGCAAGGTAAACCATGCCCTGAGCCATATCCACATCACGCCCAGGTCTGTTCGCCGGAACCTTACAATCAAAGTTCTCCTTGGGAATTTCGCTCTTCTGGTTATCGCCGCTCTCGCCGCCGGCGGTCATCTCAGATGGGAAGACACCAGGTGCTAAGCTGTTGACGCGAATCTTAAGACCATTGTTGGCAATTTCCCAGCCGAGCATCTTTGTGAGGTGAATGACGGCGGCTTTGGAGGAGTTATAGGCAAAGTGGTGCTGGGCGGTCTTGACGATGCCGGAGATGGAGCAGACGTTGATGACGCAGCCGGAGTAGCCGTGGTGGTGGTCGGAGCTTGCCTGAAGCAGAGGCAAGAAGGCTGTAGTCATGAAGTAGCATTGAGGGACGCTTTTGATCAGTCAGCATTGCTTGTAGACCTAAAACTGAGGATAGCCTACTTCGTGCGGTACGTGTCAACCCAATCTTCAAAGTTGGCGTCGCTGTTGTCGAAGAGGTTCTTCTTCATTTCCTCTGCAGAGCTTGCCTCGGTCTGAAGGGTATTGGAGCTGATACCGGCATTGTTGACGAGGACGCAGACGCACTTTTCGCGCTTCTTGATTTCCTCATAGAGGCGGGCAATTTCGTCTTTCTTCGAGATGTCGCCTTGAATGGGAATGATCTGACCAGAGATACCTTTGCTGTATTCATTCGCAACAGTCTCGAGCTTCTCCTTGGTACGGCCAATGATGTATACCTTGGCTCCGTTGACGGCAAAGGCTTGAGTGGCCATCAAACCAATACCGCTACCACCACCTGTAATGACAACGACGCGGTCCTTGACATCGAAGAGCTTGTCAAGCTTAAAGTCTGGATTGTTCTGGGCGGACTGCATCTTGGTGGTTGAGAAGGGCTTAATCTGCTCGCTGATTGATCTGATCCTCGAAGCAATTGGTGCCGTCTTGACGATAGGTGCTGCTGACGGACAAGTGGAAAGCGTGCTTCGTGATAGGAGTCTTTGCAGCTGTCGCAAAGATCTTGTTGACATTTTGAGAAGAAGAGGGGTACAAGATCCAAACAGAGGTCATGCTGCCATCACAGTGGTCTTACCTAACAACACGCCCGCCATTGTTGCGTAATGATTGCAGCTTCACGACCCGACGCTCCACCGCAGGACGCTTACAATTTAGCGGCAGAACGACAGCTCTTCGAGAAGGGGCACCGATGATCGAGCATACATCCCAGCAGCTCCTCCGCGGCGAAGATACTATGGCTTAGTCATCGTGCCTCGGCTAGATCTCCACCTTTGCTCGTTCGCCATCGTTCCAGGTTCTCTGCAACCAAGCTGTCAAGCACATCAAATATGCGATTATGGAGTTCATGACAAGTCTACAGAGCGGGCTGGATGAACAGAAGCCCTCGCTCTTTGGTCAGTCCAAGAACACATGATTCCAATCACCCCGTCCTGACCATGTCCAGAACTCCTCTCTGAGCAGCAACTAGCATCGCTCATTCCGCCCTCTCTACGATATCTTCTAGCTGTCGCGACGCACAGACATCCTCGATATCTTCTCCGGATACTCAATTCATTCGACGAAGTCTACGCGCTCTTGTCATTGGTCGTCGAGCGGTATTACCTCAAGACCTATGGAGGTGGGTTTACGGAGAACTTCTATGGACTGAAGCGGGAACGCGTGTTGAGCGTACGGAATGGAGAGGTGCCACGAGCAGCTCTCGGAGCTCCCGATCTAGTCCGAGAATCTTTGCGCTTGAAGAGCAAGGATATATGGAAGAACCTCGCAGTCATGGTGGGATTGCCCTACATCAAGCGGAAACTGGACGAGTCCTACGACATTCATGCGGCCCACGCCAATCTTCTCGGACCACAATTCTCGAACAGAGATGAGCTAGGCTCGAATGCCACCATCCGGCAACGCATCGTGTACTACTACAAGTGGTTCCTGCGGAACGTCTATTCCTCTGTGAACGCGGCATTCTACTTCTCGATGTTAGCTTTCAACCTGGCATATCTCTTCGACGGGACCAAGTATCATTCGCCATTTCTCTGGCTTATTGGTAGCCGCATGCGCCGCATGAACGCTGCAGACCACAAGGCAATCGCTCTCGCGACAAGTCCGCCTCCCACAACTTCACGAGCTGGAGCCAGACCAGGTCAGACCAATAGCATATTCTCACCCCGCGTCTTGACTTCGACGGTCTATCCTCGATTGCTATCAAGTCTCAAGATCCTTCTGCCGACGAGCATCTTCGCCCTGAAATTCCTGGAATGGTGGCACGCCTCGGACTTTGCCCGCCAGCTTTCGAGGAAAGCATCGGAAGGTCTCGAACTCCCAGCACCCACAATCTCGGGACTCCCATCTCCTCCGAAAACGTCAAAGTCCGTGGCCGAAAAGTCCGGTGTGACATTCAGCACAGATGAGAAGACACCATCTGACCAGAATGGCATGCAGGATTCCGACTCATCAAGCTTAGAAAAGTCATCCACTTCAAATGTCTTCCGCAACCCACCGATCAGTTCCACCACACTCATGCCGATACTGACTGTACCGCCCGCGTACAGCTCGGAGCTCTGCCCTATCTGCTTGGCTCCCATCACCACACCGACCGCGAGTCCGAGTGGGTACGTGTACTGCTACACCTGCATCTTCCGGTGGGTCGAGGGCACACACAGCAGACAGGAGCAATTCATGGCTGGGAACAGCCTGGGCTCCTCGGCTGAAGGGTTGGATGAGAAGGCTGCTTGGGACAATGAAGAAGCTCAGGCCGGTGCCGAAGACGGTGGGGGGAGCAGAGTTGGGAGGTGGGAGTGTGGTCAGGGCAGAGACGCTGTGACTGGCAGGCGGATATTGGGGGGAAGTGGTGGGTTGAGGCGAGTGATGATATGATCTGACACCACTTGGATTTGGATGGCGTGGCGCATTGGGGACACAAGATGGCTGTAAAGATACCCTGTACTTTGATTCATGAACTGAATGACCATTGATGTACATTTCGCGACGCCTACTGATGCATTCATGAACCGTCCACCGTACCCTTCATCCCTTGCTCAGGCAATATCAAGCAAAGCCCAAGTATGATCATCCACAGTCGTATAGATCACGCCGATACTCTGCAACTCATCCCCAGCCTTCAACACATCCGCCACCTCCATCCCCGTCTGCATCGCGATATCCTGCATATGCAACCCCTCGTTCGTCTGTGGCGTCCTCTCAATACACTGAAATACCTTGCGCGCCGCACTGCTCGCCGACCCTAGCTTATCCCCACCCCCTCCATACCCACCATTCGCCTGCCCCTGACCAGCACCATTCGTCTTCCCCCCACCACTCCCGGGCGGTCCCCTGGTCAGCTGCAAATGCACCACCGCACTCTCCAGCAAGTGGTAATTCACCTCGTTATAATCCTGTACCGGCTTGATACTGTGCGCCACGACATGCTTCTTTCCGAAACTCTTGATCTTGCCCCAGCATCTCACGTACCCTTGCTCTTTGAGGTCTTTGCCGATACCCTCCCCGCTCTCCGCCTTCTCCGGGTCGACCCAGACTTTGGCCTCAATCTGGCCGGTGCCGTCGTCGAGTTTGTACGTCACGTTGGTCGCTTGTTGGGAGATGTTCATGATTTGGCCGACGAAAGTGATCTGCGTGGTTTCGCTGCCGTCGAGAAGGTAGGCGTCTGCGTCTGGGTGGGGGAGCTCGGCGAGGTGGATTTGTTTGATGGTTACTGGACGGAGGGTGTCCTTGCCGTAGCGGCGTTTGGCGTTCGGGCTGTCTTGCGAGCCGCCGGGGATGAAGCCGCCAGAGTCGCCGCCGCCGGCGGAGTTGTAGGAGGTGGTGGAGTAGCCGCCGCCGTAGTCTGTGGGGGGTCAGTGAGGGGAATGAGGGGAGAGGAGGAACATACCCATAGTGGCGGGTTTCTTGCGCTGATGAGTTGTGACTGTATGTGGGAGAACGGAGAAGTGCAAGTCAGCGAACAATGACAGTCTCGCGAAAGCTAGTCGTTGACGGTATTTGTGATGTGATGGAAAATTGTGGACAGCTGCCTGCAGAAGCTCAGTCGCGTAATTAAGCGGTTCGACGCGTCGCTTTCCGGCGAGGCAGAAGCGCTGCGGTGGGTAGAGCATGGAAAGTTTAACCACATCTGCTCGCTTCCTCGATCATCATCTCCGCGCTATAGGGCCACCAACAGTTGAGCTTCTGCCGCAACACCACTGGGGCCCTGCAACGGTTCTATGGGATGATGTAATCAGCAAACAGCTATCGTTCAGCCTTCGAATATTTGCATGACCTTTAGTCCAGCTTCAACTTGTCGCAATTGAAAATCAAGCGCAGTCCCAATTGACCTCCCCCATCGTCGCCGCTGATCCTCGACCTCCCCACCCCGCCCGCCATGCCCCGCTACGAAATCGAGCACTACTGCCCCCTCACCGAGTCTCAAAAAGACGAGCTCGCGGAATCAATCACACGCATCCACGCGACCACCTTCAGCACACCCAAATTCTTCGTCAACCTCCGCTTCACCGACATCTCCTCGCAACCCATCTACGTCGCCGGCAAACGAGTGCGTTCCCCCTCCATCCCCCTCCCCTCCCCCAATCTGCCCCATAAACTAACCCTTCCCCTCTCACAGCGCCAAAACAACCGCATCTTCGCCTACGTCCGCCACGGCCCCTCGCGCAGTAAATCCGACTTCGAATCCGTCGCCGATCAAATCATCGCAGAGTGGGACCGCATCGTACCGCTACCGCACGTGTCGCGGAGCACGCCCAAGCCGGACCGGACACTGCGCATGGTCATGTTCTTCGGGTGCATAGCTACGGGTTACGAGGCGGGGTTCATGACGCCCGAGGCGGGTGGAGACAAAAAGTGGTTGAAGGATAATTTGGCGGCGTTTCAGTGGAGGGCGGATGAGGGGGATAAGGAGTTCAAGGAGATGATACAGGAGTGTAAGGCGAGGGGGTTGATTGAGTAGGGTTTGGGAAGGAGGGTAGGGAGAGGGGAGGGGGAGTATAGCATTTTTGTGGATTAGCGATGCATTCGTGTGTATTCTACTAATTTTTTCGTGCTCCGGAGACAGTGTGCGCCGGTGCGATGCCAAAGAGGATATGAGAGAAGCAAAGGTAGGAAATACGTGGACATTCTGTGATCTGTCGTGGTCGCCACGGGACGCTTCGAGCTGCCCGATCTGGATCATCAAAGCGAGCCGTTGGGGCTTCGGCGTCTCCGGCTGCCTATATAGCACGTGGAAGCGTTGTGTAACGAAGGTCGTTATAGCGGATGGTATATTCTCGTAAGTTTAGTGAACGGCAGCGCCCCACTTGAGCCACGTGGTATGTTCAATCGGCAGAAACACCATTATAGGCTGTCACTGCTGGCGAAGTTCATAGCCTGAGGTGCAGGCGAAGTGTTGGCCTGGACGACCATGCCGGGTGCAGTAACCTTCTTGGGCTGACCTGTCATGAGATTGGCAGACTTTGCAATCTCGGCTCTCATGCGATTGAAGTCGGTGAGATTGGCTTGACTTTCTCGCTTGGTCCAGCCCAGGCTGTAGGGAAGCCTTTCGTTCCCTGGCATGCGGTCAGAGTCGCACTTGCTGTAAGCGACGTAGAACTTACGAAATAGGTATTCTGTCCAGTCCTTGCGCACTGTGATGTTGTCCAGATCACCAAAGGCAAGAAAGGCAGATGCCCCCTCGCCCAAGCTCAAGCCTTCTGTCTTCGCGTCGAACAGGTAGGTAGGATTGTACGCTTTGGACAGAACTTGCCGGTAAAGCCTACTGTTTGCCATCTGCTGTCTGTCGATGAGGTCGGTCACCCAGAATGCTTTGGATCCTTCGAAGATGGTTTCGTTGAAGTCAAAGTTGTTGCCAAAGTAGGCGTCTTGACGGCTATTACCTCGATTAGTCATGCCATAGGACATCTAATGGGAATGTACCTTAGACTTGCGTCATGCTCGATGACATTATGCCGCCGCAAGTGAAGCATCGTGAAGTAGTCCGCGTTCGGCTCAGGATTACTGGCAGCGCCACCTGCCCAAAGCGTCTCCGCAAAGGCAACATCGAAGTTCAGTGCTCCTGTCAAAGCCTTGACCGTGTTGTGCTTCGTGAGGTTGAGGCCATCTCGAGGCAGGATTCCATGATTGGCGAGAGCATTGAGCATGGGACACGGACCTCGGGCTTCTTCCTGTCAGCTAGGCATACGCTTCATTGGTCCTGATACTGACCGTCATAAGGTCCAGGTGGATGCCAGTCATCGGTGTTGCCTGAGATGGCCATGGCCCAAGTCGTTGATACTAACGCTAGACAATAGAGCTTCATGTTTGCTGTGAGACAAGGTAAAGAAAGAAAGGGAAAATGAAGCGACGTGAAGTGCCTTTGAAGTCCACTGCAAATGAATCATAGAAATATTGAGGCAAAGGTACACTACTGATAGCTGTGCCTAGTCTGGACCAATTATGGATCTCAAAATCACCTCCGCGCTCGCCTACGGTCCTCGGCATGTCTTCTGTACGTCAAGCGATGCAGAATTAGGGATTGCGTGAAGATAGTGTCTGACGCTGAGGAGGTCGGAAGTCAATGTCAGGCAAAAGGTCGTAAAAAGGCCCAGCTAGGCGCTAAAGCCAATCAGATTGCAAGAACGGCGCCGCCGAATTTCCGCTCAGCCTCAGCTGATCCTGTCAGATTCTCCGTCTGACTGACCTTTCTGAAAATATCTCCACCGAGATGGAGCATTTTCAAGCTGTCCAGGTCGAAGTATGAGTAATCACGCGATCACTCGACCTAGAGGTTCAAGACTGCGATACCCTCACGGGGGTCCTCACGGGGGTGATCCTCCCCGGACATAACGTCTATTCGGATCAGGACTCGAAAAGCACGCCTATAGAGCCTTGAGAACATCTCCAAGCATTGCACGCCGAGGTCAAGATAGAAGACTGGATCGTCTGGTCCTTCAAAGCGACCAAGCAATGGAGAATTCAATTTTAAAACCAGCAACTTGCCAGTGTCGACGCTTTATATGCTGACGAACCTGAAGCAGTCGTCTGCCTCTGTTGCATAGCTCATCGCTATGAAAGGCAGAGCTGACATCTGCTGCTTCAGGAAGTCCTGCCTTGCTGGAACCACATTCGAGAGCCAATCATCGAAAAGACGTTCGTTGCATCACGAACGCCTATTGCCTTCTCCAAACGCCAACTCTTGGGGATCTCTCCATGCTGTGGAAGGATTGAACCGCCAGGCACCACGATACTTCCTCCCAAACAAATGGTGGATGATGTAAGGAACAAAGAAGGGTACAGAAGGAAAGTCGTGCTTCCCACCCTCGAATGACCTGTCTGCGGTCCCGAATACCAGAGGTGCGATACGATTCTGGACAATCCAGCATGGCATCAACTTTACTGCTGCGCAAAGTCAACTCACGTTGTCAGTATCCATCAGCTTCTTCTCGAGCTGTTTGTAGGCCTGTCGAACTTGGTCGCTATCATACCTTCTCAGCTCTCTCAACGTCTTGATCTCGTCATTCAGGTGCTGGATCAATGGCTGAGCGAAGGCCTCAATCAAGCGTCTTAATTCTCGCGGATCGAAGTCTCTGGGATTGCACTTCCGCGAATACGCATCGAAAGCCTCGAATCCCGGAGTGAAAGCTCTGTGCTGATCGACGTTGTTCTGCATGAGTCCATGCACGCCGGATATCCGCTCGATGTTTGGGAAGAAAACTTCTTCCTCAGCATCGTGGTGGTGGTGCATCGACTTGCACCAGCACTGGCAGTAGGTAAGGAGTTGTACGGATGATCTGCCCACACTGAAGTCATAACTCCTGCAAAATTGCAGGTGCTGCTTAACAGTTCCTTCTGATCAGGTTATTGACAGAGCATGAGATTGAATGCCATCACGAGGGAGTAAGCATCTTTATCAGCCAGTCTAATTCGCTGACTGAGAGTTGTGCCTCGGAGATATTGAAGCAAATGTCCGACAAGGCTTCCAGCTCTTGACGACACCAAGTCGTGTCACGGCTCTTCGCAACCAATACAACAACGTGGTAAATCGGCGACAACCTATGAGGGGTCCCGGCAATGGTTCTGCAGATGCAAACGCAGGTGCCTGAACCATGGTAGCAGCATGACGCCAAATGCTGACGACGCTTACTAAAATTCATCCGACGCCGTTCACTGGGTTAGTGATCGCGGCCTTTCCCCATCTTCCGTGTCAAAGCACACTGCGGAGCTCGAAATGGTTTGCCCGACCATCGCATCACCTCCTCAGGCTGCAAGATGATTCATTTCGATATAAATGAGGTCGAGATCTCGTCGTTGATCATAGTCAAACACCAATCGACCTTGATCCACCACGATCTCCACTCCAGCAAAGTCAATCCCGCTCCTTGGCTGATCATCGTTCAACAACCATCACGGCCACAGTGTAGTTGCATACGTCCGTTCTTCGTCCAAGCTCGAATCGACACTTCCCCCTTCCGTCTTTGAGCGACTCACTGTCGTCCAAGGCGATGCTTCGGATTCCGCAGCGATCAAGAAAGCCATCCTGAACAACAAGTGTGATGCAGTAGTAAACACAGCTGGTGTAGCCGCTGCAGCACCTTGGGGTAAAAGTGATTTGCCCGCCATCTTCCACGCCGTCCTCGATGCCGTCCGAAAAGCTTCGAAGGAGAGGGAATCTCCCTTACGAGTGTGGTTCCTAGCTGGCATGGGTGTACTCAATTACACAGGCACTGAGTCGTTGCTCTCGAATTAGTGAGTGTCGTCCTACAACATCTCCCAAAACTCAACTGACTTGAACAAGCATGCCCGTATTCCTCGAACATCGCCAGAACTACCGACTACTCAAGTCGCTCCCGCCCAATGCTGTCGATTGGTCTATGCTCTGTCCTATGACCATGGTGCCGGAGTCGTCCGACCTCAGTGTCCCAACCAAGACCGCCCAAGGACGACTCATAACTGCTACAAATTCGCCACCTGCCTGGAATCAGTCATGGTTGAGACACATACCTTTGATTGGCAAGACTCTCACAATCATGATGAACGCCAGCCGCTACACAACTACCTTAGAACAGAATGCCGAGCTCATCGCCGCTGACCTCGAGAGTCGAGAAAGCAGATGGTCTTGCGCCACGGTTGGCGTGATTGATGCTTCCAAATAGATGTTCCAGGACGATTGACGACATGACCACTACCTATACCTAATATGTACAACACTGTGTAATTTATCATCCTCAACACCCCCTTCACTTCCTCCAAGCATGCTGATCCTCAATCCTCATGAAACAAACGGCCAACACCAACGCCACATCCATCCCAGCCCCTACTCTCAACCTCCACGCCGATCGATCCAGTCCCTGCGCATGCAAAAAGTCCAGATCGTTATTCTCAGTCATACACAGCTCTCCGATCTGCGTCTCCCCGACGAAGAACCGGTTCGTCAGTCCACCATTATCCACCGCCTCGCACGCGAACACGACCTCCTCGCCGGCATCATTAGGTAGCTTCGTTTCCAGCCTCACCCTCCGCCCTGGATTGACGGTGCTGGTACGGACTTGACACCGCTCGGTGCCGGGTGGACACTCGACGAGACGGGCTTGATGCAGTCCGGATGTCTTCCAGCGGACGAGCAGGATTTCCTGCCCGGAGGCGTCAAGGAGGGTCTTGCGTTGGCTGAGCGATTTGTTGATGGTTTCTGCTTTGGAGCTATAGACCAGTTCCCCGTTCTCGAGAATCCGATTGTCTCGTTGGAACCTGTCGGGACATCGAATGTCGAAGACGCGTTCTTCCTTGTACACATGGCCGGTTCCGACGGACTCGATTCAATTCAACAATATCAGCGATGAGACAACAGATGCTATGGAGCAGGCCCTCCGTCTGCGTAAAGATTGATTTTGCAAAGTTCATTGATTCATTGTAGGCGCCGCTGCGGCATTCTGGTCGGAGGCGGATCGTTCATAGTCTGCTCTGAATCCTGCACAGTACAATGTGCACACCTTCACATGAAACGTGGCGCGGTAGTCGAACCAAACTTGTCAACGGCGCACTGATCCTAGCTGTGTCAAAGGCACTGGGCCGCACCCAGGCCACATTCGAATTGTGACCCATGGCTCGGAATCAGCCTCATGTTCCCAAGACCGACCTTTTGGAAGAATGTAGTCGATGCATACATGCATAGTGCCTGTTATTGCCTACCTCGTTCTTCACCTTCGCTCCAGGTGCTACGAACCACAGCCATGGGACCTTCTGATTTGCTACATATCTCAATGGCATGCGCATACCTAGTACTGTCACTTCTTGCATTCGGTCATATAATAAGTGACCACAACGTCGATCGTTTCCAGACGTTCACAACGATTTTCCTTACTCTTTGTTATATCTCCACTCAGACGCTCAGATATCACGGTGAGCAGCCAGCTCTCATAGTCCTATGGACCCAATCGATGATCCTCTATGTTCTGCATGTGGGCTCAACTCTGTTCATTCAGGACAGTAGAGGCATATCCGGGGCTGGAAAGCCGATTTCAAGTGGCAAAGTCGACCTCCATCACAGATTCCTGAGCCGTTTGCGGCTTGCTTACAGTATTGCCTGGAATCCAAGGGGTCTGAACACTCAAGCGACGGCACAGATCGATGGACAATCACGTTGCAATCAAGACGTTCCGGCGGCCTTCTACCTGCGTCGCACGGGAAAGCTTGTACTCTATACTGTGGTGTACCGCTTGGTTTTGCCAGGCGCCTTCAACATGCTCGTGGGCACCCTGCGACCGTCCGATCTGTCCCCCGCGAAAGCCACTATAATTCGAAGACTCGGTTCAATCACTGTCAGAGAGTGTCAAATCCGGACTCACTTCGCTGTCTCCTGGATCGTCGAGAGTCTGATCTTCCTTGACGGCGCAAATTGTCTACTCGCCATGGTCTTCGTCTCAACAGGCATTGATTCGCCTGGGGACTGGCCACCAATATTCGGGCGGCCCGGCGACATTACGGGTTTGAGGAAGTTCTGGAGTCGATCCTGGCATCAGGTCAGCACAAAGACCTACAGAAGCTATGCGGATTGGATGGCGCAGAAAGTCCTGATGCTTGAGCTTACATCGTCTCGATATATGACGATGGTTGCATTTTTTGTCTTCATCATCTCTGGATGCTGCCATGCAGTAGCTTCTTGGTACCTGGGAGCCGGCATGGAGTGGTTGGAGATCTGGTGGTATATACTGAACTTCGGTGGCTGCTTCATGGAGGTCATGGCGATGAAAGCTGTCTACGATAACGTGCACAAAAGGCAGTACCGCAACAGGCTTTGTGGTGTGTGAAGTGTTCTGGGGCGTATATGGGTGTTGCTATTCTTCTTTTGGGCTGTGCCGAAATGGAAGTATCCGAGACTGCTGCAGGAGGCTGAGGGGCGACAGTGGTTAAAGCAAGCGCTTGCCGTCTACGACACTATGAATCCTGAGCATCCAGGTAACAATGGTCTTCTCGAATGAAGGAAGAACTCATCATCCTGGCGGTGTTCATCCCAGAAGAGCTGTGGCTACTCGTACCGTTGCAAGGCCGACTCGTTGCAATTTAGTCCAAATGGCGGACTTCTTCCCTTACCTTAGTCCGTCCGCTGTTATACGGCGCTCTTATGAAGGGAAGTCACGAAAATATAAGTTAGAGAGGGAGATGTGTGGTGTGCTAATACAATAGATTAGCAAAAGCATGCTGACAAAGGATGCGGCATCGGAGACCCGTCACATCTCAAAAGCTTCGCACGCCTTTCCCTGCACCCTTTCGCATCATTGAGCCACCATTCAGAGTCGAGACGCAAATTGATCTGCCGACAGATTCGACAAAAGTGACCTCTTGCCAGACTTAGCAAGCGCGTCGAGATGGCTTGCGGAGTTCGACTTTGCACAGCCACGCAGAGCCGCCTGCCTGCAATGTGGTGGCGGCTGGGTGCATGCATCACAAACCAGCTGTTCCACGGGCCCAGCCAACCTACCTTCTAGCACCAAACTTCGGGTCTCTAGTCTTGGGAAGCATCATCGAAGACCCGTTTCGAACAACACAAGTACGCAGCAAACTGACCTCGCCACCCAAGGTCGTCACACATACCGAGACGGAGACATCGTCCTCGAGGTCAGGAGGCAAGTCCTGCCACTCCAGCATCTTCGCCCAATTCCTCGCAACAGCGACCGCAAACCTGAGCGGCGATGTGTCAAAGATAACTTCAGACAAGTACGAAATGGATAGCCTGGAGACATCCTACTTTGACCCGGAAATCACCGATGAAGAAGCTACAGCTCTCGTCAGGGACGACGCCAAAGTCAGAGCAAGCATCAATGGCGGCAGATTCGGTGGCCGGCCTGTCTACGTCGTCTCTGGCCTCAAAGTGGCGACGGCCTTCCGGTATAACATGGAAGTCAGTACCTCCAAGAGCGGCACCGTCGGCGGGGCGGTGCCTATAGTTGAGGGTGTAGGTGTGGGCGCCGAAGTTGGAGGGTCAAGGGAGAAGGTGTCCAGTCGCGCCGATACTACGGCGCAAGATATCATCTTTGCTTATCAGCTTCACAAGATCGAGGAGAAGGGCTTTCGCGAGAAGAGTCGAAGGGCAGAGTCTGTGGTGTTTGTGCACAAAGCTGCGTTCTTGGGTAAGGATGATGAGGAGCAGGAGGATACTTTTGAGGCTAGTCTTCCGGTGGTGGAAGAGTACAGAGAGGTGGCCGATGAGTTCGTTGTCGAGGGTGTGACGTCTCATGCTGCAGAGGATCCTTCCGGGACTATTCGCCTTGTCATCTTCCGGGTCCTGGTCGATTGAAAAGAAAGCGCACCAGTTTGTCTCTGATCATTGTGGAATGAGATGGATTGTACTGAGACTGCGAATTCCCATTCAATGGATTCTCAAAGGTGAGCGATAGTTATTTATCTCATTACGCCATTGTACACGTGCCTGCACCTTGCACGGGCTGCAATCTTTCTACAAAGTCACGAGTTCAAAATCCAAACTTCATATAGCCACTTCAGATGCGCGCGTTTCTTCGAGATTCGCTGTTACACTCTGTTGGTCCAGATGCGCGAGCTCTACTGAAGCCACGAATCAAACCACTTCCGGAGGCCTGTTACACTCAGTTCACCTGATGCGCGGCCGAAAGAATCAGTTTGAGCCCTGCCGGGCAGATGCTTTTTTGCCCTTTTCGACCGTGATATCACGTGACACGCTTGCGGGTGCTTGGGCCCGAGTCTGGCTTGGTGTGCTCCTTCTGTCTTTTTTTGCGCACCGAATCGCTTCACTTTACTTCACTTCTGTAACGTCTACCCGAATATCCCCACAGGATACAAAGCATATGCTCAAGAATCCCCAGAAGACCTACAGGATGGTAGTTTCCGGTGACGATAGGCACGTCCTGGACCATCCCAGCCGTGGGCATACAAAAGAGCTGTGACACTTCCTTCTGGTAGTTGTCGGGGTCATCATGGGCCGTGGACAGCTTGAGAAAGATCGCGATCGCAACACATCACACGGCTAACACGACGAGATATGATCCAGATGGTATGTAGAGAGAGTCTTGCATATTACGACACGATTGGATTTGGAAAAAGCCACCAGTACTACCCGCCCGCGCCGATCATTACCACCGCCCATGCTCGCCAGCCATCTTGATCTGGTAGTGATACATCGCCCTGATAGTATCATACAAGCTCATTCTCATCCAGGCAAAGTTGGGCACGACATTCCTCCAGATCCCTCTTCACCACCCTCAGCTCCGCCCGCAGCCGATCGTTATCCCCTTCAAGATCCGCCCGGACCTTGCTCGTCTCCTCCCTCACTGCCTTCATGTCAGAATCCTGTCAGTACCCACCAGACTCACAGATTCCTGGTAGTACTCACTCAAGACAAGTCAGCCGATGGAGGACATCCTCCATCACGACACTAGAGGAGAACGGCGGCGCCGCTCCCATATAGTTATTGATGGTCGTCGCACCGTCAATGCTGTAGCTGGGCGAGAAGCTCTTCTCCCGCCTCGGCCCACGGAGGGGCAACCCGACGCCGACACCTGGTAGTATCTCGGGGGCGTCTGGTAGGTCCTCGGCCGTGTCTCTGGCCGGTGCTGATGGCTCAGTGGCCTCTTCTGGTAGTTTCTTGAGGCCGCGCTCGATGGCGCGTTGCCTCATGCGCAGCTGGTGCTGCTTTCTCGCCCGGATCGGCATTCTCTTTCTTCGCTTGGCGTACGGAGGTGCCTTTGTGTATGGCAGAGCTGGTGAGGATCTCATGGCGGGTCTGCCTGTCAGCCTCGGAGCGAGGAGCCATGGATTCTGGTAGTATTTAGGGGCACGATCAGGAGCTGTCGCTGGCACGGAATGTGAGGACTGACATACGAGAGGCGAAGAAAAGAGAGGGTAGAAGGAGGTGGTGGCGGTCTGGTAGGAATTGAGGAGGCGAAAGGTCGTGATGGCGGTCGCTGCTGGTTTGTCGTTGCTGGTGGTGCGCTCGTGCTGGTAGTATCTCTGCGCTGGTGACACGGTGAATTTGTGCGATTGGGCGACGAGATGGAAAGGAAGTTTGGAAGTGGAATCTCTAGTCTACACATTGCGCGTCCCTACGTGGCAGCTGTGCTGGCACCAGCATGTGATGCTCAATCACAGGCCAGCAGAAATGCCTCACATTCCCGGCCCCAGCGTCGGCGATATCGATTTCCATCAGCGGACTTCTTCTTAAGCAGATAATAGTCCATATTGCTAGAAAGAAGGTCTGTGTAGCATTTCGGAAAGATAGATTGCCAAATAGAAAAGATTTGTCACGTGATGCTCGCCCCCTGGGAATATTTCCGTGAATTCGCCGCCTTGGATCAATTGCATGAGGATATTTCGTGCAACATCGGAACTTCATTCATTATCATCATGCCTTCTGCGGTGGAACAAGCCTTGGTGACACTGGTGCCGTCTGTCAATAATCTACCCATCGAATTGACGAGTCTTGCCAATGGGTTGTTGATGCAATCTCGCTCAAAAGCGGCGAAGCTCAAACCAGACGAGGAGATCGCCAGAACATATGTCTGCAGTCACATTGCATGCGAAAGGTAAATTCCTGAGCGAGTTTGATCATATCGTGATCACGCATGACGACGAAGGCTAAGAATGGATTGTACAGGCTCAAGTCTCGACTCGGTCTAGAAATCCAGCCCCGACCGCCAGTCCCACCACGAGTATACAAGAAGCTCAAAGCATTCTTCGACAAGCAACTAGACGTCCCATCGACTCCGAGCGCCATTCGTCAAATAGATGCGCTCAATCGAAGTGGTGCAGCTAGTTCTCATAAAGCTACTCCTGCTTCGAACAGGAGCGCAGTGACGCCGTCGTCCCGCAAACGCCTCCGCGATACCCACGACGACACTCCGAGCAAGACTCCCGCCGGTGTTATCCCATCAGAAATCGACATTGACGATGCAGATACTCCGTCTCGCAGATCCGAGAAGCGTGCGCGCCCTTCATTCGCGAAAGATCTAGCTGAGCTTGCAGCCAGCGCCACGAAGTCGTCGAACCGGAAGTCTGGCAGGAATAAGCAGAATGTGCCACCTGAGTGGGCAGATGACATGATTGCAAGACTAGCAAACAAATTCGAAGCTCCTGCCGCGACCCATATTCGCACCGGCCTTGATCATGTTCTCGCTATCCGAGGCTTCTCGACCGAAGATACATTCGGAGCCACGTCGTCGACGTCCAAATCACGAAAGGTCAAGGCCAAAGAGCCTGATGCTCACGATAGCAGTGGACTCATCACTCCACTCCGTCTGCCAGCACTTCTCATCATCCTCACCCTCTTTGTCGTTGGCAAGCAGAAAGGCTGGCAGCTCACTAATCAAGACCAATTCACTGCGAAGCAAAACACTGGACTGGAAGCCATTCGAGAGATGGAGGAAGGCTGGGCGCCCGAGGAGGAGGCTCTACAGGGAGACCTGGAAGGATTCCTTGCAGCCGCTGGAGAGGAGGGCTGGATGAATGCGGAATGGTTCCAGCAAGTCATGGCGGAGGATGATTTGGACAAGATGGACGCGCACGAAGGAAGCGCTAGTCGAAGCAGGAAGAACATGCCAAACAAGACGCCCTTGAGGAGGAAGGAGAAGCATGCACCGCGGCCAACGGCTAATGCAGACGAAGAAGACGATGAGGACACGGCTGCAGGGCTACAAGTTGGACTCGGTACCATGTTCCAAGATGCAGTGGACTGGCTGAGCGACGACAGAAGAGAGGAGTACAGAGAGTGGAAAGCCGGCATCATGCACCGTCTCGACGAGCTCGAAGGCGTTCCAAGCAGCGGTTCAAGCAGGAACAGAGCAAGCAGACCTGTAGCATCCGCAGCCTGATCTCATAAAACAACATGTCAAAGCTTGACCCGACGTCCCACAATGAAATGATCAAGCGACCAGCGCCATCTATTCTCAAGGGTATCTACGCTCGCACGCACTAATACCAGATACTCCTCGTCCTATGATGCGGGATCGCCTCCGCGCCTTCCTTCTCCCTCTCCTTCGCTAGATCATACAAGAAGAAATCGATCAAGACGGCGTTCACCTCCGCTTCGGGGTGAGCCGCTACAATCTGGCGCCGTATGAGCTCTACGACCCAGATGCTGCATCCGCGCAGCTGGCACTCCCAGCTGCTGCCGGACTCGATCATCTGTTTTGTGCGGATGACGTAGTCTAGCTTCGGGCTGTATGAGAGGCAGCCGAGGGAGTGGAGTTGTTGAGGGACGCGGTAGTCTGGTTCGTCAGTCATGTCACTTTGGTCTGGCTGAAAAAGAGAGAAAGGGCTTACCGGCGAACATAGTCAGGTGATCGATGTCGTGGAATTCTCCGTAGCTTTGCCCGTCAAAAGCAGCCCATAGGTCGGCCACGAAGATCTGGGGGCGTTTCAGGAAGCGGACTTTCTTCCTGTCGAAGGTGGATTCGTCGCGGAAGCATGCGAAGTGGTGGGCGAGGAGGTTGGTGAGCTTGCCGGCGCTTTTGTCGGCGGAACGGACTAGGTTGGCCACGCTGCCGTTGAAGGTCTGCTTGATTAGTGGATGACGATGGATAGGGCGAGAGGGAAGGAGTCTTACATCATGAAGTACTTGACCTGCTTCACGGAGGACGTCGAGGCGCTGATGGAGGAGGGGCATGTCCTCCTCTCCCTTGCCACGGAAGATGTGGCGCATGGAATCTTCCGTAAGATGCAACATAAGAGTCGCCTCCTCTACAGAAGTGTGAGGCTGTTCACCAGTGCCACTGTCTTTGTGAATAGTCAGGGCACCCTCCACAGGGCTATCAACCTCCTTCACGTCGTCACTCTTAAGAGGGTTTGGTGGCTGTTCTACTTCACTCGCTGCGGTTTCCGTGGATGATGCATCGACAGTCTGTTCCTTCGGATCCTGGGAATCATTTGGAATAGCTTCGATGTCTGTAGCGTCCGGCTTTTCTTCCTCCGTCGGCAACCAGAATGAAGGCGATGTGATGGGAAAGCCTTCATCAAGCGCTCTTTGGAGTGCAGCGACGAGGCTCCAATAACCTGTCCACCGCTTCTCTCGGTACTCGATGCTCCATCGCTTGTCTTCTCCCAGTTCAGACCAAAAGCTGAAGTTCAGCAGATCCATAGTAAAGATAAAATCAAGTGTCGCTTCATCCTCTGCTTTCGGGTGTAGCTCATGTTCTGACCAGGCCGTTCTGGAATATGATCTGCGCTGCATTTCCTGCCATATCAACTCCGCAGCGTTGACCGCGCCAGCCCTGTCGATTGCCACATCAATGGCATTGTCATAAATGTATTCAGCATCTCGAAGCACTTTTGTCTCCGAGGTGATCTCATTTGTCTTCGGCTTGATCCCCAAGGAGTTCCGCAACAACTCCAGCAGTTCCGGATCCGCTTCGTCGTCCGACATCACTCATGGCTAGCATAAACTAAAGGAAAAGTCGGGTTCGCCCGATAGCGCACGTGAGAATGGAAATGATTACCTAATGGCATTAACTAGGAACGATCGGCGCATGGATACACCACGGAAAAAAGCTTCCTGCTGCGATAGCGGCTGCACGGCACCTAGTTCGTGTAGAAGAAAGATTTGTCCCACCGACCCTGCTAGATAAGTAGCTGCGTGCTGCCCCTCACCAACTCGACTTTGCTGCCCTGTGCAAAACACAAAACACAATGTGGACACGGACAAGCTTGCTGGCAGGCCTTGCCGCTACAACAGCGGCAGAGACAATCCACAGCGTGGTTGTCTTCTCTCGTCATGGAGACCGCAACTCCAAGTACTACCCTTTGTACCAGATGACCGCGTTGGGAGCTACGCAGGTCTATGAGTCCGGTAATTTCTACCGTCAGAGATACTTGTCCAACACATCAGACTATCAGATTGCCGGTATCTCTCCAGACCGCGTCGTCGAACCTCAAGTGTGGGCAAGCGCTCCTGACCAAACGGTGCTCTACCAGACAGCGACAAACTTCCTCCAAGGGCTCTATCCACCTCTGAGGACCATCAACAGCGAGATCGGCGCTGAGGAATTGACCAATGGTACATCCACTACCGATCCTCTCAACGGGTACCAGTACATACTTGTCCATGGTGAGGACTCAAACTCGCCAGACACGATCTGGATCAAAGGCGACGAGCAATGTCCGGCCTGGAGCAGTGCGAGCAAGACCTACCGCACCTCGCCTTCCTACCTTGACCTCATCAATTCCACTGCGTCTTTCTACTCCCAATTCGAGCCAATCTTGAACCCAATCATGGGCGCCGGCAATGTCAGCTACAAGAATGCTTACGATGTGTTTGATCTCCTCAACACCGCCTCCATTCACAATGCTACTGTAGCGCCTCGCATCCCAAGTGATGCGCTCGACCAAGCTCGCTACCTTGCCAATGAGTGGGAGTGGAACATGAACTACAACGCGACTCAGCCGTCCCGGTCAGTAGGAGGTGCAGCCCTGGCTGGTGGCATTCTCGCTCAGATGGACGCGGCCGTCAAGTCCAAAGCGACCAAGCAGAAGTTCAACCTTATGGCCGGCAGCTACGATACCTTCTTGGCCTTCTTTGGTCGTGCCAACCTTACGGCCGCGAGCGACAACTTTTATGGTCTGCCCAATTATGCTGCCACAATGGCCTTTGAACTGTTCAGCGAGGCGGATGACGCAGCGTTCCCAACCAACGTCAATGACGACCTCAGAGTCAGGTTCTTGTTCAGGAATGGCAGCGAGACCAGCTTGGATGCATATCCTCTGTTTGGCCAGAGTCAGGAGAGTCTGTCGTATGGACAATTCGTCAGTGAGATGTCGCCTAGGGCGGTCACAAGTGTGCCACAGTGGTGCTCGACATGTGGCAGTACGGCAGACTTCTGCGTGGCGGCGAATCAGACCAACAGTGCTGCTGCGGATAAGGCGCCAACAACATCGGCGTCCAAGATGTCCAACGCTGCAGCTGGAGGCATTGGAGCTGGTGTCACGCTTGCAGTCGTCGCTGTACTCGGTGGTCTCGCCGCATTGTTGACGCGCAGGAGAAAGGGTAGGAAGACTGAGCAGCCAGCAACGACGGTGGCAGAGCGCCCAAAGATGGAGAAGCGACTAAGTGGCAGCGAGACATCCTCCGTGTAGAAGCCACCGGATAATGAGGGGTAGGTCCGACAATAAGTAGTTAATGCACCCAATAGCAAGAAACAAATCGTATCAGAAAAATTAAGCTTGGATGCAATCTGCACGGTCCGGATTGCTTGACTGCTTTTGGACTAAATGATCCACAATGGTTGCCTCTCGGTTCCCGGGTCGCCGATATGGCGCATGCAAATGCTCGTGCGGCGATGGGATTTTCTCAAGGCGAAAAGAAGTATAAACTGCTGGTGGCAGGCATCCTTGATCGTAGGAGCATCAGATCTCCTTGAACGCCATATCATCCACGGGCATTCTGAAGAGTGATCATCATGTTCGAATTCATCCTCATCTCACTTCTGCAGCGATTGCTGTCTGCCATCATTCCTTATCTGCAAACGGCTGAACGCAGACTTCAACATCTGTTACACCAGAACGATGACGAAGAAAGAGACAAGTATGTTGCTCCTCTCATCCTCACAGCAAGCGAAATCGAAGCTCGTTCGTTCGAAAGCTTTGCACCGGGCACAGCGAACAACGTCTATTGGCGCACCCTTATCTCTCGCGACAGGACGCCGAGCGATAGCCTGACCGTCGGCAAAGCTGTGCTTCCCCCAATGTCAGGACAGCTGTGCCCACATGCCCATCAGCAGGCCGAAGTGTATCACATCGTATCTGGCAAAGGCGCGGTGACCCTTGGTGAAGGCGAGAGAGAAGTCAACGCAGGTGATATTGTGTACATCCCTGGAGACGAGCGACATGGTATCCGCAATCTGAGCGAAAAGGAGGAGCTGACCTGGATGTACTACTTTGCCTGCGATGGCTTCGAAGATGTCAAGTACCGCTTCTAGCGGGCACGTCCGATGTGTCGCAGACCGTATATGCCCAGCATGGCAGCCTGCGACAGGACGCTATTTCAACAACAAGATAAAGATCCGTTTCAACAAATGACGGATGGCCTGATGATGGTTCTTGAAACAATCTGGCCAGTTTCCGCAGATCAGTGCAGATGGATTTGCACAGCCTGCCCCGCCTGCTCCGCCGCCCCGCTCCGCCCTGCTCGGCTTCATGCCTGATCCAAGACCTGTCTGGCGCCTGACCACTGTAGTTGCCCTACGGTTTCTCATGATGGTCTATAACTATCTTGCGGTACTCATTGGTCTACCATTTTCAACAATCGTCCCAATCCACAACCATGAGCAAAACTACCATCTCGGAAAAGCCAAGCCCGCCCGCCTACCGTAACGACACATCAAGCAGTGCACCTGCGGAATCGCTAAACACGTCGCCGCCGGTCTACGACTTCACCGATTCCAAAGCACTTTCCGCTAGCGAAGAAAAGAAACGACTGGCCGCCAATGAGAAGGCCACCAACGTCGCCGACCTTGGTTCCTCTACGCCGTCTTCATCGTCCTTGACACAAACGACATGGCAGATTGTCACCGATTCCCGCACGTCAGGCTCATTCGATGTCTTAGATGACGCTGGCACGAAGCTCTACCGCATCCAAAAACGTGGTCGAAGTCCACAAATCCGTCTCCTATCACTCACGAATGGTCAACAGGTCGGTGAAGCCTCGTACCTCTCCCACTCCCAGGTCGTCGACATGGACATCCAAGACGTCAAAGACGTCGAGCTACGGCCTGCGGGCAAGGGAAAGGATTACACCTACTCGTCGCCTTCTCTCATGCGCCGACTCAACTGGCATCGAGGGGCGATCGCCGGCCACGTCACTAGCATCACTTGCAACGATGAACGAGGAGATGAAGTCGCCAAGTGGTCCAATGCGGGAATGAGCTGGAGTAAAGTCGCCAAGCTGGAATTCGCGAGATGGATGGAGGTGGGTTCCGCCGAGGACGTGAGGCGGCGCAAGGAGGAAGTCTTATTCGCAGCAGCAGTCATGCACTTCAAGGCGGGCATCGCGGCAAAGGGCTTACATATGGATGTGGCCATGTCGTCGACGCCGGGATTGGGCATGTGGGGCATTTCTGCTGGTCCATAATCACGTGGAACCACATGCTGCAAAGCAGGAGTATCTTGTAAGAAAGCTGCAAGATGTGTAAAATACAGTACCTACATTTCGTCTTCATTCCGCTTCTCGTAAACCTGGCACAATTCTGGTAGGACCAAGTGGCAAGGTACTACCAGAACCGCGGCCCGTCAACGACCAGACTGGATACTGCGCGGTTGGTACTACCAGACTAGCTTATACCAAGTGTCATTGATGATTGACAGGGATGAACAGAGGAAGAGAGGAGATGAGATGGAGGACAAGCTGGGCACGGTGGAGGCCGAGAACTACCAGTTAACGGAGAAGGCAGAGGTCTTGGAGAGGAGACTGAAGGCAGCCGATACGTTGCTAGCGTCGACTTGATAATTCTACCAGATCATTCTCATTGTGTGGTAACTTACTTAGTGAAGATATATAGCGGGATAAATTCCGACGTAAATCCGCCCGCCTCTAAATTCAATGTTCAGAAACCAGAGCTTCCACCCACCGCACACATGCGACCTTGTCGATCATGGGTCGTTTCTTCCCTTTATATGTGTCACGATCGGATGGCAAGATCAACATTGTAAATCGGCACAAAATCAAGGAGAAGAATGAACCGACACCAGACCAGCTCGACCGCAAGCCAGACGCCAATGGCATTAGCGACTACTACCGAGAGGTGGATATGGACGAGCAGAAGCATCTGGATTGGAGGAGGAAGCTCGGTGGTATGCTAGCACGAGATATGGGCCAAACGGATCCAGGTATTCTAGCTGCCTTCAACCCACAATGCAATATGTGCTGATCGTGATAGAGCGAGGGTACATGCTTGCAAGCTTTCCTGAAAACTACCGACTTTACGAGCACGTAAAGCGAGCGGAGGACGAGACAAAGGCAGTCAAGACCGTGAAGAATCATGCAGGTGGTGGGAATGAAAGACAGGACGCCTATCTGTACGGACACCCACTCGGAAAGAGGAAACGCTTCAGGAGCCCGGCAGACTTCTATCCACATTTGTTGTGGCTGGCTACGGATGAAGATGGAGATCCAGACAACTGCTGGTGCAAGATATGCTGTCCGGAAGAAATTGATGACAAGTCACTGCAAGCAATCAAAAAGGAGGCCAAGCAAGAGGTAAAGCAGGAAGCGAAGGCAGTCAAACAGGAGCCAGCACAAAGGCTATCTATGCAACGACAATCATCCCAGCAAGATACGAAATCTGCTACAACTGGCGACAGGGCACCGCTGACACATCGCGCGGGTCGTCCAGATCTCACACCCAAGAATGAAGACCAGCGGCTCGACATGACCTATGGCACTTCGATATTCCGTCAAGGCGAGCTGGTATGGTTTAACAGAGGCACTAGATGGGGCCTTGGAGTCATCACACGTCGCTGGTTCCAGAATCAGACGGGGCCAAGCTCGCCCGCCTTCTTGATCCAACCACTATCTCACCCGTATCAACACCCACCTGCCGTGACCATTACCTCCGAATCACTTCTCCGTCCCTGGCTCGCATGGTCAGTCCCAAGCTTTACTCATCCCGCGCTCAACGGTATGCCGGTTACCTTCGACACAGCCGACTGGCAAGGCATCTACGCCAAAAAGTACGGCGAAGGGGACATGGAAGTCGACGGCTCCATCCTCGCCGCCAAAGCTATCGACATCTCCTTCACCCCCTTTGAGCCCATTACCACCACTCCCTCACCGACCGGCACCACAACAACCTACAACGGTATCTACCTCGGCGCCGAACGCCTCTGGATCGGCGACCCCGTCCGCCTCCGCACCAGCTCCACGCCCAACAGTCTCGACATCCTCATCCTGCACACCATCACCGAAACAACCCAAACCTCCGCCTTCAACAACGCCATCCTCTCCCGCACCCTGACTCTGCAAGGAGACATGTACACCCTTCGCACCCTCCCCTCCACCTCTCCTCTAGACCATCCCACCTCCCTCCCGTCCCGCCTCACTCACGACCTCACCCTCCGCAACAACACCACCACCCGCCTGAAAGCCAGCCACTCGACCTACGTCCTCACCCGCCCCTCCGTCTCTGTCGCCACACATGAAATCAAAGGGAGGTGGTACGAAACCACCCTCCTCTCCCCCGTCATGAATGGGAGCGCAGCATGGGAAGCGGAGCTCGCGCGAGGAGACGTAGGGGAAATGGGGCCGAAGATGAATGGGCGGCTGGATTGTGTAAGGGCGCCGGAGAGCGGGGCTGGAGATGTGAGGCAGTTGAGGAGGGAGACGAGGGGGGAGGCGTTAGGGGGCGCCGTGCCGGGTGGGTGGAGGGAGGGGGTGGGGCAGGAGGGGGGGCAAGGGAGGGGAAGCCAAGGGGGGAAGGGGGTTCAGGGTCAGGGAGGACAAGGGGTCCAAGGGCCCGATGGGTTGGAGGAGTTTATGAATCTCGATGGGTAGGTGAGAGGGTTGCTGCAGGCGGAGTGGGGAAATGCGACAGACGAGGCAGGACTCGACCGTGGACCATACGCGTTGCTTGAATTATGCAAGGACGACAACTGCATTGCAAGACATGGGCGAATTTCGCGTCGCAGGAACAGGACGGACAACATCACAAGGACAACAGGGTTTTGTGTTTTTCATTTAGCGTAGGCGTTATCGGGACCCTCACGGGGGAGGTCCCATCGGATTAGCTCGATATCATCACCGCTTGAGACGAGGCCAGGATCGAAGCGACTCCGTACTCTCCGTCTAGCATCCTGTAAGCAATCGGAGTCACTTTTACATCTTCATGGCTTCATCCGGACTCGTATTCGGGACCTCTGCCACGTCTGTCCTTTTTTACCCTTGCTCCAAAGCCGTGACTCCGCTCATACGGGATCATGCCATGACACGAACCTACAAAAGACATGGTGTCTAGCAAACAACCTCTGCCCTGGATGGCGCTCTATCCTCCAACAGACGTGGGCGGCGCTGGTCTCCATTGCTGTGGCGGTAGCGATTTGATGTTCCCACTGCTCCCCGCGCGTCCTTCGCAGCTGGACCATTCCATCTCTGCATGGCTGAGTGAGGTTCGCGTGATGGGCTTGGGTACACTCGCGAAATTTGGCAAGCGGAGAACCAGGTATCGCTCTTGCGTCTTGCGAGGCATGGCTGACTGTACCGTCCGTTGATACGTCCAGTCGCTTCCGAAGGCGATCAAGAGACATAGGTACGGCAGTAATTGTGACTGCAGCGGTTCGAAGATTCCCTGGGCGAGGGCTCTAGGCGAGGGCTTCTGATGACGTGGACATCAGATGTCTTCTCTCCGACAATTCGTTCTCGCCAGAAGGCGAAGTAAGCAATATTGCCCGAATTAGCTGACAACCCTCACCCCGTCGTCGCCAGTTCAAGGAAGCCGAACCAACACCACACGTGCACTCATGCCCTCGCCTCGCTTGCAGCAACCGTCTTGGCGCGTGAAGCTTTTCATATCCAGCATCCATTAGAAATCACTCAGCCCAAGACCGGAATCACTCCGCGCCGTGTTCATCTCGGCTAGGCAACCTTTCCATCCACAGGAAAGCACGTGTCTCATGCAGGACATCAGCCCTATACCCAGGGCTGCGACGCCGCATTGACGCCACGCAAACTCTGGCTATATTGTACCATCTGTCGAGAGTTTCGGGGCAGTGTCGCGCTTCGGGATACGCCGAGTGTTGTTGCGCGGGTAGTGCGCAAATGCAGGGCTCACGAGTGCTGTTGCGGATGAAGGACTTTCAGCGTTGCGGATACTGGTACCCTGGGGGCGGATACATTTGGCCTTGACCTTGGGGGTATTGACGGCTGGGCTGGTATTGTCCCTGCTGGTGGGGCTGCGGAGTTCCCATTTGTGGTGTGTTCACTTGCGGCGACTGCTGAGGATGGGTCATTTGTTGATGCTGTTGCTGCTGTGGGACATTTGCGCGGTGTTGAGGCTGAGACATGCCCCAGTGGAACTCGGCGTCAGAGTGTGAGCTAGAAGAACCTGTCATGCCTTGGTAGCCGGGTCGTTGTCTTTGATTCTGTTGATAGTTCTCCGCAGGCAAGCTGTACATCTGCTCGAGGAGGGTGTCGGGGTCTGTGAGGAGATCGCGCATGCTTGGATCTGACAATGGCAGACCAGCTGCCGCTGCAAGTTCTTGCGCATCTTGACCCATGTCCGTGATGTGAGGTGCCCAGTTCCGCTGTGATTGGTAGGGGTGGGAGGGACCTGCGGCAGGCGCACTCCATGTCTCTTGCCCAGGAGCCATTTGGCGCAAAGAAGTCTGCATACTAGCATTGGCCGAGTCCGACTCCCATCTATCGTGATCGAACGTCTCCAGTCCCGGCTCGATCTTCGGTGTGACCAATGACAGCTGTTGTCGTTGCGGCTGAGGTGTCGCCGTGACAGTTGATTGCGCTGTGCCAATGGTAGGTCTGACACCGGCGACGACCGAGGCCGAGCGCTCAGCAACTTCTTCCATACTAGACGCCGGCTTTAGCGCGATTGATCGACCACTTGGTAGTGTCCCATCATCCTGAAGTGTCCGCTTTTTGGAGATGAGACTCTCGAGCTTCTCTGTCGGACGTTCTTCATTCTCCTCCGCGTTCAAACCATACTCCTGTATAATGTTGCGGAGACGCCTATTCTCTTCCAAAACCTTTCTGGCTGCTTGTTGTATCTCCACACTGGCTTCCGCTCCCATGGCTTCATATCTGCGGTATTTGGCTTCGAGGTCGGCAATGTACTCTCTCCGGCGAGCGCGCGATCTACGTTGATTTTCCCTGGTCCTGACGAGATTGGATATCTTCTCAGCCTTTGCCTTTGACGTCACCGAGCCGCCGCCAACAGGTGATGAGGCCTGTGGTAGACATTGTCAGTATTCTAGAACGAGAAGCTGACTCATCCGAGCGTTTTGGGGACAATTTTGCGGGGGCGGCAGGAGCTGAAGGAACGGTTTGCAGTAGGGAAATAGCTGGGTAAGGGGATTCTGTCAAGAACGGAATAATACTTACGCCCGAGTCTGTTTGCGGCGGCGTCATCTGTACGTGTAGCGTGCTTCATGGAGAGAATTTGTAAGAAAAGAGTAGTGATTGCGAATGGCCGGGGGGATGATCAGGGCTCATTGCAGCAATAGAGGACACAAAATGAGAGGGCAAGGCCCATGCTTTCTGGATGACAGAAGCTTTGTAACCCTGGGGGGGAATCAAAGACGGATAAACGACACACTGCGGAAGCCATGCGCGACTGACCTGCCCCGGGGTGGTCCTCCCCTAGGCAGATCATGGACGCCCAAGCGGTGGAGGTCGAGGACAGAGGGTGTCGGTGGCTGTCGAGCGTCGTCACCCACAGGCATGTCCTGTCCCATCTTGGGAGGGGCCAAGAAGCCCGTATCCCCAGCTGTGCGTGGCCTGGCGCTAGTGCACGGCTTTCGTGGTTGTTTTCTGGAAGGTCGCTAGAAGGAGTGGGAGCGTAAATGACAGACTGAGCCCTTGTTGTTCTGCTGCCATGTGGGATGTTCCACTTGGGGCGCAACGAAATAGATGAAAGAGATTAGGACGACCCGATCTTGCTGTGCATTCCAACCTGGTCCTGTCGATCAGCATTTCCATGCTCGATAGTGGTTCCTGGCAAGACTAGCGACGAGCTAAGCAGCGATACCGGACAGCTTCGAGTGAGTGACATTTGTTGGGAAATGTGCTCATGGCCCTACAGATCATCGGCGTCCAGACACTTCTGTAACATTTGACCCCACCGGCAAGTAGTTTCTCGGTTGAAATGATTGATACGTCAAAAATCCACACCTGCTGATCTGGTTCGTGCTGAGCATTGCTGTAAATGTAGTGATTACATGAGTCTTTACAACATGTTTCCACAAATGATGGCTTGCTCCAAAGCATCTCGATCTACTAGTGGATCATGCACATCGCTTGATCTGGCTGGCGAACCAATTTTATGCACGATGTGGCTCTTGTCTCTTCAAGAAGATGTTGCAAGCGATGTTCCGACTGGGAAGCTGTGTCGGAAACAAACTTGATGGCCCAACATGCATTCGTGGTATCAGATTCTCTATAACACTTTTCGTCATCGCTAAATGCACGCGAACCATCGATCATGGCTGAACACTAGTGAGGCCCCATGGAGCCCCCACGTCTTCTGAAGCGCCGCCATGCACAATTTGGGCCAAAGAGTCGGCTAATCGTTGGGCCGTGTCTCCATGCTCGCTCGAGAATGCGAATCGACTGAGCCCATGCCCTTTGGCTCTCTTACCTCACCGTCGCCCCCTTAAGCGTAGGCACAGTGCACACCTTCCCTCCCACCATCAGCTTGCCAAAACTGCCCTTGCCCTTCAGCCCCTCCGTGCCCTCAGGATCGAATGCCACTTCTCCGCCCTCGGTCGTTGTGAATCCTGGTTGTACCGCCTCCCATTGCTTCTTCTTCGGGTTCAACACTGGTTCTGGCTCCCCCTCCCAGCCCTCAAAGTAGACCCTGTCACCTGCCTTGGCAGTCTCTGGCAGCTCTACGAGCTCGACCGGTCCCTTGTGGTCGTCCGTCTCGCCTTCCTTTAGTCGTGGCGAAGCAGCAAGAACCATGGCAGCTGACTTGATCCCTCGCATGGTCACAGGCTTGAGATTGCACACGGCCACGATCTTGCGCCCTTGCATGGACTCGAGTGGTACAAGACCGTTTAGACCGGAGCATACTGTGCGCACGACTTGGCCTTCATATTCACTAGTGTTATCGGTGCCAGGCGCGTCGCCGCATGCGATGGTCGAGACGTAAAGACTGTCGGCATTGGGGTGGTTGACGGCCTTGAGGATGTGACCGACGCGGAGGTCGATGAGAGAAGGGGTAAGCGGCTTCTCCACTGGTGCCGCCTTTTGTGGCTTGGGCTGCTTGGGCGCCTTCTCCTTCTTCTTTTGAGGTGCTCCAGATTCACCAGTGACTGCCGTCGCTACCTTGTCCTTTGCCTCGCTGGCCTTCTCCTTGACACGCTCTGGCAGAGACTTGTTCTCCTTGCCGGCAGTTGTGCTGGCTGCGCCTCCCGCGGCAGCAGCAGCAGCCTCCTTCTCCTTCTTCTTGCGCTCCTTCTCGGCCTTTGGGTCGACTGGTGGTATGGGCGAGAGAACCTTGTCGGCGTCGATCTTGACCTTGTCCGAGTCCGAAATCTTAAGCTTGTAGACATCAGCATTCTGTACATAGTCGACGAATCGCACAATGTGATGGTGACCGTCCTTTCCTGTTCGTTGCTCATCGCTCCAAGATGACACCAGAGGTGCTAGTTTTGAGTACAAGGCTACATCTGCTATCGACGGCTTTGCGCCAACAATGGTCGTGCGGGAGGAAAGGTGACTATTCAGCTCTGGCACAGTCGATTCAACATTTGACGTCTTCTTCAACCATGCTGCGATGTCCTGCTCTTCGGCCGGAGAGTATGACTGATCTGCAAAAGCAGCCTTGGACAGCTCGGTAGGCAATGCGGAGAGGTCGATACCAGGGTAAGAAGAAGTAAGGAGAGTCTTTGTGCGGTCATCGAAAGCGGTCGTCATTGTGAAGGGCGTGTATGAAAGGTTCCGCACGGCAGCCTGGTATGGGAATCCAATCGGAAACGGAGATATTCGCTGCGAGTAGACAATTCCTCTCCGGCTGAACAAACCACGAAGATTGTTCTTGATCACTTGCGCGGCCAGCTTGTCGAATTCGGAAGGTTCGTTGAAGGTGGGATGGAGGGGAAACAATTTTTGATGATTCACAAAGCTTCTGCCATGGCAGAAACCCAATGAGCTCACAACGATACGCCCCACCACGCAGATGTTCGGGCACTCACATGTATGCTGTACATGAGTGTGTTCGAGAGTAATGGTCTACAATAATCTATACATGAATAGTGGTGTTGTCAATCCAGTTGACCGAGCGACCTGCGCATTCCCCTCCCTACTAGAGCTGCTCCTACGTTCCACCACGTGTATCTCGCCACCCTGGATAGGCGAACCTGTCCTCCCCCTGTGGTACCCCATCAGATCTCTGCGCATGTTGCAGAAGCGTGCGGCGAGTCGGCGCCGGAAACTCCCTCGTCTTTGCTTCAAGTTGGCCAGAGTTCCGCGTAGAGGCAACGTGCATGTCGATAGCGCCGAGCTGACAATCTAGAGACCGAAACTGTAGGCGCTCGAGACGTTGTTGCGAATCACCGTTTCCTCATTTGTGTGGTCGTGCTTCAGAACTGCTGTGCGACCTTTCGTACAGAATGGCGTGGTTCCGCACCTTCGACTCAGTGGTGTTGCTCGTGTACGCCCTACCGTCAGCAGGACGCTGGTAATTTCATCATCGAACATCAGGAGATTGGCTCATAATATGACGCATCTGCAACCCGGCGTGCTATCGCCACCATCCCGGTCGCGTGACATGCTAGATTTACCCTTGCCGGCTTCTTCATCGTCCATGACTTCCTGAGGCTTGACGGTGATGTGGAGGACATTTGGAGTGCCGTCAGTTTGTAGTTTACATTCTGGTACAAATTAGTGATGTGAAGATGGTGCTGCAGCAACTCGCTTACCCTTCAGACTGACGTTGTCGGTCAGGAGCTGACCGAAAAAGATGAGCCGTATGGCAGAAGGCGAGCTTGGTTTCTGGTCCCAGTCTGATAGACATGTCAGCCGAGACATGCTAGTCGGAAGGTATACATTAGCTTACCGTCTCGCCAGTCTTTCAATATCAACTCCTTCAATGTATAGACGCTTATGGTAGAGGGATCAAATTTGCCATCTTGGTCGGCTGCCGTGACGTTCCGCTTGTTCAAATACTTCTCGTTGAGTTGGAAAGGGTGACGGGTACCTGTGGAGGCCAGCAGGAGAGTAAATTGAACGACTGGCCCAGCAGCCAGGACTGACGAAGGCGGTTGCAGCATGGGAGTCGGCAGGTCTGTCGACGGTCCAATCGCCTCGGAATTCTGCCGGGTCATGGCGGGCATTGATGTGTCGATTGGTGCTGGCAAAGGCCCAGCTTTGTCTCCTCTTGCTGCCTCCAACTCTGTTGACGTCCGTGGTTGCTCCTCTTTTGGCACGTTCAGATTCGAGCTCTCTGCACCAGTGTGTGCTTGTTCATCGTGTTCAACTTCCTCCTTCTTCTCGGCAGGTGTCGAGGCCGGTTGATCGGCATTGGATTGGGATGTCCCAGACATGGAAAGGTCACCGAGCTCGAGCGGTGGTATCGATGGCATGGCCGTGCCAGTCTCGGATCTCTTAGGTTCTTCCGCCATGGTATTGTCGAACAATGTCTATCCGGGGGCGTATGGACCTCAAGTGATCCGTGCTTGGTTGCTGATCGACTGGCCGGACTCGATGGACGACTGCTTGCGGGTGAAGAGTACGATGGAACGAATGTAGTATTAGTGATAGTCTGCAGCCACACAGCACACCTTCACATAGCCCAACGCAAAGAGTACAGTGAACGGTAGATGGTGCTTGAAAGAGTCGAGGTCAAAAACCGGCAATGGATACAATCGGGCCAGAAACGATGTCGCAGGATCGATCCGGGCACAAAAGAGGAAAGCTTGGAAGTGGTTGGCTGGAACGTCGCTTGCCGGATGAATAGTGCAAGCCCGTTGCAGTTTGGAGGAGCGTCTTTTGGATATATCTGGAGGAATAATCACGACAGAATGAAAGAGAGTAGACGGGAACGTGACGGGGAATAACCTGATTCACAGGGCAGATGGTGCTAGCGTAATCATTGGGCGATCAGCGACACCAGCCCCCGGATACTCCGCAGATACTCTGCTCTACACAGAGTAGGCAAGAAGCTCCTCGCCCTCGAATACAATCCGCCGCGGCTCCGCTTAGCATCTTCCGCTCCGCCTTGAGTTTCTTGCGTTTTACTTGGCGGTCGTCGCGATCAGTCGACGTTGATAAGCGAGCTGAATCGGAACATGACTGCTGTGCTATTCTACCCGTTCTCCTTCACCGTAGCTGCCAGATTGATGCACTCTGACGAGTCTTGCCTCGAAAAGTGCTCTCATCATTCATATGTCAATGTTTCGGGTCAATCAGGCAAAGACGGCCCGCCAGCCAAAACCTTGATATCGTTTTCTCAGCATCTGCAAACCATCCAAGCAGCGAATCTCTTATGCTGCTGCCATGACTGTCAACATGACCAACGGTAGATGTCTTCTACTTTCGCAACTTGTCGTTCGCTGCATTCGTGTCGACCTGCAGTCTTCAGCTACCTCGTCGTGCAGTCTTCCCAGCGTCACATGTCTACAATCGCCAGCATATTCACTACATGTGAAAATGATCATGCAACTCTTGCAGGGAGCTACCAACTAGCCCTGCATCGAGGTGAGAATGTGAAATTTCTTACTTCCTGTCGTATCACATCTCACCTGTGGTGGTCCATCAACCGCAACTTAACATAATGGCGATCCCTTGTGCTCGTCAGGGCGGCGACGACGACCCTTGTCCGTACGATGCGACCAAAGTGTGCAGCCATTGCCGTCTAGTGGCATATTGCAGTTCTGCCTGCCAGCGCCAGAGCTGGAACTCACATAAGCGCATTTGCAAGTCAGATTTATCTCTTCCATTCTGGCTGCCTGACTGGGCAAGAGAGCGAAGACCTCCCACATTCCTGGGCCAAGATGAGCATGATATACACCTGATGACGGATCTCTTGAGTAAATATGTCTGGGGCAATGTACCTGCGCTCGACATAGTACAGCTATCCTCCAACGAAGGCATCGACTACTCAGGGGATCTAGCAGTGCTCTTTGCAGGTACCCATGACCCTCTCATCCATAAGATTGAGTGTATGAGATTGATCTTGACAGCATCTGGCGACATTCGATTTGCGTTGAAGACCCTCGCGGAACTACCACAGTCGTTCAAAGGCGCTCTCACGCTTGCAATCAACGATCGCGAACTGGACATCATGTTCAGAAACGTCATCTCCATGCTACTCCTCGTCAGTGACCATCCTCTGTCAATAGACACGCTGGTTCATATCTGGTACTCTGCTCGACTCTGCCCCGATCATGTCGCATTACTGGATTCTGTGGTCAAGCCTCTTTTCCACGACGTTGTCAACAAGACTAACGGGGCACACGAGGATCGCTTGCTTTCAAAGACCATCAGGATCGACACAGGCTATCTTCGTATCATCCTGACAAGAGGACAATGGTGCTATATGCACAAGAGGCTTTCTACTCCGATGGACAGCGGTCAAGCTCATGCAAGCAGGCACCGCATCCTCAGTGCTCGCAAAGATCATCTCCATCGCATCTACACGGCGATCACCACCGATTGCCATCGACGGCTCGCGATGGAGAAGTTCCGAGAAAGAGGTATATTGTTGCCCTACGGTAGTTCGGACAAAGACTTCACGATCCCCAACTTGTAAGTCCCTTCACCGCCATCCATCGCCCCGGCACGTTCCTCATCTGTTCACCAGCACCCTCTACGACGCAAAAGGCACCTGGCTAGCCCGCGAATTTGCCGACCCCCAAGAAGGCTGGGACCCCATCGACCGCACCAACTACTCCTTTCCAACCCATCTCCCCGGCCTGACCAACGACACCTACGGCCAGCTCCACCACATGCTCCTCACCCTCGCCAACCTCGCCAAAACCTCCCTCCACTCCCGTACCACAACCATCACCCTCTCCTGCACCGACGCCACCGCCCTCCGCACCATCCACCCCACCACCCAATTCGACCGCCTCGACGTCTCCAACGCCAGCGACGTAGGCTACCTCGGCACGTCCCGCACTTTGCTCCTCGCCCGCGACCTCCTCAACACCGCCAACTCCCACGCGACGTTGCTGACGCTGTACCTCAACGCCATCCCGAATACGGTGACGGACGAGCAGACCATCGCAACGGCTGCACTTGGTCCCGCTGTCCTCAAACTCCTCCCTGATCTAGGGAAGAATATGATGCAGCTGATCGTCTTTACTGAGTTTGCAGGGAAATGTGCGCTGCCTTTTGAGGAGATATGGGAGGCGTATGTGGAGCGGGTTGGGTTTGGGGAGGCGGCGGAGGAGGCGGGGATGAATGTCAAGGAGAGGCATACTGTGGTGGAAAAGTGGCCGTACAGGGCGGGATTTGAGCCGGGGGATCCGGTGGTGATGGAGGGGTTTTGGAGGAGGTTGGGGTCGGGGTTGTCCGGGTGTGAGAGGTATGTTGAGTGGCAGATCGATGAATAGATTGGCGAGTGGATGCTGGCTAGGCGGTGGGGAGCGCAAGTTGGCTGGTAGTGAGGCAGGCGGTGAGTTCCTGTTGCATGGTGCTTGGTTGCTGGGAGCAGGAGTTGCTCAAGAGGTTTGATATGCTCAATTCAGTTGCAAGGATGGTAGAGCAGAAGAATCATGACGCTTCAGTGGGCCTTGCTTGCTTTGGGCTTCTTGGACATAAAAGCGGCATGTAATCAGCAGGGCGTTACGAGTAGACACAAAATTCTAAGTCGGACTTTCAAGAATAGTGAAACCAATTTTGGCTCAGGTTGTGTATATACCCCTTTTGTTCTTTGTTCCCATTACGCCCCCGCTCAATCCCGTTTCCTTTTCGTTATGATCAGTCCGTCCACTGCCTGTAACTATCTGCTTGTTCTGATCGGACGCCGTCCATCTCCTCTCGTACAGGCAAGACGCTTACCTTTCCTTCGCCACCAAAATCCCAACCTTCGACTAGCCGAGCCAAATTGTCGGCAACCTCTTGTCGATCCTCCATCAGTAAAGAGATAGCATCGTATCCTCCAGCTCCAGGCACGACACCGCCGATGACGCCTGCGATCTCAGAGCAAGCATCAATCAGCTTGGTCTGCTCTACAGGCTCGATGGGAACTCCACTTCGCTCGCTCATCTCCCTGATCAGCCCTCTGATCTCGTTCAGCTTTGATTTCAATGCTCCGTAGTCCGCACTTCCTTCATCAGCGACCTTAACCATCTCCTCGGCCAGTCCCTCATTTGCACTTTGTAGTCTCCGCCACAACTCCTCCGCACTCTCCCCTTCCGCCTCCCTCCACTTCAACACCTTCTTCACCATCCCTGGCGTTTGGCTACCGCCTTTGACATCGCACATCACCAGCCTCAGTCCCTTTGGTACCGCCACTTTACCTTTAATCACCTCGGTGTCCCAAGGTCCTGCCCCGCCGGTTTCGTCCACAACTTGTCTCAACCGAGTCGCGAAACCCTTGGTGCCAATCTCCCCACAACCAGCGAGCAGGTCGGGAGAAAATCGGCGGTAAAAACAGCTCCCGTACACAGCTGAGGCGACATCAAAGCCACTGCCTATCTTGCCTTGTGCAGCGCAGTGGGCGGCTTGGGCAAGATTGTGCAGGCGACGCTTGCCCATATCGTCGTCAAGGGAGAAGGATCCACGGGGCAGATAGTATCGGAGTAACGCAGCGGTGAAGGCTGTGACGAGGGCGGCGGAAGAACCTAGTCCGGTCTTATGGGCGGCGGAGAGAGGACAGGCGAAGGAGTGGAAGCGGGAGAGGGGCCCCGCGGAAGAGGGGGTTGAGTAATAGGCATTATCGGCTAGAATGGTGATAGAGGCTGAAGGAAGAAGGTGGGTCCGAAAGGTTGAGATGTAGGTCAGAGTATAGGAGAGGGCAGTCTCAATGAAGAGATTGCGGGTAAGGCGAAGGTCGGCGTCGCTGGAAGTGATCAGATGCTGGTGACGCTGTGTAGTTCGAGAGGTTTTGGAATGAAAGATGCTTGGAAATGTAGACAGCTTACTTACGCTCGGAGCTCTGTGACCTGCATGCCTCCATTGCCTGGTGATAACCTGTATCCATACTCCCATATAGCATCGAGGAATTGAGGCGATTGCACGATTATCTCGGACAGGATCACACCTGGTGATGTCCGCACAGGTGAGACGCAGACATGTATACGAGCGTCCAGGCCAAAGACAAGACCCGTATACTTTCTGTCGAGCACGAGATATCCACCAGCCAGGAGTACCTTGCCCGGTGCAGATACCGCCACGGATTGGGATTGGGTCATCTGCTCGTCCGTCCTGCTGATCAATTGACGTCGGCAACGCGATCCGGGGTGACGATCAGGTACAGGGTCAGATACAGCAAAGCGTGGGGCGCCGAACGACCTTCGAAGGCGATGGCGAAGAAATGTCGGGCGGAGGAACCTTGTTTCTGCAACTAATCGATGCTAAAAGATGATACAGGAATAACGAGGTCCGCAAATAACGGCTGAGCAGGTCAGCAGGACAAGCCTACGCTGAAAAGCCGGAGACTGCTGGAAAATATTTGGTTTCCGTCAAAATCGTCTCACCAAAACCTGTCGACAAAAGGCTAGCCCGCGGCCCGAATGGGGCAAGTCCAGAGCCAGTCCGGGTGTGCTCGAGCAAAGAAAATGTGTCGCGAGCTGTCGTCGGAGAGGCGGCGCTGGCTGGCACCGACCTGATGCGCCTTTTCTGGACTTTGCAGGGAAAATTCGGGCCATCCTTCCTCCATCTACAGCTCCACAATTCCACCCTCGACCTGTCATCATTTCCGCCGTCCTGTCGTTGCCTGAAATACTCTGGTCAGGCACAGGTCAAAGTCGTCTCATTTCCTACACACGCACACCGAATACTGTATAATCGCCTACCTGGAGTCACGTCTTTGCGGACTGTCTCCATTTCATACCACGACCCGTCACTGTGTTGCAGTGACCTCTCCTCCAACAGGACCCTTGATTGAGTCAGCGCGTTCACTTGACGGCCACGTGCTGTCAAATGAACCTGCAGCAAATATCAGCTTGAGGTCTAGGGTACGCGACATAGAACACGCATTCATCTTCAATGCTAACAGTGGAGTAGTCATACCCTTCCTTCACGAAGGAACCTCCGGCTCACTAAATGGTTCTGCCCAAGTCGACAGTACACGTCTCCCGTCTCGCCGGCACTGCCCTCAAATCTTTCACCCACGGTTACGCTCAGACTGTCGTCGCCGCATCCCAATCTTCCTACGCTTCCCAGAACACCCCAGTCGCCCCCCTTGCCTCCAACTTCCTCAGTCGCTTCAAGGAGAAGCCAAAATCAAGCCAACATGCACACTTCAGCACTGTCGCTAGCCAGGGCACCGATGGCTCGGCTGCAAAGGACGGTCATCTCGAGTCTGGTCTAGCGCATTACCATGAGGCGTGGCAGAAGCACCACAAGTCGGAGGCAAGGGAATGGCATCATCAGTCACTGGCAAAGAGGGTCGGATGGAAGCCTCCCACTACCATACCTGGACCTCAGAACACGTCGGCAGACGCCGCAGAGGCGGATCCGCAAAATGCCGCGCATGAAGAGATTGAAGAGCCCTCGAACCTGAAGAGATCGTACTCCACGAGCGCAGTGGACAACTTTGCAAAAGCTATAGACAATGTGGAGGCTGAAGCTGCTGCGTTTGCTCAAGTCAACGAGAGCATCGCGGGTGCGCGCATTCGACGCGATTCACCATTGGCCGTGGCTGAAGAGCAAGACGGACTCGAGATTGCTTCACCAAAGCAATCCAAGGACATTTTGGACGAGGCACGTGCAGATTTCTACAGCTCGCAGATTGAACTGCTACGCCAGGCCGGACAATATGCTCAAATTCCGGCCCTCTTCGAATCCATGCTACGCGATGGAGTCACCAAGCCATCCCAGCAGGCATACCGCGCTCTTCTCACCTCCGCAGTCGAGCTCACGGACAACAAGCATCAAAAGGCACCGCGAGTTCTCGACATCTATGCCGATATGATGCGCCGTAGCGTGGTTCCCGATGCCGAAACCATGTCTATGATTCTGGGTACTCTTGCAACTCGGGCTCTAGATGCTGCCAAGTCCTCGCAAATGCTGCTGGAAAAGCGCAACCGACTTGGACCTCACGCCACGTCATTTACGCTTGATGATCTGGAGTACCAGGTGATGTCCGAAGATCAATCGCTGGAAATCGCTCTCAAGTTCTTGAATAGCCCTGCCTCCAAGACTGTCAAGCTCCCGGGCACCGCCTTTGAAGCTCTCATCACGGCCTGTGCTGTACGTGGACAGGTGTCAGAGATGATCGATTTGTACAACGTTTCTCGCGGACAAGGGGTTTACATCAGCTCCACCACCTACCCAGCCATGATCAAGGCTTTTGGTGATGCTGGAGATCTCAAAAATGCCGTCTCTTCGTACGATGAGTATCGTGAGATGGCAATTGCTCACAACGCAGGAGAGATCACCATGGACAGGCTAGACACCGATATCTACGCTGCCCTAGTTCGTGCATACGGTCAAGCGGGACGACTTGTGGATGGCAAGAAGCTTCTTGCGCGCGTCAAAGTGGAGGAGAAAGCGAACGGCTCGCGACATATTTCTCTTGGTGCAGTCGTGTCGAGAAGCATACTACCTCTGGAGCTCGAATCTGGCAACTTTGATGCGGTCTACGAAATGGTCAACGACATGTCTGCCAAGCACTATCCGAGCGCGCTTGAAACCATCGCCGTAAAGACAGCCGATCTCGGAAACGCAGCGGAATCTACAAAGGCGTTTGATGCTCTTGTTGAGATCAACGCAGACCTCTCCGGCCCAGCCCTGGCTATTTTTGCGCTTCACATCAGGAATGGCAATGTGGAAAGCGGCGATCGTTTCTGGACCATTGTTGAGCAGGCACCAGCGAATCTCGAGGTGGTACAATTGTCTGCCTTGAGAGCACAGATCCTGATTCAGAATGGCCAGCTCATGCAAGGCCTCCGTCCAGCACGCGCTGTTTTGTCAAAATACCGTGGCATCTTCAACACAAAGTCGGTGGAAGGTCGTGAAGCTGCAGAGAGAATCGAAGAGGCAATCGAAGTCATGGCAAAGGCTCTCTTCGCCACCAATAGCACTTCGATACCACCAGATGCTTCAGCCGAGCTGCTGAGGATGATGAACGACAATGGCATGCACTCACTGGCCCACACCGAGCCCCTGCTCTCCATGCTTAGCGCCTCACAGATCGCAAGCATGGACTCTGCTGACCTGGATATCTTCACACAAGTTCAGGCTATGCACCTCTTGGAGGGCTCGCAAGACGTTGCTGGTCCTGCCAGATTTGCTTGCATGGTCGAGAACATCATAGGCCGTTCCGTTCTTCCTGATGTGGTGACGCAGAAGCTCATCGAGCAAGGTATTGCATCCATTAACGACACCGATCTGAGTCGACTTTGGAATGGCTATCGCTATCCCGTTGCGCCTCAGTTCTCATCGGTCAGCACTTACCCGACATATTCTCCAGCGGCGCCGGCTCCTCTTCAAACCATGTATGACGACTCATTCGACCCATACATTGCTCAGACCGACCACAAAGGATCTGTCATCATCACGGACATTCTGGAGAAGAGCCATGCTCGTCCTGCAGCTGTCTTGAGCGAGGCCCTCACCAAGTTCAGGAACATTCGCCGCGCTGGTCGTCATCCTCGATTCTTCGCCTACGGCAAGCTCATCCAGGCTGCAGCCAAAGCCAATCAGCTTCACACTGCTCAGGAGGTACTCGAGATGGCAAAGCAGGACGTGCCATTATTACACCAATACCGTATTGTTCGTCACGGCTGGATTGCCATACTGGACTCCATGGTCTCGGCGTGCATCACTACTGGACGACGTGAACTTGCAACCAAGTACCATCAGGATTTGCTCGACATGGGTGCAGCGCCTTCAGCCAACACTTTTGGTCTTTACATCACATCGCTCAAGGAGACCACAAAGACGTTCGATGAAGCCAGCGAGGCTGTCAAGATTTTTCTACGCTCCAAAGCGGAAGGTGTTGAGCCTACCTCGTTCCTGTACAACGCTCTGATCGGCAAGCTTGGAAAGGCCCGTCGCATTGATGACTGCCTATTCTACTTTGCTGAGATGAGAAACCTAGGCATTCGCCCTACCTCGGTCACATACGGCACGATTGTCAATGCTCTCTGCCGTGTTAGTGATGACAAATTCGCCGAGGAGATATTCGAGGAAATGGAGGCCAGCAATAACTACAAACCGCGACCAGCACCATATCACAGCCTGATGCAATTCTTCCTCACTACGAAACGGGACAAATCAAAGGTGCTTGCTTACTATGAAAGGATGCGCAAGTTGAACATTGAGCCCACTGCTCATACTTTCAAGCTCCTGATTGACACCCACGCTACTATCGAGCCTGTCGACATGGCTGCTGCTGAAGCCGTTCTGGTCCAAATGAAGCAAGCTGGGTTGCAGCCCGAAGCCGTACACTATGCCAGTCTCATTCATGCAAAGGGTTGTGTGAAGCACGACATGGATGGTGCTCGAGCACTATTCGACCAGGTCATCACCGACCACAGTGTTCGCCCTCAACCCTGCATCTACCAAGCTCTTTTCGAATCTCTGGTGGCCAACCACCGCGTCACAGAATCTGACGCTCTCCTTTCTGACATGATCAAGCGTCGTGTCGAACTTACACCCTACATCGTTAATGCTCTCATCCACGGCTGGACCTTGGAGAAGAATCTCGCCAAGGCCCAGGAGGCTTTTGGTATGGTAGACATCTACCACCGTGAGCCCAGCACTTACGAGGCCATGGTCCGGGCGCACCTTGCCGTCGAGGATCATGCCGGAGCTGAGGCAGTCGTTGCTGAAGCGCTCAGCAGAGGATACCCAAGCGCGGTAGCTGGCAAGATTGCCGAGCTGGTTGGCGGAGGACGGGCATGAGCCTGCTCCGCCGATGTTTCATTTGTCACACCTTTTCATGCCAGTGGGCGGGCGTTATGGGTACTCGCCTATGAGCAGACCATGGGATTTGGGATGGGACATGCATGAAGCTAAATGGATGGGAAATGTCACAAAACACATGGGAATACCAGCTGGGAGTTAGGAACACTGGCTGTAAGATACCACTAGATACCATCTCCACTCGGCCAGGTCTTGATACAGACCTGGGATTTCATACTTCGTAATATATGAGATCAATTGCAGTTGCCTGTCCATGTGGTGACCATCACGCGTTGTCGATCAATGAGCCGATTTAAAGCCGCATGATGCCGTGGCTGCCCCCACTTTTCCTGTCGGGAAACTGCGCCGGCTACCCGCCAAGGCCGATTGTTAAGCAGACTACAGGCCATACAGACGTCGTCTGTCTTTCGTCACTGCACTCTCCCGTCACCCTCGACTCGGTCTGCTTTGGATCTTTTGGTATTGCTCTTGTCTTGCACGACGTCGGGCAGTACGATCGCAGCTTGATTCGTCCAGTATGGCGATTTGACACATACTGTAATCGACTGTGCTTCAGTTACCGCCCTCCTCGATCCCAATTGCTCGGAAAGACAGAAACACCTATAGACCAACAGGTACTCTACAACCCCCGACTATATCCCACATCACTCTCTACGCCCAATGACGCAACTCCTCCGCTCTCACAACAACCCAAACATGCCCACCGAGAAACGCGCCTTCACGGGCACGTCTCTGTCCACCAATCGCCAAGTGAATGGCACAAACAGCCAGGTGTCTCAAAAGATAAAGTCCTTCTTCAGGATAAATTCATCTGGGAGCAAAGATGGGTTCAGTATAGGCAAACCTTCCAACGAGAAGGACGACTCGGGATCATCCACGCCTCGCGGACTCCGCCAGAGCCGATTCTTGCCCCACATAGGTCGGAACAGATCGCAGACGGTAGCCAGCGAGGGTGACACATTAGATCAAGGGATGAGCCCCACGGCACACGCCAATCCATACTTCCAGCACCAAGGTCCTCCTGCGATACGACACCACAACGACAGCAGCGTACCGCCAAGTCCCTCGGACACCGCCTCGGCAGACAAGGAGAATGAGACGGACACAAATGCCGACGCTGCTTCAACGAACGGCAAAGAAGAGCTGGCAAGGAAGCTCAGACGGGTAGCGAGTGCCCCCAACGCGCAGGGACTGTTCAACAAAGAAGTGGACAACAAGAATAGGCCACAGACGCCGACTGAGAAGATCACAGCCAAGCCAACGGACCACTCGAATATATCACCTGCGAACTTGAAGATAGACACCAGTGTGGACGGGGATGGAGGACTTCTTCCGGTTCCGACACTCAGTGGTAGCCCGGGTCAATTGAGAGACTCTGTAGCGTTCCGGAGAACATATAGCAGCAATAGCATCAAGGTTAGGAATGTCGAGGTCGGTCCTGGCAGTTTCGACAAGATCAAGTTGATTGGCAAGGGCGATGTTGGAAAGGTATACTTGGTGAGGGAGAAGAAGAGTTCGAGGTTATATGCCATGAAAGGTAAGATTCGCCTATCGAGCACGGAGCATACATGGTACTGACGTTTCGCAGTCTTGAGCAAGAAGGAGATGATCAAACGGAACAAGATCAAGCGTGCTCTCGCAGAGCAAGAAATTCTTGCAACCAGCAATCACCCTTTTATCGTTACACTGTATCATTCATTCCAGTCGGAAGATCATCTGTACCTCTGTATGGAGTATTGCAGTGGAGGAGAATTTTTCAGGGCTCTTCAGACTCGGCCGAATAAGTGTGTCGATGAAGATGCTGCACGCTTCTATGCTGCAGAGGTCACAGCTGCCTTGGAATATTTACATCTTATGGGTTTCATTTACCGAGATCTGAAGCCAGAGAGTATGTCAACCAGACCGATCTTGAGTCGCCGTCACTAACTTGCTCAGACATTCTCCTACATCAATCTGGTCACATCATGCTATCAGATTTTGACCTTTCGAAACAGTCAGACCCAGGAGGAGTACCAACAATGATCATGGGTACGAACCGATCTGGCATGTCTTCATCTCAAGGCAGTGCTCCCATCATCGACACAAAGTCATGTATCAACAACTTCCGGACAAACTCATTCGTTGGCACCGAAGAGTACATCGCACCGGAGGTGATCAAGGGCTGCGGCCACACCTCCGCGGTAGATTGGTGGACGCTCGGCATTCTTATCTACGAAATGCTCTACGGCACCACACCTTTCAAAGGCAAAAACCGCAACGCCACCTTCGCCAATATCCTCCGCGATGAGGTCCCCCTGCCCGAAGGCGGCGGCGCACCACAGGTCAGCAAGTGAGTTCCCATCCGACCCTCCCCGTCCTCTCGCGGTGAGCTAATCCGTTCCAGCCTTTGCAAGTCTCTCGTCCGCAAACTCCTCATCAAGGACGAACTCCGCCGCCTCGGCTCGCGCGCCGGCGCATCAGACGTCAAATCCCACCCCTTCTTCCGCACCACCCAATGGGCTCTCCTCCGCCACATGAAACCCCCCATCATCCCCAACCAAGGCAAGGGTGCCGACACGATCAACTTCCGCAACATGAAGGAAAGCGGGTCCGTCGATCTCGGCAGCGGCCACACCGGCATCAACAAGGGCTTCGGTGTCAGCGCAAGCAAGATGAAGGGTGTACCGTTGGACAGCGGACTCGCAACGCCTGGAGGGGAGTTGGCTGATCCGTTCGAGGAGTTCAACAGTGTGACGTTGCATCATGACGGGGACGATCATGGAGAGCATCATGGACAGGCGAACGGGAGGCGGTAGTACGCGCTTGAGAAGAGGGAGAGGAGGAGGACGGTGGGCTTGAGGGAGATGAAAAGTTGGGCGGGGAGCATTGGACGGGTAAAGAGGGGGGACAGAGACGAGGAGTGCAAGAGGGGAAGGAGGAAGAGTGATGGGTGGGGACTTTTGGAATAAATTACGGTAGGAGCTGTGTGTATATGAAGGCTCTAGGGATACGTTACGGACTGAGGATGGGAAGCGAATATGCAGGACAAGGCGGCACAGATGAGATTCACGATGCTATACGTATCTTTATCACAGTCACGACGACGGGGCATATGGCGTTTTGGAGACGTTCTTTGGGGAAATCGACAAAATGATGACTTGCATTTTCAATCAGTGTCACTTGCCTGGCTCGGAAGGCTCATTTGTGAGGTGCTGTGGCGAGATCTGCGACGAGTGAGCCATGAGATATGATTCGCGCATCTCGAATCCTTCCAAGCAGCTGTATGAGCTCAGTGTTGTCAATGTCGTGTTGCATTTGCCCGAGGACCATCCGTCGTGATTCCGGAAAAGGCTTGGCAGATCGGTATAGCCGCAACGCGTGTTGGACTTTCGCGTTTTCATCTTCATGCTCAATTAAATATCAACGTAATTATCCCCATTGGGATTTTTGAGCCAGGGCAGCACACGATAGGCCACAGGAGCTCGATATACGACCCTCACGAAGTATACATCATGGCATCGACACAGCACAACTCCGATGACGAAGCACTCTCCCCGCTTGAGCAGGAGGTGTTGGACGAGTACGCCTCGCTGGCTGGGAACTTGGACAAGGTGTGTCAAGCTTTCTTTCTTTCTTTCTTTCTTCCTTCACAGCATTCTTGTCTAGCCATTTTCGCCTCAGTCATGATTTCGTCCGGTTTCCCTGCCCTAGATTTCTTGGCTTTACTCGGGCCATGCCTGCCATTGCCATCACTCACCCACCCTCATCTTTTCTCGTCTGTGTCCTCCCTTCTACTCGAGGTGCGAGATGCTACATCCATCTCAATCCATCCGCCGCGTCCGTCTGCAGTGCCTCCACACCCACGCAGTCTTCTTGTAGACATCGAGCACCTCAAGCTCTTTCGAACCTTCTTCTTCTCCCTTCACGGCGGACTGTGTCCCTCATACCACCTCAATCCTCCCATCCATACTCACCTCCAGCTCGTCCTTCTCTTTCCGTCCCACTGTTCTTCTCCCCCTTTTCATCCTCTCTCCCTTCACCCTCCGTCCTTCTCTCCCCCTCCCCACCCCTCCCAACCTCATCAACCCTGCCCGCCTCTCCTCCCCACCATCCCTCCCCGTCCCCCGGCCTTTGTCACGCAAAATCAAAGCCTCTTCCTTTCCTCGCAAGACTCCCCTCCTCTTACAACACCCCTCCAATACCCCGCATAAGTACCCCATACTGACCCCTCCCAGCTCTCAGGACTACTGGCAGACCTCTCCTCCCGCCCGTCAGCCGAGATCCTGGACGCCCTCCGCGGTCTCGAACGGAAAACAGCCACGGTCTTCACGTTGCTCAAGGCGAGTGTGTACAGCATTGTTCTGCAGCAGGAGATTTTCGGGGAGGAGGAGGGGGGATGATAGGTACCCGAGGGGGGTGGAAGGGTGGGGGAGAAGGGAGAGGTGGAGAGACGGGGAACGGGAGAGAAGACATGGTTGGAGGGAGGACCATGGACGGGAGGAAATGCTACGGTGGTGCAGAATAGTCCGTGGTGCCGGTGGCGCTATGGCCGGCGTACGGAGCGGGATCGAGATACCCCTGGTTGGTTAATTGGTCACGAATGGATTTATTTGTTCTTGACTTTGCACTGGCATTGGAGTGTCGTGACTATCTGGATCTGAGGTGCGAGCTCCGGGCTATGCGCGAGAGCTGCACGGTGAGCGATACAAGGGGAGGCATGAGAATGTTGAATTGGAGCCAAAGAGGCACCGAGATACGAATGCAAGCATTCCAGCTCAGAGACTCGAGGGTGAGGCATGTGAAGTGAAGCATACCAGATGAGACATTTGAAGGTGAAATCAAATGATGTGGGATACAGAATCTGCAGACGGGAAGGTGAGCTCGAGAGGCACGACATAAGAGATTAGAGGTCGGGGATGTGAAAATGTTGATTCGAGATGAGGGACTTGAAGGCACGAGATGTGAGGATGTCGGATGGAGATGGAATATCTGCAGATGATAAATAGGAAATTGAAGGTGGCGATTTGGGGCATTTGAGGATGGGAGATGTGAAGATGTTGAATTGAGATACAAGAATTGAACACACGAGATGTGAGGATGTTAGATGGAGATGGAAAATTTGCAGATAAGACATGTGGAATTGAAGACTACGAAGGGAGACATTTGGGGAGAGGAGATGTGAGGATGTTGAATTGAGATAAGAGATTTCAAGATAGGGGATGTGAAGTTGAAGGACCAGACATCGAGATCGCATGAAAATTTGCACATCGATCTCACATGCCACGTGGATGACATAGATCCTGGTAACGATACGCTGGCAGCTACCAGATCTTGGCCCCGTCAAAGCATAGGTCTGGTAAGTGAAGTGAAGTGAAATGTGGAATGGCCCTTCCACAGCATCGCGCTCTGAAGATTCCTCGATACTGTACAGCTATTGACACCGCTTCCTAAGCAGTCATACCCTCATAGTACACCTTCCTCACATCCACCAACTTACGACCTCTCGCCATAGCGACCTCCTCGGGATCACGCTGGCTCATCAACGCCTCGTAGGTAGCCTTGACCACGTTCATCTTGTTCCTCGATCGCAGACATCTCGCCGAGAGATCTCGGAGACCAGCTGCTCTTGCCATTTCGAAGATGAGAGACTGGCACCTGTTGCCGAAGCCTTGTAAGGTTAGTGACGAGATTATTGGAATATTGTAAACACAGGGGGCTCACCTGGGTGCCTAGCGCTCAGCTTGACGATGCTGGCGCCGACTTTACCCTCGACCTCACCAAAGATGGTCCTGTTCTCGTATCGGGGTATTGGCTTCATGTTCCTAATGGCATTCAACTTGCTCTTCCTCGCGGCCTCGTCTGCTTCCGTGCTCTTGCCTTCACCGACGCCCAACATGCCCTCTCCGTCTCCGGCGATGCACAAGTAGTACATGCTCTGAATCTTACCCATCCTCGTCTGGTTGACGACGCGGTGCTGCACCAAGATCTTGGTCTTGATGTTCCTGATGACTTCATCCTCGAGGCCAGTCTGGAGTATGAGTCGCTCCATGTGTGGGTCCTCGCTCTCGTTCTCGGTAACGATTCGAGGATCTTCCAGGCGTGGCAGCTCATCGGCTAGGACGTCCGACTGGCTGTCCAGCGTGCCTTTCGGGGAGTAGTAAAAGTTGTTGGGGTCCGCAACGAACCGCTCAAAAGCCACCACATCATCGAACTCATCTTCATGCTCTTCTGCGTATCTCCTCAACTTCAGAAGTCGTTCTTGCGGGGTGAGGCCGTCTGCTGGATGAATGCCCAATTCCACACCAGCTTTCACGTCTCTCAACAGGGCTTGTGTCTCTGTCACCAATTCGTCTCCCGCCTCCACTTTGTCTTCCTGTCTTTGCGCGACCGCCTCGAACCAATCTGCAAACCGCGCAGCCGTCTCTTGCTCTGTAAGCGGCCGAATACCCGGATCGATGTCCTCGTCCGGTGCTCTGATAGGGTGATCTATGAGTGGTAGTATTCTGCTGAAGTCGTCCTTGTACTCGATTCGCATGGCATCATCGCGCATGCGCCCCTGCGCGGCAATGTCCTCGGGATTGATACTCGCCTCGGCCGCCTCGAGTGCTGCCACCTGTTCGGGAGTGTATTTGAGTGCGAGCAATTGCTTCTCGCGAGGTGTGTATGGCTTAAAGAAACTTGTGGCACTGTCGAGCGCTTGAGAGACCATGACTCTGTCTACTGCCCTGGGATCACGGTATGCTGGTCGCGGCGCCGTCTCGTCCTTCTTGTCCTTGTGCTTGGGCCTTTGCGGGAGGTCTTTCGCAAGAGCAAATGTTTGTCGACCGCTTCTGAATTTCGTGGTCGTGATCAGCCCGAGATCGACTGCGCGCACGCTTGCAAAGTTAGGTTTCCGTCTGGCTTGATTCGAGGGTGTGCTGTGGAATTGTCGCCGCGGAGGTATCGATGAACTTTTGGGGACCGAAGATGCCAGCCTGCAAAAGAGGCATTTAGTAGATGCTACACCGCTCATGGCGATCAGGGTGAGCTCCGTCTCGTCACAGCGGCGGAGGTAGCGGAGCTTGTTGTGGTGATGAAGATGTAATAAAGGTGAAGCTCATTTGCGGAATCAACTTTTTGAGTGCCAAGACGAAGCTCGACTACTGCATCACATCAAAAGCTTCATATAGATTTCACCATTTTTCAATGCTAGCTTTGCGATGTGGAATTAGGGCTCTGTCACGGTCGCCAAAAATCTTCAGATCAGCAATTCCAAATATGGTCGAGACAAGGCAAGTGAATGGCCATTCACAGTCTCAGCAATCGAATAAAAGAGCCTTCAATGAGGGCAAACGCCACTTCAAGAGGAGCAAGAAGCAAAAGACAGGCTCAGATGTTGCAGAAGGATCAAATGAAGATGTGTTGATCAGAGACGTTCGAGAATTATTAGAGAAGCACTCTTTGGACCCCAAGGACGAAGCCGACGCAAACGACAAGTCTCACAATGCTCTACCAGAGCCGTTCACTGAAGTGGAACTCGAGATAGAGGAGCTCTCGTCGACTGGAGATGGGCTGGCAATATTACCGGACACTGCACAAGTCGTCGCTGTACCATTCGTTGTGCCTGGCGACAAAATCAGAGCCAAGATCATTCGACATGACCGACAACAGCCATACTCCGTGGCGGACTTTGTCAAGGTCATCAAGAAATCCTCGAAGCGAGATGACGATCTCATACGGTGTCAATACTTTGCCAAATGTTCGGGCTGCCAATTCCAGATGATGCGCGAGGAGGACCAACTTGCTCACAAGAAGACCATCGTCGAGAAGGCGTATCGATATTTTTCCAAGCTTCCAGCATCCAATATCCCAACCATTGGTGACACGCATCCATCTGCCGAACCATATGGATACCGGACGAAGCTCACTCCTCATTTCGATGGACCACCAGGTGGTCGCAGGGACAGACGACAGGGAAACAAACCCAACTGGGAGAGTGTCCCACCCATTGGCTTTATGCAAAAGGGCACTCGCAAGACCATGGACATTGAAGACTGCCCAATCGGTACCGACGCAGTTCGCAAAGGCATGAAGCGCGAACGCAAACGAGTAGCAAAGAACCTCGACCAGTACAACCGCGGCGCCACCCTCCTCTGCCGCCAAAACACCACCGCTATCGAGAAAGACAACCCTGGCGCCCGCCTCAACTCAGGTATTGGCTCCACCCAAGCCCGCAGTATCAAAAAGCTCCTCAAATCCGAAGCCGACAAGCTCGCCCCCGACTTCAAAACCGAGCACCCCGAAGACTTCACCATGGAAGACGACGGCTTCTCCTACCTGATCAAAACCTGCATCACCAACCCCAAAGCCATCAGCACCGAATACGTCGGCAGCCACCGCTTCGACAACCCCGCCGGCGCCTTCTTCCAAAACAACGAAGCCATCCTCTACCCCTTCCTGCTCCACATAAAATCGCACATCCGCTGCCCACCCCCAGTCCTCAAACCCCCCTTCAGTTCCGCAGACATGCACCCCAACCCAGACAACATCACCCACCTCGTCGACGCCTACTGCGGCTCCGGCCTCTTCTCCATCTTCCTCGCCGACATGTTCGACCGTACAATCGGCATCGACACCTCGTCCCAATCCATCGACTTTGCCTCCCGCAACGCAGAACTAAACCACATCCCGAAAGACAAGTGCGCTTTCCTCGCCGGCGACGCGGGCGATATTTTCGCGCACGTGAGGGATTTCCCGGCGGATAATACCGTCGTGGTGCTGGATCCGAGCAGGAAAGGGTGCGATGAGGGATTTTTGGGGCAGTTGTTGGAGTTTGCCCCCAAGAGGGTGGTGTATGTTAGTTGTAATGTGCATACGCAGGCGAGGGATGTTGGGGTGTTGTGCGGGGAGGAGCGGGGCAGGTATGAGATTGAGAGTCTTATGGGATGGGACTTTTTTCCGCAGACGGCACATGTGGAGGCGTTGGCGATTTTGAGGAGGAAGGATGGGAAGGGGGAGGGGGAGGTGGCTGAGGTGAAGGAGGAGAAGGAAGGGACAGAGGGTGGGGAGGGGCGAAATGGGAACGCTAAGGATGAGGACGGGAAGGAAGGCATTCACGTCGAGGAGGGTCAAGAAGCGCCGAAATCTCCCATTACCGGCCTAGAATGGGACGGCAACAAAACCGTGTAGCTATCTTACATCCGCATCTCCCGTATCATCTATCATACATTTCTCCTCGTCTGGCCCTTACTGTCGTATTATCTCCCAGCATCCTTCCTGCCCTCTTCCCCCAACATCGTATCCCTCGGACTCACTGGCCTCCCCAGCAACTGCGCCGCCAAACCCCCACTCCTCCCCTCTCCACCACCACTCTCTCTCCTCTCTCTCTCCCTTTCCCTCTCCGCGGCCCCCGGTCCCAGCCCAAATCCACCAGAAGGCGCATAGCTCGCCGCCCTTCCAGCACCGAACTGCATTCTCCTCTCTGGCAGACCCAAGCTAGGGATCTCCTCCACGGCACCCAGCTCAGGCCCCGGTCCACGGCCCTGTCGTGCGAAGGCAGCGCTCACGCCGCGAAGAGTGGGTGTAACACGGGGACTGGCGCGGTCGGCGGGGTGTTGGCGCGGACTGGGGGAGGCAGAGGGCTTGAGTGCGTCTTCCCAGAAAAGGTCGAGTTCGGGCTTGTTGTGGCAGAATTTCTCAAAGGCATTCAGAAGGTTCTCAGCCGTCAGGGGTTTGCCATTAAGGCGGGTCTCGGAGAAGCTGAGGGGACGGGGAAGGTCTTTCTTGGAAGTTGTGGTGGGGATGCGGGAGTTTGCCACGGAAGGACGCTGCGCGGTGATGGCAGAAAGGTGAGGAGACGGCGGGATGGGGACATCGGCTGGGCGTATCAGAGGAGAGGCGTATGGCGAGGCGGCAGTACGGGTGGTGCGGCGATCGAGAGGAGCCCGGTCGGGGTGGTCAACCTTGGACGTGTCTTTACTGGGTGCGACTCTGTTCGAGCAAAGGCGATTGGCGAGGAGTAAGAAGTAGCCTTCGTCAGTAATCTGTGCAAGAAGTCCGCCAGATTTGTGAATGAATTGCGTGTACTGGTAAGAAGGCTTGCCCCAGGAGTAGGTGACCGGCACTGTAGACTCGAATGACTTGGCTGACTCAATGTCGAGGACGAAGTCCCATTTGCGTAAGACCGCCTTCTGATATGCCAGAGGGTCGTCTGGTGAGTGCACACCGCCGAGTGAGACAGTCTCAAAGTAGTGCCGAGGTGGACTCTTTGGAGGTGGGCATGCTAGATCCACTCTGTATGGCGTGCGGAACGGATGGTCATCACCGATCTTGCATGCTTCTGCAATCGGTACCTCGACTAGCTTGAGACCATATCGATCGACCGTTGTGGCCCAGGAGACTATCACGTCCTCTATGAGCTTCGAGGTCACATTCATCCATTCGATCCGCAGGTGATAGCAGTTGTCCGGATTGTGGATCCTGTCATAGTGCAGGTGTATGATCTCTGGCCGCCAGGACTTCGTCTTTGGATCAACATCGTACTGTAACATACGGCTGAGCTCCAGAACCTTCTCTTTGGTCGGTGTCCGTTCACCGGACGAGGTCTCAGATGACCCTTTGCTTGCTCGTGATGCTGGACGCTCTGACATGGGCGAGTTCTGATTGGTCTCGACAGCTGGTGTGCTTGGGATGGATCTGTCCGTCATACGGCTGAACCATCCTCTTGAATCCTGGAACGAAGTCGTCCGGTATTCGCTCGATACTTGGTAAAAGTAGTTGCCGTCTCTGAAGTGATGTTTCGACTGGACATGGGTGAACAGGCCTTTCTTCATGAGCTCGTTGCCAAGCTTGACCGCATCCTCTCTGTACTGAGTATCCTTAAAATTGGCCAGGATCCAGGAGGTCAATTCGTCACCGCGGAAGCATCTATGATACAGCTTCCAGTGCCAACGCCGATCGACCATCATGATACCCTTGGGTGGCTTTGACTGCAGATGCTGTGCAACTCGTTGCAAGTCAAAGTCACTACTGTGGTACATGTTGGACTCGGCGAAGAGTGGGAAGCCATCGCCTCCATGCAGAAGACTTTCCACCGGACCAAGCGCATGTGCTCTGACCACGGCTGATGGATCCCTGGTTTGGTAGTCTATCGCAAGTGGGTTGGTATCTTTGTGCTGGGCGGGTAAGGAAGCCTGATAGCGCTTCTCGCTTGGTGGAAAGTACCTGTTCTTCTGCCACATCTGGGTCAGCTTCTGTATGCCTTCAACCCTGGTCTCTTCGTCGGTCACTTCTGTGACTGGTGCCAGAGAGCCGCGAGCACCTTTGGGAATGTCCACCGGGATCAGCACAAAACGTGCTCGCCAGAAGCGGAACTCTTCGGAAAGCTCAGGCTTGACTCCAGCGGAGTGATCGTCGATAGAAGCCCAGTCGTATGTCGATCGTGGATTTTGCAGCACGAAATTCCGCTTCGTGTAAGTCTCAGCGAGCATCGTTCGTACCCTGGGCTTGTACAGGATCTTCGAGTCTTGGATAGGCACTGTCAACACAGCTGGCTTTCTGATGTATCGCTTGACAAGAACTTCGTCTTCTTGCGTGCACTGAAGCTGATGGTAGTCGTTACCGATACTCATCAGCACGACCGAGTCCTGATCAACGGCCAATTGCGGCGCGAAGCACTCCATCAGCTTCAGGTCTAAGACCTCGGCATGCGCTTTTGCGTCGTCTCCGATAACTAGTTGAAAGCCATTTGAGAAGCGGGAAGAGATCAATCGCCGCATCAGCGACTTGACATCGGTAGCTTTGAGATCGTTGTCTTCATCCTCGGGTACTTGTACTCTATGTATCTTCTCCTCGTATTGGTCTTTAAGTTCCTCATGTGTGGGGAAGTATTCGTTTGTGAGCGGTAAGGCTGCCGGAGAAGTCAAGGACTTCCATTTGATGGCCCTTGTAGGAAGCGCTTTTGGGAAGACATGCTGCCACCTTCGGAACTGGGTAGCCACACTCATGTTGTCCTTTCTTGGATTGGAAGGGTTGAGCAGCGTGAGCCACGGTGACATGGCGTTCAATGAGGATAGCTCATGATCTCGCGTCTTCGCTACAGAGTCCTTTCGACCTGGTGCCGTCTTCAAGAACTTGTTCTCGGGCCGGACTGTGGAGCCGTATTCGCTTGGCTTGAGCAGCTGTCCAGGTTTGACTGTCGCATCTGCCAGAGTTTCTTCGTCATTCGAGCTGTCGCTGCTACTGTCCTTCACTATGGAGATGGGAGTGCTTTGGTGCTGCTTTTGACTCTTGGTGTCTTTGGCCTCACTCTGCTCGACAAGAGTAGCTTCTGATGGCTTTCTTCTCAATGACATGCGAAGCTGGTGTGTTAGAAGACCTACAGGCTTTGTCGTGCCAGTAGTGCTTCGCATGTCAGAAGTGGACGGTGTCATATCGACACTTCCGGAGCTGATGCTGGTGCTTGCGGTGGCTTTCCCAGGACCAATACCTTTGAAACCCAAGCTTATCTGGCGATTGAGCTTGGCACGTTTCGCAAGGTCCGCATTGCCCTCCGTTGTTGGCCTCTGTCCTGATGCACTGTTGAGAGAGGCATTGTCGGGAATGGACACCAGCGATGCCATTGACTCCTTCCGATCTCGAGGTTTCTTAAGTCCCTGGAAGTGCGACAGCGGTGATCTGCTCAAAACGCTCCCGGACGGTGATGTACCGAGCTCAGTAACACTAGCAGAGATACTGTCAGATCTACCGTGGCTGCGGGTCGTGTTTGCGTCCTTCTGCGTCTTCTCGAAGGTCAGGCCCATCGAAGCTGCGCCTGGATCATCTTCGAAAACTTGTCGGTCATAGTCGTCCATCCACTGTTCGAGCAACTTGCGGGCAAGATCGGCGTCAGACTCTGGTTTGGGCGTCTGCTTCTCCGGTGAACCTTTTGGAGTCCACGCTGCTGCATTCGAGCTGTTCAGGAGCCGTGACATATCCGTTGAATGATGATTGGAGTCCTTCGAGTCGCCGCTTGCCTTGGTGGCAGGACGGATTGTGGGGTTCATTAGTGGCAAAGAAATGTCGGCAATCTCGATATCCATCAAGCCCATCATCTGCAGCTCATACATTCGAACGCTTGGAATAAAGTGGTTCGAGACTCTGTTGATGCGATGTTTGAACGAAGCCGTTGTATCCTCCCAGGATGTGTCTTCATCGCCAGTCCAAAAAGACACATCTATCCAATGAGGTAGAGCATAGCTCCAGGCTGGTTCTGTATCATTACCCTCGTTGGTCGATTCGTTGATGCCGGAGAACTGCTTGCTGTTCGGCAAACGATCTAGCTTGACCGGCGAAGCCGAGAGTTTGGTTCGCAGTGAGATGTTCCTTGGTGTTGCACTTCCCTTACCGAAGCTGCCGTACGAAGACTTTGCCAGGATCTCCTGTGCGGCTTGTGGCGTCCTGTACTTGAACAACGGGACAGAATGCAAGGGCATCGGTGACAGCGCCACCAAGTCTATGCCAAAGCCGTTTCCAACCAAGCTATCTGTAGTCAACTTGAGCATGTCGTAGTCCACCTCGAAGACGCCACTGCCGGCTGTGATAATGACTAGGGAGATTCCAGTTCGCACCAAATCCCTGTCGACGTAGTCTTGTGCGAATTGAGATGAAGCGAGATTGATAGCTTCCAGCACATTGCCCTTTGCAGCGATTGTCGCTTTTCCAGCGATCACGCAGTCCACGTCGGCGGCGCCTTTTACGTCAGAGAGGGTGTCTGGTAGTCGAACGTACGCTTCTTCTCCAGGCAGGATCAAGATATCTCTGAGGAAAACCTTGAATTCCTTCTTCAGGCCATACAATATGCGGATCCACTCTCCACTGGCGATGTCTGTTGTGACCACTCTGTAGAAATCTCGGTAATCCTTTTGGTCCTTGTCATCAGGATCGGATCGCTTGTCGTAGGCGGGTTCGGATTGGTGCTTCAGTATACCCCTCTCGTACTCAATCCGTGAGAATAGGATGATGCTGACCAGATGCCGAGCTGCAGCTTTCTGCCATCGCTTGAATAGATCCGGAAGGAAGCCGTTGATGACCTTGTTGAACATGATCTCGCCGCTGCCGTCTGCGTCATACTCCCACATCTCCCTCGACATCTGAATGAAGAAGACATATCGAGCTGACTCGCTCCTGAAGATGGGAATGGTCGAAGCCGTCACCAGGGCGGAGTTCACCTTCTCTTCTTGGACGAAGATGTTTTTGATCTTGGCTTTGATGCTTCCCATGAAAATGACTTGCTGGCCCCGGTAGACGGATTGATTGCTGAGCTCGTTGACAGTGAGCTGCCACATGTCCGAACGGGCGAGGTACTGGTCGCGGAAAGCCAGTTCGATGAAGGACGCCTGAGATTTTTCCTTACTGTCGGGGTATACTACGGCTCGCTGACGATTTGTGAAGTTGAAAACGGATTTGATGCTTGTGTGGAGTGAGATCTGCATATGAGGCTTCTTCAACCTCTGCTCCGAAGTGAGCTGTCCGACAGTAAAGACCAGCGATTTACTGTGCTCCACGGTTCCGGATACATCGCCATCGACACCGCGACTGCTTCGTGCAGTCCGCTTTGTGCCTCGCGATGCTGTGCGCTTTGAAGTCTGGCTATCGGTTCCGTCCGAAGTAGTAGTGTCCCCATACTGAGAGCTGTCGTCCACGGTCGAGCTGTGTTCTGACGAGTTGCGCCCATTGCGAGTGAGCTTTGATGCGTGGAATGGTGCCACTCGCGCTATTGAGCCGAGCAGAAGATCGCAGCCCGCTATTTGCTCGGTGTTGATTATGATAGAGTCGCGCGAGAAGTTGTCGTCGTGGAATTCGAGTGAGACGAACCACGCTCGAGGCGAGAGATCCGCAGACATTTTCGCGCCTTTCTGGCCACCATGCTTGATGTTTTCGTGAGTGGGAGGTAGATTGAAATTGACTCTCCTCACCAAGTCCGGATTGTTGGCCGGGAAGGTTTTGCCGGACGTGGAAGGTTGACCCGAATCTGGTAGGAATTAGGTATTAGCCGTCAGGTACTACCACAAAGCCAACCTCGAAAGGCAACACTAGAGCCTGCCTGCCGGCTCTGGTAGTGTTGTGAGCTTACCGGAAACACCCTTGCGAGGAGGGGACCACGGCAAGGGCGAGGTATCTGTGGGATCTGGTAGGTGTTAGCTCTCAGTTACTACCAGGCCGTCCAATCCGGACAACTATATCAGAGCTGACAGAGCTGGCTTTGGTAGTGGTGTGAGCTTACCTGAAATCCCCTTGAGAAGGGGCGACGGCGAGGTATCCATGGTTTCTGGTAGGTATTAGCTCCCAGGTACTACCAGACCGTACAGCCTCAAAAGGCTATACCAGTGCTAGCAGATAGCCGCTGGTAGTAGAACTTACCAGAATCCTTACCCCTGGTGAGGCCGGCGACGAGCTCCTCCCTCCCCTTCTGCAGCTGCTGGTAGTTTGTTAGCCTTCGAAGTGTGCTGGCGCGTTGATTGTCACGAACGGATGATGCGCAGGGCGGGCAATCTGGTAGTAATTGAACGTGCAGCAGGTGAAGAAAAGAGCTCGATTGTGAAGTGTTTTAGATAGAAACAAAGCTTGCCTCGCCGCGACACGTGGCGACGCAGCCAGCTTTGACCTTTGTACCCAATCGAGCGCCCCAGCATAACCACAATTATAATCCATAAACTCAGCCGGGTTCATCTTGATCTCCGTCTCGCCCTTCGCGGTCGCATGCTGTGCCTGCTGACGACTATACGCCTGTATCAACGACGCGCGCTCGATCCTTGCATCAACAACCTCTTTCAGTCGCTTCTCGATATCCTCCTTCTCAATCTCCCCTTCGACGCCGCGAAAGAAAGCTTGCAACGCCTCTGCATCTTCGATGCTTTGACTCGCGCCTTGGCCTTGCGTCGGCAGCATTGCGTGCGCAGCATCTCCGATGAGAATTGTCCGACCTTGTGTCCACGTCGGAAGAGGATCGATGTCCCTCAGCTGCCAGATTGCGACGTCGTCGGCACACTCCAGGATATCCTTCAGCCAGATGGGAAAATATTTATACTGCTCCAATACTTCCGAAACCGACGACTGTGTGGTCCAGCTATTTCCATGGCTGTCCTCGTTCATCTTCGCATCCGGCACCAGACAGACAAGGCCGAAGACGTCGCCACCCCTCGCAGGTGCCATGATGACACGTCGGTCGTGAGCCATCATCATTGTTGTTATGGGCGCGGTGGCGGTGAAGGTCGATGAAGGGACATCGAGCTCCGGCATGGAAGCAGTTTCGAGAAGCACACGATAAGCAGAGAGACCGGTGGCTAGGGGCTGGACTGGCTTCAGACCGAGAGACGACAGTAAAGAGGCACGGATAGGACTATGGATACCATCTGCACCGATGATGACGTCTCCTTGTATAGTCGTGCCGTCCTCTAGAGTGACGATGCCAGCATCACAATCGCATGAGACGACCTTGGACGCAGTCTTAATTACAGCTGGAGGACCAGGAAGGTCTGTCGATGTTGCGCCAGCCTTGAGCGCTGAGTGGAGATCTTGCCGATGATACATCATTCTGTCGGCGCCGTACTTCTCCGTGCTGAGAGGTATTCGCATTCGCACATCACCATTGACATCAAGGATCTGGAAGGCGGTATCACTGAGCGGCTGCGCTTTGTTGAAGTGCTCATCTATGCCCCACGACTCTACTATCTTCTGGGCATTTGGTTGGAACGAGATCAGAGCGCCGACCTCCTTGTTCATTCGAGACTTCTCCAGAATTGTAATACGCCTTCCAGGACCTCTGAGAGTAATCGCCTATCAGCCATCAGTCCTTGCCATCGCCTTTCCGACGAGGAGTCTCACTGTCGACAGACCTGCAATGCCTCCCCCAACAATCACTACTTCGAAGTTGTTCTTCTCCTTGATTGCCATTGTTTTAGGTCCTGTACAAACAACCAGAATGCGAGCGAGGTGGTGGTCATGGATTTTGCTAGAAGTTGAAAGTCGCAAAGAAGCTCAGACCTTGGCCCCCAAGTTAGGACTACATGTGGACCTGCTTGTAGGACTAGAGCAATGTCAAAGCATGCTCACACCAGGCGTTACCCCTCCCCCACAAAAGCTGGGGTGTTCCGGTGGAGGATCCGGGGTCTGGCTCCGGAAAACCGCCTGAGACAAGGGCAAATCTTTCCGAACCGAGCCTCAAAACCGAGCCGAGCACGAAGGGTGGTGTCTGGCCAGCACCATCGTATTGCTAGCAACAGATTCCGTCGGCCGCAAGGCAGCAAAAATGGAGGTGGGCGAAGTGAGAAGTGCGTCGAATGACGCGCTATTGTCTGCCGGACAAGTATATGTTTATTCGTCCCCAAGCCACTTCCAAGCTTGGCAAAGTCAAGCACTCCGCACTCAACCGCCATGTCTACCACACAAACTCAAGAAGTTACCAACAGCTTCAACATTGGTGTGATCAAGCTCACAGGAGAGGACGCGCCGTCCACAGGCTGGCAAGCTGATCTCGCGAGAGATGGCTTTGCCGTCGTGAAGGGTGCTGTGCCCAAGGAGCGTGCCGCCCAATACGCTGAGCGGATGCACGAGTGGTTGGAGGGATTGTAAGTCGCCACACCCAGTCGCATGCGAGACGACGCTCACACTTTGTAGCGGGCTGGGATATGACCGCAACGACCGATCGACCTGGACCAGCGAGCACTTGCCAGAAATCAACAACAAAGGCATGTGCCTGGATTACGCTGTTGCACACGAAGACTTCGTCTGGGATGTACGAGCTGAGCCAGGTGTCGTCGGTACTTTCGAAGAAGTTCTCGGCACCAAGGATCTGATCGTTTCCTTCGACGCCGTCAACTTTGGTCTTTCAGGCCGCAAGTATCTCGCTCCCAACAAGCCATGGCCGCATCAAGATCAAGACCCAAAGAAGGCCGGCTTCCGCTGCCTGCAAGGCCTCGTCAACATCCTGCCGAATGGTCCGAATGACGGTGGCCTGATTGTCTGCAAAGGTGGACATCAGTACAGTGAGCAGTTCCACAAGGAGATGGCCTGGGAAGATCCCATTCCGGCCTGGAACCCAGAATGGTACGGATTCACATACAAGGGGATGGAGTGGCTTGCGAACAGAGGCCTCGAGTGGGTCAAGGTGTGTGCAGAGCCAGGCGATCTTCTGCTTTGGGACTCAAGGACACCTCATTACAACCTCAGCTCGACGACGGACCAGAACCGCTTCTGTATTTACACATGCTACATGCCGGTAGCTGATGCCAGTCAAGAGGACTTGAAGAGAAAGAAGACTGCATTCGAAGGCTGGTTTGGCACAACCCACTGTTCGTCACTCCATTCCGAACGAAGTCACCTGCTAACATGCGCAGGGCCAAATTGCCAGGTCATGGGACGCAACCAGGCCAAGAGGAATGGCGAGCTGGATCCGCACAACAGAACCCAGCCCGCAAAGGCACCGCAACTGTCGGAGAGGGCGTACAAGCTGACCGGCATCCCATATATCGCTGCGGAAGCCTAGGTGGAATCTCCGTTTATTGTACATATACCACAGCATCAGAATGGTCAGAATGCTCCTTCTTCGCTGAATCCAGGCATAATGGAAAAGCTCATGATTTCTTCCTCCATGAGCTGAGGAATGTCCATCAGGCCGAAGATATCATCCTGATGGGTATCATTGTGTTCTAAAGGCAGATCTCCGAGGAATAAGCGAGGGAAGAGTGAATTCCACTCCTGCGTGGGATCGAGTAGGCTCTGCCCATCAGCAGACAACACGGTTGCATGGCTGAATCCCGTAGCAGGTTGTGTGACTGGCGCTGACTCACGGGCCGTCGCGAACTGCTGTAGCAGCTTCAGCATGAAGTATAAGCCCGGATCCTGTCCGTCGACCTTGTAGCGGCCCTCGACAGCTTCTGTTGCACTGTGGAGGAGACTGAGATCAGATCTTGCCATCCAGCTACCAGGATCTCGAAGATTCTTAATAGCGAGGATGTAGATTGCCATGAGAGGTTGTGTCATTGAGATGACTGCTGTATTGGTGTTTCTCTCCAGTACTTCAAGGAAGCTTCTGATGATTTCCCTGGCGGAGGAGATACACACATTCTTCGATTCAAGCAAGCGGTCCTCTCTTTCTGGAGGCAGATCAGCCGCTTTGAGGTTCGCAACATGGATATGTTGATTGATCAAAAGTGCAGATCTGTGGACTGTCGCTAATGTCGAGTAATACTGAAGGAGTAGAAAAGCTCGAGCGGCTCTCGTCCTCGAGCCGCTAGTCAAGAGCTCCCCGTCCAGTCTGAGTTGTTGTGGTAGGTCTGCATACCAACTGCTGAGTTGGCGATCCAGACGACTCTGTATGTGGAACATATCTCGAGGTGAATTGACTACCTGTCTTGTGTAGTTGGAGAACATCTGCCGACTGACATCACCTTGGATCTTTGCAAGGCTGATCATGAAAGCTTGGAGCGGCGCTTGTCGCTGATCAAACAATGGATTTTGATCCACATCCTCGTCGTTGATGGATGTTGGCCGTCCTGACTCGAGACAAGATATTCTCTCAAGACAATAGGCGGACCACCATACCTCCTGTACATGGGCAATATGGGCGCGGGGAGATTCAGTGCCCCGGTCATGATGTTCAGTGGCTGCAGAGAAAGCTACTTGGTTGATCGAGGCTTGTCGATGCAGGCCGATGGATTGTGCGATCCTGATAGCTAACCCCAAGCATTGTGAGGCTGCTCCGTCTTTACTATGACAGCGCAGAGCAATAGTGAGCATGAGGAGAGCCTGTGCAGACTCTACGTAAGGGTACGCTACTAAAAAGCTGAAGAGGGAGCTTGCCGCGCGCAGGTACCTTGCACTTTCCGATGAAAGAGGATGTCGCTGTCGAATGCCAACAGCAAGACATGCGTAGAGCAGAGCAAGACTAGGACGTTGTCGCTGCGGCAGACCCGAAACAGCCCGTGAAGCAATTAAGGCAGCGGTCGCTCGAACTTGTGAATGCTTGACTACAGGGAATAGCGGAGCGACCTCGTCAAAGTATACCTGGACGTATTCCTCCCATGCCGCGGGCAGCTGCGGCATGTCAATGGAGTCGGGAATGTCCAACTCTTCACAGTGTCGCATGCCATAACGGAAACGCTCGGTCAAGGATGAAGTTTCGATGCGGAAGGTCATCTCGAGCCATTGAGTGAAGACTTGAAGACTGCTTGGGCCCAGATACTTGTGTTCAAGCTGGCCAGTGGAGTTGAAGGCATACTCTGGGCTCTCGGCCTCGGCCTCTCCATTCGGTTCAGCATCTTGCAGCCCAGCTTGTGCGAAGCTGGGGATGAATGGGGTTGACAGATGGTGATGGACAGCTCCGTCATGCGCGGCCGAGTCGTCCCTAAGACTCGGATCTAGTGGCAAAGGACCGGGTTCGCTGCGAAAATTGGTGTCGTTGTGAATGCGATCCTCCGACGCGTGTCTGACGGGTTGCTGATCTGCTATGGCGGTCCCATCTGTGCTTCGGCGACTAATGCTTTCACGAGAGCTCTCTTGTGCCGATTCTGGTTGCGTTGCATAATGTCCAGCTCGTCGTCGCGCGGTCGCCGGTATGAGGGAGGTGCTCTTCGGGTCTGACGTTGTGCAGACGATACCTGCAGCTACGCAACGTGAGCATGCGGGTTGTTGTTCATCGCATCGGACTTTGCGACTCCGGCATGCGTTGCATGCACGAGACAATCGAACGCGCTTTCGGGGAGGTTGATTCGGCGATTCGGAGGCTGTGGAATCCAAGGTCTGCGCCATGAAAGGTGAGCGTGCACCGGGTCGGGATCAAGCTCGACGGAGCTGCAGGACGGACGCGTCGCACAAGGGATGGACTGGTGTGAAACAGGTCTGTCGGAAAGGGACGATTGAAGGCTGGATGAAAAGATGACCAAAGACCAGGGCAGTGTGACGCGAGAGCATGTCGGTCCGTCGGTTGAAGAGAGTCTCGTGGGCTCGCTTCGGTCAAAGGCGCCACGTCCTCCAACGTTTCTCCCTCCGGTTTCACCGCAACCACTTTGCAATGATTGGTCCACAAATGACTCTTCTCTCATTCGACGAACGCCCCAGCGAACAAGCCATCTTGCATACCGCGTATGTAGCGTTCAAACGATATCCCCGCGGGGAAGAGCATGTGGGGGAACCGAGCCTTGCATTTGGATAAAGACTCTGTCGTCTATCAACGGAGCTAAAAGTCAACCACGCCACGACCTCTCTGTCTATCACCACTCACACGCGACGAGATGACTCCCACCATCGAGGCTGAGAAGGTCGCTGCAGACATTGAGCAGCTCGAAGTCCTGGACAAGGCAAAGGCACAAGCGAATGGTGGCAGTGGCGACGTGCAGCTAATTGGAGAGGATGGAAGTATCAGACGTATACCAATACCCTCTAGCAATCCCAACGACCCTTTGAGCTTTTCAAAATGGCGAAAGTTGGGCATCCTGTTTGCGTGCTGCTGGTTTTGTAAGGACACTCACGTGGCTGATGCATCAACAGAAGGCTGATTGACCATAGCTATCTTCTCACTCGTACTTGTCGGAGGGCTCGGGCCTATCTTGTCAACCTTCTTTGCGCTGTACGGGCCAGAGGGCGGATCTACACAGGAGGTTGTGAACCTGACCACCTTCCCCAGCTTGGTCATGGCATTCGGTGAGCGTCCCCCGGAAAACCCGTGTACGGGAGCTGACATCTACTCAGGTGCTTTCCTCATCCTTCCCTTGACCATGGCTTTTGGCAGAAGACCAGTCTTCTTGGGCTGTAGCATACTGTTGCTCGGGTCTACAATCGGCGCTGCGACTTCGCAGAGTTACAACACTCACATGGCATGTCGCATACTGCAAGGAATTGCAGCGGGTTCCACCGAGTCGGTACTTCCCCTCATCATCACCGACATGTCATTCCTTGACGAGCGGGGATTCTACTTTGGTATCTACTGGGGCATGCAAAACCTGATCAATACTGTTTCCTTGATCTCCACGTCCTACCTGGTGGCAGCTACATCCTGGCGATACTTCTACTGGGTGCTGGCAATCTTCGCCGGCGTGGGTCTCATCCTTGGCTTCTTTCTTCTTGTCGAGACTCGGTTCCAACGCAAACCCACTTCCATGAACGGTCAGGTTGTCCACACAGACGAATGGGGCGTCACTCACATCCTTTCCGACGCAGAAGCACGAGCAAGATTTGGTGAGGTTCAGGACGTCGCCGAGAACACAGTCACAGAGAGGAAGACATACCTACAGCAACTCAAACCGTTCCAGGGCGTGGCCCTCAACTCGATTCGCCTTGGACTCGGCGCAAATCTGAAGATGCTTCAGTCATGCAGTTCTCCAGCTGTCGTGTGGGCCGTTTTGGTCGCATCTATCACCCTTGGTATTGGTATCGCCATGTCAGTCACCTATGCCACGATCTTGACGAAATCCTTCGCTTGGAGTTACAAATCTATTGGGCTTGTCAACATCGGTGTCTTCCCTGCTAGCATCTGCGCCATGATCTTGACTGGGATCATTGGAGACAAATTCAACGTCTACCTCGCCAAACGACGCGGTGGTGTACATCATCCAGAAGACACTCTACTTCAGCTGATCTTCCCATTCTTTTCTGGAGTCATTGGTGTTGTCATATATGGTGTCACAGCCATGTACCCACAGCGGATGAGCTCGTGGGGAATCATCATGGGTAAGTAAGGGCATTCCTCTAATATCGTGCGACCATTGACAAGTGATAGGGTGGACTCTTTTCCAATTTGCCTTCATCGTGGTACTTATCACGACAACTCACTTCGGCTCAGAGGCGTACCCCAAAAACCCTGGACCCGCTCTAGTCATCGTTATTGGCATGAAGAACGTGCTCAGCTTTGGAGCGTCATTCGGTATTATTCCGATGGTCAACATGTACAGCTATCTCAAGGCGTTCATGATTCTACTTGCCTTCTTCGTTGGCTTGTTTCTGCTAGGCATTCCCGTCTACTTCTTGAATCCAAGATGGAGAGCTTACATTGGGCGCAAGCAATCAGAGTAGATTTGGGGTAGAACATCTATTCCACACAATACTTGACCAAATACGATCTGGAACTCATTTTCTTCAACGTCTCAGCCGTTTGTTGTCGCTCAGGAGCCTGATAACGGAACGCGGAATTTCCGTGTCCGCGTTGACAGCGAATCAGGACCCAGCAAATGAACCACAATTTGACTTCATGGAGCGAACTGCACGGGGAAGCCATGTCATCTGGAGACTGTGGGGTACATGAACATCGAGTCTTGGAGGCATCAAGCCCCATACTGCCAAGTTCACGTGACTTTTCAGCACAACAGACCCGACGCTGGAAGGCGTCGATCGAGTACAAGACCGTAGGTCTACCACGCCTCGTGAGTCCTGGCATCTCTTATCATGGATCCCATCCACCTCGACCCTTTATCCAAACCTGGAGCACTTGCGACTAGCTCTACTGTCATCCCGCTTGCATTCATCAATCGATTGACGCTCATTATCTTTACACTTCTGATTGCCTTCGTCGTCTTCGACTACGCCAAGGTACTCAAGCAGCGCTGCGAGCTACCTCCTGGGGGATTCCCACTTCCAATCTTCGGGAACCACTTTGCCCTGCCAAAGAACAAGCCATGGATTGTGTTTGAACGATGGGCGAAGCAGTACAACAACCCTCTGATCACAGTTTGGCTTGGTAGTCGTCCAACGATGGTGCTGAACGATGCCTGGGTCGCTTCCGATTTGCTCGAGAAGAGAGCCGCCCTTTATGCTTCTCGCCCTACCATGGTTGTCATGGCAGATGTATCTGGGCAGACACATGTGAATCAGACCACCTTGCCATATGGCGATCGATGGCGGAATCATCGCAAGACCATGGTATACTCATCTATACTACTGACGCGGACTCCAGCTGACCCTTGTCCAGCACACGGCGGTTGGAAGCCAAGCAGTCCGAGAATACCGCCCATTCCAGGCAGACGAAGGCAAAGTCATGACCAAGGAAGTCATGGACGACCCCGCCGACTATGTCATGTCCATCGAGCGCTACTCGGCATCCGTAACATCCACCATTGCCTGGGGCCGTCGTATCTCCAAGAAGAACGACTACGTCGTCCAACAAGCCCTCGGTCTCATGGAGTCCGTCGATGCCATCATCCCTGGCAAATACATGATGGTCTTCCGTCCATCCTCTATCCTCTCCCCTCCCAAATCCGATTCGGCTCCCAACTCTTCGCCAACTACTTCTACCACCTCAGCGCCGAAGCCTCCCACTCCTCCACCCCTAACTTCGCCCAACGCCTCCTCACCACGCAATCCACCACCAACCTCTCCAACGCTGACATCGCCGCCTTGACCGCCGACTTCATCGGCGGCGGCGTCGACACGACCACCTCCTCCATCCTCACTTTTCTCCTCGCCATGCTCGCCTTCCCCGACGTCCAGCGCAAGGCCCACACCGAACTCTCCCGCATCTGCTCCACCCGCTCCCCAACCTGGATCGACGAGTCCTCCCTCCCCTACATCTCCGCCATCGTGAAAGAAACCCTCCGCTGGCGCACCGTCACCATCCTCGCCGGCATCCCGGACGCTCCCGTCCAAGACGACGTATACCGCGGCTACCGCATCCCCGCCGGCACCACCATCACCGGCAACCTGTGGGCCATCCACCGGTACCCCCGCGAGTTCTTCTCCCCCGACGAGTTCCGGCCCGAACGCTACCTCGACGGCTTGCGCTTCGAGTACCTCAACTCCAGAGGCCATAATGCTTTTGGCTGGGGAGGGAGGCAGTGCAGTGGCCAGCCGCTCGCGGAGCAGAGTCTGTTCGCGACAGTGGCGAGGAGGTTGTGGGCTGTTGAGCTGCGGCCGGAAGTGGATAAGAGGGGAGGCGAGGGAGGTGGATATTTGGGCGTATAATGATAGTGAGAACATGAGGCCTTTGCCGTTTGGGGCGAGGTTTGTGCCGAGGAGTGAGGAGATTAAGGAGGTGGTGGTGAGGGAGGCGCGGGAGGCAAGGGAGAGGTTGAGGAGGTGGGATGGGGAGACGAATTTGACGGTGGAGGGGGCGGCGCAGGGGGAGGGGGGTTGAAGGTTTGATGAAGGTTGAATATGATTGTGTGTAGCAGGGCGGGATGTGATGGAGAAGGCTGGGAGGTAACCCGCACATTGGAATGTGAATTGATTCGCTCAACTATGAGATGCTACAGAAGCCATGACGCACAGTAGTCACTGGCGATCGTGCAATGTCTACCATGGCAGGATCTCTCCGTCGTGCTGGACCAACTTGCCTCCTTCCTTCTCTCTGGTAGCCCTGTCGAGCACTTCGTTCATCTGCTTGACACTCTCATCGGGAGTTAGAGGAGTGATGCCGAACTCCTTCGGATCCATGCCATCAGGAAGTGCCCCAGCGGACATGTCTGTGGTGACGAGGCCAGGGTGCAGACTGGTAGCCACAAGCCACTTCTCCTCCAGGTGGATGCGCTCTACGAGCCAGTTGACCGCTGCTTTTGATGCGCCGTAGGGCGACATCTTGACCGGGAACTTGGCGAACATGGCTTGGATGCCGATGGAGCCAGCGGCGGAGGAGATGACTGCGAAGGTAGGCTTATTAGACTTCTTCAGAAGGGGAGCAGTGGCATTGAGGAGCAGGAGGGGGCCGATGGAGTTGATATTGAAGACATCGCGGGCGACAGAGGGGATGATGTCAATCGTTGCGGTAGTCTTCTCCCCAGCGATGCCGGCGTTGGCAATGACAAAGTCGATACGGTCTACACCTTGCTTCTGGAGCTCCGCGACAGCGTCTTTGGGGTCGGTCTCGGATGAGGAATCGAGTTTGACGATGATGAGCTTGCTACCCTCGGCTTTGGGGAAGTCGTTGAGGGGCTCGGCGGATGCAGGGGTCCGGACAGCAGCAACGACAGTCGAGTTGGGTCTCTGAAGGTAAGCGGCGATAAAGGCCTTGCCAATACCACGGTTGGCACCGGATACCAGGTAGGTGGTCATGTTGTATGTTGTAAAGATTGTATGTGTGAGTTTGGTAGAAGAGTAGAGGTTCTGCTTGGAATGATGATACTTGCCCCGGGGCTCTACAGCAGTTTCTTATACTCGACCTTCAAGTCTACCTAGCTCTTGATGCTTAGACATGCGGAGCCAGACAACTACCCGCCTCCGCAGCTGCAACGGTAGCAGTGTTGTCAGAAAAATAGTAAAGTAATAATAATAGTAAATAGTAATTACTATTTAGTAATTACTATTACTATTACTATTACTATTACTATCGACTAATAGTAATTACTATTTAGTAATTACTATTATAGAATAGTAATTACTATTTACTAATAGTAATTACTATTCTAAAAATAGAAAGTCTTTATATAACTAGCTAAACTATAATTACTAATTAGTATATAATAGATAAATAGTCTATTATAGCTATAGATCTATTATAAGCTACTTATAAAAATAATTAATTTACTTAAACTAGATACTTTAAGCTCTATATACTATAATTTAAATAATAACTAATAAATACTATTAGTAAATCTAGTAGTAGATTTTAGCTCTTCTAAATCTAATATCTTTCTAATTAGACTAGATATAATAGATATTCTACTTCTAATAGACTATTTAGTACTTATATAAGCTATATATATTATAGTATTTATTAGATTTACTTAATAACTAATAAATACTACTAGATTTACTAGTAGTAGATTTTAGCTCTTCTAAATCTAATATCTTATTAACTAGACTAGATATAATAAAGGTTCTACTTCTTATAGACTATTTAGTACTTACATAAGCTATATATATTATAGAATTTACTAGATTTATCTAGTAACTAATAGATACTACTAGATCTACTAGTAGTAGATTTTAGCTATTCTAAATCTAATATCTTATTAACTAGACTAGATATAATAAAGGTTCTACTTCTAATAGACTATTTAGTACTTATATAAGCTATATATATTATAGAATTTACTAGATTTATCTAGTAACTAATAGATACTACTAGTAGTACTAGATTTACTAGTAGTAGATTTTAGCTATTCTAAATCTAATATCTTATTAACTAGACTAGATATAATAAAGGTTCTACTTCTTATAGACTATTTAGTACTTACATAAGCTATATATATTATAGAATTTACTAGATTTATCTAGTAACTAATAGATACTACTAGATTTACTAGTAGTAGATTTTAGCTATTCTAAATCTAATATCTTATTAACTAGACTAGATATAATAAAGGTTCTACTTCTTATAGACTATTTAGTACTTATATAAGCTATATATATTATAGAATTTACTAGATTTATCTAGTAACTAATAGATACTACTAGTAGTATTAGATTTACTAGTAGTAGATTTTAGCTATTCTAAATCTAATATCTTATTAACTAGACTAGATATAATAAAGGTTCTACTTCTAATAGACTATTTAGTACTTACATAAGCTATATATATTATAGAATTTACTAGATTTATCTAGTAACTAATAGATACTACTAGATTTACTAGTAGTAGATTTTAGCTATTCTAGATCTAATATCTTATTAGTTAGACTAAATATAATAGATATTCTACTTCTTATTAACTATTTAGTACTTATATAAGCTATATATACTATAGAATTTACTAGATTTACTTAGTAAGTAATATAATATAGATATACTTAATATATATATTTATTTACTTTGCCTAATACCTATACTAACGGCTATATAGTGTAGTAGTTATGTTCCGGACATAACTATTATATACTAACTAGTTTCAGATAAAATCCTGCTTAGATTCTTACTCTTTAATAGGACTAAGAGGAATAATAAAACTAAGCTATTAGAAGTAAGTCTCTCTTCTAAGACTTTAATTTTTAGCTTAAACTAGCTATCTAGGCTTATATAAGCTAGTTTTTACTCTTTTTTCTCTTCTATAGAGCTCTAGAGGTTCTAGGTTTAAGTCTTACTAAGAGTAATTTTATATATATATTATATTTTATTTAAGTAAGTTACTAGAGATATATATAATAAATATTAGTTTATTAGTGCTTATATAAGCCTTATTACTAGCTATTTTAGTATAGTAGAAGTATAAGATACTAGTAAAGATAAGAAGTTCCTTTATAAAGAAATATCTATCTAACTAATCTTCCTCCTCTTCTAGCTAGCTTAATATCTCGAAATTTGCGAATATTAGCTAGATTTCCGAATCGGTTAATATCTAGTGTTTTAGATAGATATCCTATAAATAGATTAGTAGTTATACTATTATTATATTAGTAAATACTTACTAGAAAAGACTCTTTTTCTAGAGACATCTAGTTATATATCTTCTATCTCTTCGCTAAGACGATGACTAAGCACATCAATTTGAAAGCGTAAGCTAACAATTTCACTATTAAGTTCTATAAAAGTTAGTTTATAGTAGTAAAAGCTAATAAAATCTAAATACCTTCGATTTTTGCTAAGGCTTCTTCTTTAGCCTTTTGCTCTTCTAGTCTAGCTTCTTCTAGCCTAGTACACTCTTGTGAAACAGCCTAAAACCCCTAAATACGGTCTTAGCAGTCCTAATTAGTATTAGCTTCTATTTAAATTAAATAGAAAGCTATCTAAAATAGTATTAGTAAAAGTTAAAGTATCTACTAAAGTACTTATAATACTTAATAAGGAGGGCTTAGCGACGTCATTTATGCTGCTAGAGCTAGCCATTTTAGGCTAGTATCCATTTCTAGACTAGTAGGTAATACTAGATCTAATAGATAATAAGAAGAAGAAAAGAAGTAGACCTAGAAGCTTCCTTTATACCTCTACTCTTAGGCTTTAGGGTTAGGGTTAATCGGCCTAATAACTATCCGAATTACAAATAGAAAGGCGGTGTGACGTAAATGAGGTATTTAAATCCTGTTTAAATAGATTAAATAGAGGAGTAGATAAAGAAGTTAACTCTTAAAAGCTTAAAATCTTATCTCTAGCTAACTAGACTATTTATCCTTATCTTCTTTAATATAAGATGTATAGAAGTACCTTATCTATAGCGTTATAGATTATTAATGCTTAGAAATCAAGAAGCTTACTAATAGATAGATAGAAGAATATATATAGCTTCTTTTTTCACTTGTGATTTTAAAACTAAACTTCGGTCAAATTACTTAGTTTTTACACCTATTATACTTAGAATTTTACAAGGATTTTAAATCTAAAATTATCTTTTATATCTCTACTATTACGTAAGTTATAGCGATTAGAACTTAAAAGTCTTTATTAACTTCTAGATAGTATAAAAGCTATTATAGACTATTATAATAGACTATCTATTTAGTCTACTTATAACTATCTATTTACTATTAAATTAAATAAAAAAATCTCTTATTATATATATAAATCTATTAAAAAATCTAAAGGTTAGTAAGTTATTTAATAGCTTATTATTTATTATCTATTTATTTATCTATTTATCTATTAGTACTTATATACTAGTAGATGCAAATTCTTAATCTAAACTTAGTTAAATTTATTATTAAGTATATTAATAAGTCTTCTATAGTTACTACTACTAAAGTAGATAGTACTATTAAAGCTCTTATTAATTCTTATAATAAAGATACTAGTTTAGATAAAGATATTATTAATCTATATTTAAATTATCTTAATACTTTACGTATTATATATTATTTAAAAGATTAAGTTATAAAAATAAAAGAAGCTACTATATTAAATAGTAAGTTATTTATATATTTATTAATTATTTCTAGTATTTATTAAATATCTATAGGAAATATTTATAAGTTTAATAAAAATTCTACTAGATCTACTATAGATTTAGACTATTCTAAATTTAGAAAATTATTTCTAAATCTAGAACTAGATAAAGAGTTTTCTAAACTTAATACTTATTTATTAAAATATTCTATTATTTTTAAAGATAATAGTAAGTAATATCTAACTAAATAGATATATTTCTAACTTAATATAGATCTAATTAAGTCTTTTATTAATAAAAATATCTTTACTAAAGAAGAAATAGATTATTATTATAAAGATTATAATAGTAATAAATCTACTACTTCTTATAAAGAAACTATTCTATTAGAAGATTTATATTATCTTCGAGAGCTTAATTATTTTAATAATAATTATACTTTAGAAGAAAAGTCTTATTTTAAAAATAATAAAGATTTAGATTTATATAGTATCTTTATTAAAGATACTACTATAGATATTACTAGTTATATAGAAGATAAACTAAAAACTACTACTAAAGATCTATATAATAGATCTAGTAAAGGTTATTTATCTTCTAATAATAGAACTTTAGATTTAGATTTAGATTTAGATCTAAATCTAGATTTAGATATAGAAGATAATAACTTTTAGTATAAAGAATTATTTATCTATCTATCTATCTATCTATCTATCTATCTATCTATCTATCTATCTATCTATCTATCTATCTATCTATCTATCTATCTATCTATCTATCTATCTATCTATCTATCTATCTATCTATCTATCTATCTATCTATCTATCTATCTATCTATCTATTTATCTAAATATCTAACTAAATATCTAACTAAATATCTAACTAAGTATCTAACTAAATATATAACTAAATATCTAACTAAATATCTAACTAAATATCTAACTAAATATCTAACTAAATATCTAACTAAATATCTAACTAAATATCTAACTAAATATCTAACTAAGTATCTAACTAAATATATAACTAAATATCTAACTAAATATTTAACTAAATATCTAACTAAGTATCTAACTAAATATATAGTTAGATATCTAGATAGATATCTAACTAAATATATAATTAGATATCTATCTAAATATCTAGTTAACTATCTATCTAAATATCTATCTAAATATTTCTATTATATAATTAAAAATGTCTAGAGCTAAATTTACAAAATCTGACTTATTATTACCTAATTTAGAACTACCTCCTATTAGTAAGCTAGCTCCTATATTTAAAAATCGTTTATTTACTCTAGAATTACTAGATTATAAAGAAGGCTTAGAAAGAGAGTTTTTAGCTAAATGTTCTATTTGTAGTTATAAAAACTACTAAATGGCCTATAAATACTAGTAATTTTACTAATCATATTAATAAGCAACATCTATTTATAGCTAATAATAGTAATAATTTAGAAAGTAGCTTAGAAACTAGTTCTAATTTAGAAAGTAGTAGTAATTTAACTTTAGATTCTTATATTAGTTCTAATTCTACTAGAAAACGACCTAGTTATATATTCTTTGAAAAATCTAAATATAAATCATTATTATTAATGTTTTTATTAAATAATAATATATCTTTTAGTGTAGTAGATAGCTCTAGTTTTAGAAATCTAACTAAATATCTTAAAGATGATATTTCTACTCTAACTCGTAATACTATTAGAAATGAATTAGATATAGTATATAATCTAGAGATAAATAAGCTTAAATCTATTATTAAGAATAATAATAGTAAATTTTCTATTACTTTAGATGAATAGAAATCACCTAATAATCTAGACTTTTAGCTATTACTTTACACTTTTATAATATTAATTTTAAATTAGAAAGCTATTTAATAGGTTTTAAATATCTAAATAATTATAGTACCTATAGTAGTAAAGTTATATTTCCTATATTAGATAATATTCTTAAAGAATTTAAAATTAGAAAAATTTAATAGGAATTACTAGAGATAATGCTTCTACTATTAGTAATACTATTAATTTATTAAAAGACAAATATAGTAATAAATATAATAACTATATAATAGATAATAGATGTTTTGCACATATATTAAACCTAATTAGTAATAGCTTTTAACTTATATTTTTTTAATATAAATAACTCTAAAAGATTTAATAATAAAATTAATAATATTCTATTTAGTAATATTAATAGCGATATAGATATAATATCTTTATATAATACTATTAAGCCTTTACCTTCTATAATAAGATCTTTTATTAATAGATTTAAAATAAATCACTTTCTTAAAAATAATTTTAAAAGAGTAGTATTAGATAATAAGCTTAGTAATAATAATATAGGTCTAGAAATACTAATAAGAGATAATAGTACTAGATAGCTATCTACTTATAATATGTTAGATAGATTTATTTATTTTAAAGATGAAATTAATAGTGTTTTAAATAAAGTTAATTCTTTACCTAGTTATAAAAGAAAGATATTAATTTAGAAGCTTATAATATTAGTAATTACGAATAGGATTATCTAATATAAGTACGAGATATATTAGAGATATTTAGAAAACCTACTATTAAATTATAAGCGACTAAATATAGTACTAATTATTATACTATAGCTTATATTACTAAATTATATAATGAATTAGATAAATTTATTACTATATCTAGTAATAATCTATTTATATTACAAGGATTAATAGAAGCTAAAGAAAAATTACTAGAATACTATCCTATTAAAGATAATAATATAGATAAATTAAAAGATCTATACTTAATTACTATATTAAATCCACAATTTAAATTAGAAACTTTACAACTATTAGGCTATAATTCTATACAACTAGAAGCTATTAAAGATTATTTTAAAGAGGTATATAATAGATATCTAAATAATAATAATAGTAATTCTAATTTAAGCTTTAGTTTTATTTCTACTAGTAATACTATAGAAGAAGATTTTGATAGTGATAATGATCTATTTATTAGCTCTTACTCTAACTCTAATTTAGTAAATAATAATGAAATAGATATATATCTAAATGAAATAAGAATTAGTAAAGATTTATCTATAGAAAACTATTATAGTACTAATAAAACTAGATTTCCTATTATATATAAAATAGCTAAAGACTATTTAACTATAGTATCTACATCTAATCTATTAGAATCTATATTTAGTAAAGTAGGAGATATAATAACTAAGAAAAGAAATAAATTAATAGCTAATACTATTAAGAAAATTATTATATTAAAAGAATTAAATATAATACAAGATGAAACTATATTAGATAATTTAGATATAGAAGAAGAAGATAATAATAACTCTATAGTTACTAATATAAGTAATAATATAACTATAGAAAGTTTAGATATAGATAAAGACTCTTTAGATTCTAAATCTACTACTAGTATAGATAGCTATATTAATGATTCTAATAGTGACTAATAGATATAAAATAACTATAATATATTATATAAACTAATATAATAACTATAATCTAACTTTTATAGTAATAGTAATTATAATAGTAAATAGTAATTATAATAGTAATTACTAATTACTATTACTATTACTAGTAATTATTATTATAATTACTATTTACTATTACTATTACTATCACTATAAATAGTAATAATAATAGTAATTACTATTTACGATAGTAATTACTTAGTAATTGACATCACTGAACGGTAGTCGGGAATGTTTTGCCAATCTGCCCGATCATTTGGCTGCACCAATGAAGAAGACTCGGAGACTTTCTGAGTGGATCCATATATGAAAGGGCATATCTTCGGGCGGATTTTTCACCCGATGATGTATTTCAGGCATTTGTAAGCTGTTAGGCGGGCCGATATATTTAAATGGCGTTTGCGCTTTGTGAGACACGATGTCTTCAGCGTCAAGGCAACACTGCGCACGCCTGATCGAGGTTTCAGTGCCACACGAGACTACCAACTCGCGTGACAGCCAGATTGATGCGTGATGGTACGCAAGAGAGATAGATGGGCGTGGGGCCTGTTGTGACATCGCCGAAGCTAAGCTCGAGCCCTAAATCCGGCGACAACGTTCCTGACGCCGCTAAATCCGGTCACTCGTAAGCGCGCACGTGATGTCCGACCACCTGGCGAAGGGGATGATTTCACAAGTAGCGCACCCTCAAACTTACCCGCAGTCTCATCAGAGTCCATGCGGTCTTCCAAGCGCTCGAGGCGCCGGTTGGCATCACTGACCTGATCAAGCAGATGCTTGTTGTCCCGCAGGCGAAGGCGCAGCCTGTAGGGCTGTCTGCTCGCCATCAGTTAGGCATTATGCTCATCGGCCAGATTGGATACCGGGGTCGGGATGAATCGTCTTCGAGTTCCAATTGGCAAATCCGCTATGGGTCCCAAATAAACTCCACGCCGGACTTGGCCCAGATCTGCTCGCAGATAAAAAGCGGCTTGCAAGCCTTACTAGATGTGTGGTATGGTCTCCCGAGTCGTACCACCGATGATCGAAAGGACGGCTTGCAGGCTTGCGTCGACCTGTTCTGGACCTGGTGCAAGGCATCCGGACTAGATTTGGGGATTGCCAACACTGGACCTCAAACGTCGGGACCCCAACATAGCTCATACAATTCCAAGTTCCTTGCAACGCCTTGATGGATCTGAATGGACTGATATCGGTTTGTAAGCGGATATTCAAGAACCATCGTGTCTTCCGTCGTTGAGCGCAATCTTACAGGAGACAGTGTGCACAATGGCTCCAGCTAAGACGAACAACCTTCGAATTGACGATGACGAAGGAGTGGCCGTGGACGAATCACTTCCATCTGACCAGGAGATCAAATCTATCTTCCAACTCATTGAAAAGTATGTCTCATCCGATCCCGCAACCGATGATACGGATCCAAGTTCTGCAGCCAGCGAGCCTGTATTAGGGTCTGTGGATGGAGTAGCGCAGGATAAAGGGGCTAAATTCGACTCACTGCTTGATTCGCTTACTGAACAGGTCTTGCATGTCATCAGACTGCATAATTTGATGTCTGCTGCGCCGCAATCTGACGATACCGTCGGCGTGGTCCCCGATGAAGAAGTACTGGACCTTGCAACAGATTTCGCTTACATTTCAGACCACTTCTCGGCGGCATCTCAAATATTGCAAGGACGGCCGGAAGATGGCAACCAAGAACGGCGCAGCAGATACCGCCAAAGAAGCATTCAAGCTGGAAGCGGCATCAAGCACATGACGATAGTTGCAGTTTCTGGGAATGATCATGGGTCTGTGCTCACACATACTGTACATGTGTCAATCACTAACATTTCACAGTAAAGTAATACCCGTATCGCCATTCTGCTGCACCCATGATGACTGCGCAACGCCGGGTACGTTGTACGATACCGAAGACCAACGGATTCGCCATGAGGTTTTATATCATATGCAAGAGTATCAGTGCCCGGATGCGACACACCCAGTGTTTCGAGACCAACTTTATTTTGAGCGACATTTGCATGCAGAACATGCGGTCGAATACAAAGCTGCTCCGAGGTCTCTTTTGCTCGACATTTGTCGCCGTCCTAGCTCGTTGAATCACCTATCATGTCCACTCTGCTTCTCGAATCAGGCACAGAGTATGGACCTGACAACCTACACTCGTCATGTCGCAGAACATCTCTACAGGTATGCTAGTATCGTTCACGATCAAGAGGACTTGGATAGACGCAACGCGCAGGCCGTTACCCAAGTTTCGAGGAGGGATCCAGGTCGCCTGCTGTCTATAGCGACGGCGAGTGGAGTAATGGACGATGATATGGCTGACGACGACCATCTCACTCTTCCTCCATTCTCACCGCCTCCTCCTTCCCCACCGTCGCGTCCCCATCAGCATCTTGGGCTAGAGCACGCCCTGCGATATGAACGCACCCGTCACGACATCGAGCAGGATATCAAGCGTCTGGAGCTGGAAAGAGACATCGTCCGGCAAGAGTACAGAGGCCGTGATGCTAAGGAGGTGGTGGAACCGAAGCTTAATAACAGAAGTAGTTCCGTGGAGGCGACCCCCAGTACCAGGCGCCAAGTCCATTTCGCACCGTCCACCACAACCATCAAGCCTGCTCCACGAGAATTGAACCCAGAGGAAAGCGAATGCGTAACGACATTTGAAACTCACGCTGCAAGTTGCCAATACTGCCAGGATGCCTACAACAAGTACAAGAGGGGACAAACCATGTGCATCATAGGCGGGCCGCTGATAATCGACGTCCACAACCGCATCAAGCTGCAGCACGACAAGTTCATCTCCAGACAAGATGCGTCCGTCCGACTGGTTAAGCCGTCCGAATGCGAGCACACGATGGCAGCACTGAGACTGATCGAGAGACGAGGGCCAGATGCCCCATTCGAGATTATTGGTGGAGGAAGTGGGAGGGCGGTCAAGCAGTCTTCCTCGCAAACGTCCACGACCCGTGGAGAGCTAAAGAGCAGTAAGGAAAGGCCCCGGGACGAAGACTCGTTCCGCGCAAGGAAGGCCTTCTACAGCACATGTGCATTCTCAGAGGGTCGACGGGACACTGCTGAAACCCAGCAGCCATCGGATCAAACAGCCTATGAGACGATAGAAGAAGGGCCAAGGAAGCCAAATTCGGAGCGGCGGGGCGCAAGGCTCGTAGCTGCACAAACAGTGTCCGGGAGTCACGTGTTATCTTGGCCGAATCGGGACGATTGGGAATTACGCATTCATACTCGTCGTCCTGACCTAAGAGGAGTAATCAAGGGTATCTACCATTCACTCCTCGGCGAAAAAAATCCAGATCCATTCTAGTCGTCATGACATGCTCGGGGACACATTACTTCTTCGTTCCCTTACCGCTGCCACCTCCCCTGTCAGCTCTGCCATCTAATAATAGATAGTAGGCTGGTAAATAGGAGGACGTCCAGTTTCCTGGTCCCAGACGATCTTGTTCTTCTCATCGAGCGAAGCACCTTCGTCAGTGATGGGGATGTCTTTGGGAGTGTCCCTGACCTCCTGCGCGCTGATACCGAGAGGGTCTCTTGGAATCCAGAGCAGGGGAAGCTCGTCGGTGATACTGGGGTTGTAGTAGGCGTTGTCCTCCTCGGTACCTTCGTAGCGGATCTCGATCTCGCGGGGCACGAGGCGGCGCATGGTGGCAAAGTCGTTGTAGATATGAGGCTTGAGGAACTTGGTGAGGATGTTGGGCTTCTTGTGTGGGGCGGCGCCGAGGTCGTTGGAGTGGCCGTTGGTGTGACCGTTGGACTCTGCGAGCTTCTCGTCCTCGAGAAGGCGGCGCTCTTCGGCCTCCAGGGACTTGGGAAGGTAGTCGATGAGAGGCTTCAAGGCCGAATTCAAGGACATGTGGTAGAGGACGGTGAAGACGAGGAGGGCGATCATCAGGACCAACGGGCCGAGCGCACCGGTAGACTCTCCGGTGCCGATGGCGAAGAGACCGATCAAGCATCCTTCCGCAACGTAGAGACCAACGAACAGATGCTGCAGAGCCTGAGCATAGACGCGGCCCTTGGTATCGATGGTAGCATTGTTGACGAAGAGCAGGTTGTATCGGTAGGCGATGTAGAAGAAGTAGAGACCAATAGTGGCGAAGAAAAGAACAAATGGTGCAATGCAGGAGTAGCAAATGGCTGTAAGAAGATTAGCGGAGACTCGCGATCACGAAGGCGGACATTCTTACCAATGACGAATAGAACAGTGTAAATAGGGAACAGAGTACCCCATCCGACCCCAGCGAGAGTGATGAATCGCTTGTAGGCCTTTCTGGGGGTGTTGTCCAATAGCTTGCTCAACACAATGAAGATGACCAGACCGCTCAATTTGAGCAGCATAGACGACACGACTGCCAAACCCTGAAGAACAAAGTAGGACAAGTAGAAATTGCTGGCCTTGGGAATGTTCGATGCGAGCAAGCTTGGGGCCGAAGCAGGGTTCTCCGATACGCCTTGCACCACAGCAGAGGCAGCTGAGCCAAGAGTACAGACCAGGAAACCGTGGACGACCTGGAAGGCGAAGTAGTAGTTTTGAGTGGACAATTCGACGGCTGACAAGGTTGGGTCGCCAGAAAGCTTGGCCATAAGACGGAGGATGATGGGCAGAAGAGCCATGAGCACAGCCAGAAGAATCGAGGGCAACAGACCAGTGACGACACCAAGAATAGTGGGCGGTATACTGTTGATGAAAGACAGCCAGGGCAAGAGTTCAGTCAGTGAGTTGATGTTTGAGATGGAGCCGACGAATGCGACAGGGATAGACCAGAAGATGATGAGCGCGGTGATGAATGCCGTGGTGGCAATGAGCCTGATTATGCGCTCCCACCACTTGATGCGCAGGTTCTTCCAGATGATCTCGCCAGGAGTAATGCCAGTGAAACGTGGTGCCATGTGCAAGACCTGGTGGTGGGTCAAGCTCTGGTAAGCAGCTTGAGCCTCTGCGAGGGTGGTGAATTCGACGAAAACCGAGTTCACCGTCTTCACCTCAAGACCCTTGTGCTTGATCTGCTCCTTCTCGATCTGAGGGTTGAGCTTGGTGATCTCAGCGCGGCACCAATCGATAGTGTCGACCTTCTTGCCAATCAAGGGCTTGAGCTTGTGGGTCGGGCGGTCCTTGGGGTTCAAGTACTGAGCAGCGCGTCCACCATGTCCATTCTCTAGCTCAGCGCTTGTAGCAGTTGTGTTGGCAGTCTTCTTGCCTGATCCGCCTTTCTTTTCAGCCTTGATGCGAGCACCGTTGGCATTGCGAATGAGCTTTGTCTCGGCGGCCTCGAGCTTCATGGCAGCCTTTGTGCGTTGTTCAACCAGATCGTCCAGCTCTTTGGTGTCAGTAGCGACCCAGACGCGCTTGACTGAGTTGCCCAGGATGTGGCGAAGCTTGGTCTCGTTGGTGTACTCCTCAGGGACAGAGGTGAAGAGGACAGTGCGGGATGACATGCGGCTGGAGTAGAGTGGAGACAGGAGGTATGCCTGGCGGAGGTTGATGTAGTAGATGCTCTCGCGAGTGATCATGTACATGATGTAGCCGAAGAACAAGTACGCACAACCAGCGTGGGCGAAGTAGCGGTAATAATTGTTGGTGATGTTGCCAATGGTGATCACGTTGAGCTCCTTCTGTCCACCGCCTCCAGTTGCATTGACGGGAAAAAGGATAGGCCAGGTGATGGCCATACCAACCAGACAGGCGACCACGGCCTGCTTGAGGAGACGGAGGAGGAGAAAGCCATCCAAACTGTGGTGGTTGAGAACGTAGGTATCCGGGATCTGCCAGAAAGCCTTGAACCAATTGAACAAGCCATTGGGTAGTTTCGGCGATCTTTCGTTCGATCTCAATGTTGAGACGTAACTACGGGGCTGGTACACGCGCTCGAATCTTGTCCTAGAAGATTGTTAGATATAGCATTTCGTGGCCGGCGGAACACCTGACATACCTGAGGAGCAAGAACAGGGCGAGATAGATACCAGCGAAGACGAGCACTGGTACGAGTGTCGAGATCAGGGTCGAAGCCGAGGCCGAATTCTCATCGGCATTTTGAGCAGACCCAATGTTCTGGTCTTGACTTTGGTCTGTAGACATGATGGGCGGTCAGGGAGATTGGATTGGAGAGTTTTGAGAGAGAGCGATGAAGCTCAGGTCAGAGCTAGAAGGGTGTCAGCATGCGCTAGTACTTTGCAGCGGATTCCTTCAATCTAGACCATGACTTTCTATGGTATAGGGTAAAAAATGGGCCATGCCAGATGGGAAATTGCAGGATGTGGAGATGGGGAAAGCTCCGAGAAAGGGATATACATACGATAGGGCGCCTCCGCGGTAGTGAAGCAGCTCGTGTCCACCAGAGGTAGGTGAAGAGGTGTGGTCGTCCGAGGAGGAATGGAGCAGGGAGGTCAAAGTTAAAAATATGAGGCGCTAGCGCTCCGTGACGTAGCACGGCTCGGGATCGACGAGGATTTTGCACTGATTTGCGTTCTGCGGGTGCACTGTCTCACAACGACCAAGAGCTCAATTGCTGCAACTTCGATCAAGGATGCTTTTTCGGCATGCGCGTCCAGCGGTAGAGAGGGGTGTCTGTCGCATCCCTTACCGCAGTTCCTCAGATCTATATATCTTCACTGTCTTGGGTGTCTGGCAGGCGACCGTCGATGGATGCGATCACGATGCGTGGGATGCTCGCACCGCCTCATGTGGCTTTCAGATGGCCGGGCTCCAGGCCCTAGGCGATGCCATGTCCGAGCTATACTCTTTTGAGTGATTGCAGTAGATGAGTTTGATTGCGATTGTGGCCCCCTCTTGAGGAGCTTGAGATCGGCCAACGTTGCAAACATGTACAGTACACCGTCCGAAGACAACAAGCTCAAGTTACCCTACCCTTGGTCGGTCAAAGTTCAGCCTTGGTAGGGATGCGGTCTGAAGCTCTAGAGCTGCAGCCGCATGTCACATGCCAGCCATTTCTCGTCTGGAAATGATGCTCTGCCAACCCCTTGTCTCATCCTCGATAGACTGTATTTTCGATCACTCGAGACATGCGAGGTCCTCATCACGGTCAACGACTTCTCCCTTGCTGCGTTCACCGATGATTTCGAGCCCTAAATTAATCCTTGACACCGTCCAGGGACACTAATTCCCTGACGTCGCGGAGAGAAAAATTGCGTTTGCCAGAAGAGGAACGCACAGCCACAGGTAGATCTAGACCATCTCGCTTCACTGCAGGTTGTTTTTTGACAGCGGAGATGAACGATCGTTCAAGCCACCATCAAGGCTGATGGCGATGCTCATCAATCTCAGGCATCAGTATTCAGGTGCCTTGATTTGGAAGCTGCAGCAACTCGGTCAGGTGTTTGCAGTCACGGACACCCCGATGAGAACCACGACCAGCCCTGACAGAGTCAATGATCACAAGCGGTAGGCAAGAGTATTTGGAGCCCGAGGCAGGGCCATGTATTCGTGAGTTCGCAATAGCCAGATTCTATGCTGGGAGCTTGAAGTCCTTGTAGGTCCACTTCTCTGTCCTTTCCGTCTTGGGCTTCTTGTGCTGCGTGCGCGTCCTCATCTCCAACTTTCCATTCACCAGCAGATTCCTATAGCGGTCCTTGAGCAGATTTCCCTCAGGTCGAAGAGCCCGCAGAGAGTCTTGCAATTCGTCCGCCAACACGACTTCCAGAGGTGCTTCCGGTAAGCTTGACAATGTCAGTACAAATCCTACAAGGACCCTTGATGTAGAAACTCACAAAGCTTTGCCCAACTTCCTCCTCCTCAAAACCTCCTCACCCTCAGACTCGCTGCTGTCCTGCGACACAATCGCAACCTCAGCTCGACGCTCTGCCTCTTTCCTCTTCACCTCCTTTGCGATCTCCCGAATCTTCTGCTGCTGCTCCTCGCGCTTCCTCATCTCCCTCTCATGCTTCTCCGCCCTCTCCTTCTCCTTTCTTCTCTTGATCTTGTTCCGCTCTGCTTGTGTCTTCCTCTCGGGTCTCTTCTTTGACAAGCTATCATCCTCCTCTTCCTTACCGCTTTGGATGCCTTCCCACTCGCTCTCCCAAGCACTCTCATATTCGTCATCGCTCACCAGATCAGGCTTTGCTGCCTCTGCCAGTGCTTTTTCCATCCGCTCTGCCTCCTCTTGTGCTTCTTGCAACCTCTTCCTTTCCGCAGCCACTTCCTTTTCTCCAGCCTTTTCGACGACACTCTGCCAGTCCTCAAACTGGGGGTTGTACGATTTGCCTGCTTCCGGCTTCTTGACCGCTGCGACAGCCTTTCCGCTTGCAGTCAAAGACACCGGCGTATGCTTGAGAGTGGTCGGTTCTCTGACGGGCTGCTTCTGTTCAAGGAAGTCGAATCTTGGATCTTGGATTCTCGGCCGCGCAGCCCATGGATCATGGTCCACTCCATCTTGCACAATCGTCTTCCTGCTTCCCCCATCCGCGGCAGATGCTCTAAGCCGCTGAACCTCAGCGTGAGGGATGTATGTATTCGGCTTGCTCCTTTTCACTTGCATGTCCTCGGCGAGTAGGCTCTTCCGTTTCTTGCCTCCAAGAGGGGCAACTGCAGAGGTCCTTGCTGCAATGATCTCGTCTGCTTTGAGCGGCTTTGCATGTTTGAGATGCTTCTCTTTGATGTCTTCGCTTCCGGTCGTGTCTAGAACGAAGAGCTCTTCCGACGGCTTCTCACTGATTATACCGCCGAAGATAACCTCTTCACGAGCATCTTCAAGACCAGCCTGTACCTCGGAGATGTCGACATTCTTCCTCCATGCCTTTTTGCCTTTTCGAGATGGTTGCTTGTGCTGCGCCGGAGCTACCGTAGAGACCGACATTGTCTGGCCGAGATAGTATGGATTTGAGAATCCAGCAAATGTATATGCAAGGCGCAAGCGGAATTCAAAAAATCTCAAAACCCCTACGGGCGTCGGCGATCTCTCCGCCCGACGGTACGTCCCGCTAAGGTCAAGCGATGTTGTACCTCGATCCTCATCCTCGATCGAGTACGTCAAATATCCGGAGATCTACCGGTTGGTTTATCAGGGTATTACTCTATATATAGTCGACCCTCTGTCACTTAGATAGTTACTATCCTTTTTATCTTAATTCTTTTATCTTCTATCGATCTTAACAATTAAGACCTATTATTACTCTAGTTACTAAGTATATATATGTGCTAAGCCTTAGCTAACTAATTATAACAGGTTATAAGCCCAGCGTAACTACTACGCCCTCTATACTAATCTACTTTCATATTTAGTGTGAGCCTTGTCTACTAAGCCTCTAAATTAATCTCTAGATCTCTAGATTACCTAGATACTCTCTAGTATATACTATCTACTAGTAGTTAGCCTCGTGTATAGTAAGCTGATTATTTATATCATTTCCGGAAGGTATAAGATCGTAGTAAGCCTATAATCTAAGTATACTAGTAAGTAAGGTATAGTAAGAGCTAGCGCTAAGGAACATAAAGAGCTAGGAATAGATATAAGAAGTATAGAAACCTCTTAACCCCTAGACTACTAGATTACTAGTCTCCTAGTATATACTCTACGTTAGTAGTTAGTCTCGTGTGTAGTAAGCTAGTTATTTACACTATCCCTAGAAGGTATATATAAGAGGAAGCTTAGTTCTATAGAGCTAGGATAGTCCTGTTATGTGACATAGGCCCTCTATAGTATATTTATATAGCCTCTAGCTATTTAGAACAAAGGCAGCTATTAGTTTATTAACCTATCTAGCCTATAGATAGCTTAGCTCTATACGTTACTATATACTACTATTATAGTTCTAATAGCTCCCTTTAGTTATAGCCTATAGAGCTACTAATAATAAGCAATAATAATCGAGTAAATTCTACCTAACTAATAGGTCGAGTTAATAAGGCTAATAATAGCTACGAAGTTATTAAAATTCTATTAGAGCTAGAGTCCCTAATAGATAAGGATTTACTAACACCTCTAGAGGTTACTCTAGCTAGTATTCTAGAGTAGTTTAGAAGTAAGATCTTCTACTATCTCGGGGAGGTTAAATCCTCTATATAAAACTCTAATTACTATAGGGACGCTAGCGAGATACTAGCTAGACTCTATAGCCTTACTATATAGAGTACCTTAACTTTCTCTAAAGAGATAGGTACCTATATAATACCCTTAAGACTAGTAGGTACTACTATAGAGCTCTACTAGAACTCTAAAGGGATACTATAGAGTATAATTTATATACTACTACTCTATTACTTTATACTAGGTAGTATAGAGTTAAAGCTAAAAGATCTAGAAGAATATTAAGTAAAGATAATTATAGAGTTTAGATACTTCTATTAGAGTCTAGAGATAGCCTTCTTAGTAAAGCTAGATTACTTTACTTACTTGCTATTATATAAGGTAAACTAGATTACTTACTTAATCTAATTCCTTAGTAATAGACTTAAGGAGTCCTAGGATTAAAAGTATATCCTTAAAAGTATAAACTAGGTATCCTTAATATATTAGAGGACCTTCCTTAACTTCCTTAAGGATATAGTTAAAGACCTAGTTAATCGATATATAAACGCTATAATTAAATACTATAATACTTATTAGAATTAAGGAGAGTTAGTCTAGAAGTTTACTAACTAACTAGCTACTCTTAAAGACTAAGTTAACCTCTATTATAGTAAAGAGTACCTAGCCTAATACTTTTTAGCTAAGCTCTATACTAGTCTCTAGAACTAGATCCTTTAGGCCTCTCTAATTCTAGAAATATAAGAAAAGCTAGTTATATATACTACTATATATAAGGGCCTTTTAAAGTCTTTAGATAAGGAAGTAAGAGAAACATAGAAGTATTATAGAGACTCTATAGAGAGTATTTATATAGCTCTAGGGAGTAAGTGTAGTAAATAGAATAACTACGCTAGCTTTAGCTATACGTAAGTATATTATAACTATAGGGCACCTAGAGGATATAATTAGAGCTCTCTAGAGAGAAGACTAAAATTAAAGAGGCTAGTACTAGACTAGGTCTAGTACTATAACTATAGTAAGTAAGGCTACTTTTCTACCTTATATACGTAGCTATATAAGCTAGGCTAGGAACCTATAATATATATAATAGAAGTAAGTAAATATCTTCTCTTATCTAACTAACTCTCTAAGGACATATTAGATAACTCTAAATAGGACTATAAGGGGCCTATAGTCCTTCTAGTATATAATTACAACTAGTAAGATAGAAGGTTAATTACGTCTATTCGTTAAGATATCGAGACTTAGAAAAGAAGAAGAGAAAGCTAGTGTATAAAGTATACGTAATATCGAGGACAGAGTAGCTAGAAGCCCGGGCTATAACACCGAGATCACGTAACTAAACTAAACTAGGCCCTAACTAAATCCAGTTCGTATTTATCTTGTATTACTACTCCCTCTCTTAAAGGCGTTTACTCTTAAACGCTAATGTATATTATCTATTAATCTATTTTAGCCTTAGTTTATCTATGTAAGAGTCTAGGTAGTTATATAGTATATTAGCTACTTCTTTAAGGTTGTCGATTAGCTACTAGGTAAGATCTTCCGGATATCTCTTCTAGCTTATATAAGCGACTAGTTTACTACGTAGTATCTATATATTAATTACATCGTCTACTTTATATTCCTCTTTACTCTTGACCTTAATTAGTAGTAGCTCTTTAAAGGACTAGCTAGGTAAAGAGTTATCTAGATGTTTAGTGAGTAGGTTAGCGTAGAATATAGAGTAAATGCAGCGTAAAGCAACTAGTAGATCTAGTTTATATAACAGGGGTAATCGCTTTTTAAGTACCTTATAAGGACTAACCCTCTTTAGTAATAGCTTAGGATTACTATATAGGTAGAGGTTCTTTATTAATAACTATACTATGTTACTAACCTTAAATTCGATTAGTAAGCAGTGCTTATTTACTTGTTCTACTATGTGTAATTAGGCAATAGTAAGGTTTTTCTTAGTAATCTCTAAACCTTCTTCTAGCTACTTAGCTAGGGCATAGATATTAGTCTTATTTAGCTTAGCTCTTATTAATAGTGCATTAGTAGGCGGCTAAAAGCTAAGTCTTAGCTTATACCCTCTAGTAACTTCGAATAGTAATAGCTTAGTACTTTCCGATAGGTTAGTATTAGTAGAGAACTCTACTACTAGAAGAATAAGAGTCTAGTTACTAAAACGTATAGTATAAGAGCAGATAACTCGTTTAAACTCCCGGTTTATAACCTCTAACTAGCTGTCTATTTAGGGGTAGCCGGTAGTAGATAGCTTAGCTATAATCTTTAGGATCTAGTAGAACTGCTTCTATACGTCGCTAACGAACTAAGGGCTATAGTCGGAAGTAATACTATCGGGTAACCTATATAGTTTCTACACGTAAAAGAACAATAGCTTAGTAGTCTCGAATACTAAGGTACCTTCCTTTCTAGAGAAGTAGAGGATTAGGTGTTATTCTTTACTTAGGTAGTTAATAATACATAATACTACGTTATAGCTATCTACTAAGAGTAGACTAGTAATAAAGTCCATCGTGATATGCTACTAGAGCTTCTCTAGAATAGGTAGTAGTAAGAGTAGGCTAGTAAGAAGGCTATAGCGAGCCTTTAATCGTTTATAGTCGTAGTAATAAGCAATAAACCTCTTAATAATATTGTTATAACTAGGGATATAGAAGGTTGTTTTAATTATAGCTACTGTCTTAGTAGCTCTAGCGTATATATAGTCCTTTAATATATGTACCTCCTAGATAACCTTAGTAACTATCGATATAGGCACGAATAGTTAACTAGCGTACTATAACATCCCTTTACTAATAGTGACATTAGTTAGCGGCAGCTATTTCCTCTTTAGGAAGGCCCCTATTATATAGTAGATACCTTAAGCGGACTCGAACTTAGTGTCTTATAGGTTAGCTTTAGCCACTTCTTTAAAAAGAGGTAAAGGCTCTTCTATAGCCGAGATAGAGGCGACATAGGCTAGCTCGCGAGGCGAAATAGGCGTCTATTTTAGTAACGAACTAAGTATTAAAATAGACTACGAAATAGGCAGCGAACTAGGTCCTAGTTTAGTAGCTAAACTAGACTACGAACTAGATTATAAACTGGATTATAAACTAGACTTTAGTTTAGCTCGGAGTAGTAATCTAGTTTAGATACAACCTAGACTTAGTTCATTAATAATATGTAGATCGAGCACCTTGTATAGTAGAAGTGTCTAGTGTAGATTAGGGTCTTCCTTTAAGTATAGTATATCTCTGTTCCTTCTAGTAAGTGTGTCTACTTTACTATTAGTAGCGCTAGGTCGGTATATAATCTTAAAGTTAAATTACATAAGGTAGAGAGCCTAGCGTACTTAATAGCGTAAAAGCTTTTAAGTCCTTATAAAATACATAAGGGATTAGTAATCGGTAAGGACATAGATAGCCTTATTAGATTAAGTGCTTATAAGCTTAGGGGTCTACTCCTTAAAGGCTTAGATAATAGCTAGTAGCTCTTTGTTATAGATAGCGTAGTTATGTTTAGCTTTACTTATAGACTTACTAAAAAAGGCAATAGGCTAGAGAACGTCGTACTTATTATACTATAACAGGATCCTAGTAGTAGTAGTATCGGAAGCATTAGTCTCGATAACTATCTACTTTAAGTAATCGAAGTATATAAGGATAGGTACGCTTATAATAGTATACTTTATATAGTTAAATACGGCAGTGTATTTATCGTTCTAGGGTAATATGTCCTTCTTAAGTAGGTCATTTAGAGGCTTAGCGATAGTACTAAAACCCTTAATAAAGTAGTAGTAGTAGCTATAGAAACTAATAAAGCTCCTTACTTATATAGTATTACTAGGGGCTAGCTACTTCTAAGCTTTAATAGCTTCTACCTTCTTAGGGTCTATCTAGACTCTATCTTAGCTAATAATAATACTAAGGTACTTTACCTCTATAAGGTAAAACTCGCTCTTCTTAATGTCGGCGTTTAGGCCTAACTCGTGGAGTTACTAGAGCACTAGTTTAATATGCTCGGCATGCTCTCGCTAGGTGCTATTAGTATAAATTAGGATATTATCTAGATAGATCGACACGAAGCGTTCTAGTATATTAACGAAGTTGTAATTTATAAACCTCTACTATATAGTAGGGGCGTTAGTAAGACCGAAAGGTATTACTAGCTATTTAAAGTTGCCTATATATATAGAGAAAGTAGTAAGGTCCTTACTGTCGACAGAGTTATAGAGACAGTAGAAGGCTTAGTAGATATCGATCTTACTAAACTACTTAGCCTTACTTATGTATGTAAGTGTTTCTTCGATAAGTAGTAGTAGATAGACGTCTTATTTAGTAACCTCGTTAAGGCTATAGTAATTAATATAGAGGCGGAGTCCTCTATTTAGCTTATAGACGAAAAGGATAGGTAATAAGTAGCTAGCTAAGCTTAGTATAATAAAACCCTTATTAAGATGTTCCCGAATAAACTCTTCTACTATATTAAGCTCTTTAGAGGATAGGCGGCGTAAAGGTTTAGTATATAGTAGCTTAGCGCTGTCCTTTAGGGTAATATAGTTATTAAAATCTAGTCGATGTAGCAGCAGAGTATTAGATTGCTCTTTAGAGAAGACATTAGTAAACTTACGTAACTCCTCTAGTAGAATAACTAAGGGGTCTAGTTCTAGTTTAGTAGCTATATAGTAGTAGTCCTTAATATCCTTTATAGAGATTATAAACACCTCGTGTTTATAGTATTTAGCTTAAGAGGTAAAGGTAGCAGCGCTAATAAAGGCGATAAGTAGTCTATCTTACTTAGTATTACTTACGTAGGCAGGTACGTAAGAGAACTTATATATTAGCTAAGTGCTATAAGAGACTAGCTTAAACTCCCCCTAATTTAGCTTAAAATTCGACCTAAGAGCTAGTAGTTAATATAGTCTATCTCGTTCTAATTTAGTAGCTAAAATAGTATCTATTTTATAAGCTAAACTAGGGATAAACTAGTTCCGAACTAAAATAGGTCCCTTTCTAGAATAAGCACCTTTAATTAGCTATAGCTACTACTACTTAACGATAGTTAGTGAAAACTCTTCTTTATATATAACTTTACTATGTTCGTAGTTAATATTAGCCTTATTAGCCTTAAGCTAGCTAAGGCTAAGGATAATGTCGAAACAGCTAATATCTATAATGTAGAAGGTAGTAAGGGTGTTTAGCTTACTAGAAATAGTAGTAGTAAGGGGGATACTATAAGTAACTTATTTAGTTAGAACACTGTTATAGGCCTAGAGCTAAATAGAGCTAGCTAACGCCACGGGGTAGCTAAAAGTCTTTAGCTTATCGAGAACATTATAGTTAACTATAGTACTAATAAGTGCGCTAGTGTTAATAAAGGCTTAAAGGGTAATAGTTTATTTATAGTTATAGGGGTTATAGATAGTAATAGGAGTTATAATAGCAGTAACGTTATAAGTGACAACACTATTTAGCGTTTATACTCCTCTAGATCTATCTTAAATAGCCCTTATTCTACTAGAGAAGAGGACTTATCCTCTAGCTACTTATTTCCCTAGTTAGACTAGTTAGCTAACTTGTAATCTATCTCGGGGTCGAACTAGTTCTAAACTGAATCTAGTTCGTAGGCCGAACTAGAATCGGCTTCTAACTTAGCTATATAGTGCTAAAGCTACTATATCTCCTCTATAGCGCTAATAGTACAAGGGAGACAAGTAGTAGCGTAAGTAGCCTTCTTAGAGGCGCTAGCTATACACTTTAGTGTAATATAGCCTTAGTGTGACCGTTGGGTCGGGGTTAAGGGGTCGTACTAAACCTAAAAGAGTTATATTACCCTATTGTTTTTTCGTGGGTTTTTCGTGTTAAAACGCGATTTCTCGTATTAAATGAATTATTATCTTAATAAAAATTATATCATTAGAATCCCTATAAAATTCTCTATATTTTATATATATAAATTGATTACGTAATATGATTCTCTGATTTTTAAACTAGGTTCAAAAACTTTGATAGCTATTTCAAAAATACTAGAGTTATATTACGTAAGCATGCTATATATTATTAAATGCGCGTTTTTTTATAGATTATTTTAGACAATCCAATTTTAAAAAAAAATTCATTTTGAAAGAGTTATTATAGAAAAAGAGCAAAAATCCCGCAAAAATTTCAGATTTTAAAGTTCCTAACCTCAACCCAACGGTCACACTATATAGCCTAGCTTACTATATGCGAAGTAGACGAGTATTTAGGGTAGGTAGAAAGGCTATAGAGCACCTCCGGCGATAGGGTAGTAAGTAGCTAGAGTAGTAGATACAGAGGTTAAGTAAGGCACGTAAGTTAGAGCACTAGCGATGTAAGTTATAGCTATTATAGAGTATAGAGCCTAAGTGCGCTTAGTAATAAGGTTATTCTAATAGATGCTATAGTCGGTAGCGTAAGCTATAGTAATAAAGGTAGCGAGGTTATCGGGGTAAAAGTTAACTAGGGCATTATATAGCTTAGTAGATATCTTTTAACGGATTTAGTATAGCTACTCTTCTTCGGCGATATTAGCGCGAAGAGTATACTTATTAAACTCGCTAATAAAGGAGTTAAAGGTGTTATTATACTAAAAGAGGCTAGCGAATTAGATATATATAGTAGCCCTATAGTTAGGGTCCTTATAGCGCTAAGCTAAAAGAGTAAAGACCTCGTTAGCGCTAAGGATTACACTATAAGCTACATCTATAACGAGGGTATAAGTGTCTTCTAAGAGGCGTAAGTAGAGATAGGTAAACTTATTAACCTTTATAGAGTAATAGTCTACATTAGAAAGAAGCTTATTCTATATCTAGTGCTTAAAGACATCGAACTATTCTAGTGTACTATTACTAAAAACAGCAGGGTCTAGTAGCTTCTTTAATAAGGGAGAGCTATATAGTGTGACTATTAGGTTAAGGTCAGGAACTTTAAAATCTGAAATTTTTGCGGGATTTTTGCTCTTTTTCTATAATAACTCTTTCAAAATGAATTTTTTTTTAAAATTGGATTGTCTAAAATAATTTATAAAAAAACGCGCATTTAATAATATATAGCATGCTTACGTAATATAACTCTAGTATTTTTGAAATAGCTATCAAAGTTTTTGAACCTAGTTTAAAAATCAGAGAATCATATTACGTAATCAATTTATATATATAAAATATAGAGAATTTTATAGGGATTCTAATGATATAATTTTTATTAAGATAATAATTCATTTAATACGAGAAATCGCGTTTTAACACGAAAAACCCACGAAAAAACTGATGCGATGTCAGTGCCTTGTATTAAAGCTACGTATGTCGCAATGTAGAGAACGCCTAACTAACCGAACAGTCCGTTGGTAGTAGAACTAATTGCTGTTCAGTCCTCGGCGTAAGCGCTACGTAGGATATCTATATACGTCACGTAGGCGGGACTAGCCGCTACTAAGTGTCGCCCTGACGTTGTGCCTTTATAATTACCTCCTCCCCTAGGAGAGCTGCCCTTAGCTCTCGCCTAGACGTATATAGCGTATAGCGTCGTTCGGAGGGGACGTATGCTTAAGGCATTTTCGGGTGTAGGTCGTATATAAACTACATGCTATTCGGTTATTATAGTCCCGGCAATCTAGGTCTAGGGGGCGCTTATCTAGTCGCTATAGTATTAGGCTAATCGGCAGCGATAACAGCGCTTTTCTTGGAATTCCTAATAGTGCTATAGGGAACGCGCGCGCTACGCTAGCGGCTACAACAAAGATGTAGTATACTAGAGGTTAGTGTAGATAACCTCGCTATTGCCCCTTACTTTCTCCCTTCTATATACTATAATATATCTTCATTTTCCCGATCTCTACTTCTATACTACGCTCCGTATACTACTCGTATTCTACTCGCAATGCCCGGACCTGCTCGTAATACGTATAACGCCTACGCTTGTTAGCCTCCTATAACTCCTCCGGTTACGCCTCTAGTAACCCCCGCTACCGAGGCCCCCGCGCCTTATATAGCCCCCGCTAGCGTAGGTCCTACGCTAGCTGCCCTCTACTATAGGTGTGCTGCCGGTGTTAATAAGGGTAAGAGTAGTACTTACAGGTACGATTTATAGCTAACACGTAGTAGGTTTCGACTATGTTAGTAGGAATTTCGGCACCCTTACTAAGAAGAAGTGTGCTCGCTATGTCAAGGGACGCTACGCCTACGAGCCGCTTTCGCCTTACCTATGTAGCGACTACGTGATTACGCGCAACGCCTTCGACTCGCTTACGACTATCGACGATAACGACGACGACGCGCCGGATACACGCGCTACCTATAACTAGGCCCTTAAGGATTTTCTGGACTTACTAAAGGTATACTACACTAATAAGAATAAGGTCACCGGCGAGGTATCTACGCCTCGTACGAGCCGCGTTAGCGCCGCGTATAGTACGCTTAACTAGGAGAAGGTAGTTAAGCTCTAGAAGATTAGGAGGACTTTAACTACCCTAGTAGCTATAGGTTAGGAGGTGTGTTTTCTACGTCGCTCCTATGTCCGGCCTACGACTAACATACTTAGATTATACGTAGTAATAGCGGGTCGATTGTCCTATTCGATAGGATTATAGCTAGAGGGGAGTTTTTTAAGGATAGGAATAAGGGTAAGGAGTAACGGGTAGGCGCGTGCGAGCTAGATACGCGCCCTTATAAGGCCTTACGTATAGCATAGGAGTTAATAGCGTTTAGGTCGATACCCGTATAGCTAGCGTAAGCATAGCGCTTTATTAAATGCATTGCCCTAGATAAGGAGTCTATCCTTAGACTAATTTCTGTGCTTATATAGTCTATCTACTTATATGCCCTGCCGCTTATACCTTCTATAACCCTTCTCGGGCGCCCTTAGCTACGACTCGTATACGGCGATTAGCTCGCCCGTATTCGCGTAATTGTCCTCTAGTTCCTAGCTATTAAACTCGTTAGGCTAGTCCTTCTACTTTACTAAGTAGAACACCTTGCCTTTTATAGCTTTCTTACCTAGGATTCCCTCTACTATCTACTCTTCCGCTTTGTCTACGAGAGGTATACTCTCTTCTAGCTTCTCGCTAGCTCTACCCGTCTATAGCTCGAGAAGGGATACGTAAAAGACGTTATAGATGCGATACTAACTCGGCAAAGCTAAGCGATACGCCTACGATCCGATTACGTCGAGTATACGAAATAGGCTAAGGAATCGTAGTCCTATCTTCTTCTTTAGTATAGGTAGCCGTAAGTTCTTAGCCGAGAGTAGCACTAAGTTACCTACGCTATATACCTTTAGCATGTGCTTCTTATTGTAGTATTTAGCCTAGTAGGTAGAAGCCTCTTTCCATTGTTCTACTAGCTTCGCGTATATATCTCGTAAGCGTCGCGCTGATTCTATCGCTGCCGGCACCTTCTCCCCTAAAGTCTCGTCCCGAGACTTAATAGCTAATACTTTAATTGAGGATAGTAGCCGTATAATATCTAGAAGGGGCTTATACGTAGCGTAGCATAGACGCTATTATTACTCGCGAATTCCGCCTGCGATAGACGTTCGGCCTAGTCGTTTTATAACTCCGTGTAGTAGTACCTTAGGTATTGTTCTAACGTCTAGTTCTGCCGCTTAGTTTAACCGTCTGTCTGCGGATAGAAGGCTATACTTAGCCTACGTCTTACACGCATTTCGTAGCAGAAATCACTCTAGAACTAGCTAGTAAAGACCGACCCTCGATCGCTTACTATACCCCGAGGCACTCTATAGTAACGGATTACGTAGTCTCGCATGATCTCCGTAAGCTCTACCGATGTGCACTTTTTAGTAGTAGGGATATATAGCGATATCTTCGTGTATCGGTCTATAATTACGAGCACTACATTATAGACGCTATCGCCTCGCTTACTTAGCGGCAGGTCAGTAATGAAATCTATTGTGATCTCTTACTATAGGTAGTCTAGTATTAGTAGCGTACGTAGCTCGCTATAGGGGCGGTAGCGGCGCGCCTTATACTTCTAGTAGACTTAGCATAATTACACGTAGTTATTAACATCTTTTCTTATAGTTACCTAGAAGTATTTTCGCGAGAGAAGCTTAAGCGTTTTGTCCTTGCTAAAGTGACTAGCTAATTCGTTATCGTGGTGTATACGTAGTACCTACGCCTTTAGGGCACTATTATTTAGGATAACTAGCGCTTCGTTATAAAACAGGAGATTGTCTTAAATACTCTATAGCGCTGTACTCTCGTCTCTACTACTCCCCGCTTACGAACGTAGCTTTAGAGTCTCGGGGTCTTATCCTTATAGTAGCTCTATAACCGACATTAAGTCGGTAGAGGAGTCCGTAAAGGGGTCCTCTCCCGTAGTCGCTACGACTACGACTCGCTAGGTTATTACGAGTCCCTAGGAGTTCTTAGAAGAACATGTACTATTATACGGCGCGTAGGCGGCCTAGGCCTATCCTAGGGCCGCCTCGTATATAGCGCGAATACGTCTAACTAGCGGGGTAGCTTCTTTAGGATTAGTAGTTTAATCCTATACGCGGAGTTTATTCTAAAGAGTTAGTAGGAGATAAGACACTACTTACTCCTCGGTTACGTAGTTAGGGCGCCTCGAAGGCGCGTCGGCTAGGTTCCTCGTGCCCGGCTAGTGCTCTATCGTAAAGTCGAAGGCAGCGAGGAAGGTAGCCTAGCGAGCTTATCGGCCATTTAGCTGTTTTAGCTTCATAAATCCTCGGAGGTTGTTGTAGTCGGTGAGTACTTAAATCGCCTACGAGGCGCCCTCGAGGTAGTGTCGCTACTACTTAAATACACATACGATCGCTAGTAGCTCTTAGTCGTGTGTCTCGTAGTTATATTCGGTAGGGATTATCTTCCTCGACTAAAAGGCGATAGAGTGCTAGGTACTATCGAACCGCTGCGATAATATAGCTACTACTATAAACTACGACGCGTCGCTCTCGACGTATAGGGGTAGCGCGGGGTCGTAGTAGCGGAGGATAGGGGCGCGTATAAAAGCGTCCCGGATGTCCTTAAACGCCTGCTATTCGCTCGCGCCCTACACGAAGGGGCTATACTTACGTCCCTTTATCGAGCCTTTTAGAAGGCTAGAGAGGGGAGTAATGATCTTCGAGTAGTGTCGTATAAAGCGCCGGTAAAAGTTCGTAAAGCTAGTAAACTACTAGACTTTATAGTAGCTCCGCGGCCTCGGCTAATCCTTGATTACGGTCACTCTACTTAGATCTATCGAGACGCCTATAGTAGAGACGATATAGCCGAGGAATTCTACCTCCTTAGTGAAGAATTCGCACTTCTTAAGGCTAGTATATAGAGCAAATTTCCTTAGCCTCGCTAGGATCTCGCGCACGTAGCGTACGTAGTCCTCTCTCGAGTTACTATAGATAAGGATGTCGTCGAGGTAGACGACGTAGATAGTGTTAACTAGCCCCCCTAGCGCCCGGTTAATGTACACTTAGAAAGTAGCTAGGGCATTAGTTAATCCGAACGGTATAACTAGATACTCGAAGTAGCCGTAGCGCGTACGAAACGCAGTCTTCTACTCGTCGCTACGCTTAATAGGGATCCTATAGTAGGCATCCTTAAGATCTAACTTCGAGAACTACTAGGCTCGCCCGAGTCGATTAAGCGTCTCGCTAATAAGCAGAAGCGGGTAGCGATTCTTAACCGTTATCTCGTTTAAGCCCCGGTAATCTACATATAAGCGGAGGCTACTATCTTTCTTAGGCACGAATAGGATAGGAGTACCTACCTCGCTCGTAGAGCGCCTAATCCACCCGTTTAATTAAGCGGTCTCGAGATAGTCCTTAAGCACCTTAAGCTCCTTAACCGAAAGGTTATATAGAGGTTAGAACGGGGGCCTCTTACCTAGCTCTAGTTTAATCGCATGCTCTACGCCTAGTAGGCGTAGTAGGTTAGCGATATCCTTATAGGTAAAGACGTTAGAGAACTCCGCGAACTCCGGTAGTAGAGCAGGGTCGCCTACGGCGCAAGTGCTCTCCTTAGATAGAGTCTATACTACGGCGTATACCCTCGGCTCGTTCCTAAGGTCTTTTACGAAGTCTTCTAGTTCGCGTATACGAACCGTACGCGAGGAGTAGCCGTACGACTAGTTGTCTATAGCGCTATCTATAATTATACACTATCTTCTTCGCTATAGACGCCCTAAGATAATTAGAGGGCCTAGTCCTAGGTCTACTACGTAGAAGAGGCCGATCGTCTCCCTAAGGTCGCTATTAGAGTCTACTAGGCGTACGCGAAGCTAGTGCGCGCTATAGCAGAATCCGGCTTGCTCTATAAAGGAGGATATACTCGGATACCGAGTATACTTTACCCTCGGTAAGTCGTAACAGAGGGCGAATGCCTACGACACGAGATTAACCTCTATATAATCGTCTATTAGGAACGTGTAGTCTTCGCGCCCCGTAGGCGCTACGATAGCGCCGTAGTAGGGCAGTGACGGGTAAGCGTCGATTAGAAGGGGGGAAGAGCTTAGTTACGCTCCTTAGCTAAGCCCTTAGAGTTTACCGACTTCGAGTCGTTAACCTTGTCTACGGCGGCTACCTTATATACCGCTAGTAACTCGTTAGCCTTCTATAAGTGCCTCGACCTACATTCTAGCTTAATGTAACTAGTTTTACCGTAGCTATAGCACTTAGCATCCTTCTTCTATTTATTAGAGAGGGTACCTTGCCCTCTAGCCTTTTTAGTAGGCGGGTTAGCGGCGTCACGCTCGTGCCGAGCCCGTTGGCTACTACTAAACTAGGGGTAGTATCCCCCCCGAGAGCTATTACGACTACTACGCTTACGCGGGTAGTCGGCTTCGTCTTCGTATATAGTACGCTTACTACTAGCACGGTCTATAGACTCGATGCGCGAGCCTAGGGATACTAGTTCTTAGCGCGTGGCCGGGATAGTATAGTGCTTAATGATCGTAGTACGTAGCGTAGGCTATAACTTAGCGAGGAGATAGCGTACTCTTTACTCCTCGGAGTAAGGGGCTAGTTACTCCTCTATAGTAGCAAGTTCCGAGGCAAAAGCCTAGATAGACTAGCCTTTACGTTGTTAGGCCCCCTCGTATACAAGGGTTACGCGTACTCCCCGGTTAATAGGATCGTCTACTGCGTCCTATACGAACTAGCGAAATTACTCCTACGTATAGCCTTCTAGGTTATCTACGCGGTAGCGGTAATACTACGTCTTATCCGGCTCGCCTACGAGGAATATGACCCTATAAAGCACCTTCTAGTAATCGGTAGAGTAAGCCTCGGGGGCTAGTACGAAGATAACCTCGAGATCCTTTAAGAAGGACCTCGCCTCTTTTAGAGTCTTACCCTAGTAGAGGCGAGGTTCTTTTAGTCGAGGTCGCCTAGAGGATAGCCTCGCGAATAGCCCGTCGCCGCTACGTACGCTCTATATACTAGCTTCGCTTGCCGTAGGCTCCGTAGGAGCGCGTAGGCCGCGGTCGAAGCCCCCGTAGTAGTATCCTATATCGCGTACGCGATACATTTGCTTAATCTCTTCTTCGAGGCTTTAGGCCTCGAGTTCTAGCTCTAAACGCTCGCGCTTATCGCGTAGGCGTAGTAGCCGCTCCGCGAGGGTCTCCTCGATATCTAGGGGAGTCTACTCGATAGAGTTAGTCTCGGTGATGTCGACGACGCGAGGCGCTTACGCCTCGCCGATGGGGTTCTAGTTATCTATAGAGTCTAATGGATTACGACCGTGGGTTAAGCAATTAGAACTATTAGTGCCTTGTATTAAAGCTACGTATATCGCAATGTAGAGAACGCCTAACTAACCGAATAGTCCGTTAGTAGTAGAACTAATTGCTATTTAGTCCTCGGCGTAAGCGCTACGTAGGATATCTATGTACGTCACGTAGGCGGGACTAGCCGCTGCTAAGTGTCGCCCTGACGTTATACTCTTATATACGAGATAGATACGAACTGGATTTAGTTAGGGCCTAGTTCAGTTTAGTTACGTAATCTCGGCGTCGCGGCCCGGGCTTCCGGCCGCTCCGCCCTCGATATTACGCGTGCTTTATACACTAGCTTTCTCTTCTTCTTTTCTAAGTCTCGATATCTTGACGAATAGACGTAATTAACCTTCTATCTTGCTAGTCGTAATTACTATATCGAGACTTCGTAACCCCTACGACCGAGCGACGGAGCTATCGAAATATCTAGCTATCCTACTGCTCGCGTAACTACTAACAACTACTTACGAAGAACCGAAGAAGTCACGAAGAAGAAGAAGCATTACGATCGTAGTTCCCGCGTATACTATAATAGATCCTCGCTACCGCTACGTAGGTTAATACCGCGAATACCGAAGACATAAGAAGAAGGCAATAAGTCGAGTTACCGACGACTTAAGAAGGAAGCAGGCCGCTAGCTAAATTTTTAGATATCCCCTTTGTTACGCGTTAACTTTTACTATATTTACAACTAACCTTACCGAGCTATAGCTCGACCTAACCCCGGCGACGAAGAGCGCCGCTAAAGTAAGCTACTATAACCTACCTCCGACTATAACGACGCTCCTATTAGTTTACTCTATTACGATCTGTTCGCCTTCCCCGACGCTATACTCCTTAGTAAGCTATAGGAAGAGCATAGCATTTAGGCACTAAGGGACGCGTTCGACTATGTCGAATCCTCTTATAACGAGTAGACTATATAAGTAAGTGCTATATAGGCTTAGGTCGGTGACATCTAAGCTAAACTAGATACATCTTAGACCTACGCCGACGGCGCTACTGCCTAAGCCGCCCGTCACTTAGCTAAGGTCTAAGAGCTTAAGGCCGAACTAGACTATCTTAAGGCTAAGATAGGACGTAGTACACCGACCCCTTCTATACGCGGCCCTCCCTTATTAGAGAAGCTACCGGACCCTGCCGTTTTTAGCGACGGTACACTAGAATAGTTCGATGTCTTTAAGCACTAGATATAGAACAAGCTTCTTTCTAATGCAGACCGTTACTCTATAAAGGTCAATAAGTTCGCCTATCTCTACTCGCGCCTCTTAGGAGACGCTTATACCTTCGTTATAGACGTAGCTCGCAGTGCGATCCTTAGCGCTAACGAGGTCTTTGCCCTTTTAGCTTAGTGCTATAAGGACCCCGACCGTAGGGCTACTACGCGTATCTAATTCGCTAGCCTCTTTTAGCGTAATAACACCTTCGACTCCTTTATCGGCGAGTTTAATAAGTACGCTCTTCGCGCTAATATCGCCGAAGAAGAGTAGCTATACTAAATCCGTTAGAAGATATCCGCCGAGCTACGTAATGCCCTAGTTAACTTTTACCCCGACAACCTCGCTACCTTTATTACTATAGCTCGCGCTACCGACCGTAGCATCCGTTAGAACAACCTTATCGCTAAGCGCACTTAGGCTCTACGCCCCGTAATAGCTATAACTCGCGTCGCTAGCGCTCTAACTCGCGTGCCTTACTTAACCTCTACGCCTACTGCTCCGGCTACTTACTGCCCTATCGCTAGAGGTGCTCTATAGCCTTTCCGCCTACCCTAAACACTCGTCTACTTCGTATATAGTAAGCTAGGCTATATCGCACTAAAGTGTATAGCTAGCGCCTCTAAGAAGGCTACTTACGCTGCTACTCGTCCCCCTCGCGCTATTAGCGCTATAGAGGAGATATAGTAGCTTTAGCACCGTATAGCCGAGTTAGAAGCCGATTCTAGTTCGGCCTACGAACTAGATTCAGTTTAGAACTAGTTCGACCCCGAGATAGATTACGAGTTAGCTAACTAGTTTAACTAGGGAAACGAGTAGCTAGAGGACAAGTTCTCTCCTCTAGTAGAATAAGGGCTATTCGAGATAGATCCGGAGGAGTACAAACGCTAAATAGTGTCGTTACTTACAACGTTACCGCTATTATGACTCCTATTACTATCTACGACCCCTATAACTATAAACGAACTATTACTCTTTAAGCCTTTATCGACACTAGCGCACTCATCGGCGCCGCGGTTAACTACAACGTTCTCGATAAGCTAAAGACTTTCGGCTGCCCCGTGGCGTTAGCTAGCCCTATTTAGCTCTAGGCCTATAACAGTGTTCTAACTAAACAAGTTACTTATAGCGTCCCCCTTACTACTACTGTTTCTAGTAAGCTAAATACCCTTACTACCTTCCGTATTATAGATATCGGCTATTTCGACATTATCCTCGGCCTCGGCTAGCTTAAGGCTAACAAGGCTAATATCGACTACGAACACGGCGAAGTTACATATAAAGAAGAGTTTTCACCGACTGTCGTTAAGTAGTAGTAGCCGTAGCTAATTAAAGGTGCTTATTCCGGAAAGGGACCTATTTTAGTTCGGAACTAGTTCGTCCCTAGTTTAGCTCGCGAAATAGATACTATTTCGGCTACCGAATTAGGACGAGATAGACTATATTAACCACTAGCTCTTAGGTCGAATTTTAAGCTAAATTAGGGGGAGTTTAAGCTAGTCTCCTATAGCACTTAGCTAATACATAAGTTCTCTTACGTACCTGCCTACGTGAGTAATACTAAGTAAGATAGACTACTTATCGCCTTTATTAGCGCCGCTGCCTTTGCCTCTTAAGCTAAATACCGCGAACACGAGGTGTTCGCGATCTCTATAAAGGATATTAAGGACTACCGCCGTATAGCCGCCGAACCGGAACTAGACCCCTTAGTCGTTCTACTAGAGGAGTTACGTGAGTTTACCGACGTCTTCTCTAAAGAGTAATCTAACACTCTGCCGCTACATCGACTAGATTTCGACAACCGTATTACTCTAAAGAACGGCGCTAAGCTACTGCGTACTAAACCTTTGCGCCGCCTATCCCCTGAAGAGCTTAATATAGTAGAAGAGTTTATTCGGGAACATCTCGATAAGGGTTTTATTACACTAAGCTCGGCTAGCTACTTATTACCTATCCTTTTCGTCCGTAAGCCGAATAGAGGACTCTACCTCTATGTCGATTACCGTAGCCTTAACGAGGTCACTAAACGAGACGTCTATCTACTGCTACTTATCGAAGAAACACTTACGCGCGTAAGTAAGGCTAAGTAGTTTAGCAAGATCGATATCCGCTAAGCCTTCTACTATCTCCGTAACTCCGTCGACAGTAAGGACCTTACTACTTTCTCTATACGTATAGGTAACTTCAAATAGCTAGTGATGCCTTTCGGTCTTACTAACGCCCCCGCCGTGTAGTAGAGGTTTATAAATCACAACTTCGTCGACATGCTAGAACGCTTCGTGTCGATCTATCTAGACGACATCCTGATTTATACTAACGGCACCCGGCGAGAGCACGCCGAGCACATTAAACTAGTGCTCTAGCGACTCCGCGAGTTAGGCCTAAACGCCGACATTAAGAAGAGCGAGTTTTACCTTACGGAGGTAAAGTACCTCGGCATTATCGTTAGCCGAGATAGAGTCTAGATAGACCCTAAGAAGGTAGAAGCTATTAAAGCTTAGAAGTAGCCGGCCCCTAGTAACACTACGTAAGTAAGGAGCTTTATTAGTTTCTATAGCTACTACTACCGCTTTATTAAGGGTTTTAGTACTATCGCTAAGCCTCTAAATAACCTGCTTAAGAAGGACGTATTACCCTAGAACGATAAATATACCGCCGTATTTAACTGTATAAAGCACGCCGTTACGAGCGTACCTATCCTCGCGTACTTCGATCGCTTAAAGTAGATAGTCGTCGAGACCGATGCTTCCGATACTACTACCACTAGGATCCTGTCGTAGTACGACGAGTACGACGTCCTCCGGCCCGTCGCCTTTTTTAGTAAGTCTATAAGTAAAGCCGAACGTAACTACGCTATCTATGACAAAGAGCTACTAGCTATCGTCTAAGCCTTTAAGGAGTAGACCCCTGAGCTTATAAGCACTTAATCCGATAAGGCTATCTACGTCCTTACCGATTACTAATCCCTTATACATTTTATGAGGACTTAAAAGCTTTTACGCTATTAAGCACGCTAGGCCCTCTACCTTACGCAATTTAACTTTAAGATTATATACCGACCTAGCGCTACTAATAGCAAAGCGGACGTACTTACTAGAAGGAACGGAGATATACTATACTTAAAGGAAGACCCTAATCTACGCTAGACGCTTCTACTATATAAGGTGCTCGATCCGCGTATTATCGATGAACTGAGTCTAGGTCGCATCTAAACTAGATTACTACTCCGAGCTAAACTGAAGTCTAGTTTATAATCTAGTTCGCGATCTAGTTCGTAGTCTAGTTTAGCTACCGAACTAGGACCTAGTTCGCCGCCTATTTCGTAGTCTATTTTAACACTTAGTTCGTCACTAAAATAGACGCCTATTTCGCCTCGCGAGCTGGCCTATGTCGCCCCTATCTCGGCTATAGAAGAGCCTTTACCCCTTTTCGAAGAAGTAGCTAAAGCTAACCTATAAGACACTAAGTTCGAGTCTGCTCGAGGTATCTACTATATAATAGGGGCCTTCCTAAAGAGGAAATAGCTGCCGCCGACCGATGTTACTATTAGCAAAGGGATATTATAGTACACTAGTCGACTATTCGTGCCTATGTCGATAGTTACTAAGGTCATCTAGGAGGTGTATACGTTAAAGGACTACGTATACGCCGGAGCTACTAAGACAGTAGCTATAATTAAAACAACCTTTTATATCCCTAGTTATAATAATATCGTTAAGAGGTTTATTGCTTATTACTACGACTATAAACGATTAAAGGCTCGCTACGGCCTTCCTGCTAGCCTACTCTTACTACTGCCTATTCTAGAGAAGCCCTAGTAGCATATTACGATGGACTTCGTCACTAGTCTACCCTTAGTAGACGGCTATAACGCGGTGTTATGTGTTATCGACTACCTGAGCAAAGAACGACACTTAATCCCCTGCTTCTCTAGAAAGGAAGGTACCTCGGTATTCGAGACCGCTAAGCTGTTATTCTTTTATATGTAGAAACTATATAGGTTACCCGATAGTATTACTTCCGACCGCGGCCCTTAGTTCGTTAGCGACGTGTAGAAGCAGTTCTACTAGATCCTAAAGATTATAGCTAAGCTATCTACTGCCGGCTACCCCTAAATAGATAGCTAGTTAGAGGTTATAAACCGGGAGTTCGAACGAGTTATCTACTCTTATGCTACACGTTTTAGTAACTAGACCCTTATCCTTCTAGTAGTAGAGTTCTCCGCTAATACTAACCCATCGGAAAGTACTAAGCTATTACTATTCGAAGTCACTAAAGGGTACAAGCTAAGACTTAGCTTTTAGCCGCTTGCCGATGTACCATCGACGAGAGCTAAGCTAAATAAGACTAATATCCGTGCCCTAGCTAAGTAGCTAGAAGAAGGTTTAGAGATCGCTAAGAAAAACCTCACCGTCGCCTAATTACGTATAGTAGAATAAGCGAATAAGCACCGCTTACTAATCGAATTCAAGGTTAGTGACATAGTGTAGTTGTCGACAAAGAACCTCTACCTATACGGCAATCCTAAGCTATTGCTAAAGAGGGTTAGTCCTTATAAGGTACTCGAAAAGCGATTACCCCTGTTATATAAACTAGATCTACCGGTCGCTTTACGCTATATTTACCCTGTGTTCTACGCCGACCTACTTACTAAATATCTAGATAACCCTTTACCTAGCTAGTTCTTCGAAGAGCTACTACCGATCGAGGTTAAGGGTAAAGAGGAATACGAAGTAGACGATATAATTAACGTACGGATGCTACGCGGTAAACTGGTCGCTCGTATAAGCTAGAAGGGATATCTAGAAGATCTTACCTAGTAGCTAATCGACAACCTTAAAGGAGTAGCTAACGTACTACGCGACTACCTAGACTCTTACATAGATAAACCGAGGCCGAAATAGATTAACGGATAATATACATTAGCGTTTAAGGGTAAACGCCTTTAAGAGGGAGGGTAGTAATACGAGATAGATACGAACTGGATTTAGTTAGGGCCTAGTTTAGTTTAGTCACGTAATCTCGGCGTCGCGGCCCGGGCTTCCGGCCGCTCCGCCCTCGATATTACGCGTGCTTTATACACTAGCTTTCTCTTCTTCTTTTCTAAGTCTCGATATCTTAACGAATAGACGTAATTAACCTTCTATCTTACTAGTCGTAATTAAAAACAATAGGGTAATATAACTCTTTTAGGTTTAGTACGACCCCTTAACCCCGACCCAACGGTTACACTAGAGCTATATATAGAAGGGGTTAGTATACTATGTCCTATCTCGGCCTTAAGATAGTCTAGTTTAGCCTTAAGCTCTTAGACCTTAGCTAAGTAACAGGTAGCTTAGGCAGTAGCGCTATTAGCGTAGGTCTAAGATGTATCTAGTTTAGCTTAGATATTACTAACCTAAGCCTATATAGTACTCACTTATGTAGTCTACTTATTATAAGAGAATTCGACATAGTTAAACGCGTCCCTTAGTGCCTAAATGCTATGCTCTTTCTATAGCTTACTAAGGAGTATAGCGTTAGAGAGAGTAAATAGATTATAATAGGGTAAACTAATAGAAGCGTTGTTATAGTTAGAGGTAGGTTATAGTAGCTTACTTTAGTAGCGCTCTTTGTCGCTAGGGTTAGGTTAAGCTATAGCTCGGTGTCAGTGCCTTATATTAAAGCTACGTATATCGCAATGTAGAGAACGCCTAACTAACCGAATAGTCCGTTAGTAGTAGAACTAATTACTATTCCGTCCTCGGCGTAAGCGCTACGTAGGATATCTATATACGTTACGTAGGCGGGACTAGCCGCTACTAAGTGTCGCCCTGACGTTATGCTCTTATAATTACCTCCTCCCCTAGGAGAGCTGCCCTTAGCTCTCGCCTAGACGTATATAGCGTATAGCGTCGTTTAGAGGGGACGTATACTTAAGGCATTTTTAGGTGTAGGTCGTATACGAACTATATGCTATTCGGTTATTATAGTCCTAGTAATCTAGGTCTAGGGGGCGCTTGTCTAGTCGCTATAGTATTAGGCTAATCGGTAGCGATAACAGCGCTTTTCTTAGAATTCCTAGTAGTACTATAGGGAACGCGCGCGCTACGCTAGTAGCTATAATAAAGATATAGTATACTAGAGGTTAGTATAGATAACCTCGCTATTGCCCCTTACTTTCTCCCTTCTATATACTATAATACATCTTTATTTTCCCGATCTCTACTTCTATACTACGCTCTATATACTACTCGTATTCTACTCGTAATACCCGGACCTACTCGTAATACGCGTAACACCTACGCTCGTTAGCCTCCTATAACTTCTCTAGTCGCGCCTCTAGTAACTCCCGCTACCGAGGCCCTCGCGCCTTATATAGCCTCCGCTAGCGTAGGTCCTACGCTAGCTACCCTCTACTATAGGTATACCGCTAGTATTAATAAGGGTAAGAGTAGTACTTACGGGTGCGATTTGTAGCTAACACGTAGTAGGTTTCGACTATTTTAGTAGGAATTTCGGCACCCTTACTAAGAAGAAGTATACTCGCTATGTCAAGGGACGCTACGCCTACGGGCCGCTTCTACCTCACCTACGTAGCAACTACGTGATCGCGCGTAACGCCTTTAACTCGCTTACGACTATCGACGATAACGACGACGACGCGCCGGATACACGCGCTACCTATAACTAGGCCCTCAAGGATTTTCTAGACTTACTAAAGGCATACTATACTAATAAGAACAAGGTCACCGGCGAGGCGTCTACGCCTCGCACGAGCCGCGTTAGCGCCGCGTATAGTATACTCGACTAGGAGAAGGTAGTTAAGCTCTAGAAGATTAGGAGGACTTTGACTACCCTAGTAGCTATAGGTTAGGAGGTGTGTTTTCTACGTCGCTCCTACGTCCGGCCTGCGACTAATATACTTAGATTATACGTAGTAATAGCGGGTCGACTATCCTATCCGATAGGATTATAGCTAGAGAGGAGTTTTTTAAGGATAGGAATAAGAGTAAGGAGTAACGGGTAGGCGTATATAAGCCGGATATACGCTCTTACAAGGCCTTACGTGTAGCATAGGAGTTAATAGCGTTTAAGTCGATACCCGTATAGCTAGCGTAAGCGTAGCGCTTTATTAAATATATTGCCCTAGATAAGGAGTCTATCCTTAGACTAATTTCTATGCTTATATAGTCTATCTACTTATATGCCCTACTACTTATGCCTTCTATAACCCTTCTCGGGCGCCCTTAGCTACGACTCGTATATAGCGATTAGCTCGCCCGTATTCGCGTAATTGTCCTCTAGTTCCTAGCTATTAAACTCGTTAGGCTAGTCCTTCTACTTTACTAAGTAGAACACCTTGCTTTTTATAGCTCTCCTGCCTAGGATTCCCTCTACTATCTACTCTTCTACTTCGTCTACGAGAGGTATACTCTCTTCTAGCTTCTCGCTAGCTCTACCCGTCTATAGCTCGAGAAGGGATACGTAAAAGACGTTATAGATACGATACTAACTCGGCAAAGCTAAGCGATACGCCTACGATCCGATTACGTCGAGTATACGAAATAGGCTAAGGAATCGTAGTCCTATCTTCTTCTTTAGTATAGGTAGCCGTAAGTTCTTAGCCGAGAGTAGCACTAAGTTACCTACGCTATATACCTTTAGCATATGCTTCTTATTGTAGTATTTAGCCTAGTAGGTAAAAGCCTCTTTCTATTATTCTACTAGCTTCGCGTATATGTCTCGTAAGCGTCGCGCTAATTCTATCGCTACTAGTACTTTCCCCCCTAAAGTCTTGTCCCGAGACTTAATAGCTAATACTTCTAATTGAGGATAGTAGCCGTACAATATCTAGAAGGGGCTTATACGTAGCGTAGCATAGACGCTGTTATTACTCGCGAATTCTGCCTACGATAGACGTTCGGCCTAGTCGTTTTATAACTCCGTGTAGTAGCACCTTAGGTATTATTCTAACGTCTAGTTCTACCGCTTAGTTTAACTATCTGTCTACGGATAGAAGGCTATGCTTAGCCTACGTCTTATACGCATTTCGTAGCAGAAATCACTCTAGAACTAGCTAGTGAAGACCGACCCTCGATCGCTTACTATACCCCGAGGCACTCTATAGTAATAGATTACGTAGTCTCGCATAATCTCCGTAAGCTCTACCGATGTGCACTTTTTAGTAGTAGGGATATATAGCGACATCTTCGTGTATCGGTCTATAATTACGAGCACTATATTATAGACGCTATCGCCTCGCTTACTTAGCGACAGGTCAGTAATAAAATCCATTATAATCTCTTGCTATAGGTAGTCTAGTATTAGTAGTACACGTAGCTCGCCGTAGGGGCGGTAGTAGCGCGCCTTATACTTCTAGTAGACTTAGTATAATTACACGTAGTTATTAACATCTTTTCTTATAGTTACCTAGAAGTATTTTCGCGAGAGAAGCTTAAGCGTTTTGTCCTTACTAAAGTAACTAGCTAATTCGTCATCGTAGTATATACGTAGTACCTACGCCTTTAGGGCACTATTATTTAGGATAACTAGCGCTTCGTTGTAAAACAGGAGATTATCTTAAATACTCTATAGCGCTATACTCTCGTCTCTACTACTCCCCGCTTACGAACGTAGCTTTAGGGTCTCGGGGTCTTATCCTTAAAGTAGCTCTATAACCGACATTAAGTCGGTAGAGGGGTCCGTAAAGGGGTCCTCCTCTATAGTCGCTACGACTATAACTCGCTAGGTTATTACGAGTCCCTAGGAGTTCTTAGAAGAATATATACCATTATACGGCGCGTAGGCGGCCTAGGCCTGTCCTAGGGCTGCCTTATATATAGCGCGAATACGTCTAACTAGCGGAGTAGCTTCTTTAGGATTAGTAGTTTAATCCTATACGCGGAGTTTATTCTAAAGGGTTAGTAGGAGATAAGATACCGCTTACTCCTCGGTTACGTAGTTAGAGCGCCTCGAAGGCGCGTTAGCTAGGTTCCTCGTATCTAGCTAGTACTCTATTATAAAGTCGAAGGCAGCGAGGAAAGTAGCCTAGCGAGCTTGTCGGCCATTTAGCTGTTTTAGCTTTATAAATCCTCGGAGGTTATTATAGTCGGTGAGTACTTAAATCGCCTACGAGGCGCTCTCGAGGTAGTGTTACTACTACTTAAATGTATACACGATCGCTAGTAGCTCTTAGTTATATGTCTCGTAGTTACATTTAGTAGGGATTATCTTCCTCGACTAAAAGACGATAGAGTGCTAGGCACTATCGAACAGCTACGACAATATAGCTACCACTATAAACTACGACGCGTCGCTCTCGACGCGTAGAGGCAGCGCGGGGTCATAGTAGCAGAGGATAGAGGCACGCGTAAAAGTGTCCCGGATGTCCTTAAACGCCTACTATTCGCTCGCGCTCTACACGAAGAGGCTATGCTTACGTCTCTTTATCGAGCCTTTTAGAAGGCTAGAGAGGGGAGTAATAATCTTCGAGTAGTATCGTATAAAGCGCCGGTAAAAGTTCGTAAAGCTAGTAAACTACTAGACTTTATAGTAGCTCCGCGGCCTCGGCTAATCCTTGATTATAGTCACTCTGCTCGGATCTATTAAGACGCCTATAGTAGAGACGATATAGCCGAGGAATTCCACCTCCTTAGTGAAGAATTCGCACTTCTTAAGGCTAGTATATAGAGCAAATTTCCTTAGCCTCGCTAGGATCTCGCGCACATAGCGTACGTAGTCCTCCCTCGAGTTACTATAGATAAGGATATCGTCGAGGTAGATGACGTAGATAGTATTAACTAGCTCCCCTAGCGCCCGGTTAATGTACGCTTAGAAAGTAGCTAGGGCATTAGTTAATCCGAATAGTATAACTAGATACTCGAAGTAGCTATAGCGCGTACGAAACGTAGTCTTCTACTCGTTGCTACGCTTAATAGGGATCCTATAGTAGGCATCCTTAAGATCTAACTTCGAGAACTACTAGGCTCGCCCGAGTCGATTAAGCATCTCGCTAATAAGTAGAAGCGGGTAGCGATTCTTAACCGTTATCTCGTTTAAGCCCCGGTAATCTACATATAAGTAGAGGCTACTATCTTTCTTAGGTATAAATAGGATAGGAGTACCCGCCTTACTCGTAGAGCGCCTAATCTACCCGTTTAATTAAGCGGTCTCGAGATAGTCCTTAAGTACCTCGAGCTCCTTAACCGAAAGGTTATATAGAGGTTAGAACGGGGGCCTCTTGCCTAGCTCTAGTTTAATCGTATGCTCTACGCCTAGTAGGCGCGGTAGGTTAGCGATATCCTTATAGGTAAAGACGTTAGAGAACTCCGCGAACTCTAGTAGTAGAGCGAGGTCGCCTACGGCGCGAGTACTCTCCTTAGATGGAGTCTATACTATAGCGTATATCCTCGGCTCGTTCCTAAGGTCTTTTACGAAGTCTTCTAGTTCGCGTATACGAACCGTATACGAGGAGTAGCTATATAACTAGTTATCTATAGCGCTGTCTATAATTATACGCTATCTTCTTCGCTATAGACGCCCTAAGATAATTAGAGGGCCTAGTCCTAGGTCTACTATATAGAAGAGGCCGATCGTCTCCCTAAGGTCGCTATTAGAGTCTACTAGGCGTACGCGAAGCTAGTGCGCGCTATAGTAGAATCCGGCTTGCTCTATAAAGGAGAATATACTCGGATACTAAGTATACTTTACCCTTAGTAAGTCGTAACAGAGGGCGAATACCTACGACACGAGATTAACCTCTATATAATCGTCTATTAGGAACGTATAGTCTTCGCGCCCCGTAAGCGCTATAATAGCGCCGCGGTGGGGTAGTAACGGGTAAGCGTCGATTAGAAGGGGGGAAGGGCTTAGTTACGCTCCTTAGCTAAGCTCTTAGAGTTTACCGACTTCGAGTCGTTAACCTTATCTACGGTAGCTACCTTACGTACTGCCGGCAACTCGTTAGCTTTCTATAAGTGCCTCGACCTATATTCTAGCTTAATGTAACTAGTTTTACCGTAGCCGTAGCACTTAGCATCCTTCTTCTATTTATTAGAGAGAGTACCTTGCCCTCTAGCCTTTTTAGTAGGCGGGTCGGCGGCGTTACGCTCGTGCCGAGCCCGTTAGCCGCTACTAAACTAGGGGCAGTGTCCCCCCCGAGAGCTATTATAACTACCGCACTTACGCAGGTAGTCGGCTTCGTCTTCGTGTACGGTACGCTTACTACTAGCACGGTCTATAGACTCGATACGCGAGCCTAGGGATACTAGTTCTTAGCGCGTAGCCAGGATAGCATAGTGCTTAATAATCGTAGTACGTAGCGTAGGCTATAGCTTAGCGAGGAGATAGCGTACCCTTTACTCCTCGGAGTAAGAGGCTAGTTACTCCTCTATAGTAGCAAGTTCCGAGGCAAAAGCCTAGATAGACTAGTCTTTACGTTATTAGGCCCCCTCGTATACGAGGGTTACGCGTACCTCCCGGTTAATAGGATCGTCTACTACGTCCTATACGAACTAGCGAAATTACTCCTACGTGTAGCCTTCTAGGTTATCTACGCAGTAGCGGTAATACTACGTCTTATCTAGCTCGCCTACGAGGAATATAACCCTATAAAGTACCTTCTAGTAATCGGTAGAGTAAGCCCCGGGGGCTAGTACGAAGATAACCTCGAGATCCTTTAGGAAGGACCTCGCCTCTTTTAGAGTCTTACTCTAGTAGAGGCGAGGTTCTTTTAGTCGAGGTCGCCTAGAGGATAGCCTCGCGAATAGCCCGTCGCTGCTACGTACGCTCTATATGCTAGCTTCGCTTACCGTAGGCTCTATAGGAGCGCGCGGGCTATAGTCGAAGCCCCCGTAGTAGTATCCTATATCGCGTACGCGATATATTTGCTTAATCTCTTCTTCGAGGCTTTAGGCCTCGAGTTCTAGCTCTAAACGCTCGCGCTTATCGCGTAGGTGTAGTAGCTACTCCGCGAGGGTCTCCTCGACATCTAGGGGAGTCTACTCGATAGAGTCGGTCTCGGTAATGTCGACGACGCGAGGCGCTTACGCCTCGCCGATGGGGTTCTAGTTGTCTATAGAGTCTAATAGATTACGACCGTGGGTTAAGTAATTAGAACTGTCAGTGCCTTGTATTAAAGCTACGTATGTCGTAATATAGAGAACGCCTAACTAACTAAACAGTCCGTTAGTAGTAGAACTAATTACTGTTCCGTCCTCGGCGTAAGCGCTGCGTAGGATATCTATATACGTCACGTAGGCGGGACTAGCCGCTGCCAAGTGTCGCCCTAACGTTGTGCCCTTACACTCGGTAAGGTTAGTCGTAAATATAGTAAAAGTTAATACGTAATAAAGGGGATATCTAAAAATTTAGCTAGCGGCCTACTTCCTTCTTAAGTCGTTAGTGACTTAACTTATTACCTTCTTCTTATGTCTTCGGTATTTATAGTATTAACCTACGTAGTAGTAGCAAGGATCTATTATAGTATACTGTATACATAGGAACTATAATCATAATGCTTCTTCTTCTTCGTAACTTCTTCGGTTCTTCGTAAGTAGTTATTAGTAGTTATACAAGTAGCAGGATAGCTAGATATTTCGATAGCTCTATTACTTAGTTATAGGGGTTATAAAGTCTCGATATAGTAATTACAACTAGTAAGATAGAAGGTTAATTACGTCTATTTATTAAGATATCGAGACTTAGAAAAGAAGAAGAGAAAGCTAGTGTATAAAGCACACGTAATATTAAGGGTAGAGTAGCTAGAAGCCTAGGCTACAACGCTAAGATTACGTAACTAAACTAAACTAGGCCCTAACTAAATCTAGTTCGTATCTATCTCGCATTAGTATAAACCTATAAAGGGATAGTTTATACACTAGATAGTAAGGTTAGTATATTAATACTCTTAGACAATAGATTTAATATTAATATAATTAATTCTACCTTTACTCTTAAGTATAACTTAAAGTATATTAACGCTAAGCTCCTATAGGTTAATAGCTTCTAGGGCTATCTAGTATATTACTATAGCGCCTATAAGATTAAGCTATACTTAATAGATAACACTAGTAAGATATAAGAGTTAAAAGGCTTATTCTATACTATAGAAATAAGCTCTCCTATCTTACTTAGTTAGCTATAGTATTTTAACTAGAGCGTAGTAGTAGATAGCTATACTAACTAATAGTAGTATAGTTATAACACTATATCTATATATATTATAAGTACGTAAGAATTCTCTAACCTAGTCCTTATAGAAAATTAAGACTATACTCTTATCTTATTAGGTATATATAACTCTATAGAGTATAGAGTATAGAGAGTATATAATGGTAGTGTATAGCAACGTATAGAGCTAAGCTATCTATAGGCTAGATAGGTTAATGAACTAATAGCTACCTTTATTCGAAATAGCCGGAGGCTATGTAGATATACTGTAGAGGGCCTACGTTACGTAACAGGACTATCCTAGCTTCGTAGGACCGAGCTTCCCCTTATAACTATCCCCCCCTTTACGGCTACTGCCCTTAGTGGCTATCTGTCTCTTAAGCCGTTCTTTGCTACATTTAGTAATCGTGACTATAAAGGTAGTAAGTATTCTCTTTATTAACTAGGGGAACACTTAGTCTACGTTGTTTCTTTGTTTAACTCATCTAATATCTGTCCTTAGTAACCTCGTTATTTACGAGGCTATAGTCCTTTATTAGTAGCTTTACCTCGAAGTAGTGCTAGCCTTACTGCTAGTTCGCGACATATGCTAGCGTTTATTCGGTATCTATATAGTAGCTATATAGCTCTAGTGCGCTAGCGATTAGCATATATATAACCGCATTTCGACCTCTATAATAATAACTTCTATAGCGACGACACTTCTGAAACTTTAACCCGCTACTTGCTTTATTAATGTGTTCTTTGTTGTCGACTAATATATTATCCTCGTACTTTATACTTCTCTTTCTTCGTTAAACCTCTTAGCGCTTACTTTTCTTGCTGCTATCTAGCTCCCTACTTCGTTAAATATCTTCGTTTTATTAATTAGATATCTTTAGTTATAGCTAGCTCCGATTCTTATGTTTACTCTTATAAGCGCTACGCTTACGTAGTTAAAGACAACCTCGTTAGTAAGTCTACGGCACCTATGTAGTAAGGCTATAGTGTACTAACGTAGGTAGACACTACTTACGATAGCGCGCCTAGTAAGGCGTACTCCTATTACAAGAAGATAAGGCAGGCTTACTGCCTAATCGACGACCCGGCGCTATAGAACTTAGTCGATGCAGTGTATACTACCTTTATAAAGGTAGATCGACACTATCTAGATCCTACTAAGACTCGCTCGGTAGACAAGAAGTCCGAGCTAGATATAGAGGCTATAGTAGTATAGTCTACGATTCGGTTATACTAAATTACTAGTAGTTAAGCCACTACTCTACTAGACTTGTCCGCGTTATTAGGGGACGCCCTAATACGTGTATAAGTCGACGAAATCTAGCGCGTATATCTTATGCTCGAGGAGAGCGTAGGCCTCTTCTACTCTATAAGTGTAATATCTAGTGTTACTAGCGCCTTACTAATCGTGTGTAGTACTTATCTAGTTCTACTCTGCTCCCTACTTCTTCCTTCTCTACTCTACTATTATTAATACCCCGTAAGCGTTCTATACTAGCTCCGTAAGAGGAGACTCCTCTTACTAAGAAATCTAAGACTACGACGCCTAAGAAGATAGTAACGCTAAAGTCTAAGACTATAGTAGCTCCGGCTACGGAGGCCGCTAAGACACTAGCTCGGAGAGTAATACTCTCTAGGACAATAAGAAAGACCTCTACTAAGGTAAGCACGACTCTAAAGACTACTAAGGTAGTATCCTTTTACTCGTGACTACGAGCTAGTACCTAATTCGCTGTAGTAGCCCCTAATAAGGGGACCGCCTCTTCCGACACTATAGTAGCCTCTAATAGGAGGACTGTACTCTCTAACCCTACGGTAGTAGCTTCGTCGTAGTCCCGTTAGTTTAGTCGTTTAGTAGAGGAGGAGATAGCTTATTATAAGGGAGAGTAGGCTTAGGTAGCTTATAATTATAAAGACTAATAAAACCCCTTGCCTACCTTATTTTAGCCGTGTCCTCTTCGTACTATTACTATAGGCTCTTCGACTAATCTCCGCCTAATAGTCTGTTACGACTTTAGTAGTATTATCTAGTGCCTCCTTAGGTTCCTAGGTAGCTTTAGAAAGTAGGTATCCCTTCTATAGTACCTTTAATATAGTCTGTCCCTTCCGCTAATTATACTCTAGGATCCTTTCTACCTTATATTCTATGTTATCGTTAATGTCAATTAGTTCCGGAGAAGGTGTAGAGTCTCCGTAGCCCCTTGCTAGTTCTAATAGAGACATATAGAATACGTTATAGATGTAGGAGCCTTTAGGCAGATCTAAGTAGTACGCTTAGCTGCCGACTCGATCTAACACCTTAAATAGTCTAAGGAACGTTAGTACTAGCTTCTACTTAGCTACCTTTAGTCTTAGGTTCTTAGTCGATAGTAGGACTCGATCTCCGACATTAAATAACATAGCTTTATATCTCTTATCGTAGGCCTACTTCTGCTACTCCTAGGCCTGTCGCTAATGCTCTTCTAAGCTCTTCCTAAGATTTGTAAGAGTCGCTACTCTGTCGTAAGTAGCCGGTACCCCCCTTAGTAGGGTCCGCTCTCGGGCCCTATTTAGATTCCCTATAGAGTCCTTACTAGAGTAACATTCGAGTAGGGACATGCCTAGCATGTTATTCTACGACGAATTAGTGGCGAACGCCGCTATTTGTAACTATCGCGACTAGTTAGATTAGTCTACGGAGTAATAACATCGAATGTACTAAATTAGGGATCTGTTTTACTGTTCTATCTAGCTATCTATTTAGGGATAGAAAGCTATTAATAGCTAGCGCTCGAACTTTAACTAGTACGCGAACGTTTACTAGTACGCCGACGTGAATATAGTTCTATAGTTAGAGACTACACTCTCTAGGAACCCGTATTCGTAAACGATCTCGTCGTAAAACAGCTTAGCGAGCTGTTCTAAGGTAATAGTCTTATAGTAGGGAAGGTAGTGTACTATTTTCGTTAATCTGTCGACGACTACGAGAATCGCGTTATATACCTTACTATAGTACTTACTTAGGGGGAGGTCAGTAATAAAATCCATGGTTAGCTCCCTCTAAGTAGCCTTTAGTATCGGCAAGCTCGAGAGCTCGCTATATAGCGTATAGGTGCGTCTCTTCTAAGTCTAGTACACTATACAGGTCTTAACGTAATCGTCTATGTCGTAGTATATCCCCGGCTAGTAATACTTTCTTGACAATAGCTTTAAGGTCTTCTCTCGGCCGAAATAGCTAGCCTCTAGGAGATCGTAGTATCTCTATAGTAACTCCGCGCGTAATGCCGCGTCTATAGGTATGTACAAGGCATTATCCTTGTATAGTACTCCCTCCTTCCGGTGCCACGATAGTAAACCGCTATTAGCTCTCTTCTCTAGATTAGTTACTCTCTAAGTAGCTAGTCTATCGGTCTACTACAACTCTTTAATGAGCTAGACTAGCTTATTGCCGACCTTGTCGACCTATAGAGACTTATTCTACGTCGCTAAAACGGTAGCGACGCGAGGTATAGCTGTCGGCATTACGCTATTACGAACTAACTATGCCTCCCTACGCTTAGTCTTCTTACTTCCTAGCTAGTTAGGCTAGTACATATCCGAGGAACTACCTCTAGGACCCTTAGTGTCTTCTTCGCCCGGACTATCTACTACTCCTATAGAGTCCCTATAGGGCTACTTCGCATCCGAAGCTAGTTATATAATGTAGATCTCTAGGCCTATGCCCCTCTCTAGGGTTATAACACTAAGGTACGTAGACACTTCTATATATACTCTTCTTACTATCGGTACACTAACAGGAATCATCGCCCTAAGCTTAGCCCGTAAGGTAGGTAAGCTACTAGTCTCTTCCTAGTTGTCTACTATAAGGTCTAGACAACGAGACGAGGCATTAGTAGAGTTCGTCTTCCCTAGTCTATATTCGATAATAAAATCGAATCTCTGGAGGTATACGCACTATCTTACTTAATAGCCGTTTAGTTCCTTTATCGTTAGGAAGTACCTTAGGTTATTATAGTTAGATAGCACGCGGATAGAGTATAGAGACCCTTCGTAGTAGTGTCGCTAATGCTTAAATCCCTTAACGATTATAAGCAACTCTTAATTATACGTCTTATAATTCTACTCTACTAGTAGATACTTACGAGACAGGAAAGTAATAGAGTGCTACTCCTTATACTCGCCCTTATCGAAGAGCTACGACAGTATACTACTATATACGTATTTCGACGCATTAGTTTCTATATAGAGTTCCGCTGTAGAATTATAGTGCCTTAGTACTAGAGCCTTTATAAAGGCCTCACGGACTTCCTTAAAGGCCTTAGCCTAAGCCTCTCCCTAGCGCTATAGTATAGTTTACTTTCTCTTCTTCGCCTCTTTAAATAGCGACGTTAGTAGCGCTACTATCGCGGAATATCCTTTAATAAACCGCTGGTAAAAGTTCGCGAAACCTAGGAACTACTAGACGTCGTGGTAATTCTTAGTAGTGTGACCGTTAGGTTGAGGTTAGGAACTTTAAAATCTGAAATTTTTGCGGGATTTTTGCTCTTTTTCTATAATAACTCTTTCAAAATGAATTTTTTTTAAAATTGGATTGTCTAAAATAATCTATAAAAAAACGCGCATTTAATAATATATAGCATGCTTACGTAATATAACTCTAGTATTTTTGAAATAGCTATCAAAGTTTTTGAACCTAGTTTAAAAATCAGAGAATCATATTACGTAATCAATTTATATGTATAAAATATAGAGAATTTTATAGGGATTCTAATGATATAATTTTTATTAAGATAATAATTCATTTAATACGAGAAATCGCGTTTTAACACGAAAAACCCACGAAAAAACAATAGGGTAATATAACTCTTTTAGGTTTAGTACGACCCCTTAACCCCGACCCAACGGTCACACTAATTCTTAGGCAGGGGCTAATCCGCAATTACGGCGACTCTACGGGGATCCATCGATACACCCGTAGTGCTAACAATAAATCCTAAGAACTCTACCTTAGCCTAGAAAAATGCACACTTCTTCGGGTTCGCGTATAACACGAATAAGCGTAATCTCTCGAGCACCTTCTATAGGTGCTCCGTATACTCTTCTACTAACGCGCTATAGATAAGGACGTCGTTAAGATAGACAACGTAGTAGACATCGACGAGCTCTACTAAAGCCCTGTTAATGTAGGCTTAGAACGTAGTAAGTGCATTAGTTAATCCGAATAGCATGACTATGTATTCGAAGTAGCCGTATCTTGTCTAGAACACTGTCTTCTACTAATTACTCTCCTTTATCGGAATATAGTAATATACGTCCTTTATGTCGATCTTTAAATATACTACTACTCCCCTAAGCTAATCGAGGGTCTTACTAATAAAGGGGAGAGAATAGTAGTTCTTAATAGTAATCGCGTTTAGACTATAGTAATCTATACATAGTCTAAGTATTCTATCCTTCTTTAGCACGAATAGGATTAGCGCGCTAGCTAGACTCTCTAAATGTTAGATCTAGCCCTTCTCTAGGGACTTCTTTAGGTACTCCCTTAGTTTTACTAGCTCTATAGTAGAGAGGTTATAAAGAGGTTAGAAGAGAGGTTCCTTACTCTCTTAGAGATCGATCGGATAGAAAACGTTCTTAGTAGGCCTTATCTTAGTAGAGTTAACGTTAAATACGTCCTTAAAGTCCGAGATGTATATAGGTAGTACGTCGAGAGGGTTCTATAGAGACTCTATAGAGGCTCCGGCTACTCCCTGTACCCTATACTCTATAGAGTTATATATACTCGACGAGATAAGAGTATAGCCTTAATTTCCTACGAGGACTAGGTTAGAGAATTCTCGCGTACTTACGACGTACATAGACGCGGTGTTATAACTATACTACTATTAGTCGGTATAGCTATCTACTACTATGCCCTAATCGAAATACTATAGCTAACTAAGTAAGATAGGAGAGCTTATTTCTATAGTATAGAATAAGCCTTTCGACTCTCGCGTCTTACTAGTGTCGTCTATTAAGCGTAGCTCGATCTCGTAGGCACTATAGCAATGTGCTAGATGGCTCTAGAAGCTATTAACCCGCGGGAGCTCGGCATTAACATACTTTAAGTTATACTTAAGAGCGAAGGCAGGATCGATTATATTAACGTCGGATCTATTGTCTAAGAGCATTAATACACTAACCTTACTGTCTAGTGTATATACTATCCCTTCGTAGGTTCGTGCCGGGAGTAATACGAGATAGATACGAACTGGATTTAGTTAGGGCCTAGTTTAGTTTAGTTACATGATCTCGGCGTCGCGGCCCGGGCTTCCGGCCGCTCCGCCCTCGATATTACGCGTGCTTTGTACACTAGCTTTCTCTTCTTCTTTTCTAAGTCTCGATATCTTAACGAATAGACGTAATTAACCTTCCATCTTGCTAGTCGTAATCACTATATCGAGACTTCGTAACCCCTGCGACTAAGCGACGGAGCCATCGAAATATCTAGCTATCCTACTGCTCGCGTAACTACTAATAACTACTCACGAAGAACCGAAGAAGTCACGAAGAAGAAGAAGCATTACGATCGCAGTTCCCGCGTACACTATAATAGATCCTCGCTGCCGCTACGTAGGTTAATACCGCGAATACCGAAGACACAAGAAGAAGGTAATAAGTCGAGTCACTGACGACTTAAGAAGGAAGCAGGCCGCTAGCCAAATTTTCAGATATCCCCTTTGTCACGCGTTGACTTTTACTACATTTACGACTAACCTCACCGAGCTATAGCTCGACCTAACCCCGGCAACGAAGAGCGCCGCTAAAGCAAGCTACTATAACCTACCTCCGACTACAACGACGCTCCTATTAGTTCACTCTATTACGATCTGTTCGCTCTCCCCGACGCCGTACTCCTTAGTAAGCTATAGGAAGAGCATAGTATTCAGGCACTAAGGGACGCGTTCGACTACGTCGAATCCTCTTATAACGAGTAGACCGTACAAGTGAGTACTACATAGGCTTAGGTTAGTAATATCTAAGCCGAACTAGATGCATCTTAGACCTACGCCGACGGCGCTACTGCCTAAGCCGCCCGTCACTTAGCTAAGGTCTAAGAGCTTAAGGCCGAACTAGACTATCTTAAGGCCGAGATAGGACGTAGTACACCGACCCCTTCTATACGCGGCCCTCCCTTGTTAGAGAAGCTACTAGACCCCGCCGTTTTTAGCGACGGTACACTAGAACAGTTCGATGTCTTTAAGCACTAGATGTAGAATAAGCTTCTTTCTAATGTCGACTATTACCCCACGAAGGTCAATAAGTTCGCCTATCTCTACTCGCGCCTCTTAGGAGACGCTTATACCCTCGTTATAGACGTAGCTCGCGGTACGATCCTTAGCGCTAACGAGGTCTTTGCCCTTTTAGCTTAGCGCTATGAGGACCCCGACCGTAGGGCTACTACGCGCATCTAATTCGCTAGCCTCTTTTAGTGTAATAACACCTTCGACTCCTTTATCGGCGAGTTTAATAAGTACGCTCTTCGCGCTAATATCGCCGAAGAAGAGTAGCTATACTAAATCCGCTAGAAGATATCCGCCGAGCTACGTAATGCCCTAGTTAACTTTCACCCCGACAACCTCGCCGCCTTTATTACTATAGCTCGCGCTACCGACTATAGCATCCGTTAGAACAACCTCATCGCTAAGCGCACTTAGGCTCTACGCCCCATAATAGCTATGACTCGCGTCGCTAGCGCTCTAACTCGCGTGCCTTACTTAACCTCTACGCCTACTACTCCGGCTACTTACTGCCCTATCGCCGGAGGTACTCCGTAGCCTTTCCGCCTACCCTAAACACTCGTCTACTTCGCATGTAGTAAGCTAGGCTATATCGCACCGAAGTGCATAGCTAGCGCCTCTAAGAAGGCTACTTACGCCGCTACTCGTCCCCCTCGCGCTATTAGCGCTATAGAGGAGATGTAGTAGCTTTAGCACTATATAGCCGAGTTAGAAGCCGATTCTAGTTCGGCCCACGAACTGGATTTAGTTTAGAACTAGTTCGACCCCGAGATAGATTACGAGTTAGCTAACTAGTCCGACTAGGGAAACGAGTAGCCGGAGGATAAGTCCCCTCCTCTAGTAGAATAAGGGCTATTCGAGATAGATCCGGAGGAGTATAAACGCTAAATAGTGTCGTCACTTACAACGTTACTGCTATCATGACTCCTATTACTATCTACGACCCCTATAACCATAAACGAACTATTACTCTTTAAGCCTTTATCGACACTAGCGCGCTTATCGGCGCCGTAGTTAACTATAACGTTCTCGATAAGCTAAAGACTTTCGGCTACCCCGTGGCGTTAGCTAGCCCTATTTAGCTCTAGGCCTATAACGGTGTTCTAACTAAACAAGTTACTTACAGCGTCTCTCTTACTACCACCGTTTCTAGTAAGCTAAACACCCTTACTACCTTCTGCATTATAGATATCGGCTGTTTCGACATTATCCTCGGCCTCGGCTAGCTTAAGGCTAACAAGGCTAATATCGACTACGAACACGGCGAAGTTATATACAAAGAAGAGTTTTCACCGACTGTCGTTAAGCGGCAGTAGCCGCAGCCAATTAAAGGTGCTTATTCCGGAAAGGGACCTATTTTAGTTTAGAACTAGTTCGTCCCTAGTTCGGCTCGCGAAATGGATACTATTTCGGCTGCCGAATTAGGACGAGATAGACTATATCGACTACTAGCTCTTAGGTCGAATTTTAAGCTAAATTAGGGGGAGTTTAAGCTAGTCTCCTATAGCACTCAGCTAATGCATAAGTTCTCTTACGTACCTGCCTACGTAAGTGAGGCTAAGTAAGATAGACCGCTTATCGCCTTTATTAGCGCCGCTGCCTTTGCCTCTTAAGCTAAATACCGCGAATACGAGGTGTTCGCGATCTCTATAAAGGATATTAAGGACTACCGCCGTATAGCCGCCGAACCGGAACTAGACCCCTTAGTCGTTCTACTAGAGGAGTTACGTGAGTTTACCGACGTCTTCTCTAAAGAGCAATCTAACACTCTGCCGCTACATCGACCGGATTTCGACAACTATATCACCCTAAAGGACGGCGCTAAGCTACCGCGTACTGAACCTTTGCGCCGCCTATCCCCTGAAGAGCTTAATATAGTAGAAGAGTTCATTCGGGAACATCTCGACAAGGGTTTTATTACACTAAGCTCGGCTAGCTACTTATTACCTATCCTTTTCGTCCGTAAGCTAAATAGAGGACTCCGCCTCTATGTCGATTACCGCGGCCTTAACGAGGTCACTAAACGAGACGTCTATCCGCTACCGCTTATCGAAGAAACACTTACGCGCGTAAGTAAGGCTAAGTAGTTTAGTAAGATCGATATCCGCTAAGTCTTCTACTGTCTCCGTAACTCCGTCGATAGTAAGGACCTCACTACTTTCTCTATACGTATAGGCAACTTCAAATAGCTAGTGATGTCTTTCGGTCTTACTAACGCCCTCGCCGTGTAGTAGAGGTTTATGAATTACAACTTCGTCGACATGCTAGAACGCTTCGTGTCGATCTATCTAGACGACATCCTGATTTACACCGACGGCACCCGGCGAGAGCACGCCGAGCACATTAAACTAGTGCTCTAGCGACTCCGCGAGTTAGGCCTAAACGCCGACATCAAGAAAAGCGAGTTTTACCTTACGGAGGTAAAGTACCTCGGCATTATCGTTAGCCGAGATAGAGTCCGGATAGACCCTAAGAAGGTAGAAGCTATTAAAGCTTAGAAGCAGCCGGCCCCTAGTAACACCACGTAAGTAAGGAGCTTTATTAGTTTCTGTAGCTACTACTACTACTTTATCAAGGGTTTTAGTACTATCGCTAAGCCTCTGAATAACCTGCTTAAGAAGGACGTATTACCCTAGAACGATAAATACACCGCCGCATTTAACTACATAAAGCACGCCGTTACGAGCGCACCTATCCTCGCGTACTTCGATCGCTTAAAGTAGATAGTCGTCGAGACCGATGCTTCCGATACTACTACCGCTAGGATCCTGTCGTAGTACGACGAGTACAACGTCCTCCGGCCCGTCGCCTTTTTTAGTAAGTCCATGAGTAAAGCCGAACGTAACTACGCTATCTATAACAAAGAGCTGCTAGCTATCGTCTAAGCCTTTGAGGAGTAGACCCCTAAGCTTATAAGCACTTAATCCGATAAGGCTATCTACGTCCTCACCGATTACTAATCCCTTATACATTTTATAAGGACTTAAAAGCTTTTACGCCGTTAAGCACGCTAGGCCCTCTACCTTGCGCAATTTAACTTTAAGATCATATACCGACCTAGCGCCGCTAATAGCAAAGCGGACGCACTTACTAGAAGGAACGGAGATGTGCTACGCTTAAAGGAAGACCCTAATCTACGCTAGACGCTTCTACTATATAAGGTGCTCGATCCGCGTATTATCGATGAACTAAGTCTAGGTCGTATCCGAACTAGATCACTACTCCGAGCTAAACTAAAGTCTAGTTCGTAATCTAGTTCGCGATCTAGTTCGTAGTCTAGTTTAGCTACCGAACTAGGACCTAGTTCGCCGCCTATTTCGTAGTCCATTTTAATACTTAGTTTGTCACTAAAATAGACGCCTATTTCGCCTCGCGAGCCGGCCTATGTCGCCCCTATCTCGGCTATAGAAGAGCCTTTACCTCTTTTCGAAGAAGTGGCTAAAGCTAACCTATAAGACACTAAGTTCGAGTCCGCTCGAGGTATCTACTATATAACAGAGGCCTTCCTAAAGAGGAAATAGCTACCGCCGACCGATGTTACTATTAGTAAAGGGATGTTATAGTACGCTAGTCGACTATTCGTGCCTATATTAATAGTTACTAAGGTCATCTAGGAGGTGTATACGTTAAAGGACTACGTATACGCCGGAGCTACTAAGACAGTAGCTATAATTAAAACAACCTTTTATATCCCTAGTTATAATAATATCGTTAAGAGGTTTATTGCTTATTACTACGACTATAAACGATCAAAGGCTCGCTACGGCCTTCCTGCCGGCCTACTCTTACTACTGCCTATTCCGGAGAAGCTCTAGTAGTATATTACGATAGACTTCGTTACCGGTCTACCCTTAGTAGACGGCTATAACGTAGTGTTATATGTTATCGACTACCTAAGCAAAGAACGACACCTAATCCCCTGCTTCTCTAGAAAGGAAGGTACCTTAGTATTCGAGACTACTAAGCTATTGTTCTTTTACGTGTAGAAACTATATAGGTTACCCGATAGTATTACTTCTGACTACGGCCCTTAGTTCGTTAGCGACGTGTAGAAGCGGTTCTACTAGATCCTAAAGATTATAGCTAAGCTATCTACCGCTAGCTACCCCTAAATAGACGGCTAGTTAGAGGTCATAAACCGGGAGTTCGAACGAGTTATCTGCTCTTACGCTACACGTTTTAGTAACTAGACCCTTATCCTTCTAGTAGTAGAGTTCTCCGCTAATGCTAACCTATCGGAAAGCACTAAGCTATTACTATTCGAAGTCACTAGAGGGTACAAGCTAAGACTTAGCTTTTAGCTACCTGCCGATGTACTATCGACGAGAGCTAAGCTAAATGAGACTAATATCCGTGCCCTAGCTAAGTAGCTAGAAGAAGGTTTAGAGATCGCTAAGAAAAACCTCACTGTCGCCTAATTACGCATAGTAGAACAAGTAAATAAGCACCGCTTACTAATCGAATTCAAGGTTAGTAATATAGTGTAGTTGTCGACAAAGAACCTCTACCTACATAGTAATCCTAAGCTATTACTAAAGAGGGTTAGTCCTTATAAGGTACTCGAAAAGCGATTACTCCTGTCGTATAAACTAGATCTACTAGTCGCTTTATGCCGTATTTACTCTGTGTTCTACGCCGACCTACTTACTAAACATCTGGACAACTCTTTACCTAGCTAGTTCTTTAAAGAGCTACCGCTAATCGAGGTCGAGGGTAAAGAGGAATACGAAGTAGACGATGTAATTAACGTACGGATGCTACGCGGTAAACTAGTCGCTCGTATAAGCTAGAAGAGATATCCGGAAGATCTTACCTAGTAGCTAATTAATAACCTTAAAGGAGTAGCTAACGTACTACGCGACTACCTAGACTCTTATATAGATAAACCGAGGCCGAAATAGATTAACGGATAATGTATATTAGCGTTTAAGGGTAAACGCCTTTAAGAGGGGGAGTAGTAATACGAGATAGATACGAACTAGATTTAGTTAGGGCCTAGTTCAGTTTAGTCACGTGATCTCGGCGTTGTAGCCCGGGCTTCCGGCCGCTCTGCTCTCGATATTACGCGTACTTTGTACACTAGCTTTCTCTTCTTCTTTTCTAAGTCTCGATATCTTAACGAATAGACGTAATTAACCTTCCATCTTGCTAGTCGTAATTAATTATACTATTATAAACTAACTATGCCTCTCTATACTTAGTCTTCTTACTTCCTAGCTAGTTAGGCTAGTATATATCTAAGAAACTACCTCTAGGACCCTTAGTATCTTCTTTACCTAGACTATCTACTACTTCTATAAAGTCTCTATAGAGCTACTTCGCGTCTAAAGCTAGTTATATAATATAGATCTCTAGGCCTATGTTTCTCTCTAGAGTTATAACACTAAGGTATATAGATACTTCTATATATACTCTTCTTACTATTAGTATACTAATAGAAATTATCGCCCTAAGCTTAGCCTATAAGGTAGATAAGCTACTAGTCTCTTCCTAGTTATCGACTATAAGATCTAGATAATAAGATAGAGCATTAGTAGAGTTTATCTTCTCTAGTCTATATTTAATAATAAAATCGAATCTCTAGAGGTATATATACTATCTTACTTAATAGCTATTTAGTTTCTTTATTATTAGAAAGTACCTTAGGTTATTATAGTTAAATAGTATATAGATAGAGTATAGATATAAGGGGAAGCTTAGTTCTATAGAGCTAGGATAGTCCTATTACATAACATAGGCCCTCTATAGTATATCTATATAGTCTCTAGCTGTTTTAAATAAAGGTAGCTATTAGTTTATTAACCTATCTAGCCTATAGATAGCTTAGCTCTATATATTACTATATACTACTATTATAGTTCTAATAGCTCTCTTTAGTTATAGCCTATAGAGCTACTAATAATAAGTAATAATAATCGAGTAAATTCTACCTAACTAATAGGTCGAGTTAACAAGGCTAATAATAGCCATAAAGTTATCGAAATTCTATTAGGGCTAGAGTCCCTAATAGATAAGAATTCGCTAACACCTCTAGAGGTTACCTTAGCTAGTGTTCTAGAGCAGTTTAGAAGCGAGATCTTCTACTATCTCGAGGAGGTTAAATTCTCTATATAAGACTCTAATTACTATAGGAACGCTAGTGAGACACTAGCTAGACTCTATAGCCTTACTATATAGAGTACCTCGACTCTCTCTAAGGAGATAAGCACCTATATAATACCCTTAAGACTAGTGTAACTATTAGGGCGTACCCGGTACTCTCCGGGTCTATCCCTATACTAGGGTTTAGGTCGGCTTTTAGCCGGCGTAGTACCGCTAAGCCTTTTATAGCCCTGTGCTAGCACCGTACTATAGCCGTAATAGCACTACACTAGCGCTAGGTGCGGGTCGAGTCACGCTCTTTCTAGACGTAGTGTAGTGCTAGGTTAAGTCGGCAGATAAGTAGTATAGTGCTATTAAGTCCTTAGCGCGCCTATACTAGCACCGCACCGGGGTCTATATTCTTATAGTAGATTCTTATAGTAAGTGCCGCGTTCTACGACTCTTGTCACTTTTCCGCTCTAAACGCTTAAAGTTATAGTAGTTAAAGAATACTAGAGAGAAGCAAAAGTCATTAATTATTAACCCTTATATATAATTACGACCTAATAGTAATTTACAGAAGATTATCCTGATTAATATTATCTATATAACCCCTACGAGCCTATATCGCGTATAAGGCTAGTAAGCTATATACCACCTAAAACTAAAACCTCATTATCTTATTATCTAATTTATCCGGAGGACATTCCCTCCCTAGCGAGGCTACCCTTATATAAATTACGACTCTTAACTAGAAAACCGGAGTACTAAAGCTATAGGGCAGAGTATAAGACTAATAACAGTTAGTTCTAGGTAGATAAGCCTTCCTACTAACTTATAGTATAGTTACGGATTACCTTAATGCTATTAGATTCCTAGTTAATAGTACATATAAAGCCGTCTATACCCTTAATCTCTACCTAAAGGTCGTTAATAAAGTTATAGTAAGGAAGATTAGCTAGACGAATAATAGAGGAGGGAATAGTAGATATAGCGGTAGATTTAATTAAATTCTAGCTACTGTTAGTATAAACTATGCTATAGCGACGTAAAGGTATACTAGATAGTTATTTAAATGTTCCTAAGGAGAGAAAGAAGTAACTAGGCTAATAATCTACTTATATCTCTTAGTATAATAATAGCTATTGTTCGACAATGGCTATTGTTAGTATTATCGTTTTTTTATAATAGATAATAGCTATTGTCTATATTGTTGTTCTTATAATAGGTGACGCCGGATATATATACCTTTTCGTCGCTATTTCTCCTTCTTCCTCTTAAACCTCTCTTTCTCGTCGTTATAATAGCCTCTCGCGCTTAACTCTACCCCGACCTAGTAGATCTAATCCCTTCCTAGCCTTATAGAATAACTCCTAGCGACTACGCTAGGCCCTTATACTTACGTTAGTGTAAAGCCTATATCTACTATACGACTCTTATATATCTCGACCTAGACGAAACTTAGTTAAGACAAACCGCTCGTATCTACGACGACGATAGAGGCTTAGTACTACACTGTGAAGCCTGTCGCTCCTACGATACCCCGTATAACTTTGTTTATATTCCTAATCCGATATATCTACATGATCTAACTAATACTAGTACGACATCTCCTAGACTAACGATATCTTCGAACTTATCGACTTATGTCGTGCTATTAATCAGCGTGTCATAGATCTATAGGTAGATCTAATCGACCTCTTTACTATACGCCGTAGCGTCTAGCGTAAGCAGGACGAGCTAGATTATATTAGCGATAGTGATACTTCCGATAACTGATCTAATTCGGGTAGCGTAGTCGAAGCGTTAGCAGGCCGACAGCTTTAGATAGTTTTTAATGATATAGACTTACACTTCATGAAATCTTATTTACGTTACGTCTTCCTGTTATTAACTGAAGTTAACTATAATAATAGCGTATATAAGCTCTTAAAGTAAGAGTAGAGTAATAAGCGAAGAGTCGGCGCTAGAGATAAGACCCTAGATAAGTAAGCGGACTATGCTCTTAGCTACTATAAGAGAGTGTTTACTCGGGGGCTATTAACTAGATACGCTTAGAGTACCGGCCTTTAACCTTAGCAATGTTATGTAGTAGAGCCTCGTTCTCCTCGTACCTCCCTTCCTTATTATCCCCTTTATTACTTAAACTATAGGTAGCGATATCCCTAAAGTTATCGCTTATGCCGTCTACATCGCTATTATTATCGTCGTTAACACTAGCGTAGTTATCTTTATTAGCTATATAGGTGTCTTAGAGCCTGCTATCTACTAGCTTCGTAATTATAATTTGTCGAATTGTCTATAGAAGTAGTCTATACTTTCGGTCCCTAATAACGTCTTTCGTAACATTAAATACACGTTCGATACTAACGCTAGCGATTAGTATCGCGAGAATATTACGAGTAACTCGAGCTAGTCGTAGGTATAAGTGCTCGTTCTCTTTCTACTACGAAAGAATGTCGAAATCTAGTGTTTCCCGTATAGGCGAAGTCCTTAGGTAATCTTCCCCTTCTATCCTCGTTATATAGACCTTAATTTATCCCTAGGAGAGGGCGTTATCTTAGCTAGATATTATAGATATAAAGCTTACTACATTGTTTAATAAGGTAGGATTCTTAAACTAGTAGGTAATAGACGGGACTAGTAGAGAGAGCAGAAGAGTAGTATTAGGATAACTATTATTATCGTAGCGACTTAGAATATCGAGAAATTGTTTCTAGTAGAGCGACTTAAAATATAGTTCCTACGATATATGCTTTTAGTAGATTAGTCGCGTATAAAGACATTTATATAAGAGGAAGTATAGGGGGCGTACCTTATATACACTTAACTTCTACATAGGATCTAAGATTATGCCGTAATTAAATAGGAAACCTTAGCCTCTACCCGTTCGCTTATAATACTTAGAAAGCTTAGCGCGACCTACTTTCGCTATATTCTAGACGACTTACGGCTAGTCTAAATTATCGTCCTCTTTCTAAGTAGATTCGACAACGTCGAGGAAGTCGAAAAGGTAATTATACATTAGCTAGACGAATTATATCAAGGGTGTATTAGATTAGCTTAGCTAGTTAGTTACTATCTTAAAATTCTTAAGCATTCGAACGACGATTCTTAGGTATAACTACTCGGCGTAGCTAAGGCGAAGGCGTTTTATGTCTACGTAATCTATAGAAGCTATGTCTTAATTAGCTGCTGTTTTATTAGCACGGGGCTTTTACGTAGTCGTAATCTCTGTATTAAGCTATTTGTCGATGATCGGTAATAGTTTAATAGCTCGCTTATATATATTATACGTCGAATTCTAGCGGGTGCGAACATCCCGAATAACTGCGAGTCGTTTACGAGGAGAGAGATATACTTAAAGGGATTTAAATTGTTAGTAGCGTTAAGGGGACCGGTCGATTATAATACAAATCGCGTGGAGCTTTAAAATAGGTTAGAAAACTATGAGAAAACGCTATGAGAAATATAACTTACTTTTCGTAGGGAATTAGGCACTAACAAGGTTATTCGGATGTTACGGAGATAACGCTTCTTAAGCTTATCTACTTTCTCGTTATCTTCGGTAGTTTCTAGCTACAGGGCTCGAATAATATCTTATACTACAAGATTAATAACGTGCGCGAGACAAGGGATTAAGTTCTTAACCGAAGACTATTATACACCCTTTTTATAGAGGCCTTATTATACTTCGGACCGTAATATATTATTGTTGCTCGCGTTATCTACTATAATAGCGAGAAGGCGTGCCTCGAGTTTTCTTTTATAGAGTACTCTAAGTAACTCCGTGCTAAGTATAGCTCTAGTATGCCGTCTACTAATTAGTACAAAATCGAGTAGGTACTCACGTATTTACTAATTGTCGTTAATGTAGTGTGCCTTTATAGTAATAAAGCTTAGATGATTGTTTACTAACTAACCGTCTAATATAATTAAGACTTTCGTCTCTTTACTAAGATCGGCAAGGAGGTAAGAATAGATATTTTCGTAGTGCTCTTTTAGTAGCCTAAGAGACCGCGTCCGGCCTAGAACATTAGTATCCGGTCGAAGGAAGTATATAAATCTTAAGAAAGTAGGATAGGCGACTATTCGGAATAACTAATTATAATTAATAAGGACCCTAATAAGCTCTTTCTCGAATTATTCAGGTATAAAGTGTAGTATACGCGATAACGAGGTAGTCGCGATCGATTTTAACTAGGTTAGGGCTATTTAAGCTTAGGACCGCTTATAACTAAGAGATTTAGTAGTCTAGTAAGACTTATACTCGAGATGTTTTCGCATGTGTTTATTACTAATCTAATTAACTAATAGGTGCTATAGAGCTCGACTATAGCGAAGGTAGTATACGAGAGGCGCGCTATCGCTAAGCTTAGTACTCTTATTAAAGTCGGCCTAGATTAACCCGTAGTAGTTAGAAGAATTCTAGGGTAGTACTTTAGAAGACTTAAGTCTACTTAGTGTTAAAGGCTACTATATTTTCTAAGCTTATATAGCTAGCTATTCGTCATCTAGAATTTTGCTATTATAGGGCAGATAGTAGACGAGTTCGAAGAGTTTACGGATAATAGAAGTAGAAGATTATGTCTAGCACTAGACACGAAACTCTTAAAGCTCGTTAAAGAGAGATATTTATAGTATAGTAGCATCCGAGAGCGCTTATAATTAAGGATCGATAGAGGCTACGTTAAAGAAAGATATTTCCCTTATTTAGATATAGTATAATGCCTAGCTATATTAGAAGGGGTAGAAGACTATAAGAATACGCTATAAGAATCTATTCGCCGCGTTTAATTTTATAGGTTATAATAGCATAAAAGAGAGAGCTACTACTACCTTTATCTAATTTCCCTAACTTAGTGCTAATCTATTTATCCTTATCTATATTATCCTCGCTACTACTATCCTCGCTCTTACTCTAGTTACCCTTACTCTCTTTATTATTACTACCCTCCTCTATTACTTTATTATTATTACCCTTATCCTCTTTATCCTCTTCGTCCTCTTTATTAGAATTATCGAAGTCTCTAGTAGCGACAACCTCGCGGTATATTTTAGCTACTTCCTTAGTCTTATATTTATCGGGTACCTTATCGAGGAGGTCCTTAATCTTAGAGTTATTCTCGACTTCTTCTTCGACTTTGTTATTACTATATTTAACATAGTAGCTATTAGATTCGAGTAAAATATCGTCGTTCTTATACTAGAACTTAGGTTTAGGAGTAGGTTCGCGTTCGCTTTAATAGATTAGCAATTAACTATAAGAAGTAGCTATAAGAAACAATATACGCCTAATTATCCGCCTATACTACTTAGAGTTTAGCTAGTGTTATATCGTTAACAAATTTTATAAACTTAGCTTCGTTGTTATCGTTATAGTCTCTATTATTATATAGCGAATTAACGCTATTATAGAAGATCTTACGAGACTACTTCTCGATTATTCCCCTAGTGCCGAGAAGTTATCTTACTTAGTAGTTCGGGAAAACATTATACTAGTCGTAGGGCACCTTCTTTATATAATCGGCGAGGAGTTGCTTATAGCGAAGGAGAGCATCAGCTTTACGGATTTTGCTCTATTTCTGATGGATTAGTGTGACCGTTGGGTCGGGGTTAAGGGGTCGTACTAAACCTAAAAGAGTTATATTACCCTATTGTTTTTTCGTGGGTTTTTCGTGTTAAAACGCGATTTCTCGTATTAAATGAATTATTATCTTAATAAAAATTATATCATTAGAATCCCTATAAAATTCTCTATATTTTATATATATAAATTGATTACGTAATATGATTCTCTGATTTTTAAACTAGGTTCAAAAACTTTGATAGCTATTTCAAAAATACTAGAGTTATATTACGTAAGCATGCTATATATTATTAAATGCGCGTTTTTTTATAGATTATTTTAGACAATCCAATTTTAAAAAAAAATTCATTTTGAAAGAGTTATTATAGAAAAAGAGCAAAAATCCCGCAAAAATTTCAGATTTTGAAGTTCCTGACCTCAACCTAATAGTTACACTATAATAGATAGACATAAACTTGTCCTCTATCCATTCCTCTGTGTAAAATTAGTAAAAATACCGTGAGAATGTGCTATAAGAAATATACTACTCTACTAGGTATAATAGCGAGTCTCTACTATCTTCTCGTATACTATATTAAACGTAGCTTTCTTCTCCTTATCGGACTTTACTTAATAGTTCTCGGAGCTCTTAAGTTTCGCCTTAAGCGTACGTTTAGCGGAGTAATTAGTATTACCGATAGTAGTAAGAGCTTTCTCCTCTATACTAGCTTATATAGCGCGATCTCTTTACTAAATAGCTCGCTAGGTATTACTAAGCTATACTTTCTACTATAGAATTCTAAGGGAGTAGCTATAGTAAGGAGTTCCCTAAAAGCGATTCTTAATCTAGTACTTAATCTTATTAGCCTCGGAATTAAAACCCTATAGTCTAATTAGTATTTAACTATAAGAAGTAGCTATAAGAATTACTCCTATTATAGAGAGGACTACTTCCTCTTCCTTAGTTATTTCTTCTTCCTTAATTACTAGGGTATCGGTTATCTTATCCTTAATAATAATAGATCGCTCTTCTTTAGGATTAGTAGATATTATAGATTAAGAATTAGTAGTAATTTATAAGTAAAGGTAAGATATCGAGTATAAAGTAGATCGAGATATAAGATATAAGGTTTATAAGGAGGAAGTTAAGAGATAAGAGATTAGGATTACTTATATATATAGAAATAGAGTAGCTAGGAATACGAGCGTTAATAAGCATTTATCCTATTATTATACTAATATAAAGTCGTTAAGATTGTTAATATAAAGTCGTTATAGTAGATAATAACAATAGGAAATTTATATTCTATATACTATTATAAATTCTATAATAAGGCTTAATATCTTATCTTTAGTATTTTCTCCTTGCTTCTCTCTACCTTTATAAATAAATTCTAATAATTAATTCGACAAATTTACGTAGTTATAGCTCGTAAAAAGCAAGTAACGACTATAAGGAAGGCGACTTTAAAGCTAAGGAAATAAGGCGCTAAGATAATAACTACCGGTAAAATACCCGCTAGTTACGCTATAAAATTTAGACTAGTAATAACTAGACAAATTCGCCGGCTAAAGGCTAACAGGTTTAAGCCTAGTAGTTAGTTTCTTATAGCTAATTCTCATAGTATTATACCTAATATAGTATAGCCGTTACTCTCCGAGATATTCGTCGCTACTAGAAGTTAATCGACTTCCTTATCTAAAAGCTCCCCTTCTCCTACATTATTCGCGAGATCGCGTAAGATATTAAGTCCGCGCTTATAATTAGAGATTTTCGCTTCTAGCTAGATACTATTAAGTATCTCTAGGAAGCGACTAAAGTAATACTAGTAGGATATTTCGAAGGTATATTAATTATGTATTTAGAATATATAATTCTAAGTACTAATAACTATAGTAGACTACTGCCTTAACGCTATCTATGCTAAGCGTATTACTATATTCGCTAAAGACTCTACGCTAGTGTAACTATTAGGGCGTACCTAGTACTCTCCGGGTCTATCCCTACACCGGGGTTTAGGTCGGCTTTTAGCCGGCGCGGTACCGCTAAGCCTTTTATAGCCCTGTGCTAGCACCGCACCGTAGCCGTAATAGCACTATACTAGCGCTAGGTGCGGGTCGAGTCGCGCTCTTTCTAGACGTAGTGTAGTGCTAGGTTAGGTCGGTAGATAAGTAGTACGGTGCTATTAAGTCCTTAGCGCGCCCGCACTAGCACCGCACCGGGGTCTATATTCTCACAGTGGATTCTTATAGCAAGTGCCGCGTCCTGCGACTCTTATCACTTTTCCGCTCTAAACGCTTAAAGTTACGGTAGTTAAAGGATACTAGAGAGAAGCAAAAGTCATTAATTATTAACCCTTATGTATAATTACGACCTGATGGTAATTTGCAGAAGATTATCCTAATTAACATCTTATAACTATAGTAGACTACTGCCTTAACGCTATCTATGCTAAGCGTGTTACTATATTCGCTAAAGACTCTACGCTTACTAGGAAATACTACGACAAGTACCGCCTGCTTAATTTTTCTAACTAGTGAGAGCTCTCCTCTATAAAGCTATAAGAAAGGACTATAAGAAATAGGCAGATGTAATTTTACATAGAATAGAGTATTAAATTTCTTCTCTAAGCCGCTACTATAGACCTCGTATATTACTACGATATAGTGGAGTCGTCTTAAAGCCTAGCCCTCGCGTAGTGCTTTAGTATAGTCCGACCCCGGTGCTAGCGTAAGTACTAACGTGTTTCGGCGTAGTGCCTATAGTAGAGCGGTGCTAGTATTACGTAACCACGGTGCGGTGCTAGTGCTTATGTAGCTTAGAGCGGTGCTAGTGCTAGTGCTATTACGGATGACCCTAGTGCTAACCCTATGCGGCTAAGGCGCGGGGCTGTTAATACGGGGTCGGCCCCTGCACTAGTACTAGGGGCAGCCTTAGGCCGCCCTAACCCCGCCCTAACGGTTACACTACTCTACGCTTACTAGGAAATACTACGATAAGTACTACCCGCTTAATTTTTCTAACTAGTAAGAGCTCTCCTCTATAAAGCCGTAAGAAAGAACTATAAGAAATAGGTAGATGTAATTTTACATAGAATAGAGTATTAAATTTCTTCTCTAAGCCGCTACTATAGACCTCGTATATTACTACGATATAGTAGAGTCGTCTTAAAGCCTAGCCCTCGCGTAGTGCTTTAGTATAGTCCGACCCTAGTACTAGTATAAGTACTAACGTGTTTCGGCGTAGTGCCTATAGTAGAGTAGTGCTAGTATTACGTGACTACGGTACGGTGCTAGTGCTTATGTAGCTTAGAGTAGTGCTAGTGCTAGTGCTATTACGGATAACCCTAGTGCTAACTCTATGCGGCTAAGGCGCGGGGCTATTAATACAGGGTCGGCCCCTGCACTAGTACTAGAGGCGGCCTTAGGCCGCCCTAACCCCGCTCTAACGGTTACACTACTTAAGACTAGTAGGCGCTCTAGTAGGTACTACTATAGAGCTCTACTAGGACCCTAAAGAGATACTATAGAGTATAATTTATATACTACTACTCTATTACTCTACGCTAGGTAGTATAGAGTTAAAGCTAAAAGATCTAGAAGAATATTAAGCGAAGATAATTACTAAGTTTAGATACTTCTACTAGAGCCTAGAGATAGCCTTCTTAGTAAAGCTAGATTACTTTACTTACTCGCCCTTATATAAGGTAAACTAGATTACCTACTTAATCTAGTTTCTTAGTAATAGGCTTAAGGAGTCCTAGGATCGAAAGTATACTCTTAATAGTATAAACTAGGCTTCCTTAATATATTAGAGGACCTTCCTTAACTTCCTTAAGGACATAGTTAAGGACCTAGTTAATCGATATATAAACGCTATAATCGAATACTATAGTACTCGTTAGAATTAAGGAGAGTTAGCCTTAGTGTAACTATTAGGGCGGGGTTAGGGCAGCCTAAGGCCGCCTCTAGTACTAGTACAGGGGCCGACTCTATGTTAATAGCTCCGCGCCTTAGCCGCATAGGGTTAGCACTAGAGTTATCCGTAATAGCACTAGCACTAGCACTACTCTAAGCTACATAAGCACTAGCACTATACCGTAGTCACGTAATACTAGCACTACTCTACTATAGGCACTACGCTAAAACACGTTAGTACTTACGCTAGCACCGGGGTCGGACTATACTAAAGTACTACGTAAGGGCTAGGCTTTAAGACGACTCTACTATATCGTAGTAATATACGAGGTCTATAGTAGCGGCTTAGAGAAGAAATTTAATACTCTATTCTATGTAAAATTATATCTACCTATTTCTTATAGTCCTTTCTTATAGCTTTATAGAGGAGAGCTCTTACTAGTTAGAAAAATTAAGTAGGCGGTACTTATCGTAGTATTTCCTAGTAAGCGTAGAGTCTTTAGCGAATATAGTAATACGCTTAGCATAGATAGCGTTAAGGCAGTAGTCTACTATAGTTATTAGTACTTAGAATTATATATTCTAAATATATAATTAATATACCTTCGAAATATCCTACTAGCATTACCTTAGTCGCTTTCTAGAGATACTTAATAGTATCTAGCTAGAAGCGAAAATCTCTAATTATAAGCGCGGACTTAATATCTTACGCGATCTCGTGAATAACGTAAGAGAAGGAGAGCTTTTAGATAAGGAAGTTAGTCGACTTCTAGTAGCGACGAATATCTCGGAGAGCAATAGCTATACTATATTAGGTATAATACTATGAGAATTAGCTATAAGAAACTAACTGCTAGGCTTAAACCTGTTAGCCTTTAGCCGGCGAATTTGTCTAGTTGTTACTAGTCTAAATTTTATAGTACGACCGGCGGGTATTTTACTAGTAGTTATCGTCTTAGCGCCTTACTTCCTTAGCTTTAAAGTCGCCTTCCTTATAGTCGTTGCTTGCTTTTTACGAGCTATAACTACGTAAATTTGTCGAATTGATTATTAGAATTTGTTTATAAAGGTAGAGAAGAGTAAGGAGAAAATACTAAGGATAAGATATTAAGCCTTATTATAGAATTTATAATAGTATATAGAATATGAATTTCCTATTGTTATTATCTACTATAATAACTTTATATTAATAATCTTAACGACTTTATATTAGTATAATAATAGGATAAATGCTTATTAATACTTGTATTCCTAGCTACTCTATTTCTATATATATAAGTAATCCTAATCCCTTATCTCTTAACTTTCTCCTTGTAAATCTTATATCTTATATCTCGATCTACTTTATACTCGATATCTTACCTTTACTTATAAATTACTACTAATTCTTAATCTATAATATCTACTAATCCTAAAGAAGAGCGATCTATTATTATTAAGGATAAGATAACTAATACCCTAGTAATTAAGGAAGAAAAAATAACTAAGGAAGAAGAAGTAGTCCTCTCTATAATAGGAGTAATTCTTATAGCTACTTCTTATAGTTAAATACTAATTAGATTATAGGGTTTTAATTCTAAGGCTAATAAGATTAAGTACTAGATTAAGAATCGCTCTTAGGGAACTTCTCGCTATAGCCGCCCTCTTAGAATTCTATAGTAGAAAGTATAGCTTAGTAATACCTAGCGAGCTATTTAGTAAAGAGATCGCGCTATATAAGCTAGTATAGAGGAGAAAGCCCTTACTACTATCGGTAATACTAATTACTCCGCTAAACGTACGCTTAAGGCGAAACTTAAGAGCTCCGAGGACTATTAAGTAAAGTCCGATAAGGAGAAGAAAGCTACGTTTAATATAGCATACAAGAAGATAGCAGAGACTCGCTATTATACCTAGTAGAGTAGTATGTTTCTTATAGCACATTCTCACGGTATTTTTACTAATTTTATATAGAGGAATAGATAGAGGATAAGTTTATGTCTATCTATTAGAAATAGAGTAAAATCCGTAAAGCTAATGCTCTCCTTTGCTATAAGTAACTCCTCGCTAATTATATAAAGAAGGCGCCCCGCGACTAGTATAATGTTTTCCCGAACTACTAAGTAAGACGACTTCTTAGTACTAGGGGAATAATCGAGAAGTAGTCTCGTAAGATCTTCTATAATAGCGTTAATTCGCTATATAATAATAGAGACTATAACGATAATAACGAAGCCGAGTTTATAAAATTTGTTAATGATATAACACTAGCTAAACTCTAAGTAGTATAGGCAGATAATTAGGCGTATATTATTTCTTATAGCTACTTCTTATAGTTAATTACTAATCTATTAAAGCGAATACGAACCTACTCCTAAACCTAAGTTCTAGTATAAGGACGACGATATTTTACTCGAATCTAATAGCTACTATGTTAAATATAGTAATAACGAAGTCGAAGAAGAAGTCGAGAATAACTCTAAGATTAAGGACCTCCTCGATAAGGTACCTAACGAATATAAGACTAAGGAAGTAGCTAAAATATACCGCGAGGTTATCGCTACTAGAGACTTTAATAATTCTAATAAAGAGAACGAAGAAGATAAAGAGGATAAGGGTAATAATAATAAAGCGATAGAGGAGGGTAGTAATAATAAGGAGAGTAAAGGCGACTAGGGTAAGGGCGAGGATAGTAGTAGCGAGGATAATATAGATAAGGATAAATAGATTAGCACTAAGTTAGGGAAATTAGATAGGGGTAGTAGTAGCTCTCTCTTTTATGCTATTATAACCTATAAAATTAAACGCGGCGAATAGATTCTTATAGTGTATTCTTATAGTCTTCTACCCCTTCTAATATAGCTAGGCATTATACTATATCTAAATAAGGGAAATATCTTTCTTTAACGTAGCCTCTATCGATCCTTAATTATAAGCGCTCTCGGATGCTACTATACTATAAATATCTCTCCCTAACGAGCTTTAAGAGTTTCGTGTCTAGTACTAGATATAATCTTCTACCTCTATTATCCGTAAACCTTTCGAACTCGTCTACTATCCGCCCTATAATAGTAAAATTCTAGATAACGAATAGCTAGCTATATAAGCTTAGAAAACATGGTAGCCTTTAACACTAAGTAGACTTAAGTCTTCTAAAGTACTACCCTAGAATTCTTCTAACTACCGCGGGTTAATCTAGGCTAACTTTAACGAGGGTACTAAGCTTAGCGATAGCGCGCCTCTCGTGTATTATCTTTACTATAGTCGAGCTCTATAGCACCTATCAGTTAATTAGATTAGCAATAAACACATGCGAAAACATCTCGAGCGTAAGTCTTACTAGACTACTAAATCTCCTAGTTATAAGTAGTCCTAAGCTTAAATAGCCCTAACCTAGTTAAAATCGATCGCGACTACCTCGTTATCGCGTATACTACACTTTATACCTAAACAATTCGAGAAAGAGCTTATTAGGGTCCTTATTAATTGTAATTAGTTATTCCGAATAGTCGCCTATCCTACCTTCTTAAGATTTATATACTTCCTTCGACCGGATACTAATGTTCTAGGCTAGACGTAGTCTCTTAGGCTACTAAAAGAGCACTACGAAAATATCTATTCTTACCTCCTTACCGATCTTAGTAAAAAGACGAAAGTCTTAATTACATTAGATAGTTAGTCGGCAAATAATCATCTAAGCTTTATTGCTATAAAGGCACACTATATTAACGACAATTAGTAAATACGTAAGTGCCTACTCGATTTCGTACTAATTAGCGGACGGTATACTAGAGCTACGCTCGGCACGGAGTTACTTAGAGTACTCTATAAAAGAAAACTCGAGGTACGCCTTCTCGCTATTATAGTAGATAACGCGAGCAATAATAATACGTTACGGTCTAAAGTATAATAAGGCCTCCATAAAAAGAGTATATAATAGTCTTTAGTTAAGAACTTAATTCCTTGTCTCGCGCACGTTATTAATCTTATAGTATAAGATATTATTCGAGCCTTATAGCTAGAAACCACCGAAGATAACGAGAAAGCGGATAAGCTTAAGAAGCGTTATCTCCGTAACATCTAAATAACCTTGTCGGTGCCTAATTCCCTACGAAAGGTAAGTTATATTTCTTATAGCGTTTTCTCACAGTTTTCTAACCTATTTTAAAGCTCCGCGCGATTTGTATTATAATGGACCGGTCCCCTTAACGCTAGTAACAATTTAAATCCCTTTAAGTATATCTCCCTCCTCGTAAACGACTCGTAGTCGTTCGGGATGTTCGTACCTGCTAGAATTCGACGTATAATATATATAAGCGAGCTATTAAACTATCACCGATTATCGACAAATAGCTTAATGCAGAGATTACGACTACGTAAAAGCCCCGTGCTAATAAAATAGCAGCTAATTAAGACACGGCTTCTATAGATTACGTAGACATAAAACGCCTCTGCCTTAGCTACGCCGAGTAGTTATACCTAAGAATCGTTGTTCGAATACTTAAGAATTTTAAGATAGCAACTAACTAGCTAAGCTAATCTAACATACCCTTAATATAATTCGTCTAGCTAATATATAATCGCCTTTTCGACTTCTTCGACATTGTCGAATCTACTTAGGAAGAGGACGACAATTTAGACTAGCTATAAGTCGTCTAGAATATAGCGAAAGTAGGTCGCGCTAAGCTTTCTAAGTATTATAAGCGAACGGGTAGAGGCTAAGGTTTCCTATTTAATTACGGCATAATCTTAGATCCTACGTAGAAGTTAAGTATATATAAGGTATGCCCCCTATACTTCCTCTTATATAAATGTCTTTATACGCGACTAATCTACTAAAAGTATACGTCGTAGGAACCATATTTTAAGTTACTCTACTAGAAACAATTTCTCGACTATCTAAGTCGCTACGATGATAATAGTTATCCTAATACTACTCTTCCGCCCCCTCTACTAGTCCCGTCTATTACCTACTAGTTTAAGAATCCTACCTTATCGAACAATATAGTAAGCTTTATATCTATAACATCTAGCTAAGATAACGCCCTCTCCTAGGGATAAATTAAGGTCTATATAACGAGGATAGAAGGGGAAGATTACCTAAGGACTCCGCCTATACGGGAAACACTAGATTTCGACATTCTTTCGTAGTAGAAAGAGAACAAGCACTTATACCTACGACTAGCTCGAGTTACTCGTAATATTCTCGCGATACTAATCGCCGGCGTTAGTGTCGAACGTATATTTAATGTTACGAAAGACATTATTAGGGACTAAAGGTATAGACTACTTCTATAGATAATTCGACAAATTATAATTACGAAGCTAGTAGATAGTAGGCTCTAAGACACCTATACGGCTAATAAAGACAACTACGCTAGTATTAACGACGATAATAATAGCGATATAGACGGCATAAGCGATAACTTTAGGGATATCGCTACCTATAGTTTAAGCGATAAAGGGGATAATAAGGAAAGGAGGCACGAGGAGAACGAGGCTCTACTATATAATATTACTAAGGTTAAAGGCCGGTACTCTAAGCGCATCCGGTTAATAGCCCCCGAGTAAATACTCTCTTATAGCAGCTAAGAGCATAGTCCGCTTACTTATCTAGGGTCTTATCTCTAGCGCTAACTCTTCGCTTATTACTCCGCTCTTACTTTAAGAGCTTATATACGCTATTGTTACGGTTAACTTCAGTTAATAACAGGAAGACGTAACGTAAATGAGATTTTATGAAGTGTAAGTCTATATCATTAAAAACCATCTAAAGCCATCGGCCTACCGACGCTTCGACTACGCTACTCGAATTAGATTAGTTATCGGAAGTATTACTATCGCTAACATAATCTAGCTCGTCCTACTTACGCTAGACGCTACAGCGCATAGTAAAGAGGTCGATTAGATCTGCCTATAGATCTATGACACGCTGATTAATAGCACGACATAAGTCGATAAGTTCGAAGATATCGTCGGTCTAGGAGATATCGTACTAGTATTAGTTAGATTATATAGACATATTAGATTAGGAATATAAACAAAGTTACACGGGGTATCGTAGGAGCGACAGGCTTCACAGCGTAGTACTAAGCCTCTATCGTCATCGTAGATACAAGCGGTTTATCTTAACTAAGTTTTGTCTAGGTCGAGATATATAAGAGTCGTGCGGCGGATATAGGCTTTACACTAACGTAAGTATAAGGGCCTAGCGCAGTCGCTAGGAGTTATTCTATAAGGCTAGGAAGGGATTAGATCTACTAGGTCGGGGTAGAGTTAAGCGTAAGAGGCTATCGTAACGACGAGAAAGAGAGGTTTAAGAGGAAGAAGAAGGAATAGCGACGAAAAGGTATATATATCTAGCGTCACCTATTATAAGAACAACAATATAGATAATAGCTATTATCTGTTATGAAAAAACGACAATACTAACAATAGCTATTATCGAACAATAGCTATTATCATGCTAAGGGATATAAGTAGATTATTAGCCTAGTTACTTCTTTCTCTCCTTAGGAATATTTAAACAACTATCTAGTATGCCTTTACATCGCTATAGCATAGTTTATACTAATAGTAGCTAGAATTCAATTAAATCTACTGCTATGTCTACTATTCCCCCCTCTGTTATTCGTCTAGCTAATCTTCCTTACTATAACTTTATCGACGACCTTTAGGCAGAGATTAAGGGTATAGACGGCCTTATACGTACTATCAACTAGGAATCTAATAGCATTAAGGTAATCCGTAACTATACTATAAGTTAGTAGGAAGGCTTATCTACCTAGAACTAACTATTATTAGTCTTATGCTCTACTCTATAGCTTTAGTACTCCGGTTTTCTAGTTAAGGGTTGTAATTTATATAAGGGTAGCCTCGCTAGGGAGGGAATGTCCTCTAGATAAATCAGATGATAAGATAATAAGGTTTTAGTTTTAGGTAGTATACGGCTTACTAGCCTTATACGCGATATAGGCTCGTAGGGGTTATATAGATAATGTTAATTAAGATGATCTTCTGTAAATTACTATTAGGTCGTAATTATATATAAGGGTTAATAATTAATGACTTTTGCTTCTCTCTAGTATCCTTTAACTACCGTGACTTTAAGCGTTTAGAGCGGAAAAGTGACAAGAGTCGTAGGACGCGGCACTTACTATAAGAATCTACTATAAGAATATAGACCCCGGTGCGGTGCTAGTATAGGCGCGCTAAGGACTTAATAGTACTACACTACTTATCTGCCGACCTAACCTAGCACTATACTACGTCTAGAAAGAGCGCGACTCGACTCGCACCTAGCGCTAGTGTAGTGCTATTACAGCTACGGTGTAGTACTAGTATAGGGCTATAAAAGGCTTAGCGGTACTACGCCGGCTAAAAGCCGACCTAAACCCCAGTGCGGGGATAGACCCGGAGAGTACTAGGTACGCCCCAATAGTTACACTAGTTAGCCTAGAAGTTCGCTAACTAACTAGCTACCCTTAAAGACTAAGTTAATCTCTATTATAGTAAAGAGTACCTAGCCTAACACTTTTTAGCTAAGCTCTATACTAGTCTCTAGAACTAGATCCTTTAGGCCCCTCTAATTCTAGAAATATAAGAAGAGCTAGTTATATATACTACTATATACGAGGGCCTTTTAAAGTCTTTAGATAAGAAGACAAGGGAAATATAGAAGTATTATAGAGACTCTATAGAGGGTATTTATATAGCTCTAGGGGGCAAGTATAGTAAATAGGATAACTACGCTAGCTTTAGCTATATATAAGTATATTATAACTATAGGGTATCTAGAGAATATAATTAGAGCCCCCTAGAGAGAAGACTAGAATCGAGGAGACTAGTACTAGACTAGGTCTAGTACTATAACTATAGTAAGTAAGGCCACTTTTCTACCTCGTATACGTAGCTATATAAGCTAGGCTAGGAACCTATAATATACATAGTAGAAGTAAGTAAATATTCTCTCCTATCTAACTAACTCCCTAAGGATATATTAGATAACCCTAAATAGGACTATAAGAGGCCTATAGTCCTTCTAGTACGAACCTATAAAGAGATAGTATATACACTAGATAGTAAGGTTAGTATATTAATACTCTTAGACAATAGATCTAATATTAATATAATCGATCTTACCTTTACTCTTAAGTATAACTTAAAGTATATTAATACTAAGCTCCTATAGGTTAATAGCTTCTAGGTAGTGTGACTGTTAGGTCGGGGTTAAGGGGTCGTACTAAACCTAAAAGAGTTATATTACCCTATTGTTTTTTCGTGGGTTTTTCGTGTTAAAACGCGATTTCTCGTATTAAATGAATTATTATCTTAATAAAAATTATATCATTAGAATCCCTATCAAATTCTCTATATTTTATATATATAAATTGATTACGTAATATGATTCTCTGATTTTTAAACTAGGTTCAAAAACTTTGATAGCTATTTCAAAAATACTAGAGTTATATTACGTAAGCATGCTATATATTATTAAATGCGCGTTTTTTTATAGATTATTTTAGACAATCCAATTTTAAAAAAAAATTCATTTTGAAAGAGTTATTATAGAAAAAGAGCAAAAATCCCGCAAAAATTTCAGATTTTAAAGTTCCTGACCTTAACCTAATAGTCACACTACTAAGTTCTATAGCACTAGGTTATTAATTAGGTAGTAAGCCTACCTTATCTTCTTATAATAGAAGTATGCCTTACTAGGCGCGCTATTATAAGTAGTGTCTACCTACATTAGTATACTATAGCCTTACTATATAGGTGCTATAGACTTACTAACGAGGTTGTCTTTAACTACGTAAGTATAGCGCTTATAAGAGTAAACATAAGAATCGGAGCTAGCTATAACTAAAGATATCTAATTAATAAAACGAAGATATTTAATAAAGTAGTAAGCTAGATAGTAGTAAGAAAAGTAAGCGCTAAGAGGTTTAATAAAGAAAGAGAAGTATAGAGTATAAGGATAATATATAAGTCGACAACAAAGAATATATTAATAAAGTAAGTAGCGAGTTAAAGTTTTAGAAGTATCGTCGCTATAGAAGTTATTATTATAGAGGTCGAAATGTAGTTATATATATACTAATTACTAGTGCACTAGAGCTATATAGCTACTATATAGATACTAAATAAACGCTAGTATATATCGTAAACTAGTAGTAAGGCTAGCACTAGTTTAAGGTAAAGCTACTAATAAAGGACTATAGCCTTATAGGTAATAAGGTTACTAAGGACAAATATAGGATAGAATAAACAAAGAAATAACATAGACTAAGTATTCCCCTAGTTAATAAAGAGAATACTTACTACCTTTATAGTTACGATTATTAAATATAGTAAAGAATAGCTTAAGAGACAGATAGCTACTAAGAGTAGTAGCTATAAAGGGGGGGATAGTTATAAGGGGAAGCTTAGTTCTATAGAGCTAGGATAGTCCCGTTACGTAATATAGGCCCTCTATAGTATATCTATATAGCCTCTAGCTGTTTTAAACGAAGGTAGCTATTAGTTTATTAACCTATCTAGCCTATAGATAGCTTAGCTCTATACGTTACTATATACTACCATTATAATAGAGACCCTTTATAGTAGTATTACTAATACTTAAATCTCTTAATAATTATAAGTAACTCTTAATTATATATCTTATAATTCTACTCTACTAGTAGATACTTATAAGATAGAAAAGTAATAGAGTACTACTCCTTATACTTACTCTTATTAAAGAGCTATAATAGTATACTACTATATATATATTTTAATATATTAGTTTCTATATAGAGTTCCGCTATAGAATTATAGTGCCTTAGTACTAGAGCCTTTATAAAGGCCTTATAGACTTTCTTAAAGGCCTTAGTCTAAGCCTCTCCTTAGCGCTATAGTATAGTTTACTTTCTCTTCTTTACTCCTTTAAATAGTAATATTAGTAGTACTACTATTATAGAATATCCTTTAATAAACTACTAGTAAAAGTTTACGAAACCTAGGAACTACTAGACATTATAGTAATTCTTAGGTAGAGGCTAGTCTATAATTATAGAGACTCTATAGGGATCTATTAATATACCTATAGTGCCGATAATAAATCCTAAGAACTGAGTTCTTAGGATTTATTAATAGAGTTCTTAGAACTCTACCTTAGTCTAGAAAAATATACACTTCTTTAGGTTTATATATAACATAAATAAGTATAATCTCTTAAGTACCTTCTATAGGTGCTCTATATACTCTTTTACTAATATACTATAGATAAGGACGTTATTAAGATAGATAATATAGTAGACATTAATAAGCTCTACTAAAGCTCTATTAATATAGACTTAGAACATAGTAGATATATTAGTTAATCTAAATAGTATAACTATATATTTAAAGTAGCTATATCTTATCTAGAACGCTATCTTCTACTAATTACTCTCCTTTATTAAAATATAGTAATATATGTCCTTTATATTAATCTTTAAGTATACTACTACTTCCTCGAGCTAATTAAGAGTCTTACTAATAAAGAGGAGAGAGTAGTAGTTCTTAATAGTAATTATGTTTAGGCTATAGTAATCTATATATAGTCTAAGTGTTCTATTCTTCTTTAGCATAAATAGAATTAGTATACTAGCTAGACTCTCTAAATATTAGATCTAGCTCTTCTCTAGGGACTTCTTTAGGTACTCCCTTAGTTCTACTAGCTCTATAGTAGAGAGGTTATAAAGAGGTTAGAAGAGAGGTTCCTTACTCTCTTAGAGATTAATTAGATAGAAAACATTCTTAGTAGACCTTATCTTAGTAGAGTTAATATTAAATATATCCTTAAAGTCTAAGATATATATAGGTAGTAAGTTAAGAGAGTTCTATAGAGGCTCTATAGAGACTCTAGCTACTCTATAAGAGGAAGCTCGGTCCTATGGAGCTAGGATAGTCCCGTTACGTAACGTAGGCCCTCTATAGTATATCCGTATAGCCTCTAGCTATTTCGAACGAAGGTAGCTATTAGTTCATTAACCTATCTAGTCTATAGATAGCTTAGCTCTATACGTTGCTATATACTACTATTATAGTTCTAATAGCTCCCTTTAGTCGTAGCCTATAGAGCTACCGACAATAAGTAATAACGATCGAGTAAATTCTACTTAACTAATAGGTCGAGTTAATAAGGCCGACGATAGCCACGAAGTCATCGAAATTCTATTAAGGCTAGAGTCTCTAATAGATAAGGATTCGCTAACACCTCTAGAGGTCGCTCTAGCTAGCGTTCTAGAGCAGTTTAGAAGTAAGATCTTCTACTATCTTAGGGAGGTCGAATCCTCTATACGAGACTCTAATTACTATAGGGACGCTAGTAAGACACTAGCTAGACCCTGTAGCCTTACTATATAGAGTGCCTTAACTCCCTCTAAGGAGATAGGCACCTATATAATACCCTTAAGACTAGTAGACGCTACTATAGAGCTCTACTAGGACCCCGAAGAGATGCTATAGAGTGCGATTTACGTACTGCTACCCTATCGCCCTACGCTAGGTAGCATAGAGTTAAAGCTAAAAGATCTAGAAGAATATCGAGCAAAGATAATCACTAAGTTTAGACACTTCCGCCGGAGCCTAGAGGTAGCCTTCTTAGTAAAGCTAGATTACTTTACTTACTCGCTCTCGCGCGAGGTGAACTAGATTACCTACTCGATCTAGTTCCTTAGCGATAGGCTTAAGGAGTCCTAGGATCGAAAGTACACTCTTAATAGTATAAACTAGGCGTTCTTAACGTATTAGGGGACTCTCCTCGACTTCCTTAAGGACGCGGTTAAGGACCTAGTTAATCGACATATAAACGCTATAATCGAATACCATAGTGCTCGTTAGAATTAAGGAGAGTTAGCCTAGAAGTTCGCTAACTAACTAGCTACTCTTAAAGACTAAGTTAACCTCTGTTATAGTAAAGAGCACCTAGCCTAACACTTTTTAGCTAAGCTCTACGCTAGTCTCCGGAACTAGATCCTTTAGGTCTCTCCGATCCTAGAAACGTAAGAAGAGCTAGTTACGTATACTACTATATACGAGGGCCTTTCGAAGTCTTTAGACAAGGAGGCAAGGGAAACGCGGAAGCGTTATAGGGACCCTATAGAGAGTATTTACGTAGCTCTAGGGGGTAAGCATAGTAAATAGGATAACTACGCTAGCTTTAGCCGTGTGTAAGTATATCGTAACTATAGGGCATCCGGGGGACGTAATTAGAGCCCTCTAGAGAGGAGGCCGGAATCGAGGAGACTAGTGCTAGACTAGGTCTAGTGCTATAACTATAGTAAGTAAGGCCACTTTTCTACCTCGTATACGTAGCTACGTAAGCTAGGCTAGGAACCTGTAACACGTATAGTAGGAGTAAGTAAACGTTCTCTCCTGTCTAACTAACTCCCCGAGAATGTGTCGAACGACTCTAAATAGGACTATAAGGGGCCTATAGTCCTCCCTAATCACGACTAGCAAGATGGAAGGTTAATTGCGTCTATTCGTTAAGATATCGAGACTTAGAAAAGAAGAAGAGAAAGCTAGTGTATAAAGTACGCGTAATATCGAGGGCGGAGCGGCCGAAAGCCCGGGCTACGACGCCGAGATCACGTGACTAAACTAAACTAGGCCCTAACTAAATCCAGTTCGTATCCATCTCGTATTACTACCCCCCCTCTTAAAGGCGTTTACCCTTAAACGCTAATGTATATTATCCGTTAATCTATTTCGGCCTCGGTTTATCCGTGTAAGAGTCTAGGTAGTCGCGTAGCACGTTAGCTACTCCTTTAAGGTTGTCGATTAGCCACTAGGTAAGATCTTCCGGATATCCCTTCTAGCTTACACGAGCGACTAGTTTACCGCGTAGCATCCGTACGTTAATTACATCGTCTACTTCGTATTCCTCTTTACCCTCGACCTCGATCGGCGGTAGCTCTTCGAAGAACTAGCTAGGTAAAGGGTTATCCGGATGTTTAGTAAGTAGGTCGGCGTAGAACACAGGGTAAATACGGCGTAAAGCGACCGGTAGATCTAGTTTATACGACAGGGGTAATCGCTTTTCGAGTACCTTATAAGGACTAACCCTCTTTAGTAATAGCTTAGGATTGCCGTATAGGTAGAGGTTCTTTGTCGACAACTACACTATGTCACTAACCTTGAATTCGATTAGTAAGCGGTGCTTATTCGCTTATTCTACTATACGTAATTAGGCGACGGTGAGGTTTTTCTTAGCGATCTCTAAACCTTCTTCTAGCTACTTAGCTAGGGCACGGATATTAGTCTTATTTAGCTTAGCTCTCGTCGATGGTACATCGGCAAGCGGCTAAAAGCTAAGTCTTAGCTTGTACCCTTTAGTGACTTCGAATAGTAATAGCTTAGTACTTTCCGATGGGTTAGTATTAGCGGAGAACTCTACTACTAGAAGGATAAGGGTCTAGTTACTAAAACGTGTAGCATAAGAGTAGATAACTCGTTCGAACTCCCGGTTTATAACCTCTAACTAGCTATCTATTTAGGGGTAGCCGGCAGTAGATAGCTTAGCTATAATCTTTAGGATCTAGTAGAACTGCTTCTACACGTCGCTAACGAACTAAGGGCTGCGGTCGGAAGTAATACTATCGGGTAACCTATATAGTTTCTACATATAAAAGAATAACAGCTTAGCGGTCTCGAATACCGAGGTACCTTCCTTTCTAGAGAAGCAGGGGATTAAGTGTCGTTCTTTGCTCAGGTAGTCGATAACACATAACACCGCGTTATAGCCGTCTACTAAGGGTAGACTAGTGACGAAGTCCATCGTAATATGCTACTAGGGCTTCTCTAGAATAGGCAGTAGTAAGAGTAGGCTAGCAGGAAGGCCGTAGCGAGCCTTTAATCGTTTATAGTCGTAGTAATAAGCAATAAACCTCTTAACGATATTATTATAACTAGGGATATAAAAGGTTGTTTTAATTATAGCTACTGTCTTAGTAGCTCCGGCGTATACGTAGTCCTTTAACGTATACACCTCCTAGATGACCTTAGTAACTATCGACATAGGCACGAATAGTCGACTAGTGTACTATAATATCCCTTTGCTAATAGTAACATCGGTCGGCGGCAGCTATTTCCTCTTTAGGAAGGCCTCTGTTATATAGTAGATACCTCGAGCGGACTCGAACTTAGTGTCTTATAGGTTAGCTTTAGCCACTTCTTCGAAAAGAGGTAAAGGCTCTTCTATAGCCGAGATAGGGGCGACATAGGCCGGCTCGCGAGGCGAAATAGGCGTCTATTTTAGTGACAAACTAAGTATTAAAATGGACTACGAAATAGGCGGCGAACTAGGTCCTAGTTCGGTAGCTAAACTAGACTACGAACTAGATCGCGAACTAGATTACGAACTAGACTTTAGTTTAGCTCGGAGTAGTGATCTAGTTCGGATACGACCTAGACTTAGTTCATCGATAATGCGCGGATCGAGCACCTTGTATAGTAGAAGCGTCTAGCGTAGATTAGGGTCTTCCTTTAAGCGTAGTATATCTCCGTTCCTTCTAGTAAGTGCGTCCGCTTTGCTATTAGCGGCGCTAGGTCGGTATATGATCTTAAAGTTAAATTACGCAAGGTAGAGGGCCTAGCGTACTTAACGGCGTAAAAGCTTTTAAGTCCTTATAAAATGCATAAGGGATTAGTAATCGGTGAGGACGTAGATAGCCTTATCGGATTAAGTGCTTATAAGCTCAGGGGTCCACTCCTTAAAGGCTTAGACGATAGCTAGTAGCTCTTTATTATAGATAGCGTAGTTGCGTTTAGCTTTACTTATAGACTTACTAAAAAAGGCGACGGACTAGAGGACGTCGTGCTCGTCGTACTACGACAGGATCCTAGCGGTAGTAGTATCGGAAGCATTAGTCTCGACGACTATCTACTTTAAGCGATCGAAGTGCACGAGGATAGGTACGCTCGTAACAGCGTACTTTATGCAGTTAAATGCGGTAGTACATTTATCGTTCTAGAGTAATACGTCCTTCTTAAGTAAGTTATTTAGAGGCTTAGCGATAGTACTAAAACCCTTAATAAAGCGGCAGTAGTAGCTATAGAAACTAATGAAGCTCCTTACTTACGTAGTATTACTAGGGGCCGGCTGCTTCTAAGCTTTAATAGCTTCTACCTTCTTAGGGTCTATCCGGACTCTATCTCGGCTAACGATAATGCCGAGGTACTTTACCTCCGTAAGGTAAAACTCGCTCTTCTTAATATCGGCGTTTAGGCCTAACTCGCGGAGTCGCTAGAGCACTAGTTTAATGTGCTCGGCGTGCTCTCGCTAGGTGCCGTCGGTATAAATTAGGATGTCGTCTAGATAGATCGACACGAAGCGTTCTAGTATGTCGACGAAGTTGTAATTTATAAACCTCTACTACACGGCGGGGGCGTTAGTAAGACCGAAAGGCATTACTAGCTATTTGAAGTTGCCTATACGTATAGAGAAAGTAGTGAGGTCCTTACTGTTAATAGAGTTACGGAGATAGTGGAAGGCTTAGCGGATATCGATCTTACTGAACTACTTAGCCTTACTTACGCGCGTAAGTGTTTCTTCGATAAGCGATAGCGGATAGACGTCTCGTTTAGTGACCTCGTTAAGGCCGCGGTAATCGACATAGAGGCGGAGTCCTCTATTTAGCTTACGGACGAAAAGGATAGGTAATAAGTAGCTAGCCGAGCTTAGTGTAATAAAACCCTTGTCGAGATGTTCCCGAATAAACTCTTCTACTATATTAAGCTCTTTAGGGGATAGGCAGCGTAAAGGTTTAGTACGCGGTAGCTTAGCGCCGTTCTTTAGAGTAATGTAGTTGTCGAAATCTAGTCGATATAGCGGCAGAGTATTAGATTGCTCTTTAGAGAAGACGTCGGTAAACTTACGTAACTCCTCTAGTAGAACGACTAAGGGGTCTAGTTCTAGTTCGGCGGCTATACGGCGGTGGTCCTTAATATCCTTTATAGAGATCGCGAACACCTCGTATTCGTGGTATTTAGCTTAAGAGGCAAAGGTAGCGGCGCTAATAAAGGCGATAAGCGGTCTATCTTACTTAGCATTACTTACGTAGGCAGGTACGTAGGAGAACTTATGCATTAGCTAAGTGCTATAGGAGACTAGCTTAAACTCCCCCTAATTTAGCTTAAAATTCGACCTAAGAGCTAGTGGTCGATATAGTCTATCTCGTCCTAATTTAGTAGCCGAAATAGTATCTATTTCACGAGCTGAACTAGGGACGAACTAGTTCCGAACTAAAATAGGTCCCTTTCCGGAATAAGCACCTTTAATTAGCTGCGGCTACTACTACTTAACGATAGTCGGTAAAGACTCTTCTTTATATATGACTTCGCCGTGTTCGTAGTCGATATTAGCCTTGTTAGCCTTAAGCTAGCTAAGGCCGAGGATAATGTCGAAACAGCCGATATCTATGATATAGAAGGTAGTAAGAGTATTTAGCTTACTAGAAACGGTAGTAGTAAGGGGGACGCTATAAGTAACTTATTTAGTTAGAACACCGTTATAGGCCTAGAGCTAAATAGGGCTAGCTAACGCCACGGGGCAGCCGAAAGTCTTTAGCTTATCGAGAACATTGTAGTTAACTATAGCGCCGATAAGCGCGCTAGTGTCGATAAAGGCTTAAAGAGTAATAGTTCGTTTATAGTTATAGGGGTCGTAGATAGTAATAGGAGTCATAATAGCAGTAACGTTGTGAGTGACAACACTATTTAGCGTTTATACTCCTCCGGATCTATCTCGAATAGCCCTTATTCTACTAGAGGAGGGGACTTATTCTCCGGCTACTCGTTTCCCTAGTCGGACTAGTTAGCTAACTCGTAATCTATCTCGGGGTCGAACTAGTTCTAAACTGAATCTAGTTCGTAGGCCGAACTAGAATTAGCTTCTAACTCGGCTATACGGTGCTAAAGCTACTATATCTCTTCTATAGCGCTAATAGCGCGAGAAGGACAAGTAGCGGCGTAAGTAGCCTTCTTAGAGGCGCTAGCTATATACTTCGGTGCGATATAGCCTAGCTTACCGTATATAAAGCAGACGAGTGTTTAGGGTAGGCGGAAAGGCTATAGAGTACCTCTAGCGATAGAGTAGTAAGTAGCCGGAGTAGTAGGTGTAGAGGTTAAGTAAGGCACGCGAGTTAGAGCGCTAGCGATACGAGTTATAGCTATTACGGGGTATAGAGCCTAAGTGCGCTTAGCGATAAGGTTGTTCTAATAGATACTACGGTCGGTAGCGCGAGCTATAGTAATAAAGGCAGCGAGGTTGTCGGAGTAAAAGTTAACTAGGGCATTACGTAGCTCAGTAGATATCTTCTAACGGATTTAGTATAGCTACTCTTCTTCGGCGATGTTAGCGCGAAGAGCGTACTTATTAAACTCGCTAATGAAGGAGTCGAAGGTGTTATTACGCTAAAAGAGGCTAGCGAATTAGATACGCGTAGTAGCCCTATAGTCGGGGTCCTTATAGCGCTAAGCTAAAAGGGCAAAGACCTCGTTAGCGCTAAGGATCGCACTACGAGCTACGTCTATAACGAGAGTATAAGCGTCTCCTAAGAGGCGCGAGTAGAGATAGGCGAACTTATTGACCTTCGTAGAGTAATAGTCTACATTAGAAAGAAGCTTGTTCTATATCTAGTGCTTAAAGACATCGAACTATTCTAGTGTACTATCGCTAAAAACGGCAGGGTCTAGTAGCTTCTCTAACAAGGGAGAGCTACGTATAGAAGGGGTCGGTGTACTACGTCCTATCTCGGCCTTAAGATAGTCTAGTTTAGCCTTAAGCTCTTAGACCTTAGCTAAGTGACGGGCAGCTTAGGCAGTAGCGCCGTCGGCGTAGGTCTAAGATGCATCTAGTTCGGCTTAGATGTCACTAACCTAAGCCTATGTAGTACTCACTTATGTAGTCTACTCGTTATAAGAGAATTCGACGTAGTTAAACGCGTCCCTTAGTACCTAAATACTATGCTCTTCCTATAGCTTACTAAGGAGTACAGCGTCGAGGAGAGCGAATAGATCGTAATAGAGTAAACTAATAGGAGCGTCGTTATAGTTAGAGGTAGGTTATAGTAGCTTACTTTAGTAGCGCTCTTCGTCGCCGGGGTTAGGTCGAGCTATAGCTCGGTGAGGTTAGTCGTAAATGTAGTAAAAGTTAACGCGTAACAAAGGGGATATCTGAAAATTTGGCTAGTAGTCTACTTCCTTCTTAAGTCGTCGGTAACTCGACTTATTACCTTCTTCTTATGTCTTCGGTATTCGTAGTATTAACCTACGTAGTAGCAGCGAGGATCTATTATAGTATACGCGGGAACTACGATCGTAATACTTCTTCTTCTTCGTAACTTCTGTAGTTCTTTGTAAGTAGTTGTTAGTAGTTACGCGAGTAGTAGGATAGCTAGATATTTCGATGGCTCCGTCGCTTAGTCGTAGAGGTTACGAAGTCTTAATATAGTAATTACGACTAGTAAGATAGAAGGTTAATTACGTCTATTCGTTAAGATATCGAGACTTAGAAAAGAAGAAGAGAAAGCTAGTGTATAAAGCACGCGTAATATCGAGGGCGGAGCGGCTAGAAGCCTAGGCCGCGACGCCGAGATCACGTGACTAAACTAAACTAGGCCCTAACTAAATCCAGTTCGTATCTATCTCGTATTACTACCTCCCCTCTTAAAGGCGTTTACCCTTAAACGCTAATGTATATTATCTATTAATCTATTTTAGCCTCGGTTTATCTATGTAAGAGTCTAGGTAGTCGCGTAGTACATTAGCTACTCCTTTAAGGTTGTCGATTAGCTACTAGGTAAGATCTTCCGGATATCCCTTCTAGCTTACATAAGCGACCAGTTTACCGCGTAGCATCCGTACGTTAATTATATTATCTACTTCGTATTCCTCTTTACCCTCGACCTCGATCGGTAGTAGCTCTTCGAAGAACTAGCTAGGTAAAGGGTTGTCCGGATGTTTAGTAAGTAAGTTAGCGTAGAACACAGGGTAAATACGGCGTAAAGCGACCGGTAGATCTAGTTTATATAACAGGGGTAATCGCTTTTCGAGTACCTTATAAGGACTAACCCTCTTTAGTAATAGCTTAGGATTACTATGTAGGTAGAGGTTCTTTGTCGATAACTACACTATGTTACTAACCTTAAATTCGATTAGTAAGCGGTGCTTGTTCGCTTATTCTACTATACGTAATTAGGCGATAGTAAGGTTTTTCTTAGCGATCTCTAAACCTTCTTCTAGCTACTTAGCTAGGGCACGGATATTAGTCTCATTTAGCTTAGCTCTCGTCGATAGTGTATCGGTAGGCGGCTAAAAGCTAAGTCTTAGCTTGTACTCTCTAGTGACTTCGAATAGTAATAGCTTAGTGCTTTCCGATGGGTTAGCATTAGCGGAGAACTCTACTACTAGAAGGATAAGGGTCTAGTTACTAAAACGTATAGCGTAAGAGCAGATAACTCGTTCGAACTCCCGGTTTATGACCTCTAACTAGCCGTCTATTTAGGGGTAGCCGGCGGTAGATAGCTTAGCTATAATCTTTAGGATCTAGTAGAACCGCTTCTATACGTCGCTAACGAACTAAGGGCTGCGGTCGGAAATAATACTATCGGGTAACCTATGTAGTTTCTATACGTAAAAGAACAATAGCTTAGTAGTCTCGAATGCCGAGGTACCTTCCTTTCTAGAGAAGCAGGGGATTAGGTGTCGTTCTTTACTTAGGTAGTCGACAACATATAACACCGCGTTATAGCCGTCTACTAAGGGTAGACCGGTGACGAAGTCTATCGTAATATGCTGCTAGAGCTTCTCTAGAATAGGTAGCGGTAAGAGTAGGCCGGCAGGAAGGCTATAGCGAGCCTTTAATCGTTTATAGTCGTAGCAATAAGCAATAAACCTCTTAACGATATTATTATAACTAGGGATATAAAAGGTTGTTTTAATTATAGCTACTGTCTTAGTAGCTCCGGTATATGTATAGTCCTTTAACGTATACACCTCCTAGATAACCTTAGTAACTATCGACATAGGTACGAATAGTCGACTAGTGTACTATAACATCCCTTTACTAATAGTGACATTAGTCGGTAGTAGCTATTTCCTCTTTAGGAAGGCCCCTATTATATAGTAGATACCTCGAGCGGACTCGAACTTAGTGTCTTATAGGTTAGCTTTAGCTACTTCTTCGAAAAGGGGTAAAGGCTCTTCTATAGCCGAGATAGGGGCGACATAGACCGGCTCGCGAGGCGAAATAGGCGTCTATTTTAGTGACGAACTAAGTGTTAAAATAGACTACGAAATAGGCAGCGAACTAGGTCCTAGTTTAGTAGCTAAACTAGACTACGAACTAGATCGCGAACTAGATTACGAACTAGACTTTAGTTTAGCTCGGAGTAGTGATCTAGTTTAGATGCGACCTAGACTTAGTTCATCGATGATACGTAGATCGAGTACCTTATATAGTAGAAGCGTCTAGCGTAGATTAGGGTCTTCCTTTAAGCGTAGTATATCTCCGTTCCTTTTAGTAAGTACGTCCGCTTTACTATTAGTAGCGCTAGGTCGGTATATAATCTTAAAGTTAAATTACACAAGGTAGAGGGCCTAGCGTACTTAACGGCGTAAAAGCTTTTAAGTTCTTATAAAATGCATAAGGGATTAGTGATCGGTAAGGACGTAGATAGCCTTATCGGATTAAGTGCTCATAAGCTCAGGGGTCTACTCCTTAAAGGCTTAGACGATAGCTAGTAGCTCTTTATCATAGATAGCGTAGTTACGTTCGGCTTCACTTATGGACTTACTAAAAAAGGCGACGGGCCGGAGGACGTCGTACTTATCGTACTACGACAGGATCCTAGCGGTAGTAGTATTAGAAGCATCGGTCTCGACGACTATCTACTTTAAGTAATCGAAGTACGCGAGGATAGGTACGCTCGTAACAGCGTGCTTTATGCAGTTAAATGTAGTAGTGTATTTATTGTTCTAGGGTAATACGTCCTTCTTAAGTAGGTTATTTAGAGGCTTAGCGATAGTACTAAAACCCTTGATAAAGCGGCAGTAGTAGCTATAGAAACTAATGAAGCTCCTTACTTACGTAGTGTTACTAGGGGCCGGCTACTTCTAAGCTTTAATAGCTTCTACCTTCTTAGAGTCTATCCGGACTCTATCTCGGCTAACGATAATACTAAGGTACTTTACCTCCGTAAGGTAAAACTCGCTCTTCTTAATGTCGGCGTTTAGGCCTAACTCGCGGAGTCGCTAGAGCACTAGTTTAATGTGCTCGGCATGCTCTCGCTAGGTGCCGTCGGTATAAATTAGGATGTCGTCTAGATAGATCGACACGAAGCGTTCTAGCATGTCGACGAAGTTGTGATTTATAAACCTCTACTACACGGCGGGGGCGTTAGTAAGACCGAAAGGCATTACTAGCTATTTAAAGTTGCCTATACGTGTAGAGAAAGTAGTGAGGTCCTTACTATCGACGGAGTTACGGAGATAGTAGAAGACTTAGCGGATATCGATCTTACTAAACTACTTAGCCTTACTTACGCGCGTAAGTGTTTCTTCGATGAGCGGCAGTAGATAGACGTCTCGTTTAGTAACCTCGTTAAGGCCGCGGTAATCGACATAGAGGCGGAGTCCTCTATTTAGCTTACGGACGAAAAGGATAGGTAATAAGTAGCTAGCCGAGCTTAGTGTAATAAAACCCTTATCGAGATGTTCCCGAATGAACTCTTCTACTATATTAAGCTCTTTAAGGGATAGGCGGCGTAAAGGTTTAGTACGCGGTAGCTTAGCGCCGTCCTTCAGGGTAATATAGTTGTCGAAATCTAGTCGATATAGCAGCAGAGTGTTAGATTGCTCTTTAGAGAAGACGTCGGTAAACTTACGTAACTCCTCTAGTAGAACGACTAAGGGGTCTAGTTCCGGTTCGGCAGCTATACGGTAGTAGTCCTTAATATCCTTTATAGAGATCGCGAATACCTCGTGTTCGCGGTATTTAGCTTAAGAGGCAAAGGTAGTAGCGCTAATAAAGGCGATAAGCGGTCTATCTTACTTAGTATTACTTACGTAGGCAGGTACATAAGAGAACTTATGCATTAGCTAAGTGCTATAGGAGACTAGCTTAAACTCCCCCTAATTTAGCTTAAAATTCGACCTAAGAGCTAGTAGTCGATATAGTCTATCTCGTCCTAATTCAGTAGCTAAAATAGTATCTATTTCGCGAGCCGAACTAGGGACGAACTAGTTCCGAACTAAAATAGGTCCCTTTCCGGAATAAGTACCTTTAATTAGCTGCGGCTACTGCCGCTTAACGATAGTCGGTGAAAACTCTTCTTTGTATGTAACTTCGCCGTGTTCGTAGTCGATATTAGCCTTGTTAGCCTTAAGCTAGCCGAGGCTAAGGATAATGTCGAAACAGCCGATATCTATAATGCAGAAGGTAGTAAGGGTGTTTAGCTTACTAGAAACGGTGGTAGTAAGAGAGACGCTGTAAGTAACTTGTTTAGTTAGAACACCGTTATAGGCCTAGAGCTAAATAGGGCTAGCTAACGCCACAGGGCAGCCGAAAGTCTTTAGCTTATCGAGAACGTTATAGTTAACTACAGCGCCGATAAGCGCGCTAGTGTCGATAAAGGCTTAAAGAGTAATAGTTCGTTTATAGTTATAGGGGTCGTAGATAGTAATAGGAGTCATGATAGTAGTAACGTTGTAAGTAACGACACTATTTAGCGTTTATACTCCTCCGGATCTATCTCGAATAGCTCTTATTCTACTAGAGGAGGGGACTTATCCTCTAGCTACTCGTTTCCCTAGTCGGACTAGTTAGCTAACTCGTAATCTATCTCGGGGTCGAACTAGTTCTAAACTAAATCTAGTTCGTAGGCCGAACTAGAATCGGCTTCTAACTCGGCTATACGGTACTAAAGCTACTACATCTCCTCTATAGCGCTAATAGCGCGAGGAAGACGAGTAGCGGCGTAAGTAGCCTTCTTAGAGGCGCTAGCTATACACTTCGGTGCGATATAGCCTAGCTTACCGTATGCGAAGTAGACGAGTGTTTAAGGTAGGTAGAAAGGCTATAGAGCACCTCCGGCAATAGGGCGGTAAGTAGCTAAAGCAGTAGGCGTAGAGGTTAAGTAAGGCACGCGAGTTAGAGCGCTAGCGACGCGAGTTATAGCTGTTACGGGGCGTAGAGCCTAAGTACGCTTAGCGATAAGGTTGTTCTAACGGATGCTATAGTCGGTAGCGCGAGCTATAGTAATAAAGGTAGTAAGGTTATCGGAGTGAAAGTTAACTAGGGCATTACGTAGCTCGGCGGATATCTTCTAACGGATTTAGTATAGCTACTCTTCTTCGGCGATGTTAGCGCGAAGAGCGTACTTATTAAACTCGCCGATAAAGGAGTCGAAGGTGTTATTACGCTAAAAGAGGCTAGTGAATTAGATACGCGTAGTAGCCCTATAGTCGGGGTCCTTATAGCGCTAAGCTAAAAGGGCAAAGACCTCGTTAGCGCTAAGGATCGTACTACGAGCTACGTCTATAACGAGGGTATAAGCGTCTCCTAAGAGGCGCGAGTAGAGATAGGCGAACTTATTGACCTTCGTAGAGTAACGGTCCGTATTAGAAAGAAGCTTGTTCTATATCTAGTGCTTAAAGACATCGAACTGTTCTAGTGTACCGTCGCTAAAAACGGCGGGGTCCGGTAGCTTCTCTAACAAGGGAGGGCCGCGTATAGAAGGGGTCGGTATACTACGTCCTATCTTAGCCTTAAGATAGTCTAGTTCGGCCTTAAGCTCTTAGACCTTAGCTAAGTAACGGGCGGCTTAGGTAGTAGCGCTATCGGCGTAGGTCTAAGATGCATCTAGTTCGGCTTAGATGTCACCGACCTAAGCCTATATAGCACTTACTTGTATAGTCTACTCGTTATAAGAGGATTCGACGTAGTCGAACGCGTCCCTTAGTGCCTAAATGCCATGCTCTTTCTATAGCTTACTAAGGAGTATAGCGTCGGGGAGAGCGAATAGATCGTAATAGAGTAAACTAATAGGAGCGTCGTTATAGTCGGAGGTAGGTTATAGTAGCTTACTTTAGCGGCGCTCTTCGTCGCCGGGGTTAGGTCGAGCTATAGCTCGGTGAGGTTAGTCGTAAATATAGTAAAAGTCAACGCGTAATAAAGGGGATATCTGAAAATTTAGCTAGCGGCCTACTTCCTTCTTAAGTCGTCGGTGACTTAACTTATTGCCTTCTTCTTGTGTCTTCGGTATTCGCGGTATTAACCTACGTAGTAGTAGCGAGGATCTATTACAGTGTACGCGGGAACTGCGATTATAATGCTTCTTCTTCTTCGTAACTTCTTCGGTTCTTCGTAAGTAGTTATTAGTAGTTACGCGAGCAGCAGGATAGCTAGATATTTCGATAGCTCTATCGCTCGGTCGCAGGGGTTACGAAGTCTCGATATAGTAATTACGACTAGCAAGATAGAAGGTTAATTACGTCTATTCGTTAAGATATCGAGACTTAGAAAAGAAGAAGAGAAAGCTAGTGTATAAAGCACGCGTAATATCGAGGGCGGAGCGGCTAGAAGCCCGGGCTACGACGCCGAGATCACGTAACTAAACTAAACTAGGCCCTAACTAAATCCAGTTCGTACCTATCTCGCATTAACTTCTACTAGAGCCTAGAGATAGCCTTCTTAGTAAAGCTAGATTACTTTACCTACTCGCCCTTATATAAGGTAAACTAGATTACTTACTTAATCTAGTTCCTTAGCGATAAGCTTAAGGAGTCCTAGGATTGAAAGTATACCCTTAATAGTATAAACTAGACTTCCTTAATATATTAGGGGACTTTCCTTAACTTCCTTAAGGATATAGTTAAGGACCTAGTTAATTAATATATAAACGCTATAATTAAATACTATAGTACTTGTTAGAATTAAGGAGAGTTAGCCTAGAAGTTCGCTAACTAACTAGCTACTCTTAAAGACTAAGTTAACCCCTATTATAGTAAAGAGCACCTAGCCTAATACTTTTTAGCTAAGCTCTATACTAGTCTCTAGAACTAGATCCTTTAGGCCTCTCTAATTCTAGAAACATAGGAAGAGCTAGTTATATATACTACTATATATAAGGGCCTTTTAAAGTCTTTAGATAAGGAGATAAGGGAAATATAGAAGTATTATAGGGACTCTATAGAGAGTATTTATATAGCTCCGGGGAGCAAGTATAGTAAATAGGATAACTACGCTAGCTTTAGCTATATATAAGTATATCGTAACTATAGGGCATCTAGGGGACATAATTAGAGCCCCCTAGAGAAGAGGCTAGAATTAAGGAGGCTAGTACTAGACTAGGTCCGGTGCTATAACTATAGTAATAGTGTGACCGTTGGGTCGGGGTTAAGGGGTCGTACTAAACCTAAAAGAGTTATATTACCCTATTGTTTTTTCGTGGGTTTTTCGTGTTAAAACGCGATTTCTCGTATTAAATGAATTATTATCTTAATAAAAATTATATCATTAGAATCCCTATAAAATTCTCTATATTTTATATATATAAATTGATTACGTAATATGATTCTCTGATTTTTAAACTAGGTTCAAAAACTTTGATAGCTATTTCAAAAATACTAGAGTTATATTACGTAAGCATGCTATATATTATTAAATGCGCGTTTTTTTATAGATTATTTTAGACAATCCAATTTTAAAAAAAAATTCATTTTGAAAGAGTTATTATAGAAAAAGAGCAAAAATCCCGCAAAAATTTCAGATTTTAAAGTTCCTAACCTTAACTCAATAGTCACACTAAGGACATCGTTAAGATAGATAACATAGTAGACATTAATAAGCCTTACTAAAGCCCTATTAATATAGGCTTAGAATATAGTAGGTGCATTAGTTAATCTAAATAGTATAACTATATATTCGAAGTGGCTATATCTTGTCTAGAACGCTATCTTCTACTAATTACTCTCCTTAATCGGAATATAGTAATATATATCCTTTATGTTAATCTTTGAGTATACTACTACTCCCCTAAGCTAATCGAGGATCTTACTAATAAGGGGGAGAGAGTAGTAGTTCTTAATAGTAATTACGTTTAGACTATAGTAATCTATATATAGTCTAAGCGTTCTATTCTTCTTTAGTATAAACAGGATTAGTACGCTAGCTAGACTCTCTAAATATTAGATCTAGCTCTTCTCTAGGGACTTCTTTAGGTACTCCCTTAGTTCTACTAGCTCTATAGTAGAGAAGTTATAAAGAGGTTAGAAGAGAGGTTCCTTACTCTCTTAGAGATTAATTAGATAGGAAATATTCTTAGTAGGCCTTATCTTAGTAGAGTTAATATTAAATATGTCCTTAAAGTCCGAGATGTATATAGGTAGTATATTGAGGGGGTTCTATAGAGGCTCTATAGAGACTCTAGCTACTCCCTATACTCTATACTCTATAGAGTTATATATGCCTAATAAGATAAGGGTATAGCCTTAATTTCCCGTAAGGACTAGGTTAGAGAATTCTTACGTGCTTATAATATATATAGATATAGTGTTATAACTATACCGCTATTAGTTAGTATAGCTATCTACTACTATATCCTAGTCGAAACGCTATAGCTAACTAAGTAAGATAGGAGGGCTTATTTCTATAGCATAGAATAAACCTTTTAACTCTTATATCTTGCTAGTGTTATCTATTAAGTATAGCTTAATCTTATAGGCGCTATAGTAATATACTAAATAGCCCTAGAAGCTATTAACCTATAGGAGCTTAGCGTTAATATGCTTTAAGTTATACTTAAGGGCGAAGGTAAGATCGATTATATTAATGTTAGATCTATTGTCTAAGAGTATTAATATACTAACCTTACTATCTAGTGTATATACTATCCCTTTATAGGTTTATACTAGGAGGACTATAGGCCCCTTATAGTCCTATTTAGGGTTATTTAATATATCCTCGGGGAGTTAGTTAGATAGGAGAGGATATTTACTTACTTCTACTATATATATTATAGGTTCCTAGCCTAGCTTATATAGCTATATATACGAGGTAGAAAAGTGTAGTGTGACCGTTAGGTTGAGGTCAGGAACTTCAAAATCTGAAATTTTTGCGGGATTTTTGCTCTTTTTCTATAATAACTCTTTCAAAATGAATTTTTTTTTAAAATTGGATTGTCTAAAATAATCTATAAAAAAACGCGCATTTAATAATATATAGCATGCTTACGTAATATAACTCTAGTATTTTTGAAATAGCTATCAAAGTTTTTGAACCTAGTTTAAAAATCAGAGAATCATATTACGTAATCAATTTATATATATAAAATATAGAGAATTTTATAGGGATTCTAATGATATAATTTTTATTAAGATAATAATTCATTTAATACGAGAAATCGCGTTTTAACACGAAAAACCCACGAAAAAACAATAGGGTAATATAACTCTTTTAGGTTTAGTACGACCCCTTAACCCCGACCCAACGGTCACACTATAATCTATAGTACTCTAGTATAACGATATTATAGCCTATATAATAAAGCTTAGTCTCTAACATACTATAAGTAATGTCTACTAGTGTAACTGTTAGGGCGTACCTAGTACCCTCCGGGTCTATCCCCGCACTGGGGTTTAGGTCGGCTTTTAGCCGGCGCGGTACCGCCAAGCCTTTTATAGCCCTGTGCTAGCACCGCACCGTAGCCGCAATAGCACTGCACTAGCGCTAGGTGCGGGTCGAGTCGCGCTCTTTCTAGACGTAGTATAGTGCTAGGTTAGGTCGGCAGATGAGTAGTACAGTGCTATCAAGTCCTTAGCGCGCCTATACTAGCACTATACCGGGGTCTACATTCTCACAGTAGATTCTTATAGTAAGTGCCGCGTCCTACGACTCTTGTCACTTTTCCGCTCTAAACGCTTAAAGTCACGGTAGTTAAAGGATACTAGAGAGAAGCAAAAGTTATTAATCATTAACCCTTATATATAATTACGACCTGATGGTGATTTATAGAAGATTATCCTAATCAACATCTTATAACTATAGTAGACTACTGCCTTAACGCTATCTATACTAAGCGTGTTACTATATTCGCTAAAGACTCTATGCTTACTAGGAAATACTACGACAAGTACCGCCCGCTTAATTTTTCTAACTAGTAAGAGCTCTCCTCTATAAAGCCGTGAGAAAGGACTATAAGAAATAGGCAGATATAATTTTACATAGAATAGAGTATTGAATTTCTTCTCTAAGCCGCTACTATAGACCTCGTATATCACTACGATACAGTGGAGTCGTCTTAAAGCCTAGCCCTCGCGTAGTGCTTTAGTATAGTCCGACCCCGGTGCTAGTATAAGTACTAACGTGTTTCGGCGCGGTGCCTATAGTAGAGCAGTGCTAGTATTACGTGACCACGGTGCGGTGCTAGTGCTTATATAGCTTAGAGCGGTGCTAGTGCTAGTGCTATTACGGATAACCCTAGTGCTAACCCTATGCGGCTAAGGCGCGGGGCTGTTAACACGGGGTCGGCCCCTGCACTAGTACTAGAGGCGGCCTTAGGCCGCCCTAACCCCGCCCCAATAGTTACACTAATGCCTACCTCTTTATTTCTAAGGATAGTAAGCTACTTATCCTTATATATATCGATAATTTCTAGATATTTACTACCTCCTAAGCTCGACTAGATTATTTCGTCTAAGATATATAGAAGTACTACCTAATTAAACTAGTTAATAGTAATCTTTTCCTTAGTATTAAGATTATTACCTCTTAAACCTCTACTAAGCTATCCTAATTCTATTATATAAAGGATAAGCTAAATAAATACTAACTTACTAACTATAAACTAGCACCTTATCTCCTTAACTAACTCTTCTCTACTAGCACTAAAGAACACTCTATTAATTACTAGAAGTAGTATAACTAGTAGATAGGTAAACTATAAGTTCTCTCTAACTAGATATAGCCTAATATTAGTTATACTATTAATTACTTTATATAGTTCCTATAAAATCTATCTACTAAATACCTTATTACTACTAAATAAGTTTAGTAGTATCTTAAGGGTACTCTAGATTATAGCCTTACCTTTACTAAGGGGGAACTAACCTACTATTCTAATATAGATTTTACTAGTAATCTAGATATCTCTCGATCTACCTCTAGCTTACTAATACTTCTCGCTAGAGCACTAGTTATTTAGAGAATAAAACTCTAGTTAGATATTGTTCTATTATCTACTAAGGCTAAATACTTTACTCTATTAGAGACCTATAGAGAGATCTAGTAGCTAAGGAACCTTCTATAGGAGATTTATATTTAATAACTATATATAACTATACTTATTAATAATTAGTTAGCTATTAAGCTTATTAAGAACTATAATAACTACTACTATTCTCGTTATATTAACCTCTGTAATTACTATTATAGAGAGAAGTATAAGAAGAGCATTATTAATATCGAGTTTATACTAACTTATAAGCGAGCCCTACTAAGCTATATTACCTACTAAGCCTTAGACACTCGGCGCTCTTACGCTGTGCAATGTAAAAGAACAGCTAGTATCTACGCTAATAGTATACTATGTAGGGTAACTAATTATATAAGTATACTCTTATAACTATCCCCTCTCCTAGGAGCTATGCCTTAAGGCTCGGAACCTAGCTAGAAGTAAGAAATATATGTATATAATCAATTTCTCTAGCAAGCTCGAGTTTACACTTTAGCTATACGTATAACTTATAGAGTATATACATAGTCACTGCCTTAGCTCTCTTATAAAAACCCTATAGAGGCTAAACTATTAGGCATATAGCTAGACTCGAATATAGGGCCTAACGCTTAATAACTAGTCTAGGACAACTCTGTATATTACTCCTAATAGCGTTAGCATAGATATAATTATAAGCGAGCCCTGCTAAGCTATATTACCCGCCGAGCCTTAGACACTTAGCGCTCTTGTGCTATATAATGTAAAAGAACAGCTAGTATCTACGCTAATAGTATACTATACAGGGTAACTAATTATATAACTACACTCTTATAAACTACTTAATAACTAGTAGATCCCCTTACTAAGCCTTAGTTACCTATTAAACTACTAGATAGCTAGATAGTGAACTAATAGGCCGAACTAATAAGCTAAACTAACTTTAAGTTACTCTTTACTATGTTACTTACTATCTACTTTCTACGTTTTCTTTATTATATTCCTTTATTATAGTACTACTACATTATTTACTAGATTTAAGACTCTCTTCTATTTATATCTTACTCTCTTAACTTCTATTACTACCTTCTAAATCTAAGTACTTAACTAGTAAGATAGCTAATAGATTCTCCTAAGTAACCTCCTTAGCCTTACTAGATATATACTAACGAAATGTTATATATAAAAAGATAAAAGAAAGTAATCTAGAAGAAAGAAGAAGAAATTATAGTAGTTAGACTACTAATATCTATTTAACATAATAATACTAACCTCTAGATAATATAATAATAGCTAGAACACTATAATTATACTATTATAGCTTTAAGGAGGTTTATAAGTTAATAATAGATAATACTACTTTACGAATATAACTAATAACATAGTAAATTACTATTAGGGGGAGTATTATACCTTAATCCTTATCCTCGATTAAGTATGTTAAATATCCGGAGATTTACTAGTTAGTTTATTAGGGTATTACTCTATATATAGTCGACCCTCTGTTACTTAGATAGTTACTATCCTTTTTATCTTAATTCTTTCATCTTCTATCGATCTCAACGATCAAGACCTATCGTTACTCCGGTCACTGAGCGCACACACGTGCCAAGCCTCAGCTGACTAATCACAACAAGCGAGGACACTAAAAAGCCAAAGCAGTAGTCATGACCTCGTGCGATCTCCAGGAGTCCAGAGCTTCACCGAGAACAAAACACTGTCTCCACTATCAATTTCCAACGCGTGCAACGACAACAATACTGACTGACGCATCCTTCTTTCTCAAGATCACGCATATCTTTTTGGCGACAGGCAGTACACTTCCATCTCACTCTCGCGAGCTCTCGGACAGAGCAGGGCAAGGCCGCAACCTTCCCAGAACCACAGAACCATGGCACAAAATGCTGGATCATACTCGAATCCGTTACGGAAATACAAGCTGGTATTCTTAGGAGAACAAAGCGGTATGGGACTCCTCCCAGAACTCGATCACCTGAATCTCATGGACTATGCACGAAAAGGAGTGACATCCATTGAAGAAAAAGAGGCTGATTCATGAGGCAGTGGGCAAGACATCACTCATCACACGGTTCATGTACGACTCTTTCGACAACACATACCAAGCGACTATTGGCATCGACTTCCTTTCAAAGGTGCGCGCCTACTTCCCCTTTCCAGAAGCCCTGTGGTTCCGGACAAGGACAAGAACAGTCCACGGGAGGGACCACGTTGAGCTATCAGAACACCGTAAACGGGAAACTGACTCTGTCCAGACAATGTACCTCGAAGACCGCACCGTACGATTACAACTCTGGGACACGGCCGGTCAAGAACGATTCCGCAGCCTCATCCCCTCGTACATCCGCGACTCTAGCGTAGCAGTAGTAGTCTACGACATCAGCAGTACTTCTCCCATCCCTGTTCCCCTTCTCCCTCCCTAACCCCTCTTAGACGCCAAATCCTTCGCCCAAACCCGTAAATGGGTGGACGACGTGCGCTCAGAACGGGGCAACGACGTAATCATCGTGCTGGTAGGCAACAAGACCGATCTCAACGACAAGCGGGAAGTCACCACCGCGCAAGGCGAAGAGGAAGCGAAGAAACACAATCTCATGTTCATCGAGACGAGCGCAAAGGTGGGGCATAATGTCAAGCCGTTGTTCAAGAAGATTGCGGTTGCGCTGCCAGGGGTGGATGAGGGGCAGGGACAGCAGCAGGCGCAGAATACGATGATTGATGTTACGTTGGAACAGAGGAAGGAAGAGCAGGGGGGGTGTAATTGTTGATGTGGAGGGGAGGGTAAGGGGAAGGTGGTGCGGGAGGGGGAGGGAGGAGACGGGCCTTGTACAGGATAGCGATTTATTTTAGCGATACCAACGTTTTTCGATTCTTCCTGCACGGTCCGGGCATGAAATCGCGTGGCCTGGGCAGCAGAGTGCATGGGAGTGAGGTACCTTGGAAGCAAGACCATGACAAACTTCTGTCTAGATACGCTGAACGATGCACAGCACGAGCTTTCGCAAGTGATAACAAAACTATGCATTACAGCACCGCCTCGGCAGCGCTCGCTGTGTACCAATCTCTCCCCTGAAAACGCCCTGCCATGCCATGCCAACCCTTCCATTCCTATCCTTCGATTCACAACTCCCCCTTTCCCCCTTCCCCACCCAACCCAATCCCAACACCAACCTCCCCACTCCTCCTCCCCACCAGCTCCAAACTCGGCGCCGGCGGCCCCGTCCCGCTCCTCGCCCTCCTCTCCCTCTCCCGCGTCCCCCTCCCCGCCGGCGGCGGCGGATTCTTCAACAATGTCCCGCGCGTCGACCGTCGACGGAAGCGCTCGTCTGCGCCGCGCACCCATTCCTCGTCGACTTCGTCACGGCCGAGCCAGTACGAGGCGGGGAAGCGGGTGAGGAGACGGCCGAGTTTGCCTGTCCAGCCTTGGCCGAGTGGGGAGGTGGGGGAGAAGGGGTTGGGGAGCATGGTGGGGTCGGAAGAGGAGGGGGCAGGGGTGGTGGGGTCGAGGGCGGGGTCGGATTTGGAGGTCGTGGTGGAGTGGGATTGGGATTGTGCATACCCCCTGAGGACTTGGCGGGCGTAGGCCATGATGATGAGGATGAGGTAGAGGCGCACGAACCAGAGGAGGGAGATGATTGTTATGCTCATTATGCTGCCAGATTGGAAGACGGCGTTGCCGAGGCCGCTGCCGTCTTTGATGCCGTAGGCTTTGGCGTCTTGGCCGGGTGGGAATTTGTCGGGGCGCGCTTCGGCGATGACTTCGACTTTGTCGACTTTGCCGGCTTCTGGGTCGGTGAAGCCTGCGGTATCGTTGATCATTTTCGAGCCGGGGGTGGTGGCTACGGGGGAGTCGCTGTCTTGGGATGGGGAGGGGTTGAGGTGTTGCGCAAGGAGGATGAACCAGCCCAGTCCGAAGAGGGCTGTGTATGCGGCATTGATTATGGAGTCGAGAATGTATATCCATGCCAATGCGAGATTTTGCAACGGCGATTGCTTGCGGATGTGAGGACCGAGGTAGCATACAAGCCCGAGGACTACTATCGAATAGATGTACATGGAGAGTTGGAGGGCTGAAAGGTGGTAGCCGGTGAAGAGAGCGAGGATGCCATAGACGCCCTCGACTTTGTTGATCAGGAGTGATATTGTGATGAACTCGGTCGCTGTGAGGAGGGATATGAAGTGGAAGAAGGACTATTGCTCGTTAGTACTCAAGATCATGGTATGCGCTTCGTAGGCGCGATCAGGAGAAACATACTCGAGGGCGGAGGACCCGGACAAGGGCTGGGAGCGCCATGGCTCCTTTGTGGGTTCGCTGATCGTTGACCTAGTCTTTACAGTAGTTGCGTTGGGTGTTTTGTACTAGCAGCAGCCTCTTTGTGTAGTGTAGCTGTCCTGGCGCAGAGGTTTGTCGAGGAACTGAAAGTGCTGCATGTAAGATTTGATGACGTTCCGTGCACAACCGGACCGCCAAGCAAAATCTCACTCTGAAGATCAGCCATACCGCTGCACATCAGAACACACCTTTTTGTGCATAAAGAGCCGCATCACATGTCATATCGACTGAGAATTTTGGCATTGATAGTAGCTGCACTTCGGAGAAAAAATCTTATTGGCTACTTTGAGCTGATCTTGTTCCGGTGAGATCCCAAATGGATCAATGTTTGTGGAAGCTGGTATTTTTGGGTGAAGCTCCGTTCAACACTTCGACCACGTCTTCTCCTTCATGACTCTCAGAGCTAGGCTCTGCACCAGAACATAATGGAATACATCACAATGAATTTGTGCAGCTGCTCACTATCCATTGTTGTCTAACACATAATTCTATCGAGCATTCGCGGTAAGTGGTGCTTCGATGTTCGGGGAGTTGATATTACAGCTCGGTGACCGAACCCTGGAAGTTGGCGGATCACTTTTTCTCAAAGAATGCGTCCAGCGCCAAATGTACGGCAGGGTAGTTTCACTCTGTGTGTGTGACAGAGCTTTCCACAGATTGACTTCGTCTCCCAGAGCCCGCAGCAGTCTCCCAATACTACACCTTCAGCACAACCCAGCTCTTCCCGCCGGCATGGGTCCAGGCAACGCAGGATATGGCACGATCCGACAGGTGGATCTTGATTCAGAGGAAGAGGGAGGAGTCATCTACGTCGATTGGGAAGATGAGAGTGATCCAACCAACCCAATGAACTGGGCCCAGAGCAAGAAGAACCTCAACGTGGCGATCGTCAGTCTGATCACGTTTGTTGCGTGAGTCTTCAACAGATACCATGTAGAGGTTAACGCAAGAACTAATCATACTGTAGCTCGCTCGGTACCGCCATGCCCGAGCTTGGTATTCCTGAGCTCATGCATGAGTTTGGCAGCTCGAGCAAGGTGCTGGCTTCCATGGTAGTTTCCATCTACGTACTGGGCTATGCGATCGGACCCATGTAAGTTTCGCCCACATTTAGACTGTTCATAGCCAGTACTGATGTCATCAGGCTGCTCGCACCATTGTCCGAGATCTACGGGAGAACAGCTCTATACCACGGGTCCAATCTGTTCTTCCTCGTCACAGTCATCATCTGCGCTATCTCGACGAACCTGCCAATGCTGATTGTCTTCCGCTTCCTCTCTGGTTGCGCAGGCGCAGCTCCGGTGGCTATCGGCGCAGGAACAATCGCGGACACAATTCCACCGCAGAAGAGAGGGAGTGCTATTGCCATATATTCGCTCGGACCTATCCTCGGGCCAATCTTGGGACCGATCATTGGAGGATACTTTGCTGTACACTATGGCTGGAGATCTGCGTTTTGGATCCTGGCAGTTCTGGCAAGTAAATAGTCGAGTGTACATGAGTCTCTGCTAATTGACCACAGGGTGCTGCTCTCACTCTCGGATCCTTCATCGGACTTACGGAGACGCACGCGAAGACTGTTCTCCGACAGAAGGCACGAGATCTCACGCGCTGGAAGGGAGGGAAAGAGCACAAGTCCAGCTTGGATGTCAACCTGCCACCTCCAGCTGCTCTGCTTGCGACAGCCATGATTCGACCGATCAAGATCTTCTTCTTGTCTCCCGTTGTCTTTTTCTCCTCGATCTATGTGGCTATCGCATACGGCTACCTTTTCCTCATGCTTACGACGTTCCCATCGATCTTCCTTGACCAATACCACATTGCGCCTCAGAACTTGGTCTACACGTTCATGCCACAGGGTGTCGGTTTCTTGATCGGTATGTTTGTATCCTTCAAGTACAATGACAAGATCGCCATGGGTCTTAAAGCGAAGGAGGGGTCACTCCAGCCAGAGCACCGTCTGCCACTCATGGTCTGGACAGCACCACTGACACCAATCGGTCTGTTTGCTTATGGCTGGACAGCTCAGCTCCAGCTTCATTGGGCGCTCCCATTGCTCAGCACAATTCTTACTGGATCTGGTCTTCTACTGATCATGCTGCCACTCCAGACCTACCTGGTGGACGCCTTCACAATGTACGCCGCGTCTGCTATCGCTGCAGCTACAGTGCTGAGATGTACTTTCGGAGCATTCGTTCCGCTTGCTGGCGGGCCGCTATACAGTGCTTTGGGATATGGCTGGGGAACGAGCGTATTGGGCTTCATCTCGCTTGTCTCCGTTCCTGTACCATTCTTGCTCATGAAGTATGGCGGATATCTGAGGGAGAAGTATCCCGTCCGCTCTTTGTAGGGCAAGGGTAGGGCTGGGGCAGAGATCTGCCGCAAGGACCAGGGCATGAGCGATTTGATCTAGGGTTTTTGACGTCTAGCGGAGAAAGTACATGGTTGTGCCTGCTCAATTATCTGAGCAGTCAAAGAAAGCAAAGCATCATCAGCTGGTCATAGCAATAACCAATGCATAGTTATCCTGTACTTTCTCGTGGCCTCCGAATGTCCTGGTCGGCACTCGTCGCTCTTGTTTCTTCTTTTCCTCGGTCCAGAGGTCCCTTTCGAGAGCTTCAGAGAGGTTCGTTTCAACCATAGCTTCCAGAAATTTTTTTTACACACAGAAAACAAAATGCATCACCACTGGTGGCAAAGGTTCCATTCAAGTAAAGCAGGTACTGGTTTCATCGACATTTGAGATTGGCCTTTAGTCACACAACAGATCGGCACATGTATAAGCAGGCGAGATGGCAGCTCTTTTTGTGGTCCCAGCAAACGACGAAAGCGACCCCGGACTCTTCTCGTCCAGTCAGCATCAACAGAAACGCGGCGCCGAAGATTGTGATGCGCTGGCGCAAAGCCTCAAACCACAGCACGTCGTCAGCACACCTCATCTCGCCTCTCGATCCTCCCATCCCTGCTCGGTCTGGCTCGCCGTTGAACCTCCACATACGCCATGACGGCTCTTCGCTTCCGCTCGATGCTGTTCACGCCGTCTCCATCGAAACATGCCCCTGCACTCCTCATTGGCTCCCTCAGCCCGTGCTGCACATGCAGACACCTCCTGGTGATCTCCCTCCCATCTCCTTTCTCCACACCCAAGACTCTCAAACGAAGCTTGTCAAGTCTTCTGTCGACGCCATCAGAGTCTTTGCACGGCTTGTTGTCCCGGGTCTGTGATCCATGCCGATGGAGTGGTAGGTCCAGATGGGGCGTTCTCACCATCCTGTCGGGGTCCACTGTGACAAATCGCCCTGATATATCGAGCCGCCCACCTGCAGAGCTTTTCTTTGATTCTTCCCAGCGTTTGAACTGTGTCTTGCATCTGTCCTTCTTTGCACCTTTTCGTTGCTTGCACGTGTTTGATACACTGCTTGCCTTCATTCCCTTGTCACTCCTTTACAAGGTCTTTTTGCGTGTGCACACCATTCCACTGCCAGTCTATACGCAGTTACTACTACATTCATTTCTCGACAGTACCGAGGACACATCTTCACCTCTCGCTATGCATTTCACATCACTCGTCGCCGCCGCTTCAGTGGCCACAGTCGCGCTGGCCGCGCCTGCACCCTTACCCGTACCTGAGAACCACCTTCACAAGCGTTCGTTCAAGTTCGAGCGTCTCCGAAACGCCAACGTCACTCGTGACCCCAAGACCGCCATGAGGAAGGCATTCGAGAAGCACGGCATGCATCTCATCATCCTCAACCCGGATGGCACATCAACGTCTTCAGCCGCCACCGGTGCAGATGGCTCCTCTGGCAGCTCAGGCCTGGGCAGCTTCGGAGGCTCATCCGGTCGTGGCAGCTTGAGCGAGTCATCCGGCTCTGGCTTCCCAGGCTTCGGGTCCAGTACCGGCACTGGCTCCTCCAGTGGCTCTGATCGCTTCCGCTCATGGCTCTCATCCTACTTTGCCCATGCCACGCCTGTTCCTCAGGCTGGCTCCGGATCCGGCTCCGGCTCCAACTCTGGCTCCGGCATCAACCAGCCTGCCCCTGCCGAGCCATCCCCTTCCACCGTCCCTGACACCGGCAGCGGCAACAATGGCAACGCTGCTCAACCCACACCCTCCGCCACATCCTCGGCCGCACCGCCTGCCGGCACCGGCTCCTCCGGCTCGACCGGCTCAGGCGAGACCGGCGAAGCCACCACCTCGCCCTACTCCAACGGCGCCTTCTACCTCACGCCCGTGACCGTCGGCGGCCAAACACTCAACCTCAACCTCGACACCGGCTCCGCCGACCTCTGGGTCTTCGACAAATCCGTCCTCAGCAAAGGCTTCGACAAATCCGCCTCTTCCAGCTTCAAGCCTCTGGACGGGTACACCTTCAAGATCTCCTACGGCGACGGCTCCTCGGCCAGCGGTACCGTCGGCACCGACACCGTCAGCATCGGCAAAGCCGTCGTGCCCGCCCAAGCCGTCGAGCTCGCCACCACCGCCTCGGCCCAGTTCCAGCGCGACACGCAAACCGACGGCCTATTGGGGCTGGGGTTCAGCAACACCAACTCGGTCCGTCCGAGGCCGCAGAAGACGTTCTTCGATAACATCCGGGACCAGCTGTCCTCGCCCTTGTTCACTGTGACGCTCAACGAGGCAGGAGAAGGGGAGTACGAGTTCGGCACCCTTGACAACACCAAGTACACGGGAGAGATCCACTACGCGCCCGTGGATACCAGCAGGGGGTACTGGCAATTCACGTCGTCTTCGTTCCAAGTCGGCGGTAAGACGGTGGCGAACTCGGCCGCGAGCCCGGCGATCGCGGACACGGGCACGTCGTTGTGTCTTGTTGATACGAACGTGGCGCAGGCGTATTACGCGCAGGTGCAGGGGGCGACTTATGATGAGGACCAGGGAGGATATATCTACCCTTGCTCTGCGGCGTTGCCGACTTTTGGGGTGGCGTTGGGGGCCGATGCGGGGTATTATGTTAGTATTCCCGGTGATCAGGTCACGTATGCGCAGATTGGGGGCGGGCAGTGTTTTGGGGGCATTCAGCCGAATCAGGGGCAGAGGGTGCAGATTTATGGGGATGCGTTGTTGAAGGAGCATTATGTGGTGTTTGATGGGGAGGGACCGAGGGTGGGGTTTGCGGATAGGACGGGGAGTGCGTTGGGGAGGGGATTGAGTGGAAGAGAGTGGTGAGGGGTGTATATACTTAGCTTCGTTTATCATTGGAGAATGGATTTGGTGCAGATATCTTTGAATGTAGACGTGTATGGGGTGATGTGCACAAAATGAGAAGTTTTTGGGAGCAATCATGGCTAAAAGCAATGCCTAGGGTACCTGCATCCCCGGAGTGACCTCCGTGTGTCTGCCGTCATGACTGCGGGTATCTTCACGGCCCGTCAAAGGCCTGTCAAATGAACCTCAAAGAGAATCAATGATTTGATATTGAAGAGACATCCGAACAGAGCCGGTCATGACAGCACATGGACTCGATGGAGGAACCACGATCCTGTATGACCGTTCGACGTTGCTAGTCAGATGTCGCATCTCATGTACGAATACTCGCAACAGCTGTAGGGAAATACAAACTCGCCAGGACTTCCTCGGAAGTGACCCGGGTATGTAAGTCAAGTTAGCCGTGGGTAAAGGGTAACCGAGGGAGTCGCCAAAGAGGACTGTGTGTCTCTACTGCATGTCTCAGGGTCTCTGCGGCGTGGAGACCCGAGGGAAGGCCCGCTGATTCAGCACCCGAGGTCATCACGGGCGCCATCTTGGCAGAGTTGCCAGAGAAGTCGCTTTGCCTTTCCCCCAAAGTTCGAGCTCCTGTCAGAGGCGACGAACAGGAAACCAATCGACGGCTGGGACGGGGCAATTGGGCAACTGCCGCGACATCACGTTCTGGGAAAACTGGTACACCCGCTGCAGGAGAAAGAGCAGGTGCAGCAGATGGAAGCTTGGTCGGAATATGAGGTCTGTCAGTCTCCGGTTAGTATTCACTGGTAAGATCGATATTGTGACCTCATTGGCTACCTGACCATGCAGGGCAATCTATCCTGCAGTCTGTGTAGCGACCTAGCATGGCTTTCGTGTGGTACTGCTCACACTAAAATTCAGGGCAATTTCAGGGCCTGGATTTCTTCGACTACGCCGCATGACAACCACTTCAGGCTCATCTCGCAACACATTTGGTAACAGCTTGAACACTCTCAGGTCTGCGTGGTCTGTGTCCACCGACTTTCTTGTTCAGATCTCGCCAATCTTTGCGAGCCCAAAGTCATCCGCCTCCAGATATTGACCTCCCATTTCAATATTCACCTTCTGGAACACCTTGGCAACGGTCCGCTCTCTTCAACATCCCACGTGAAGAAGTCTGCTCTCTCTTCCTTCTCGTGTGTTCGGCGGTAGTTCCAGCAAGAAGCTGTTGCCGCTAGCTCACCGTCCGTCCAGGTTGAGGCCTTGCAAGTACACCCTCTCAGCTCAGCTACAGACACAGTACCGGCACTAACGCACGATGGACTGTTACCCGTCCTCAATATCCCACGTGCATTGGTGTCATACCCTAATCAAAGGTAATGCCATGGCTAGTTCCCAGACGATATAAGTCTTGACCATCAGCCGTCCAAACTCTTCTCACCACCCTTCTCATCCACAGTCAATCGCTCAAGTCAGTAGATCTGCACTTCCACCTTCGTTCAACATGAGATCCACTCTTGCTGGTGCCGCGACTGTGTCGCTCCTCCTCTCCACCGCCACCGCCGCTCCTCTCGACTTCAAGTCCTTGTCCGATCTCAAGGCCGCCTTACATGGCGGGAAGCATGTCCCCAAGAAGGACACCACCGTCACCTACGACTACATTGTCGTCGGTGGTGGTGCCTCGGGTCTGACTGTCGCCAACCGCCTCTCGGAGAACAAGAACATCAACGTCCTCGTCATCGAGGCCGGTCAGCTTGACCAGAAGGAAGACTACATCATGGTTCCCGGTCTTGCCGGTACTGGTACTGGCACAAAGTACGACTGGAACATCTCCTACGTGCCAAACGCCGCCCTCAACAACCGCGCCGTCCCAGTCGCACAGGGTCACGGTGTCGGTGGTGGCACCCTCCTCAACCGTCTGCTGATGGACCGTGGCTCATCCGCTGATTACAACCGTTGGCCTCTGGTCGGCGCAGCAGGCTGGGACTGGAATGGTCTTTTCCCCTTCTTCAAGAAGTCGGAGAACTACACCCCTCCCAACGCCGATGTGGCCAAGGACTACAACATCACCTACAACCCAGCCTACCACGGAACTGGTGGCCCAATCCAGAACAGCCACTCCCCATACGTCTGGCCTACGCTCAAGAACTACATCCTCGGTCACCGCGAGCTTGGTGCAAAGACCCCGGCCGATGCCGGTGGAGGTGATGCTGTCGGTGTCTATGCCATCACCCATTGCCAGAACCCCAAGGATGCTACCCGTGACTCGGCCCGCACTGCCTACCACGACAAGGCCGCTGGTCGCAGCAACTACAAGCTGCTTACCGGCACCCAGGTCACCAAGCTCACCTCCAAGGGCAACACCATCACTGGTGTTGAGGTCGCCACTGGCCCTGACGCTCCTCGCCAGACCATCCTCGCCAAGAAGGAAGTCATCATGGCCGCTGGTGCGATCCGCACTCCTCACATCCTGAAGCTCTCTGGTATCGGTGACCCAGTCGAGCTCAAGAAGTTCAATATTCCCGTCGTTGCTGCCAACACTGCTGTCGGTCAGAACCTCCAGGATCACGTCCTCCTCCCCGTCGTCTTCGGCATCACCGCTGAGCTCACTACCAACAAGCTGTCCGACCCAGCCTTCGCTGGCCCGGCTCTTGCCGAGTGGCGCGCCAAGGGTACTGGCCCATACAGCACTGCCACTGCCGATTACCTGGCCTTCCTCTCCGCCCAGCTCATCTCCCCCGGCAACTGGACCAAAATGGCTCTCTCCCTCGCTGCCCAATCACCTGACACCTACCTCGATGCATCCGCCCCCGCCTCCGTCCGTGCCGGCTACGCAATTCAGAAGGGTCTGCTCGCCAAGGGTTTCCTCAGCTCTCAGGAAGCCGTCATGGAGATCATCTGGGCTGATGGTGTCGTCCTCGCCGGACTTCAGCACCCTGCCTCCCGCGGTACCGTCAAGCTCGCCTCCGCCAACCCCTTCGATACTCCCCTCGCCGATGCCGCTCTCTTGAAGAACCCTGTCGACATGCAGCTCATGGTTGAGACCGTCAAGTACATCCGCCGCCTGATGGCCACTAAGGCCATGAAGCCTCTCAGCCCGGTCGAGTATGTCCCAGGTGCCGCCGCCGCCGATGACAACGCCATCACCGAGTACATCAAGAACGGCGCCAGCACCGTCTGGCACCCTGTCGGCTCCTGCCACATCGGTGCCCAATCCCTCGGTGGCTGCGTCGACACCAATCTCAAGGTCTACGGTGTCAACAATCTTCGCGTCGTCGACGCCTCGACCATGCCCATCATGCCCGCCACCCACATCATGAGCACCGTCTACGCCATGGCCGAGAAGGCCGCCGACATCATCTCCTAAATACCTTAGGAGGAGGAGCGAGCAATGAAGAGATTCGAAGCACAAGCATAAGCAGCGAGATCGGTTTTATCTCGACGCACCGATCGTTACCACTTTATCAACCCACTTCGATGAACAAAAATTAGGGAACCTTCTACAACACAACACGCTAAGCGCAAATGTTTATTCGACCTTTTTAGGCCTTGCTCGAGCTTCTTCAGGCAGGCTCGAAGGAATCAAGCGAGGGCGGGTCAAGCACTTGGGATCAATATTTCTGGGATATGGGGACAGCGGGAAGCAAGGCGCTGGGTCAGAGGGGTAGCATAGCTTGATATATGAAGAGATTTTTGAGACTTCAAAACATTTTCCTTGTCTTGAAGAGGAGCTGAGGAGGGGAGGAGGGGAAACCCTAATGGCCAGAATGGGAGCGAGGAGAATCACCATTTCCCCAAGACACTCACCTGTTCATCCTCCTAGACATGTCAGCGGTGTGTGAAGCAGCCTTAATGAACGTCCTCCACCGTCGAAAGCGTTGACCGCGGGCACAACGACAAGAAACGAGGAGGTGAAGTCGTTGAACGCGCGGGAAGATCCGAGACATGACGGCGGTGGTAATGTTGGTACTCGAATTCGGTAAAATCCCTAGGACCATCTTTGTCGGTCAACATTTGTCGCTGGTAGGGGTGGAGAAGAGCTTGCTAGGATGGACGGGAGTGAAGGTCGAGGAGGGATGAATCTTACTTGACAGGGATGTTGTGAGGAGGTCGCTGATGGCTTCACTATCCGCTATTGATGGCATCATTCCGGCATGTTCAACGCTAATGGTGAAGTATCCCTTCCTTTCACACTTCCATGTCTGCAGTCAAAACGTCCTCCTCCACAGACGAGCAATTAGGCACCAGCAATGGTGACAGCGACGAGCAAGAAAGACTTTCATACATCATGACTCTGAACAAGCACCGCTACCGCCCTTTCTATTCTACTGTTCGTCTCTCCCACAGACTGGTATACCTTCTCCCTCCTCGTCACCTACTTCGAAGTGTCCAACACATACCTCCCGGCAATCTTGCCCTCGTGCATGAGGTCATAAACCTTCTGCAACTCACTTAAGCCGACCGTCTTGAATGGACACTTGATGACGCCCCTGCGGAAGAACTCCAACGCCTCGGCGGTATCGCGTCGGTTGCCGACATACGAGCCCTTGATAGTCACCATACGAATGACGGACTCGAAGACAGGGGCCTTGAGGTAGGCACCCGCCGGCAGACCGATGCAGACGACTGTACCACGGGGACGAACATACTAATCCATCGTCAGCGACATGGTCCAAAGAAGACACAAAAGTGAAGGGGCGGAAACGTACCTCCGCAGCCTGCTGAAACGGCTTCTCATTCACCGCCACCAAAATCACCGCATGCGGCCCCAACCCATCCTCCGTCGCCCCCTGCACATGCTTGACCACATTCTTACTCGTCGCAAAATCAACAAACGCATCACTCCCCAACGTCCCGGTACACATCTTCCTCTTCTCATCGCCTGTATCAATGGCAATACACCTCAACCCCATCGCCTTGGCGTACTGCTGCGCCAACGCCCCCAGTCCGCCTCCCGCACCCACAATCGCCACCGTCTCTCCTGGTTTCGCCCCGGACTCCTTCAGCCCCTTATACACCGTGATACCCGCGCACAACACAGGCGCCACCTCGTCGAGCGGGATATCCTTGTGCAACCTCGCGACGTGCGCGGCTTTGGCGATGCAGTACTGCTGGAACGTCCCGTCGACTGTGTAACCCGACAACAAAGCCTTGGCACAGAGTGGCTCGTCGGATTGTTGGCAAAAGGAGCAGGCGAGGCATGATCCGTTGATCCACTTGACCCCGACGTGGTCGCCGACTTCGACGTCTTGGACGAGGTCCCCGCGGGAGACGACGACGCCGGCGTCTTCGTGGCCGCCGACCAGGGGGAGTTTGGTGGGGAGAGGCCAGTCACCGTTCACGGCGTGGAGGTCGGTGTGGCATACGCCGGAGTATTTGATGTTGACGAGGACCTCATCGGGGCCGGGAGTGGCGACGGGGATTTGTTTGTATTGGACTGGACCGCCGGTTTTTTCGATGACTTGGGCCCATTGTTCTTTGGGGATGGAGGGAGCCATGGTTGTGGTTGGTTGGTTGGGAGCTTTGGTTTGGTGAGGTGGGGTGGTACAAGGCAGGTGAGGCTACTGGTATGTGACTTGGACAGAAACACAAGTTGGTTGAAACTGATCAGATGGGATGAGATGGTAGGTTTGAGAAGCAGGAGATGACGACGAATACTTATGCCCCTCACTTTCTAGCCCTCACTCACCACTACCGTCGTCCAGTAGCTCTTTCGCCGAGGGTCCGGTCGGAGCGATGGAGGATCCAGACCGGCGCGGCGTGGAGGGTCATCTGGGGAGAGCTCACATTCCGTGCCTCTTACGTTTGAGGTAAAGAGTCTCTCGCGAGATCCCGCTCTGCTGGATCTACAAGAGCTCGAAAAGGCATCGTCATGACGGCTCGGGAATGGTCGGCGAGCCGCAATGGGTGGAAGGAGCGCGAGACGGGTTGTGTAGAGCGAGCTGCGCCGCGCCATTGGTTCCGCACGCACGGCTGGCGGGCAGAGACAAGGATGAAGAGCTCTGATGAGCTACGAGCTGCAGGTCTTTTGCATGTTTTGAGACTGGATCAGCAGAAGAAGAGGGACTTGCAGGTGGGGTAGCGGGCTGACGTCGTGTTCGTTTGGCGTTTGACTTCCGTTCCGCCGCATGGATTGACCAATCGTGAGCTGGGAATCGACGGACTGGGTTTCCGGGGTTCGGGTATAGCTCGCATGGAAATGTTGGGGAGTGCCATGTGAGGTAGACGGCCCCGATAGGATGGGGGGCAGAAATTCGGACGAAAGCGATTCAGGTACATATGAGTGAAGAGGTGGCTTTCTCTAGCTGCAAGATCTCGCAAGTGTAGACTGGCTTCATTTCCTGGAATCATGACCCTGTGACCGGCTAGCGGGAACTTCTCCCATATACTTCTGAGACGTCTGCCAGCCGGACACCAGTAGCATCCATCTCATGTACCGTGTCTTTCCATGATCACTACATTCAGATCCGACCATATCAACAAGCCCAAACCCCGACCATCCCATCCCTTCTTCCCTCGACCATATACCCATCCCGTATCCTCACCCGCTCTACCACACTCGCATTCTCACCATCCTCCTGCGCTCCAGCACCACAAGACCACTGATTCCCATCTCCCTTGTCATAGACCTTGACTGTGTTCTCCCCAGCAGCGGCGCAGATGCGGCGCATGTCGAATTGCATGCTCGTCACGGGCTGGTCGTAGGCGAAGGCGTCGTAGATGCTGCCTGTGCGGAGGTCCCAGATCTGTGGGTATTAGCACCGTTCATTCCAACTTCACAGGTGGGTCAAGTTCAACTTACCCGTACGCTTCGATCCCGACTTCCTGTCACGAGATGCACGTCGTCGAATTGCAAACACGTGACAGCTCCAGTGTGACCAATGAGCTGCCGCTGGACGCCGCCGGACCGCAAGTCCCATAATCGAATGACGCTGTCGGCTGTCCCGCACGCTACGGCGGACTGGAAGATCTGAAGAGCACCGACGAAATCTGCCTCTACTGCCGAAGCGGTCTGTGTGCGCTGTACTGAGGGGCGGAACCAGTCGTTGTTGTTGGAGAGAGATGGTGATGGGGAGGGGAAGGCGCTGGAGAAAGGCGTTGACGAGACGGATGTGCTTGATGCTTGGGCTGCAGCCCAGAGAACATCTAGCGTCTGGACGCATCGGCCGGTGTTGAGGTCCCATTGTCGGAGCGTCTTGTCTGATGAGCCTGAGACGAGAGTCTGGTTTTGGAAATGCAGAGCTGTGACTTCGGCGACGTGGGAAGATAGGGTGAAGAGGGGACAGTCGGACATGGCTGACGCGGAGGGTGCGGATGGGATGGGTTCTGACGGGGGTTCAGCACCGGGAAAGAGCTCGTTGTCTGATTCCGCTTCCGAGGCTTCGGGATCGGCGGTCTTTGAGATGGAAGACTTGGTTGGTGTAGGAACGTAGTCGGCTTGCGAGAGATCCCATAACCTGACTGTGGCATCATTCGAGCCGGACGCAACGATGTTGTCCTCGACCTGAACACAGCGGACAGAAGACAGGTGACCTTCTAGTAATCCTATACAACGGCCAGTATTCAAGTTCCAGACTCTTAGAGTGTCATCCAAGGCTGCCGATACCATGGTACCGAAAGGCACATCAAAGTCTAAGGCAGTGATCATGTCTGTATGAGCCTGGAACTCCTTGATTCGAGAACCCGGTTCCAGATGTTCGTGAAGTATAGGCATCGATACACGCCTGGGAACTTTTCGTTTCCGCTTTGGTGTCGGGATCTGCTGATATATCGACTGTGACATGAAATCGGTCTCCTCCGCGGACAGCGATTCGTCTGGCTTTGTGTCCTGGGCATCAAGCGTGTCTGCCCCGCCAATGACCGAGCCTGGAGGTGTCTTGTCTGCCATTGCGTTCGCCGTAGCCATCTCCTCCTGCATATCTTCCAGCTTTGCTGCGGTCTCGGCTAGCTCTTGCTCCAGATCCGTCTCTTCCAGTTCCAGTGAGGCCAGTCTGTCAACTACCTTCCTGCGCATGGCCGCGAGATTACCGATCTTCTTGTCGATCTCAACGATCTCGGAAGCGCACATGTTCTTCCGTATCTCCATCATTTCCAACCGATGGTCGAGCGTCTCCTTCTTTCCCTCCAGTCGCGTTAGTCCTGATTGACTCTTCTTAGACCCTTTGCCTTCCTCCAACAGCTTCTGCCCTTTCGATCCGTGTCGCCCATGCTTCTTCTTCTTTTTGTGATCATCTTCAGGTCTCGTTGCCTCGAAGCCTTGGAACAAGCTGAACGAATTCCGAGTGTCGGGTATGTTTGACAGCAGGTCATCAGATAAATGGGAGAGAGCTCGATGTTGTATCTCTGAGGTGCTGAATGTGGACCGCATCAATTCGCGGGGATTCGTTTTCGCCAGAGCAAAGACTGATCGCTGCATGATTGGTTTCCTGAGCTCGCGATGTATCTCTCCGAGCGCGTGCTGATAGTGTTGACTCGCATCTCCTCCAATGAGCTGACTAGCTGTCGCATTGAGTGTCCTTCCAAAAGCCTCGATTTGTCTGCTCTGAGTTGTGTTAATACAGGGTCATTCCTCCTGTGCGCGCATGCCATACTGAAAGATAGGACGTATCCTCGTCATCGTGATCGCTGTTGGAGATGGGAGGACGCTGCCGAAACGGACTTCGACCTCTAGGAATAGACATGCTGGCGGTGAAGGCTATGGAAGAGGTTGAATGGTCGTTGTTATGATAGCCGCGATTTTGTTACGGGGAGCGCCGTCCAGTTGGATGCCATTTTGGGCGTGACATGTGATAGAGCTCTGGTCGTGTGAGGTCGAAGTTTGGGGATGTCTCAAAAAGCTTCAATCCTGACTTGGCTCGTCACTCCTCACCATCACTGCCAACTGCTCTGCTGCCGCATGCAAATTGCTGTATTCGCGATTAAACACCGAGACTGACTAGATCATAGCGACTGAACTCTGAGCAATCTTGATCATGGATTCGGCCATTGACTTGGCTGATCCCCTGAAAGCATTGGATTTAGCAAACATCCGATCAACTCTCATGTAAAGCCTCCGACTTTGGCTTTGCTCAATATACACGAAGGCTAATAAATGTACAGCCGCCTAGAGGACACAATCACATTCAATTTGATCGAAAGGGTACAATTCCCTCTCAATGCGACTATCTACAAACCGGGTGGGGTGGCGATCCCATCTAGTGATCTGTCACTGTCCGACTGGTTCTTGTCAGAACAAGAGAAACTCCAGTCTCTAGTCCGCCGCTATCAGTCGCCAGATGAATATCCATTCTTCCCAGATCTCCTTCAGGAACCCATATTACCGCCCCTCGAGTATCCACGCATCTTACATCCCAACAACGTCAACGTGAACCAGAAGCTCAAGCAATCTTACATCTCCGATATCTTACCCAATGCCTGCGTTCAGTTCGGCCGAGCTGAACGTGGCGAGGCCCAAGAGAACTATGGATCTGCTGCCACATGCGATGTCACCTGTCTGCAGGCCTTATCACGAAGGATACACTTTGGCAAATTCGTGGCAGAGTCCAAGTTCAGGAAGGAGACCGATCGCTTCGTAAAGCTCATCAAGGCTGAAGACCGCAAAGGTATCGACGAGGCCATCACGGATGCCAAGGTTGAGAAGAAGGTGTTGGAGAGACTCGGCCTGAAGGCAAAGACCTATGGTACAGATCCGAGTCTAGGACCTCAGGAGGAGCAAGGAAAGATCAACTCGGAGGCCGTGGTTGCGATGTACAAGGTAGGATCATTCTTGTACCACACATTCTCTTACTGACAGACGGTAGGATCATGTGATTCCCTTGACCAAAGAAGTTGAGGTGGAATATCTGATGCAAAGGCTCAAGGGTACCGAATGGGAGTAGAGAAGGCGGCGAAAGTCGCAAGGGAAATCGGAGTCGTGATGTGAGAAGACATTGCCAAGGACGCTTCGAGTGAGCCATGTCCTCAGCGGCTTGCCAATTTCCATGTAGTATGAATAATGCCGGTGACCTCACGAAGAGTGGCAATCACTATGACCGCGGTCGGCTAGACTTTCTCTCCCGCAACTTGTGCCAAGGCTAGATCTCGGAGCTACGACTTGGAAACTTTTTTGCCCGATCGTCCATCTTCTTCGAGCACACGACACCAGTCTCTTCCCCGAATCCATCCCGTCGTGACTCTCGCCCGTCGATCACTCGTTCATTGCAGGTGCATCATCAGCTTGCATGTCTAGCATATCGGCAATCCCAACGAACGTGGCCTAGATGCTTCTTCGAGCTGCTGGTCGAAGACCACATCGAAAACCCTCGAGCAGTCTTGCCACAGAATTCCAACAGATCCACCTACCATTCCTCTGGCCAGCACGATTACGATGGAGTACTGCGCATACAAATTCACCCTCGAGATCTCCGCGTAACAACAGCACCAACCATCATGACGCGAAATTACCACACGTTCGCAACCTTGCGAGTGTCGCCGGACATGCCGAATTCACGACACCAAGCGCATACGAGCCATTCAACTACCCTCTCGCGACTAACAAATGGTCCCTCAATCACCCTTCTACCAACGATTTGTTGATTCTACCCACAGAGGAACCACCGCAGACCACGTCAAGAAGAAGCGCCCTGGGCAACAACAGTCACGATCTCCTGCAGAATCTATACGCCTGTCTCAGAGTCGGACGATTCGATCGAGCTCAGCAAATTATCAAGAGGTTGATCACGCTGCCCGATGTGGCCGAGGCAGATGTGTTGCATGCTCATGAGACATACCTCGAGGCCTTTCTCCAAAGTCCTGAATATCAAGAGCCGAGCGAACGATTCCGCCAAATGGCAAATCATTACAAGAGACACAATCTTGATAGGACAAAACGACCGGCGTATGCGAGCATGATAATCATGCGTGCTGCGCTTGCTCTACCTGACGAGTCCGATCAAAGAGCACAGGTCAAACGGTTTGCCGAACAATCTCGTCTATCTGCCAGCGATCTCGAAGCAAGTGACATATGGACCGACAGTGAGTTCAACGCGCTTCAGTCCGTCCTGCACGATACCCCGATCATCGAACCACCCACAGCTGGCGCAGCTTTGACAGACGTGCGAAGTGAGAGAGCTGTCGAACACAAGCTGAGGCAGGAAGACGTGCCACACATACTCCAGGTTGAGCAGAGAGGCGTCAGTCTAATCTCGCTCAAGGAAACCCTCACAGTCCAAGAGAACCACTATGCACAACGACGACTTGAAGACGAGGACATTGAGCTTGTCGATTCAGAAGCTGCTCTCCTTCGGAACACGGAACGTGAAAAACTACTAGAAGATACAGCGTCGGAGGCTGCAGTAAAACGATGGAAGGCTGAAGAAGAACAGCTTCAATCTGTTGGCATCAACAGCGCCCTCAGCAATCGGAGCATCAATGCGATGATGTGGAGGTGGCACTCTGACCTGGTTCCTCTTCTTGAGAAAGAAGTTGCCGACGCGAAAGAGCGCATGGCTCACAGCCCCATTGGGTCAAGATCAGGGTCACCTCGTGAGGACGCGGATTATGCTGGCGCTTATCTGGAACAACTCCCACCTCAGAAGCTCGCAGTCATCACCGTCATATCTCTCATGTCAATGCTGGCCCGGGAAAAGGACCAGCGCACCGATGAGTACAGAAACAGCGTAAGAGTGACCGACATCGCGAAGAATCTTGGCGCGCAAATTGAATCAGAGGTCGTGGCGGAAATTGTACGAAAAGACCGCGCAAAGCTTCAGGCACAAAAGAGGAAAAATGGCAAGACGAGCTCAGCCCAAGCCCGCGCATTCATCCGACCTTCGAAAATAGACCTCGCCAGACATACCGAATGGCCGCTACAGATCAAGATGAGGATTGGGGCTATGCTCATCTCCAAATTCGTCGAAATTGCCAAGATGCCCATTACCCGAGAACATCCCCGAACGAAGCAGTCAATCACGAGATTGAGACCGGCCTTTTCCTACAAGATGACTTACATCAAAGGAAAGCGACAGAATCTTGTGACAGCGTGCCCAGAGTTGCAGGAGAAGATCCGCAAGGAACCCGTTGGTGGTGTTATCTGCAAGAAACTACCGATGCTGGTCGAGCCTCTTCCGTGGACAGATTACAAATCTGGCGGCTACCTTCACTACATTAGTGATTTTGTGCGTGTTCCAGCCAATGACAAGACACCGAAAGAATATGTGAAAGCGGCTGCTCGAAGAGGTCACATGAAGAATGTCTTTTCCGCCATCACTGCTCTTGGGAAAACTGCTTGGCATATCAACGACGAAGTGCTGCGCGTCCAGATCGATGCTTGGAACTCTGGAGAGCCAATAGGCAACTTTGCTCCTTTGAACCCCAAATTTGATGTGCCGCCAGAACCCTCGTCGACAGGTGATCCAAACGTCCGCACGAAGTGGCTTGCCGAGATGCAGGACATTGAGAACAAGAAGACTGGACTTCATTCACAGCGTTGTCACCAGAACCTGCAGCTTGAGATCGCTCGCTCCTTCCGGTATGATCGGATGTACTTTCCACACAACGTCGATTTCCGAGGCAGAGCGTACCCGATGAGTGTCTATCTTAACCACATGAACGCAGATAATGTTCGTGGTCTTCTTACCTTTGCTGAAGGTAAAGAGCTTGGCGAGCGTGGGTTGAGGTGGTTGAAGATACACCTGGCAAACGTCTTCGGTTACGACAAGGCTAGCTTCTCTGAGCGTGAACAATTCGTCATGGATCACCTTGACGATATCTATGATTCGGCCAACAACCCTCTCACAGGTCGACAATGGTGGCGCAAGTCTGAAGACGCGTGGCAGACGCTAGCTGCTTGCTACGAATTAAAGCACGCTCTGGAATCTCCCGATCCAACCAGATATCGCAGCCACCTCCCGATTCACCAAGACGGTACCTGCAACGGACTTCAACATTATGCTGCTCTTGGAGGTGACGAAGCTGGAGCACGTCAAGTCAACCTCATACCTGGTGACCGACCAAGCGATGTCTACACTGCAGTTGCCGAAGGTGTCATATCCTCGATCAAGGAAGATCTCGCACTTGGCAACCCAATTGCAAAGATTCTAGATGGTCGCATCACCCGCAAGGTCGTCAAGCAACCAGTCATGACCAACGTTTATGGTGTCTCTTTCTTTGGTGCAAAAGCGCAAGTGAAGAAGCAGATCGAAGATATCTTTCCCGAGATCAAGTCTGGAGACCTTATCAACCATCAAACGCTTGCCTCTTATATCGCCCGCAAGATCTTCGGGTCACTTGGCGAGATGTTCAGGGGAGCCCAAGCTATTCAAGAATGGTTGGGCCGGTGCGCTGACCGCATCGCCACCAGTGTGACACCTGAACAGATCGAGTCGATTCGACTGGGCAAACCCAAGACTACGAAGGCAGGCAAAGCGAGAAAGAATCGCCCGAACTACTCTTTCAGATCGACAGTCATCTGGACAACCCCTCTTCAATTCCCGGTTGTCCAGCCATATCGCGATGCGCCAGCGAAGATACTGAAGACTGCCGTGTCACATGTATCCATCACTGAGCCCGAGTCATGGGATCCGGTCCACCGACGAAAGCAGCTTCAGGGCTTCCCACCCAACTTCATCCATTCACTCGACGCCACCCACATGATGCTTTCAGCCATCAAATGCGAGGAGAAAGGCATTACTTTCGCTTCCATTCACGATTCATTCTGGACGCATGCATGCGATCGCGATGAGTTGAGCGAGCTCTTGCGTGATGCGTTCGTCCACATGCATCGAGAAGATATCATTGGTCGGCTCAAGGAGGAATTTGAGGCGAGGTACAAAGGATGCATGTATCAAGCATGCATTGATGCTGCGTCGCCCGCCGGCAAGAAGATCTCTGCATGGCGCAAAGGCAGTGGAGCCGCCTCAATGAAGGCATACAAGGCTTTGGGTATTGCAGAGAGAGAGCTAGTGATTGAGCATGAGAGATTGAGGTTACTTGCAAGCAAGGATGAAGCTGAGAGGAAGAAAGGCGAGGAGATGGTAACACCCGCCAGGATCTTTGAAGAAGAGGGTGGATGGGATGCTCTCGTCCTTCCCACGGGACTGGCTAGCCAAAGACTCGGTTCTGCTCCCGAGGGAGAGGTCGACGTCGAAGCCGAAGCTGAAGCCGAAGCCGAAGCCGAACCCAATAACGCTCTTGATGTGCAAGCCGAGGACGATGCTTCAGCAGAAGAGCCACAAGTGTTCGAAGCAGAGAACGATGCACAAGAACGTCAAGATGCGGCCAACCTTACCGAGGCGCAATTACGGGCACAGATGCTGGGGATGAGGGTGACGAGGAAGACCACAACTGCAATGAGGAAGAGCAACATCTGGCTGCCGCTGACTTTCCCGGATGTCCCGCAGAAGGGTAAATTTGATGTACGGACACTGAGAGAGAGCAAGTATTTCTTCCATTAGGCATGGCAACGGGCATAAGAGGCAGCCAAGGATGATACCAAGCGCGGCGTTTTGCATGGTTCAAAAGTGTATAGATGGCCGAATGGCTGGATATAGTGTAACATAGAGGGACATCTCTGTCAACAATGTACAATACTGTATACTCATCTTGCAACTACCTCTGGATCTTACGATTGTATTCCGTGCTCCGAACTCGTAGTGAAGTTGTAGATACGAATGATTGCCTCTTCGGGCTAGCGCTGACGGGCTTACTATCCCACAACATTTCCTGCACGACCCCATGCTCCACTTGTAATAGCGATGGCATACTCATTCTACGTCCGAGACCCGTCATGACGCTCGATCAGTCCGGATTCAACGACGATATCCCAACGGAGTCAAGGACGGAATAGCCCGGAGGATCTACCATGCTCGCGGGACGAGGCTGACATGTGCATGCTGATCGATCAAGCTCTTGGGCGCATTTTAGACCGTTAAGGGTCCTTATAGCCTGTCTTAATCTCCCTGAAAGGCGTTTGGTTCGCTGCAATTCATTCAGGCGACCTGCCTATCACATGTGTTGGTCCCATCTCACCCACGGGACCACCATCAACGTCACAGTCAGCATCCCACCATACCAACACTGAGCTCGCTCATACAATTTCCAATACCTTCCATACCACACTCTGGAGAAATAAGATTCCCCGTCCCCATCCTCACTTTCTCAGCTTCTCCTGCTTGATCCTCACCACCTCCCCACCCACCACCACTACCGACCCAACCCCACAACCATGTCTCCCCCCTCCGACCCCAACCTCCACATCCTCATCATCGGCGGGGGAATCTCCGGCCTAACCCTCGCCAACGCCCTCGAACGCGCCTCAATATCCTACACCCTCCTCGAAGGCCGCGACACCATCGCCCCGCAAGTGGGCGCCTCCATCGCCATCAACCCGCCCGGCGCCCGCGTTCTGGACCAACTGGGTTGCTGGGACGAGATCACCTCGGGAGTAGCGCCTTTTCACACGGTGGTGCAGCATCATGCTAGTGGGGCGTATGTGGGTCCTAAAGGGGGGATGAAGGGTGGGGAGAAGTGGAGGAATGATGGGCCGGGGTTGATGGCTGTTAGGTAAGTGACGAAGAAGAGGAAAGGGGACAGGGGAGGGGCGGAAGGGGTGTATAGGGATTGCAGCTGACATGTGACAGGACGGGGTATGCTCCGATTTTCACGGAGAGGCAGAAGGTGTTGAGGGCGATGTATGAGAATTTGAAGGACAAGGAGAAGGTGGTACTGAGGAGGAGGATCAAGGAGATTGTTCAGACGGACGAGGGGGTTGAGGTGGTTTGTACCGAGGGACAGAGGTATAAGGGGGATGTGGTAGTAGGTGCGGATGGGGTGAATAGTGTGACGAGGAAGGAGATGTGGCGGAGTGGAGATGAGGGTCATCCGGGTTATTTCGAGGAGAAGGATAAGACGAGTAGGTCCACCAGGCATGGGTGTGTATCTTGCTGACGCGGGCAGGTATGTCTGCCGAGTATCAGTGCTTGTTCGGCATCTCGAAGAGTGTTGAAGGATTGGACGAGGCTGGCAGACTGGACGTCACTTATGAGAAACACATGTCGACCATGAACATTGTGATGGAGCCTGGTAGATCATTCTGGTTCGTGTTCAGGAAACTCGACCGGGTGTACAAGCATGACGAGATTCCAAAGTACACCGCGGAAGATGCGAAACAATTCATGGAGGATACAAAGCACATCAATATGGAACCGAACGGCAGTGTGACTCTGGACGACACGTACAAATCGAGCGTTTCGTACACTCTAGTCCCTTTGGAAGAAGCACAGTACGAAAAGTGGTTCTATCGCCGTATGGTATGCATTGGCGACTCCATTCACAAGGTCACTCCAAATGCTGGTGTTGGTGGCAACGATGCAATCCTCAGCGCAGCAGCACTTGCTAATGCCTTACGGTCGATGGACAAGCGGCGTGGAATTGATCGGCCTTCGGAAGCACAGATACAGCACGCTTTCCAGGAATTCCAGGACACCAGAAAACAACCCGTCCAGGACCAGGGAAAGCAGGCCAATTTCGTCACAAGGATGCAAGCCTCCAAGACTTTCCTCCACAGATGGGTAGCGACCTACCTGCTCGCACACTCAGGCGATCTCCCTCAAGATCTTCAGCTCGAGGGCGTCGTCAACGTGCCAATGCTCAACTACCTCCCACCTCCTCACCGCTCGCTCCAAGGCACTGCCAGCTTCAACCCCTCTCAAGGCGGCAAAACACGAGAATGGCGCCTCACCCGCCTCCTCCTCTGCCTTTCCTTCTTCCTCTCCTTCTATCTCGCCTCCCGCATCATCACACCCGACTCCATCCTCCCTTCCCTCCTCCAGATTTCAGAATCTCGACAATACCACCACAGCCCAACCAACACCACCCTCTCCCTCCTCCCGTCCTTGTTCCCCTTCCTCTCCACCCTAGACGCCACCCTCCTCCCCGCCACCGCCGCCTTCCTCCCCTCCATCCTCGGCACCAACCCGCTCTCCCGCATCCAAACCCTCCTCTTCATCAGCGACCTCAGCGTAGTCTACGCCCTCCTCCTCATCGAATCCTCCCGGCGCTCCAACGCATTCACCATCGCGGTCCTCCCCTGCCTCCTCGGTCTAGGCGGCCAACTCGCCGGCTTCGGCCTCGTGAGCAGCGTCTTCCTCGCACTCTTCTGGACAAGATCCCAGATCCAGAACTTCAAAGCGAGAGACATGCGGTTGACGAGCATGAAGTGGACGTCCACCGTCTTGCCCGCGATGGTGATTGGGGCAATCGTGCCGAACTGGCTCCAGTTTTTCGCACCCGCGGGCCAGCAGAGGCATTGGTGGAATTGGGTCTGGCAGGTTTATCCGGTGAATGTGGGGGTAGTGCAGTGGGTGTTGGCGCATACGGTGGCGAGGGATACGGTCAAGGAGGATAGGTTGAGGGCGCCGTTGAGGGATTTGAGGTGCATTGCGTGGACGGTGGGGAGTTTGGGAGCGGTGTCGGCTGGGACGTGGGTTTGGACGGTTGCTACGATGGAGTTTTCGTTGAGGGAGGTGTTTGTGCCGGTGGGGTTGCCGGGGAGTCAGGAGGGGTTTGAGGATATTATGAGGGTTTGGTTGCAGTGGGATGAGGTACTCAGTGTGGGGAATGTGGTGCTTTGGGTGTTGTATAGCTTCTGGGATCTCAAGGCTGCGGGGATGGTCACGGAGAGCTGGCCGAGTTTGGTCTTGTTGCTGGGTGTGGGCATGGTGGTCGTCGGGCCAGGTGCGGCGATTGCGGCGGCTTGGGGATACAGGGAGTGGGTGTTGGCGACGAGGAAGCACAAGGGGGCTATCACTACGACTTGGAAGGCGGAAGATGGTGAGAAAGGGGGAGATGCTCAACGTTCGGGATCGTGTCTTCCGAGTACGAAACGTCCAAGATGATGCCATCTTCCTATTCGTACTGAGCGTATTGTACCGAATCCTTCACCAGAATGAATAGCAGGATACAGTAGGAGACGGTCCGAGCACCTTCGGATGGTATTTGTGATAAACCGAATTGTCGAGGAAGTGGTGGCCGAGGTAAAGCCTACAGTGCCTATACCAGCCCTGCAATTTGGCCCTAATTTGTCCTTCTTTGCACAGCCCCTTCAACAGGCAATTCCATCAGTGTTCATCAGCATTGCTTCTCTAGCGGCTGATCACGTACGCTTCCTGGCCTACCAGCGCACAGGATGATAATTCCCTTTCATCTCATGTCAGCTATGTTTTCCGCGAAAAAGCTTGTCCTCGTTCCCAGCTAGGGAAACATTCCTTATGACTTCATGTCCGGCTCCTGCTCGCGACAAAGTTTGAGACGTCTCGTATCGACCGTTGGTCGGTATGACCTCACTGTAGGTTCAAGCTCTGGCGAAGCATCTTTGATATATAATGCTCAAGTACCGGCGGCTATACGGTTGTCGTAGAAATACGCAAACATGAGAGGACTTTTGACCACTTCGACGTTCGCTTTGCTGCTGCGAAATGCGGCGGCGGCTCCTTTGCTTACTAGAGCAGCCGATTGGACTAGCGAAACATATGACTACATCGTTGTTGGCGCCGGTCCTGCTGGTATCATAGTGGCGGACAGATTGAGTGAGACAGGAAAGAAGACCTTGCTGCTCGAACAAGGCGGTCCTTCGTATGGCATCACCGGAGGCAGGGAAAGACCAGACTGGCTGAATGGTACTGATCTGAGTCGAGTCGATGTCCCGGGCCTGTGTAAGTCGATGCCGAATACAAGTACGCAATCTAGCTAATGTGTGTTTGCAGACAACACGATCTTTTCCGGCTCGCCATCACTGCTGTGCAAGGACGTGGGAAGTGTCTTTGGAGGCTGCACACTTGGAGGCTCCAGTGCCATCAACGCCGGTCTATACTTCGAGCCGCCGGCATCAGACTGGGACACCTACTTTCCTACCACATGGAACAGTACCAATGTCGACGCCTCAATTCGGAGGTTGTATGAACGGCAGCCGTTCCTTGAAGTCGACGCTCCGTCCAATGTAGAGTCCAGCTTTGATGCCGTCAAGACTTGGCTGATTGATGGAGCCGGATATGAAGAGACTGTCTTCAACGACAACCCAGACCAGAAAGAGGCAGTCTTTGGACGACCTTCGTACAACTACAAAGATGGTCAACGAGGAGGTCCCGTGACGACTTACCTACAATCGGCACTGCAACGGCCCAACTTTTCACTTCAATCCAATGTGACAGTCAAGCGCGCTGCCCGCTCTGGATCGAAAGCTACCGGAGTCTTGATCACCGCCGATGGAAGTGAAGCTACAATCAACCTCACGCCAAATGGTCGGATCATCTTCAGTGGAGGAGCCATCGCCAGCCCTGCTCTTCTCATGAAGTCAGGGATCGGGCCCGAGGACGTTTTGACCAATCTTTCCAACGCCGGCGTTCTTGATCCTTCCTTGTCACCTTCATGCTGGCTCAACAACACCTCGGTCGGCTCTGGCCTCTTCGACAATCCCAACACCTTCATCCTCCTCTCCAGCCCCTTCATCTCCTCCTACACCTACTCCTACACCGATCCCTCCCCATCAGACGTCAACCTCTACCTCACCAACCGCACCGGCCCATACTCCTTCGCCGGCCAAACCGCCGTCTTCTGGACCTACCTCAACCACACCGACTCCACACCCCCGACCGGCCTCCAAGGCACAATCAGCACAGCAGGCTACTCCGACTTCACCAACGCCAGCACCATCACGCTCAACGTCTACGGCACCTCGGGTCTGCTCTCCACCGGCCGCGTCTCCCTCCTCCCCTCCCCGTCCGACCCCCAAAAGTTCATTCCCAGCGGCGGCGACGGCAACTTCTACTCTGACGCTCAAGGCCGAGACGCAGATGACATCGCGACGTTCATCCACGAGTTGTTCGCTGCGCTGGATAAGAGTGGCTCAGGGCTTGAGCCGTTGAATATTCCCCGCAATGCGAGCAAGGAGGAGATTAGGACGTATATCACTACTCCGTCGAAGTACGCGAGGGGGCTGACGCAGCATTGGAGCTCGAGTTGTCGGATGAGGAGTTGTGTGGATGAGATGACGCGAGTGGTGGGCATGGAGAATTTGCACGTGATTGATGCGAGCATTGTGGCGCCGTTGACGGTGAATCCGCAGTTTGGGGTGATGGTGGCGGGGGAGAGGGGGGCGGAGTTGATATGGGAGTTGGATGGAGTGGGGAAGAGGTAACGGCGGAGCGTGGAATTGGAATAGCGAGTCGAACCTGTGACGAATCGATGACATTACGATGTTCCTATCGCTTATAATGCTGCTCGTTTAACCCTAAGCTGCTTTGTATCGATGAGACCCTCACACGTCCCCTACCCCATCGAAGAAAACATCATCGAACACTGTCAACAACACCTCCTGCCCCGTCCACGCCTCCTCGACCGTCGGCCTGATCAACTCAGGCGGCAGCACAAAGCCATACCTCCCCGTATCCGGCAACTCAATTGTCCAACTAAACTCCGCCCCTCCAATAGCATAGACATGATCCCTCGAGTTCCCCACACTCTTATACAACACCCCCCCTCCCGGTCCATACGTAAAGGTCATCAACCGATCAGGCTTACTATCCCTAATCGTCTCAGACATGAGACTCCCCGTCTTCGTCCACTTGGGCAGCTCCGGCAACAGCGCCGTCTCGTTATACCCAAACGGGAAAAGGAAATACTGCCCATAAGAATGCCAGTCGATATACAACCTCAACCCCGTCGTGTCGCGCAAATTTCTCAAAAAGGTATCCAGCCCCTTATTCTCCGGCGAATCTGATGGTGGCAGTGGGAATGCAAAGTCGCAATCACTAGGGCGATGGTGCAAGCATCTAAAGAAGGAAGGAGAAGAGCTTGACAAGGGTTAGGGTCGGACAGGTCATGTGGACTCCTCGCGATCGCCCAACAGTATAACATTTAGAGTCTCACTACTTGACGTCCGGTGATGCGAACATAGATCTGTCATATCGGAGATCCATATATATGCGACGTGAGAAATTAGCGTCAGCATGCCATCGACTCCCACCGTCTATTCGTAGAAGGAAAACGCCCAATCCTTGTAACTTCATTGTGGAGCCCAGTCCTCATTCCAGTCCATACTTCCAAGGTGATCCATACCTTCCAGATCTTGTCCATGACCACCCTGACCCATCATATTGCCATTACCGTTCAAGCCACCGAGCCAACCATCAGGATCATTCTGACTAAGATCCCAGTTCCCGAAGCCCCATGCTAAAGCACTTTGGTCACGTACCATCCATTCTCCTGGTCCGCCGCCGACATCTCTTAGTAACTGCTCTACTCCGCCAAACATGTCACCGGGACTTGGCGCGTGACCGCTGGATCCAGTAGGCACGCCACTACCCGTATCTTGTTGTTGCTGCTGGTGGTGATATTGTTGGCGGTCCTGAGTATGCTGCAGTGGATGTTGACCCGTATGAGGTTGACCAGAGTCTATACTATTGGACTTTGTCAGGGCAGCCGGTATGACTGGGGACGAATGAGTGGAAGCAGAGTGTAAGCTGGGAAACAGATCTTGAGCTGATTGTGGTGCTGCCATGGGCTGAATGAATTGCTGGCGCTGCGGTGGCTGCTGAAGTTGATGTTGTGGCTGCAGATTCAATGGTCGAGGCAGGGTGGCAGACTGCCCGTGCTGGTTCCAATATGTATTCGCCGTGGTGCCGATTGGCAATTGGTTCTGCATTCTTGCTGATGGCAGTTGCGGCAGGACAGACATTGGCTGGGCTGCAGTCTGGGTCAAAGCAGGCTTGCGGTCATTTCTAAGCGCAGGCGAATTTTTGTTTGGCTTCTCAGAGTACGGACCAAACTTGGTGTTGCACCGTATGAGGACAGCGGATGCTTCCTCTGGTAGATCGATCTTCCATTGCTTGCTGAGAGTATCAAGGATAGCGAGCGTCCTCTGCGCACACGGCCAGCACTCGGCTATTTCTTCCAAATGCCTGATTCCATGCACGATATCACGTCGAGCATCCTTGTCGGGCAAGTTCAAAAGATGTATGGTGCAAGCCGTATGTATGAAGTAGACACAAATATTGCAGATTTGGCGTAGCCCATACGACCTCTTATACAGCCGGAAGAGCCGTGATATCGTGGACGCAGCTGTTGTGCAGAGTTTCCGTGGTGAGACCGAGGGAGGAAGAGGAGACGTCGCAGCTGTGTATTGTAGGAACGGGCGAAATAGATGAATGAAGAGGAGCTGGTAGAACATACTGCGCGCGTGTCAATAAATCTGGTCGCCATACTCGTGTAGTAAAGTAGATGCTTACTGCATGATGAACACGCTAGGCAGAGCCCCTTCACGTGGCTCCATCTCTTTGGGCAGACTCCTGCGCCAACTCTCGAGACGGATTTGGATGTCGCTCAATTTCTTCAGCTCGGCTTGCTTTCCCTTCTGCTTGTGCAGATCGTTTGCTTCACCAGGATTGTAGAAGTATCGCATCAGGTCTCCACTGATCTCGCACAGTCCGGAGATCTGCAGTGCCACAGCTCTGGTCCGTGCAGATTGGGTATGAGCCGTGGAGGCGCCAATGTCACTGTACGGCATCCACTGCGCACTGTCCTCATCGGGAAACACATCGTACTTGGGACAAGTAGCCAGCGACGCAGGAAGTTGTGGCAGTCTCCCGAGGTAGTTTGACCAGCACTTGTCAAAAAGGAAGCAACCCCAGAAAGTGATCCGCCTGGCATCTTCTTCACCTTCGTCAAGTGCCCTATCCCTGCCCTCGGCCAGTGCGCCAGAATCGAGATGAAGGCCCATGTCGAGAGCCATTCGAAAGCTCATTCCACTGTAGACCCAGCCTTTTGCTTCGCGGCCACAGCCTGCTTCGCGTACTGACATTAGTGCCAATGCTTGGACCGTCGTGATTTTCGGCTTTTCGTATTCGTCGTTCTCTACGATGAGCCGTTTGGCTTCTCGAAAGAAGTGATCACCCGCAGTATTGAGATCTGAAGGGTCTTCACGTGCCGATGCTCTACTGGTGAAGTGGCATCCTAGCGCAAGCATTGCATTGACCAGCAGAGGACTGCAATATTGAGTCTTCCTGCCGGTGTCGGAAGGCTGCCTTCCAAGCAGAAAATCGCGATAGAACAGCGATCTCGACAGACAGGTGAAGTAGGAGTAGTGCCATGTAAAGTACATGTTCAAGAGATGTGTGATTAGTTCCGGATCCGAGGTGACTTCTGTCCAAGACGTAATAGGATTGTCCTGTTGTTGAAGATACTGGTCAGGGACAACGTCGCCCACGTCTGCGCCCGCACTGTTGAGGAACAGCAAGTGCGATGTTCCACCAATGTATCTGACAGACCCATCGTCGAGTCGCAGCTCGCCCATCTTGGTACCGAGCTTTGATTCAAAGTTGGGGGCATCATCGGGGGATAGGGGGCTAGGTGCTTCCGCGATGTCCTCATCTTTCTCCTCTTTGGCGATGCCATATTCCCGGGCCACGATGGTCTCGGCCACCTCATCCAGGCTCTCGCAAGTACGGATCTGCCTTACTAAGTCCGGCACCTCATCCTCGGGATAATTGAGTATGGCTTGCACAATCGTTTGCAAAGTGGATTCCTTCGTCTTCAATGTCTCAATGTCTCGCTTGTAAACTCCTTTGCGTCGGTGGTCCGAATTCGGGTCGTATATGCAGGGTGTGTTGTAGACTTGCAGACAAGCTGCACATGCTGGCGTATTGCCATCACACTTGCTCTTTCGCTTTCTGTAGCTTGCGTCAGCTTACAGAGTCTTGCCAAGGTGACCGGGCCTTCCGCTTAGCGGATATGCTTGCAACCCTCGAGCATACCTTGGGGCTACGATTATGACCTACCTACACGCGATACAAGCCGTGGTCACCACACGCCTCTTCGGCTCATCATCAGGATCTTCGGCTTCGCCCGGCTTTCTTCGTCGTCTCCTTCTCTTGGATGGTTGTGCATGCGTCTGCACTGGGGAAGTCTCCATCTTGCTTGCGCCCTTGAAGTTGGTGCTTTCTGGAGTTCGCTCCATATACGCAAGTGCGGCTCGGACATCAACGGCGAGCGAAGAAGCATCAGCTCGCTACTGAGAGGCACTGACGAACGCGAGCTTGAGGAGGGTCTCGATTCTACGCTGGAGAATTCTAGGCGCGAGGACGAAGCCTGCAGCTGGATCGTGTCGATTTGTGTCGGTCGTCTTTGCAGAGCAATTCTTTTACGGTCGCCATGAAACCCACACTTCTTCACATTGTCGGGTCGTGTAACGTCAGGTTGAGGCGCGATATGAGTGCTTGTAGCTATCCGGAGAGTGTGATTGGTCAGAAACCAGCTCGCACCACAATCACTATCACCGACACTCTAATTGCGCTACAACACACACACACACAATTGCAACGGTAGACTCTCAGAAATCGCATACAAGCAGCATGGCTCAAGTCCCAACCTGAAGTTTCGTGATCGGCCTTCCGAACTTGCCGGACTTGTCGCGGAGATGCATGCCTCGAAAACCAACCAGGCGCTTGGGTTGCTAAAGTGCGGGGCACGACTGCCCCTCCTGTGAAGCTCAAGGGCAACGACCACTAGGTAAGGAATACTTATGATGAAGTGTTTCTCTGCCAGTCAGCCTCGACTTATAGATCTCGATGTTTTTTCTCCAAGCCAAATCTTGTTTCATCGACTTCTTCATGCCGTGCTGCTTCCCGATGAAGAAGTCGACCGTTGGCGAAGGCGGTAGGCAACTGCACCCCGCTATTGGGAAGGGTCCAATTCTGGACCGTCCACCCATCCTTCATTCTCTCCATTTAACCTAAGCATTCGCGCTCTCAGCCTCACTTCTTTCAGCCTCACTTCTTTCAGCCTCACTTCTTTCACCGCTTGCATCGTGCATTGAACAGAGCACAACAATCCCATCTCCTACCGACCTGTGGAGCGAGCATCGCACAAAGAGCCCACCTAGTACGTCATCTCGACCCACCACTAAGCAAGCAGCCCACGCATACCGCTGCACAGCCGGAGCCATCCTTGCTGAAACACATTCTTCACAGAAATCGAACATCATCACAACCCAATCTCCAGCTTACCAGACGTCGTCACAAAACCATCACAATGAGCTCTGGCGTCGGTATCCGCGAGAAGCTCCGCAGGAAGCTCAGTCTCCACGACAAGAACAGTCAGTATTACCGGACTTGAACTCCGATGGCACTGCTAACCTCGAACCAGGCAACTTTGACGACCACGACGAGGCTGACGACGAGACTACTGGCAACCTCCACCGCGAGATTGAGGAAGCCGAGACTGGCAACCACAATGAGGGCAAGCCTGGGTACGCAACATTCTTCGGCGGGCACGCACCATCAGACTGATCACCAACAGCTCCTTTCTCAACCGCCTTATAAGCCATGGCAACAAGAAAACGGAAGACCAGCTGATGAGGGAGGCCCGTGGCTCCCAGTCCCAGCCCCAGTAAGGGTAGTCAGAGGCAAAAACAGCGACAGGAGGCACAACAGATGCATTGGACATTGGAGATGGCATTGCTTATAAGGGTGAAAGATTATGAAATGGGCTCTTTGGATGGGCAGACAAACACTGTGAATATCGCAAGTAGACGAAAGCACACGTCAATCCTTTGAACCCGACACCTGCTCGTTGAAGTGACCCCCTGAGCCAAGATGGCTGCCTGCCTTCGTGTTACCACTCATCTCAATACAGGGCGTTCTCATGAGCGTCCTTGATGCCACGTCGTCGTATAGCTGCACCTCTGTTAACTGTGCTGCGGGCCGAATTCAGCCAGGATTCTCGGCGTTCGCATGGCTTCCTGATTACCAGTCGGCCAAACACACAGCTTGTGAGCAGGGCTGGACAGCTGGTCATGAACGACTGGAGGCAGAGTTACCAAGTATCATATCCTCGTCACGTACCAACACTATATGCAAGATCTCTAAATCGAGTCATGCAGCTGGAAGCGGAGCACGGCCTCATTTCCACACGTGGATCATTCGGACGCCAACTTGCTCCCCTGGCATTCTCTCAACCAATGAATACTCTCCAAAAGTGCGTAGCTTTGCGCGGCCCGGCAGATCGACCTTACACCAAGTCGCTAGATCTGTTCCCGAAACCAAAGCAACAGGAGACACAGCGCAAGGAGGAGTGAAACCGCGTGAGATCGTCGGCGGGATGTGCAGCGAATCTCGCATTTCACCGCATCGCGACCTCCACTCCTCCTCTTTCTACCAGCATGATACCCGCAGCGACGAGCAGGTGAAGCCCTGCGCCTGCACTTTTCGGACTTTTGGACATTCCAGCGCAGCACAGCTTATTATCTGAACGACATTTGCGACCGCGCACGACACTCTTTTGGCGAAAACAACAACATAATAATACATCTACATAATACCACATTTGTCGACTTCTGCATCTCGCACCCGCACCTGGATTTGCTGGACGCATGATTTATTTTCGAGGATCAAACGGCCTGAAAGAGGAGAGAAAGAGCGGGGCGACACAGGTGGCGGATGCTGGACATACAACGATAGCGGTCGTGCGGACGATGAGGGCTACAGATTGTTATACCCACGAGACAGTGCGCGGCCTATACAAGACAAGAAGACAGGAAAAGCCTTGTCACCGCCAGCGACGGCGGAGACGGCGAAAACTCGGACTTCTTGCAACGACAAGCTTGCTCGCTTCGATTCCTAGCGCCTCTGCCCAGAGCTGCATTTCCTTGCAACAATCTTCGCAATGCTCAGCCTTTAATGCCTCATCAATCTCCACCGACACTTTCAACATCGGCTTATTGTAAGTTTCGCAAAGTGCCAAGTGCAAAAGACACGCCAATGGTGGTGGCTGACACGATGCCAGTCCATTCCTTTCATCAGTCACCGACGCTTCTACCTTTGATCGGGAGATTCAATCGTATATTTCAGGCAGTTTCATACAGCTGAGGTTTCAGCAACTGATCGGATGCACGGCGTTCAACGGCCAGAATCCCGACGCATACTACGCCAGATACACGACATCTGTGCTTTGCAACGCAATCGTCCAGAACTCGATTAATAGCTGTGGTCTGTCCGGCACTTCTGCAGCACCACTATGCGCCGATACATGTGTACGTATGCTTCGGACCGATTAGGATGTTGCCGATTCTGACTCGATTCGCTTGACACAGGCCTTGTATGCTCAAGGTGAACAGAGCATCGCTTCGAGTTCGTTATGTGGGAGCCAAGGGATCAACGCTGAGAGCCAGATACGATCTGATCTAACCAACTGCGCCTTGCCGGCCCGCTCGCTTGGAGGTTCATGCATACCTGGTGTTGCCAACGAGCCTAGAAACTGCGGCTTCTCAAACAACCTGAATGGGTTATGCACCTACTGCGGATCCGGATCACCGAACGCTACTGACTCGTGTTGTGTATTTTCAGACACTGAGCGGCGCTGCCAGGGCGTTGACTTGGCTATTGGGCCGGCGTCTTCTTCGGCGTCTCCCACGCCGAGCTCCACAAACGCTCCTGGAGACACAAGCGAAGACAGCAGATCTGGACTCTCTGGCGGACAAATCGCGGGAATTGTAGTGGGATGCGTGGTGGGAGGACTGATCGTACTGACACTTTTGATCTTGGCCTGCATGGTACTTCGCCGAAGGAAAAAGCCCAGCCCACCGACAAGTGTCTTCAATCAATCCAGCCAATCACGGATCATGCCACCTATTTCTTCCGTTCATGCAGGGACCGGCCCCACGGTGGGGGAGCATGTGGAGGCGCTCCCGGGTGGGCGAGTCACCCGCATGGCGGCGATAGAGGGCGACGGCAGTCACGACGACAGGGGAGGCGTCGTTGCCGCGGCGGGAACTCGTTCGAGGTATACAGACTCATCTTCTGGGGACGAGACACCGAGATCAGCGATGCGCACACCCATTGGACCGCCACCACGGCGCAAGAAATCACTCAACGGACTCGGAGGCGGAATGCTGTCCGATGACCGCAACACGGACGAGAGTTCTCCCGGTAATGATGTGCTGTCGTCGCCGGAAGGCACCGGTCAGAGTGAGCAACTGGCATTTTTCAAGGACTATTACAGCCAGGATGAGATTCACGCTGGAGATTTGGTAAGCACGTTATGGGCATATCAACCACGGGCGCAGGATGAATTCGAGCTGGAGCGTGGTGACATGGTCAAGGTGGTGGGGATCTGGGACGACGGGTGGGCGACGGGGGTCAGGATCCGCGGGCGCGCCGAGGAATGGCGGAGCGATGGGCATCGTCAGAGGGACAGCGGAGCAGGGAATGGAAATGGGACCGGGACCAGTGGAGACTCGATGAGTAGCCCGGAGGGTGACGGTGAGATCAAAGCGTTCCCGTTGGTCTGCGTGTGTCTACCGCGACACTGGCGGCGGACGATCGAGGGCGAGACGACATCAGAAAATATTGATTCATCGGGTACGAATAGCAGTAGTACACCGTAATTTTATTAGCCATTTTAGCCAACCGCCGCGTGGATGAGATTGAGGTTGAGGCGGCGACGAGGTGGTCGGAAAGCACATGGCTGGTGCAGGTACAGTACCAGTTTGATAACGAAGGAGTGTGCAATATCGTCTGTTGCGATCGAGTGGAGCGGGACGTCATTGGGCAGCCACTGATCATGCGAGGGTGTCATTGCCTCGTGGAGAGAGAGGGGCGTGCTGTGTCCTGAAACGGGCATAGTGCTATACTTGGAGCTGCTGTGTAGTGGGTATGGTACATGTCCCAAACCTTGCTGGACCAGATACGGTACTTCCCGGCGACCCGACGGGCAACAGCCCGGCCGCGATGGCAGCTCAAGGTTCACGCCAGGAGCAGATTATGAGCGTATCGACGTGTCTCTGCTAATCTTATACGCTCCATGTGTTTCTTGTGCCTGGATTTCACCAACAAGTGGACCGTCGACCAGGGTTTGGAAACAGTGGGTGAGGTCAAGTGGTCATCTCAAGCTGCCTGGTCTCTCCAGTGGCACGGATCACCGCGTCAGAGTCGTCATCTAATAGAGTGTGCAGCATGTCCAGGAATAAACTGCATTTCGTGCGAGATAGCAGGGGTGAAACGAAAGGGGAGCAAAGACATTTGGGCTGCGATTGATGCCCATTGTGTGGTGGGAGCGTGAGTACACGTCCCCGTGCAGGGGAGATCAACACTATGGAGAGGCCGGCGGGTGAGATTTACCTGGATAGACGCAAAGTAAACCAACTACAACAGGTACTTTTGATCTTGTCACTTTGGTAATCGATATTGCACGCGGCCAGGCGCTCATCAGGGACTTGCCGGCTACTGAATCGCCAAACATGCAGTTTCATGCGTTGCCCGAGGGTATGTTCGGCTAGTCTACACCCGAGCCCTATGAAATATGCCGGGCCGCCCGCTTCCTGGGCTGGCTGCAACTTGCAGGCACTCCCACTGGCTGATTCCGGCTCCAATTGGCTCCCACCGGCTCCCATCTTTGGCGCACAAAGAGCGGCTTCCGACTCGTCCGCTCAGATCCACCCCTTGTCTCGGCGCACTTTCGGCCCTAATTTCCCGACTCGGGGCAAACTCCACGTGAAGCACATGCTTGCTGGTTCGTGTGCTGCACAGACACTCCCAAACTCAAACGCTCTGGCTCCGGCTGGCTCTGCGGCCTTCGATCCTGCCAGAAAGCTAGCTCAGAGTTCGCACAGAGTTCGCTCTGTCCTGAGGAAGCTCCCCGTCCATGACAGAGGTCGACACACTCTGGGGCATGCCCTTCGAAACGAGGACGTTCGGTGAGTGCTATATGATCAACCTGGGCTGCGGCGTGGGTGGCACATTTTGTTTCCCAAGTCGTCGTCAATCTTTGAAATCCTGAACGCCCAAGTCATGTTGCTTTCACCGCTGCCGCCAATTTCTGCGCACTTTGCAATGAGGCCCGCTGCTGACGCACGTCCTTCAGCCTCTTCCCTTCCTTCCCACTTGGACTCCTCCGCACTGGCTCATTCTCCTCCATACGACCCAAGTCTATACGACTTTGCACACCACCATGCCGCCGCTGCTGCAGCTTCCCAGCAGCGTCTCCAACCTGCGAATGAGCTAGAATTGAGCTCGTATCGCATTGGCAATAAAAGAGTACGACCCAACCACTACGCAGACTCGACAAGCGCGAGTCCAGATCCAGACACACTCGCCAGCACTCCCGTCACTTCCATCGAGCATCCCACCTCGAACTTTAGGTCGACCTACAATACAGCCTCGGCGAATGTGGGAGCTTCTTTCACTCCAGGTCCATCCGGCCAATTCCCTTCACCTTACCAATCACAACTCTTTAGTCTGCCTTCGGCACCGTCATACTCGTCGGCGCCGTCTTTGACCGACGCATCCTCGACCTCACTCTACTCCCCCTATAGTGCCATTGTGCCTTCGGACCAAGGCAATGATCAAGTTGACGCCATTCAGCAATCTTCCATTTCTCAATCCTCGACTCCTCATCCTTCCTACCTAAACCACATGTCTTCCACTCCTCAGGAGTACAGACCATCCGAGTCTTCAGCGCCATATGGGGTTTCAATGACTGCGAGTCACTTCTATGGCAATACCGAGCCATACGGAACCACATCACATGCTAGCCCCGCGATGGGCTACGGCAAGAGCGAAGACTGGCCAGATGCGCAGTGGGCTTGCCAGCAGTCGTACACTCAAGGGCATTCGAACAACCTCTACCATGGAGTAGCTGAGCTGTATGGAAAGGATGCCAGCCTGCATATCAAGCTCCAAAGCTTGGCTGTCCTCGATAACCTCGCGACCCAGATCATCCTCAGTCTTGCAAAGCCCTCTCTTGCCGAAATCGAGAAGTTGTCATCAGGCACGGGCGCGGACGAAGAACGGCAAGCTAATCACACGCGCAAGAATCTATTCGACCAGACCCGCAAAGTTTATAGCAGAGATTCACCGTTCATCGACGCTGTCGCTATCCAGCTTTTCACACCTTCTCAACAGGAGATCATCCGCAAGGCAAACCGTGCCACATTCATTTCCAGTCTTCTCGAGTCACACGATGTAAGCTTCTTCGACCTCAACGAGTACTTCCTCGAGGTCTTTGTCCCTTCTGGCCAGAGGTTGCTCAAATGGCAAGGCGCCATCTACCTCGAATTGAAGACTCAGGTCTACATCTCTGCCCTACTCAACAGTGACGGCGAAGTTGGCGCTCTTCTCGATGAGCTCTTCCCTGTCGATCTCGAGGATAAGATTATCGCCCGTCATCCCGATGCTCCTCACCTCGTTCCTTCTGAGAAAGACTTTGTTGAGCGCGCCCGTGCCCGCAAGCAGTATCTTCAAGCAGAACCTGCCGAGAATGCTCTCGCAGCTCTTCCACGCAAATATGCCTGGCAAGACTTCCTCAAGGAGTTTGCGACCAGTATCAACAAGAACGTGGAGTCGCTGCTCAACCCTTCCGTACGTGTCTTCCGATCACGACCTTCTTCTTCTCCCACTAACGATATACAGAATCGATCCGGCTCTACTACTGAATTTCGTCGCAATGGCTCACATGATGATTCCAGCCGGCGTAACTCCCCACCTCATGGAGCCGGCGGCTGCGATCCGCGTGGATATACCAACTTCGGTGCCCTCCTACCTGACCCCAACCTTGTTGGGGCACAGTTCAATGTTTCACACCACGAGACTATAGCCGCTCTTTCTTCGCAACCACAGAGGAAGACATCCAATTCATCCGATGGCGGAAAAGCCTCTGCTACCACTCGGCAACCCTGGAAACAAGAAGAAGAGGACGCCCTCCTCGCCGGGCTCGAAGAGGTGAAGGGTCCTTACTGGTCCCGTATTCTCTCAATGTATGGTCGAGGTGGCTCTCGATCCGAAGTCCTCAAGGACAGGAACCAGATTCAACTCAAAGACAAAGCCCGCAATCTCAAGCTTTGGTACCTCAAGATGGGCAACGAGGTGCCCGTCTGTCTCCAGGGCGTGACTGGCGAGCTCCGCAAGCGTGGCGGAGCAAAAGTCCGAGCGGCCCTCGGGCTCACCGATGATGGCGGAGCCAACACTGGCGCTGGTGTACGAAAGCCCTCTCCTAGGCGTATGTAAACGCATGGATACATTTTACAATCTTTACGATAATGACTGAAAGGAACACAATACGGCGGGGTCAGGTCTACAGGATAGAGGCATGTTTTCCTACAGCTATCGGTCACAAAAAAGGACAAGACGGATGGCGTTCCACGGATCGACTGCACTTTCCACACTGCTTCATGATTTCCTCATTCGACTACTTGGTTTTACACGTTTAGCGATCGGCGCAAGTCAGCCACATGGAATGGCGGGTAGGTAGCATTGTTGCTCTTTACAAGGTGGAAAAGGTAGCAAGAAAATGGTTCTTTGGTGGCTATTTGGTCTGTCTCTCTGTACTCTAGATACCCGACACCCAGTCTACTGTAATTTACTACTTGTCTAAACAATCATGCACAAACAGTCCGCGGACTCTGGTTCTCATCCCTCTCGGGATGGTGCGGCAAGACAATGTTCATCTGTTTCCACGTCCTTCAGTTGGCCCTCTCATATCTGCGCCAAAGTGAGACATAAAACCGTTCGCGCCCGCGCCCGCCAAAGTACAACTCGCCACTTTCACTGCGGTCGGGCATGTCATCCAACCGTCACACGATGGTGTTCAACGGATGCATCTGTGAGGTTGGAGGATATTCTTTGCCCTGAGGTTAGAAGGTCGGGAGATGGGACTGGCGCCATGGCTGAGGGACGGGAGATGAGGTGCATGAGCTCAGGGTAGGGAGGGAGATAGGGTGGTTGGGTAGGGCTCGGGGGAGGGGGCTATTCTTGGTCTTGTCGCTGGATGTGAATGTCTGGCAGGGGTGTAGGGGGAGAAGGGGGAGTGGTGGTGTGTGGTTAGCATGGAGGGGAGGGGTTTCGTGTATTGGGAGAAGCGTGGTGTCAGTGTTTCGTGTGGTAAGGGGGGAAACACGTGGTGTTGTCGAATGGGCTTGACTGTTTGGTTCGTTGCTGAGGTTGCATCGGTTGGAGGGAAGCAAGCCAGTACTGTTGATGAGCATCAATCGTTTGTCTTGTCACTGCGGTATGACTGGGATAGAGAGGTACCGCAGATGAAGACCACCTTGGCGTAGCGATGTCATTTGCGCACATGCTAGTCCGGTACATTGAGGTGATTCTGACTCGCGAGGCGGCCGCCGAAAATGCCCCCCCATCTGAAGTGGTGGGTCGATCATGATTCAAGCGTTCACTACTGAAGTGACGTCTGGATCGTCCGACCTGCGCGTAGGCTTACTGTTGCATGAGAGGAAATCACGGGTGGCCTTACCTTCGACCCCTGGTTCACCGTGATTAGGTGGTTTTAGCAGCTGCACGATCGTAACCACAATCGTTACGACGGTGTTAGACGGTCCACGCAACATCCATCCGCAACTTAAATTTCTGGCTGCACAGTTGGTGCCGGACTAGTTTATTTACATAATTCGCTTCTATCTATATAGTCTTTAAGCTAGGGTTTCAAATCAAACCTTAGTCTAGAATAGCTCTAGCCTTGTCGATCATATGCAAGCACTTACGCCTGAGGCTGGCTTAGCACGTCCAGAGACGCGGACACTAGAAACACTCCGTTAGCGACGGCGTGTCTCTGTTGGGAACTGCCGAAGAGCTGGCTGCACAGGGTGTGCAGCTGCTAAAACCACCTATTGCGCGCAGAGGTAAGCGATCGCAGGGATGGTGAGAAAGAGGTGGTCTACTTTTCTTGGCTTGCGACACTGTGTCTACAATTGCCAGGTAAACGCAGCAAGAAGAGCCTTGGCTGTGCCTGGCATCAATGCTCGTCAATGGTCGTCAGTGCTCGGTGTGGCGTATGAGCAAGCTTTTACCAAGCCCTGGTGATGCCTTGGCACGGTGCGCCCGCCCGTAAGGCAGTGCCAGGGACAGGAGGGGCTTGTGGAGACTGGATCTCGGGCCGAGATAGCATGAGATGGTACTGTACATCCCTGTGGTACGCCCAAGGTCACTGTGCCATCAGTGTCTCATTCCAACAAGATCAACAGTCGAGCTTCAAGAACCGAGAAGGTCAATGGAAGCGATAGCCTTACCGGAGGACCAAGGGAGCATCCAAGCCACATCGCGTGGTTGACACTTCCCCATTAAAGCATGGTTAAAATGAGCAGTGTGTTTTTAAAGCGCGGGAGAACTGCGACATGAGGTCTGTGCGAGTCATGCTCATCTCAAAACCGGGCAAAGCTACAGTACCTGCCAGGCACTCGGATGTACCGCCTGATGCCGGTAGTCGTGCGCATGGCGCCGATGTTGTCGACGCACAGACGAAACGCGAATCAGAGAGCAAGACAAGAGCGAAATGTCTTGGAAGGAAGGAGGGAGAATAGCAGGCTCACAACAGATTGAAACAGGAGCCTGTCAATGTGTCGCCGAGAATAGCATGAGATCTCCGAGAGTGTAGTGTGTAATCATGTATTTACAGAGCGAATGTCAGACAGCACAATTGTGAGGGCGCACGTGGTATCCATTTCAGGTGAAGGTGGCCGACCCCCGCCACCGCCCCGTCCGCCCGGCGTCTCACCGCTACCTGACCGGCTTCTGTTCAAAGCCCGACACCGCTTGCCGCACGGTCCTCCTGGGAAGGATTTCCCAATCCGGGCCGGGCACCTCACAACCGTCGCAGATTGGTCGAAAATTTGGTCTGGGGAAACAAGCATCCTCGCTCTTTGAGAACAATCATGCAGTCTCGATGCGAAGGTCCTGGACATCATGGAAGATCCACAGAAGACCGTGGTTTCCAATCTCGCTTGATGGCTCTGGTTACTGCCGAGCCCCACTGCTGGTCGTGTACTTGCTGCATTCGGCTTTCCCTTATCGCTATACAGAGTACGCGCAATCACTGACAATCATCCACTTGGGCATCAATGACTCGCTCACAAGACCCTGCCTGCTGTCTCAGGTGGAGGAGGTGGCTAAAGATACATCGCGATCTCAATAGAAGCCAAACATCAAAGCAAATCATGGCGTACGACAAAGGTACGGTACTTCATTTCCTCAACAATTCCAACCCCAGAAAGGCCGAGGCATGGATGCCTCCGGTAAGACATCTTTCCAACGGCATTAAGATCAGACAGAGAAGCAGTGGAGACACTCGGAAGCGGCGCCCGGTGGAGGTTGGAGACGTCAAGCTCCAACGATCAGGACATGCCCACCATCACGTCTCCTGCCGCCAAGCGTTGTTATTGAGGCTGTATGTCGCAGTCACGAATGCTGCCATCTCGGAGCGCTCGTCATGAACTGCTTCGTTGCAGCTGCGTACTACCAGACGCGCAGCTCTTTTCATTGCTAATTGCAAGCTGGGCATTTTCTTGCGTTCCTGCTGCGCTCTGGTGATCAAACAAGTCCACATACCTGCGTCTACACATCCAAATACGCACCCGAGGAATGTCCCATTCGTTGTTCCGCACTCGTCACGGCACGATCCCTGCATGCGGCGGCATCGTTCATCGCCTGCCGGACGGACGTAGACAATGAGCCGTCCGAACCTCCGTCCGCCCCGCTTCTGCATGTGTGGATACCGTTCGGCAATGTCGTAGATGGTCCGAGTCGACGACGACGATAACCGCGATTGACTTTTTTAAGCCGTTAGTCTGAGGAGCTACCGGGGGACGAAGCCGCGCGGACTACGTGGGAAATCCGACGTGCGGATGAGGGCAATTGATTTGCGGAAGTTCATCTTCGAAGCGAGCATTGCACTGCGAAGTCCGTTGAGCGATGATGAGAAGTGAGGACGCTCTCCAACCTGTATGCATGGCATATTGATGCGTCTTTTGTTTGCGTAGTATGCCTGAGCTGTTGCACTTGACCATGTGCAAGTTCGGCGTCGAGAAATCGGACCGATTCCCTGCTTGCTAAACACATGTCGTTATCAAAATGGAACACCGCGAACCGAAATGATATGTCATGGACTATGAATGCATGCGGTACAGTAAGTTAGTCCGAGTCGCCGACCGCACTGCGCTATGCACATCACTTCCAACAATCGGACCGAGAGTATTCACGACGAACTGTGGGCGTCATGTTCCACATAGAGTACACTGGCATTCTGATATCGTACGCTACGTCGCTGGCGATAAAGAGGCAATCTGAGCCACCGACTTAATCACCTCTTGTCCTATCAGAACCCCGCTACATTGCCTGCCCCTCGACTTCTCCAGCCTTGTCAACCTCCTCATCGACCTCCATGATCCTGTCGTCCTCTTCGTCGCTCTCACCCTCGTCCTCCTCGCCCTCCATGAGGTACCTCATATTGCCATCGTCGTCCTCAAAGACTTCGCCGAACAAGCTCATAATTTCCCTCTGGCTCAGCTGCCTCAAGGTCTTCTCGTTCGAGAATGCATCGATTTGCAACTGCTTTCTGTCCTTCACCTCCGCTATCCTGTCATCGATCGTGTTGAACACCGAGAGCTGCAGGAGATGGGTCTCCTGGGTTTGTTTGATGCGGTAGCATCTCGCAAAGGCTTGCTCTTCGACGGCATTGTTCCACCAGGCGTCTACCACAATCACCTTGCTGGCGGCGGTGAGATTTAGTCCGAGACCACCGCATTGGAGGCTACAGATCATAATCTTGAGATCGTCCTCAGTCTCAAAGCGATTGATAGCTCGGGTCCTGGCTTCTGGTGTCATGGCGCCGAAGAAGCGGACGCATTTCCACTCTTCAATGTCGCACATGTTGGCGAGGATCTTGATCATGGTAGTCCATTGGGTGTAGATGATGATCTTCGAATTGGGGAATTGCTCGAACCACTCGACGATTTGCGTCTTGACGGCTTTCGTCTTCGCCGACGGGACCAGGTCGCCCTTGTCCATCCAGCTGACAATACCCGCTGGTAGGTCAGTCTTTTTTATCCTACCACCACTTGTCTTGCGGACTGTCTTCTTCAAAGTGACCAATTTGGAAAACTCTTCGTTGTCGAATGGCACCACAAAGTTGTATTGAGCCTTGCATTTGACGACCGCGCAGACGGCGCGGTCAAGACCCTCGGAGGCAGCTTCCAACTGAAGATCAATCAGGCATTGTTGGCAGTATATATGGCAACACTCCGTGATCTGTGGTGTTGTAGCCTCCTTCTTGCAGTATTCGCAGCGTCCAAGCGCCGCACGGGTCAGGATGTCGTGATCGGCTCTTAAGTGCTCCCACATATGGTTGAAGTTCGTTCTCTGGCCATAGCGAGAACCAAGATTTTCTTCTTGCGGCGCACCTCCCGAGCTATTGGCAGTGGCAGTTTGAGGAGCAGGTGCAGCGCTATCGACAGCGTTCTTTCTCGTTCGCTTTTTGGTCTTGTAAGATGCTCTGAGTATTAGCTTGATCTTGGTCATTAGTGCTTTGCCCTCTTTCTTGTCCTGTAGCACTACGCCGTGCTCGTCGATTGCGACTCTCAGCTTGCGGATATCCTTGCGCTCAAGTAGGTCGAGCATTGTACTCTGTATAAGAAGCGGATGGGCGGTGAGCTGACGGAGTCTTGTGAGCATCGCGAAATAGCTGTTGTTGCGACTAAACATAAGGCCGTGTGTCTTCATAGCTTCCTGCATCCTGCGTCTAAACGCTGCTTCGATGATATTGTAGATCTCCCTTTCGACCGGGTTGAAATGGCAAACCAATTGCATCTGACTTGCCTTCGGAAGAGAGACTAATTTTGCTCCGAATAAGCGGTCAGCATGGCTTCTCCTGAGCATGCATTTGCCAAGTATGGCGTTGAGATTGGCGGTAACTTGCTCGTTGGCTTTCAGGTACTTCGCCTTGAACGTATCGTAAGATTCCAGCCCTGGTGCATCGATGAAATCGAGCAGTGACCAGATATCTTGAACGCCGTTTGTGAAGGGCGTCCCTGTCAAACACCAGCGATATTTTCCCACCAGGACACGGACAGCTCTGCTCTTTATGGTGTCGGGATTGCGGATCAGATGCGCTTCATCGATGATGACCCGACGGAAGTTCATGCGATGAAGGTGTCCCTTGTTCTTCTGAAAGTAATCGTCCCACCACTTCTGTCGCTCGTCTTGGTCCGTCAGCTCTTCGGGCGGATCCTCAAATGGGAAGCTCTTCGCAACTTCTTCGTAAGTGGTGACGATGATATCGTTCTTTGCCAGCTCTCGAATGGGGTGATGACGATCTCGCCATTCGCGGCTTCTATAGATCGTATAGGTACCAATGCCTGACCTAGTATCGTTGGTGTTGCAATGAGTGCCGATCTCTTCATACCACTGATTCACTAAGGAGGGTGTAGCAATGACCAGTGTGGTCTTGCTACCAAGACCGATTGACTGCCTGTCGAAGTCTCTCGCTTTGCCTCGCGTACACAGTCCGAGCGCCATCACCGTCTTCCCTAGGCCCATCTGATCAGCTAGTATACCGCCTTGAGGGACGGGTGATTTGTTGTCGCGAGCCTCTCGCTCCTTCGAGATCATGAAAGCTGTACCAAGAACCTGATGATTCTTCAAAGTAGACTCCATGCCTTTGACAAGCCATTCGCCATTGTCTGCTCTGCTGATGTGACCTCTGCCGAAGATGTTGCAAGCCCTATTCAACATTCTGGCGTCTCTGATCGCTTCGACCTGGTTGACAGAATCGTCAAGGTGTGCAAATAGCTGATCTGAGTTGCCTCGTCGAATGGCTTGCTCATCAAAGTCGGGCATGTTTGGTACATCTTCGAGGTTCGCGATCTCGGAAAAGAGACTTGTCGTCATGAGTTTCTGAACCGATGGTGCATTAGCCAGGTCAATCTTGTTGCCACGGCCTTTTGCTTTGCTCTTCTTCGACTTCTTACGAGCAGTCTGCTCGGGCTCATTATCGCTATGTGCCATTTCGTTGGCGTTGCGCTTCTTTGGTCGAGGCAATTTATCAGCTTTTGCACCGATGATGAAAAGCTCTTCGCCGTCATCATCGGGTATGATGACTGTCTTGTTTTCGGGGAAATGCGTAAGGTCGATGATCGACTCTCCAAGACAAATGACATCGTCGTCTTGATCATCTGCAGGCTCCTGCTTGATTGCGACATTGCTGATCTGACCGGACTCTTCGAGTCGATCTGCTGCTTCTCTCAAGATCCGCAGTTGGTCTTCAGGAGACATGAGCGCTTCATTGCCAGTCTGCTTCGCTGGCTTGTTGAGAATCGAATGTCCCAGATTGGGGACCGTTGTGCTGCTAGCCATGTCCATGTCGATTTCGAACATGTCTGAAGTCACTGAAGACATGATGAAGCTGATATGAGGCATCAGCATAATGGATGCAAAGAAAAGTGCTGAAAAAAAACTTACGAAGATATGAAACGTGATGAGATATAGTGCTAATTTGAACTGTTAGGAGATATTTTTTGAAGAGCATGTGATGTTGAGCGTACGATGTTGAGCGTATGATATTGAGCGTATGATGTTGAGCGAGTGATGTTGAGCATGTGGTAGTGGGTTGCCCGATGGTGTGACTCTTGAGGGAAGACTTACTGTGTTGGTCTGAAGAGAAAAGAGGCCAAGAGGCCAGGCGGGGCGGCAGGTGGCGAGCAAGAGGGTGTGTGAATGTCGTGGTAGTATCTGGAGATGTAGAACTGCAGTGCAGTCGAACTCAATTCATAGAGATTCTGCCCGCCACGTGCTATGTTACCGTTCCTGAAATGGTATCTGGTTCAGGAACGAACACCATCTACTACCAGTCACGTGATTCCAACAGTCTACAGTTCCTGTTCTAATTCCAGTCCTGGAACGCTGGCCACTCAACCACCTTGACACAAGACAAGAAAGCCTCTTTAGATTCCCAAGGCTTGCCGGTTAGGGCTCGGCAGGTTGCGTACGAGTGTAGTCCTTGATATACCGGATCTTGACACGCTTGCGTGGCACAGGTCCGGGAACAGCCGTCAGCAGATACCTTGGCCATTTGGCTGGCTATTCTGTGTGGCAATTCCCAAGTGAACTCGTGGGATTACGGTGTAGCACTCACCCACAATGGTCCACAAGTCAATGGTCCGCCATCATTCAGGCGGTTCCTTTGTGTGACTAATAAACCTGGTGCCTGCAACAGCGGAGCAATGGGTCTCTGGGCAGCCGGAGCATATCCGCGTAGATCCACGCTCTCAAGTCAAAGGCATTGTTCGTGCCATGTGTAATTGGTCATTCTGCACTCTCCGAAGAACGAAACTCGAGCTGATGGTGCAGGTAGGGGTACGCGACCTTCGAGCAACTACCTAGCGGCTGATACACCTGGACCAAGCTGCGACATGTCAGTCAAGAGCTGAAAATGCGTGCGGTAGCGTTCTCACCTGGTAACCCGCAACCAAAACCAATGAACAGATACAAGAGGAAAATGCACACGACTATTATCATCACCATGAGCTTGACATTCTTCCACCACATCCTCCTTCTCAGCTGTGACGAGCGCATGCGGAAGTCTCTCGCAGTACCCCCAAGCCTATCTGTCTTGTCCACGAGCAGGTCGATTCGCTCGCCTCTTTCCAGGACTCTTTCAATATTCTCTGTCATGATCCCACGCACATCATCCATCTCCCTTTGCACGTTCCGGAAAGCATCTTCTTGTCCCGCTTTCGACGTGCCGTAATCCACCATCAGCTTCTTCATCTCCGTATTGAAGGATGCGGCGCCGTAAGCAGGCAACGAAGAGAAATTTGTGGTCGTAGGTGGGAATTTTTTGAGGAAGTCATTCTTGCTTTGAATCAAGTATCCAAAAGGTATCCTTCGGCCGAGGCTCGCAGGCGCGACCACCAAGTATGTCAGCCCAGGGGCAGATAGAGCGCCATCTTCTGAAGAGGCAGGAGAGGCGTCAGCGATGTAGTGAATGTTGTTCTGGCCATGTACATAGGTTCTCTTTTCGCTTGTGGAGTGGTCGATTTTTGGTAGTACTACGCTTGCTAAGCCAGATGTTGCGCTCGCCGCTGAGGCAGTATGCTCGCTCAAAATCGTGCTCTTATAGGCGATACATGAATAGAGAAGGGGTGTTGCGGGCGTTGAGGAGGAAGCCATTGGGGATAAGTAGGCTGCTTGTTGGTGGCTGATGTACACGATGTCCGATCTTGCTTCTTGCGCGACGTCCGGAAAGACGAAGAGGCAGAGGTGTATCAAGTGTTGATCGAAGGTGGTCCTGACAGAATCGAAGAAGGCAGGCTCGTTTGGTGACCAAGGCAAGCTGAGTGTCGGCGAATCGGCGACTGCGTCATGAGTCGAGCGGTCCGTGCACTAGCTGCGGAACCTTCCGCGATCGAATCTGGGGAAAGAGTGGGGAAGAGGGGCTCGGCGGTCGCCATCGTCCTGCATGAATCGAATCAGTCCATTTCTTCTTTGAGGTGTCATCACTAACGGCTGCTTGACTATATCGAAGCACATCGAGTCCTCCGAAACAAGTACCACACTTCTTACGTCCGTGCTAGGAGCGCCAGAAACCTTCAGAAAGGCATCGCATTGTTCTGCAGCGTCCACGCCATTCAACATGGCTTTGTCCCACTACATCACGTGAGCCTCGACGACACAAGCTTACTTTAACCTTCTCCGATCCTGACATCATGTAGCAGACGTAATGCAGCATTCTTCAGTGTTGCAGCCGTAGTGTCGTCGTACGTGGCAGTCCGCGTCCGTAACTCGGCGGAGGAAGAAAAGAAGAGACGTGAAAGCTTCTACGTGACCCCATCGAGGTCCGGTCAGTTTTGAGTACCTGTTTGGTGCTGACCAAACATCTAATGGAAAGCAGGTGGAGGCGTGTAAGCAATACGAAGACCGCAATAAGCACCTGGGAATCACCACAAGGCGCCTCGAACACCGAACACCTCCAAGTCAGCGAGCACTCTGTTCGAAGACTAGGCCGGTGGAGGATCATCGTACTCGGACACTGCATTATAGAGGCACGGAAGCTTGGCTAACACGAGTTCCTCATCATTGATATGACGGCGTGAATAACAAAATGGAATGCTGGAAACTTTTGACCGGTCTGAACAGTGGACGCTCTGAACTCGGAGGTACGACTTCGATGTATGGGCTGAGTCTGCTCAGGCAGACAAGTTGAAAGATGCTAGTTGCTCGTGACTGATGGACATACACGGTTTTGATGAATGCATACCTTATCCGCCCTTCTACCTTGGCAATGTGTACCTGCTTCAGTGTCTGCAACAGTCCGGGAACAGAACCATAATTCCGAAGGACTTTGGTTCCATCAGTAATGAGCCGGTAAGAGTTTTTTTGATCGAATAGGGCAGTATCCGATACGACCCGGCAATTTGACATGTGCTGCTGCTCAGACCGCCATCGTTGTGCCAAGCCAAGATTCGCCACTTCCGCGGCCACGTCACTTCTCTTACAGGACTTCATCTTTAACTTACCTCGCATCAGACTACTTCCTTGCACGATCGAATCTACTCTTCGCCACATCAGGACATCGACCGATGTTTTGAAGGTCAGGAGGCTGCCTCTGAACACGTCAAAAAAGCTCAGCAGTCACATTGGAGTCTGAGCTAGTCAGATAGTCAATGGACATGTGTGGCATTCGCTTCCTAGAAGTTGAGAAGCACAAGATAGTCACTGCTACCGGCCGCCCTTTGTGATTTTCAGAAGTCTCGTGTGTCTCCAGCTCCTGTTTGGGTTGGGCACTGAAAAGTCCGACTCCGCGGCAACACGCTGACGACTGCATAGGCGCCAAGATGCTCTCCAGATACAACAAATTTGCACTGAGACATACTAGTAGATTTCTCGGACGAACGTGGTCCCGCCAACTGCACCTGGCCCCTCCATTTCTACTGGACACCTACACACCTCGTTACCAGCTGCTGTCCTCATATCAGGAAGCACAGAAGCGCTCGCAAGCATATGCTCATTTGAGTAAATGCAACCTGTGTCCACGAAAATGCAATGTCAATCGCTTCGAGACGAGAGGCTACTGCCTAATAGGTTCGGACGCTACTGTGAACACAATTGCGCCTCATTTTGGTATGCTTGCTTCTCGTGCAGTGTGACGATCACGAGGATCTCATACCCTTGCAAGGCTACGTGCGTTGACCACAGGCAGGTGAGGAGCCCTTCTTCCAGGGTCACAACGGATCCGGGTCCGTCTTCTTCAGCGGCTGCAGTCTTCGCTGCACCTTCTGCCAGAACCATGACATATCCCATCAGAAATCAGGATTCGATGTCACGCCAGAGCAGCTAGCCGAGTGGCTCATCAAGCTACAGGATCTGGGAGGTGTACACAACATTAACCTGGTGACGCCCGAGCACGTCGTCCCACAGTGTGCGTTGGCCATCCTGCACGCGAAGGAACTAGGATTGCGTATCCCGATCATTTACAACACGAGTAGCTACGACTCACTTGAATCCATCAAACTGATGGATGGTCTGGTTGATATGTATCTGCCAGATTTCAAGCTTTGGCATCTCGAGTCGTCCAAGCGACTTCTCAAGGCCAACGATTACCGCGAAGTTGCGCAAGAAAGTATCAAAGCCATGCACGATCAGGTGGGAGACCTTTGTTTCACCGCCGACGGCATTGCCAGAAGCGGAGTATGTGTTCGTCACCTTGTGATGCCAGGGAAAGAGGAAGAAGGCAAATCGATCGTCCGATGGCTGGCTGAGAACATCTCAAAGGATCTTATGATACATGTGATGGACCAGTATCATCCACGCGCACACGTCGGCAAGCCAAAAAGAGGCCGGCTAGCTGCTGCAGGCGCTTTGTGCGAGCACGAAGTGCCAGATGCCAAGTCAAAGGATGCGCGCTACGCTGAAATCAATAGACCGGTAACACTGCATGAGACCGAGACCGTGCGTAGCGCTGCCGCGGAGGCGGGTCTATGGCGATTCGTCGACGCGGCTGCTCATGGAGGTTTCAATATCTGATTAGCGAAGGACTCGTGGGCCAGCTGGATTGGTTGAACAGTGCGAACAAAGGACGAGCGGGCTGATGAGTGGACTCGAGGGTAATCGAGACCGTCGATATTGCCTGCAGTACGACAAATCTGTAATGAAGGCCGGACATTAGGGACCTTCCACATGATTGATGCTGTTACCATGGCGCCGCTTGCTCATGTTGATGCCCATCTCATGTGGTAGTACATGCGGCACAAGCTCGTTCGCTGAGACTGGCTGATAGTATTCCCTCAGCTCGCGCAATCACCTGGCTGTTGCAGGCTTGTTTCAACACTTCAAAACACTTGCGTTCTCCTATTACCAGAGTCGTTCTCTTCTTCTTCTAAACTCTCAAGTCTTTGTTCACTTTCACGTATCTCTTTGAGCCTCATAGACAAGAAAAAGAATTCATCCTTCCTTTGAGCTCGCAGAATATCCCACAGCATTCTTTGTCCGTTCAGCACCATGTCATTGTCACGGAACAAGGGCCGTGATCGTCAAGGTAATCTTCCTGATCATAAGATAAGCCCCTTGATGGTCTGACCAGTTCCAAGACCAAAACTCCCTCAACCCTACCAGTCACCACGTATTCACCACCGACGACCTGATCCAAGCTGTTTCACACCAAAAATATCTTGCGACCCAGACTCTAGTACGCTTTTTGGTCTTTGCGGACCTACAACTTCCTTCCGATCAAGACTTTATCATCCAAGCAGTTGCGACCCTTCGGAGCTACAGCTTGTACGCTTATCCTCACGAAGACGATAAACATTCTTTCGAAATGACTGCTGCAATGAAGAGTCTAGCGTGCGAGATCAAGGATCTCGAGGCAAAGATCAAGACTATAAAGTACGATCTCGCGAAGATGAAAGCGGAGCAAAGGGCCGCGAAACTTACCTATTGCGCGCTTCGCAACATACCGCTAGGTAGTCGACCAGAAGGTTCGCGAAGGGCGCTGCGCGAAGCCTATCACAATGGCTACCTTCGGCCAAATCGCGAAGACAAGCAGAGAAAGAAGGAGGCTGCATTGGGAAAACTCGAGAACAAAATGCAACAAACGATTGCGAAGCTCGTTGAAGAATATCATGAGTACCACAGGAAGATATACGAGGAGTCTCTCCTGCAGTACGCACAGCACCCAGTTCTGCAATACTTCACCGACACCTCACTCCAGACCAGCAACGCCGTAGCTGGGCCTGTGGTTCCAATGGTCGCCTCATCTGTTCAGAGCAGCGTCCAAACAGCATCAACCAGATCCGAAGCACTAACCCCAATCGAGGAGGATCCAATTGACTCGGAGACCGGTCTCAAACAGTCAGTTCTCCAAGCATTCAACAAAGACATTGAGAAGCGCCTTGCAGCTGACAAATCTAGACGCGAAGAGATTCACAAGGCAAAGTTGGTCAAGAAAGCCGCCAAAATCACTGCAGCACTGATCGAGGAATCTGTCACCAACAGGCGCGTCCTGCCGGGTCACGGCCGGTCCAAGTCACTTGGCGCTGTCCCTCGCGGAGAGGCTCAGGAGAGATACTTCAGCCGTATTGAGGACAACGATCGTTGGGCTTGTTTCGAGCTCGAGCTCTCGCAGAAGGATGCTCCGTTCTGAAGGCCAAACCCCAGCTGATAGACAGAATGACCTCGACTTTCCTTTGTTGCACGAGAGAAGACTGGCAAGAGAGACAAAGACCATGACCGATGCCTCTCTCACTTTTATAAGAGAATAACACAAGCACAAAGTCATTTCCTTTGTTGATGGTGCGGAAGAATCAGAGCCCTCCTTCCCCGGCGTTCGGCGTTGAGGCGTTTGTACTTTTAGCATAGCTCAGTGGAACGCGTCCCTGGAGGATGCTTACATGAGCAAGGAGTTACAACATAGTCTCGGAGTCCCCCATAAGCATTCTTACGGAGGAGCAACAGGACTCCGTTTACATAGGGCTCTGTTTCGGGGTTCCAATGTGATATCATGGTGGATTCAAGGGGGGCTTCAGGATGGGTGGGTGGCGTTCAAAAGTCTTTTCATAGGAATTATAATGTGTAATGTTTAATCGAGCCTCTTTTGTGATACTGTGATACTGTGATGTTTAATGATGTTTGAGATGTCATTCTTGTGCTGTGACCGGCGTGTCCCCCGGCCGGACTACCTGACTACGAGGGGGCTGGCGAATTTGAAGCACAGATACTGACACCTAGAAGGGACTTTGGATCGGAAACCAGCAGATTCAGGCGTTCAATGTCCCAATGACAGTCCGCCCAGTGCCGTATTAAGTGACGTGTCCGATTGGAACAAGGCCTATAACCCGATACGTCCCACCTCGCTTAGCGGTAGCATGCATGCTCTCGAGTATCAGATTCGAGCTCGTCGTCGTGGTAGCGCCCTGTAATCACTGCCAGCTCATCAAGTATGACCTGAGAAGATCTCGACTACACTCTCGGTCAGAATGATAGGTTGATATGACAGGAGAGGCAACCGATATTGGCCACAGGAGGCTTGGATGATGATCCTGCAGGCAGGAAACCTGTTTGCTCCAGTTTTCCATTGTTTCGACTCGACCTGATATGCTGCCCAAACCTGATCTGTTCTGCGCCCAGCTAATAGCCTGGTTCAAGAAGCAAAACCTGGGCGATCCGCAAGCAATTCCCATCAACATTCTTTCCCAACAAACGTATCCCATATGTCTTGCGCCAGAATAGTGCGGAGGCCACTCAGCTTCTTCCTTCAGAAGGAGCACCTCCACTGAGCACTACTCTGCGCTCTCCTCCTTCCCAACCACCTTCATACTTCCTTTCCCCGGGTATGAAGGCAACGCCGATGGTCTACCCCTCCAAATAGGCCGGTCCGATATTCAGGCTCATCAGTCTGCCGCCGCCAATCCTCCCAACCACCTTCATACGCCTCCTTCCTTCCTCCAGTATCTTCAACACAGCGCCGGACAAGGCCACCATCGATAGCGGCACGTTGCCCCTACCAATATCATCTGGTCCTCCGTCTCCGGGGAACCATCTCACTGTCTGGCGCACTCCAACAGCACCCATGTGCAGCGGCCTTCTACATCGCCTTCAGACCACGATCTCTGGAGCGTCTCCCAGCACCTTCTCGCTGGTCGGAAAAATAACGCTTGCTTCATCGTCCCGCGCTCTCCATTTTGCGCCTGGACCAACGTTTGTTACGGTCAACGACCAATTATTGCTGGTTTCGATCCCGAGCAACATGTCTCCCTCCTACGCTGTCTTAAGTAGTGGGTCGAATCTCATTGTCGCTCGCGGGCCGAACCTGCCATTCTCTTTGGTGGTGGGTGGGCGGACCATATTGCCTGCCTGCCGCTACCAGGAGCACTTCAAAGCCGGGGCTGTTGGTGAAATGAAGGCTATCATCAGCTCTGGCTCTCAGCGTCCAGTCTCAGACTTGGGACTGGACCCGCCCGGCCATCAATTGCCGCCTAGCTGGTGGTGGCAACACTACATCCTCAGGGAGTACCTGGTTCGAGCAAGAAGTTGCCTTCCCAACTTTGGCCGGCAATTGTGGTGGCGGCCCCGGCGACAGCAGCGAACCAGTCCTGTTTCGGTCATCGAGGCTTATCCTCCGTGTCGCAGTTGGTCCCAATTCCCCGACAGTATCAGACAACAGCGATGCGGAGCTGTACTATTGGAGGGCAGCAGCGACAGCAGATACAGAGAGCATCTGGTGCCTGCCTCCGACAGACGCCATCATGATCGATGACAAGGCTGTATCATTGGAGGATGTGGTGGTGGTGTTGCCGATGGAAGGAATCGGCGGAGAAGATGAATATGGTGTGGAGGACAAGTAAATTAGCGAAGAAGATCCATATGGTGGAGAAGATGAATATGGCGGAGAAGATGGAATATGGTGGAAGGTTCAAAGGTTATGAGGGCCACGGAGGAAAGATTGAGATCCATGCTGTGGGTGGCTTTCCAGTAATCACGTATCCAAACCAGTGGTGAAGAAGGTCATCAGCGCATGCATCACAGCCTCTCTCATTGAGCTAGGAGATTCAACACATCGCCTCCGCCTTCACCTTCGCCTTCACCTTCCGCAACACCTTCCACAGTACGCAAATATTACGTCGGCCACCGCTGGAGGCATACGACCTGCTTCGACCCACCTCCTGGACGACCTCATAGGATCTTCCGCCAGTATCTCGAGCCAGAAGTTCTCGCCATACTCGACAAGGCGACAGCATCGACTTTGAGCGACCCAAGAGATCTGGCCCAACAACATGACTGGTCCAACGATGCGTATGCTGCTTCGCTCCCCTGGGGGCACTCCAACCGCGGTGGCCAACATTCATTCTATTGGTGTTGCAGAGAACACCATCTCCCAATGTCTGGACTGGTATGCCCGGCCGAACCACATCCCACATCGGATCTGGAACAAAATACGACCGGCATCTGCTTGCTGTTCCCGAAGCACCACTTCATACTGGTCCGCTCCTCTGCCGGAAGCTCATCTGGTGCAGCTGTCACGGTACCTACTCATTGTCGGCGGCATGGAAGGGTTTTCCAAGACGAGACACTCACGCGCCCCCGAATCATATCTTGCTCCGAATCTGGAACAAAATATGCTTTAGCGTCTGTTTGCTTGGTCTCGCTGGATGGCTTCGTTCCCAAGCATTTGCACCAGCACAGCAGCAACAGCACGCGCGATCCGGCCTTCGACCGATGCTGCAGCACTCTACGAGAGTCCTGGAACGACTGGTTTGGAGCGACCGCACATCTCACAAGTCCGCTCTTTCTGGATCTGGAACAAAATATCTCTGGCGCCTGCCTGGTGGTTCCCGCTCATAGCCGGATGCATACGACCGACCTCGATTCGAAGTCTGGCCTGACTTGAGGCACTCCCACTACGCCTCATCAAGGTTTACCAGATCTGCATCGAGACTGTATGCTGGACCACTCCTCTGCTGGGAGCTCATCCGAGAGCGGAACAGCTAACATGGCGCTTGTACATGTTCGGCGCCTCGGAGTCCCCTCGCAGTGCACGAGGAGCAGGCGCCCGTATGAACCATATCCTCTGTTGGATCTGGAACAAAATATTTCCGGCGCCTGCCTGCTGGTCCCCATACATCGCTGGATACATCCTCGACCTCGATCAGAGTCTGGCCTGGCTTGGGGATTTCGCCCACCTCCACATTTGCCGGCTCTGGATCGAGCAACTGTATGCTGGACCACTGCTCTGCTGGGAGCTCATCCGAGTGCTGAACGGCTGACATGGCGCTTGTACTGTGTCGCCGTTACGGGATCCCATCCCAATGTATGAGGGGCAGGCGCCCGTATGAACCATATCTTCTGCTGGATCTGGAACAAAATATCCTGGGCTGCTGGTTGGTCGATCCTTCTCATGGCGAGCCGGTTTGTCTCTGTTTGGCGATGCGGATCTCATACAACATCGAGATCCTAGAAGACGATTCAGCTCGATCGTCTATGACCGAATTGCATTGCCATCGCTCAATACTCACGTCCTGGCACGACGGTGAGGAGTCATCCCGTCCATGCGGAAGAATCGGCCCAACAATCTATCACGGCAGCCCTGCTACAAGCCGCACAGGCTGAAAATTGGTGGTGGGGAGGAAGCTGCAATGAAGCAGTCGTCGTGACCAGGCCGGTATGCAACCGCATACCTCGCCTCGCCACCGCTCTCCCCAGCGGAACTCTGGCTCCGGTCGACGTCGAGAGCTGCAAGCGCAAAACCCGCCCAGCATGTCCTGGTCCGGTGTTTTCCCACCTCAGCATGGCGAGGCAGTCGCCCTCGCCCAGGCTAGAGAACGAGCCGAAGACGGTCTTGACATGGTCATTTGGTGTCCGCGCCACGACATCCTTATTACTGGTCTGCGCCTTCTTGGTCACGACATCCTTATTACTGGTCCGTGCCATCGACGCCACGACATCCTTATTATTGGTCGTCGGCGGCACCCCATGCCCCAGCCACACCTGCGTTGGACATCCCCTAGATGTCCTCGCTGGCTGGCGCTAGATCGAGCGTGGAGCGGCGAAGGCCGACCACACTCGAGAGGAGGAGGTGGCGGCGAGGATCGGCCTTCGCCAGAGAAGAGGAGGTGGCGGGGCCCGAAGAGGAGCCATTCCAGAGGACTCCTCGGCGGTCTGTGAGGCCAAGACAGTAGGAAGTCCGCTCAACTCAGCCTGGAGTGGGCTTGCTGTCTGCGACGTCCGCGGCCGGAAGATCAACTTCAGTTGGGAGGTTCTGGGCGAAGATACAAGTAGTATCTCCCGCCGGCCTCTTTTTCTATTGGTTCTGGGCGCCCGGCCTCGATCAGATCGGTATAAGCGGCGCTTTCAAGGCGACCCCTCAGCAAGCTGGAGAGACGATCTTGGTCTTGTATGTCTCCAGAGCTGGAAGGGAAGCGCGTGCCCACATATTGGTTGACCCCGCCGAGGACAACTGATGGTTGGTGGCCGCCGCAATCATGTATCCTACGGCTCTGGCTAGTTGTTGCTGGTGTTTACGAATAGCGCTGGGTCGGGGTTCGGCTGGTAGGATAGGGTCGAATGAACAAGACGAGCCAAACGCGCCATGAGGCAGGGCGGCATCTTGGTCGACCTTGATGGAGGGACCGAAGGAGGTATAGGAACAGCAAGAGGACGGAAAAATGAAGAAGAACAGAAGAAGGATGGCAGGATCGAGAAGAACAGAAGGGAGACGGAGAAGAAGAACAGAATGTGGACGGCAAGATTAAGAAGAACAAGATAGGAAGGACGGGAAAACCAGGAAGAACAAGATGGAGATGAACAAATCAAAGTGTGGAACTTACAGGCCTCCCACGCCATTGCCACCGCCACAATCACCACCACAACATCTCACCCATCCTCAATCAACTAGTGCGTAGCTAGATATACAGTCTGGTACAATTCATTTGTCGTATATCGTGGCTGGCGCAGAAAGCCGACGAGCCAAAAGGAAAAGCCAAACGCCCGCTTCCCTCGCTCCGTGACGCCTTGCTGAAGTGACTGTCCCTTGTGAGTGTGCAGCAAACCGAAATGTACCAAAGCCATCGCAGCAAAGCAGAGTAAAGCAATCTAAGTACAGTATTTACATCTTCCGTCCGTGCTTCTGGGTTATTTGTGATTGTCCATGTCTTGCTTGCCTGGGTCAAGCAGTCTGTCTTCTCTGCTTGGTATGCTGTACCCTGTCCGCGCGGTCAAGGTCAGAGGTGTTTCCATGCCTCTCAATTTCTGCTCTACCCGTGCCTCCGATCTCTTGCTCATGTTAACCCAGATCTGCTGGTCCAGCTCTGGTGTCGTTCCTGACACCCGCACTGTTGGATAACATCCTCAATGTATTTCCTGCTCCCGCCCCTGCTCCTACTCTTCTTCAGCCTTCAGTGTCGTCTCTTGCTCAGTCCCCAGTTGCCTCATCGCCTACTTCTCCTGTGGCCCCTCATCGCTGCCCCTGCCAAATGCCGTCCTACTACTCCCGCCGCTGTCCACCCTCCTTCCAGGAACCAGATCGCCCTTGCCCACGTAGATGACACTCTCCCTGTTCTTGTCCGCACCTTCGCTGAGCGGTCTTGGCCTCCTATTGCCCACAGTCTGCCTCTGTTGTGATGATCCCGCCGTCTCTTGTCCCTCTGCCGCAACAGCTGCATAGCTCTGCGATCCCACATCACTGCCTGCTCCGCCCGAAGTACCGCTCGATCCTGGTAGAGATGCAGATCCGCTGACATTTCGCTGGCCGGCTTGTCCGTGACCTAGGCTGGAGCTGCGTGACAGACTCCGCTGCTGGTCTTGGACTACCGCGTTGACGTGAAGCTTGCCTTTCTGCTCAAGAGTCTCAACCATGCTTTTGACACTGTTGGGACTGTTGTCTTCCCGCTCTTTGCCTTTGGACGTTGATGGATTGGTTTGCTGCTGAGATGGTCCCTGTGATAATTGTCCTGCTTGCTGTGATGTCTGAATCTCAGCTTGCTGAGTCTGTGCGTCAGCCAATCCATCTCCAGCGCCATCTCCAAGTGCCCCAGGTGCCATGTCCCGTCTTTCTACGGCCGTCAAAGGTCCATACCCATCACCAGGGTACTCCGCTGCATCACCTCCGCTATCTGCCTGTCTCTGACCACCTCTATTGTCGCCGGACTGTGTCGCTGCATCTTCTGGCATCGGCGTCGACCGGCCCGCTCCCTGGACTCCTGCAGGCTGAGCTCCTTGTCCTCCCCGGCTCGACGACTGTACTACTGTCATCGACGACAGCCCAGCCCCCAATGTGGGGCGCTTGACCTTCTTCGGACTGCGGAGCGCCTTGTCCTTCACCTTGCCGCCAGGCGTCCGCGGTGCGGCTGTGTCTCTGCCGCCCGTGAGGCGCGCGTCAATCTTTGTGTCAACAGTCGAACTACCTGCGCTGGTGACAGTGCCTGAACCTGGCCCCGATCTTGTCTCGCGTTCACGCAGCTCCCTAACAGCGCTGATGACCTCGCGGAATCCTTCCTCCAATGTGTTCATCCTGTTGAGGACGAGACGTTGAACGACACCACGCTCCTCGGCCTCTGAGCGACGACGATCCTCGTCGCGGAGACGACGTGCGGTCTCCCTTTCGCGCAGCATTTGCTCGGAGAACGAAGCTGGCATACCTGAGATACCGCCGACATCAACAGCAGACACGAAACGATTGTCACCAAAGTCAGAAGCAAGATCAAGAGCTAGGGTATTGAAGCTGGGTTCACGTTGAGGGCGGCGCTGGCCAAAACCAGACTGAGCAAAGTTGAACCCTGCAAGACCGTTGCCCTTCTGCGGCTGAGGCTGGGAACCACGAGGTGGAGCAAACGGGCGAGCACGAGACGCTGGTGGCACAGCTGCAGGCTGTTGACGAGGTGTACGATACCCTGACGGCTCTGCTGCGGGCAAGCCGGACTTTGCAGTGCCAGGCCGGGCGTTACGACCGATAGGAGCCGCTGCCGAGGACGACGATGATGTCCTAGAAACATTGGGTTGAAACAAGATGGTGTTGGTAGACACTGTCCGATCATGATACCGCTTGAGCTTGCCGCCTGATTGACCAGTGCCCTCCCGGGTCCTGGTATCTGGAAGAGCTTGCTCGGTTGGCCTTGAAGCTGTCGGAGTGACGAAATAGTCATCCGGAGACTGAGATAATGAAGCGTTCTCCTTATCGTCCTTCTGGTCCTGGTCGGGGGTACGATCTGGAGCGAGGGATGACTTCTCTACTGTCATCAGGTCCGCTTCATCATGCGTCATGAGCTCATCGTCCCCGTCCTCAGCATCCGTCTCCTGAGGCACACTTTCAAAGGACAGATCAGGATCAGTCTCCTCCTCAATCATCTTCGGCCGTCTGGCTGCCAGTATGGAACGCTCATCAGGGTCTGACATGACAGATCGGGTGGCCGTAGAATAGTCTCGACGAGTCCTGATTCTGTCGGATGTCATTGCTCGCCTGAAGCCTCGACGACGATTCTCCAGACGATCAAGCACCGAGCGAGGTTGCTCCATCGGCGGACTGGCACCACCTTCCTGACCCACGTTCTGCATCCAGTGATCGACAACATTGCTTGACTTCCGACGATCAGTGTCCATCTCTCTCGTCGTCGTTCGAACGGTCTCTCCCTTGAATGGTCGTCGAAACACTTCATCCAAAGCTTGCTCCTTCCTGAAGGATACCACAGACGGCTCCCGCAGACGGCGTGCCCTTGAAGTGAACCCTTGCTGGCGTCCAAAGGCAACAGGCTTTGCTCGTCCGGGCTGATTCCTTTCGACAAGATCCTCCGGAACATAGGCAATCCTGGAGAGGATGACACGTTCGTATGCAAATATGGAGAACAGTATCGGAAAGTGGGTGATCTTGATGATGGTCCGATTGAGCTTGACAAAGCGTCGAAACGGCATGATGAAGCGTAGTGGCGAGACAGCCCAGCTCAGCACATTGGTCGGAGCAATGTAGGAGAACAGAGCATCCGACTTTACCATGGAGATGGTGTTCACGGCGAACAAGAACTGATGTTCCTCCTCGGCATTCCTAACGATTGCCATGAACGAATTGGTCAGAACAGTGATCAGGATCGTCACGATCATGAAATGACAGACGATTAAAAAGAAGCCCATCACGATTCGCCCAAGCGTGTTGTAACGATCCCAAGCCGACCACGCTGCAGGCGAGAAACCCATGACGATCTGGAAGATGCTGTAGGCGACTTTTTTGCCATTCTCATCCTGATCGCCCAGACTGTAAGCCGTGGTGAATGCGACAAAGAAGCCACTACAGCTAATGACGACCAGGATGAGAATGGCAAACATGTCCTGGGCCATCAATCGAAAGGCGATAAGCAACTGCGAGAAGTATCGATAGTGATCCAGAACGCTGAATGCTCGAGGGAACAAGAGCACTGCTGTCGTGGCAAGCACGTCGTAAGCCATGTTCGCGATTTCCTGGCTGTCTTCGTTTGGTATGAGGTTGCCATATATCCTCAGAACATAGTAGATGACCAGCATAAGCAGGATGCCTAGGTCAAAGGCGTTCCAAACACTGAGTAGGTAGAGTCCAAAGCCTTGTTCTGTGAAGCCAACAATCTCATCAAGCATGTATCCTGTGCTGTAGATCCAAAATGTGATCTCGAGGGATGTAATGTTCAAGGACCGCTCGATCAGTACTGCCAGGTATAGCACCAGCATGACAGCGAAGGAGAGGGTCGTAAAGAGCTGGCGGTATCGAGGTACCCTGAGCCTAGACAGCTTGAATAGGGACGCATCTCGAGGGTCGTAGAGCGTGACTGATCTCCGTACGTATTCATCGTTGGTCTGAGGCGCTGCTGACTGCTGGGTATGACCATTTGGTCTCGTCCCTGGCGAGAGTGGAGACTGATCTCTGATCGTACCATATCCTCGTTGTTTGGGGAGTCGGGACTGGTGCGTCTTCGGGGGCTTGCGATGAAGATTATCTGCAGCTGAGTGGAACACAATACTGCCGGCCCAGATAGCCTCGAGCTGCTGCACCACAAGAGGATGTGCAAGGAAGCTCTTAGCTGTCGCTCTGATGGCAATCTCGACTGTTGATATCCTGGCCGACCTTGGTCTCGCCACTCTCTTCCCTTTGGCTTCTTGAGGGTCATCCATGCCCTGGAGCGGATCGAAGTCGTAGCTCAGCGCGTCAATGAGCTCTCTGGTCGAATACTCGCGGAGGAGCCTCATCGCCAGCAGCTCGGACAGTATCGCTCGGGTCTTGCTCACACCTGCATTGCCTGGGTTTATCTCCGACTCCTTCTTGAACTGCAAGCAATTCGCAATCAAAGCTGTCAGCGTGGCGCGATTGAAGTGGTTGGCGCGAATCTGCGTCTGAATGGGCTTGACCAAGAACTGGGAGACTTGGGGTGCTCTTAGCTGGTCCCACGAGAGGGTAGTCTCGCATTTCTGGATGATCAGCATCCTGATTGTGTGGGTAATGGTATAGACAGGGATTGTATCTGTCACGGTGTCAGCTCTGCCGACCCCTGGCTCTTTCTTCCTGCTTACCAAGATGCGCAGCGGAGAAGATGGGTAGCAAAGGTTGGCTATCTTCAGATCCCTCGTCAATTTCTTCATAGGTTTGATCGTCCTCGTCGTACTCTTCTTCTTGCTGATCGTCCTCGTCCTCATCTGTGTGTACGGGCCTTCCCCTATCTGGCTGCCCATGGCGAGTGTTCTCTGGCGACCCAGTAAAGGGCGAGGAGAAGGGCGATCTATCGACGCGCCTTCGAGGCCGTCGAGGGCGGAGGAGTGATGAAAGCATGGCTTCTTTGATGGCTGTCTGTAGCCGAAGATGCTGTTGTCTATCGCACTGAAGGTCTCCGTGATCAAGGGCTATGCATCCTCCTCTTCGCAGCTATCACAGCTGCAGTCGACACGCAGAGATCGGCCGTGGTTGTCGAGGGTTCGAGGTCGGAGTTGGTGATGCGGAGAGGCGAAATAAGGAGGATGCACTACTGCAAGTCACAGACGCTAGTGCACAAGGTCTGGGCTACTGCATGAGCGAACTTGTGGAGGGTAGGGAAGCAGGATTTGACAAGCAGACTCTGAACTCTCTCAGCATGTCATTCGAGACGCGCCTTTGATAGACGGGCGAGGCAAGATTAGACGCTACACTACGCGATTTTTGCAGTGGAGCAGTGTCTGTGCTGCAAGTATTGTGAAGTCTATCAAGCTCCCTGCACCACCACAGCATCCATCTTCTCTTCTGCTCAGCTCCAACATACTATCGATACACACACAACGGTCATTGCTACTGAAAGAGGCGGTGAAAAGCGCGTTACATGGCAGCAGATCATGATAAACAATGACGGGATAAAGTTTGTAGGAGGCGTGGGGCTGGATCAATCGCCGCTAGTCTCGCTCAAGCCCGTCCTCGGTCCTTCTTGCCCTTTCAAGAGCTAGGAAGCAACTCTGCTGGACCCGGGAGCCTCATGGAAGAGGACGCCGAGTGGCGGAGTGCCCCACGACGTCACCCTCGACTTTTTTTCATGCCCAATTCACCAGAACTGGACTTTGCGCCGTACCTACGATCTTTTTTTTGTCGAACGCCCATCCTTCCCATCCGACGCCCCCCCCCTGATCTTCCACCATGCCCAAGCCCCGCCGCAACATCCTCGCCGCGGCCGAAGAGACCCTCACCCCACCTTCCGCCCTTCCTCCCTCGCAGCAAATCTGCCGCATCCTCCGCGCAGCCGGCAATAACCTCTACCACGTCACCCCTCCCTCCCCCTCGACCACCGAGTCCGACAGCCTCCTCGTCGAACTCGCCCAAAAGTTCCGCTCCACGATCTGGGTCAAGCGCGGCTCCTACGTGGTGGTGGACACCTCGACACTAGCGGATAGGGAGAACAAGATTGCGGGAGAGATCGTGAATATTGTGAGGGATGTGAAGAGGTGGATGAAGATGGGCTACTGGCCTGCCGAGTTCAAGGCGGGGAGGAGGGGCTGGGAGGAGAGTGATAGTGAGGAGGAGAGGGTGGGGATGATGCCGCCTTCGGATTCGGAGGGGGAGGATGAGGGTTGAAGATGTGGGTGGTGATCACGCTTTATATACTATGAGAAAGCTCAACAAGGGCATGGTTGGAGGACTCATGGTGAGACCCTCGACTACAACCATGAGAATGCCTATTGGAAGGTTATACAACCCTCTCTGGAGGATATACATGGGTCGGATGACAGGACTCGGCCATGGAACTTTGCTATCGACATATAAGGGTCTTGGTGACCGCCAGTCACGATATGTCCGGGTCCAGGACCGCAAGGTGTATGGGACAACGAAAAGGCCATCACCGTTTCCGAGTCCTCGTCTTTCCCGGCGAAGTGGTCTCCCTCGGCGAAGGGACAGCATCGATGTCCTCCTTCAGGGCCTGGCTCCCATTGAGCTTCACAGGAGTCGCCTCCACCTTCAGCACCTCCTTCTCGCCCTTTGCAATCTGCTCCTGATGCTTCCACAACTCCTCCACCCTCGGGGCCGCCCAAATTCCATACACCTGCGCCGCCAACCAAACCACCACCATCATCGAGCTGATCTTCGTACTCGGGTAGATATTCCACGCCACCTCCTGCCCGAACCACACTCCCACAATCGCCAGTGGACTCCGCCCACTCCTCCAGAGCAGATACGGCGTCCCCCACACCAACCAGCTGTAGAATTGATAATGCAAACTCCTCGCAAACAACATCCCAATAACATTCGCCGTGAGCACCGTTGTAAGCACAAACTCAGGCGTGACCTTTCCCCTCAACGTCCTCTTCCTCGCCTCACTCACTGGATAAAACAAACTCTTCAACACCTCCCCCACCCCTGACCCCGCCTCCTCCAACCACCTCTCCACCACAAACCCTCCCAGAACCACTACATGCCCCACCATCAACCCCCTCGCAAACCTCTCATCCTCAAACACCTCCCTCCCCACCCACCGCCAATTCACAGTCCATTTCCACTCGAACCTCCTCCCAAACTCAAATGCTCTCGCCAGGTACTCCCTCGCATACCCCACAAAAGGCCACGCCATCAACACCTGGTACTGCACCATCACCATCGCGGTCCCCAACGCTCCCTGGCTACCCTGCGCAAGATACAACACCACCCCGACCGCCGGCAGCGCGAGAAGGAGGGACATTTTCACCCCGACCCCCAGCGAGTACGCCAATGCTCCCGCCCTGAACCTCCCGGTCTGGAAGAGGTAGATCCCCGCCCAGAGGAAAAAGACCGCGAAACAATCATTGAACAACCTCAGCACGTACACCGAGTGCAGGCGCTTACTCACCACCAGCATCGGGTAGACCCACGGGGGCACGCGTGCAAGACGGTAGCACTGCATCACCAGCGCGAGAGTGGTGAGGTACAGGACGGCGAAGATGGTTTGGGCGAGGAGGATATCGTCGCCGGAGGAGGTGAGGTGGGAGAGTAGGTGGTAGATGTGGACGTGCATGGCGGGGTAGACGAGGGGCCCGGTTTGGCCGGTTATTTTGAGGTAGTTGCGTTCGCCCGAGAGGTAGAGGGTGATTTGTTGCATGTAGGCTTTCCAGTCGATTTCGGTGTCTGAGGAGGGTTAGTTAGGGTTCTGGAAGGGCTGGAGGAGGGAAGAGGAGGGGGGTTAACGAGGAAGGAAGGGGATAGTGAGAGTGGGGAGGGGAGGGACTGTCGGTCTGGAGCTTTGTGCATGTCGATCGAGGATTCAAGGCGATCTGGTTTGGACCGGACATCTACTGGGTTGAAGGGCAAGGACTGAGCTGCCGCAGAGGAGCAAAGGTGTGGATGCGTCCTGCGTCGCCAGAGACTGGTAGACCACATAGCCCATCCTCGACCGCATCCTCAAACGAGAACCATTGGCAAGAAAGACCCCATGTCCTCAATATCGTCCCTGGAATCCCCTCCAGGGACCTTGATCTCCTCCGCCCACCAGCCATCCACCTCGACCCCATCCCCTCCCCCAAGCCCGCATAGACAACAGAACCTAATCATCAAAATACACTCACAAGGTATCTTCCAAATCACCCCAGCCGTCAAGACCGTATCCCCCAGCACCAACAAAGGGCATAGCCAAACCGTGTGCCATGGGTCATTCGCTATCCGCAGTGCGGTGTTGAGAAGATCCCGCGGCGTGATGGGTCGAGACAATTGCGTCGCGAGCGCCATTTCGCTTGTGCGCGATGGACTGTTCCGACGAAACTGAGGTCAAGGCATTCTCAATGATCGAATTGGAGGTTGATGGCCAGGTATGAGTGTGCTGTGATGGAAATATAGATGGAAAAAAGCGCCAGCTGTTGATGGAAGTTTGAGGTCGGAGTTGCCTGTTCGGCGTTGTGGCGTCTTCACACCTTTCCCAGCACTGGAAATGAAATACTCTTATTAGAGTCTCAATTACCGGCAGAGATCGGAATGATTGCTTGAGAAGTAAAACAAGAGTGAGAAGAGTACCCGAAGCAATTCCATTCTTGATTAAGATATTATGTGATGAATTATCTAGTCTTCCATTCCCAAACACCCCTTTCCACGGTCACGACGGCCTAACATTCACATCAAGACTCCGAGGATAGCCAGAGCCACGGCCAAGACCAACTTCTCATTCGGCTGCTTCTCCTTTCCAGCCACTGCTCTCGTGACCGTCGAGGTAATGACACCCGGCGAGCTGGTGGCAGCGCCTGTGATTGGGGGAGAGGTGCGGTTGATCGAGCTCTGAGTACTCGTGCTCCCCGGTCTACTGCTTGTACTCGGTGTCACGATGCTTGTCAAAGTGCTCCTCTGGTTGTTTGTCAAAACGGTCGAGGTCAGTGTCGAAAGACTTGGACTGCTTGTTCTAGTGCTTACACCCGGGAACGAAGTGATCGTTGATACACCTGGCGAAGACGTCCTTGTTGAGGCTATCGGGGATGAAGTGACTGTTGATACGGGTCGTGACGATGGTGCAACAGTCGTGGTAGTGACACTTGGACGACCCAAGGCGCTTGAAATGTGGCTACTCATCTGAGCTGCTGCTGCAGTACCAAGACTCGAGATCGCAGAGCTGGCCACTGCTGGGGCGGTCGTCCCGTGAACCGACGCAGCAGAACTGGCGATCTGGGAAGCCGAAGATCTGAAGTTGGAGGCGGCAGACGATGCGATTTGAGATGCCGTTGACTGGAACGACGATGCCATCGAGGATGCCATTGACGTTGCTGAAGATCCATACATGGATGCTGCCATAGATGCCGCCGACGATGCACTGCTCGCAAACGAATTTGCAGCCGATGAGGCGATCGAGTTGACCGCTGAGGTGGCGGATGGGACACCTGATGAAGTGGCTGGACTCGATCCAGGGGATGCAGCGGCTGACTGACTCGGGGTCGGAGCAGTAGCTGCACCAGCTGTAGTAGCAGAACTTGTGCTTGTCAAGCATGGACATGTAGATTGCCATAAAGTTGAAGCAGTGCCAGATCCGGTCACGACTGTCACTACAGTCGTCACCGTGCTCAAGTATGTGGACAAAGATGGTGAAGGCGCCGACGACGTCGCTGATGCTGTAGTAGTGACTGTCTGTGTAAACAAAGAAGACATAGCGCTTGCCATGGCGACCGAAAACACCGAAGCTCCTGAAACAGTGTCAAAAGAAGTAGTCGGAGAAGAACTCGTCAATGTGATAGTCGACACTGTGCCCGCCGGACCCGGGATACTGCTGGATGATGGGCTGGTACTCATCGAGATCGAAGCGGGTGCTGAGCCGGTGGGGTATATCGTCGTCACATACACTGTCGTACCTGTAGGATGCGATGAAGTGATTGTGGTAACCAAGCCTGATCCACTGATGCCGGCATGAGTACCAGAGATTGTCGAGGATGCCCCAGGATAGGTAGAAACAGCGTAGGAGACAGCGGGTACAGTAGTCACAATAGACGCAGGATGCAAAGTCGCCGTCAGTGGCGTGATCGTCTGCATAGTAGAATTGGCGGCCACGGGATGTGGTGAAGCGCCGACTATCGATGATGCCACCGCGGATGCCGGATGCACGGATTGTTGGGACAGATACAGTATCAGAGGCAGAACCACCGTAGAAACCCTGTATGGAACTGTCGTGGGATGCGTCGTATAGCCAGGCTGGGCGATACTGAGTGTACTGGTCCTGATGATTGTTAAAGTCGTGCATGGATACGACAGAATGCCACCAGCTGCCATCGTAGGAGACAAGTGTGACATTGTGCTGACCGAAACAGAAGTCATGACGGTCCGCTAAACGGTTGTGACATATACTGGCATTGGACATCTGGTGGTACAGCCTGGTGTGGTATCGTTGAGCAGCTGCAAGCCGGATGGTACGGTACGAATGACAAGATTGTCGACCATCGTGGAAGTTGGGCTCACTACAAGCGTGCTAGAAATGATGGAGTTGCCCGATCGGGAAACTGACGAGTTTGTCGCAGCCACGGATGACTGCGAAGTGATGACCCCGGTTGAGATAGCCTGAGAAGTGTTCGTAGGTCTTTGAGACGTGGGTGTATTGGCCAGTACAACACTGGTGGCCGTAGTGGCGAACGTACCAAGTATTTTCGAGCGTGTAATACCAGTATCTGACAAGGTCAAAGATGCTGCTGGCTGCGAGCTTCCTGGTCTCAACATGATCATGCCCGTGCCGGTAGTCCCAAATGTCGCCAGTATTGTGGACCTAATACCGCTCGAATCCAAAGATCCAGTCGCCCTCTGAGCTTGAGGGGGCGAGCTCGTGGCCGGAGCTGTAGAGGTAAACTCAGCTGGCGGATCCGGGGGACCTACATTCGAGAATACCTGCACACTGGTCAGTCCTGATGCTCTGGTAGTGGTCGATGGCAGGGTCGTTGTAGATGGCACTATCGTTTGTGAAGCCTGGGTCCGAAGCAAGGTACCGCCGATGGTGTTCGCTAGGGTCGACCGGGGTCCGGAGAGACTCGACAAGACTGGGGCTGAGTTGATCGTGTTTGAAAGGATCGTTACGGCACCCGCGGTACTTGTCGAAATGGATCGTGACCCAGAAGCTCCTGGCCCTGTCGAGCCGGCAATCGATGATACTGCTGAGTTCGATATCTGGCCGCTCTGTAAAGATACTGCAGGTCCAGTCCTCGCCACTCGAATCAAATCAGCGGCCTTTTCTGCGATGGCGTAGACAACAGCCTGTAGATTGCTTGCTGGGATCAGTGGCATGACACTCGCATCGACCACTCTGAGATTCGTGGTCCCATACACCAGGAGTTGCGAGTCGACCACACCACCTAGAGTGCGAGGTAGCATTGAAGCTGTTCCGACTAGACCGTATGATGTCTGTACACGCTCTCGAACAAGTTGTACGATAATCTGCATATTCGATGATGACATGATCGAGCGGAGCGCCGAGCTGTTGGTGGTGCGGAAAGGAGCAGTCATAAACAGTCTCTCTGCAAGCATGACTGATTCAATGAGAAGCTCGATATCGGCGGAATTGGCGCCGTAGCGAGGGTCAACAATGGGAGCTTCGAATGGGGATGAAGATGCGAGTGTGACTGTTCCCCGTGACAGTGTGCGTCTATTCACAATCGCCCAGCCTCCCTCATTGGATCCAATCATCTCCTAGAACGACCTTGTGGTACTGAGAAAGGCTTCCAGAAGAAGTGTACGTTGTGCTTGGAAGCCGGTGATGATGGTTGTATCTGTCCCAGACAGCAGATACTCAGCGATGGTCTGAGACTGGATGATTGCGGTGAGCTGTGTTGTGCGATTGGAAATCCGCGCGAGAGGTGGCAAGACAATTGCTTCTTGTGGACCGAGCGAGGACGTTGCGTTCGTCAAATCGGGGACAAGACCGCCAGAGGTGAAGCGGGAGGATCGAGAAGGATCTAGTAGATGTCAGAGAATATGTAGATTGGGAAGGAGGAAGCGGCATACATGTCAGGCTCAAAAGATAGTGATCTTGCAAATTCGCTCCTACTCCGACCAGATCTATTCTGCTTGCAATCTGCCTTGCTTGGAGCTCCTGTGAAGGACCGATACCAGACAGCTTCAGTAGTTGAGGCGTATTGATTGTGCCTGCGGCGAGGATGACTTCTTGAGTGGCACTGACAGATCGCCTCACACTGGTCGCATTGGTAGCTAGCTTCATCTCATCAGCCCTAAACCACGGAACGGTGAAGGAAGCTCTTACCTCGACACCACTGATCCTCAGACCAGCCGGGCGAAGAAATGTGTTTGGGACCTGCTGACGTCGGATGAGGTGAGGTAGATTGGCACGTTGACTTCTCTTCCAAGACCAGGAGCCGATCAGAGCTGCACTTTGAGTATCTTCCGAGCGTTGTCCAACACCACTTTGGAGGGGAAGCAGACTGGGAATGGCCGTGCTGCCATTGAAGGCGGAAGCAGGCGTGGTGAGACTAGACGAGTTGTCGAAAAGCAATTGGGTTGCAGTTTGACCAGTGACAATATTGAGATTGGGTCTAGCAAGGTATGGTTCCAGATATGCAGTCCGTGCGTCTGATCTCTCATTCGTGGACGGGTCTACCGTCAAAGGTAAAACAGCCGCACCGGACATAGCTCCAGAGCTCATATCTGCCATATTCGGAAAGCCGAGCTCGTTGAGTCCAGCGAGTATGCTCGAAGATTGGTTGTAAGCATAGGCGGGATAGCTGATTTGTACCGGTCCAGTGTAGCCAAATGAATCAAGTTCCTGAGCTGTCGGTCCAGCTACCTCTTGACGGCGAGACAAGCCGGCGAAGTAGGATTCGGTCTGACACTTATTAGAGATGTTTTCGACACAGCAGTAGCTTGTCATACCTTTCTGAGATACGGCAAAAGATCGTCCCAGCCCTATCCAGGATTGCCCAAACGCACCCAGTCATCTAGATCTCCTTTGTTCGGCCGACCCCATAGCAGACCTCCGATTGTGGTTCCGCCCCCAAGTACACGGCCTTGTGGAATCCGTCGAGCGTTGTTGTCGAGATATGTCTGCGGGGCTGTTGTGATGTTCCAATCGTATCGACTGGCAATGTTCTGACCTGCAAGGAATGGTGATCGGACTGATGGTTCAGCTTGATCAGCCTCTCCGGCTTCGATGACAAGGACTGTGACGGATGGATCCTCTGATAGCCGGTTGGCAACAGTGAGACCTGATGCACCACCTCCGACGACTGCGTAGTGTCAGCAAACGTCAAGCAAATAGCGCGCGCGACTGACTGATGTAGTCGTAGGCAGGCAGAAGCGGGGAATTGAGGGGCAAAGCGGAAACAATGCCGGCGAGGAGAGATGCGGATAATAGAAGAGATGCCATGTAGTCGAATGCTTTGCAATTGATTTTAATATTCGATTGAGTAGATGATGTTTTTGGTGTATTTTTGGTGTATGAAGCCTGTCCGAGCTGCATCTGGATCTGTGCTTCCATTGGGGCGAATGAAGCGGAAGGGGCGACTCTTTGAGTGTGAGCGCGACACATTGCAGTGATTGCAGGGGCTGAATCCGACGAGCGGGCATATGTGAGAATAGTAATATATACGTCTCTGATTATCAGACTGTCCTAGACTTTCTACAGCCAAAAGGTTTGATACATAAAAGTGTTTGTACATGCTTGGATCATGTCCACCAGGAACCAGCCTTTCATGCACATTCATCCAGCTACCATGCAGATTCATTATCGTCAAGTGATGGGCACTGTCCTCAGTACCCTATCGGCTCTTTGCTGACTTTCTTCCATGTGTCCACCGGCTGCGAACCGTTGAGTTCAGCTCGAGAGGGACTTCGTCCAATGTGATTGGGCCCAAGCTCATATCTTGGATTACCCATATCGATCTCGTGTACTTCCGGATCTTCTTTGGCCTTTTGGGCGTAGCGGTCGAGGAATGATCGGGGCATGGTGGCTGGTTCATGGAGCGTATGCGAAGAGTGCATGGTGTGAATTGTTGGCGAACGTCCATTTGACGAAGTAGAAGGTCGTGATGAGACCGATCTGGCCACCATGGGTACAGGAGGTTGGTCTGGTGGGTCGTACCTATCGCTTGGTGCCCTTGGGTTTAACTTTCGGTACATGACGATGACGGCGATGACGAGAAACGCGAGTGGGAAGCCCATGCCGAGTCCAAGAGCGAGGACGGTCGAGCTAGGGTACATGCGTTGACCGTCCACATAAAGTGGCTCCTCGGAGGCGGTCTGTGTTGATGACGGTGAAGGGGTGGTCGTGTTGATACCTTGTGCTGCCAGTAATGCTGCTACTTGGTTCGGTCTAAGGACGAGTGCGCTTGGTCGGTCAAAAGTGACGATGCCCTGGCCTGTCTGGCACGAAGTTGTGTTTAGTCCGCAGGCGAAGCTCCGTCCTCCACATGGCGTGAGTGATAGCCTGCTCGCCGGGTTTGCTGTATGAAAGTCAGCAGGTGTCGAGGGATCTGTTTGGCATGGCATACTGTCTCGGCACACTCTCGCGCACTGTTCTGCCCCCCATGTCTGATCCGTGCATGAAGCTCTTGACAAGACACCTCCTCCCGCACAGAGCCCATGGCTCATACAAAACGAATCTGAAGGACAGCAGTGCGTGGCCTGTCCATTACTGCTACACGGAATATCTGTCGAGGCTATGGTCTTGTCTGGATAATAGCAAGTCGTCTGTGCTGAAACGAGTGACATGTCGGCCGTTGACGGTCGACAGAGACGTTGAGCGAGCAGAGAGAGGACCAGCCAAAGCGGTCAAGAGTGCAAAACGGTCATGAAGAGAGAAGGAAGGTCGGACGATGTAGAGCAAAAGGAGACAAGTCTATCAGGTTAACTCATCTCATGTGTGGAGCACCTGGACCGAGCGGACAGGGCAGCGATGGGTGAAGTCAGCATGGCCGCTTTCTTCGGTTGCAAATGACCTTGTACGGCAGGTTTGATAGCCCAACAGGGATAAACAGGCCGTCAGCGTGTTGGCCCGAGTTTGCTTTGGGCGAGTTTTGGGTGTTGGTCGTGCATATGTCGAGATTAAATCGGCCAGTCGGCCGTCTCATGGCTCATGGCTGGCAGCGAGCCTGTGCGGCTGAGACTCTCCACTGCCTGTCCGGGCCGAACCTCGATTGACAGCTAGCTTGCTAGCGGCCAATCGACCTTTTTGCTGCCACTCTGTTCATATCGCTGTTCCGTGGCATGCCCGACAACCGAACTTGGCCGGTACCTCCCCGGAATGATCTTCAAGTAGTGCCCGAGGTTGCTTTTAGATGACCTCGGTTCGCAGGTATTGGCCATCAGCCAGCCATGAAATTGTAGGAAGCGTGCAGCGAGCTTGCAGGGATGCTTCCGGTGTGATTGCAAGATAAACATCGCATTGTGACGGCGACGAGGGCGCACTGGGCGTGAATTGGTGCCAACTTTCTCTGCAGATTCCAAATCGTCTGCAGTAGCCCTGGTCTTCGTCTTCGTTTTGAATGTGGCTTTTGCTTTTGCCTGGAGTCCTGGACCCTCTCTCCACTCGCGAAAGTTTCCGTTCCCTTTTCCGTAATTCGGAATGTGTGACTTATTGCAATAGCTATCACGACACGAGAACTTGACCAAGAGATCTGGTAGTTACAGGCGTGGCTAGTAACTACCAGACCTATCTGTCATTCTGATTTGAAGCCCATAGCTACCGTGTTGACGGGGGTACAGGTGCAGCAAGTTGGTATTCAGCTGAGATGGTGTTCCAGAGGACTCCAACTTTTGCGATTTGAGACGACCCACCTGCTTCATCCATGCAATCATGCAAGCAATCTTTCGGTTGCATCCGAGCTTTGTCGCAGCTGTAGCTGATATCCACTTCACTCCTGATGATCGATGCCGAACACCCATTCAGCCGAAGGTGAAGAGACTTCTACTCACGTGATCAAACTACCACAGCAATGCCCATGCCGCCTGCTCACCGATGTTGAACACCATTGGACCATCAACGCCAACGATCAAGCGGAAAGGGGAGCATCAGACTCACAACATTGCTTCGAAAGTGTGGCGGATCATCTCCATTGAGGAAACCCAAGATCTACTGGCCGGAAATCTGCCCGATCGTATTCTGTCACGCTGCTCGAACCCATAATCTCTTTCGAGCACAGCCTTGACCCCTCCAGGAACCTCTTCACGACCCTTTGCCTAGCCCGGCTGATGACCATTCTCCTCCTCGGTTCCTCATCCCACATCAGAATGCGCTGCACCTCTTTAGCTCGATCCCGGGACAGCCTTGTCTTGTCTGGCCGTCCCCGGAGCAGACTTGCCAACCTTTCCAGACTTCTTCCCAGGCTTCGCCTGTCTTCCTTCTCTTGGGCTGCGTAGACCTCTTCTACTTTGGCTATTGTGTCATCCTCGTGCAGTTCCTGGATGACCTGCCGCCAGATGGAAGAGCTATCCTCCCGTAGGTACCCATACCAGTGGACCTCCTTTGTTCTCCATGTTGCAAGTGGAGGATCGCACTTGAAGCACAGTCTGTCCTCCTTTGCCGGACGTCGGAACTCGACCAGGATTGACTTGCACAGTGTTGCAGGACCAGGACATATCGATGGGTGTGTGACTTCGACATGACCGCAGACCCGTTCCGAAGCAATCTGGTAGCACATGATGGGACGAGTTTCGATGACTTTGGAGGGAGGTAATCGAGGGTATGCTGCTTGTAATGTGTCAGTATCAACACACGGAGAACAGTAAGGGCTACTTGCTTGGATGTTCTGGAAGTTCAGAAAGAATGCTGCTGATGATAATGGCCGGTCATCGTGGACGATCGAGCTGCTCCTTATATCTGGTAGGATATAACGATTTGCCTTGTTTTGTAACATGCTTCGGTCAAGCGCCCGGATACCAGCATGGACTTCGATAGTTCGACTTCCCACACGGACGAACTACCAGGATCTTCAGGACCTGTCACCGGCTTGTAGACGTGCTACCAGTGTGTCGCAGTCAGCTCCACTCATAGGAATCAATGGGGCATTGGCCGAAAGCGAGCTCTGCCAAGGACGACATGCGCCAGAATGAGCAGACTAGACGGGACCACCACAAGCCCTCGTCCAAGGAAATCAGCAATCAAGTGTGACTGAATACAAAGGTCACACCACAATGCCTTGATCACCATGTCTCTTCCCGCACAAGTCGCTCTCGAGTTAGGCGTCCAGGACACATCGACAGCATGGACTAGCGGCTCCGGTAAGCGCTATAGCTTGTATTACATCGGCTACCAATAGCCGCGCTCCTCATCTCGCGCCTGTAGTCACCTACCAGAACATCTCACACAAACCACTGGCTCTCTTCACTCATCGCCAGCTGATCCGCCAAGGTCAGGAGTTTCGAGTGTGGTAGCACGCATTCATTTCACTTCGCAAGGTACATCGGTACCTCGCCAGCACTATCTACTCTGATCCTGCCAGAAGATCCCATCACCCACCCCGAAACGGGAACGTCCACCTCCTCACCAGCGTCGGCCTGACAATCTCCCTCCCAGCCCCCGTCGCTCTCTCCCTCGTCCCACCCAGCTTCTGCCTCGACTGTCTCGGCGACAGCCTCTGTCCCTGCCCCCTCAGCCGCTCGTACAAGCCCCTCACCTGCTGCGTCACCCTCCCAAATAACCCCTGCCCGTTGCCCCTCGAGCGCTCCGACCTGCTGTCCAGCTGAAGCGGTGTCTGCCCCAGCCCAGTCGGATGAAAGGTATTCGGCCCGTTGAAGTCGTACCAAGTGCTCGAGGGATCGTTGCGGCATGACGGACAGCCTTGTTCTTGGGGCGCCATGTAGAGAGGGGCGCTGGGAGGGGCGCGGCATCGTCGTTTTCGGAGGACGCGGTCACAGGCGTTGATGCGCGGTTGGGTGTGGGCGCAGGCGTAGAATTGATGGATCTTTTGGCACATTTTTGGTGGTGGGTGCTTGTGGTTTTGGAAGGGTGGCCAAAAATGTGAGATCCGAGGGGGGAAAAGGTAAGGATGCTGGTGGGTTGTTTGGTTTCTGGTAGTTCATTTGTGGTCTTTTATGTCTTTCACGATGGCAGTCAAGTGTGTCCTCGTCTGCTCGTGGCCACCCAAATCGATGACATGCTGGGTTGCTCCTCGCCACGCTCGATTAGTTTGACACCTGTCACGGGCACTGCATCATGCAGTATCGTAGCGAGCATGCAGCAGACCGATGGGCTTCCTGCACGCTGCATGTCCTTTCGGAACGTCATGTCGTTACTGTAGATCAGTCAAATGAGCTACTGCAGGACACAAGCTTGTCATGACATACCGCATTTGCATAGGATCACTCTCATTTACTCATGCAGGAACTACAGCGGCACATCACGTATCTGCAGATCAGCTAGCTGGCGGCGATCACTTTTTTCTCATCCCCGAGGACTGGACTGATGCGACGGGTAAACTTTCATTCTAGCTGATGTGGCACATCTTCGCGAGCACTGGTAGGACTGAAGCATGAGAAACTACCAGCCGCGTTTGCATGAGCCTCTCATATCGCCTTTCGAGATTTCATCTATCAGTGATGGCCGGAGATAGCCATTGCGGTATGCTTCCCTTAGCGCCCTTCGACTGCCTTCTGGCCTTTCACAGCACCTTTGAAGCGCGCAGTATGTGATTTTCGCAGCCCTTTTCTCCACTTTCATCTTCGCTAGATCGTGCTTGGTAGTTTTGATCTCGCCCTCGAGATCCTTGATCCCGCTCTCTAGACTATGCATTGTAGTAGTCATCTCAACAGAATGGTTGCCGTCTTCGTGGGAGTATGCGTGGTAGCGGCAGCTTCGAAAGATGATGAGCTTCGCGACAGCGACAAATGCTTCGCGAGGTTGATCGATGGTCCAGTTGAAGAATTTGGCGAAGAACATGACACTGCTTGGAGGATGAAGTCTTGATCATCGTGGAAGGATCATTGCAAGCCTGATGAGGATATGGCAAGCTTGCCCAGGTAGGTTGTCATTCCGCACTCTTACCAGCCCGACTCCCGTCCTTGAAGCACTCGAAAAGCCTTCAGGCACGCGAGGTGATCCGTCGTCGAGCTGGTAGGCTTGGTAGTATTCTCGCGATGAGCTGTCTCACTGAAAGCCGCACCGGACCCATGACGGCATGAGCGCGTCTTCAAATAATTGGTTCCTCACCCCAGCAAACATCATGGAACTAAAGGAAGGAATGCATGCGATGCTACACAGAACCCATTTCTTGATTTGATATCAACCCCATCAGGCGTCCAGCACCCTGCAGACAGCCGGACCGCCACAGCGCGAACGTGCATACCCAACTACCGACCCTTGGCGCCCTTTCAAACACGGCCCTCCACGGATGACTGCATTCTCACACCAAGAAAGTCATCAATCACTAATCTCAATTCGATCAACTACCCGATCCTCCTGCCTCGCACCCTTCCTGCTCCCTTGCCCTTGCACAACCCCACTCATCTCCTCCCACATCTCCTCAAGCGGGTACACATCCTTCACCCGATCCGGGCACATCAGCGCGAAATGTTTCGACAGGATCGCCGATTCGGCCTCCACGCCGGGTCGATAGGGCGGGATGGACTTGGTCCGCTTCTTGAGGCTGGAGCGGACGCGTTTGCGCGCCGACGCGTGGGCTGATGATGATCGGCCTGGTTTGGGCTGGGAGGTGCCGGTCCGCCAGTGTTGGGAGAGGATGGATGTATCGGTGGTTGACGGGAGGTAGGTGTCTGGGATGGAGCTGGGGGCGGGTGTTGGGAGGGTTGTGGACCGGCCCGGGGTGGGGGCGGAGAAGGCGGAGGGGCTTTCGAAGTAGGTGTGGTAGGTTTCGTCGGGCTGGGAGGGTCAGAGAGAGGCATGGGAGACGGGGGAGGAGGAGGGAAGCGTACTCGTGATGGTGTTGATGTGGTGATTGCAGTACTTTCTTGAGTCGCCACATGCGCTGCCAGCAACCTGGTGTCGCTGAATAGCATTGAAGCGAGCTCGGCATCGGGCAGCTGTCAATGGTCAGCTTGGTGGTCGGTCAATTATGGATGAGCACTCACCAGAGAAGAAGACGACATTAGCGCCTGCTCCTGCACAGCAGCCTCTACCTTACTCCACACGTGGTCGTTGTAAGAATCGACCACTCTGGGTGCCCACATGGGATCGATGAGAGGAGGTAGCGAGGGAGCATTGCTTCGTGCGTCGTACTTCAGCAAGATTCTTGTCGTCTTCTGGATCTCCACAGAAGTCTCAGGGAGATCGGGTCGTTGCTGTGACAAGGGTCCGTGCTGTGCTGCCTCTCTGCAACGAAAGTGCCATTCGAGTCGCTCTTCTGCTATTCTGCTGTCATACCAGGTTAGCCGGATCTTACCTGCCAGTACTGCTTGACAGACGGCGCATGGGGCGATCTCTTCCAGCTGGCGGAACTGAAGGTGTTCGCTCAGCTGGTTGTCAAATCCTCGGTAGCACTCGAGGAGGTATTCGTAGAGGGTTGAGCAGGAGCACAGAAACGGAGCAAGGACGCACATGTTTCCTGGTGACTCCTGCGTGGCGCTGAATAGTCTTCGAGGATAGGAATGTGTAAAAGAATAGACATGCTCTGAACATGAATCCGCTCACAGGGAGTGGGATTATATATTCCCCATGATGGATGAGGAGCCTTCCCTCATCATGAAGCATTTGAGAAATGATAGGACGGATTGAGGCCAGCCCGATCAATCCTCTCTGCCAGCGAATCTGTGAAACCCACCATTGCAGGAGATACAGACCGGGCACACCATCTGCAGTAAGCATTTCAGTGTTCCATCACAGGGACCTGCCTATCACCACCAGGCATGTTCAGGCTCTCATGGCCTCGAACTCGGCTCCTGCGCTATCCTGTGCAGCAAACGCCCTGGTCTTCCAGGTGCGTGACCTTGTGCCTGTGCCAGGAGACTGGTAGTATTAACCATCATGGTTTTACCAGGACAAAGCGGCGACAGAGGCTCAGAGACGTCTGCTACCTCTTCCAAGCACCTGAGTCATGTTGTGCAGACATCCCACTATTGTGCTACCACTCTCTGAATGCCGTGTCGGAGCTGCTGTCAGCAGGAACCCGGTCGAGACCACGAACTGCCGTGTACGATTGTACAGAGCTTCGAGATGCCTCAGAGTAGACTTGGTCTGGCGAGAACCGGATCCATTTGACGTGGCAGCTTGACAATTCTGAGAAGATCAAATCATCTTTGAGGACCAGCAAACACCCTCAGACTGCACTCTGCACAACACAGATGCCATCCGACTCACTTCATGACGGATGCCAACTGATGACGAACGAAAGATACGTCGCCGTTCAAGCGGCACGGTCTTGTTTTTGGAAGCATGACTGCACGTTCCGGCAGGCTGGTAGTAACATCTGCGAGAAATCGTATAGGCCTTGCGGCATGTTTGAACCCGCAGCAAGCGTGTGTAAAGTGGTGATCGTGATGGCACAGCATGCGTTGCAATGCCGCCCGTGTCCGTCGAGTGTGCAGATGATGGCATTAAATGTGCTGAATGATAGTGGCAAATCGCGATTTGGGGAAGCTCCAGCGGCTGACGTCACAAGACTCGAGTTCCAAATCACATGACCAGGTTTCACTTCCGTCAATTTGAAATGCAGCCAAGCGGTGTATTCGTCAGTCTATCTCTATCACGATTCTGTCTGTTAGCGGCCGGTCCGCCTCCGCCCATTGTGCCCGCCATTGCTGCCCCGACTTCGCCGCCCACAGGTCGTTGAAGATATCAAGGTAGTCTCCGAACTCCCTGTGGGTTATCCGAAGGCCAGTCTCCTCCAAATCGCCCTCCAGCAGCGTTAGCTCCGAGCACACGCTCCCGTCCTCATCCAAGACCTCCCCTTCCAGCTTCCGAGCCAGCGAGGGCACCTTCATCCATGCAACCCGGAATGGATTGAACACGTCGAGGGGTGCCACCGTGCCGGAGTTGAGAGCGTCCTCGCTCGGCTGCTGGTGGACGAATCTGTCACAGGATAGCCTTATCGAGGTGATGGATCGGCAAGGCTTCTGTGCAAGTCGAGCTGGAGTCGCTGCTGGAGTGGCATTCCTGGCCGGAGTTCGTGATCCGACCGAACCAGGCTCCTTGGCCACCGCGACCATCACGGCTACAGGAGCTCGAGGAGATGAAGGAACTTGAGTCGGTGGCTTCTCTAGTCGTTGTACCGGCCGAGGTACGATTCTGGTCAGCTCCGAGGTGCCAGAGAAGGGCGGGACCTGACTATGAGCGCTTGAGGGAGCGGAGGAGGTGGATGAGCCGGCAGACGACGCGACCCTAGGTGGAACTCGTTTGGGCACAAGGGAAGTCGATGATGGCTGTGGGAATTAGCAAGCTGCCAGAATGTCAAGAATGAGCGCACTTACGACCACTGGCGGCTGAATCGAATGTCTAACCGTCGTGATGGGCCTGCTTGTATTGCCAAGTGGAACGTTTGTGGTGTTGAAGCCAGAATGTGCCGCCACCCTTGAGCTGCGGCAGATTCGCTTCGGTGGTGGCAGCACAGCAGTCCCAGCCTCCTGCCCATCTTCCCTTGATTGCTTCCTGCAATCCTCCATCTTCTTCAGCGGCGGGATGACCTCGCCCTTTGGAATGGAAGAGAAATGGACGGACGGCTCTTGCCTCGAGTCAGGCAGGACTCGAGCATACTGTGAATTTCCAGGGACCGTGGCACTGGGCCAGGCTGGGAACTCCAATGGGGCGAGATGCTCTGAGCAGTCCGCCCTCCATTCATTCCATGGTGCAGAAAGCTGAGCATGAGACCGTACCCTGGCCGACGTCTGCATGTTTCTGATGGCTACGCAGTGGGGACACCAGGAAGTCTGCATCATCGGTGCGTCAATCTCCTGGCTGCACCGGCCATCCCTTCGCAGAGGGCATTCCCGCATGAATCTCTCCCTGTAATCTCTGCACTGACAAATGTATACTCTTGAGATACACATTGTGATGCAGGACAAGAAAAGACGAGGCCGAGTTAGGAAGATGATTGAATTGGAGTGGAAAGGGTTCAAGAATGCTGGAAGTTAAGAAAATATAGATCAAGAAGAACAAGCAGGCCTGCTCTTTATGGCTTCCTGGACTACTCACAGAGCTAACAGTGTACACCTCGCAAAAACAAAGATGTCATCGTATGCAAATATCCGAAAATTGAGTCTTGTAATCCACCCCTGAGACTGCACAAGAAGTCCAGCGACCGCTGACATGCAGTCATCTGCCCAAGGAACGAAGTGAAGCTGTGGGTAAGTAGCACAAATCAATCAGTGCAAACCTGCTCGAGATAATCTCCCGCCCTGTGCCGTGCAGACTCGCCAATGGGAATCCTTGTTGATACTGTGCGACGGGTCGGAGACTGTTTGATAATTGAACAGTCTCCACTTCTTGCACATGTACGTTCATGAAGCGTCTGTCGTCCATTGCAACGCACAGCTGTTCGAGTGACACGAGCGATTACGATTCAAGACGGAGCAATCGATAGTTATGCGACTCGCGTGGATTGTTCGGCTCCGCATGTACTACCAGATTATGCTGCGGTTCAGCTCAACCTGCACCATCATTGTGACCTTTCAGTGCCAGATGAACCTCGAGGCCAGGGGACAACACTCTCAGTGGGCCCCTGCAGAGTCTCAAAAGTCGCAGACCAGCAGGGGAGTAGCAGCATGCATGTAATGCGAAACCCTTACGGTACCCGTTGAGTAGTCCAAGAAGTCCTCGTACCGAGATTTTTCGGTCGTCGAAATGTACTCAGTTTCTGAGGAACGCCAATTCTGGTAGGATTTATAGTACAATTACTACCAGGACCTAGCATTTAAGCACGAATAGCAGCCTTGGAGATCTGCCACTCAAACCTGGTAGTGTTTGCACTAATATTCCTACCAGATACTGGAGCAGTTCTACAGTACTTTCCGTGCTCGATTGCGAGAAGGATATCACCATGTGAGAGCGGTCAAGCTGAATGCGTAGACTGTCTGTCATGTTCATCGTCGCTCCAGTCGCCATCCGCATCAGTGCGCAAACGGACATCAAGGACTTGATAGAAGTCAGGTCAATTAATAACATTTAACATGTGGTCCTCTCATTCGAGGGAGCGATGAAAGTGGAAATGATGACAATGACCTCAGGCTGAAGGCGAGAATTGAGCGGGCAAAATTTGGATGCCGGTCACGTGTCGCATTTCCAGGGCACAACCACATCGGTACAGTTCTTGGATGCCGCAATCGTGACCTGCTGTCTCTGGGTCAGCGACCTCTATTGGACCGAAATTACTTGGACCACTACGTAGTGGTCCAACAAGTGTGGCGTACTGGAGACGTGGACGCATTATTGGAATCGCCTTCAGCTGAATGTCTCTGCAAAGCTCCTCTCCCGCTCCATGTCAGTCTCAGCAGGGGTACGTCACATGTCAGAATTGGCATCGGGTCTTCGGAAAAGTATCAGCAAGTCGCTCATCGCCACTTTGACGGGCTGCACGGGCACTGGATTCATCAAGGAGTTTCGAAGAGAAGTTCATGATTGCGATCCCACAGCGCTATGTATGGTACAATAAACTCCAAATCCCGACCCAATCTGATACCGACTCTGCTCAGACCCAGCCTGATTGACTCTTCAGACCAAAGACCAGACCAGCCGCCCAACGTGAGCCTCGGCACCCTCACCGGCACCTCTAGCTCACCTCGCCTTCGTTCGACCAGCCTCACGATCTTGCTGGTCAGATCCACCCCCTTCTGACCGACTGCTGGACTGGTCTGATGTTGCTTGGTCTGCTTGCCGGCTGGTGGTCGAGGGCCGCATTCGAGAAGACCGTTGATGACGGTCGTCGGCCCAAGCCTTCCATCTGCAGGACTGTCAGCACACAACAAAGATCAAACAAAAGCAGACTCACCTGAGCAGTACCGTCGTGCTCACTCTTCCTACCGGCCTGTCGATGACCAAATCGTCCCCAGAGTCATCGAAGTCCTCCTCTTCCAAGGCATCGCCCCCTTGACCACGACAGAAGGCTCTCTCGCAACCTGGATGTGTCATGGAATCCTCCAGATCGCTCACCTTCTTCGGTTCTGGGCACAGGGGGTTCATACCGAAGCCTGGGCAGGCTTCAAATGCCTTTGGGAGTAGGCGGCCGCATTGACAATACACAGGTTGGCCACCGCACATTGTGGTTGCTCTGTGTATTGTTCGGGAGAGGAGAGAGAGGGAGGGAGAGAAGGCAATAACTGCTGGCGTTTTGACGAAGGTATGGCGAGGATACCTTTGGTGAGTCCAGCAGTGATTGAGATGGAAGTTGTGCAGCTTCTCCTCGTCCATGGTGGCCATCTTATGTCCCTTCTCATCACCTTTGTCCTGGTAATTCAATCCTCGATGAAGATGAGGGGTACGATTATCGACCATTGAAATTCCCAATTGAGGTGCATCAAATTGTTCTTCCTGCTTCAGAGGGCCTATACCAATCATCCAAGCATGATTGCTATCAAATGTGGTACAGTCTCAAGTTCGAGCACACAACTTCAGCTTGCAGCAAACATGGGAATTGTCATCACGCCTTGACCTCCAGGATTTCTGCAACACCAAATTTGTCGAAACCACCACAATCATGTCGTGTACATTTCGGGATACCATACATGTCAAGCAAGCGAGATTACTTCTGCAAGACGACAACTACGAGTGCGACACACCAGAATCCTCTCTCCTCAATCATTCCGACTTATCCCGACCGTGGTTGGATCGCATCACAGAGCAAGTACTCGAAGGATCTGCTCGTTAGGCGCAGCGTCAATCCCAGCCGCGCATATGTGCGACCTTAGAGCGAAGCACGGACATGGTGTGGGGTCCCATGGTACATGCAATATCTACCGATGCTCGAACACGGCAGTGTTGAGAGATTCATGCATATGCCCGGTCAGCCGTCCACTATCGAACCCTGGCGGTTACATACCAGACATCCAATGATATGCCAGCTTTCCATTCTCATGGGACTTACTGCAAGGTCGATCCTACTATTCCCATCGCGTCTGGTCTTCTTCCTTCGATATTTCTGATACTCGCCAAGTAGAAGGAAGCCTCTCGCGCTCGGTGACTACCCAGAACAGGAAAATGCACTCATCTCTATCTGACCTGGCATATTGAGAGGATTATCTGGATACAGACCGACATGTTTGAGGTACTTCACCATTATCTAGCTGCATTGGACGTGCACATGAGGACTCGTGTGGCCTGTTCTGGACTATCACGCACACCGCTCGTCCCAGGCTTCCCCAGCCATGGAGCAGGGTCAACGTCAGATGGCTGGCATACCGTGTCACTGCAGAGAGCTGGAAGCTTCCATGTCACGCATCACCGCTGACAACGCGTCCGCATCGGACGGCTGGAGCTTCGAGACAGACTAGGTCATCTCGTCTCACGTACAGGGGTGTGATAGGGTCGAGTGACGTGCAGGCGTCCGATACGCCGCTGTCGCTGCTACCGGCTCTTGATCACCGCCGTGTAACTACCATAGTCAGGCTCGCACCTTGTTCGGGGTCCAGCTGACTCCCATCGAGATGTCGTCTTGGTACCTCGAAGATGTCGCGTGATGGCTGTGGTCCGAGAATTGCATTGGACCCCTCAGCTACGTTATCGACTCCAAGCAGCAATACATCTTGTGGTGAAAAATTTATCATCACGCGTTAGAGCGCATAGAACTACCAGAAAACGCGCCCACCGTGGCAAATTAATGCTATCTGAATAACAGTAGATAAATCTGCGATATGTGCTTGCAAGTGTTTGATCCTCGGAATTTTGATTGAATGTTGGTGGCAAGATCGCCAACCACATGGGCAAGCACAGCATTGGCAAGGATGAGCTCATATGGAAGATGCAAACCTCGAAGCACACCAGGGTTTGGATCAAGGTAGGTTTGACAGCTTTTCATTTGGATCCAACCAGCCCACAACACATACGGGGTATCTACGCAGAAGCAAAAAAGCAAATACCTCTATCGGACTCCTGACAAGCCCCAGCCCAACGCGATACCCGCTCAACCTTCTTCACATCCCGGCAGCTCCAACCCTGCCTCCCTCGCCTCCTCCACAGTCCAGCCCGGCCAACTCGTCACCGTCGTCCTCGCTACCTCGACAAAGTCATTCGAATACCCCTCCTGGTCCACTACACGAGGTACATTCGCCCTCCCCGGACGAAAGAACGACGGTCTCCGATCCTCTTCCCTCGCAGAGCTTGGCCGTGAGTAATCCTCCACAGACGAATTGACCGGGCTCGACCCATCCATACTCTCACTCTGCTCCTCCACAACCTCCACAAGTTCCACCGAGAACAACCCCGGCCCCCTCTCGCCCTCCTTCTTCTCCCTCCCAGGCGACCCCTCTCTCGAATCCACCGGCGTCTCACCAGGAAGGACACACAGCACCCCGAGCTCGAACTCGCTCAACTCCCCCGAGAACCCCGTGAGCGGCGCCACCATCGGCGAAGGCGATTCCGACGCCTCGATCGGTGCCTCGGATGCTAAGGTGTGTAGTTGTACCTTGCCTTCGTCGTGGCTGATGTCGAGCCAGTTGGTGCCGAGGGTGGAGCAGGCGTCGCAGGGGAAAGGGCGGATGGGCTGGACGATGGAGGACGAGGATTCGAGGAGGCAGGAGGGGCCGTCGCGGGAGGGGCGACAGCGGTCGATGAGGGTGAGGGTGGCGCGGGCGCAGGGGCAGGTGAGGATGTGGGTGTGGCACATGGTGGAGGCGGGACGAGATTGAGTTGCGCCTCGAACGGGTGAAGCAGAGAGAAAAGCAGACAAGTGCTTGAGGGTGTCAAGGTCGTGAGAACAGTGTCGGAGCGGGGATCAGACTGTTGTTCACGACTTTGACCATCCGAATGTATACAGAGATACATGCCTTTTATGTCCGTTGACCTGGCCAAGCCTTCTGGATCACTTCTCTCCCCATTAGCCCAAGACATACTGCAAGGTGAAATGAGTATGCTGTGAAACAAGCGGAATAGAAATTGAAGAATGTAAGGCTATTTATGGCGTCCTCCAATCGTTTGCTGCTCTCTGATCTGTGACGTCTAGCGGACAGCCGCATTGCAACTGCGCTAGTCTTCGTGGCAGCTTTCGTGCCAAGTCCTGAAGACCTGTGGCCGGCCCGATGCATGGTCGCAGCTCGTGCGCTTGTGGAAGGTTGATGAACCGCAGGGAGACCTGACTACCAAAGGCTGCGGTGCGGCCCAATTGGGCAGACCTTGACACCCGATGATGAAGAAGACTGGTCGACAAGTCGAATGACAATTCTGGTAGGATCTTGTCAGGGGAACTACCAGGAGTGACACTCGTTGATTCATGCTATCGGTGGTGCTCTGATCTGTGACAACCCCTCCTCAGACCCCGCCAGACCCGGCACTCCATCAAATCTAGTCGACGGATCAAGTACCAGTCACATCCGAAGATCAGATGTAGTGTTCGTCATCGGAATCTGAATTCTCGGCGTCTGACAAGTTACTGCCAGGTTTGTGATTCAGACTGATGGACGTTCGCGGTCCCGCGCCGCTGACAGGCAAGCTTGCCTCAGCCTGCCCCGCCAGAGTCAATTCCTCAAGCTGAGTGCTGCTCAGCGTGGTCACTTGCGCCCAACTTGGGGGACCGTGGATTTCGCCCAGGCTCCTGCGTCGTTCATGGTACCGTTCATGGTACATGAGATCGAACCAGGTGAGAACGCCACGGAGACCTCTGTCGTCGAGGGCATCGACGTCGACTTCGTGAGTGAGAACGGCCAGTGCATCTGTCTGGCGATAGATCCGTCTTTTCATTACCTCCAGTAGCTTGGAGATTGGATCGTTTGCTGGCACGACTGGCGACTCCTCGGTCGGACTGTCTGCTCCGGTGGCTGTACATGTTAGTCAAATCGTAAATGCAAGAAGGCGCATCGATGTGAACATACCGCGAGCTTCGTCAAATTCTTCCGTTTCGCAGACCTTGCACGTCCACGTCTCCGGCTGCAAAGGTGGATAGGTTGGCTTTCTCCTGTGGCACTCCTTATTGTGGCAGAACCGGTGAACGGTAAGAGCCTCGCGTTCACAGGAGCACACGAACCAGACTTTTCGGCACATTGTTGTGTCAGTGCGTGGCGGATTTCGAATCTTGTGAGTATCGTGAGTGTTGTGAGTGTTGTGAGTGTTGTGAGTGTTGTGAGTGTTGTGAGTGTTGTCCGGCGGTTGTGGAAACTTGTATGGCCTGGTGATACGATCGAAATCAAGAAAAAAAAAAAGGAAACACTTGCAAGCTTTTCACATGGACAAAGTTCGTAGCCTCCGTGGTAGTTGATGACAGTCACGTACTACCAGCATGTGACTCTTCATATCCAACCAATGCCTGCCACCCATAAGTCCTCCGAATGGTTGCTGGCACGGCTGTGGTCCGACGCCGCCGGTACTCAATACGACGGTCCACGTGACCAGTGTCGCATTACAAGACGAAGAGAACGTCATGAGTCTGGACAGATAGAGATCGATTGCTCGCCATGATGGTCGGATGCAAGAGTGCCACGTCCAACGCCATCAACCGCACGTGGCATGCGGTGATATGCATGACGCTTTTGCGCAGTTGTTATGTAGTCGGTCCAGGGGAAACATCCAGCGGAGACTTCACATGCCAATCGGAGCGTGACGCCTGAGGCTTTCCTGGGAGTATACCGTTCCAGAAAGTCTCCGTCTGGAATAGAAAAATGGAGAGAAGAAGCAGAGACGGATGAATTGGTCAGATTCGTGGACTATTCCCAATCGGGAAAGATGGCTATAGCTTCATTGCCACGATCTCGTGTAGGCAACGATCATCATCGTATTTCATCTTGGCGGCTCTTGCGCAGGGGCTAAAACATAAAAGCTAAGTCATTCCCTCCAACCCCCTGCTACGCATTATACCACGAGCTCCCTCCTTTCCCCCTCATCGCACATTCTATATCAAGATGTCGTTCTTTCAAGATGCCCCAGCCCCCAAATCAAATCTTGGCTACCACCGCCTACTTTCACCAACGGCAGGTATCCGGGTCTCACCACTATGCCTTGGGGCGATGAATTTCGGCTCGAGTTGGGAATCCTTTATGGGATCTTGCGACAAGAAGACGACGTTTGAGATCCTGGACTACTTTTACGATCAGGGTGGCAATTTCATCGACACAGCCAACAACTACCAGAACGAAGAGTCAGAACAGTGGATCGGCGAGTGGATGGAACAGCGAGGCAACCGCAGCGAGATGGTCATCGCTACCAAGTTCACCACCGGCTTCCGTGGCGCCAACGCAAGCAAAGAGAAGATCCAGAGCAACTTCCAGGGAAACTCCACGAAGTCCCTGCACGTCAGCTTGAATGCCTCCCTGAAGAAGCTCAAGACCGACTACATCGATCTTGTACGCCATTCTCTCTTCTCCCCTACTCTACCTCGCTAATACCTACCAGCTCTACCTCCACTGGTGGGACTTCTCCACCTCAATCGAAGAGATCATGCAATCCCTCAACACCATGGTGCAACAAGGCAAAGTCCTCTACCTCGGCGTCTCCGACACGCCCGCCTGGATCGTCTCCAAGGCCAACCAATACGCGCGCGACCACGGCTTGCGCCCCTTCTCGGTCTATCAAGGCCGCTGGAACGCCGCCGACCGGGACTTCGAACGGGACATCCTCCCCATGTGCGAGGCGGAAGGCATGGGTCTCGCGCCCTGGTCCGCACTCGGCGGGGGCAAGTTCAAAACCGAAGAGCAGCGCGTGGCACAAGAAGGGCGAAAGATGGGCGAGGCGAGCGAGAAAGAACTCGCAATTATCAAGAAGCTAGAGGAGATTGCTAAGAAGAAAGGCACGATCATCACGAGCGTGGCGTTGGCGTATGTCATGCACAAGTCGCCCAACGTGTTCCCCATCGTGGGAGGGCGGAAGGTTGAGCATCTCAAGGGGAATATTGAGGCGTTGAAGATCAAATTGACAGAAGAGGAGATGGAGGATATCGAGTCGGCAGTGCCGTTCGATTATGGCTTCCCGTTGAACTTTTTGTTTGTCACTTCGAAGAAGCCGACGTTCAAGACGGGCGATGTCTTCTTGGTCAAGGCGAATGCTCATGTGGATACGGTGCCGAGGCCGCAGCCGATTGCCCCGAGGGAATAGTCAGTGAGGGATACGTCTAAGGGTTGAACGAATAAGTCGCGGCACTGCAAAACGATTACAATAAAATTTCACGTTGCACACCGGTGCCAGACATGTCATTCGCTTCTTGATTGTTTGGGTATCAACGTCCCTGTACATTACATTTTTCCCTAGTGACCATGCCCATCATCATCCCCACCACCTCTCTGCTCAGGATCTAATTTGATGAATGTGTCAATACGCATGATCGCCACGCAAGCCTCCACAGCACTCTTCAGCTGCTTCACCTTGCTCATGCTCGGCTCCAGAACACCCATCTTGAGACTGTCCACGACTCTGCCCTTGCTCAGATCTAGTCCGTAATTCTTGTAGTTCTTCTTCTTCGCCAATGCCTTCTCGTCCTCGGTCGCTTGTGTGGCGGCAATTGCCGGAGCATGTGGGTCGTTGCTTGGTGCCTGAACGCGCTGTGATAGGGCGTGGCGAGAACGAAGTTGAGCAACCAATTCAGCAGAGTCTTTGGCAGCATTGACGGCGAGGGTGGTAGGGATGACGAGAAGAGAAGCGGCAAAGGCACCAATGGCAAGCTGTTCGCGAGATCCGACCGAGGTAGCCCACTCTTCGAGGTAAATGTGAAGGGCGGTCTCGACAGCGCCACCGCCGGGTACGATGCGGCCAGACTCTAGTGTGCGCTTTACAGCGGAGAGGGAGTCGTGAACGGAGCGCTCCATCTCGTCCAGAGAGTACTCGTTGGCTCCGCGTAAGATGATGGATGCGGACGAGTGTGCTTTGGTGCCTTTGACAAGGATGCATTCGTCATCTGAAATGCGCTCTTGCACAACCTCCTCTGCACTACCCAGGCTTGAAGCCTCGAACTTCTCGTCGCCGTTCAGATCTGACAGAGCAGAGACGAGAGTGGCTCCAGTGGCCTTGGCAATACGGCGCAGGTCCTCGCGTTTACACCTCCTAAGCGCGATAGCTCCAGCTTCGATGAATAGCTTGAGGCAGAGGTCGTCGATGCCCTTGGTTGTCAAAATGACATTAGCCCCAGAGCGGAGAATCATCCTGACGCGCTCTTCCACAATGCCCGCTTCTCGTTCTCGGATCTTCTCCAGTTGTGCTGGGTCGTCGATGGTGATGTGCACTCCGAGTTTCATGCGCTCCTTCTGTAGATTCATGTCCAGACAAGCAATCTTTGCGTCCTGTATCCGCGTCTTCATTGCTTGACTGGCGACTGTGCAATTGAGAGCGTATCCCTTCACCAGTACAGACTCAGTAGCGCTCTTTCCATGCGCCTTGAGCACGTTGACAGCCTTGACCGGGTATTTGACATCGCCTCTACCATTGACATCCTTGACCGATTGCATCGCATCCACAACCATGTTGGCGAAGAAATCCGAATCTGACCCGATGATTTTGCTTGACATGGAAGTTTTGGCGATGTTCACAAGACTCTCCCTCCCTAATGTCTCGACTTTGGTACTGATGTTGTCGTTCATGTACCTCACGGCCTCTCGTAGTGCTAGTCTGTAGCCTGTGATGATCGTGGTTGGGTGTATCCGCATCTTCATCAGCTCATTTCCTCTCCGTAAGAGCTCCGCAGCAATCAACACCACACTGGTCGTTCCATCTCCGACCTCTTTATCTTGTTGCTGTGCCAGATCTACCAGAATCTTTCCGGCTGGATGTTCAATGTCCAGAAGTGAAAGGATTGTCGCTCCGTCGTTGGTCACCGTCACATCACCAATGTCGTCCACCATCATCTTATCCAGACCAGAAGGACCAAAGGATGATCGCACCACATTTGCAATATTCGTCGTTGCTAAGACGTTGGCCTCTCTCACGTCTGTACCGCTAATCTTCTGCCCGCCGAGGACTAGGATATGTTAGCATGCGTCAAAGTCAATGTACGATGAGCAACGAACATAGGGTGCCATTGTTGCGCGCTGAATCGAATATGCCGGCCATGTTGGTTGTGCTGGGATACTACTGCTGCAAGATCATGCCTCAGAGCTTCTCGAGCTGCGACAAAAGTTCTTGACAGCAGACGCGTTGCCCGAATATCTACCGGCGCGACCTCTCATTACGGTTGACCAAATATACACTTCTGTCGCGGGGTCCGCCCGCACCAAATTGTTCACATGTGTCACGGTGTGAGCACACTTCGAACACTTCACAGACCCTCGTTCGTCAGTACATAAAGTCGTGGACAGTCTGTGCACACGATTGGTGGATCACAAGGTCGTCTAATTAGCTACAACCCGCAAACATGGTGGATCCGTCAGATATGCCGGAGGTGAAGAAGGACGGCACAGTGGAGAGCGCAAAGCCGCAGAAGCCAAAGCAGGAGCCGAAAGGTATGCAATAGCTCCCTCCGTAGGTACTTATTTCTAATTATGAACTACAGAGCGCAAGGAACAGAAGCAAGCAACAAAGCAAGGTGGAGGAGGAGGAGGGAAGAAGAAGATGGAGGGGGCTGCACTGATAGGCATTGATGTCGCAAAAGAAGACAATCTCTCGGAGTGGTACCAGCAGGTCATTCTGAAGGGAGAGATGCTCGACTTCACCGACGTCCCTGGCTGCTACATCTACGCTCCATCGTCCTGGAGCATTTGGGAAAGCATACAAGAGTTCATGAACAAGAGGATCAAGAAGATGGGTGTCAAGAATTGCTACTTCCCGCTTTTTATCTCGGAGGCCAATCTTGCTCGTGAGGAAGAACATCTCGAAGGATTCGCCGCTGAGGTCGCATGGGTCACACATGGAGGCAAGAACAAGCTGGAAAAGCGCCTGGCGGTGCGACCTACCTCGGAGACAGCCATGTACAGCTATTACGCCAAGAAGATCCGGTCACATCGCGACCTTCCGCTCAAGCTCAACCAGTGGAACAACGTCGTTAGATGGGAGTTCAAGCACCCGATGCCGTTCCTCCGGTCACGCGAATTCCTCTGGCAGGAAGGTCACACCGCACATCTCACCAAGGCCGAAGCCGAGAAGGAGGTTATGGAGATTCTTACCAATGTCTATGCCGCCTGCTACGAGGACCTCCTCGCCGTCCCTGTGGTCAAGGGCACTAAGACAAAGAATGAGACTTTCCCTGGCGCCGACTACACCCTCACAGTCGAAGGCTTCGTCGGCGCTGTCGGTCGTGGTATTCAAGCTGCCACCGCCCACTTGCTCGGCCAACACTTTGCCAAAATGTTCGACATTACCGTAGAAGATCCCAGCGCCAAAGAAGGCGAAAAGAAGGAGAAACTTCACGTGTGGCAAAACAGCTGGGGTTTCACTACCCGCAGCATCGGCATCGCCGTCCTCACCCACTCTGACAACAAAGGCCTCGTCATCCCACCGCGAGTAGCCGAAACCCAAGCCGTCCTCATCCCCGTCGGTATCACTGCTAGAACCACTCCCGAAGACCGTCAAAAACTCTACAGCGAAGTCGAAGCTCTCGCCGAAGTGCTCCGCTCCTCGGACGTCCGCGTGGAGACCGACATGCGCGAAGAATACTCCCCCGGCTGGAAATTCAACAACTACGAACTCAAAGGCATCCCGCTCCGCATCGAGTTCGGACCCAAGGACAGCGCCAACCACGTCGTCGCCACTGCTCGCCGCGACACGGGCGAGAAAGGCAGCATTCCCATCGCCGAGCTGGGTACTGCGGTTCCTGCCTTGCTCGAGCAGATCCAGAAGGATATGTTCACCAAGGCGGACGAAGAGTACAAGGCGCACAGGAAGATCGTGACGGAGTGGAAGGAGTTTGTCCCAACGCTGAACGGGAAGAATGTGTGCGTCATCCCGCATTGTTTGGGAGGTGAGTGCGAGGATAAGATCAAGGAGTTGTCGGCCGGGCAGCAGGCGGCGTTGGAGGGAGGGGAGGTGGATGTGAGAGCCCCGAGTATGGGTGCGAAGAGTTTGTGTATTCCGTTTGAGCAGCCGGAGGGACTGGTGGAGGGCGAAACCAAGTGTGTTAATCCCGAATGTGGGCAAAACGCTAAGAAGTGGGTCATGTTTGGGAGGAGTTACTAAGGTGTGGAGGGTTTCACGATAGAGGGCCCGCGAGATAGGTAGGAGAAATTGGAGTGAAGATGCATGGCGTGTGGAGTTGAGGCGATGCACGAAAGTGTGAGAGGATAGTCGAGACCAAGCTCTTATTAACAACTATATACGAGAAACGAAGACGAATGCTTCAACGCCCGTCCGGCCCAGGCAATTTCATTACTTGGAGAAAATCTCAAACAATCTGCAATCGAACCAGAGCTATTTGCTGCCACCCTCAAGCTCAACCGGGTAGAAGAAGGCCGACACAGCAATAATGATATACGTCGACATGAGCAAAACCCCCTCTAGCCAGTGACTTTCTCCATCCTATTCTCACGTCAGTATATTCCCCTTCATCACTTGCAAACAAACATACCTGAATCAAATAATTCACCAACAACACCGCAATAAACAACACCGCCACCTGAAACCCATCAAAGTTCAACGTCATCTCCTTCGGCGCACCCAACCCACACCACCCAATCACAACCATAAGCGGCAACACCAGAAGCGCAATCTGCTGACTACTCCCTACCGCCACACCAATCGCCAGATCCATCTTGTCCTTGCACGCCACCGTAATGGCAGTCGCGTGCTCGGCCGCATTACCCACGATAGGCAGGAGGATCAGACCGACGAACTCCTCGGAGACACCTTTGGATGTCAGACTGTCGATGCCCGAGACGAGGAACTCGGAGCAAAAAGCAATGAGGACGGTGAAGAAGCCAAGGGTGATCAAAGCGCCAATAGCCGAAAGGGTGGGTTCCTCTTCTTCGTCGTCATCGGGACGCTGGACGAGGTTCTCCTGGTTGACCTGCCCGCCTGACATGGCTGCCGTGCCGGCGCCCATGTGCGCCATGCCATGGAAAACGGCGCCCTTTTCCTTTTTGCTGGAGGCGAATTTCTCGCCTTTTTTGGACGGCTCGTTGTACATCCCTGCGTGGGTCTTGAGCTGGAAGAAGAGGTAGGAGCCGTAGACGAGCAGAAGGATGATGGAGGTGCCGCGGGAGATGGGAGCCACGCCTTCTTGTGCGCGTCGTTGGTCTGTGTTGGCGCCGAACTGGGAGAAGGCGGTGGGGATGATGAGTGAGCCGATGGAGAGGGCGAGCATGGAGCAGGCGGTTTGTGCGACGGTGATGTTGAAGTGTTGTCGGACGCGGGTGATGCCGCCGCCGAAGAAGCACATGCCCAGGACGAGGAGGAGGTTGCTGAGCATGGAGCCGATTAGGGAGGTTTGTACGATGAGAATCTTCTTTTTGGAGAGTGCGATGATGGAGACGATCAATTCGGTGGCGTTGCCGAAGGAGGCGTTGAGGAGACCACCGAGTGTTTCGCCCACGTACATGGCCAGTTCTTCTGTGGCGAAACTCAGGCCTGCTGCTAGGGGGATGATTGCAATGAAAGCGACGACGAAATTGACTAGAATAGATCAGCTCCTGTTTGTGACATTTGGTCGTTGGGGGTAACTTGCCGACTCCACTAAGATGGGCATAGTTCACCGCAAAACTTGCCGGGACCGCCAGCAGGAGAATGTTGATCCATGAGCCTAGGAATACTGCGCGGAGTTGCGTGACGATAGGAATGTGCTTCTTGCGCTTCTTCTTGCTTTCGCTCGTTCCCGATTCATGTGTATCCGCTGTATTACTTCTGTGCAACTTCCCCATCACTCTTTTTCGCAATCCGGGCTTCTCGTTATGCTGGTCTGATGAGCGACTCGTCGATGGCTCTCGGTCCCTTGCAGTCGCATCTGTACTGGTCGATGCATTGGCAGGGTCCGTCGCTGGTGTCTCTCTTTTCTCAAGATCGCCCATGCTACCTACGAGCGTTTGCGGAGTCGACGCATCCGGTTGTGGGTCGTGTTTTGTGTGGTGGTGATGATGATCATGCCCGTTCGCTTGAGGCGCTGGCGCAGTCCCCGCGCGATCAGGATGCGGATATTGTTGTTGAGCCTCTGCTCGGCGATCCGCCTCGAGCTGTGAAGGTATGCTATCGGCAGTCCGTATCGTCCTCAGAGCTTCTTCATCGTTGGCCGGTCGTTGTCCGATGCGCGTGGACCTCGCGAAGGGATTGTAGTTTCTTGAGTCTCCGTCATAATACTTCCACGCCTCTCGTCGTGCTGATGATCGGATTGTGTCTGCATCGGATCAGTCACAACCGCCTAAGTGCAGTGCGAGATACTCACGCATGATGGGCTGTTGTTGTGGGGAAATGGTACCGAGATCCTCCGTTGCGTATTCTGTCGTCCTGAAATCGATGATCGGGATGTTGTCTCAATGGCCGGTCGCTGTGGCTGTGCTATATTGCGCGGCCTACAATTACGTGCGTGGAACTCAATGCTTCATGGAGGTATCGAGTGGGCAAGGCCGTGAGGAGATCACGCTGACAAGTAGGTGGGTATATCTTGCAGGCACAGCCTTGTCACAATGTGCAAGGAAAGATGGGTGAGGAGGAGGTGACGGCGCGGAGAAATGTGCTGTCACTGTGCAGCAACGGGGCTTGTTTTTTTTGACTTACTGAGCCACAAGCGACGATCACTCCAAAACAAGATTTGGCAGACCTCTTCGCGACATCATCGGTCTCGCCACGGTCGACGGATGAGACACTGACAGAGAATGGTTTCTGCATTTTTTCGAGGGAAGCTTGCTTGAGAGAACATGAAGCTGAGAGCCATCATGGAGATTCCTGATATTTTGTGCGACAAGCAATTGCCAATGTAGAGACAAGCATCCCAAGACTCTTGGGACAGCGGGTCAACACGGGTCGGTACACGAGTCATGTGGCTGTGCTGTCCGTCTGAACAGCTTCATGATGACCGCATAATCAGATCCTTGTCTTCAGGTCGATGTATTTCATTTATTCATTCATGTGTGCATTTCTACATTCATCCATATGTCGCCGCCGCTTCTCATTCAGCCTTCTTAGTCGTCTTTGGTAACAGCCTCCAACAAATTGTCATTACCACAAACATTGCTATGCAAATAGGATGCAGCACATAAGTTCCCACCGCCTGGGCCAGCAAACCAGTCATGAACGGAGCCACAGCACCGCCACTGCTACCCGCCGAGCTGATGAAGCTGATACTCGAGACTTGTATGCGTGATGGCAGCAGTCGTGCGAATATGGTAGCACAGCAGGGGTATACAGGACCTAGTAGCAAGCCAAGAAGCGCCACCGCCACAGCGTTACCGACGATGTTTGGTACGAACCAGACGATGAGCTGCAAGCCAATTGATTCTGCTATAAGGATGTAGACCGACAGCCTCTCTCCAACTCGACCAGCGATGTAGACGAGTACGAAGCGACCCAAGGTGATGCCTCCCCAGAAACCGGAGGTGACGTACCCTACTTGAGAAGGGTCGCCATTTCTGGCGGTAATGAGGTAGGAGATGACCCAACCACTGATTGACACTTCGGCGCCCTGGTAGGCAAAAATGAAGAGTGCGCCAAGTAGGGTGGTCTTGTTTCGCAGGGCTTGCTTGAGAAGTTGCAGCTTGGTCTGCTCTTTCGGCACTTCCGCTTGTTGACTTGACAGAAGTTCCAAAGATGCGGCAAATTTGCTGGTCGGCTCTTCATCATATCCTCGGTTGGCCCAACCGGTGAAGAAGAAGGTAACAACCCGGAGCCCCAGCGTGATGATGTAGAAACGTGACCATAGAACGCCGTTGGATACCATGGCCGTACAGATGAGTGGGGCAATCAGTCCACCTACCCCATACGACCCATGTGCAGCACCAAGCAATACCGTGGATCCGGAAAGATTGGACACAAAGACGTTGTTTAGGGCAAGATTGAAAGCGCACCCGAGACCAAGAAGGAAGAAGCTGGTAGGTCGACGTTAGATCTATAGTGTATTGCCACTAATGGAGGTGAAGACTCACGAAACTACCACTGCAGCAAACGGTGGAGTGAAGACTATTATCAGATAACCGAAGGCGAAAATGATCTCGGACATCATTAGTGTTCTTGCCCGTCCCAATTTCGAGTGAACGACATCGGAACAGAAAGCCGTAGTGACGAATCCAACGGCGTTCGCAACAAAGATGAGCGAGGCGATTGCGTAGCCAATATTATAACCTCTCTCCATGTATGGGATTAGGGCACCGGGAGCTTACGGAGAACAGTCAGCATCTAGATAGTGGAGACATACTAAAGATTGGCATACCGGCATCATTCAGTCCGTTCCCAAAGTAAGTGAGGCAAGCCGCAAAAACACGGTACTTGTTCTTTGGAGGCCAGGAAAAGCTCGGGACGATACCGACAGCATTCTCTTGCTGCTTCGGACTATTGCTCTCGATCTCGTTGGGAGTCCATGAGGCAGAAGATGCGTTGGTATTCCAAGCCGAGGATCCGGCAGATGTTTGTTGCCCTGCTTGAATAAAGGTATCGTCAACGGCGCCGCTTGAAGACTCGTGGTTCAACGTGGAAGATGAAGTCAATTCTTTGGCGTCGAAAGTATCTCCATGCCGAGGTCTTGTTGGTGGGGGATATCTCGGTCCACCGACCGTTTTGAACTCAAAGTTCGATGCAAGTATTCGCAAGTCCATCTTGTGAGTCAAGGATGAATTGAAAGGTCACTGTGAACACGGTGAGAACCAAGCAGGAAATAGCGGTACTTATGCCAGGTAGTTGATGGATGTCGACACATGCACTGTTAGAGCTGCGCAATGGCAGAGTGCGCTGTCTTGTCATATCTTGCATGCCCATCGTCACCTTTGCGCAAGATAAGAAGAGATGATGGAGGAATTGAGTTCGGAAGTGCGCTTTTGTGGATGCAAAGTCACGTGGCGGATCGGGAGACCCTCTTCTGGGTCGGCCATCTGCGCAATGACGCTTCGGCTCCGACCCTGGGTGCCGCCCCTGATAGTATACACAACATTCAGTTCCGCAACCCTCATATGCCCTTCTTTCAGTGTATGATAAACCACCCTGTCCACATCTCCCGGTCCTTCTCTCTCGGCTTGAGCGAGAAACCACCCCGACTATTTCTCGAAGCACGACTAGGCCAACGACTCCTCCCACAGACGGCCCCAGTGTGTTCTCGTAAGGTCATGGGTGCGCATCGGAGCTAGATCACCCGTCGAACCATTGAATCCCGTCCAATATGGAATTGTTTGATATTCCGTCTTCTGTGTTTGCTCGATATATTTGTTTCCGGGTAGGTCTATTTCATATTGCATCCTTTTTCCGACCTCATTGGAAAGCCGCTGCGGCAGCACCAAGATCCATGTCAACGAGGACGAAGCTTGAGCCTATTCTCACCGAGAAGAAGTCAGAGATGATAGTAGCCTCACTCCACCTGACCGTTATCCGGGTGCAGGTGGGACTTTTCGAAGACCCGCATCAGCCTTCTGTCCAAGGGCTCCCTGACGACCTCGAATACCCTTAGAGCCAATGAACCAGCGTTATAAACCGATTGCCACAAGCGCAGAGGCTTACTGTTTGAACTTGTGGCGAAAGGATGCATTCCATTGGACGTTTATTCGCTTCGACCTTTCGAACGACTCCCAGGCGGATGGGATTCAACGGTCGTTGAGATGACTCTCCACGGCGCAGCAGTCTTTCAAGTCCTTACTAAAGCACCCAGCGCCGATCTATCCGCAAGGTGTCAAGGCGTTCTTGCGTTACCCCAATCGAGCGTCTGGTCTGCGAACGCTCCATCCGTTCTACCCTCCTCACTGTATTGTTTGCCACCGTTATACGTTCAACCACTTGCCGGAACTATAACTTGTTGTCTGTGTAAGTGGAAACAAGTTATAATCATTCGCGAAGCCACTCGGAGTTCACTACCGCCGCAACCCTTTCCTACAACTTCACGAAGCAACTCAGTCTCCAACATTGCAAGGATGTCTGCACATGACCGTGGCACCGCGGTCAAACGAGAGGGCAATCTCCTTGCATGCGCATCTACCATGATAGCGCTGTCCGGAATCACTGTCATTGGAAGACTGTACTCGCATCTGGCCATCACCAAGAACTTCGGTGTGGACGATGTCTTTATCATTTTCGCTTGGCTGTTTTCGGTCGCAGTCCTGGGATCCTTCGTTATGCGTAAGTGATGATCATCGCATTGGCTTGAACCGGCTGACATGGTCTTTGCAGAGGACAAGTACGGTCTGGGATATCACGCAGCCGATCTTACGCCGGACGAAGTGTCCCAATTCTTGAAGTACTTGTGGCTTACTCTATGGACATACAATGGCGCCCTCACATGCACCAAATTCTCTCTACTCTTCCAGTACAGACGTATTTTCATCACCCCTCGCTTCCAGATCGCGGTCAAGGTTATGATTGGTATATTGGTTGTCTACGGGCTCTGGACTTTCTTCGGATGCATCTTCATCTGCTGGCCTATTGAGTCGTTCTGGAACCTCAAGGGTACTGGAAAGTGCATGGCCACCTGGCCTATCTTCATTGGCAATACTGGTAAGTGTTAAAAACCTAACAAATTGAATTTCCACTAACCATGTGCAGTCATGAACATCATCAATGATTTCATGGTCATCTTGTCCCCCATGCCAGTGCTTACCAACCTCCACCTCCCTAAGAGACAAAAGATTGCGCTTATGGCTGTCTTTGCCGTCGGTGGATTCGTCATCATCGTCTCCATCCTCCGTCTCGCTCAATTCATCAAGTCTAACGGCGCCACTGATTTCTCCTGGGAGAACATCATTCTTGGTATCTGGTCCATCATTGAGTGCACAGTTGGCATCATTTGCAGTTCCGGTATGTCCAATAGGCCCAACTATTTACTGTCCCTTGTTGACGATTCTCTAGTCCCTGCCCTCAAGCCCCTCATCGTCCGCCTCTTCCCCAACTTCGGCTCCACCAACTCTGGCACCCGATCTCGCACATACGGACAAGAGCAAAGCAGAGGCAAGACTAACGCCGACACCGAGCGTGGCAATGTCACCATGATGGGTCATGAGGAGGAGAAGACCGGAGGACACGGCGAGGTTGTCGAGCTCAGCAAGAACGGCCCTGATGGCATCAATGTTGTCACCACCACCACTGTCCAGACCCGAGGTTACTCTGTCAACTCCCAAGATTCGTAGATGCTGCAGAAAGGGGGATGATCCTGGGGAGTCGAGATGTACCATTCGGAAAGCAGGCGAGGATTTTTGATTTATTTCTTCTTTGATACCTACCTAGCACGGACATGCAGGTACAATTCCCATATGTATTATTAGTTTTTGAGAGATAGTTGATTCAAATCACTGAATGAGAGTCGATGAGAACGACCTGCCGCTACGATGATCTGGAAAATCTGAAGCAGGTTGTCATCTCTCACGGTCACAAGTAGACGTTGGTGCCAAGAAATCTTTTTGGAGTCGTCCGCTTCCAAAACTTCACTTCGAGCTGTACAGGCCCAATTTCTATCGCCCAGCGCAATAGTCCTTTCTTCGACAAGAGACAACGACTGGACTCTAGTTCTGATCACTGGTCAACTTTGCACAGTCTAGGAATAACATTGCACCCGCATAGGAAGCTCGATCGGTCCGGCGCCCTCCAACTCTGCCCGGCCCACCAAGATGACGCTCGCCCCAAAGAACCCTCGACCCATGCTTCAGGAATTGTAAGTGTAACTCTTGTTCCAATCCAGCGGGAGAGCGTACTAGCAGAATGCCCACAATGCGACCAAGCTGTCCTGTCGTTGCGAAAGCCTATAGCCTAGATACTGACAAGCTGCCAGGGTCGAGAAGGACATCGTCGTACGCTTAAAATGGGGCGAGACTGAATACCACGGACGCCTTGTATCTGTGGACTCGTACATGAACATACAATTGGCAGATGCGGCAGAAATCATTGGCGGGGACAACAAGGGCACACTCGGAAATGTGTTGATTCGATGCAACAACGTGTTATGGATATCTGGGGCAAGGACATCAAAGAATGGGGACACGGCAATGTCAGATTGAGGGGTGGGAGGGATATGATGAACCTAGGACAAACGGGGCAAAGGAGGAGCAGAAGACGTGCAGCATCTGCAGCACCGTGTGCAGGGCGCAACCCTCAGGCACGATGGCCAACAAAACGCTCCAAGCAGTCAATTCGACGAGTGTACGATGGATGAGGGAGCTCGAGAATGGGACAGGTCCTGGTCGAGCTCAAAGTGCGCGCAATGCAGAAGAAGAGCTTCGTGCGAGAGAAAGGATCAAAATGATACCCAGCGGATTTCAGCAAATCAACCAAAGTACTCAATCGATACAGCCCATGGTCTTCTTCTCTGCTAAGTCCTGTGATATGTCTCTACTCTGACCGCGCTGCAAAGTGACAGGCCAACTATTGACCCGAGTTTTGCCCGGAGTCGACGCGCGACGCGTGCTCCAAATACAGCTTTACAGAGCTTCACTTCATCAAACTACGCATCTTCCACCACGCATACACAGGACACCTGCAGTCCACCCAAATTTCGAATTGCAGGGCGCATCAATCTTTCACGATCCAAATACCACTCTCTCGGCTCAATTGAGCCTCACAGACCAAGCACGATACTCTCCCCTCGGTAACGAACGTCGACTTGCCACCCGCAACTCTCACGAGGCGCCACCACTCCGGCCCTGCCAACCCAAGGAGCATCGACAGGTCTCTCAGCACGATCCACGTCCTTGTCCTCCTGTTTTGTCACGGTCCGGTGACGCGCTCGACGTCCGGAACTTAACCCTAAGATATCCATCGGTTTTTTCTTAGCCCCGCGGTCCTGTTCTCGCAGGAAGTCACTGGCATTGTCACTAGGAGTCTGCGACTTTTGTCACTGCGTCATGTAGAGACACTCGATGCCGGCTCTGAAAGCATTGTCGGGCGTTTGGTGCCTAATCCTTTTTGGGAAAGGCAATTCTGGCTCGGTCCTGCGTCGGGTTTCCGTTAAGATCCCCTGGGGGGCGCGCACGCTGGGTTGGCCAGACATATTACTCTGGTCTATAGATCGTTTGATGGTTTGCAGCGATGGCGTGAGGAGAGAGTAGGGGCGAGGGGCGTCAGACTTCTTGCATGAGTTGTCTTTGCGGTCGCACACAGGGAGTATCATTCGCTGGTCAAAGCTATGGTGGGCAATCGACATCTCCGCTTTCCTCTGCATCTTGGAGGGACCTGCGTGTACCCGGCGGCTTGATGTCATGGCAATACCGGGTGGCTGAGCGACTAGAGCTGGAGATGGCTTTCCAACAGATCGGCAGGGGCGGCACATTCATTCGAGGGCGACACTTGTCGGCACGATCTTGAAAAGGATCTAGCAAGGTTGTCTTCTTCCACGCAAAGTGCTGTCTCCTGCTGATATACATTGGCCATCTTCAAGCTTCAGCAAAGTTGTTCAGTCATTGCCGATTGCTATGGTGTCCTGTCGTTGTCGTGGGTCCTCTTCAAGCTCTGCAATGGACGCTGCCCAGCGGAATGTCGTTCAACCTTTCCCGCCATAGCTGGCGAATGACTCCTGACTTGCGTACGCCTTCTCCATCGCCTTTGGGCCACCTCTACTCCACCTCTTCGTCCGTCACACCCACAATCTCAAGCACTTGTCCCGGCATCAGCCACCGACAAGGAGTATCTGACCAGTCGCGGTAATCATCTCCCTTGCATCCCTGCATGCGAGGTCGACGGTGAGCGCCGAAACACACATGCGACATGAGACTCGTCTCTCTATGCGCATATGCTCCCCTTCATCGAACATGGAGCAAAGCGGTTTTTGCTGATGTACTTTATCCGCTTCACTGCCCTACGCCTGGTTCGTCCACGGCATGGGAATCAAAGACTAGTCTCAGAGAGCAGTGCTATACAACAGAGAGGGTGCTCTGTTGGGATCGACGAAGATTGGTGCGTCTTGCTATTCGACTGGACTTGGTGTTTCTGTGGGTGGTGGGAGATACTGTTTCAGGTTGTCTGCAGGTAGCTCTTCTCAAGCGGCTAACTTGGCTGTTCGGCATCGACCGGGGATTGGCGGGAGGCTTCTATATGCAGGATCATCTTGTGAGGGAAGCATTACAGCGGAGAGATTGCATAGTCGGCACCACGTGCGGGGTGGGTGAGGAGTCGTCGGGTCTGCCTCATTGAAGACTGGTTCGGATCACTGCGGAAAGGACGGGGCCTCTCTCGAGTGAGGATCAAAGCTTTGGCTTGTCTGTCGTTTCTTGTAGCCGGACTGTTTGGAGATGGGAATGGTTTGGCGTCTTCTGACGTGTTTCGATCATGGCAGGGGCTTTGTGACTTGAGGATGCTGTACTGCTTGCTCCACATCATCTTGCTTTGGGGGTTCTTTGCAGCGATTCTTGGAAGTTGTCGGGTCTGCTCTGTTGTGCTGGGGCGGAGGGGTTGCTGTGGGATGTGGTCTCAAGTGCAGATGACCTTGACTGCTGCTGGCTGCTTTCGAGTGGTCGGCGGCGTTGTCCTTTTTTATAAGTTGCCCTCCTTTCTCAAAAGTAATATGAACTGACTATGCACAGATACGGTGTCTGTACACCTGCAAAGCTCGATATCCAATTATACTTGACTAGTCTGTTGTCTCTTGCAAACACCGTCGATCCGGCAATCACTTTTCAGCGAGAGATCCCCGAGCATTGATTCGTGAACAGCAGCCCCAGCTTTCCCCGCATCTCCGCATCTTGAGGCGGAGCACCGAGGTAGGGCAAGCTTGTCTATTTCATGCATCTCACTGCTTCGCATTCACTTGTCCTCCACTTCTATGAATTGCGCATAGTCCAATCGAGGAAGCCACCATGCCAGAGAAGAGGCCTATTCGCATCGCAGGTAAGCATGCACTTCTCCCTCACTTCCACTGACTTTGCTGCAATTCATGTGCCTTACCACAATCGCCTGAACCCCAGCCTGGTAGTTTAATGAAGAGAAATAAGTGATTATCATCAACTACCCTCACTGACCTCTCAAGGATGCTCCGGCTCCGCCTCCGACCGTCGCCACGCCCTCGCCACCTTCGCCGCCTACCACCCTGACGACCCCATCGACATCATAACCGGCGACTTTCTCTCCGAAGCCAACATGACCGCCCGCGGCGCCAGCAAATACGACAGCACAGCCTCGACCTTCTCCCCCGTCGCCGCAACCGCCGCCAACATCACCCCACCAGCCTACGAACCCACCTTCCTCGAATCCCTCTCTCCTGGCCTTGAAGACATCGCCCGCCACGGCATCAAAGTCGCCGTCAACGCGGGCGCGAGCGACACGGAGCTACTCTACCTCGAAGTCCGCAAGTTGGTCAAGAAGCGCGGGCTGAACCTCAAGGTCGCATGGGTCAGTGGGGATGAAGTCATGGACGCCATTAAGAAATGCCGCAACGAAGGGCAGGAGTTCGCGAATCTGTGCACGGGCGAGAAGCTGGACGAGTGGAAGTTGGAGCCGATTTACGCGCAGGCGTACCTCGGTGGGCTTGGGATCGCGGAGGCGCTGAGGAGGGGCGCAGATATTGTCGTTGCTGGGCGGGTGAGTGATGCCAGTCCGGTGATTGGTGCGGCGGCGTGGTGGCATGGCTGGGGCAGGGAGAGGATCGCGGAGCTGGCGAATGCGTTTGTCGCGGGGCATTTGGTGGAGTGTAGTAATTATGTTTGCGGGGGCAACTTTACGGGTTTCAAAGCGCTGGAGAGCAAGATGTGGGAGGATATTGGGTATCCGATTGCGGAGATTGGGGAGAAGGGGGAGGTGGTGATTGCGAAGAGTCTGTGGGGAGGCGGGGAGGTGAGTGTGGATACTTGTACTAGTCAGTTGTTGTATGAGATTCAGGGGCCGTGGTATTTCAACTCCGATGTCACGGCGGTGTTGGATGATATGTGGTTTGAGAACCTTGGGAGGAATCGGGTTGCGGTGAGAGGGGTGAAGGGGGATCTCCCGCCGCGGACGACAAAGGTAGGACTAACGGCAAAAGGAGGGTATCAGGCTGAGGCACACTGGTTCATGACTGGCTTGGATATCGAGGAGAAGGCGCAGATGATGGAGGCACAGATCAGACATGGATTAAAACCCTATCAGGATCTGTTCACGAGGCTGGAATTCACGCTCAATGGCACAGCTGCAGCCAATGCTCGCAATCAGAATGCAGCAACCGTCGACTTCAGGATTCTAGCGCAGGCAAAGAAGGAAGAGTACTTGATGCCGCAGTACTTCTTCCGGCCAATCATCGACCCTATCATGGAAGGCTACCCTGGAGCTACACCACATCTCGACTGGAGACAGGCTTTACCGAAGCCCATCTACGAGTACTACGTCACGTTACTACCACAATCTGAGGTACAACACACCGTGAATCTGTGGCATGGAGAAGAGGTGGTAATACCACCCCCATCACAAACGAAGACCTACCCATCTCAACAGCCAGATCAGCCCGTCACATCTTCTCCATCCACGAAAGACTACGGTCCAACGATCCAAGGGCCCCTAGGCTGGATCGTCCACGCCCGCTCAGGAGACAAGGGCTCGGACTGTAATGTTGGCTTCTGGGTTCGACGACAGGACGAATGGGACTGGCTGCGGACGCTGTTGAGTACAGAGAAGATTGTAGATTTGCTTGCGGACGAGTACAACGGAAAGAAGATTGACCGGTTTGAGCTGAAGAATATGCGGGCAGTCCATTTCTTGCTCAAAGATCATTTGGATAGAGGAGTGAGTTGTAGTTCAAGCTATGATTTCTTAGGGAAGAATGTGGCGGAGTTTTTGAGGAGCAGATGGATGGAGTTGCCAAAGAGGTTTTTGGATAGAGGGAAATTGTAGGCCAGTGTTTTTTTGCATAAAATGATTATTGTAGAGATGTGGAAACATATGAGTAGTGAAGTAAATAAAGAAGGCCTCGATGGTTGTTCGGCCCCATGGGAATGCACTCACGTCATCCACACCTCCGCAACCGGCTCCGATAGCGATAACACTTCCCACTCCCTTACCACGCCCTCCTTCCATCTCCCTCTCCTCACCAATCCCACCAGACCACCAACCATGCTCCCCAACACCTCCCACCACCTCCCCTTCCGCGGCCTCCCCCCCGAACTCCGCCACCAAATCTACACCCACCTCCTCGTGCACCCCCACCCACTAATCCTCACCGAACGCCCCGCCAGCACCCCCACCACCTTCCTCGACACCACCGGCGCCCAACCCGTGCACCTCTCCTCGCACACCCCGGCGCCGTATCTCCCGCTGCTCCTCCTCGCGCGCTCCGAGCGCACCACCATCTCCACCCTCTTCCTGGGCGAAAACACATTCCGCCTCTCCACCTCGTGCGCGTCAGCGGTACATTTCCTCTCCAACCTGCCCCCGGCGACACGGCTGGGGATGAGAAGAGTGAGTATCGCCTCCAAAGCGCTGTACTACTACGACACCGCGAACCGGCCATTCCGGGCTCTGTTCAGGTTACTAGCTGAAGAAATGGCGCTCAAGAGCGTGGAGCTGTGTACATACGAGGGCCAGAACGGGCTGATCGACGCGGTGTTTAGGGAGGCGGCGAGGGGGGTGTATGAAGGGTTGGTCCGGCAGATGCGGGTGAGGTATGAGATTGCGCCTGCTTATGGGGTCGAGGGAGGGGAGAATGTGTTGGCGGGGAGGGTGGTGTGGGATGAGTGGGAGGAGGGGTTTAGGGGGCGGTATGAGGGGCTGGAAGAAGGGGGGAGGAGGATGGGGTATAGAGAGGGGGAAAGAAGGGATGGAGGGGATGGCGGGGAGGTGGTGAATACGCCGATGTTGAGTCCGTATTGGACGAGGTTTTTTGGGGGGCATCAGAGGAGGAGTGAGTTGGTGAAGGAGGGCAGGGCGTTGTGTCCGTTTCAATTGTTTGTGGAGCACGTGGAGGAGTTTGGGGAGAGGAATGTGGTGTTGGTGTTGAAGGAGGTGGAGAGGAGGGTCTTGGAGGAGAGGATAGATGCGATAGAGGACAAGGCGAGGCTGGTGCAGCAGGTATCGGGGGAAGAGTCGGTCACTGCGCCGGTGCTGCTGGAGAAGGTAGACCGGGCACGGCGGACGCTTGAATCGTTGGACAAGAGAAAGGTCAAAGTGGCAGAGATGAAGCGGAACTTGTTCACACAGGCAGGGATTCATTCGGCCGGACTATGAAGCTGTCATAATCCGGCGACCGGTACTCGATATTTGTACAAGGTTACGAACCACTCAAGATACCCAGGCATGCGACTGTACATAGCGATAGAAGTTAAGTACTTGTCTCCAAGTAAGAAAGTCAAAGTCCCAAGGAAGTTCGAGCAAGACTCTTATCTCATGGAATGCCGATGTAGCATCAACTATAGACGTCGCTGTCATGGAGAAAAGACCGGACGGATATGCTCGTGATGCGGAATACCTAGCAATAGAAGCATGGCGGGGTCAAACAGTGTCAGAAGATGATGGTGTAATTTCGTATTCGTGATCGTATCTATCGTGGGTATCATGCTAAACTGTTCCGGATCAGTTGAGCCTCGTCACTCGATTGACGAAGCACATACCGTTCAGGTAATCCGCCGCCATCAACAGCTCCAAGCATAGCTCTGGTGGAATGTCCATGTCTGGGACGTCTTTGGCATCTTTGTGCTTTTCGTGGTAGTAAAGATATTCGCAAACCTTCTCCAGGACAATGGCGCTGTGGCGAATCAATCACTGCTTGTCCCTATGCGGGGAAGGACAACATACTTGATGTTTTCGAACCTGCAGATTCCAGTGGTGGATTCTGCGAAGCCGCCTAGCGAATTTTAGTCGATGGGGAACAATCGGTGGACCGTCCAGTGCTCACTATTTGGGTCAAGCATCCTCTTGATGGCGCCGGAGATGACAGCAGCGGATCTTTGGACGACGAATTCGTAGCCGTCACTGCTGACCAGAGTGACGTATTCTGACTGCTCCGCCATTATGGGGGTGCTTATCAACCAGATATGGTATGCGCCTGGTTGTGCTATCACATCACATTTGAATGTGGTTGACAAGGAAGAAGCAGATTGGATGTTTGCTTGAAGACAGACACGAAAATTGTCCCGGCTTAGTCAGCCTACCCACTTGTCTTTCACCACTCTTGCCATATGCGACTGTACTTGATCTCTTCGACCTGTGTCACAACCCATTCGTAATTGAATTCCCGTCGTCCAGAATCAGCCGCCGCCGAACCCTGATGGCCTTTCTCGCAAGCGACCTGCCTCGAATGGCACAGCCATGCACCCTCAGGACTCTGCTGCCATAGCGACGATCATCTGAATCCGTCACTGGTTCTTATGTGCAGTATCACGGGGAGCTTCGAAGAGAACTCTGGCTTGGAACAGGATCTCACCCGTCTAGTCGACACTTGTCAGCTGGGATCCTGTCTATCCTAGAATTGCTTACCTCATTGCCCTGCTCGTCGAAATTCTTCACCAAGCCGGGAAACACGATGGCATGGATCCGATTGTCCTTTTCATTGGTACGTTCCTTCAGACCTTTGTGAAGACTCTCGTTGTACTCTTTGGATCGGTACCAGTCCAAGTAGCTGTCCCCGTAAGGCCACAAGCGGAATGTGGCCTGGTTGAAATGGATCCTGTCGGACAATTTCGCTGATCTCTCAGCTATGTCATTAAGGTCTTTGACATGCTTCGCCACATCCACAGCTGTGAGGTCCTTCAAGCATACATCAAACCTGCTTCGGAGATCGCTGATCCGAGCCCGCATCAGCGACGTCTCGCCATCAGGTCGCAAGTGACGATGGGCGGCTTCAGCGGATTTGATGAGTCGTTTGTAAAGGTGTTTCTCTTTCAATCCTGATACGGTCAGCTCAACATCATGATCTATACTCTCGTCGGCAAACCTTTGTATGGATCGAGAAAATCGGCTAATTCGGTCCCCTTCTTTGAGCTAGGACCCATGGGACCAAATTCGTAATGATGCGCCACAAAGCTCATGCTGATGATGGCCATCAAAACATGCTTTTGGTAGTCTCTGTCCTTCGATAGGTTCCAATGTGGGATCTGATCCTTGAGCCATCGGTACTTGGTAAGATCTTTGCCTTTGTTCTTCCTCTCAACGATACCTACTGTCGTCAGCCATTACTGCCGGGCCCATTCACCTGAGCGCAACTCACCATTACTCAGACTATCCGACTGGAGCTCTACGAAATTATCGATAGTCAGGAAAAGGGTTTGCATCAACTGCCCGAGCTTTTGGACATCCTCGACGTTGCGCTCGCCTTTAAGATCCTGATTCTCGGTGGTGAGCCGGAAGATTTCCTCCCTGCCCTCCTCGTTGTCCGTAGAGAGCTTCTCGATCTGGATGCGCTGCGCTCTGATCATCTTCTGCTCTTCATTCATGGTCAGGTCGTCTGCTTCGCCTTCTTCCTCATCCTCCCCCATGTCGTCGTCGCTGCTATCGTCTACATCATCGCCGGCATTATCCTGATGTTTGACAATGCTCATGACTCCATTGTGGAAGACGACATCCACTTCGCCTTTCCTCACTGCTGTCTCTAGCCATCTCTTTCGGCGGTTGAACTTTTCGGATTTGCTCAACCTCTTGGGCTGCACGACAATCTTCTGTATCTCATTTGCTTGCTTGATGGCGGATCTACGCGATCGGGAGTTCGACAGCATTGCTTGCGAAAATGCCGGATCGGTCCACTAAGTGCAGTATGTGTAACGTTGAAAGTGAAGATGGTGAGCTGCGATGAGGTGGATGAAGCAATGAGATGGGTCTGGCGATATGGTAAGTGAGAAGATCAGGTAGGTGACGTGCGTGGTGTTCGTTGAGATGCGCAGATCCTTTCAGAACCGAGATGGTGGAGAGGAGAAGAAGAGCAGGGAAGTCGATGGAGCAGAGATGTAGAGGAGGGCTTGGGGCAAAGAAGTGAGTGGAGAATGATGTTGATATCTCCTATGATGCACCTGGTTGTACTGTTTGGCATGTGAATGATTCCGCTGACGTCTTCTGCGAGGCTGATGATCTACTCATCTGACTGGAGCTATCTGCTCACTTCATAATTTAATGTTTTGCTCGCGCTACATCAATGTCACAGTAACATATGTATTTCCCCTCCTGGCTCTCATGGGTGTAAACCTTCACCTTCCTAACTCCGTCTGCGTTGCCCTTTTCCGCCCCTTTTTCCTTGTTCTTCACGGAAATCATCATCTTAATTTCCTTCACTCTCTCCAATATTATCTTCTCCGTATTGTCTCTCACTTCACCTTGAGCAATATCAATGGTCGTCGCTTGGATTTGGCCGACCGAACGATCAATTCACCTCTTCCCCGGCGTACTATGTACGCTACTCCATTCTAGGCATTGCCGTCTTTACCTGGGTCTCTCCTTTGATCGATGAACGCATACTACCAGTGTTCAGGCTTGCTCAATTACTTCTCACTCTTCAATGACACAACCATTGAACAATCTACGGGCTTCATTCACTGGCCAAATGTAAATGTCCCAGACACTCACTACTAGAGGCACCAGTGCCCACATATATTGATACTATCTCTAGCCCATTCCACCGCATATCATTCTCATTCATCCAGCAGCTATCTTGGTGCAGTTCGGAGTTTCCCATACCACTTTCTTCTGCAATTACTAGCTCTCTCGAACGAGCTTTCATCCATGCTTGGATCCTTCTATCTCACCTCACATCAAGTCACACAGGTTGGAAACAGACCATTGCTCCTCATCTCCTACATTTCCGGTCCACCTGTACCGTCCCAGTAGCTCACACATTACTCATCAAAGCCTGACGTAGCCTGGCTCCTCTCATTCACCATTCTCTCTCTTCACAAAGAGAACGAGAGCTGCGAATACGGAGTCAACCGTATCAGCTCTCTCTTCTGGTAGTTCACAACTACTTCTCTCTGAAAGTCTTTCCTTACTCACTACACATCATTGTGATCTATCCTACTCGGCGCCTCTCACACTGCTCTCTTCTCCCTCATCATCCACTATGTCTAAGCGGACTCACCAAGGCCGCATCGTGCGATCATCCCGTCGGAGACTAGCCGTAGCTGTCGACTTCGGTAATGTGACTACCTGGTGAGCTTTGCTAAACTTGGTGCTGATGATAAACCTCTAATGAATTCAGCGTTGCCGTCTTCCACGAGTACTCGAAGGATCAGCCAGCACAGATCTGGATATTCGAAGAGTGAGTAGCTAGCATCCACTTCTGAGCACAGACACCTGACAACACGCAGCTGGCCCGGTGGAAAGACAAATCGAAATCCTACCAGGATCAAACTCGACGCTAGGGGTAATGTCATACGCTGGGGAAATCAGCTTGAGCCCGGAGAAGACTGCATTGAGTTCTTCAAGCTAGCACTTGATCCTAGTCAGAAGATACCTGGTGGCAATACGCACGAACGGATCCGAGAGAAATGTAGAGCAGCAGACAAGTCTCCTGAAGAAGTGGTCACTATTTTCCTACGCCAGGTGCACGACACTGTCACTAAGAGCAAAACACTGGAAGCCCGATTCACAGAAAAGGTTCTGTCAAATGCAAAATGGGAATGGATCCTGACGGTACCGGCAATATGGTCTGACGCAGCGAAAGAGGCGACCCGAAGGGCCGCCGTAGCGGCAGGAATGAGCAAGAATCTCACGATCGTGAGTGAACCTGAAGCCGCGGCGATCTTCACACTTGGAGCGGTCCAAGCCTTCAATGCAGAGAAGGACGACGTCTTCATCAACTGCGACATCGGAGGAGGGACCATCGATGCCATCACCTATAAAGTCCTCAAGACCTCACCGCACCTGGAGTTCAGCGAAGCTGCAATCGGAGATGGGGCGTTGGAGGGAGGGATGAACGTCGACCAGCGTTTCGCCGACTATCTGAAGGGCCGTATGGGTCCAGAGGCATTTGCGAGGATGCAGACAACTGGCAGTATCTGGAAGGAAGTTCTTGAAGTGTGGGAGAGAATCAAGGATACCTTCGACGGGAATGGCGACGAAGAGAACCGGAAGAGCTCATGGATCCGGCTCGACAGTCGATTTGACGACCCGGAGAGTGGTATCAAAGACGGCCGAATCTTCTTGTCTTGCGAGGATGTCAGCGCAATCTTCAAGCCGACTATCGACAAAGCTGCTGAGCTCATCGGGAGTCAGTACCAACGGGCTGCACTTATGGCATCAGGGGAAGGACCCCAGCACCTGCTCCTTGTCGGTGGTGGCGGTCAATGGCCGTACGTATATTCGGAGCTTCGCAAACGGTTTAGTGGTGATGGAGGACTGTTCGTAGCTGAGGCGACGGACAAGGAAGACTTGCCTGAGCTGCTCGTCCATCAGCCACTTCAAGGTGCTATGGCCATTGTCCAAGGTGCAGCCTACCAGGCTTTCGACGGAGGCATGGTGACATGCCGCAAAGCAAGGCGAGGATATGCTCTCTCCCAAGAGGTGATGTGGAAAGCTGGCAAGCATGACGAATCCCAGAAGGTGTGGGACGAGAACGAACATTGCTACCGTGCCAAAGTGCCCGACTGGCTTTTCCGCAAAGGCGAGGACATCCCGCATGACGAAACCTGGAAGACAAAGTTCTATCGCCTGTTCAGCAGCGCAGTAATCGACGACTGGAACGATGCATATGCGGTTCAGGAGAAGCTGTATATATATGATGGCGACTCGAGGAATCCATCACTCGGTGAACTCACACCGCTATGCACCGTCACAAGCTCGGAACCAGAGTTCGAGGACCAAGAGTTCCCAGAACATGCCTATCAGACAATCGAAAGTACCGGATGTGTGAAGCTGACCTACTTCCTGGACGTCAGGATCAGAGGGGCAGCGCTCGAGTTCACTATCCGAATCGATGATGATCTCTATGCGAAGACAGGCGCCCAGTATGAGTGAGCTGCATGGCCACCGAGAGGACTTCCAGATGCTCTCCGAGGCAAGAGGAGAATTGTATAACTAGGAAAGATCCACATAACAGGAGATGCCGGGAAGACCAGCGTGGCTCACAAGGATCATCTATGGCGCTCAATCAATGTGTTATCCTCCCTTCAGATTTCTGATAGAACCAGCTCCATCTTGTTCTGCCGAAAGGTGGTTGTTACAGTGGAAAGTGAAGTTATCACACCAACCTGAGACTGCAATTTGAAGCTCAAGCTCCGCAACCTCACCTCAAGCTCCACCCTCACATTTTCCTCTCGACCACAATACCAACCTTCCACCTCATCACCTCTCCTCCAAAACTTCCCCATCTCACTAGTCATGCAGCCCTCACTCCGCTCCACCTCTCACCTCGTCCACGCCCTTCCCCGCCCCGCCCTCCTCGGCCCAACCCCCCTCTCCCACCGCAAAACCCACACCTCCCCCTCCCCTTCGCCCCCATCCCTCTCCGGCCTCCACGCCCTCGTAACCGGCGCCTCCCGCGGCATCGGCCTCTCGACCGCACACCTCCTCGCCTCCCACGGGTGCCACCTGACCCTCATAGCCCGCACACCCTCGACCCTCTCCGTCGCCCAGTCCACCCTCCCTTCCCCTCCACCCTCCTCCCCCCCTCACCGCGTCGTGGCAGGGGACATCTCTTCGCGCCTTTTCTGGAAAGATCTGGAGCAGCATATCCCCCGGCAGGAAAGAGTGGATATACTGGTCAATTCTGCCGGGGTGAGCCATCAGTCGCTCTTCCTGCGCACGAGCGAGGAGTTGGTGGAGCAGGTGGTGGGGACGAATTTGATGGGGAGTTTGTGGGGGGCGAAGTGGGTGGGGAGGAGGATGGTGAGGCAGGGGGCGAGGAAGGGGGAGGACGAAGAGAAGGGGGAGGGGAAGGGACAGGGAGGGCAGGTGGGCAAGGTGGGTAAGGGCGTGATTGTCAATGTTGCGTCGTTGTTGGGGACGCATGGTGGGATGGGATCGGCGGCGTATGCGGCGAGTAAGGCGGGGGTGATCGGGTTCACGAGGGCGTTGGCGGCGGAGCTGGGACCGTCGGGGGTGAGGGTGAATGCTGTGTTGCCGGGGTATGTGCAGACGGATATGACAGATGGTAAGTCACGGTCTGAGCTTGGTCTCTTTACTTGTTTGCATTCGATGTCCTTTCCTATGCTCAGGGCGAGCTTCGCTTGGAGCTCTAGCCTCTCGCTGTCTATATGTTGCCATAGACTCGTTAATATACATTCATTTGAATCCGAAAATCGCTCAAAAGTCCCGCCCAGCTGACTTCGTCTCTCTAGCAATGACTCCCGGAGCTCGTGAGCAGGCTGCTGCTCGTATCCCTCTAAAGCGCTTCGGAACCGCCGAAGAGGTCGCCGACGCAGTGCTCTTTCTCATCCAGAATGGCTACGCTCACAACTGTGTATTGAACCTCGACGGCGGATTGAGCGCTACTGTAAATCCGGGTATATTGTGTAACAAAGGGAAATGCTGACGGTGTGTAGTGAAAGTCGTCTCACTGATACTACCATCCTCAGTCGAGAACAATTGCACCGTCGTCGTCGTTGATCTCAATGGATGACCCATTGGTCTGCTCGACTTTGCTGCGCTTCAGCGCCCCGGCCTCAACCTGAACCTCGTCGTCTTCTGCGTCGCGCTTCCTCTTCTGCCCAGTTGCAGGGTCCAATAGGCCGTTCGTCTCACCGTTGGCGTGGATCGTCACGACAGGCTTCTTCTTTGGGATGTCGATAGACTCTGGCATGAGTATGACAGGTGGAGAAGGCTCTGGGAGCTCACTGAAGGATGTTAGCAGGGATCACGGATGAAGGGAGAGGGAGCACTCACGTCTCGGCAATGGCGAGGACCAGATTGACTCGCTGAGTATCATCGTCCTCATCGATGACGGTGACGAACGCGTCCTTGCCGATATCGAGCTGGCTGAGCTTCTTTGGGAGATTGTCATCCAAATCCGGGTCGAAGACAACGCCAGCTTCGGTAGTTACACTTATGTCTTTGTACCCAAGCTTGTTCTGCAGGACGCCTTCCACGAGATCCTGTAGCGTGGCTCGCTCTGGATCAATGGAGAGCGTGGCTCTTGCAGTACCGCATACAGCGCATGCTGGGTCGGGCTTGGCCAGCTTCTCCTGATCCAGAGCACGATCCAGCGACTTGGACAAAAACACCATCTTCGCCTTGTCGAAGTTGTCCTGCATGACCTTGAATGCTTGAAGCACGCAGAGAGCAGCCGTAGTAGCGTTGGTAGTCGCAATAGCAGGAATGATATTCCCAGCCATTTGCTTGACGTCGAACTGTGACTTTGTCTCGATGCCAAACACAATTGATCTGAGATTGGCAGCAGCGGTCACAAAGTCGAGAGCGTCACGGTCGTCCTTGTCAAAGGTGATGATCGGAGTTGGCCCATCGGACAATTCGACGCTGGCAGCCTTCATCTGTTCAAGCCTTTGGCTGAGCTTGATCAAACTGCTGTTGAAGACGGCGACATTCTCAGGAAGGTTCCAAACTCGTTGATCCTCGACCAGGACAGAAGGTGAGGTGCTGGTCGCTTCGTTGATAATTTCGTCCCATTTGATGGCCTCTGGCGGCCTTCGCGATTTCCACATGTCCTCCATGCTTCTGAGACGGTCGATGTCTTCGTGATAGACCTTCTCAAAGACGTTGCGTGATGCGTGTCCACCATTCAGATTGTCCCTTATCTTCTTTAACGCAGCAGCCTCCCTGCGCAGGTTCTCAATCTCCTCCTTGTTGTCCGCATCTTCCGTGTTGTCAACATCGTTGGCCTCCTCCTCGCTTGTTCCGAAAAGCTCAGTGAATAGATAACTCTTCGCCCACACAATGCAGTGTATGGGTTGACTTGGCGTGCTTCGAATGGTACAGACCGGAAAGGATTTCGGGGTCTCTTTTGGAGTACAGTCGTAGCATTGCGTAAGTCCAGGCTTGATTGGCTGTACCTGTCCTTTGAATCCTGTAGTACCACTCTCGATCAAGGGCACATCAGCGGCGACACACATTTTGTTGACATGGCGGCGCGCATCCAGATTGTCTAGGGCGTTGAAGACGATTCCGAAGCTCTTGAACCATTGTACGTTGAAATTCGAGTCCTTGATGTTGGCATGATGCGCTTCGATCTGTACAGTGGGGTTGAATTTGCCGGCAGTCTCCTTCGCAACCTTGACGTGTGTCAGTAATTCAGGCCTAGTGTGATTGCCCATGTGTATGAGAGACTCACTAGCGCCTTCGACTTTTTGATATGTGAATGACGGAACAGGAACTGGCGGTTGAGGTTTGAGAGGTCGATGGTGTCTAGGTCGACGACAACGATTTCGCCGAAGCCAGTCGTGACTAGGTTCTTCAGAAGTTCACATCCGATGCCTCCAGCGCCGACGACAAGCACGCGCGACTGCGAATTGTCAGTAATCCGCCTGATGTGAATCTTGATAGCGCCGACCTTTCGAATGTCCGAGAAGAAGTTATTCCCCAGAGTCTGTCGCAGAAACTGGTCGCGCGACATGGTGAAGAGGGTTTGAAGTAATTGATCACCGTGTAGTGAGGGACTGAAGCATAGCGATTGACGTGAGGGAGGTCGGTGAAGAGTAGATGTTGGCGAAAGGTGGTGAAAGAGAGGTGTGTCAATGTGAAGCTGCATTCAGCTCGCCCCAGATGATGAAGGCGGCTCTGCGACGCAGTCGGACCTGCGCCTGGTCTTGGCACAAGTGGAGTGGATATATTGATAGCGGTCCCTGGAATCCCTCATCTCATGTATATGCTCTAATCATGTCGAGAGTAGCCAAGGTCTGTCATGCTTTCCTTCAAACTTCACTTCCCCCTGTTCCAGTATGGCGTTAAAGATCGCAACGTGATCGATCAGAAGTACAAGAACCTCAAATAACCTGAACAAGCTCGCTCCACTTCACAGTATTGTCTTTCGTTCTACACCGCGAGGGAACACCACGACGAGGGTTCTACCAGAGCCCGCCAACCTTGTCGCCAACATAGCCACATCACGATCTATTAGCCATACTACTGACCGCTGGTTGAGACCATCGAGAGCCGACCATTGATACCGGCGACTGAAGAGCACTTTCAGCAGGATGGTGATATTGCCACTAGTGTCGATTTCGTGGAAAATGATTGGAGGCCTGCTATATAGCCTACAGAGACGCCGCCAGCAGCACGATAGCACTTTCGGACGACTCTCCTAGCTACCATCGTGCTTCCATCGCGCTGAGCAGCTGTGTGGCACTAATCGTGGCTGCGGTGATAGGTACTGTCGCCACTGGTGTCTCGATGGTATAATCCACAGCTACGTACGACTTGCAGCATTTACTACCAGAACAAGTAAACACCACCGACCCCAACCGCTTCACGACATTACAAGGGTTCTCGATGTGGCAATTTCATGTCCACACGGCACAGCGCAAAGCGCAAAACACAATCGTCCTCCACCCCTGCTAGCCCCATCGCCCATCTCAATCTCGTGTACTGTACCGTGTACCCACCCCCTGCACCAACCCTCCCGCGCCATCTGCACCCATCTGCCCCGCCGAGAGCGCCAGATCGCCCGGCCCACCTCCGCTGACGACATGTCCGGCCTGGCCTCGGGCGAGGGAATAATGCATCCTCATGGTATGCACGGGTGGTGTGGTGAATCAAAACAACCACGCCCGACACTATTGTTTTGAGATCTCGTATTCGCCTCGCCGGGGCCAGGAGGCCGGGAGGGGGAAACAAAGTGCGCACGGGCCTGATTGGCTGCGTCGGCGCTTGGGAGGGACTGGACAGCAGAGAAGCTGGGACCGACGAGATGGACGGGACAAACACAGTTGGTGACTTTGCACACGGGCTGTGGTTCGTGTGCAGTGCAAGGGCCGTCGCCTGTCCGTTGAAACCACCCATGCCTCGGCGATGGTCCATCGCTGGCTCAAACGTGTTAAGCTCTCGTACCTGAGCCACGTACCTTGGGCACTATCGTCCCTATACCCATGGGTGGTAGGGGCAGCCACGCAGCCTTTGCCGACGCGAAGAGGTGGGTAGCGAGTCATGCTTGGCTTTTGGCTAGACATGGGTGACGATGGCAAGGTTCAGGAACACCCGCTTTACCCAGTGGGTTGGGACGAGGTCGTGGAAGGGGGAGATGTGGTTGTGGCGTCTGCGTGAGCATGAATGTTTGGAGGGATGTTTGTTGTGGTTACTGTAGATGGCTGAATGGGTGTGGTCGGGGACATGCGGGATGCGAAGGGCAGCACGAAGATGAAGAGATGGATGGCGGGAGGTAGAGGGGATGTGCCCTGACCTGGGGTGCAGTGGAGGTTGGTACAGACAGGTAGACGTTATGCATGTTGACGTTGCGTGTCAATACCATTTGCTCAACGGGCGTTCCTCGTTGTATTTTGTTCGCAATTGCCGGACGTTGAAGATGCACGGCGGACGTTTATGGGAGGATTGAACTTGAGGCGAGAACGTTGAGATGAAGTCCTCGGCGAAAGAAAGAGTAAGTGGCTGAAAAAGAATAGAGGTCACGATGCATGAGAGACGTTTGTATTGAATATTGTTTTTTGATCATTATGGATTACTGTATCTGCCCGTCATATGCTCCACCGATGATGATGCTCGCGCATTCACTGCAGTGAAGCAGGAAACGTTCTGTTGTAGAGAGTGCAATGTGCTAATACAGTGTCCAAAACCCTTCAGTCTGATCGACTTGATAGTCGCTGTACCATTCTTGACATTATTTGGTGGAGGAGAAAAACTTTTTGAGAAAACCCTCGCCCCTGTTTGTGATGACTAGGAAATTGTAGAGCCGTGAGACAGTCGTGATATATGTGCAATGAAGAACAAATGCCGCCGTGATACAAGACGCTTAGATGGCCAGAGGAGTGGACAGAGTGAGAGTCACTGGCTGTCCGCTGAGGGTGACCCACATGATGAGGGGCTCGTTGCCGATCTTATCCTTTGTGCCGGATCCTGAGGCATCACCTGGGAAGGTGACTGGGATGGGAGCACCGCAGGTGTTGCCGTTGGCAGTGACGGTGACAGAGGTGAAGCTCTTGCCATCGTTGGACTTGTTCCAGTTGAGCTTGTAGCCGCACTGGTCACGGGTCATGCGGTTGCTGAACTCTTTTCCGATGTCGTCATGCTTGAGGGTCACGACGGCCCAGTTGGTCAGGCGGGTGAGCTCTTGAGTGACGGTCTCCGTCCAAATCTGGAGGAGGGACAAAGTACCAGAGACGGGGCCGATGGTAGTCTGGGCGGCGTCGTGGTGGCGCATGTTGGCTTGGTGAAACATGAAGGGATCCTGGTGAAGGCCGAGCAAGTGGCGGACATTGGTGGTGCGGGCATCGTTGAGGAGGACATTGAAGTCATTGGTCCCTGCAGAAGTGGCAACCCACTCATTGGTTGTGCAGGCAGGAGTGTCGCAGTTGTAGTAGATGGTGGTCGCCCAGCGAGGGACAATGACAAGACCATCGTAACCGTTATTGGCTACGGTGGAGATGAGAGGCCAGAACTCGTTCTGGCTGTTCATGAGGACAGGACGGGTGTTGTCACCGACGACGTGAGTGATACCGTTGTCCATCCAAGCCTTGATGGCATCACCGTTGTGCATACCAGTGATGGCGGGGGGAATGAGACCAGCGGGAGAGAAGCGGGCGGCGTTCCAGATGGTGAGCTGCTTCATCCATGCAATGTTGAACTGGATCTCCTTGGCCGTGTCAGAGTAGGTAGCGTTGTTGAGAGACATGTGGGAGAAAGTGTGCGACAAGTGCATAAAGGCATCACGGTTGGCGGGAGTTCTGAACCAGAAGGCGAGAGGGTCAAGATTGGCGCAAGCCTCGCTCCAGCCGTATGTGGTGGGTGTAGCAGGCCAGATGTTGGTACCGGAGCCAAGAGGCTTCTGGAACTCAAGAGCGGTGTCGATCTGCTCGTCGTACTCAATGGCCTCGGTAGGAACACAGACGCGGGCACCAGCGTTCTGGGCAGTAGCGTTCTCAATGTCGCCATTGCCGTTGTGACCAAGCTCGACCACGTAATTGGAGCCGGCAGGAAGGCGCTTGTTGATGTCGGCCATCCATGGGATGTGGGCAGCGAGATCCTCCTTGGTCACACGGTACTGGTTGCCGGCAGGGTAGTAGATATCAGTGATAAGATGGACATCATCGATCTGGGTACCGAGGAGAGTCCTGCGGCGACCGGCGAAGAGACCTCGTGTCATCCAGTGAATCCAAGAGTGCTGAGCGTAGTTGGAAAGCAAATTCCACTGAGTGGCCATAGAGGTGAAGAAAGCCATCTGCTGGCGACCATCAAAGTTGTTGATGACTGCAGCGACAGAAGCGCTACCGAAAGTGCCGTCAGAGCTGGCGCCGAAAGCAGCAATCTGCTTGGTCCTGGTGGTGTTGGTGATAGACGCTGGGTAGTGGTAGAGACCCTGAGAGCTGACACCAGCGCCAGTCTTGAGCTGAGCAGTGGCGAAGGCAGAGACATCGGTGAAGCTGAACTCCTGCTCAACGCCAGCGCCGCAGCAGCCGCCAGAGACGACAGCGGAATCAGTGTTGGGACCGGGGTAGACGTCAAGGCGGACCATGCGGACGCCGAAGGCGGTCTGGTAGTTGTAGAGCTCGGCCCATTGGGCTGGAGTAAGAGCGCTGGACCAATTGCCACCGCCAAAGTCGTAGGAGACCTCAGCGTGAACAATGATACCACCGAAGTTACCTTGGGTGGCGGAGGAGTTCAGTGCTGGGAGCTGAATACCGGACTGAGGAACGATGATTGACTGGAAAGGGATACCGTAGCCGTTGAGACCGGAGGTGGAGGTGTACAAACCATCGGTGTCCTTTGCAAGAACAAGGATGGTGTTGGCCACTGAGCCACCTGTGACCGGCACAGCGGTGGCGCTTGGGATGATGGAGGAGGAGGAGCTGAGGGAAGTCATGCTGCTGGAGACGACTGCCGTTGTCGTCGTTGGGAGTCCAGTGGTGGTTGGAACTACGCTAATTGTTGAAGTAGGAAGTCTGCTGGTAGTTGTAGGTGCTCTTGTAGTGGTGGAAGAGCGAGCGGCGAATCCAAGACCTGCAAGGATTGAGGATGAGATACTGTTACCCATGATTGTATAGCGAGTGACTTGGGTTGTTGTCGTACTGTGAAGCTGATGATGGGACAGGGAGGGGTGGAACTTACCCTTGAAGTATTATAGAAAAAAAGCGAAAGTGTACTTTGGCACTGACGACGTACCAAGGAAGCCGTGTTTCGAGCTCGAGCGTTGTGGAAGGGCGAGGTTTCCAGTAAAGCGATGTCTAAGATTAAAAAGGCGTTGCCCTTCAGAGTGAAAATTGATATCGGGTACCGCCACGCGAGAAGGTTTACGAAGGATGGGACAGAAAAAGACAGCACGGATGTTCTCAGGCCCAAAGGTAGGGGACGACGAGCCGCAGCTGGACCAATATCGAAGTGTTGATCGCTGTTTTGAGATCAAAGTGGGCGCTCTGGGCAGGGTTGTGGATGCCTGTGGAGCGAGGGAGGCCCAAGTCGGGCACATCGAATACGAAGCACGCTGACACGCATGACGAGTCGACGTGACAGAGCATTCCAGGAATCGCAGCGGCAGCGTCAAGGGGCTCGACAGGTCAACGACAGCGAGGGAGATTGAAACTGACGGGGTTTGGATGGCGCGTGGGACGGGGGCGTGGCGCGCCACGCCGAGCTAAAACGATAGCGTAGGCGATCACAACGCAGGGTTGCAGGAGCTTGGCCCTGGGGGCTTGGAAGCATTCCCAATTCCTCGCAGCCATGTGCCGAAAGAAGCGAATGACTGGCTGGCTCGTTGAATGCGGGAGTGCGTGGACAAAGCAAAGGCGCCATGGGTCGATCACGAGTCGTATGCAAGGATTCAGGTCTCGTAAATGCCAGATGACGAGCCGAGTGGCGCCGTAGGGTGTGGCCGTGAACTATCGACGCTCAACGGCCGTGTAGGATCGAAACAATCATGTGAGTGAGATGTGAGAATCCCGTTGATATCAGAAGCAAAGTCAGAACGGGCTGAGTCTTTGATGAGAAACCGAGAGCTTCCCGCGACACGAATCGACCTAGACCGTTTTGAGCCGACCAGCTGCGAACTGCATCGAGGGTTTCAGTCTCGTGCAAGTGTTTGTGCTGAGCCACTCCAGCCCTCGAACTCTGTCGAGAGTCCAGAATAGCGTCGCTGACAACATAATGAGATGCTGAGCGCGGCACGAGAGTGAACTTCACTTCTCGGCGTCTTGTCATCGTCACAACAATCCAGTCTCGCACGAATAACAAAATACGCCCATGAAGAACCCTTTCGTCTCCGAGGCGAGAGCCTCACAACCACTCGGTCCGATGGAGGGAGAGAAGTTCCCGCGCGCCAGACGCTCTCATCGACTGCGATGGATCATCATCGCGGTGACCGTTGTGGTTGCTCTCGCTATTGGCCTTGGTGTTGGCCTAGGACTGGGTTTGAATAATGGCAGCGACGACGACGATAACGACAATGGAGGCAGCAGTCCCCCGTCAGCGCCATCACCCACCGGGACCGTTACCAACCGCACGTTCTGGCAACCTGCGGTGAACAGTTCGTGGCAAATCGTCCTCCTCAACCCAATCACCATTGCCGATGATGCAACCACAACAGATCCAAATGTCGAAGTGTTCGATATCGATCTGTTCACCAACAATCAGAGCACCATCACCAAGCTCCACTCTCTCAACAAGAAAGTCATCTGCTACTTCTCAGCCGGATCCTACGAGCCCAATCGACCAGACTCGAGCCAATTCACAGACAGCGACAAAGGCAAGGGTCTCGATGGCTGGCCAGGCGAAGTGTGGCTCCAGACCAACAGCGAAAATGTCCGGAAAATCATGGCTTCCAGAATCAAGTTGGCGAGCGACAAAGGCTGTGATGCAATTGACCCTGACAATGTCGACGGCTTCGTAAGGCACCCTCCTCCCGATTCGAGATTTGAGATGAAGATCTCCACCCCGTGAGATTTGCAGCTGGACAAGTGCTGACTTTTGACTCCACAGCAAAACAACAATGGCCTCGGGCTCACCGCAAACGACACGGTCGGCTTCATGCGATTCCTGTCCGACGAGGCCAACCGGTACAACATGTCGACCGGACTGAAGAATGCCGGCGACGTCATTGACGATGTGCTGTCATTTACCCATTTCTCCGTCAACGAGCAGTGCGCCCAGTACAGCGAATGCTCCACCTTCTCGCCCTTTGTGGAAGCCGGCAAGCCCGTTTACCACATCGAGTACCCCAGCGACGCACCGTCGGTTTCGGCCGAGGCAGTGAGTGGCGTTTGTTCCCGGAGTGGGAAATCAGCCGGCAGCGAGGAGTTCAGCACGGTGATCAAGAAGATGAATCTGGACGGCTGGGTAGAGTACTGCGACAGGTCGACGGCCACGACATCCACTCTGGGCACTTCGTCTTCATCGTAGAGCTACCGATCTGGCGGCGCTGCGGCCGAGGTGCGATTTCTCCACCACTCAATCCGGTTCATACCAAGATTTATTGAATAGTTTCATGGCATCATATCGTGTCATTCACCCCACGAAGGCCCACGAAGGTCGGAGATCTCTGCCTTACCAACACAGACTCGCCACATGGATGTGATCTGGAAGCTCAACCAAGCCTGTGATCATCCAAGCTATTGAAACTCGGCAATGCCAGCGAGTTGGTAGCGGGTGGGCCATATGTTGGCAGCAGTATATTGGTCGCCGCATCTCCGGAGCCCAGCTACTACAGTATAGACCTGCCCATTGAGCTTCCATGCATAAATTATTGTGGATTCGAAACAAGCTTTTTCCACAGGCGAGAATCACAGTCTTGGATATAGCCGGTGAGCAAAAAAATCATTCATGGGGTATGATCTTCATCGGCGGGTCCCTTAGCGCGCGAGTCCTCCGCATTGAAATCCCTGCAATATCGATCGAAGTGCACTCACTACCCGTGCGCCGTCGTCTTGGCTTCTCGTTCCCACAAATGCTAGCATGCGTTCCCGACGAATCCTCCTCGGGGTCCCACGACTCGCGTAGAAGCGGGAGTGATCCAGGGTCTTCTGGCCGCGATTGAGTCTACCTTGGCACGGAACGTGCGTACTTTGAGTTTGGCCTGACCTTTGGCTCTGACCCAGCCCAACCAGGGGCAGTCCTCATGCTGGTCAGCCGCTACTGGTCAGAAGATGTTCCGAGGCTTGCCATGTTCCTTGTTTGGGGTGAAGGAGGCGGGCGGAAAAAAAAAGAAAGAAATCGCCTGCAGAAATGCACCCCAGAATAGACGTTCTATTGACCCACACTATGCAGCATGACGGCACACGTAAACGTCGAGCCTCGCAATCCCGCCGGAGGTAGGCGTTCGTCGTTCGATCGTATACTGTACAAGATGCTTCTGCCAGCATTCGCGTATACTGACACAGTTCATGGCCAGACCGTGTACCTGCGAGAAGCTTGTGGACTAGTTACGTGGCTGGACGTGAGTGTTTGGCCGTATACCCAATTCGGACGACACGTGGATTTGACCATGTCTTGCCCGTCTCGCGGAAAGTGCTGCACCACCGTCTCTGCCCTTGGCACTCGGCCCGATAAACGAGCGACAGCCCTGTGTGTCTGTAACTTTGTCCCGTGGCTCTACCACTCAAGGTGAGGTTGTCTATTGTTTGAGGAGACGCCCCTTCATGAGGTCTTTGAACCGTGCTTGTGGGCTCAACACGATCTCCGTGATCCTCGGGCCTCTGTAGATTGCACTTGCGCCTCGAACCAGTCACGCTTGTCCTCATGTTGAGTAGCCATGATGCCAATACGAGCTCCTGTGTTTCCCCTTTTGCCGTGATGATCGGCAAGGGCGCTCCATCAGTGTCGTGCGGTATGCTGAGCTGACCATTTGGCGAGGCACGCAATATCGCAATATTGGAATTTCTGCAGGTTCGGCAGTGTCCTGCAGATGTTTCTTGCCCAAGCAAAGGCTGCAAAGGGGTGGTCGAGGTGGCACAGTGCTCACCTTCCGCAAGCGCGACTCACCAACTTGGACAAGCTCAGCCGAGCACGGGCTTACATCTCACCACTACAGGCGAATGTTTGGCTCGTGCATCTTCCCAGATCGCTTCGCCAGCGGGTCGTCTTTAGGCAGGATTGGAGGAAATTACCATCCGGCTCGTCAGTCGATCTCCCTTGGATGCTCTCATCGGCGCTACAGGAAACGTGCTTCCACCCTGCGTGCAAAGGGCAAGGACAAGCTCCGGCCAATTTTACCAGTGGACTGGAGATGCTCTTACCGAACGAATCGTCTGGCTCCCTGCCTACCTCATGCCTATCATTCCGGCAGAGTCTTCGCTGCAACCTGAACTCACCACCCACCGCTTGGCCCTGGCTCTCCTCGAAACCATAGTTTGACGCACTCCTAGCTTCCCATCAGTGGTCACTCTCCCGTCCCCTTCGCCAATTTAGAACATTGTCCCGCTGAGAAACCAAGCTCATCTCCGTGGATCATCTATAAAGGCCCTTCCCACCCGTTGACTCGTTCACGGCAAACAAGCTACAACGTCGACGGTATACTGTCTTTCCCTACTTGCACACCGAGATCGTAGAACCAGGTTGATTCCCTCGCTTATATCAATCACCTTCAACGGTCAATAGTCTGCAAACCCGCAAACATGCACGTGCAATCATACTCGCCCTCAGAGGCCTCATCGGCCACCAACTCGCCTATCCCCCAGTCTCCACTATGGTCACCCGCACTCAACTCACCACCATCTTCCCCGGAGTTCTCGCCGGAGAACTCGGTATACGAGGACAGCAATGGATTCTTCTCCCTTGATGCCAATAGACGCAACTTCATCCGCAACAGCTCCAAGCATGTCATGGTCATTGGAGGCCTCGGCTACATCGGATCACACACCACCCTCGAGCTTCTCAAGGAGGGCTACAATGTCATTGTAGTAGACGACCTCAGCAACTCATTTGAGAATGTTCTCGACAACGTTCGTCAGCTCGCATCCGAGTGGTGCAGCAAGCAAGGCCTTCAGGTCCCAGTCCTCAAGCTCCACCAGTTCGACTACCGCAGCCAATGGATGCGTCATCTCGTGTCTCGCTACGCTCTGCGACCAAGTGGAGAGAACGCTGAGCCAGCCTCCCGCATTGCTGGTGTCATTCACTTTGCTGCATTCAAGTCGGTCGAGGAGTCGATCTCCAAGCCTCTCCAATACTACCAGAACAACATCTGCGGTCTTGTAGATCTTCTGGCTCTCCTTCAGGAATTCGGCATCAAGAACTTTGTCTTTTCTTCTTCCGCCACAGTCTACGGCACTCGCGCAAACGCCGGCAAGCCACTCAAGGAGCACGATCTTGTTCACTTCCCCGAGACTGTAGATGATGAGGAGCTCGTTCCAGGTGCGACTGGCCTGACTTCGCCATACGGCAGGACCAAGTACTTTGCCGAAGCAATCCTCGCAGACATGGCTCGCTCAGATCCCAGCATGCGTATTACAGCACTCCGTTACTTCAATCCAGTCGGCTGCCACCCATCTGGTATTCTCCGCGAGGACCCTCGTCAAGTGCCAACCAACCTCTTCCCCGTCATTGCCCAGGTCTTGACAGGTGCACGACCAGTGCTCAATGTCTTTGGCTCTGACTGGGATACCCGGGATGGAACTGCAGTTCGCGACTTCATCCACGTCATGGATCTCGCAAAGGGTCACATTGCCGCCATGGGCGCGGCCATTAGCCCCAAGAACACTGAAGCGTTCCGGTCCTACAACCTTGGCACCGGCAACGGCACGACCGTTGCGGAGGTTGTGACTTACTTTGAGAAGGCGTCTGGCGTGAAACTGCCGGTGAACATGACGCACCGCCGTCCTGGAGACGTTGGCTTCTGCGTCGCCGGCACAAAACGTGCGACCGAGGAGTTGGGGTGGAAGACTGAGCTCAGCATGGAGCAATGCGCCAGGGATTGCTGGAACGCCATTCAGATGGCACAGCAGGAGAGCCAGGGTTTGGGCATCACGATGGAGTAATCTCGACGTATCACGACACTTTCACGGCCTGTATCACGAAACCTTTCTCATTCTCCTAGATGGAGCCTCTCACTTTTTTCCCATTTCCTTGTAACGACCACCGTCTTTTCGGCATAGCACACCAGGGGAAACAATCAAAAGCATCATTATCGGTAGCACACTCAAGGGTCCGAAACATCTTGCAAAGAACCATCGGCAGGCATCTCTCATAGTGATCACCCCCAGAAAATTTCTAATGTCTTACCAAATATCTGCCTTTCCATCCATCGTGCCCTATCTCTCGCTATACTACTCATAATGATCCTTCCAGCCGTCGTGCCTCTTCACTATAGTGTGACACGCTCTCATCTATCGTGCTGCCTATCCTGTCTCTCGCAATAGTGACACTCTCTAAACTCTCTCCCGAACCTTCATCCTCCCCCGGCCGACGAGGTTTCACAAGCGAACGTCGAGCCATCATGCATCCTCGGTGTTTCCCTGCGTCTAGAATCGTCGACGCAGGCAGATCACCACCTCCACTGGCACGGAGTCTGGCACCGGGACCGTCAATGCAAGGTGGTCACTAATGTATGTATTCGCTAGAGACGAAGAACCGAACGCCAGACGCGACTGCAGATGTAGATGCAGATGCAGATGCAGGGCTTTCGTTCTCGGATGGGAAAATTTGTGTGGGTGTTTTGCTGCGTGCATGCGGTGGTTGTACGACTTTCCTCTTCTGTAGCCTGCGTCGTCCTCGTTTACCCTTCTCGGCCGGGACAAGTCGCGGCGTGGGTGTGAGTGGCACTGGAGCAAACCCAACAGCGAGGGCGGAGGGGCTAGTGGTGCGCCGCCTGCGGGAGAATTTGTTGGAATGGGAGGGAATTTTTTCATCGTGACGAGGATCTTCATCTTTTGTGCCGGTCGGAACGGGTACAAGCAGTAAGGTGTGGGTCGTTGGCCCTGTTGAGATGAAGAGGCTGAGGGCATGGGCGCCGGGCACCACGAGGACGGAAGGTTGTGTGATGGTTGAGTGCGACGTTACCTTTGCGATGGGTCGGGGGACGAGAATAGCAGGCAGGGCAGGGCAGGGATGGTGCCATTGTTGCGTGACAATATTGGATTTCACTCTCACTCTCACGAATTTTTGCGGATTGGCTGCAAGCGCTGACGCCCGGCGAGAAGTGAGTGGATACTGTACATGCGTGCGTGGAGTGCACATCTTTGCCCTGCTTGACGTGTGGAAGCGAGCGAAGAATATTCGTCCCCGCTGTTTCGATGTCGCTGGCTTCATTATTGTGGAGTACGCTGGGCTTCTCCAGCAGGTTTTCCAGGAAATGCTGCATTTTGTGGCGGCGACTACGGGCATGCAGGGTTGGGGACAGAGGAAGAAATGCTACTGCTGGCTACTCCTGCGCGGTATAGTATTTCCGTCCATCCATGATCCTTTTCAATCTACACGGAGTACAGCAGTACAGATTGCAGTTGAGCCCTCCCTCGGTTGATCTTCGCCCGGCGCGGGGGGGCGACAAGAGAACAGGCGAGCGGCGTTCTGCAAGGTCGATCTGATGGGCATGGGAATCAGAAGAAACCTCGTGTTCTGCTACACTCGTTTGTTGCAGCTACCGAGGTGCTTCCTCGCAGCACTTTCCACTTGAAGCGTCTACTATAGTGTGATGATGGCGATATTGTTCAGGGCTGTTTCACGATTCTCACACAAGCTTCTGCTAAGAGGTTCCGAGTCAGGGCCGGTCAGATCGAGGGAGGAAGATGAACAAGAAACATGGTTTGCTGGTCCCGTCATTCCCGGGAGGCTTGACCCTATTCGTGTCTCTAATTGCTATTTTGCTGTTTTTCACACGCAGCCAAATTTGCCTGACTGCCAGCTCAACAAAATGACAGTCATCTTTCGTTCTCCACCCTGCATGGGTACCGCGATACATGCTGTCGACTGATCGGTCAGCTCAGCGGGTTCCAGTGATGCCAGCGTTTCGTCAACGTATAGGACCATAAGACGAAGACATCCAAGACATGGCTTCGCTTCTCGATTCGGGCTTCGTAGACATTTGAATAACAATCCCTGCTGCCCGAGAAATGGTGGAGCAATCCCACAGGACCCGAGGCGACGGTCACACCCCTGCGCCGTGCACGCCACTGGTAAACCTAAGCGGAACCTAATGGCCATCGTCGTCCACACCGTCCCCAGCGCTCCGTTCCGAACACGAAACGGCCGAGCCTGCATCGAGCAATCATGGCGGCCATCCATCTTGCCCTTCTGAGACTTGCCACGTGCATTTGCAGGTACCGCTAGTCCGTTTCCTCTTTTGTAACCGACGACTCGAACTGGCTCACACAGCGCTACCCTTGCCTTCCGCCAGGCTCGCCCGCTGCTCACTCATCCACCGCAAATACGACACTGACTTTTCTTTTCTCCAACACAACGTCAGAGAGCACTGTTTCCCCCCCTCCACCCTGCGACCACGTCTTCGACCGGCGACACAGACGACTACGCGATACACTGAGAGTCTCTACACGCCAGACGACTCTCGTTTTCTCCCGGACCATTCTTTCATTTTAAGAAGATATAATGTATTGAACCCCACCACGTGTGACGTTGTGACCGTTACGGCCTCCTGCAGGCACGCGCATACGCACACTCGTTCACCATGGCCTCATTCTTTCAGCCGGCAGACATTCAGCCATATGATGTGTCGAATACTACTCAGTTCGAAATCTACTGGAATGCAGTTCTGCCAACTGACCAACTCTTCACACACTGGTATCAATATCTACTAGTGATAGTGGGATCCGGATTCTTACTCGCCGGAATCTCCATCCTTTATTTGCAACACCATCTTAATCGTAAAGATGAAGACAAACCTGGCATCTATAGTCTCTTCTTCTCGCGGCTGGCTCGGGGAGCGAAGAAGACATGGAAAGCCGTTCAGATCCGCCGCAAGGACCAGCGAGCCGAGTCTCCCAGCGCGAGGACTTCACGCCCTCTCAGTACCATGACCACTTTCCGCATGATTGCACACACGGGCACCATGCCGGCCTCGACCCCGGACTCAAGTCTGTGCATCTTGCCCATCACTGGTCCTTCGCCACAAAAGTACTGGGATGGCAGCTATACGCCATCATGGAAGGGTGACTGGACCCCAAGGAGTCCAGGTGACTTTACTCCTGGAGGTGGCATGACTCCTCGTGGTGACTTCACTCCTGGCGGTGCCCTGTCCCCGAGGGGTGACCGTACTCCTCGTGGTGCCATGACACCTCGGCGGCGAGGAGATGGCAGCACCACGCCGACTCTTGCTGCGAGGAACCATTCGCGGGATTCTTCAATGTCAGACACCGAATCTCTTGGACCTCTCCGATCACCGGCGTCTCCCTCCGCAAATCGTCACTCATTTGCTCCCATCAATTTCATGTCAAATGAAGCCCACGTTGCTCGTCCCATCTCCGCCGCAACATCCATTCATGAAGGCAAGGGTGGGTCATCACGGCCTTCAGCCTCAAGCTTGTTCTTCGGCTACCAAAGCTTCACTCATGACAAGTGTGATTCGCCAATCAATCCCGAGGAGCTGTCAGAAACTCTCAGCGAAACTTGTCTTCATCAGGGATTCGACGGTCTGGTGCTCTTGTTCGATGACACGCACAAGGCCACGACGATCAATTATCTGCTCCAGCTGCTGCAGAAGAATGGCATTCCAGTCATATTTATGGCCGAGACTGATGCTTTCCTGATGGATTCGCTAAACTTCCATTACATCGACGGTGTCATTCTGCAAAACGCACACATCCTTCGCAACGGACAGCGCAGAGACTACTTCAAGGCTGCCCGGTTACGAGACCAGATTGCCCGTGTCAAGCGTCAGCAAACCACCCGACCAGGCTTCTTCCTTGGTTTCCTCGAGCTTTGGAATCAACAACCAACAGCAGCGGTTCTGCGACGTGCGTACAAGCTTGCTGATTTCTTTGGAGCTGTCGTGGAAGGCAGACCCGCTTCGACATCTCTCCCAGATCGTCAGAAGAAGGAAATGCCTCTGAGTGGTTTCGACTATCTCAAGAAGATGGATGTCGTTTGGGTGCAGAAGCAGTGGTCGAAAGAGGCCGTTGTCGAGTACTCTCCAAGCAAGGATTCGAATGTGGTCAAGATGGAAGTCAATAAGATCAACGATATCCTTCCATCGGCTGATAAGCTGCTTACCGCGAGACCTCTACCGCTCGACATGTGGTCAAGTACCGATCGCAGCAGCAAGGAGGTCTCTGCACTTGATTACTCGCACATGGCACCACGATTATCAGACTTCTGGAACACCTCGAGTTGCGGCGCCACGCTTTGCCCCGTGGGATGCTTCAATTTGCGTGAAGAAGTCGTCCGGGATCAATACGACGAGATTATCAAGTCGCAACGCCACTACAAGGACCTCAACATGCTTCATCAAGTGAGCATTGTCGAGCTGACAGCCACACTGGAAGCGCTCAACAAGATCGCGGAGCTTACTTCGCATCCTGTTCTGCTCCGCGAATTGAGAGATGGTCTCAAGCTGGGCAAAGTCCGAGTTTTCAAGGGCCTGGACAGTGGATTCCAGCTCCCCGACAATGGCGGTCACTTCTGGGGCCTGTCCGATGAGATCATGTTTGGCGGCTCCACAGTTGTTGATATCTACCTCTCGCAAAAGAACCCCATGGACGCTTCTACCATCTGGCATACCTTCCTTGCACACAACGGCATTCCTCGATCCATACGATTCCTCGAGGAATTGCACTTTGTCAAGGGCAAGACCAATGAGTATGGTGTCGAAATTCCCAAGAGCATCCAGAAGGAGCTTGAAGAATCTACAGAGTCTGAAATGCTGTATCTCCTCCAACAGATCAAGCTCTCATCCCTGCGTCACCCGCTTGCAGAAGCCATCAAGGTGGTTGTTTTCAAGCTGCTGGTCGACAAGTCAAGTCGTGGTACCTGGGCAGATATTCACTCCAAGGCCTGCTTGGATGGCTCCATCTCGCTCAAAACTCTCTTCCAGATGAGACTTGACGATCTCAAAGGGAAGGGCGCTCAGGCTCTGCCAGACGTGAACAACCTTCTAACTCTCTACAACCTGCTTGATCAAAAGATTGGCCAGTGTCTCTTCGAGTGCAATCGATCCACTCTGAATCGTCTACTGGGAGTTCTTCTCCAGGTCTACTCCACTGCTGTCGACGGCAAGAAGATCGATACCACCACTGATCTTTTCTCGCTCGTATTCTTTTGCGCCCTTCGCAAGTACGCTTTCGAGGATGTCTACCTTGAGACCACAGATCGCTGCCCGCTCTTCTTGTCGCAGCACGATCAAGCCGGTGTCTTCGCAGAGCTATGGGTGCTAGGATCGCAATGCCAGATCTACTTTGGCGTTCTCCCACGTACTCTCGGTGAAATCATCTACGAGAAGTACAGGCAGTACCTGGACGCAAACCCTCCTCCAACATCCTCGTTCAATGGCAAGGATGTCTTCACGGCTTACTCCAACGTCTCACCCAAGTACAAGCAGGAGGGTTATGACCCAATGGCCAAAGCCGGCAAAATGAAGGAACTGCCTGGCGACATCCCTGGTCACAAGCTCAACGAGCCCGACAAGGAGAAGAAGGGCTCCAACGATGACACCATGCAGAAGCTGGGAGCACTTTCCATCTTCTGTTTCCCTGCTGTCTTCGATGTTGTTCTTCTCACCTTCCTTGGCCGTGGATTCTACCTAACAGCCTTCATGGACCGTGAAGTCCGTGAGATGGCAAATTACGCCATCCTGACCTCCCTCCTCATGACCGGTGGTATCACTGGATGGGTAGGCAGCACTGGTGGCTTCTACCTCTTCAACTACGCCTTCGACAACATGACACACTTCTTCGTCCAACGATTCTCCGGCGCCTTCATGCTCACGTCTGTGGTCGCATTCTGCGGCTTCATCGCGTTTGGCATTGAATACAGCTGGTTCGCTGGCTTCATCTTCGTCTTGTACTTATTCGCACTTACCACTTTCCTCAATGTTCTCGGGATCTTCGCCACCATGCACAGGCCTGGAAGCCCGCTTACATCTGGACGTATTGCCATGTGGAAGTGCATGCCAGTCCTTTTAATCTCACCAATTGTAACGACATTTGTTAACGGCCACGATCTTTTGATTTACATGCTTGTTATTTACCTCTTCTTGTTTTGCCTCATTATTTCGTTCCGCAACCTCTGCCACGAGTGGACTACCTGGCAGGCAAAGGTGCCAACCATCAAAGAGAAGGATCTCATCGCTTGGTTCAAGGCCAAGGTCGCCGATGAAGACGACGAGGAAGATGACGAAGACACCGACGACAACCTTCTCGCAGTGGAAGCCCGAGACCTTCTCAAGGCTGAAGTCAGCCGATACCACAGCCGTTCGCTCTACGTCAAGATCTTCTACAGGGTCGCCGATGACTTTGTCAAGAAGATGGCTGTTGGTCATCCATACGCAATGTGGTTGTTGGAGAAGGAGGCCGGTGAACAGGAGCTGCCTGAGATGTACACTGCCACTTGGTTCGTACAGCTCGAGCTGGCTCTTGGTAACCAGCGTCAACTTGTACGCGGTCTTCGCGAGCACAGTCCCTTCATCACTTTCCGTTATTCCAAGTACGATCTTGGACAGAACGTCGGTCTCTTCCTTGGTGCTCTTATGGATCGTTGGGTCTCCCTCGTCATGAGTGCTCGCTTCCCTCAAGCTGGTCTCTACTACGATCAGAGGTCGAAATACGCTCTCTGCTTCGGTCTTCTGTACTTCCTCTTCGGCGCCGTCTCTGTCGACATTGTTCTGCAGAAGTACTGGCCCAAGCTAGCGCAGATGTCCAACGAGAGAATCGCTGAGATCGCCGACTTTGATAGAGTCAAGGAAAACGAGGCTCAGGTTCGCCGCAAGCATTATCGCAATGCTTTGCTCGAGCTTGTCACTCTGCTGTCCATGACACTCGGTGCCACAGTCTTGCTCCTTTGGGGATTCGTCATCGACAAGCAAGCCATCATCCTCTTCTTCACATACATCTCTGGATACACTGGTGCGCTCTTCTTCCAGTTCAACCGCTGCTTCACAAAAGATGCTCGCGCCCACGTTCTTACCGTCCTGCTCTGCTGCGTTGCTGGTTTCACTGTTGGTATTGTCCTCCGCAGTCTCGACGCGACCGCTGGCTTCTTCTACGATTACGCCATTGCACTCAACACTGCGACAGTCTCAGCTGCAGTTGGCACTTTCTTGCTCACTGGCTACTTCCAGCGTGCACCGAAGCGCCAGAATGCTGCTTACGGACATGTCCGCAACAAGGGCTCCATTGACAGTGTTGTTCAGCTCAAGTCTGCTCCACCTTCTCGCGGATCCCACGCCGGCTCGCAGGGCATCTCGTGCAGTAACACCCATCAAGCGATCAGGGAAATGCTCAAAAATCTCACTCTGAACATCGACGTCAACACCAAGTGGTCTGCTCTTCCTGAAGAGGTTCGCAAGATGATCGTCTACCGTGTGCTCGGCATGCCAGTCGCTCAAACTTGGATCGTTCGCGCTTGGCTGGTAGACAATGGCGTCAATGTCGAGCGTTTCAACAGTGGTCTTGGACTTGCCATCAACCAGCTTCGATCTTCTCTTGCTGTCCAGAAGGAACGCCCTGCCATTGCTTCACGCACGCCGTCTATGGTTTTCATCCCAGAGGTCGAGCCAGAGCTCAGCGCTGCTCTCCCACGTTCCCTGAAGGGCGTGAGCATACTCGTCAAAATTGGCAACTCCATCGTTCGTGGCTGCTATGACGTTGCGAAGTGGGTCGCAATCATCTCTGGTGCTGGACCTGATGTTCCCAAGGAACTTTGGTACTCACTCCGCGCGAACCCATTCCGCAAGATCATTCTCTGGACTTTGCTCAAATGCTGGAAGCTCTGCTGGTGGATGAAGAATTTGATGATCTACACTTTTGTCATTGGCGGCAAGAAGCCATACGGCCGCTTCCTCAGCTTGCTTCGTCATGGTGCTCCTCGTACTCTCGAGGGTCATCGAATCCTGGTCGAGACCGCACTTTATGTCCGCACTGGTTTCATCTCTCGTACCAATGCCAGGAACTTGGTTGTCTCCATCTTTGACGGCGATCTCCAGCAACAACCTGGTGGAAAGAAGCCCCTTGCTCGTGCATACTACGGATCATCTCACAGACTTCACGGTCGTGAGGAGGCTTCCGGTGCCGTGTCGACATACCACTACGAGCAGCTGTCCCACAAGAGATGGCCTGCATCCAGGACCACTGTCGAGAACGGAGTCGAGTACCGCTGCTTGTACGACAAGTATGGGCGCATTAAGTCCGGGCGTGTCTTCCGTGGCAATCATGAGTTCTCCTTCGAATACGTCTTCTCCAAGCGTCCTAAGGGCAATTCTGAGGTCCTGCAAGCCAACATCACCAGTGTCACCAGCTCCTTCCCAATGACCATGTCTGTCTTCTGGTCTGTCAAGCCTCGTGCTGGATCTGAGGATGTCAAGAACTGGACTCCTTCCGAAAAGGTGCAGCGTGTCATCCTTACCCAAGATGGCCAAACCTTTGATGTCAGATGGATCTACAAGCATGCGCAGAACCCACAGATGGAAACTACTATCATGGGCAAGAATGGCTCAGAGACCTTCATGGGAGCTCCGGATCACATCACCAGTGATGAGTTTGGATTCATGAAGAAGCCCAAGAACGTCAGCTTTGAGGATGAGGATCTTTTGATTCATCACCGCATCACATGGCTCGAACGTCTTTGCCGGACTGATGCGTCATCTGGTAGCTCTCTCTCTTCTCGCAACTCGCACAAGCTCATCAAGGCGATGCCATCTCGATGGTCCTCGACCGATAAGAAGGTTGTTTACCGCAGCATGCCAACTTCCCAACTGCGAACCATGCTCTGGAAGTCCTGGGCCAAGCCGCCATACCTTGACGCTGTCTCTGCTTGTTTCCTCGATGAGATGATCCTTCGCCAGGAGCCACTCCTCAAGCGCTACTGGCATCTTCGCGATGCTGGTCACTTGCTCCGTGCTGCTCATGCTCTCGACGAGAATCTGGAGCAGATCATCTCTGCCATCGAACCAAGTCTCGAAACTTCTGCCACTTGCCCTCTCCTCATCAAGGCCGCCGATCTGTTCGAGATGGGTCTTGCAAAGGACTCCACTCGCCTCACTGCTCGTCCTGAGGATACTTACCGCGATACTGCCACTTCCACCTCGGTCATCTTCTCCGACAATGGCTGCTGGCCCGACAACCCAGGTGGTGTCTCCAACTGTCGTCGTGACTTGGTCAACGGCCACACTACCATCCGTGGTCACTGTCTTGCCGAAGGTGCCAATGATTATGGTGTTCCTAGGTACCAGATCGAGCGCAACATCAACTCCCTTAAGGTTCTGCCTCTGTGGGGTCTTGATGGCAAGACGCCTTACCATGGTCTGCTTGACAATCTTCTCCAGACTCAGATCGACGAGCGCATCAGTGATACTCGCATCGAGCAAGACATCAAGGACATCTTCATCCCTCTTCTCAAGAGCTTTGTCAAGGGTGCTCGGTCTCGCCGCTACACTCGCGAAGATCTGGTGACCTACAGCAACGTCATTCTCAAGATGAACAGGTACTTTGAGACTCGCGACTTCAACAAGACTTGGAAGTGCGAAGCCGTCTGGGAAGCATGGATCGAGTCGTGGCTTATCGACTATGGTGATGAGAATGTCATCAACATCAAAGACATGCTGGAGATTGAAACACCCAGCATGACTGACTTCAGAGATGCGCTCAACTTGTACATCTGCTACTTCTTCATCTACTCGGTCGAGATTCCAGCGGACTGCCCCAAGGTATTCCAGACTACCCACCACGGTATCTCTTCGCTTTACGGTATCCTTCTCAAGTACCGCCGCAACACGACCTGGGGTATCTGGGATCACGCTATTCTTTGGCGTGAGATGTGTCTCAACATCTCTCCAGCTCAATGTCTCCTTCCAGTTCCAGTGCAGGGTATGCTTCTGTCCGGTGTCAAGCTCGCCTGTCACTTGGCCTACACTCACGCGGATATCATTCTTCCTTGCACGTCCGTCTTCAATCCCGACTGGGAGATGGACCTCGGTACTGACCAGGGCATGCGTGTCAACAAGAAACAATTCGCTCGCAAGATCGACCCCATTGTCAACGGTATCGGCAACATGGACGCCTTCCAGCCAGTTAAGGAGACTCGTACCAAGTTCCCCACGACAGTCATGTTGTCCAACGTGCAGTTCATCAAGGATGTCAAGAATGCTGTGCTTGCCGCTGATGTTATTATCAACAAGTTCGGCTTCACTGATTATCGCCTTAGCGTCTATGGTGCTCAGGATCGTCAACCTTCATACGCACTCGAGACAACCACACTCATCAACACTCGTGGCATGTCTGGCAAGGTTACACTCGCTGGTTTCGGTTCGCCAAAGGAAGTGCTCAAGGACGCCTGGCTGTTCATGAACTCGTCCTTGTCCGAGGGTCTCCCCTTGGCCATTGGCGAAGCAGCTCTCTCCGGTATCCCCATCGTGGCCACCGAAGTCGGCGCCACCGCCCTTGTCCTCACTGACCCCGATGACCCAAGCAAGAGGTACGGAGAAGTCGTCCCACCAAACGATCCAGAAGCCCTCGCCCGTGCGCAGATCTCGCTCCTTGCCATGCTTGGTCCCTGGACAGCCTACACCCACGACGAAGTCAAGCCACCTCCTCTCCCGGAAACCTTCACCCCAGAAGACGTGGCCTGGATCACCAAGCGCATGTACGAGAAGGTCGAAGACCGCAAAGCCCTCGGCCTCAAGCTCCGCGACGTTGTCCTTCGCAGTTTCCACGGCAAGCGCTACCTCCGCGAGCACGAGCAGATGTACTGGATCCAGCGCAAGTGGGCCGAGGCCCGTCGCAAGGGTCTCACGGGCAAGACCCACCCCGGTGCGAGCGGCGTGTTTGGCGGCGACGGACTGTATGCCTACGACGTCGCGGCGGAAGAAGAGCAGGCTGTGCGCCCGAGATGGCAGGATTTTGACGAGAGGAAGTTGAGGGGAAAGAGGGAGAGGAAGCAAGTGCAGGGCGAGGAGGAGAGGGGGGAGTACATTGAGGTTGGTGGCGAGGAGAAGTAGAAGTAAGGAACAGGCTTGATATCCCATGTAGTTGTCTCTTTTGCTGTTGTGGTTTGCTGGTACAAAAAGGGGGAGGCCGCGGAATACACGCGCGCGCAAGCTTTTGGTTGGGAGAGGTGCATAGCGGAGAGGGTAATTTGATCATGTTCACATTTTCACATTTTGCACCGTACATGGTGGTTCATCTCGTGGTGATTCTGCGCGCCCTCTTCGGGTTCACTCATATTCATACCAAATCCCATCTCCCGCCGGATCATGCAAATACCTTTCAAAATGACGCTCGCAAAAAGTTCGGTTCGCGTCCTGCAGCCAGTCTGCGGGACGACACCCGCAAGACAGCGTCAGCCATCGTCAGCGTGGAGCGTATGTGGAAAAAAAAAGAAAAAAAAAAAGAAAAAAAAAGTCTATGCAGGCGCGTGTCTATTTCCGTCCCGGAGGAGAGAGGAGAGGGTGAGATGACAATGGGCCAGCATGCGCGGGACGGGAGTGAGAGCAACGCATGTGGGAACAGCTTTGTAAGGTGAAAGCTCGGAGCGGCAAACACGAGAGGACCACATTTCGTGCCGCCTGGGAATTAGGAGACGAGATAAAGTTACATTGCGGACAAAGGACCCAAAGCGGTGAAGAGGGCAAGGGCAAGGGCAAGGGCAAGGCTCAGCAAGAGTAGCACCGAGAACGAAAACGTGGACGAGCAAATACAGCGGAAACCAATCGCGAAATGCAAAGAGGGATCGTATTTTTTCCTCGCCAAGTTTACACTTTGGGACACACGGGAACCGAAAAGAGCGAGACAAAGAGGCAGAAACACGAGCTGGCCTCTGTTTGGGTGCGTTTCAAAGCCAGGTCGAGCACTGTGAAGTCTACAATCTGCTCCATTGAATCCGAAACCCGAGATCAAGCTTTGCCTTTTGTTTTGCCCCTGCCCCTCTGACCATGGACCGTCTTACCGTCTGACCCGTGCGCTTCTTCCCATAAACTCAGCTTGACATGTTTCTGTATATACTTCTGTCGCCTGCCACATGGGACTTGCAATTCTTCTCCGAGGTCAACTTCCAGCCATGCCTGTCCGCGCCTTCTTCCGCGACCTCCACGACCGCCTCTCCGGCTGTCCCCCACCGGTGCCCACCAAACAATCCACCTTGGACGGCCCCCAAGGCTACAAATCAAAACCCACAACCACCACCACCGTCTCAGGCTTCTACTCGCCTACCTACCAACGCCGCACCAAATCCCGCGACAACCTCCGCACCAAATCCCCCAGCTCCACCTCCCGCCTCTCCCCTCCATCAGACACCACCTCCTCCTCCATGGCCTCCCGCACATCCCGCTCCCCCAAGCCCCGCCGCAAACTCCGCCTCCAAGTGCCCCTGTACATCTACCCGACCTCCACCTCCTGGGAACCCCTCTTCACCGCCCTCTCCCAACACCCCACCGTGCAATTCGACATCATCATCAACCCCGCCAACGGACCCGGCGGCGACACCCCGGACGACAACTACGTCCTCCAAGTGACGCGCCTCAACACGTACCCCAACGCCACGCTCTTCGGGTACGTCCACGTCAAGTGGGCAGAGCGTTCTCTCGAGGACGTCTTCGAGGATGTACGCCGGTACGAGCGCTGGAACAAGCAGTCCGTGCCTCCGTCGCCTACGATCCCGCCCACGTCTGCGTCGGCCATGAAGGTGTCTTCGCCGCTGCGGCCGATGGATAGCGGGGTGACGCTCGCGGGCGCCCAGCGGAGGAGGGATTTGGACCAGGGTGCGGTGGATATCCACATGGCTGGGATTTTCGTCGATGAGGCGCCCCATCATGAGAGGCATTTGGGGTATATGTCTAGTTTGCACGCTTATATTCGACGGAGCTTGAGTCGGGGGTGTTTGGTGTGGACCAATCCTGGGTGTCCTGTCGCCGAGAGGTATTATGAGTTTGCCGACAAGGTGACGTGTTTTGAGGATGGGTATGGGGCGTGGGTGGATAGGGGGTTGGAGGGGTTCGAGGGCGGGAGGGAGACGAGGAGGAAGTCGACGGTGATGGTGCATTCTTGTCCACGAGGCAGGGGGGAGGAGATGGAGGTGGTGAGGAGGGCCAAGGAGGAGGGGGTTGAGGGCGTGTTTGTTACGGTGGAGAGGGGGTATGAGGGTTGGGGTGTGGGTTGGGCAGAGGTGGTCAAGGCTGTGGAGGAGGCATGAGATTGATTCTCTGCTTGTGCTTGAGGGTGGTGATGGGAATGTAATTGCATGGCATGGTTGGGCTGCATGGGCATAGATTGTATGCGCTCTCATGAGACATGCTCACGGCTGCTTTGCGGGAACTATCACTGAATTGCTGTACAGATGCTAGATACCACTTGATTTCGTTAATGCTTCAATTGGTAATATATAATCACATATCAGATCTCATGGTCATAATTTCTACAGCATCCAGCCTGGTTCACAGACTTACAGTCGTAAGCCGAGGTCCACCGTCCATCCCGATCCCAAGATCCCACCCAAGTCGTCTCCTGCGACTCCCCTCGGTCTGGAAGACGGCGAAGGGATCTATGATGGGACAGGAGATGAGGAGTTGAGCACGATGAATTCATCCTTCGGCCATGAGAGAACATGCGTTGTTGGAGGCGAGAGGTTGCTGCTCGGAATGACACAAAGATGGAATCACAGATCCTGCTCCCGTCTGCATCTCTTGTGGCTTTTGTCCTCTGTCCTATCCCTTCGTTGCACTCCTCTTCTGTTTGATGCGTGCAGATCGACGCAGTCCTTCACGACTGCGCGCTGCTTTGGCTGTCTTCTTCGCTTGCTTCGCCATGTTTTCAGAAGTCCCAATGCTTCAAGCGCCTCCGCGCGGCCGGAGCTGAAGACTCTCGCCTTCGATCAGCCTCCTCTGTTTCCATCAGGAATTTCCCCATCACTTGCTCCAGATTCGTTCTTGGAAATCGTTTAACGTACAGACATAGCTGATGGCAGAAATGCGAATCGCTGCGAACCTTGACTACCCGTCTGTTGTGCAACGTACAGAGCTGACGTCGTCGCTCGTCGCTAATGCCGAGTTTCTCCAGCTGGTATGTGGTCGTAGGGTGACGATCGAGCCATCCTGGAGGCTGCTCCACGTCAGAGATATTTGAAGTATTCTCTCGTATTTCCGCTTAAAGTGACCGGCAGATTGCAGGTGAGCGGTTCAGGACTTATCCTCGGTACTACCCGTATGGAATAGCAACAGTCGCCATGAGTTTATCGAAGGTGCTGGACTCTTTTGGAGCAGGGAATGCATAGAGAAGACCGAGCTGGGCGGCACAGACATCTGATGCTCAGGTCGTACAAGGACCCCACGCCTAGTCACGTGGCGAGCACTCCACCGCCACTCGCCCAACATACACCATCGGCGCTTCTAGATTAAATTTCATGGCTGTACTACAACAGTTGTGCGACGCTACACAGAATCTCATCAAAATGACCATGGGCTCCGTGTTTCCCCTTCCGGTTTCGCGCAACCTCCGCTCAATCGTTGACGGTCAGCGACAGCAGCCACCGAGATGCCAACCTTCGAGATACGCACAGATCTACTCCAAGCGTTTAAGGAAGCTCATAGCCTCAGAGAGAAGGATCTCAGCATTGTCGCCGCAATGATCGCAACGTCTGATCTTACAAGGAAGGCTTTGATTCTATTGACGACTCCCCGAAAGCATATGCTTGGACTGGCCTCGATGGATATCACTGTGGTACACGGTCATGCGCCGAAAGGCGATCTTAGAGGACGGACTGTAAGTGGATCTCATCGCGGGGTTCTCTATAAGACTCGTAACATGCGTGCAGTCACTCATCTTGTTCTGTACACGGCGGCCGGAAAGAAATCGACAAGCTGGGAGTTCTTCTTATTCCTCTTCAGGATTGTGTTTGGGATTGGACCTACAGACAGGACAAGCCCAGCCTTTCCTAGCGATGCTGCCAAGCTCATTCATCAACAGCATCAAGAAAGCTCGAGCGATGGCGGCGACCATCCGTATCACAATCGCGGCGTTCGGGAACGACTAAGCTACACAACGCATGCCAGCAGGACTGCTACGGACCAGAGAGAACTTCCAGCTCGACAGCTGCTTATGGAACGACTCTCCTGTGCTGGCATTGCTACCGGATGCTTTCTCCAAATCAATTATGTTGTCTTTGTCGCTTCTCTCGCAGTCGGAGCGATCTTCTGACCGGAGATTGCCGCTTGGGTTTCTGGAGCTTCGACTGCTTGCCGTGAATTCGTGGAGCCTCTTCCGTCTCGACCGTCGGCACCGCAAACTCTTCCGGGTACAGCTCCATTCTACCCTGCCTTACCTCTTCATCGTGTCTCTCTTTCAACATGATGTATGCTACCTTCGAAACCGTCCAGAGCGCACTTGTGGTGGTCTGCCAACTCACAGATGTACACTCCGGGACAATCTGGCGTCCGTACATCGATACAATGAGAGTTCTCTCTTCATGTTCTTGTTCAGCTTCGGCCTGGCTTCTGTCGAGCTGCATGAGGAATGCGCTGATATGTTGCTCGAGATTGCCGTCTCTGGCCTCGAGGTACCTCAATAACTGCCAGCTGAACTGGCGGTCTGACTGCTTCTTCACCACTCTGCGATTCTGGCCAAGGACAAGTTCCTCCAGACGAGCCCTGGTCACTCCTCGCGCTTCCAACCGTTCTCGCAAGGTCGGTCGCTTTGGAATTCGACCATGATGCTATACTGCGTTACGGACTAACGACTATGTGGAACCGATACACTTACAACCGCCCTCCAGACACTTATCTTCGCCTCGGGGCTAGGCCGTGGAACCTCCAATGTAGAACCCGCAATTTTCATACTCATTTTGGAATATTCCAATGGCTCAGCTCATTCTTGAGGCTGGAAAGACAACGCTGAATGAGATGCGGTGGACCTGTGTTCTTGTATGCAGGCAGCATTCGTTAGCGTGGGGTCACAAGACGGCTGGTGTTACACAAGCGCTTCTGGACTGTATTCCAGCCAATTGAGACATCCTTGTCCAGCTAATACTACCACGGAAGTAAACAATGGTATTGATGTATATCAGGCTGGAGCCCGTCAAGCACGATGCTCCAAAAACGACAGATCGCTTCCTCATCTTGCGACATCACTTGGGAATTCACGAGATATATACATCTTTTGACAGACCTGACCTGAAGATTCTCAACGACACAAGATGCCGACCAAGACAGCCCCACCAATATGTGTAGATCCAAAGCTTCTCGACATCCGAACACCAGAGTCCATCGCTGCCCGACATATTTCAAAGGAGAAGAGCTCGAAGAACCGGTCTAATGACCCTCCGAGCCCAACGGAGTCGACGAGTGATGCAGAGACTGTCGCTTCAGGCCCGATTCATCGGTCAAAGTCACAAGGCCGAACAGATCTCTCACCAGATGTTGCCGCCGATTTGGAGAAGGATGATCGCTGCCACATTATCCCAAACGATGAGGACAGAAGGACCGTCCTGAAGCGGACTCATCCAGATGTCATCTGTGACCGTGGAGATGTTTTCATCGCAAAGCTCAAGCATGGAGGTCAGAGCATGGTGGCAAAGTACGTTTTCGGCGATGAGGCGGCAGACACTCTCAAGAAAGAGAGAAGCATTCTAGCACGAGTGAAGCACGTAAGAAGAACAGCATCTTATCTAAAATCTGTCCCTAATCGACCTAGGAGAATATCATCAGGGCATTTGCATCTCCAAATCCGGATCTGGTAGGAGGTTCTATACTACTGGAGTACTTCGACAACTCTAGAGACTTGAGCAGCTATTCCGACGAATACCACTTCTGTAACTTGAGCAAGGCGCAATCTATGCGGGTGTTAAAGGGAATACCTGGCGCCATCCTTGCACTCTGGAAGCAACACATCACTCACGCGGACATCAAGCCCGAGAATATCCTGATCACCAGGCATGGACCAAAGCTGATTGATTTTGGCGCCTCTCTCATTTGCAATGAGAAACGAGAATGTTACATCGGTACTGCGCCATATGCAGCGCCTGAGACGATTCGACACCCGGATCTGCTCCCAAATCCTGGATCATGGGACATTTGGGCATTTGGGGTGACTATGCTAATTGTGATGAGAATCATCTGTTTCCGGATGATGAGCCATCCTTCCCAGGGGACGCTCTTGAAGACGACGAAGAGGAGAAGACCAAGTGGGAAGAATGGACGGAAAAGCTGCAGACGATCGGGACATATCTTCCGGAAAGCTGCCATGCAGTGAAAAACATGCTCCTCATGGACCCGTCTGCGAGGTCCTTTCCACTGACGTTATGCTACGACGTTTTCAAGGTAGAGATGGAACTTTTTGAGGATGCAAGGAAGGCAGCCCCTGTCATACGACGCAAGTTGCAACTGGATGACATAGGCCTGTAGTCGCAACAAGCACACTGACGGTCACCCAGCTCTTGGAACTGGCGGATCTGAGTACGAAACCGCAGTTATGACGATTGGACATAGCTTTCTTGTTTGTACCTACACAAAAGTCATCGACGATGACGCAAGCTGCCATACCACAACCGTTCAGCACTCGCAAAGTGATAGACCAGTACCACTCACCCGTCCTCGGTCTCAGACCCTGTGACCCGCTGTTGTCTCCAAAGTCAATGAATCTTGGGGGCTGGCTGGTTCGTTGTTCAAGTGACAAAAGCACGGACGACTGGTACACTTGAGCCCAGTCAGTCAAACTGTCCCCAAAAACGGGAGGTGTCGTTGTCACACAACACATGTCGCCTCCCGAGAGCACAAAGTCCTGCCATCGACCGTATTTGAGTGGTACCGGCGGCACTGGATCCAATGAGTCACATTGCAAGTCACAGTCACGTCAAGCCAGTCACATCTTCGGCCGAGACGAGGAGCACGGAGCTCAGCAGACCTGCATATATCTTAAAGTGTCTGCTTCATGGACCCAGCAAAAGAGTTTTTCTTCCTCAGCGAAAACAGCCGGCATACATGACGATGGTAGAGATTACCACCGGCTATGTATGGCCGGGTTTGAAGATGGGGCGGAAATACAGTCAACTACTTCAAGCATGATATTGCCATTTCGTTTGATCAGCCAGTCAATCATTGGCCGCCTACCTAGCGTCCCAAGAGCACTTCACTACCGGACCACGCAATGACCTGGGCTTAACAACATCAAGCGCGAGAACATCTTGATCACACCACAAGGGCCTAAGCTCATCCATGTCGAATATGCAATCGTCGGGCCGGAGAAAGTCGAGCTCAATAGATGACATTACCAGACAATACTGTTGCAGCCTTCATTAACCCTGTTTCCCCCTCCTCTCCATCTTCCCTCTGATCCGAGCCGATCTCCGCAGCTGCGACTCCTTCGCAGCTTTGAACTTGGCGATCTCCTCCTTGATCATGGCATGCATCTCCGCCACCCTGGCCGCCTTCTTCTCCTCCAAGAGATCTTCTGCCAACTTTGACAAGAAACACATCGTTCGACAGTGTGACGCAGCATTTAAGAAGACTCGACCACTCGGCTCTCTCACTCCTAGCACCATGACCGGGATCATGCTTTCTTTGTGCCGTGCTTCTAGCTCTTTGTCCCTCTGCTCTTGTCGCATCAAGTAGCGGCCTACGAGGCGCTCGATATTCTTGCATCGATGGCGGGCGATATGTTTGTGGAGTTCGTAGAGGAATTCACTGTCGCTGCGGATCTTGACGACGCGGCGATTGTGAGTGAGTGATAGCTGCTGTTGACGAGCTCTGTCAATGCCCATCCTAGATAACAGCAACCTTGTCGTAGGTCGTGCGAGGTCCTGTTCAAGGTCAGCCATTGAACAGACTAATAGTACTGATCGTACGAACCGGTCGGTCGTCATCGAAGAAGTCCGGCTCTGGAGTCATTTCTGGGACCTCCCAGGGATGCCGAATGGAGTGAATCTTGGTCTCTGACATCTCACCTTTCTTGGTGGTCAGTATGTAATAATATGAGTATCCCCTCGAGGCGAGATGAGGTCGTGGAGAATTGCGGTGTTCGGGTCGTACAAGCTCAACGCCACCTCAACACTCGCCATATTGTGGTAAGACTCTTGTTTGGTGACACCAGCGGCTAGAAAACCCGAAGACTCCGCTGTACGAGTTGAGCCAACCACAAGGATGTGTAGCACGAGACGAAAAACCATGATGTCTTCCCTTGAATTGCTTCCATGCTTGCGTATCCTGTCACAACGGGCTTCTTTCAAAATACTGTGGAAGAGATTTTCTGGCAGTGTGAGAGCTTGGAGATGTTTGGTATTCATATCAAGCAGGCTGCAGCCATGAAGGCCGTGAACAGGATGAGTCCGAAAGAGTTGTTGGAGGCGGCGAAGAAGACAGTGCTCGGGTCGGTGCGACAGGCTGTTGAGATGGCGCCGAGTATCAGAGCCTCATTTGCGAGGAAGAAAGCACTGATGAGGTTGTCTAAGCCACCGTGAATGGGTTTGAGGCTTTGAGCTGAACGGAAGGTCGAAAGCAAGACTGTTCCATGCTTAAGCAATCGCAGACCATGTGTTTCGACAGTCTGCAACGAAGAGTCAGTTCAAAGAGACGTAGTGCCAGATGTGATCTGAGTGCTGGATAGATATCAATCATTCTAGTCATACACGTACGAATCTATATATTGTAGCCATGCTCTGTCCAAAGCCTTATATGAATACATGCCGACTCACGAGCATTACTTGTACGTCTAGCATAGCTGAGGAGTCACCGGCACAGGGCTGAGACTGTCGCATATCCTCCTCACAACTGACCAGGCCACAGACTCCCATCAAGCAGAGCCGTGTTGAGAATGTCTGAGGTGTCGAAGATATTAATATTGCCAAATTCGCCACCTCCAGTAAAGAAATTCGTGTTCTCGTCAATCATGCTGTTGCCCCTTGATCCAGATTCTGTTGCTCCAGTGTCTTGTTGCGTGCCGTTATTTGGATTCGGCGTAGCTCCCGCTGAGATTGCATGAGGCGAGGTCAGGAACTCTGACGTGATAGGGAGCGGCACAGCTCCATCGCCGTCCAGAATCTGATCGACAGGATCAGTCCGACAGTATTCGAAAATTGGCAGCAGGATCTCGATGGCTGCGCTTGGTCTTGGTCGTGGGTCTCGTCCGTCGGACATGCGACTGGCTGACTGCTCGAGCATTTCCAGACGTGCCAGCTGAGATATGGTCAGTGTCATGTATGCCTATCGTTCTTATTGAAATATACCGTGAAGCGTAAGTGCGACTCGCCTTCTGCTTTAGACCGCACGAAATCGACACAGGTTCGGAACGATATCAGAGCATCCTCGGCGGCTTTCTTGTCTTTGTCAAATGTCCAAAACAGATAGACTGTAGCTGTAGTGGCAGCTATAAATGCCAGGAAAGGATCATGAAGCTCAAAGTCCTTCGCCGCCGCCGCTCGAATCAGGTGAATGATCCAGCCGGCATGAAGTCGAGCTTGATCTGAAGTATGCTGACTGAAGGAAGGAGGTCGGAAGCAAGCCTCCCGTCTTTGCTCCACGAGATGGAGGAGTGGATGGTTGATGAGCGCCTGGATACCATGGAACAGAAGCTGCATCATGAACCAAGGAGCCCAGTACAGACGCTGGTGATCGATCTCCTCAATAGTCCGCTGCTCGAATCGGAGCCTCTTGACCCTATGCTCCTGGGACAAGGTCGTCTCGAAGTTGTTCAGATCCTGGATGATAGAGTGGTAGTTCGAATTTGCATGCCAGTGCTCCGCTTGCACAGGGGTACCGAACGACTGGACGAATGCAAGAGCACGGGTGAAGATGCCGAATAGATTGACCGTATATGCCATGAGACCGAGATCTGCCGGCTGTGGATTGCCATTTTCCGTCTCGACCAACGCAGGTGGTTTGGGTGGCGCCAATTGGGGAGGCAGTGCCGGTCGACGCTCAAAAGTTGAATTCTTTCTGACCATCATGCATTTGAGTATGAAGATGCTTTGACAGCAGCGAAGCAGATCATCGTCACTGTCCGGGCGATGCCGACGTCGAACACTGCGATCCGTGATCTCGTCGAAGACGATGCTTGCGCTGGTGAAGGTGATCTGCGCAGCTGTACGATCGCCCACTGTGTGGGATTAGCGAATGGCTTTTTTTGGCAAGCTATAACTCACCATAGATCCAAGTCCATGAAAGAAGACAGTATGCTTGAACGGTGGTCAGGGTCGGGGTTTCGATGGAAGAAAGTACTTGTGTCAACATCCGTGCAAGCGCTTTGAAGGACACATGCGGGTAGTCATCAGTCCTGGCGATGCTGCAGCCTATGACCAGATAGACGGCAAAGAACAGGTAGTCTGGGCATGTGTCTAGGGTGTCCCGCAAGAGGTCAATATTCAGGAGAGGCAGTGGTTGACAGTGCAGCTGTTGAGAGTAGGTCTCGGTAAGATCAGACTTGGCCTCATCCTCTTCTTGCAGCTGGCTAACTTGGTTAGAAATAATTGCCGACATGACTGAACCCTGCTCACCAAGTTTGCCTGTAGGTAGCCCACACTTCTTCAGACGTCGCTGGGGGTCTCTCGACACTTGCGGCGACCTGTGGAGGGGAGACTTGTCTTGCTACCGAATCATCTCGACCAATGGTGTTGGCAGTCGAAGTCAAAGATCCTCCGAGCCTATGACTCATTAGATTTCCTCGAAGGTCGAATGTCTTTGCTGACTTGCATTTGCTGGATCTTAGCCTCGACAAGACGCTCTATGCTATCCGCAGTATGTCGATCATCGGTCGCTGAAGCCGCCGGGGCCGAATTAAGAGGAGGTTTTGGTGTTGTTGTAGGACGTGAGCTGACACCGATCGACCTAGGCGTGGCGGCTGGATCGAAGCCCATGAAAGTGGATGGTCTTTGCAACACAGCATCTTTACGAGGCCTGCCTCTAGTGGTCCCTCCGCCACCAAAGTACGTGCATTGATGTTCCTTACGGCGTTGCTTACATGTCCCACAGACCGGTCTGGCGTCGTCGCATTTGGTCTTCATACGCCTGTCCCAGTCAGTTGCTGCTGCATAGAACCTTGCTCTGGACCACATGCCGGCATCGATCACAGGCCATGTTCCTTTGCCATTGTGTTAGCTATCATCATGTTAACATGTGGACTCGACGCACGCTTTCAAGCGCATGTTGTGACGCGTGAGCGCCTCAGCGCGGTGGTACTCGTTGAGAAGCCGGAATGTGGTCGGGTGTCGTTGTACAAAGCCGCGTTCAGATCGGAGCAAGACGGTTCAGTTCACGGAAAGCGCGGAAAGCCGCGGCTCGATTGCTCTTTGTCGTCACCGTCATTACATTATGCATCAGATGTATTATCTATACCAAATTACCACGAAGCTCTTGCTCGCGCTCTATCGCTTCGAACAGGGATTTGAAATTGCCAGCACCAAAGCCCGAAAAATTATTGCGTTGGATGATCTCGATGAACACCGTCGGTCGGTCCATCAGGTGCTTTGTGAAGAGCTGCAGAAGGTAGCCACCTTCGTCAAAGTCAATAAGGATATCGAGGCTTTTGATCGTCTCGAAGTCTTCATCCAACTCGAGTCCGACTGCCTGCAATCTCTTCTTCATCGAGTCGTAATAGGTTTCTGGCACTTTGATGAACTCGACACCACGAGCTTTGAGGTTTGTGATGGCGGAGATGATGTCGGTCGTTCGAAGAGCAATATGCTGAACGCCTGCGCCGCCATAGAAGTCGACATACTCCTCGATTTGCGATTGCTTCTTTCCCTTGGCCGGCTCGTTGATGGGCATCTTGACAACCTCGTTTGGCGACGCCATAACCACTGACTTGAGAGCCGAGTACTCTGTGTAGATGTCCTTATCATCGACAGACCAGAAGCGATGGAATCCAAGCGCCTTCTCGTACCAATCGCAGACATCATCCATCTCATCCCAGTCCTGGTTACCAACGCAATGGTCGATGGCCTCGAGTGTCACCTTGGGTAGGTACGTGTTCACTGGATCCTTTGCCGTCTCTGGTCGGAAACCCGGTAAGAACGCCCCTTGATAGGAGCTGCGCTCGATCAGAGTGTGAGTGGTGTCGCCGTATGTCTGAATCACTGCCGACTTGACGTTGCCATCCTTATCTTTCGACACTGTTGGATTCCGTATCGACTTGGCGCCATTCGACACTGCGGCTTGATAGAGGCTGTCCACCGAATCGACCTCGAAGGCAACGTCTACGACCTGTCAGCAAGCACAAAAAGAAGGATATGGGTGCGCTGTCTTACCCTTGACGGCGTCTCCATGCTTCTCCAGGTGCTCATGAATGCTTTTAACGAGTTCTTGATCCTCTTGGCTGAATCTGTGAAGATCTTTGAGGCCACGAAGAGGAGAGGTAAGGACGAAAGTCACATCGCCGTTCCGGACCACATGTGAGGCCACTGCTCGAGAGCCGGTCTCGAGTCCTTTGTACGCTACTCGCTCAAAACCCATTCGGTTCACGTAGAAGGCCGCGGCCTGCTTTGCGTTGCCGACGTACCAGTGCACGTGGTCATAGCCACGGTATGATGACAGATCAGTCTGAGGATGGAGATCCGGAGATCGTTGCGGCGAAAGTGCAATCGGAGCCATGTTGTGGACGGGGTTGTGTTTGATGTTCGTCAAGAGAAGTGAAGTTTGAGAGTATTGATTAGTGGATGAGAGATCAAGGTGTCAGACAAGGCGAAGATATGTAAGATTCAACCTCTGACAAAACCCGTAGCCTCGTTCCATGTTATCTGGCGATATCAGCAGTGATGCTCGGCTTTGCGCGGCTTGTTGAGGCTGATGACGCCGAAATGTGTACGGCGAGCCGAGATCTCGGTCGCCAGCCGTTGCACAAACCCGATGTTTCGGTCGAAAGCCGCTTTGGTCCCCACTTGTCCCGTCGCCGTGACTATGCTTCGCCGCTCACGTGCTCGGATTTTTCTTGATATGCATGCAGAACGACGAACATCTGCCAACATCATTGAGCAACTCCGGAAACATGGCCGCACTCTCCCAGAAAGATAGCCGAGTACTAGGTGCCCTCTTCGACCCTGAGTCTTCCCCATCCGGCGCAGCTCAAATCAACCATGAAGTCGAGGACCTTCCTGGCATATCAGCAGAAGACTGCAGACTGCTCAAGAGCGAATCAGCAGCTATTCTCAAGCCCCTCAATGTCTCGGAACCTTCTCCCGAACAGATCTCTATCGCACACACCGCCATGACATCTCTCGTTGAGCGCCATCCAGAGTACGCTCCCGCGTACATCGATCGAGCCCAGATCAAACGCATGTCCCTTCCCATGGCCCACCTCTTCACCGAACCCAGCTCACAAGCCAGCCAATCCCTCCTCCTCGACCTGCAGAAAGGCATCGACCTCGCCTCTCCATCCTCCCCACAAGACCCCGTCTCCGGACTACAAAGCCGCCTCCTCGCTTCCGCTCATACCCACCGCGGCCTACTCCTCCTCAGGGTAGCAGATATGCGGAAACAAGTCCTTCCCATCTTGGGTGTCGGCGAGAACATCACCAAGATGGAGGCGCAGGATATCGAGGGGCTGGCGAGTAGGGACTTCTACCAGGGTGGGAGGTATGGGAATAAGATCGCGCAGCAATTGTCGGTCAAGACGAATCCGTATGCGAAGATGTGTGGGGCGATTGTCAAGGAGGCGATACAGAAGGAGATTAATGAGGCCGAAGGAAGGGTGGTGATGGATTTGAGGGCTTTGTCGTGAGGGATGGACGGGAGGGATGGGGTGGGGTATGGGGATGAGGATTATGATGATATGAATGGGTCTTGTGTACAGAATCCATGATGGTCCATGTGCTGAACTGACCCCTGTGTATATGCACTTGTTCTTTGTGATCATGAATCACCGTCTCCAGCTTTCGCTTCTCTCTCCTCCGCCTCGTCCACCTCCATCTTCACCTCCTCCTGTCCCTTGTCGTCGTCGTCGTCGTCGTCGTCATCTTCCGAGTCGTCACTCTCGGAAGGCGACACGGAAATTTCCTCCTCCTCCGAGCTCTCGTCGCATGCTCGAACCAGAGGAGCCGCCTCGAACGCCCATTCGATCGACAGTTCATCAACCGCGGCGGCGGCTATCCCCAACTCGTGCGGAAGCATGCGGCGCTCCGGGTATTCTTCGTACACCCTGACTAACTCTCCCAGCATGCTCGGCAAGCTTGCGCTCCTCCTCTCGAGCTTCCGGCACCACTTCTTCATCCTCTCTCGGTGCTTTCCAGGGTCGATGGCTTTCTTGACCTTGAAGGAGTCTCCGGTCGGCGCGAAGATCCACCTGATTGCCCAGAAGAGCACGACACCAAAGGCCATTACATCTCTTGCGCCGTAGACCACGTCTTCCCTTGAGTCTTGGACTTCAAGTGCAATATATCGCGAGGTACCATCTCGCCAGACTTTCCTGGCATCGGCCTTGGTAGCAGTGCCGAAGTCGATAAGCTTGATGCCTGAAGGAGAGACGACAATGTTCTCAATACGGATATCGTTGTGTTCGACTTCCTGTTCGACCAGGTATACAAGCACGGAAGATATTGAGCGCAGGAGGATCAGCACGAGCTTCGCTGGCATGATGGAGATAGAGCCCTCCGATAACCTCTCCAAACTCACACCGTTAAGGCATTCTATCTCCAGGACAGGTCCCTTGGTGTCGGGATCAGGGTCGTCCTGCTTAGGACCAGCGAAGCACGCGACGATGTTGGGCTACGACTGTCAGGTATGGCTGCCGTAAACTACTGTGGATGTACTTACGTGATTCAGATCCCTCAGTATCTCGACCTCGTTCCTCACTGAGCGTCGGATCTTGTTGGTGCGTCCATACTTTCTGAACATGATCGCACCCCCGGTCCTCCTCACGGCCTCCGCAACTGTCACGCCGTCTAGTTCCGGTACTCCCAGTTTGGGAACCCTGGTTGCACGTAAGATGGCCCCTTGAAGGTCCTGAGAGATCCCGGACTGGTCCAGTTGGTGTTTTTCGGCAAGGTCGAGTTCTTCTCGAGTCATGGGAACGCTCTGCGGTATATGGGAGACGGAAATCGGTGGAGGTGGAAGCACACGTACTCCCCACTCTATCCCATGGTCGAATGTCATCACATGATCGTCCGTCGACAGCTCGTACCATTTGAGCATGTCGCTCTGTAAGAAGGGCTCCCGTAGCTCTGGGTGCCTTAGGCTGAAGCCCTTTGGCGTTTGACTCTGCACGGCACAAGGGAGAGGTCAAGGGGGAACCACGATAGTGACATGTACCGCGGGTATCCTGCCCTCACAGGTCAAAAGATCGTGCTCAAGGCGGTTCGCAACAACGACGCTGCATAGCTTTCCAGAGCCATAGGTGTAACATTCGGCCTCAGGTTCTGAGCAGCGCAGTGCGAGAATCGCCTTCTGGTATGAGTGGATGAATCACATGATACATTCGGACGTGCTTGTTGACCGTTGTTGGTGATGTTCTGTACCGGCACATACTTGGCATTCTGATGCTGGTCTGACGCAAATAGTGACACCCACACCTTCATTCTTCTGGATGCTGGTGGGTTGAGAGGAGTGATACACACACGCACATGAGGGTCGAGTCCTTGTATGTGGCGGACAGTGTCTCCGAAGTCGGAGGCACCTACCAGACCGATTGGCGGGGGATATCTGGAGGCACGCATGTCGTTTGCAGAGGAGAAGAGAGTGGTCGAAGGCCAGCATGGCCATCCTCTTGTCTTTAGTAGACTCCATGTTGGAGCACGAGCGCTTCGGTCGGCCAGTCATTCTTCTGTGCAGCCACATCGATACCGGGTAGATGCATCGAAGCTTGTGCGACATAACCCAACATACCTGCTGCGGGGGTGCTCTCCTCGCTCCTGCCCTTTCAGTTGCTGTACCGACACATTGACGCTCGCATCCAGTACAACTTACAACGGTCGTCCTACGCAGTGTCCCGTCAATCGTCCTCAGTATGGCAAACCTCGAGCCACGCCGATCCAGCGTGCCTCCTGTCGAGCAAGAACATCCAGTATGTCCTGTTCAACGGCAGCTCTGACACCTCTGATACCATTAGTTCGAAGAAGTCTTTCGCATGAAGCACAACCAGTCTCCTCACTTCCGCGACCAGCTCGTCGACCTTGGCATTACTCAGGCCCATCAAAATACGCTAGTCCGCGAAAACAACCGCCGCACCGTCAGCATCTACCGCGACCACGAGTTCCTGTCACGCCTCAAGGAAGCCGTCAAGGCCGATCCATCTAAGCCGCTCTACGAACGCATTACCGACTACCTTGTCGGCCTGCGCGAAGAAAGCCGAGCAATGGAGAAAGGTCACGTGGAACGCATGTACCTCATTACTACCCAAATCAGAGAGCAGCGCATCGTGCAGTATCTTCTGAACTGTCTTTCATTCAAAACATTGTTCTAGACACTCCTGTGCTACCGCACCTCACGCGAGGTCCGCATGTTGCGCTGTCCTCGTGCGAGTGTTCTGTGTTCTCATTTCTCCTTCACCCTCTCCTCTCACCAATCAAACCCAATAACATGGCAAATGCACGCACACACCTCGTCTGCCCAAGACCAAGCTCACCACCAGACTTCGGAGGTGACGGCCCAGAAGTGAGCGACAAACGCAGCGGAATCTGTACAACCCTGCCTGACATCCCTCTCAGGATCCAGTCTCACTCGCCCGATACCGACCCATCCGTTGCGTCCTCGAGCGAAGCGGCATAACCCTAGAGCAGCAACACCAGCTCCTCCTGGACCATAACAGGCGAGTCGTCAAAGAGCGTCGAGACTACCACTTCCTCCAACGTCTATACAACTTTATCGCCGAGTCGACTGATCGTCGCCGCGGTCGAGTCATAGGCGCTTTTCTAGATCAACAAGAAGAGGAGAGGGGGCGTTTGCAGAAGGAGCATGAGAGTAGGATGTATAATATCATCGAGCATCATCAATTGAAGGTGCCAGCTTTGATGGATATTCGAACACCGTCTTCCTCACTCTGGCTGTTCTCGAAACTTGCTGAACAGATTATTGAACAAAGAGGGGTAGAAGAGAAGAGGATGGTGGCGTTGGAATTGGAAAGAGATGAGGCAGTAGGGAGGGACAAAGAAGCTCTGAAGGAGTTGCGGAGATTGCAGGCGGTGGTCGGGTTGGGTTCAGGAGAGACTGGCGGCGGACGACGTCGAGCGGCACGGTGGAGAGACAAGGAGAACGTCACGAGAATCACGAAATTCACGAGAACGAAGACTGGACGTCGGAGATGATGCAATGAATTTCCTCATCGTGCCCTTGGGTCGTATCCCAAGCACTATCACGACATCCCTCTCCATCCTCTCGACCTACTCGCACTTCCAACTATCAGGATCCGCCACATCCCCCTTTCTATCCCACACATTCCTCCTAGGCCACCTACAATGCCTCCTCGTATACTCAACCTCAGTCCCATTCCCACCCGTCTTGAACTTGGCCCCCTCGATCGTCTCGGGCGCCACACCCTGCTCCACCCACCTCACCATCGCCTGCAACACGTTCCCGTCCGCGTCATGCGTCCACGTATTCGTCTTGCCATTACCAATGACACTCGCGCCCGATCCACCGCTGCAGTGACCCATGCCGGAGATGCGGAAGTAGCGGTAGAAATCGTCGAGTTCATCGTAAGTGGCGCCCATGGTGCGCTGGACGAATTCGTAATAGCGGCGTGAGTTCTCGGAGCTGATGAGGCCGTCTTGCAGGCCGTGGTAGTGGAGGACTTTGGTGCCGCGGTCGCGAACGGCGGAGAGGTCGCCGAGGAAGGTCTGGATGTTGAAGGGGTTGACGGCGGTTTCGGCGACCCAGTCGTCGAGGCCGAGGGTGGTGGGGTCCCAGGTGGTGTCGTTGTAGACGACGTAGCGCCACCAATCGGTGGTGTAGGGGAACGGGGTGCCCGAGATGAGGATTGAGCCGACGCCGGGTTGAAAGCGGGGGAAGATGAGCTGGCCTTGTGGACCGTAGATGGGACTGTAGAGGCGGTGGGCAGTCTCGACTTGGGTTGGGGTGAGGCAGGTGGTTGTTGAGTTGGTCTGATTGGCAGCGCAGAGCAGGGCTTCGAAACGTGGTTGGCAGAGATCGGGGTCTTCGAGAACTCCATCGGCAACGTTGTCAAGGAGATCGCATTGGGCAATGGAAGCATTGACGACAGCAGACCATTGGGCTGTGGTCAGAAATGTCGGTGATCCGGGAGGGCCGGTGGCGATGAAGACGCTCCCGCTTTGGTAGTTCAAGTCGTTGAACGCAATGGCAGGAGCGCCTGCGACGATGCCATCAAAGTCATCAGGGAACGACTGAGCCTCCTTGAAGCCCTGTCTGCCTCCAGTAGAACAGCCCAAGTAATAGGACTTGCGTGCAGGTTGTGTATAGTACGTCTGGATGACTTGCTTGCCAATTGACGCAGAACTATGCACGGCTCTGTAGACAAAGTCCTCGATGACCCCTGGATTGTTCAAGAAGGGTAAACCTGAAAAGCCATCGTGACCATTGTTGGTTCCAATGGCGGCGAATCCGTTGGCGGCGCCGTAGTTAATGGCGTTGAAGTCGACGCAGCCGTTCGTGCCTCCATTGCCGGTGGCGAGGAATCGTCCATTCCAGTCCGCAGGCAGCCAATGTTCAAGTGTGACATTGCTGGTCGGTCCAGTGGTAAGCAGCATGCGAACCCGGCAGATGTCAACGAGGGTGACCTGGCTCTGAGTACAACCCGCTGGGACTGTTGGGAAGGTTAGGTTGGTGCCCGCAGGGACTGACTCTGCCACCAAGACCCGAACATCTGGAATCTGCAGTGAAGTTGCTAGGTCGGAACAGCTTGCATTTGCTGTAGCATAACCAAGCACCGCTGTGCCTGACTGGAGTAGCAATAGCCCAAAGGCTTTGGAGTTGAAGTGTGGGGGAAACATGGCTAAGCCTTTGACCGTTGACCACGAAGCAATCGTAGCTGTAGCCTGGGCAAGGCAGGTTAATAAATGACCGATCGCATCATGGTCCATCCAAAGTGCCGGAATTGCAAGGTGTCAACAAGTGGTGGATAAGCATTTAGTTCCTGAGCAACCTCGAACCGAGCTTGTCGCTCCACGCAAAAATGTGCCCTGGTGCCGCGCAACGGCAGTCGACAGAGGAGCAGAACGGCTGATCTTTGGGTGAAAGGCGCTGGCGAAAGTTCGGGGTAAAAATGGAAAAGGGCCCGTGACATGTCGCTGTCTTCGTCATGGTGTCATGGTCTACGCTAAATGCGAAAAAGAGTTCGTCGTCTTCGTCATAAATCCTGAATCGCTATGCCCAAGTCCTAATGCCCTGAAAGCCCTTAATTTCCGAAACCGAGCATATCGTCGTATCCAATTATCTGACTGTGGATGTCGAGGAACGTCTGCTGTACGCCTCGGACTCATCTATCTCACTCACAGTGAGCTGTTCATAAGTCGGCTGGTGCCGCAGGACTGGTACCTCCCTTTCTTGCTCGATTTCGTCCAACTTGTAATTCTTCATGATCAATGCCAGCGGTAACAAGGCTAGTGAAACGAATACAGCGACGTAGAGGATCTTGCGGATGGTTTCCTGGTACGCGCGGTTGATAGCGTCGCGAGTAGGATCACCCATCGGCCATTTGGTCGCGGCCAAATTGACGTCGCCGAAGATTGCGGCAGCGTGTTCGGCAGTCTCTTCTGGTAGATACTCGTCGAGCTTCGATAAGAGAGTACCACTCCAGATGGATCCCGAGATGGCAGAACCCCCTGCGCCTCCAACCTCGAGAAAAGTCAAGAACAGGGCTGTGGCCGTTGCAACATCTTGATGGCGGACCGCAGCCTGTACACCAAGCTGTGCGGGCCCGTGGATGAGACCGCCACCGACTCCGAGGGTGAGTTGCGAACCCACGAGCATGATCACCGATGTGCCCTCCTTCAAGAAGCACATCCAGATTAAGCCCGCGCTGTAGAAGATGCAGCCGCAAATGAGGATGAAACGATATCTGCGACTTCGCTTGATCCAGAATGATACGGCCACAGCGGCCATGGTACATGAAAACGTGAACATTTGTGTAATGTGACCTGCCGCAGAGACGGATTGATCGTGAACGACCAGTAGATACGAGTAGAAGTATGGTAATACCGACAGGTAAAATGCCATGAAGTAGAAGAAGGCCAGGGCCACGCCGGCGACGACGGTGCGGCTCTTCAACAAATGCGCTGGTAAGATCGGGTTGGGTCCGACCTTCGAGCTACATTCATAGACGATCAAGCCTAGCAGAGAAGCCAGTCCAAGCGCCAGGAAGGCTCCAGTCGTGGTCTTGCTTCGTTCCTCAAAGGCGTGCGCGTGGAGTGTGAGTGGGATGAGGATGAAGGTAATGGCACTGCCCAAGAGCATCAGGCCAACAAGATCCAGCTGATGCGAAAGACTGCTCAAAGCCGGCGGCTTAGGTGACTGAGCTCTTTGCTTCACATCACGGCGGTGTGAGAATAGTGATTTGGCCAATGGGATGAATGAGATGGGCACGATGATGGCCCAGATTCCATAACCCCACCTCCAAGTCAGATTCTTGAGGATGAATTGAGCGATGACCGGTCCGATCCAGACGCTGAGCATAAAAGGTACATCCAGGAAACTCGATAGAATAGTTCTGTCGAGCAGGTCGCTAATGTCAGCGATGACGATTTGTGACAATATCTGAACGCCAGTCTGTCCGGTAGCGTAGAATGCTGTGGCGACGATGAAGGCGGCGGCATCATCTGCGGATGCTTGCATGACATAGCCGATGATGTAGAAGAGTATCGACAGGGCGAAGGCTTCGAGACGACCAAAGACATCGGCAACTTTTGAGATTGGCGGCTTGATGACTGCAAGTGTGACTGATTGTACAACCGCGACTGTCGCAAGCAATGAATGCGCCTTGAAAGAGCTTGTTGCCGCGGGCAGAAAATTGAATGTCGTCTGCTCCTCTAGTGATTTGATGGATCCGATAAGAAGCACGCTGCTCCAAGTTAGCACTCCGCGTACGCCGACAAGATTGCGCCCGACGATACCCAAAGTACACTACGTTGATGGCTCTCTTCGATGCCGGCGACGATACCGATTTTGATGACGAGCCTGGTTCAGACCCGTAATCGCTGCCGCGCTCCTGTGTAACATGAGCACTCGACGTATCATCGTCTCGTGGCAATTCACCGTACCGAAAACGTCTCAACTCGACGCTCACCATGATCACTCAGCCTCCTCCGAGGAAAAGGATAATCGCGCTCGTCGTCGCGGGGGATCAGGGGTGAGGCCTCGCTGATGACATTTGGATCCGTGGCATGTTGACGAGAGAACATGCTCAGCAGTCGAAAACGGCGCTCCTCATTAAACCAGGGCTGAGTCGACAATGAGCAGGGGAGGAATATCTTATCTGATGGGAGATTCAGGTCCGAGGGGCAGCGGAGCCATGCAGGTCAAGGAAAAAAAGCGTGGGTGATGGCGCAATGAATCATACAGATTCCGGCGCGGTCCGACCTTTACGAAGTAATGTAGAGCGACCAGAGATCGAATCGTGGGAAAGACGAGCAAGAGTTTTGCCTGGGACATGGCAACAACATTATTTTAATTGAAAAATGGCAGAGTTCAGTCACGCGGCTGTTGTACCCTGTAAATGACAGGTCTAGATTGAAGGCAGCGAATGGCGGTCAAAAGGCCTACACCCGCCTGGCCATGGATGATGCATCTTGAGCATGACTCGCTCCTTCGCAGGCACCCTGGTTGGGTCTTGGACTCTTGGTTGGGCCTTGTTGACGCCGTCTCGTTTGATCTCTGATTGAGGAGCGCCTCTCCGTCACTCACGGGCCTCTCTTACTTTCCTGCGCGGGACGAGGATCCCACGTGTGAGCCAGGCGTTCGTGAGACTGTGACAGCTACACAAACGGCTCTCCTGAAGGATGCAGTGCGCAACATCCTCCACATGCTTCTCCGCTGTCGGCATGCCGGAATGCGATACCGGAGATGTGATTGATATGGTAGGACGCCAGGCTTACGCGGCGCTGGCGAAACACACACGCGGTAGGTGATTTCTTATCTGATTGGGATTTCTGTATATCTGTAGGTCTATTCATATAGTCCACCCTCTTGACCGCGAACAATCATGCTCGTGGCTCAGGGGTCCATCCTGCTGGCAACAGCGGTGATAGCCACCGAAGCACTAGGCACCAATTCCAGCGCCAACCACATCTTCAATGCCATCCATAGTAGCATGCGCCAATGGGGCTCATCCCTAAACCACAATGGCATGTCCTTCTTCGTTTCCACAGTCCCTGCCGGCACCGAGTTCTACCACGGCACCACCTCACCCACCCGTATCAACGGCACCCAATGGCTCGCTTTCGAGCCCGAGCACGCTCTCATCTTCGCGAGACCACACGGCCGACCACCACCCAAAGACGACGAGCCTCGTGCACCACCGTTCGACAACCCCAACGACGAAGGCTACGACGTCCCCCCACAACCCATCCTCTGGCACGGCCACCCCATTCTCCCATGGCAACGCATCCACCCTCCCCGCCGCCCAGCACCACCTCCCCAACAACCCATCGCTCCCTCTCCCGCCTCCCCTGCTGACCAACAACAACAACCCCTCCTCGCCCCGCCGCCATCCCATCCCGACCGTCCCGACCGTGCCGGCCCAGGCCCGGGCTACCTCCACACCTACCACACCCTCCACGCGCTGCACCTCCTCTACCTCGACGGCCAATCCGCAGCCAAATCCACCCTCGGCACGCTAGACACACAAGACCTCATCCTACGCCCGCTCCTACCCTCTCCGTCCGCTTCCCCTTCCCCTTCCCCCTCCTCCGGTCCCATGGACGAAGCCCACCGCGCCGCCGACCTCTGCGCCCTCGCCTCCACCATCTGGCAAGGAAAAATCGATGGCTTCCTGCGCATGGAAGGCGGTTTCGAAGTCATCCTCTGCGATTTCGAGAAGCATTTGCGCGTGGAGAAGATATCCAAGGTTCTCACGCGGACGTGGGGGGAGCAGGGGATCGGGTATTACAGGGCTGTTGCGAGGAGGTATGATGGGATTGGAGGGGGGAGGGTGAGGGTGGATTATGAGGGGATGGTGAGTGCGTTTGGGGTGGAGGGGGCGGTGGGGTGGGATGGGAAGGGGAGGGTGAGGGTGGGCGGGGATGAGGGGGTGAGGGGGGAAGTGGGGAGGAGGGTGGGGGAGATGGTTATGCAAAGGGCACAGGGAAAGGGGGAGGGGGAAGGGGCGGGAGAGGGGATGGGGAAAGGGGTCGATTGGCAGGCGGTGGTGGATATGGTGGTTGGCAGGTACGGGGGGAGGATTGAGAGCTGGACGTCGGGCAAGGCGAGGACGTTTGAGGGATTGAAGGGGGAAATTATGGGAATGCTGAGGCCGTTTGTCGATGCTGATCATAGAGATGGAGGAAAGGAGGTCAAGCGGTGCGCGAGGCAGTTCTGGCCTGCCACTGTGGAGCGAGAGGCAAAGGACCTGGGTACTGCGGCGAAAGCTGTCAAGGAAGTGTCACATGTCGTCTGTCAGGAGTTGTACAACGCCGGTACTGCAAAGACTTACCGGCAAGCCATCGAGATCTTGCAAGCCCTCAGACAATGGCTCAGCTGGACCACCTGGAAGCGATGCAGAGGTTGCAGTGTCGACGAGATATGCTTCCTCCCCATCTGGCCTGTGGGAAGCGAACAAGACTTTGAGCAGCCACAATGTCTTGACGAGGTACCTATGGATGAGAAGCATAACGGGTACTGGGGGCGACCTGGACCGCCACCTGGAAAGGATAGGCCAAAACCACCGGGCTCACCGGAAGAGAGAAGACGGGGATGAGCACTTTGAGTCTGAGGTGGCCTTCTTTCTTGATCTATCCATATCCTCCTAATACCCAGTATGCAAGCTTCATATCAATCTACTCAAACTCCCCGATCACGGACATTACACTGCCTCTCTCCCACAGCTTCGTATGCGGTCTTAGTCCCGCGAACTTCCACTCTCCACCTATCCTCTCGTACAGATGGTCTACATACGAAGCGGAGGTCCACTCCTTGACCTCCCCGGTGGCCAGTGTGCGGTAGTGTGCGGCTTGGACCTGCCAGTTGCCCGTCGCTGTATCCAGACCTGTAATCTCGAATTTGACAGCGCCGAGGATGTGTTGGGTTTTTACTTTGATGTGTCAGCGTGATCTGAAAAAGGCACAGGAAGCATAGGCGCATGGAGATAATACTTATGTCGTCCCCAAGAGAGGCCTTCGAGCTGAAATGGCCAATGTATTCCTCCTTTGCAACAGTCTTATCTCCAAGACGTGGGTCGATGCCCGAGTAGATGGTCTGGACTTGAGGCGTGGTGATGGATTCGAGGAGGGTCCAGTTCTGGTATGGATGAGTCTCATGTTCTATCATTGGATCATGACCAAGGCTAGCTGAGATACTGCATACCTTTGTGTCGTACGAAGTGGCCCAAGACCATGACAGGTTCCGCCAGGCTTGCTCGTCAGCGAAGTTATAGTTCACGGCGGACATGTTGGAAGACAGTTCGGAGACTATCAGCTGGATGAGCGATCTTTACAAACCTGCACTTACTTCTCACATTTAGAGTTCGCCGAGTGCACGTGACACGCCTCCATCGGCTTCCGAAGTCAATTCGTGCAAATCTTTTCATGAGGTGGGAACAAACTGCTTTCATTCGGCTCGCATTCAATGCTACAATTTTCCAGCACTGGGAAATGACCAAGACAACAACGACCTGGGAAGTCCACATTCGAAAGCAGAGAGCATCTGCTACGCCTACGCTCTGCGTGTACCCGAACTATCAATGATCCGGAGTTCCAGCCCCAGTGCTCTATTCACGCAACATGTAAACCGAGTACAGTCCTCACATCGAGGCCTGCTCACCAGAATTGTCGCGCGGCGAAGCATGACCGGAGGCGCTACGCTTTGGAGGAGGTTGTCTCCCTCGGTTCCGACGAGAACGTGACGACTGATGAAGTATGCAATCAGTTGTTTCTCGGCATGACATGCAACGTATCGTCCTCCCATCCCTTGATCAAGACGAGAGTCCGCTTGGAGCTGGTATTGAATGATTTCTGCAAGCTGCATCACTTCGTCAGACCATACCCGCCCTGATACGGTGTCCAGGTCGTCCTGATGAGACCAGCCGCTCATTGCAGCTATCCTTGGGTACGGGTGCGGTCTCTGCAGTGTGGCGATAGTCTTCCCTGAGTTTGGAACACTGTACTCTGCGACTGGACCGAGCATTCGTATGGTCCTTCGGTCCGTGCTCTGGAATGAATAAGCCTCAAATGACTCTTCGTGTGTGGATGGTCTGGTGCGCGATTCTGGTCTCGCGTCCCTCAGCAACTCCATGATTACTCTCCGTTGGATATCAGCTTCATATACAATCTCACGGTAAATTCTTCCGGCGCGGTGGTGTCGCTCTTCTTTGTTGTGCTCTGCTTCCTCGGCCAAATCGATTGCTTTTCGTTTCTTCTTGTCCTTGAGATGTTTGTTCGCTTTGAATTCCAAAAGATATCGAACGCTGTCGGTCCGGGCCCAAAGAGCTGCCTCCATGAGAGCTGACTTTCCTAGAGCGTTTTGGTGATCCACGTCAGATCCATGTTCGAGCAATAGTTTCACGACCGCAGGATACCGCTCGCATGCTGCTAGGATGAGTGCGGTGTTGCCCTCCTCGTCCGTTCCGTGTAAGAACAGCTCAGCTTCGGGGCTGGATTCCAAATAAGCCTTGACATAGTCTTCATCACCGCTTCCCACCATTCGGCTTATCACATAGCCCAGTCGTTTGGTGGTGACAGTCTCGTCACCCCCAAAGTACGCATGAAGCCGTTGGAAAACCCGGTCTTCTAACCCATACGTGATCATCTCGGTTGCATCACTCCACTTTCCTGTCTTTGGTTCCTCATTTGTGCCTATCTCTAGCCCCTGGAACAGATCCTCTACCTCGGTCGCTTCTTGCCGCGGCACTACCGATCCGAGTCTGACAAAGAATCCGGCCAATTTGTCTATCTCATAATTGCTGAAGCCTGCAACACCATCAAAGGGGAACTGGAACTGATAGTTTCCAGAGTTGAGAATGCCGCAGTGGGGCACACGGGTGTTCTGCGTGTAGTCGCCAGTGAAACCATGCCGATGAGTCCTTTTGCAAAACGGGCATCGCACGAACACATTCTCTGTATCCCAGTACTCGACTGGTGCGAAAGATACGGAATCTGTCGTTGCTGATGGCATTGCGTTGTGACTAGGCGTTCGCAGGAGTTTTTGTGAGAAGTGGCGGGTCCATCATGGAGAAGTACGTTAGGCATCAATAAGCTCAAGGTTGCACAAGCTGAACATTGACACCATTGGCGGCAAATGCATGCGCCTTTCTGGAACATCGATTGGGTGCCGCTAATTCATGCAGGCAGGTTGAAGACAATTCTAAGACAGGTGCGTCGGATAACCAAACGTGTTCGATATCTCTGGGGTGTCTCTATATGCATTGTCTATATACGAAGCTGGTGAATCAAAATTCAAACGCTGTGTGAGCCGAGGCATCCTACGACTTGTAGATGTCGCTATCAAAGTTAAGAGGAAACTTGTCCCTATGCTGAGCATCCTTCTTCACCCAGATAGAGACGCTGACACCAGGAGTCTTGAACACTCCATTACCTTCATCATCGATAGTGACCTCGTCCTGTTGCCAACCCAGAATATCCGTCCAGACCTCGCCCTTGTGCTCGGGTCCGACATGCATCTGGATCTCTCCTGGATCCGCGTTGGACATGACACAAGTGAGACCATCTGGTCTGTCCTTAGTGCCTCGTCGTACGAATCCGATGCAGTTTGCATTGTCGAAATAGTCATTTTGGTCGCCGTAGGCATAGTACTTCCTCGCGGCGATGATGTCGGCCAGCTTGTCGCCGCAACTGGGAGGCTCTGCGTTGTCTCCTTTGATCCCATAGAGGTCGCCGTAGAAGACGCAGGGGTAGCCCTCTTGCCGGAGAAGAATCAAGCTGTGCGCGAGAGGCTTCATCCATCCTTCTACAGGTGTTTCTACTGTCTGGCCCTTTTGTGTGTCGTGGTTTTGCACTACAGTGACAGCATTGACTGGCTTGACTGCGACCAGGCTGCCGTCGAAGATCTTTCGCAGATCTCCCTTCTCTTCCTTGCTGAGGCTTGCGAACTTGTTGAGCAGAGGCGAGTCATACAAGCTCATCTTGTGCTCTGTCTCGTCCAGCCAATTGCACAGATTCTGCGCTTCTCCGTCCCAGTATTCGCCAACGTAGAACAGCTTCTCACCGACATCTTTGTTGACGCTTTCGATCCACTCATTGGTGAACCTCTGGCTGAAGTGCTGTACGGCGTCCAGTCTGAAGCCCTTGAGCCCCAATTCCTTGACGACCCAAGAACCCCACCTCTTCACGTCCTCTTGGACCTCTTCGTGACTGTAGTCGACATCGGCAAACATGAGGAAGTCGGCGTTGCCTGACTCGTCACTGACTGTCTCACTCCAGCTCTTACCCTCACTTGCGATCTTGAAGATTGCATTTCTGTTGTTGCCAGCATCGTAGTCGGTGCCCGAGAAGTGGTACCAGTGGTATTTCATCTTGCTGTATTTGTCTCCGCGACCAGGGAAGTCAAAGCCCAGCCATGCTGTGATCTCGTATCTGTCCGACACCTCCTTGTTCCGGTTGTCCGCGTCGACCTCAATGACATGGCATTTCTCTTTCCTATCGGCGCCTGCTTTGTGGTTCAGGACTGCGTCGAGATATGTGTTGATACCAGCTTCTCTGGCAGTCTTGCAGAGCGCAAGGAGAGCTTCCTTGTCACCCCATTTCGTCCGTACGGACCCTTTCTGGTCGAACTCGCCGAGATCGTAGAGGTCGTATATGTCGTAGCCATTGCCCTGCGAGAATCTTAGTGTTGTCTGCAGCCAAAGACGGGCATGGCAGTACCTCTGGGCTTGACGCTTTTCAGGCAGGCGGAAGCCACAGATTAGAAATACCAATCTCTTTCAGCGCCGGTATTTGTGCTTTCAGACGATCGTAGTGCTTGCCATCTGCCGGGCAATTCCACTCGAAGCCTTGCAACAACGTGTAATTCTCTGGTGTGCTCTCTTCGCCCATGGTGTAGGATTGGTAAGTCTGTTGAGTAGGAATGAGGTGGAGGGAGTGCAATGCTGAACATGAGGAGAATGTTCCTTATCTTGTAGCTCGTCCGCAAGCAGCCTTAGCTATGAAAAGCCAATTCATTGGCCGTTCGCGCATATCGTTGCTATGCCGCATGCTGACGTCGCTTTTTCGCTGGAACTTGGTTGCGGGTGGGCCGGGCTCGAAGCAAGGAACACGTGCGTGTGTGCCTGAAGATCGCGATGGAAGCGCCTGTCACAAACGTCGAAGCGTTGGGTTCAGCCTCTGAATCGAGAACATGTGCTGAAAGTCTGGGAAACATCTGGAATGAGCTGTTCGCAAGCGGATGAGTTGTCTGAGGGATGGAAAGACGGCGATGAACAGCTCGAGGTGTTTCGTCAATGCTTGCCCGCATGCGGATCGTCAGGAATGTCCTCCCGATGTCGTCGATCAGGGAGAAGCTCAAGGGCTGACTTCCGGCCTCGACTCCCCTCATGTATGGCGTTCCTAGTCCGCGAGCTGGCCACGGCATGATACTTGTTGATTGACTCAGTGAGAGATGAGGACCACCCTCTCGACAGCCAGAGCCAAGTCGGAGCCGATAAAGGAAGGCCGAATTCTTCCTGGCCCCTCTGCCTCCCTCTGCCCCTCTCACATGTCACCCCATTTCCAACAATGTCGACAATGAACGGTACAGGGGTGCACAAGACCCGAGAGAATGTTCCTAGCTGCACGGAGACACCGACCCTTGAGCAGAAGATTGCCCAGCACGGCCAATGAGACCATGTCGAATTCATGCAGAAACAATGCCCAGGCAAGCCATGTGCGCGAGCGACCCTGCCGCAACTCAAAATCGACAGCCACATGAAGATTGAGTATGTTTCTCACTGCACTTTCTACCGTCCTTCACCCTCTTCCGCTTGTGTTCCGCTGTTCCTACCACCACACCGCTGGCTGCCAAGCACTTCGCGGTGGATTGAGCATGTTAAATGCTGCCCCAAAAACGTCACAGAACGGCCAGGTCTGCTTCACATGGGAACGTGGCGATACTAAGAGCGAGCATGTACAAGAGTAGGAATGGATCTTGCAGGGTCTCGTTGATCATTCCTTTCTTCTCCCACCATTCGCAACAGCATTCTCTCTCAGCAAAATGCGATCCCTCGCCCTGCTGGGCCTCTTCGGTGCCGCCCATGGCCTCATTGGCATAGGTATCGAGATGTACAACCCCCTCTGCGCGCATTCATGTCGCGGGCCTCTCGGGTCTGCCCATCTGAGCTGCACTGATGAGAGCCATGCCCCTTCCGGCGGCCATGGACACTCCGCGACTGGACCAGACTGCTTCGCCAAAGACACTTCGTTCCTCACCACACTGGCATGGTGCATCGAGTCGCGATGCGGATCCGAAAACGTCGAGGCCTGGCGTCTCGAAAAGTACTGGGCTGCCAAAGCCACCGGCGACGCGACCATTCCTGCCAAAAGGACATGGGCAGAGGCTCTACATGAGATCTCGAACCCCCCTACCCGCACCGTCAATACCTCTGAGCCATTGACCTACACCGGACTGGTCGACGACGAGGACTATCTTTCCTACGTCAATGCTCTCTCAGCATTCGAGGAGCAAGAAACATGGCACTCTCGTTTCGGGTAAGTCAAGCCACCCCCCCAAACCAACTACCACTAACCCGCCCCAGCCTCGTCCTCCTCCTTGTCGGCGCCGGCCTCCCCATCCTCCTCACCTGGCTTCTCCACCTCCCCCTCTTCCCACGCATCATCACCAAACTCAGCCCCTACATCATCACCCCAGCCCTGATCAAAAAACACGTGAGCCCCACCCCCCTTCCCCTCCGTCTCCCCCACTAACCGCCCCCAGTCCGTCCTCCCCCTCCCCTACCTCCTCGGCAACGCCCCCACCACCGGCCAAACGCTCTTCCTCCTCCTCTTCCTCCTCCTGAACATCCTCCTCACCGCCCTCCCCTACACCTCCCACTCCCCCAACGCCTACTTCTCGGACCCCAAATCCGAGCTCCTCGCTTACATCGCAAACCGCACCGGCGTGCTCGCCTTTGCTCTCTTCCCCCTCACCATCCTCTTCGCGAGCAGGAATAACCTCCTCCTCGCGCTGACCAGCTGGAGCCACGCCACGTATCTGTTGTTGCACAGGTGGATGGCAAGGATGTTGACGCTGCAGATCATACTCCATTCGGTGCTGGAATTGGTGCTGTATAAGCATATGGGGGAGTATGAGTCCGAGGCTACGTCGCCGTATTGGCAGTGGGGGGTTGTCGCGACGGTGTTGGCCGTGGGGGTGTGTGTGCTTTCGACGCTGTGGTTTCGGAGAGCGAGTTATGAAGTGTTTCTGGTGCTGCATATTGTCTTGGCGGCGTTTGTGCTCATCGGGTCGTGGTATCATGTGGAATTGCTTTTTGAGAGGAAGTGGGGGTATCAGCATTGGTTGTATGCGGCGTTTGCGGTGTGGTTCTTTGATCGGGTGGTTAGGGTGGTGAGGATTGTGAGGGAGGGGAGGAAGACGGCGAGGGTGACGAAGGTGGGAGATGGGGTGGTTAGGGTGGATGTTGAGGGGGTGAGGTGGGGTTTTAGTCCTGGGCAGCATGTTTATGCGTACTTTCCTGGGCTGAGGAAGAGGTTTCCTTGGGAGTGCCATCCGTTTTCGGTGGTGCCGGTTTTGGCCGCCAGAGAGGGGAATGGGGAAGAGTCGGATATCGAGTCGACTGCTACGCCTACGGACACAGGGGATGTGGAGAAGGCGCCGAGGATGTCTGTCACCGCCGCGAGGGCCAGCAAGAAAGAGGTGGTGGGCATCAGGCTGTATTGCAGGAAGCACAAAGGACTTACTGCTTCGTTGGCGGCGGGCAGCTTGACGGCGCTGCTGGAAGGTCCTTACCACAATCAGAACCTGTCACTACCAGGCGGAGTTATGGACTGCGATAGGCTTTTGCTATTCGCAGGGGGCATTGGCATCACGGGTCTCGCTGGATTCGTGATCGCTCATCCCAGGACGAAGCTCTACTGGTCTGCCAGACAGGAGTCCATGCCGCTGGTAGAGGACGTCAAGAGCAGTGGAGTGCTGAGCGGGTTGGGCAAGGACGGGTTGGTGCTCAGAACAGGAGGGGAGCGATGGGACTTTGGCACTATCTTGGCAGAGGAGATTGGGAATGGAGTGAGGTTTGGAGTCGTGGTGTGTGGACCTCCTTCGTTCTGCGATGATATGAGGGACGCCGTGGCGAGGATTGGAAGGCAGGGCAAGGATGTGAGGTTGGCTGTTGAAGCATTCAGCTGGTAGGTTCTGGTCGTGGACTGAGCAGGAAGGGCGATCCAGTAGATCTCATCAGCAATGAATTGGCATGCATTTGATCCTCCCAAGCCCCTCACCCTACCTCTGCCCGATCTAGCACGTGACATTCGGATTCAGAGAATCTGGCATGTGGGATGTGGGACTACATCATCACTGAGGAGCTATGACCGTCAGCCGGTCGCTCTCATCCGGGGTTGTTGAGCGAGACAAAGCGGAGCCGATAGTGGGACGGTTCCAACGGGTGCGAACATTTATAGAGTATGTGCGAGGCTCTGGGTTTGTGGAGGGTTGGGGGGTTTTGACATGTGCTCGGTTGCCCGATGTGGCCATCGCCGAATTCTGTCAGGAACAAATCTGAGCCTTCCAAGGAGAACTTGATGCTGAATCCGACTAATGACAAGAGATCAGTACAGGAAGGACTGAGCTTGTAGCTTACCTATTCATGCCGGCATTGTCATTGATGGTCTTCAGGGATATCCGAGACAGGTTCGTTATGTGAGACCGGATAGCCGTCGAAGACGCGAGGAAGATTCGATAGCTTCTCTACGAATGGATATTGCGGCGTGGTAGCCGCAAGCTATCCAAAATCGTGATAACAAGTCCAACGAGAAGCCGTTGCGTCTATGACTTGAAGCCAGCGGCGAACGCAGACAGATGCCAAATGGCTGGCAGTCGGGCCTTGAGCTTGGTAGTACGGCCAGCTGCTATGCTGGTAATTGACAATAGCTGACATATCGGGCAGCATATGAACGAGCTGTCGACCTGTCTTGTGGAACTGGTACGCTTCTTGTCGTGGCTTGAGGACGCGGAAGATATCACTAGCCAGATTAGGAAGGCTAACTGCTCGCAGTAAAGAACAGCCAGAGGCCACACGTGGTGAGGCTGCAGCTGTTCGTGAGGGTGACTGGTGACTACCGAAACAATCTGTCTGACGCTGCCGGACTGTCGATCGCCATGAGCTCGGTCGGAAGCATGGGAGATTGGCAGAGAGCTTGCAGCTGCTGGCGCTGATCTGACGGTGAAAAAGGCGCGCCGCCGAGAGGAGCTGGAGGAGACCGACCATGGAAAGTTCCTCCTCCCCGAGCTGCTGCAGGTCGATGGAGCTCAGCGGGAAGAGGACGGCATCAATTCGTGCGGCATGTCGGGGCAGTGTTGGTCTATTGGGGAGGGACATATCTTTCGGCAGGGATGACAGATGGCTGGGCCAGGCATTTTGTACAGATGCAGCCACAAACGTGGAATTGACTTTTGCAGACCAATAGCGACACCAGACACGATGGATTTTGCATGAATTATTGGGAATACTCTGCTGTGCATGTACTACGACGAGGGTGACAGTTGCCGCTGTGCACTGCATCCCAGTAGATCGTGGCCCTGGTGGACCGTGACTTTGGAGAGGACCTTGCTCCGGCCTAAAGTCATCCTCTGCCCTACTTTCTTTCCAGTACAGCTCTGCTATCCTTCATCACAACTCCATCACCAACCCAAAATTCCGTGCTCGTCACCTCAAAGCCCATCAATTGTACCGTCGCGCATCGTCATTGGCCCGGGAAGAGTCCGTTGCGCCTCGCACCAGCGCCGACAACAGCGACAAACGTCTACGGTCTGCCAGTCCACCTACCCAACCTACCCAACCCACCCACCCACTTCCAGCAAAGGCGATTCACGCCGAGGCGTTGTGACTACCTCCAATCCTTCTTCCTGACGAACAAACGACGTTACCGGGCAACAAAACACCCTTCCAACCTCTCCCTTTCTGTCCGCGCACCGCACTACATACCCCAAAGCCTGAGCGCCATCCTTCTGCCAACTCTGGTCAGGATCGACATCTTGCGATACAGTTACCATGGCGTCAAAGGTCGGTCAACACAACATGTCCGTCGCCACATAGCAGGACACTGATCTTGTCACAGTTTCTCCGAGAGTATAAGCTGGTGGTTGTCGGCGGTGGTGGTGTCGGAAAGTCTTGCTTGACCATTCAGCTGATCCAATCTCACTTCGTCGACGAATATGATCCAACCATCGAGGGTGCGTGCAAGGACAAGAGCATGGCAATGGTAACAATGGACTGACACACAACCAGACTCTTACCGCAAGCAGTGCGTCATCGATGAAGAGGTCGCCCTCCTCGACGTCCTCGATACTGCTGGCCAAGAGGAATACTCGGCCATGAGAGAGCAATACATGCGGACTGGTGAAGGTTTCCTCCTTGTCTACAGCATCACCTCGCGACAGTCATTCGAAGAAATCCGAGTCTTTCAACAGCAGATTCTCCGCGTCAAGGATAAGGACTATTTCCCCATCATCGTTGTTGGCAACAAGTGCGATCTCGAGGGAGAGCGTGAGGTGTCGACCGAGGGTAGGAGCACCCATTCATTGTGCTAAATTCAAGTTTACTGACAACTACTCAGAGGGCCGCAAGCTCGCCCGGGACTTTGGCTGCCGCTTCATCGAGACCTCCGCCAAGTCGCGTATCAATGTTGAGAACGCCTTTTACGACATTGTCCGAGAGATTCGCAAGTACAACAGGGAAATCACCGGCGGTCCAGGAGGTGCACAAGGCGGTGCGAATGGCAAGCCCAGCAAGGAGATGGGCGTGCAGGATGCGGATCAAGACGCTGGCTGCTGCAAGTGCATGGTCATGTAGGACCTCCTCTGCCACTGCAGCATTTTGGCAACAACAGCTTCTTGCATCCCTCAAGACCGCATTGGACGGCGTTGTTGCTGGTCCAAGAGCTCATCTCGACGCATCTTGACGCCCTCATTTCGATCGATTCCTCTTCATTGTCTACACCTTTGACACATCCCGGTCTCGATTTTTCTTTTGTCTTGTCATTACAACTGCAGCGATTCCCCCCATCTATTTGCTTTTCGATGTTGCAACAAATCACACATGGCTCGCGGTGGTGGAGGCAGGAGGTTAGCGAAGGAACAGGTAGTGGAAGACCGGGAAAAGATCAGCAACACAATCGCTCCCTTATTTTCTCTCGGCCGGTACGACGGTCAGCGACCATTCTGCACGGTATGTGACCTGCAGGAGTAATACTTGGATGATGGGTCAGGAGATGTCATTCGCTGCTTTGGGCAGCTCTGACAGCATTTCTCCGCTCACCTGCATTCACTTTAACAATGTTATAGTGTGCTGAGTGGTAGTAGTAGAGCAAGCGATTAGACAGAAAGTAGTCGGCAAGGGAAATTGTGGTGGTGTCCCTTGCGCAGACAACAGTAATGGAAGAAAGTCCCTCAAAGCAATTTGCTCTTCGAGTGCATATTTGACAAGTATTTACATTGATCTACAATCTATCTGACACAGATCGACTCACAAATCTAGCTATCCATATCACTACCGCCACTATCATCCTCATCCTCTCTCTGTACCCTTCTCCCCTTCACTCCCTCCTCTACCTCCTTCACCAATCCCTCCATATAATCCACATCTCTCCCTACCAATGTCACCGTATTCCTACTCTTTCCCCATCTCGGGTAACTCCCGACCTTAATCCCCTTACTCTCCACCTTCTTACTCAACTCTGTCAAGTACCCCGCGACCGCACTCTCCGCCAAGGGCGTACTGAACAATATCCTATACACCCCCTTATCCGGATCCTGCACCCTCCCTCTCACCCCCTCCCCAAGCCCATCCAGCAACCTCTCAAACAACCTCGGCACTCCGGGCAAAATATGCACATTCCCATTGACCACACTCACCGGCACCCACAAATCCTCCGCCACAAACTTGACCTGCTCCTCATCCTTCAACTCCTTATTCCACGGCAAAATCACCATCCTCTTCTTCGCCTCCAGCGCCGCACTGGGCTTCTCCCAGCTAAAATCCGGCTGCGAAGGATGCGGCCTGCTCAGCTTCCGCATCCGCGCGAACGCCTCGTCGTGCAGCGTGAGTTCCAGCCCGAACGCCTTGGCGATGCTCCCGTACGTGATATCGTCGTGCGTCGGCCCGATGCCGCCTGACGTGACCACAAAGTCGTACGAGGAGGACATGCGCGTCACGGCCTCGGAGATCTCGCTGGCGTCGTCGGCGATGATCTCGATTCGGCGAAGCGCGATGCCGAGTTTGAAGCACCATTGTGACATGTAGTGCGAGTTTGAGTCGCGGGTTTTGCCATTCAGGACTTCGTCGCCGATGATGAGGCAGGCGGCCGTGTGGATTTTGGAGGAGAGGTGTTGGCGGGCGGATGAGGTGGTGGCCATTTTGAGGGATTGGGAGAGGGGGCTCGGGCGGGTGAGTTGGCGGGTGAGGAGGGAGAGGCGGGAGAACATGGATTTTCTGTGGAGGATGGTGGGAGGGAGAGGGGAAGTGGAAGGGGAGGGTCGAAGGTGGATGGGTTATGAGGGACTCGAGAAGAATGGTCGGATCTATGATGTAGAGCTCATCATTGCGGGGTCGTGAGATCGGAGCTTGTTCCGGTGGGGCTGTGGTGAGCTTGACGTCCTGCGGTATCTGACCACCAACCTCCCAACGTCACCGCGGCGCACCCCAGCACCGACACAATGGTACACCTGCCTCCCACTCTCGTCCGACTCTCACTAATCACCCTGTCAAGTCAGCAGAAGCCCGCCTCTACACCTTCTCCCCCGAAACCAAAGCCGCCCTGCGCAAGTTCCGCCTCTCCACCTCGCGGTCCAACACGCCTCAAGCACGGATATGTATGTCTTCCAGCTCCCACACCCTTCCCATCAAACTATGGTCCAGGGTCTCCATGCCTGTATGGAAGAACCACATCTGACTCCATTCGCAAGAAGACCTAATCAACAAATCCACCCACGAGATCCACGCCGAGGACGATGTCACCTATACGAATCTCCAAGAGCTAGCAGATGAATTACCCGACCATTCACCGCGGTACATCCTGCTATCATACCCATTGACAATGGTACGTCCCCTCTCCATATCTCTCCCCTCTACCTGTTCCCCCTTTCTTCTTCCCCTTCGTCCACCCCCTTCGTCACCTCCCCTTTCCCCCACCCCCTCTCCTCCAAATATGCTAACCTGTGGAAAAGGCATCAGGCCGCCTCTCCGTCCCCTACGTCATGCTGTACTACCTACCAGTGACATGCAACGCCGAACTTAAAATGGTCTACGCCGGTGCCAAAGAGCTGGTCAGGAATACGGCGGAAGTGCAGCGGATCATAGAGGTGGGGGATGCCGAGGAGGTGGTGGAGATTGAGGGGAGGTTGAAGGGGGAGGAGTGATCTCTCTCTCTCTCTCTTTCGCACGGGAGAGGGATTGGAGGGGATGGAAGGGGGGAAGGGGAAAGATACGGTATGGGAATGAAGAGGAGGTAGGGACAGGTAGGAAGAGGAGGGCCCAGATGATGCGAGAGCCGAGAGGAAATGGGAAGGTGGAAGAGGGAAGAGGGAAGATGGGTCGGACTTGGTCTAGACTCTAGACGCACGGGACACGAGGACGTGGAGTCATTCGGGCCATGGTTAGAGTGGAAGATTGGTGAGGAGAAGGTGACTTTATGTACAGAATGGCATGTTGTAGTCATCTTCAGGTACATTAAGGATACATTCCTGAAAGGCCACGTTCGAACAGGCATAGTAGAAATGGTGTTCATTCGACGTGAATCGATAACAGCAATTGACTCTCTATCCGCATGAGCCAACATCGTCATATCTCTCGTCGTCTCAAATTCTCATGATTAGGCTCGTATCAATGTCGAGTGGTATCGACCTCCCCTCTCTTTTGCCATGTAATGTGTTTCGATGTGGCCATGAATGATGATGGACGCTCGCTATATGCTTCCCATGTCGATCGTGGCTTATTCGTGATTCTCGTGAGCATATCGTCAGCAGACAGCCAATGGTCTGCGTAATGCGTGCCTCCCTCCAAACCCAACATTCATGCAGATCTGACAGCTGCCAGCCCTACCAGGTAGTGGTTGGCCACATCCGGGACATGGCACTCTGACTTTGAATCGTGGTAGGCGAAAGACTCGTTGTTGTCGTGACTTGGTCGTGAGGGCTTGTACTACTTTGAAGGATAGCGGGAAGAGTCGTTGTAGCTTTTGGAGGTCGAGGCCTTGACGTTCTGTAAAGAGTTAGTGTTGGTTTTCTAGTTCGCGCAATGATCATAGACATACCACATAGCTTTGCGGTTGCCATCTCTAGAGAGTAGCACAAATCTCGATTGTGTGGTGATCGATATTCGAATGCTCCAGCATCAATGTTCATATGCAAGGAAAGTGGTCGTGGAAGTACAGGATCTCTGGCTGCTAGCACAGATTCCATGGTTCGGGGACTGTCTGGTAGATCTGGCTCGACTCTGGAGTCGTACCTTGATCTTGTTTTGGTGATTGGTGAAGGCGTAGATCTGCCGGAGTCGACTGAGATTGTTGGGGATTTTGCAGAGTAGTCGTACAGAGATTCTTTGACGTGCAACTTCTTGATATCAAGACCTCCTGGTGGCTCCACGAGACTCTCCAGCTGCCGTTTTGTATGCTCGACCAATTGTTGTACTCCTTTCGGAGCAGCCCGAGGACACAGTCGACATCGTCTGTGTTTGCATTTTGCACAAAAGGATCCAGCTCCGAACGGGGTCTTACATTCATGGCAGGTGGCGTGCATACGCAGTCGAGCCCGCTTCTGGATTCGTTGCAGCGGTTCAGTCGTAGATCTCGATGCTTGATTCCGCTCCGGAGGAAAGTCAGAACTCATGGCCAGTCCATACTTTGCGAACAGAAATTGTGCGCGTTCCTGCCTGGCTGCTGATCTGTCGACGTTTGACACAGTGCTCATACCGGTCATAATGGAGCCTCGTGAGTCGAGCGATCTTGGATCCGATCGAACACTTGATCGACGCCCCGAGGCAACCGATGAGCGATCCATACTGTCCACGGACGGAGCATGCTTGGAGTGGCGAGAGGCATTGTCGATAGACGATCTGACGGGATTGGTTGTCGTGGATAGACCATGATTATTTTCTACCTGTGAGGTGCTTGGAAGACCACTGTCGCTCGCTTTCTTGCGAATGACGGCGCCAAATTTACGTAGATAAGTCCCGAGGTGTCGTCTGTGCCGTTGGGTCGGCACGTCAAGTGGCGGTGGAGATTCCGGTGATTTGGGTGTCATGGCTGACCGACACCGACACTCTCTCGACTCGGTGCAGAAGCTAGAGATCTGCCATTTGGAATTGAAGGCAGATCGACTGGGTCCTGTCGTCTGTCAGATCAGACGTCGGTGCAGAAGGGAGGGGGCGAAAATGCGATGAGCCGTGCTGGCAGTCCCGGTGGTTTGGGTCGTTCAGTTGAACCCGGGGTCTGGATCTTCTGGCCGTCGAAATGTGGAAGCCACGGACCAGTTATTTCAGCTGTCTTGCTCGATCAGGAGTGTGCAGGGTTGTTCGTCCCGTGGGCAATGACTTGATATCTCATCTCCTGGGCCTCGGAAGATGCGGATGAAAATATGTTCCGTGAAATGTAGGAGAGAAACAAGGTTCGCGATAGGTGAGGGCTCCTGGTAGGTATTCGCGGTGAATTCTCCGTTTACAATGGGACTTTGGGTGGTTGAAGTAGAGTACTTCCAATGTCCCGGTCTCACAAGTTACAAGATGTCTAAGGTCAAATCGAATATTGAGAGAGCAGGAGTATCATTGTGTACATAAAAGTGGTGAGGATAGGGCAAGCAAATTGGGACATTGCATGTGTTGGTCGAACCATGCTCGGTAAAGTTTCTGCCCACAGAGCCCTGGAGATTAGCAGACCATCAAATTGGTATCGCGAGTTCTTTCCGAACTTCGAGCAGGCGCACAGGGACTAGTGATATTACCGTGTACCGCTCGCAGTTTTAAGCGATGGTCTTTGCACAACTTGCATAAAGGATTGCCCGGGCTGGTTCTCGCCATGGTTGCTGCAGGATCAGAGCGATGCACTGTCCCGACATGCTGGAATGGATTCAGTCGTTGTCGCTATGCATTGTGTACTCGGAGCATCCATTGATACCTGGAAATAGCAACGCATATGATCCGACACTTGATTTGATATGGCTGTATCTTCTGAATCTTATGGGTTGTTGTAGGGACCTGATTAACTCGAATCCTTCAGGAAGAGAACACATCCAAGACTTCTCCGAGACTTGTCCGGTTCACAAAGAGCTTGACGGCAGTCTGTGCAACCACAAAGCCGGATCGCCCGTGGCCAGGGTTCCGTGTAGATCATTGCCCCGTCGAGAAGCTCCCCAGTTCCCCTTTCACCGGGTCATGTAATGGCGTTGGCTGCTTCAATATCAATCTCTGCCGATATTGACAGCCATGCCAACAGCCATGCGGGGACATGCGACAGTGCATCATGTCCCGGCGGGTCAGAGCTGTCATGACCTCCAGGAGACATGTGAAATGTGGATCCACATGGTGACTTCGCTTAGATATATCGACAGGGGTCTCCTTCAACACGGCCCGCTGCGGACCAAGATTTTTCAATAGCTTCGAGGACTGTTAGTCGTGAGCATGAACTACCATAAGCTGAAACAGGCTTGCCCGTTGCAAAGTCTGCCAGATGAGACGAAGGCAGGCTATGCAAGAGCGTTGCTGATGCTGACGACTCAGTTCGAGCTGTCGAAAATGGTGATCGACCGTGTCATGAAAGCCAGACAGTACGGTGCCAGGGCCACGGGTATGGGAATTCCAGGGGAACGGGTGGTATTGACCATCACGGCGGGAAGCCTACCAATTGGATGCAGGAGATGGACAAGGTCTTCGTAAGCAAGTATTCTGCATGCACGTCTGGGAGAGGTGTGACAACTGCCTGAGCTCCTCTGCCGCTAATTGCAAGCAATGGGTGCATCAAGGAGAAGTGTCATGCAGTATGCACCGAGCTTTGATTGTGACGAGCATCTTCGGGGTGCAAGGTAACCCGGGTCGAAACCATCTGCGCTGACGACTAGGTCCAGACAAGGAGCATGAGAAACTGTCCTTCATAGATACCAGTCTTGATGTGTGAGGAACAAGGATTGAGCTAGTCCGCGGCCATCGTCGAGACTATCGATTACTTCTTCCTTTGCTGCGCAGACCAGACGCGCTACAGCAGAAAAACACATGACTTCCTGGAGAGGTCTTTTTAGCATCAATAATGATAGGGTGAACTCAAGAGTCCACATCGACGCGGCGCCGTAAACGACCCAGCCTGATGCATACCCTCATCACGGATGAGAAACCGTTTCGCAGCCTACTATCGAGTGGTAGCGCACTCACACCGCCAGGGTGATGGACCACGTCGAAAAGCAAAAAAATCGACAACCACACTGCAGTGACTGCACATGCAGTGCAAGGGTCTAGATTGCTGCCACATCTGACCGCTCATTCGAACCAAAAAACCACATCGCTCCAAAGTCGGGCTCAGACTGTTGTCTTCTGCACAGGACGGTGGCCCTCCGGAGCCTGTCAAAGTAAGAGTCGAGCATTGCAGAATCTCAAGGTTGCTGAGCAGATGTCGCATGTCGTCAAAGTGACCGCGATGGTCAAGTGTTCTCTTGCCAACCATTTGATCCAGAGAAGAAGAACACATGACCTTCCCCGCAAAGCCAACTCGCCTGCCAGCGCCACCCAGTCAGGAACACGCACATGGTCGAAATTCATCCCGGCCAGGGAATCGCCATGATGAATAGTCATCGCAATCTGAAACTGCGGTCGAGGATAGAGTGTTTCGGAGCGCGTTCTCGTCCACGAAGAGAAATGCAAGTGACATCTCACGGCAAAGAGATCTGAGTCAACTCACCCTCCTCTCGAACCGTGGTTGATCTCGTGGACCACGCCAAAGATGAAAGGTCCGACGCGCGAAGTCAGCCTCACGACACGCTTTGTCTCCGATGGACGCCAGACACACGCGCTGTTGGCAAAAGAAAAGCGATCAAATCTTGCGGCTCTGGAATGCAAACCCGCGCAATGGCTTCATGATCTTCTGATCTTCACACCGGTACGCGGCGGACTGACATCCGTGTGCTTCCAAAGATGCCAAACTCAGACCATCCTCTGTCCCGGAATTTGTCTGCCTGCCACGCTGGGCAAACGTCAATCGCACCAGACGACTTTGTCATTGACGCAACTTGTCTCCATACAGCCCACTGTACAACTTGTCCGTGAGCAGCAATGCAATGCAAGGCTCTTAAATTCGGCGAATGGTTGGCGGTCAGATACTGTTCACCGCCGTCCATTGGTCGATGGGGCAGCACGACTCGACGCACATGGCCCAGAGCCCCTTCAGAGATGCCCTGTGTCCCCACAACGTTCTTCAAGTTTGGGTGGAGGGCAGGCTTCTAAATCTGGACCGTCACAAGCAACCGCGACCACCCGGAGTCTAGCTCACTGTACCACAGAGCGGTCAGACGATGTAAAAAGGCCTCCAGATGCCCATGTCTACTCCGCTCGCTAACCGCGTGACCTCGTTTCAAGGACCCAAGTCCATCTGTCATCTTTGCTGAAGTATTCGTGCGACTGCCCAATTTCCCCCAGGACCCGACCTGCACACTGCAAGAATAGCTCAGACCTCTGGCTTTAAACAGAAGCTCCCCTCTCCCATCGCCGAAATACCCGTCCGTCTCACGAAGAGAGATTTATAACGGCCGCTCCGCCTCTTGAGCTGTCGTACCCCCGTGATCGACGTAATTAGCAGCGGGAACAATCAAACCGTACGATTGTTCTATCGTCGCTTTGCGTCAGACCACAACTGCGCGGGAAGAGTCCAACAATAGACCGAAATCCTTCATATCACCCTAGGATCATCCTCACACGAATCCTCACCACATCCTCCAACAACACCTTACCTTCCGAGCCAAGCTACAAAACACTTTCTTCCTCTTCGACCCTCAAATTCACCACCTGAAACTGAAACAACCATGCTTCCTCTTGCCCCCCTGCTCATCCTCGCCTACGCCGCCCTCTATGCTTTCGCCTACGCCATCCCCAAAGGCTACGTCGAGCTAGACGTACGAGACGCTCTTTCCGCCGCTCCCAAGGTCGAAGTCGCCAATATCCAGGCCCGCTCGGCCGTCCCGGAGACACAAATCACGCGATCAAAAGCCCGCAAGGCAAAGAGGGCCACTGATGCCGCCGGCCCCCTGTCAATGGTCGAGCAAGGCCCCGTCATGGAAAGCGGGACAGTGACGCTCAACACGGGCGAGGGTCAAGGGTTCTGGCACCGCTGCGAAGGTCTGAAGTGCTAGGTGACGCTTCCCTCGACGGTACGACCCCGGAGACGATTTCCCTAGAGTTGAAGACCACACGATGAGAACGACCAAGGCGACGACGATCACGCACACGCATGAGACAGTTGAAAGGTACAGGAACATGGAAACAAGAAACGACTACACAGCGCGCAGAGACGTGCTACGGAGGCTTCACGAGCTTGATGATCACGATACCCCATACTCCATTCGCTAGACGGTGGAGCCCATGGCTGGAGTTATTGAAAGGAAGAAAAGGGGAAGCACGATACCCTGGGATGCAATGCAATGCAATGATGGGAGGCATGTTTGTATCATATCATGAGATGAGCGCATGTAGCGCTACGAATCTATTATTTGCAAAGACACTGATGGTCGTTTATGCAAGTGTCTGTGAATGCATCGCTTGCTCAGCTCTCGCTCTCGCTCATGTCGGCGCCGACTGCGCTGTCGTCCATGAAATCCTAGAACCCCGACCTCCCAAGCACTAACCTCCCCACTCCCTCTCTCACCTCCCCCACCCGTCCCGCGGCGTCCAAAATTCCCTTCTCAAACCCCCTCAACGTCTGCGCCAACTCCGCCACCGTCCCCTGCCCGTCCCCACCCCCTCTCGCGGCCTCCAACACCGACCTCTCCACAACCCCCAGATGTGCCTCCACCTCGCCCAGCGCCCCTGCGTAGCTCCCCGCCACCTTATCCATCCCGCCCACTTCCCGCGAGAAATACCCCAGCAAATCCACATCGTACTCCTCGTCCGAACCCCCTGACCCACTTGTTCCCTGACCCTGCCGCCCACCACCCAACGACGGTCCGTAGTGGAACCGCGACGGCAGCTGCAGGTTCTCAATCACGCGCACCACGCGGAAGAAATCCGCTTTGTCCCCCTCGAGACTCTGTTTCGCGGCCTGCACGTCCGCGGAGTCGTTCTCGAGCCCTAATTCCACGGTGTCGAGTTTCGACTCGATGAGCTGTACGTCTGGACCTAGAGAGGCGATGTTCTGCCCGTGAGAGGGCAGGAGGGCTTCGCATTGTGCCGCGTAGGATTCTTGGAGTTTGATGAAGGAGTCGAGCGTTTCGATTTGTTTCTTGAGGTCGTCGTGGAGGTCGGAGAAGCGGGTGGTTGGGCGGAGGGAGGTGATGTCGATTTTCACGCCTGGTTGGGTGGTTGAGGGGACGGAGGTGGGTTGGCCCATTGTTAGAGAGCCGGCGAGCGGGGCGGGGAGGGGGGCGTTGAAGAGGCTGGCGGAGAGGAGGGAAGGGGCGGTTTGGGTGGTGGGTTGGGGTTGAGGTTGTTGCTGCTGCGTGGACTGCCCCAGGCTGCCGAAGAGACCGGTGGGCTTTTGTTGCTGACTTTGACCTAACGCTCCGCCGAAGAGACTTGAGCTTTGTTGGGGTTGTTGTGTCGTGCTCTGTCCTAGTCCGCCGAAGAGTCCAGATGGTTTGTTCTGCTGTTGCGTCTGGCCTAGTCCACCGAACAAGGATGTGCTCTGCGTAGGCTGTGATTGTGCATTGTTCTGTCCTAACCCTCCGAACAGTGATGTGCTGCCTGTCTGCCCTGCTTGTTGGGTATTGTTCTGGTTCTGTGCTGATGCGCTGCCAAAGAGACCGCCAGCCTGAGGCGCTTGGGATTGTTGTGTACTTGCGCCAAAGAGACCTCCGCCGCCCGCCTGTCCTGTCGTCCCCGTCGTTGATGCGCCGAATAGACCTCCTGGCTTTGGCGCATTCGCGGTGCTGCCGAATAGCCCGGCTGTCTGTGCTGGTTGGGATGTGTTGTTTTGCTGCGACGCGCTAACAGGAGAGTCAGTACATGACACCTATGGACGACTCTAGTGATAGCTCAATTACGTCGTGGGAGTATCCACGATCGCAAGTGTTCCGGGATGCTCTCCAGATGTCCAACAGATGAGCCGGAGAGGGTTGCGCGAACTTACAATAGACTGTTCGTTGCGCCAGTATTGATGCTCAGGGAATTAGAGCGGCCGAATGCCATCTTGAGTTGTGGTCGCGCAATTAAACTTGTGTCATACGAAGAGGCTCTTTGCTCTCGGATTCACTGTGACAGGTGAAGTTGGCAACACTGTCACTCCGTTCAGATTTCGTAAAGATTGGTGGAGTCGTGATCGTTTCAATTGAAGTCACAAGGTAGAGGCGGGAGAACAGGTCCAGTCTCGATTTGGTCTCGTGAAAGGTGTTCGCTGTGAGCTGAGGACTGGGATGCTCTTTACGCGGATAGAAGAAAACTGCGTTGTCAAGGAGCTTTGACCACCTCGAATAACGAAGCAGAGCTCACGACTCCGACTCAACCTTCTTCCCAAACACGGCATACACGTTCAACGCTATGGAGGACGACGAGGACGACATCTATGGTACCGAAGCGGTGAATGGAGGGACAGACGAGACAAATGTGCAGACGAACGGGCACAGCGCAACTGTGAAGGTAGAGCAGTCAGGAGATGCGGACATGGACGATGAGGAGGAAGAAGAGGACGACAGTGAATCCGTGCGTTTTGGAGGAAGTCCTATTCGGAAAAGTTTCTAAACGGGACAGGACATCGATATCATCACAGAGCGGAAAGACGCGCCAGCACAGTAAGTTTGATGCTTTGCTTCTCAAGCAGAACACTAATGTTCAATCAGACCTTCACAGGACTTCAAGCGAGTCAAGCAAGAACCGGTACGGATATCTTCAGCACCGGAGGCTCTACCAAGTCGAGGTGCTGCGCCCACAACAGTCAAGTCCGAGACCACTTTTGTCGGCGGCAAGCTTGCAGTCCAGGATGGCTCAAAATATCCCGAGTACAGAAGCTCAACCATCAAGCTGGACGATACGCCCATCTACGATCCGGCTGGCAAGCCCATTACCGAAATTGACTTGGACGCAGACGTTGCGATGGAGACTAAACCATGGCGAGTGCCCGGAACCGATCCAACAGATTTCTTCAATTATGGCTTTGACGAATTCACGTGGGTACAATACTGCATGAAGCAGAAGGAGATGAGGGAACAGGTATCGGGATTGAAGAATGAGCACAAGCAATTTGAGGCCATGTTTGGAGGTGGATCAGGAGGTGGAGGAGGCATGCCACCGATGCCCGCGATGCCAGGAATGCCGGACATGAATCCAGAGATGATGACACAGATGATGTCAAGTATGCAGGCACAGGGAATGGATCCGAGTCAAATGGACTTTGGATCGTTCATGCAACAAATGCAGCAGATGGGTATGCCAGGTATGCCTGGTATGGGTGGCATGGGCGGCAACTTCGGTGGTCAGAACATGCAGCATCAAAACTCGGGTCAGGGCTACAATCAGCAACAGTTCCAGGGCAACCAGGGCTTTGTAGGAGGAACACCACAGTCGCAGCAGAATCTCGAGGGTTACAGTCCTCAACAATTGGCCATGTTGCAACAGCAGCAAGGGGGAGGAGGGCGTGGTCGCGGACGAGGAAGACGTTGGTGATGAGATTTCATGGGTCGGCATGGGTCACATACACACGGTCGTAACAACATTCGAGAAATGGAGAAGGCTTGTGGCATCCATGTAAGCACAGATATCTTGGAGGCGGACATGGTAGGCTGCTGACCGGGTTAGCTTCTGCTAGCATTTCCATAGATTATGATACCCCAGAGACATGCAAACAAAGCTTAAATGATGAATCACCCTTTCGAACGCAAGACCGCAAGACCGCAACCTCGACAGTAGTACACTCTCCGAGCCTACAATTACCATGAATGACAACGATCTACCTGTATTGCAGTACGCTCGACACAGCGGGCTGAGTCGGGACTATACGGCCGACTCGGTATTCGACCAGCTCGTTGTTCCACCAGTGGACCTCGACTTTGTGCACCATCATCTCTTCGACAATGGAAAGCTTCCCGAGATCCTGCAGCAGCACGTTCTACCTATACCATCGAGCGAACGTTTGTCCATTAGCAGTTCCGGAGCAACCTTCCTGCGAGACATCGTCAAGTCCAGCTTGGAAGTCGTCCTTGACAAAGAGCCAAATCTACGGCAATGTCGGAATTTCAAGCTGGAACAACCAATTCTTCGATCTGACGACAAGCTCGATCTTCAACTATTTTCGATCAAGGCCCACTCGAGTCACATTGACCTGAACTCAGTCGTCAGATCTGTGCCACAAGAATCCTTGCAACATGAACGATCTCTTGACTGGCGACTCCTAGACAGGAGCCTAGCAGATGAGACAGCGAAAAGAGCTTCGAGTGAGAAGCTGCAGATTACCGATGGAAGTCTTGCATTCCTCAAGGATGCGATCAAGCCTCTCGCGCCAGCTGTGCCTGACACTATTCTTCAGTACGTTCGCAAGTCCGCCGTGCGCATGTCATCACCAATCCTACCGCTGTCTCCAACGCTATCACCCACCCTGCTCGACGAGGACGACTATGATATCCCTTTCACCTCTACACCAGAAGATCCTGCGGACCTAGCATTGAGAGCTGTCGAAAAGGCAGTGAATGGGGATGAAGCCCTGTTACCCTTTAATGGCGAACCGATCGAATCGGCCCTGACGTCGGGGTATTTCCCTACCAGCACTGACAACGCTGAATTATACGCACCACAATCTCCCCTCAAACGTCCACGACCAGAAGATTTCAGGCTTGACACGCCACTGCTACCAGCCGGCAGCTCCAGCCCGCCTTTCAAGAAAGTCCGCTTCGATGAAGTGGTGTCCAAGGATGATCCAATGCTCCAATTCAGTCAGCTCTCTGACTCTGCCGTGGACTTTGAGAAGGTTTTCAACGACTTTGTAGACCTAGCGCAGCCTGCCATCAATGCCATCGAGAACGAGCAACTCCAGGAAGCAGATACTACCAAGCGGATGTTTGTACCCTCGCTACTACCACACTGCCCGGTGGCTCCGTGGGACGTGCAGTACAGAAGCCACTGCGTGACTACGACTCTACCATGGCCGCTATTGTCCGATCTCAAGAACAGTCTAGATGCGTCAGAGATCAGATGGAGCCACAACGCCGCGAGTCATAAGCTGCAATGGATACCTATCCCGCACCTTGGACAACAAGATTTGATCAAGGATGACCTACCGGGAGATGAGCTGATTGAATACATGGCATCTTTGACCGTCTCTGATGTGAGTCTGGATGGCTATTTTTGGAAGCCAGAAGGTTTGCGCATTCTTGACAATACCTACCAGGACGATGATGATCTGGAGTCCGCTCCCTTTGACCCTCAGGAATTGGAAATATCGACCTTGGTACAGGAGAAGAGGCGACGGCCAAATTCACCGCTTCTCATGGACACTCTCCGTAGACGTGCTCTCCAGACCCTACAACAGCCCCTTCCATCTCTTGGTGCGAACAACGGCCTGAACAGCTTCTTCCATCTTCAGACAGGTCAACGGGACGAGCGTCCGGCTTCTCGCAGCAATGGTACTGGGCAGCTCACCAACCGCCCAAAGACTTCAACTCCTCTCATATCGCCATCTCTCGCGAGACCACCATATTCCCCAGAGGTTTCTCCCTTGCCGACTCATCCTCGACCATCCATCGACCTTAATACCGCCCCATCCCATATCATCATCTCCACCACCCTCCTATCCTCCCGTAATCTGACAAACCTGATCCGCACTCAAATGTACACCACGACCTTTCTGGAGCGTGATCTTGACGCACATGAAGAAGCTGATCTCTTGCCCACGCCATCGACTGGCATCATCCTCACGACCCTGCAGCAAATCAAACAGCGACCGCTTCCTGGATCTGGAAGCCAACATAACACTGTCCACAGCCGGATTCTTTCATTAAGCTCACGATATGAACACCTCATTGTGCTTGTGAGCGAAGGTCTACCACCATCCACCTCCGACACCGCTGCACGATCTCACGGGCTAGACGGTAGTGATGCTGCGGCACTCAATGGTCTGACCAATTTGGGGGCCAATCTCAACTGCACTATCGAGATTGTCTTTGTGCCAGGCGGTGAAGCAGAGCTAGCGCACTGGGCGGTAGCGAAGACGTGCCAGATTAGCAGAGCAAGTGTGCTGTCGTCGGAGCTGGCGAGCAGGCTGGGAGATGAGACTGTGCAGGAGGTATGGCTCAGAGAAGTGGGGCTGAATGCTTTCGCTGCTGCGGTGGTAGTCGCTTCGGGTACCCAGAGCATGTCTGGGACGGCAAGGTTTGTGATGATGAGCATCGAAGAGAGGAAGAGGATGTGGGAACCGTTACTCGGAGACCAGTTGTCGGCACGAGTATCGAGTGTGCTGGATCAGAGGTGGATCGCGGCTGAGCCGATGGAGATGTCTAGCGTGGTCGAAGGCATGCTAGATGGAGATGACATGCTGCTGGATGATGAAGGGGAGATGATGCTGTACTAGGCGTACAGCGAGGTAGTCGCTCCACAAAAGATCGCTGACAGGATGGAGAAGTTGCCATTCCACTATCTATGTACAAACATGCCTTCCCCTGGCCGCCTAGTCAATTTCGATACAAACCTTACCAAAATGCTTCTGCGCATCCTGATACTCATACGCATCCCTCGCCTTCTCCAACTTGAACACACTCTTATCCACCACTGGATGGATATCATTCGCCTCCACGGCCCGATTCATATCCTCAAACTGCTGCCTGCTCCCGACAAGTATCCCCCTCACATGTGACAGCTTCATCAGCGCATCCAGCATCGTCGGCTGGCTCTCGGCCTTGAACCCGCCAAGGAACCCAATAATGCTGATCACACCCTCCATCTTGATCGCATTCAGCGAGTTGTTCAACGTATTCGGCCCTCCGACTTCAAGGATATGATCAACGCCCACCCCGCCGGTGAGTTTCTTCGCCGTCTCCCCCCACTTGGTATCCTCCTTGTAGTTGATCACATGATCGGCGCCCAGCTTCTTCAACCTCTCCGCCTTCTCCGGCGAAGACGTAGTCGCGATAACCCTGGCGCCAGCCGCTTTGGCGAACTATTCCTCATCAGTACCCTATCCCGACCATGCCCCCAAGTCTTGAGAAGAGACGGGGAGAAAGGGAAACCACTCACCTGCACAGCAAACACACTCACCCCTCCCGTCCCCTGCGTCAACACCCACTGCCCAGGCATCAACCTCTTCCCAATCACCCCATAAAGCGCATTCCACGCCGTCAATCCCGCGCAACACAACGTCGCCCCTTCCAAAAAGTTCAAGTTCTTCGGCATATGCACCAGTCCATGCTGCTCATAAACACCATACTGCTGCAGTGCCCCGTCGACCACCCCGCCGACCCCGCCGCCGATGCTGCGCGCGTCGATGGGCCCGAAGAGGTGCCCTTGGTTGAAGAGCGTGATGACTTTGTCGCCTGGTTTGAATTGGGTGACTTTGGGGCCGACGCTGTCGACGATGCCCGCGCCGTCGGAGCAGGGGACTACGCCGTCGCGTTGGGGGAAGGGGTAGAGGCCTTTGGGGATGATGAGGTCGCGGTAGTTGAGGGAGGCGCCATGGACTGGAGGGGGGAGTGGTTAGTGGAAGGGCTAAAGGGGAAAGAGGAAGGGACAGGAGGGCAGAGGAGGAGAGGGTGGGAGGTACGTACAGCGGACGAGGACGTCGTTGTCGCCTACTTTAGGAACCGGGGCGGACTCGTTGAATTTGAGGTTGTCAAAGTTGCCTTTGCCTTGGACCGTCCATTGTTTTTGGGTGGAGGGAGCCATTGTGGATGTTCTGTGGGTGTGTGTAGGAACTGGTAAAGGAAAGGTATGATTGGTATGAGAGTGGCAGAGCGGAAGGGAGATACTCCCTCCGAGGTTGCTTGGTTCAGGAACGCATCGTCTGCTCTCATTTTTTGATCGATCATGACGTGAAAGGTGGGGCGGGACAGGACCCCTCCTTTCTGGTCGAGTCCATCATCACAGCTCGAGGTCCTGCTTGGTGGCAGCACGTTGCGCAGGATATATCTTGTTCTGGACCTGATTGCTGATTATATAATCGTCCATGCCCGTGCGCAGATCAAAGTTTGGTGGGATGCATGTCATGGCAAGACTAAGAGCCGCAGAAGCACAACCCGGGTAGACGCCTCAAGTGCCGATATCATGTTCATTTCACTTGCGCTATCTGCGGTCCGATCTAGCCAGATATGTACTGATAGCGCGCCGGGATTATCCCCATGTACCACCACCGCTCCTTCCCTGCTTACGCTGGGCACTGAGACGCCACTCGTCCCCATCACCGCCTCTGCCTGCTAGCGGCTTGATGCGTTCCGCCTTCTGTCTTTTACTCAGCCCACCCTCCCGTCCTGCCACTTTGAAGAAGGTCGGTGCCAGCTCGACAAGCCACTTCGGCTCAATAGCGCTGACGACGTGCATGTACTCTCTTGTGGTCTCGACCAAGCTGTGATACACCACGTACTCGGCGTTCTTTCCCCAAAGAGCACTGCTAGGATGCATGTACACTGGTGTACCTTCGACGAGGGTCTTGTAGCCTTCCGTCGGGTCCTTACGAGCACTGGAGCGGAAGAAGCCAGAGCAGAGCGCTTGTCGCACACGGAGGGTGTCTCGCCCACAGCTGACGATGCGTAGCTTATGTCGCTCCAGGATCTGGACGAGCTGTTTCCGCACATCCTCCGCACGCTTCATTGACCGGGGCACGATAAAGTTCTCCTGACACCAGGCGTCACTCTTGCGTTGACGCAGCCATGCTTGATACACATTGAGTAATGTCAAGTGATCACCCGAGGGATCGTGGAATTTGGCCTTCTTCTGGTCGGCTTGTGACTGCTTATCCTTTGGTCGGTAGAAGACAGATTGAGTGGCGGAGATCATGGCGACGATAGAGAGCAGCTCGTCTGAGCAACCCAGATCGATCGACATGATCAGTGATTTGGCAAGTGCTGGTTCCATGGGAAAGTCGGCCATCCGTCGACCGAGGCGAGTGAGAAGACCTTCTTCATCGAGTGCTGAGAGAGCATAGAGCTCCTCCAACGCGGTAAGCATGGTGTTGACTGGCGGAGGATCCATGAAATCAAAGTGTAGCAGATCATTGATGCCCATTGCCTTCAACATGAGAATAGTGTTTGACAAGTTCTGTCGTTGAATCTCAGGAATCGTGGTAGGCAGCATCTCTGTCTGGTAAGCCGTCTCCGTGTACAGACGGAAACACTTTCCTGGACCTGTCCGTCCTGCTCTGCCAGCTCGCTGCTTTGCTTGAGCTTGTGAGATGGGTGTTACTTGCAAGCGATCCATTCCCAGCTTGGCGTCGTATGCAGTCTGCTTGACAAAACCAGGGTCAATGACGAAGTAGATTCCGTCAATGGTGATCGAAGTCTCTGCAATATTCGTGGCAATTACTATCTTGCGACCACCTGGTGGAGGCGGCTCGAAGATGCGAGAAGCAATCTCAGATGGCAAAGCACCATAGATGGGCAGGATTTCAAGCTCTGGTACCGATGGTCCTAGTGCTTTCATACGCTCGTGGAGGATCTCGCATGAGGTATCAATCTCCTCTTTACCAGTAAGGAAGAGCAGAATATCTCCAGGTGGCTCTGTAAGATGGATCTGCATGGCTGTCGTGAGGGCCGAGTCTAGGTAATCCGACTCTGGCTCTCTTGAGTACATGATCTCGACCGGGAATGTACGACCCGGGATTGTCAGAATCGGACATTGATTGAAATATTCGGAGAACTTGTCGGCATCCAGCGTGGCGGAAGTGACGATGAGCTTGAGATCGGGTCTCTTCTTCAGTGTCTTCTTAAGCAGTCCGAACAGGACATCGGTTGCGATCGTCCTTTCGTGAGCCTCGTCCAGCATAATGACTGAGTACTTGCTAAGCGTCGAGTCGAGCAGAATCTCTCGCTGCAGAATACCATCGGTCATGTACTTGATCTTCGTGTCCTGGTTGCTCTTGTCTTCGAACCGGATGGTATATCCAACTTCTTCACCCAAGCGGCATCCGACCTCGTCAGCGACACGTTGAGCTACGCTCATCGCCGCCACACGTCTTGGCTGCGTGCATCCGATCATGCCAGTATTCGCAAAGCCGCCTTCAGCCAAGTACTGCGTAAGTTGTGTCGTCTTGCCAGACCCGGTGTCTCCAACAACAATCAGCAGCTGATACTCATTCACGGCATCCAAGAATTGCTTTCGCATCTTGAAAGCGGGGAGAGTCTCGCGCTGCTCTTTCATGCTCAGATTTGTTCTCTTTCCAAAGCTAACGCCTTTCCCTTTTGACACCTTCTTCCATTCTGGCTCCTCTTCGTTGCCTCTTTGTGCCTGCTGTCGTATGTCGGAAGCAAATTTGCGATCTTCGGGTCGCACCATAGGGTCTGCCCACTGCGCTTGAAGGTCGACTTCACCGGCTTGCTTTGCAGCCTTGTCCCGCATCTCTTCGGCTCGCAGATCTCGTCTCTCCTTTGCGAGCACATCGCCTTGCATCGCTGCTCGGTTCAGACTACCGTCAGGCGCCTTGACCACGCGAATAGGGCTCAGTTCTAGACTCTGCTTCGTCTGTCCTTGTAGGAAGGGTGGCTCCTCCTCTCGAACTTCAATATCTACGTCCTCTTCCTCAAGTTCCTCTATGCGATCAGCAGATCTGTGGTGGTCCTCGTACAGTTCCGGGAAGTCAGAGGCCTTTAGTGCTCCCGAAGCTATGAGCTGTTGTATCTCCCAACGTTCGGGAGATGTCATCCTTTTCTTTCGGCCACCTCGACCAGCTCCGTTCTGACCATCCATAACCGGAACACCGGTAGTAAAGTTACCATTGCGGTCCATACCCGTGGGCTCGCCTCCAAGCTGAAATGCATTGGCGCCACTAGCTGCAGCATTGATTCGTCGATGAGGTGCAAGATCTTCGCCGGTCTGTTGATCCACTTCTGCCATAGAAAGTGAGATGCGCTTGTCTTGCACCTTCATGACCTTGACTCGGACTTCCTGATTCCGCGACACCAGATCCGAGGGGTGATTTACCTTTCCCTCTGCCATGGCGGAGACATGGACCAGACCGTCCACGCGACCCTTCACGCCATAGAGGTTGACAAATACGCCAAAGTCCTTGACTCCAGTGACTCGCCCTTCGTAGACCTTGTATACCACAGGCTCGTCGTCCATTTCCGGGGTCGGGGCGCGCTCGTACCTGTCCCTACCCCGACCATTCCGGTCTCGATCCTTGCCATTTGTGTCCCGTCCATTCGCTCTCCACGGCCGCGTCCGTCCAAGGTCGTCTTCGAACAGGTATTCGTCCTTGGCTCCATGCCTATCTCTTGACCGTGACCTGGATCTCGATCGCTTGCGGTGCTTCTTCTCCCTCCCACCATCTCTTCGGTCTGGACTTGCGCTCCGCTTTCGCCCATTTGTGTCTTTCGATTTGCCAGGAGCTAGACCCTCCAGCAGCGCGAATGTGTCGTCCATTGCACCTTTGCCTTCATCCTCTGAAGCATCCTCGACTTCTCGATCGGGTATTGCCAGTCCCCTCATCTTCGACCGAGCATCGCCATTCTCTTCCTTTGTCGCGCCATTGCCGTTACTCCCATTGGTCTTGTACTTCGGATGCATCGTCTTGATCAGCCTGCTGACGCTCTCTGTAAGTGAATCCGGAAAATCAAAGGCAGTCATCTGCTCTGCGAATTCGGCGGGCGAGGAGCTTTTGGTGTACTGATCGACCACATATTCAGCGATGGTGGAGTCTGATATGGAGAGATGGTTCTGCAGCTCTCGAGATATGGCTGATATGAGCGACAGATGCTCAAGCTGTGCGAGATCGTCCATCCTGGCGCGATTTTTGGGGCTGCTCGCGCAGAGGCGCAAAATGGTCGCTTGTAGGCCTTGCCCCGATCAAGCCTTCCACAACATGCGCGGCAGGTGAGCTGTATATGTCGTTCGAGGGTATAGGTAGACTAATCAGATGCAATAGAATGCAGCTCGTGCATGTGTCGGAAATTTCGAAGCCCTCCCCGCAGCGCGAGTCAGTGCCAACAGCACTCTATAACCGCCCAACCTCATCCTTGATACCTTGTCTGACAGTTAACGTGCAGTCATTTGACTCTGTGCAGTTTATCGTTAACGTTGCCTGACCGAGTGTTCCGTTGGATATACCGATGGTCGCCCTCTCGTTGGATTAGACTCCTACCGAGGCCCAGTCAAGGCAGCAGTAGGAGTCATTCAGCTCCTCTTCTCTTCTTCTTCTTCTTCTCCTCCTTGTACCACATAATTAGCGCAAGTATACCGGACATACCTTTTCAAGCGAATAAGAACCTTTCCTTTATGGCCTGAGAGTTTCACATTGACCACTGCCACCTTGAGTCATCAGTCTTGGTAAAAGGTCACTTCAAGCATCCTCAGCAGTTCCTAACAGGTATTGGGTCTTCTCCTCAACCCGTCAACCATACTACCAAATACCAGCGATCTTCCATGGCGCCGGCTTCGCTTCTCAATCTTCCCCTTGAGCTCCAGCTTCGGGTCATCCAGCTGGGCTCGGTGCGTTCTGCCCTGGCGCTTTCCCAAGTATGTGCCCAATTCCACAATCTCTGCACAGCTCAAGGCACCTACCTGGCGATAATTCGACATCATACGACGTCTCCAAGGGGACATGATAAGTCGTCGGCTTCACTGCCTCCATGGGCCGATCGCGCTGGAGCCGCGAGTGGCACTCATTTTGCACGAGCCGCACAGTGGGCTGTTGCGGATGAGCTACTCAGAGATCTTTACAACCACTTGCCTGTTTACACCATGGAAGCGAGGGAAACTGCTGGTAGTGAATATCCTGGCATTAATCATGACACACGGCTCGATCTCGTCCAGCATCGTCTCCTCCGCGGCTTGCACTACTTGCCACAACTCGCCATGCTTGGCCACCCGCTCTTCGATGGGGTATATGAAGGATGCGTCCATGTACTGGATCTGCTCCTCAAATTCGCTCATCATTCAACCGATACGAGTGTCCTCAATCATCGCGCTGTCACATTCGCAACGTGCGTACTGCTTCGACGAGCTGAGGAGGAGTCCGAAGAGGTTTATCCTGAACTCTCCTTCTGGCCGCAGTCAATCGAGGTCTCCACCAAATTAGGAAAGGCCTTGAGGCTGCACTATGGTCAACACAAGTTCATCCCTCACCTTCAAGCGAACCTTGCGCTCACTCAATTTGCCTTCAAATTGAGGACAGAGCTCCGCACAGGCCACGCATTGCATAGTGATGCAGAGCCACCTACGCTTGCCCAGATACCTTTCTGGCAATTCGCTGGGATCGAGACACCTTTCATCAGTGAACTGTACTACCCAAGTAACAGCGACCTGAATGCCTATTTCAGATTTAGATACGAACCCGGACCCGAACCCCCTTCAAAGTCCTACCAGGCAGAAAAGCATGGCAAATCAAAACCTCCATCCTCGTCTGAATTTGTGCCGCCTCACCTCAAGATCATGACCTCGGCCGAATTCCTCACGTCCGGCGAATGGATAGGTTACTACGACTACTCCCGCGGCCATGGCGCAGGCCGCATCGACCCGATCATGTGCGGCATCCAATTCAGCATAGATCCCGCATTGGGGGCCATGTCAGGGCCGGAGTTTAGAGGTCTGACTGCGACATCGTGCTCCGACTCAGTGGGCACTTTCGAACTATCAGGAGCTATCAGTACCGAGACAGGCGCTGTCAAGCTGCGCAAACACTACCAGGGGAGAGGACACACCGACTGGGATTGGACTGCGGTCATGACGCCTTTCGGTATTGTAGGTAGCTGGGGAAGCGACACCTGGGGCGGTTGGTTGTGGTTATGGAAGAAGGAATGGTCGGAGGACACCAGTGCATCGTAGACGACATGAAAGGATTGGACAACAGGACGACATGGTCAAACAGCACAGCCTATACGTCACAGACAAGACGAGACAAGACGAGCCTCTCAAGACTTTTCATTCACTGCTTCCTCTCCCCTCCCCTCCCCATCTCCCATTTCAACTCCCCTCCCCCTCCCAAACCACCTCAATAAGCCCCCTCCCTCTCCACCCACCCATCCTGCGGCGCATTCGGATACTTCCCATACCCACTCCTCACCTTCTCCCCCATCACAAGTTTAAAATCACTCAACGCCGCCCCATCCCCCTCCAGCGCCCACAGCGCCACCCCCAACGTATTCTCCCCCTGGTAATCCCAAATCCCCTGCGGCACAGGGAACACATCCTGCGGTCCCACGTTATGCACGTATTTCCCGTACTGGTACCCATTGACGTAGATCTGGGCTCTGTACGCCCTGCTCTTCCCCCCAGCCCCGAGGTCCGTGGTGGAGTTGCCGAAGCTGAGCGCGAGGGGGACGTGGTACTCGCTGGGAATGGAGAGGGGGAAGGTGGTGCGGTAGAAAGTGACGCCTGCCTTGTCCGAGCCCGTTAGGGGGGAGGAGGAGGAGGTGAAGGCATCCGTGGGGGCGGAGGGGAGGTGGAACCCGTTGCGCTCGAAGAAGAGGCCGCCTTCGTTGAGGGGGCCGCGGGCGCGGTCGCGGTAGGATTCCCCGCCGAGATTACCGGTTAACTTCCAGGTTACGTCGGATTTGGACCGGCCGGAGAGGGAAAAGTCGAGGATGCCGCGGGGTTCTTTCATGTCTTCGCTGCCTGGGTTGTAGTTTTGGTTGATGCCCATGACGTCGATGACGGCGATGATGGTGTAGGTTTGGCCGGCGGTGAGGGAGGGGAGGGGGATGGTTTGGCTGGCGAGGGAGGTTTTGTCATTGCCGGCGAAGGAGGTGAGGAATTGGGTGCCCAGCCAGATGGAGTTGCCAAAGGCGGAGCCGCCTTGGGTTTGGAGGGTGAGGGTTGTTTCGTTGCCGGTGGCGGTGAAGCGGCCGCGGTAGACGAGGGGCCCGGTGTGGTAGCCGTAATCGGAGGAGTAGAGAGAGGTTGGGGTGGTGAGGTTGCGAGCTGTGTTGTTGGAGTACGTCAGGTCGGCGACGGTCCAGAGGCTGTCGTCGTAGTTGTCTTGAATCTCTGGCAGGGAATCGATGGCCTTCCAGTCGGCAGTAGAGAGATCAGGAACGTCGATGGCCGGGTCTTCGAACGTGACGGTGGCAGTCACGACGCCACTGCTGGCATCCTGTTCGAAGTCGATTGCTTCACCGTTGAAGTTGAGAGTCTGGAGCTGTCTTGGAGCACCACCAATGACTTCAATAGTAGTGGTGGCGTTTATATCACCGACAAGGGACAGAGTGCTTCCGTCCACAGCGGCGGTACGCACGAGGTAGCCAGCCTTGACAATGGCTGCGGCCTTTATGCCGGCATTGGGGTCACCGGTAGAAAGACCAGTGGGAAGGTCTACGGTCCAGAAGTTGTATGCAGAGTTGCGGTCTAGCATGATTAGAAGGGCGAAGGGTGAATTGGGAGCGTTGACTTACCGAGAATGTAGACATAAAAGTTCTCGCCATAACGAAGGATTCTCCGGGTAGGGCTCACACCAAACTGGACGATAGAGTTGCCATTCCTGTTCTCAATGGTCAAGCCTTCACCTTCGAGTGTCTCGACAGTGCTGTTGGTCTGGATAGCAAATTCGTGGAGCTCATTGGGGCCGCCATAGACAACAAGAACAGTCTTGTCCTCATATTTCTTCCAGGTGAAGATCTCAGCAGAAGAGTAGAGTAAGTTGGTTCCGCCAACATCGTAGTCGGTGACGTGGAACTTGGAATCACGACGGGTGAGGACGAGATCACCACCGAGTTGTGGGATAGTGACATTGCCCTGGCTGGTAGGTACAGTGAGCTTGTACTGCGTCGTATCGAGACTGTTGTACTGAGAGTGACGGACGACGTAGAAGTTAGTGGTGTCGGTGATGGATTGGATGACGTTGATTTGTGCGTTGTTAGAGAAACCGGGAATGTTGCGCCCTTGATTCTGAGGAGTGGCCACAAGATAAGCCGGAGAAGCGTGCAAGAAGTTTGCCTGAAGCTTGATCTCGGAGTACTTCTCACGAGCGACAGTGAGATCCTCTGCGATGGAAGCGCCATAATCGTATGAAGTGTATCCACCGGGGTGGCCCTGGTTGCCCCAGTTGGTGCCACCAAAGGTCATGTAGATGTTGAAAATTGTGACAGCTGCGGCGTAAATGTTCTTGTAAAAGACACGTTCAAACTCATAGTTGACCAGAGACAAGCACTTGTCGAAGCCATTGCCTCCCCATGGATCAAAAGCACCACCCTGGTATTCGACAAGTGAGTATGGAGTGCTGGGAGCTTGTTGCAAGTGCAGTTGGCGGTAGTTGGTGGGCAAGTTGTTGTTTGGCCAGACATCGGGTCTGGCGCAGTCGAAGCCGAGAGGATAGTTGTCGTGGCCGTAAATGTCAACCTTGGCTGCCTGTTGGCCGTCTGGGGAGAAGAGACCTTTTGGAGCATTGTCATTGCTGATCAATGGTACCACGATACCAGCGTTTCTTGCCTGGTCAATGACGTATTGGAAGTAGTCCGAGTCAGGGAAGACCACGTTGGAGTCGGCCTGGGAGTATTCGTTCTCAGGCTGGTATAGAATGACAGGACCGCCATTGGTGATCTGCGCCTTGGCAATGATACCTGCCATGTTGGCAATGTAGCTATAGATGCGTCAGCGTCGGTCTAATCATGTGGATAGAACGATCATACTTGTCAGTGGCACTGAGATACTCTGGGTCGGGAGTCCTCAGAATACCAGGGTTCCTCTGGAGCCAACCAGGGAAGCCACCGCCTGTCGCTTCGGCATTGATGTATGGGCCAGGACGCTAGTATGGGTCAGCCGACTGCCTCATGCAGTACACAAGGGTATCTCACAGCCAACAGGTAGATACCAGCATCACTAGCAGCCTTGAAGAAGTCGTCAAAATTGAAGATGCCGTCGGCGATAAACTCGCCAGGCTTGCCCTCAAGAGAAGCCCATGATGTGTAGAATGAGACACCGTTAAAGCCAAGAGCCTTGATCTTTTGAAACAAGTCCAACCACAACCCAGGCACAGGGAGGCGGTAGGGGTGGACTTCACCGGAGAAGAAGAGGACGCGTTCTCCTCGGACGAAGAGGGAGCTGTTATCGAACGTCTGCATTTGTCAGATGAGGGCATGTGATGGTCTTGAAGTCACCTACCACTAGATCTTGAAGCTCTTCTCGCTTGTCATTGTTTATCCACATCTGACCTGGTGTAGCAGCAATAGCTCTGGCCGAAGCCAGACTCGCAAGTCCGACGAGCAGCAGAGTTCGCAGCATCGTAGCAGCCAACATGATTGCAGAGGCCCGTTTCAACTCGAATGTTGACGTACCTAGCAGACAGCAGGAACCTACCGTCACTTTAATAGCCCTGGTCACGAAGAACTAAACTTTTGTCCATCTCTCTCGCACCCTCGACTTCTCCTCACGCCGCGCGAATTCGTGATGGTGCAGTCCGTCATAGCTCGAGCTAATTTTGGCAAGTATAGTGGTGATCAGGTACGGTCGGAACTGGGAAGGGAAGTTGAAGGTGTAATGCCCGGTGGGGGATGGGGAAGCACCCCGCAATAGCAATATCACTTGCGCCTAGTGAGAAAGCTACTTGTGCGACCCGACCAGATGTAGTGATCGCTTGGGCGGATAAATCAGCGGAAGCGAGGGGGTCGTAGACATGGAGAGGTCGAGAGGTCGAATTGTCCAAGACATGAAAGGCGCAGACAAGACTTGTGAGGCGTCTGGAGGAGCCGGGTGACAGCTGCACAAGCTTCGATCATGTTTTCTCGTTTGTGAACGACAGGGTTTTCACCACCTGCAAGTTTCGATCGTCCCTTTCTCTCCCGGCAAAAAGGCTCGGCGCATTCGCGTCTTCGGATCGGGCTGCAGCTCGGCCGACGGAGAATCAAGACGACCCGATCGTCATCTGGTTGCTCTGCACGTGATGGTGCAAGAAAGGTTTCTCAATTTTGCCAGAGTCAGATCTAGGGCTCAGAAGTTACTGTAGAACCGCCTCGCCCCAATTCCGCGCTGACAAATGACCTGCTCATTACCAAGGTAACATGTCTGAACAAGTGCTCCCAGTCTACCCTTGTATCAGTCCCTGCACTGTCTTCATCTGACACCAGCACATTCGTCTAACAAGCCCCAAAAATCCCTCGCCTCATTCACATTCACCCCAAAAGAACACAATGCACCTCCCCCTCCTCATCACCACCGACCTCGTCTGCCCCTGGTGCCGCACCGGCCTCGCCTCCCTCCGCACCGCCCTGAAAATCTACACCGCCTCCCACCCCAACACCACTTCCTCCCTGCACTTCCTCCCCTTCCAACTCGACCCCTCCCTCCCCTCCCCCGGCCTGCCAAAGTCAGCCTACCTCGCCCACCGCCTCGGCTCCCCCGCCACTGCCGCCGCCGCCGAAGCGCGCGTCAAAGCCGTCGCGAAGCAGGCCGGGCTGGACGTCGCCGAGACAAGCGAGGGGGCGACGGTGGGGAATACGTTGAGGGCGCATAGATTAGTGTGGTTCGCTGGGGGTGAGTACCTTGGGCGATTCAAGGCCAAGGGGGTGGAAGGGTCAGGGACCGAGGCGAGGGAGGCGTTGCAGGGGAAGGTGGTGGATGGGTTGCATCGGGCGTATTTTGTCGAGAACAAGGATATAAGTCTTGTTGAGACGTTGGTAGATGTTGCACAGGAGGTGGGGATGGAGGAGCGGGGCGTGAGGGAGTTCCTCGAGTCTGACGAGGGCCGGGAGGAAGTGGAGAGGTTGATGGATGAGGCGGTGGAGAAGGGGGTGAGAGGGGTGCCGTTTGTGGAGGTCAAAGGGAGGGGAGTGCAGGGTGGGATTGGAGTGGAGGGGTGGTTGGGTGCGTTTGAGAAGTTGGCGCAGATGGAAAGGGAGGAGGGGAAGTAAGCAATGAGAATATTGTATATTAGGAGATCAAGTATTATTACTACAATTGTGTTACATATAGATCATGCTATGCAAGGCGCCCGCCCTAGTACATATAGAAAATTAAGAGACTTATGCCCGGAAGTTGCGTTCGACGCCAGGGATGACCTCGCTCGCGGCGGTTGGGAGAATGACTGGGCTGGCGGTCGTGATGGTGTGGAAAACAGTCTGAGCTGGAAGGTAGCTGGTGACGGTGATGGTCTTGGCTTGCAGCGCGCTGTCACCTGGTGCGAAGGGAGAGTTGCGGACGTTGCAGTACAAGGTCTGACCGCACCAATCGATCGTGTCGCCATCCTTGCCTGCAGCACCGCCGGAAGAGCCGTCGGTCGAGCCGCTGGATCCGCCAGTCGAACCGCCATTGGAAGACGAGCCGCCGGAGGAAGAGCCGCCGGAGGAGGAGCCACCAGAGGAGCCACCAGATGAAGACCCGCCAGAAGAGGAGCCAGACGATGAACCGCCAGATGAGGAGCCGCCAGACGATGAGCCGCCTGTAGACGAGCCACCATCAGCACCATCGTTGGACGAGTCACCATCATCATCACCGTCTGAGCCGCCTGTAGTCGGATCAGATCCATTGCCAGAGGCACCATCGCTACCATCCGAAGAATCAGATCCATCTGCGCCGTCAGAGGAAGTACCGTTACCACCGCCAATGCCACCACCAAGGCCGGGAATAGTAGTTGGGAGCGCACCGCTAGGCAAGATAGACGTGCGTCCACCATTGTTGTTGCGGATGCCGCCAGTCGAAAGGGAAGCTGTAGCGCCGGCGAGACCAGATGAGATCAAACCAGAAACACCAAGACTGCCGGAGGGGAGAGCTCCAGTGACACCGTTGAGACCAGTGGGCAGACCACCTGAGCCACCGCCGACACCACCGCCGACACCACCGCCGACACCGGAGCCGGCAGCGCTAGTGATCACTGCAACTCCAGAGGAGAGAGAGCCGGTCGGGACATTGGCACCGGAGGTACCAGTACCAGTGAAGGTACCGTAACTACCAAGGGAAGTGCTTGGGAGGTTGACACCACCAGTTGGGATGGCGGTCGGGTTTATGCCGGAGAAGAATGAGCTGACGGAGCCGACAATACCTGAGAGAGACCTGGTTGGGCCGCCGCCGTTGTTGCCACGAATGCTGGGAACACTCAAAGTGGTCTCGAAAGTGGTGGGAAGAGGGATGTTGGAACCAGAACCAGGCGAGGTAGTGATGAAGCTAAACTCGCTTGTGGTCGGGACGATGGAGCCAGATGGGAGAGAGCCGGATGGAAGCGAGCCAGACGGGCCGGAGCCTGTTGGAAGGGAACCCGAAGGCAGAGAGCCCGAAGGACCGGAGCCTGTTGGAAGGGAACCCGAAGGCAGAGAGCCCGAAGGACCGGAGCCGGATGGGAGAGATCCAGATGGAAGGGAGACAGATGGATTAGACCCAGAAGGAACCGATCCAGTAGAAACGCCGCCAGAGGGCGCCGAGGTCGGAAGACCACCGTCACCGCCACCAATACCACCAGCGGTAGTAGGGACTACACCAGTGGAGATGCCACCAGAAGGACCGTCAGTAGGCAGGCCAATGCTGTCAGTTGTGCGGCTTCCAGTCGGACCCACATTGCCGCGAGTACCACCTTGGCTGATGCTGCTCTCGATCTCAGAGACGATGCTGGAGATGCTAGAGACGATCGGGCCGAGCGAAGTGGTGATGGGCACAGGGGTCGAGATGAGCGAGCTGGGAGTGCCAAGCGGCAGGCTCAAGCTAGACGTGACTGGAAGGCCGGGGATTGATGGAGTGGTTGGCTGGACGCCCGGGAGCGAAGGGGTTGTGACGCCTGGGACCGAGGGTGTTGTCGGCTGAACGCCCGGGACAGAAGGGGTGGTTGGCTGGACACCTGGAACGGAGGGCGTGGTGGGCTGTACACCTGGCACAGATGGCGTGGTGGGCTGTACACCTGGAACGGAGGGCGTGGTGGGCTGTACACCTGGCACAGAAGGGGTGGTTGGCTGGACACCTGGAACGGAGGGCGTGGTGGGCTGTACACCTGGCACAGATGGCGTGGTGGGCTGTACACCTGGCACAGATGGCGTGGTTGGCTGGACACCTGGAACGGAGGGCGTGGTTGGCTGGACACCTGGAACGGAGGGCGTGGTTGGCTGGACACCTGGAACGGAGGGCGTGGTGGGCTGTACACCTGGCACAGATGGCGTGGTGGGCTGTACACCTGGCACAGATGGCGTGGTTGGCTGGACACCTGGAACGGAGGGCGTGGTGGGCTGTACACCTGGCACAGATGGCGTGGTGTTAGGCGAGCCAGAGGACTGACTACCGCCCCCCAAGATGCTTGAGATACCTGAAGTGACAGAGCCGATGATGTTGGAGGTCGACTGGGAGCCAGGGTTGGCAATGCTAGAGACAGCGGAGGTGACTGATCCTACGATACCAGTGGAGGACGGGATCTGGCTAGTAGGAACGCCGGGAACGCTTGATGTCGGGCCAGTGCCGGGAGCAGTGGTAGAAGCACCAGGAGCTCCGGTGGTAGGTGACAGTGGGCGAGGCGTCTGGGAAGCGGCATTCTGACGTCCAATATTGATGCTGATGTCGACGTCCGGGAGCTGACCAGTAATCTCTGGAATGAGACCGAGAGGTGGCAGAGTGACATCAGGAAGATCAGCACTGAGGGTCAAAGTAAGATCGGGCAGCGAGCCAAGCGGGTTACCGAGTTCGATGTTGGTGACCTGCGGGATAGCGGAGATGACGTTGGCGACATTGCCGGCAACTTGATCACCAACACTACCCACAAGGCTGGGAACAGCAGTGACGAGAGGGAGGACACCAGAGAGGATACCGCTGAGGAAGTTCTCTTTGGCAGCAATACCTGATGCAACAAGACTGGTAACTGAGGGGAGAGCACCAGAGATGACCTCATTGACGATGCTCTCCTTGGCTGCGAGACCGGAAGCGAGGAGGCTGCTGACGGAAGGAAGAGCGCCAGAGAGGATCTCGCTGACGAGGCTCTCCTTCGCTGCAACAGCGGAGCCGGCAAGGCCAGTGACGGCTGGGAGGAGCTCGAAACCGAGGCTCTCCTTGGCAGCTACAGCGGACGCTACGATACCAGTGATCTGGGGAAGAGCAGAAGACAGCAGGTTGTCGAGAGCATCCTTCTTGTCCGCGACGCCGGTTGCAACGACACCAGTGACAGATGGCAGGACATCAGAGACAACGTTGCCAACAAGCGAACTGATGATACCCTCCTTGGCCGACAAGACTGATGCAGCCAAACCAGTAATCTGAGGAATAGCCTCAGAGATGAGACTCTCCTTGGCAGCGATACCAGAAGCGACGATGCCAGTGATCTTTGGAAGGGCCGCAGACAAAGCGTCGTCAATAAGCTCCTGCTTCTGAGCGAGACCCGATCCAATGAGACCAGTGACAGACGGGACTGCCTCGGAAACGACGTTGCCGACGATCGAGCTCACCAGTCCCTCCTTGGCAGAAAGGACAGAGGCAGCGAGACCAGTAATCGCGGGAATGGCCTCAGAGATGAGACTCTCCTTGGCAGCAATGCCAGAAGCAACAAGGCCGGTGATGCTGGGGAGCAGCTCCGACACAGCGCTCTCGAGAAGATCCGTCTTGGCAGCAACACCCTCGCCAACAAGGCTGGTGACCTGTGGCAGAGCGCTAGAGACAACGTCGTTGACGAGAGAGCTGACGAGGTCTTCCTTAGCGGAGATGATAGAGCCGGCAAGACCAGTAATTTCAGGAACGGCCTCGGAGATCAAGCTTTCTTTAGCAGCAATGCCGGAAGCGAGCAGGCCACTGACGGAGGGAAGGAGGCCAGTAATGGAAGGCAGGATCTCAGATGCGGCGCTACCGACGAGCTCGCCCTTGGCGGCAATGGCAGAAGCGACGAGACCAGTGACCTGAGGAAGAGCCTGAGAGATGGCGCTCTCGAGCAGGTCGGACTTTGCAGCAACGCCGGAGGCGAGAGCGCCAGTGACCTGGGGCAAAGCCTCGGAAACGAGGTCTCCAACAACAGAGCTGACGAGAGATTCCTTCTCAGCGATCACCGAAGCAGCGAGACCAGTGATGACAGGAGCGATTTCGGAAAGAGCGCTAACCTTAGCAGCAATACCCGATGCGAGCAGGTCCCTGACAGTTGGAACAGCCTCTTCGGCGATGTCGCTGATGGCAGAGACAAGGGGGAGACCGTTGCCTAGACCGCCAGTGGGGAGGGGAAGGCCAGTCGGGAGGCCAGTGCCGGTTGGTAGGTTGAGTCCAGTGGGGAGATCAAGACCAGTTGGAAGGGCAATGCCACCGAGGCCGCCAGCGAGATCGGAAACCTTGCCCGCGACTCCAGAAACGAGTCCACCAAGGCCTCCGAGACCACCAGTAGGCAGGCCGTTGCCGGCGCCGCCAGTAGGAAGTCCGGTGGCGGTAGGGAGGTCAAGACCAGTAGGTAGGTCAAGACCAGTGGGGAGAGCAATGCCACCGAGGCCGCCAGCGAGATCGGAAACCTTGCCCGCGACTCCAGAAACGAGTCCACCAAGGCCTCCGAGACCACCAGTAGGCAGGCCGTTGCCGGCGCCGCCAGTAGGAAGTCCGGTGGCGGTAGGGAGGTCAAGACCAGTGGGGAGAGCAATGCCACCAAGGCCGCCAGCGAGATCGGAAACCTTGCCAGCGACTCCAGAAACGAGTCCACCAAGACCTCCGAGACCACCAGTAGGCAGGCCATTGCCGGCGCCGCCAGTGGGAAGTCCGGTGGCGGTAGGGAGGTCGAGACCAGTCGGCAAGCTGAGGCCGGTCGGCAAGTTCAGCCCAGTCGGCAGGTCAAGGCCGGTGGGCAGGTCAAGTCCGGTAGGAAGACCGACACCACCGAGGCCACCGAGGAGACCAGAAACCTTGGAGCCGACGCCAGACACAATCTGTCCAAGGCCACCATCAACAGGAGAGCCTGTTGGGACACCAGTGGGCAGAGCACCGCCTGTGGGAAGTGACACAGCTGGCAGGTTGGCACCAGTCGGCAGATCCAGGCCAGTCAAGCCACCGACAACATCGGATACCTTGCTGAAAACCCCGCCCACGATGCCGTTGAGGCCACGAGTTGGAATGTCAGTAGGAAGGTCGGCATCGGTAGGCAGACCGGTACCGGTGGGAAATTCATTTCCGGACACGCCACCGAGGATGCTAGACACCTGGCCGGCAACGCCGGAGACGATCCCACCGAGTCCACCGAGTGGGCTGCCCGCAGAGGGGACAGACGCGGTAGGAAGACCAGCAGTGGGGAGACCGGAAGCGGTTGGGAGGCTGAGGGTGGGCAGCCCAGCGCCAGTGGGGAGTTCGACTCCAGACACGCCGCCAAGGATGCTAGACACCTGGCCGGCAACACCGGAGACGATCTCGCCGAGTCCACCGAGAGGGTTGCCAGCAGAGGGCAGACCTGCAGTAGGAAGACCGGAAGCGGTAGGAAGACCGAGGCTGGGCAGACCAGCGCCTGTAGGGAGTCCGACGCCAGTCCAACCACCAAGAATGGTAGAAACCTCACCGACCACACCAGAGACAATGCCGCCGAGTCCGCCGGCAGGGCTGCCCGCGGTCGGAACGCCGGGGGCGCTGGGAACGCTTGCGGTAGGGATATCGACACCGGTGAGGCCGCCAAGAATGGAGGAAACACCGCTGGCAACGCCAGGGAGGACGCCATTGAGACCAGTGGCGGCGGGGACGCCGCCGGTAGGTAGACCGGCACCAGCGAGTCCACCGAGGACGGAGGAAACACCGTTAGCCACGCCTGGGACGATTCCGTTGAGACCCGTGGCGGCTGGGAGGTTGCCGGCGAGAGAGGAGGTGGGAAGGATGAGGCTGGAGATGAGCGACGGGATATTCAGGAATCCGCCGAACAGGCCTCCGTTGTTGCCGCCATCATTGCCACCGTTGCCAGGACTGCTTCCACCATTGCCACCGGTAGGAAGAGCGACTGAAGGAACACTCGCGCTTGGAAGGGTGACCGAGGGGACGCTGACGGTAGGAAGACTGATCGCCGGGGTGTTGGTTGGAACACTCAGAGAGACCGAGGGGACTGAAACGCTCGGGACCGACACGCTGGGGACCGAGATTGCAGGTACGCTGACTCCGGGTGCACGACTCGGGATGTTCAAATTGATCGAGATGGTCGGAAGCGAAAGAGCTGGCAAGTGAAATGCTGGAAGACCGAGGAGGGGAGCACCTGCAGATGGCGTGCTGACAGCAGGTACGCTGACGCTGGGAGCGCTGGCCGACGGCACATTGACGCTCGGAACGCTAATTTGCGGGATGCTGGCGGATGGGACGCTCAGGCTTGGCGGCGAGATGGTCGGCAGCTGAACGGACGGTGCGCTGATGCTCAAGCTCGGGATACTGATGCTCGGTGGAGACGCAGTAGGAAGCTGAACACTAGGCACGCTGATGCTCGGAACGCCGACGGATGGAATGGAAACTGCTGGTACGCTCACTGACGGAAGGCCCGCCGACGGGAGAGCGGCGGAAGGAACAGAGCCTCCGTTGCCAATGACAGTGTTGACCACGTTACCCAGACCGCCAGGGCTGATGTTGTTAGTCTGGGGCATCCTAAGTGGCGGAATGTAGCGGAAGAGACTTACAGAGTGACCCACGGCTGTTGAGCTTGACTGGCTGCGGTGCTAACAGCACCACCTTGCTGTCTGACAGCTGTGGAAGCAGCCCCAAGGATGTTGGAGACTGCAGTCGCAGCAACGCCGCCCTGGTTACCGAGCAGGGTCTTTGCCACTCCTAAGAAGTCCTTCTTCTCGAGTTTGGCTGGTGCGGCGAGGGCGACTCCACTGAACGCCGTGGCGGCCAACAGAGAATGCTGAGTCCTCATTTCGTATTACTGTTATTAATGTATATGGTATTAGGTAGTCGTATCAAGTAGCGGTATTAGGTCGTGCAAGAGAAGAAACAAAGTATTACGAGTGCCGCGTTCACCTGTGAACCCCGAGGCTTGCTGGAGCTCCAAATCAATCAGGAATTCATGGTAGATATAGGATGGGCAGAAGAATGACGAATGCATCGCGTGCCGTCCGTTTGATCCTCTGATCGATAGACTGAGATGCCGAGACAGTTTAATGGGTGGCGTACAGCCATTGAACGGCAAAGGTCCTGACGGTATGACATTCCGTCCAATGGACGGGATCGACAAGTGAGCAAATGGTATAAAGTGGCAAGCTGCAAGAGGAAAGCGTTTGGGCGACCACGTGTGAGAGGTGCATAGTCTGGTGATCTTGGCCCTATAAAAGAACGCTTGAGGTCAGCATAAGGTGCGGAAGGGTAACAGTAAACGGCTGAACGGCCTTGGTGAGCAGATCAGACAATCTGGGCAGCAGTTGCTTATTCCGCGGGAACTGGTTCAAGGTGAATGCTGTTGTGTATACCTTCCGACGTCAAGGAAATGTCGTGGGAAAGTGCTTAATGACAAGTGAGATGAAAAATTGGAGCCAAGGTCAATGAAGTTGTAGTCTTCGTCCCTAGATTGTCCAGAACCATGGTAGAGGATGACTGACCCACTACGGTGCAAGCACAAGATCACGGATCAGCATCCCTCCGCGCCCATTAGCATGTTTCATGGAATGCTGGGCTTGCAACGGTCTATCGCTCAGATTTGGGGTGTTGAGGCCATACAGCTTGATGATGGACGGGACAAAGTCCATCTGGGCTCTAGGTTGGAGGCGGAAGAGGAAGGACGATCAAGCTCGACGGATAGGTTATGCTTATTGTAGATAGAAGTGTTGGACGGTTTAGCGGCTCAGTGCCTGGGGTGGTGTGATTCGTGGATCTGTCAACGTTGCTAGCCATAGCGAACGGTTTAGCGATGCAGATCGTATAGACATATCAAGTCCGCGGACCCCAGGTTCCCGTCATGGAGAATCAGTGTGGCCGGTTTACTGTCAAATGTGACTCTCGCTGTGCCGTGCATCCAAGGATCAGCAAGTAGACGCCGCGATGTCAGCCATGTGGACGACGTAGTGCTTGATCAGCGAAGAACAGGCACGTTGCAAACCCTGCCTCGGATCGTCAGAGGTCACGGGAGATGGCACCTTCTTGTCTCACAACCCAAAGACAAGATGGCACTGATGGTGTTCATAAGGGAAGAAAAGACATGCAGGGACGGATCTCGGGCGACGTTGCAGCGGTTTCCCAATTGGATCGTGGCAACAGGACAATCCTCGCTGAGGGCTGGCATCGTGGAGATGTTGAGCTACGAGTCCGATGGCGCGTAATTGACCATACCAGAGGATTTGAAATGTCGGGTTCGTGGTGACATGGTGTTGAAGGGAGAAGAGCTTCCATGATGGACATGTCAGAGATGCCTGCCAAGACCTCCTCCGGTTCGCCTCGCTCTCCGCCGCCAGGAATGGAGTCTCAGCGCCCCGTGCACCGGCAGTTGCCCAAAAAGTCCGGGGAGAGAAGTCTGCCCTGTATCCGCTGTCCCACCCACGACGTCGTGCTATCCTGGAGGTAATCCGGACCATGTCATGATCAAGCTTCGCGGTTCTGTACGACATACCACGGCGCATGTACAGGGCATTGCCCGGTGTGCATAGTCGACGATGCAGGTCAAGTCTGAGAAGCCTCCACCTCGCTTTCGCTGCGATGTGTGTCAACAGGGCTTCACGAGGACGGATCATCTGAAGCGGCATCAACTCCGACATTCTGGACTCAAACCCTACGTCTGCGGTTTCTGCAACGATGCTTTTGCACGTTGCGACAGTCTCCGCAATCACTACTCGGATTGTCCTGAACGTGGCAACAGGCCCATCCCAGAGACAGACCAAAAAGGCCGCCGACGTCATGCATGCGAACTGTGCATCTCCATGAAGTTGCGATGCGATGGCAATAATCCCTGTAGCTCATGTCAAAAGAGAGGCACACCATGTCTGCGACCCGACAAGACTCAATCGCCAGCATCGACACCTGTACCTATAGCGCCAATGCATCCCTCTTCTTCTTATGTTCAGCCAAAGTCTGAGGGCACTCCTACGCCTACCAGTGATCGTCATGCCGACATGGGTTCAATCAAGTTCCTTCTCAATGGCGGACAAGACGGCTTCATGGAAGACTGGCACTTCCCAGGCCGACTTCAATCGGCGAAGAACAGCCCTGCCATCAAAGCCCAACCATTCAAGCAGATGCCACCAGCACAGCCCATGGCCTTTCAGCAGGATTTCATGTCAATGTATCCTCCAGAATTCTTTGATCCAACCATGGGCAACATGCCCGACCTCGCCTCATATCGTACGTCGTTCAACTCTTTCTTCGATGGCCCGTTCGACGCCTTTCACCAGCAGTGGCAAGACTCGATATCTGGCATAGCAAATCATGAATCTATATGGGGGTTCAACAGTACCTCATCACCAGATTCGTGTGACTATGCCGCCTACGCAGAGCCACAAACACCCAATGTTGCAGCATTGATAGAGGCATTGCAGATCGCTTTGGCGAAGCTCAATCTGGATCTCCACAGGCAACAAGAATTGAATGCGGATCTGCACTTCCTGCTTACACCAGGCCGAGTTCGTCGGTTCGTCTCCATGTATCGCAAGATCTGGCACCCAAATTGTCCGATCATCCACATTGCCACTTTCGACATTGAGACAACACCGCTTCCTCTGCTGGCTTCGGTTGTATTCATGGGCGCCATGTATTCAGTCGACACGAGGGAACTGTCCGCGGCAAAGTCTCTCCTCGATCTGATAGAAATGTTCGTCTTCAGCACAGACGTCTTTAGTCCTGACATGGAAGTCAAAAGAGCAATGATGAGCCACACGGCAGCGTCGATAGAATCGATGGATTGGCTCCAGTTCCAGCATTTCCAAGCAGCTTACCTCAACGTGGTCGTCCAGCACTGGGCCGGTAATCGTCTGGCACGAGACCGAAGCATGGAAGCACGATTCTCAGAAGTCATCAGAGTTGCAAGAAGCACATCATTACACAAAATACGACACCAGCCCGAAGACCGAATCCACCAGCATTTGTGGATTCAGAAGGAGTGTCGCGTCAGAACCATGAACATCATCCACAGTCTCGATGGTGCTTTCTTATTCTTCCACAACTACCCTTGTCGACTCTCCTTCGCCGAGATGGAATGTGACCTCCCCTGCGACGAGCTGCTCTTCAGCAGGCCCAACCCCTTCGCCGAGCCCGCATTCCGATTCAACCGTGGCCTGACCCTACGTCAAGGCTTCGAAGCACTCTTCCAGGACGATACCAGCTCACAAGGAGTCATATCAGGAGAAGGTCTAACAGTACTCGACATGTTCCTCCTGATCCACGGTAAGTCAACCCTCGTCCTCGTCTCACCCCAAGCTAACCCTTCAGTCCTCTACGCCTTCGTCTCCGCACACCTCGTCCTGCGCACGCCCTTCGGCGCTTCCGTTCCCCCTTTCAAACCCCACCCCCTCCCCTCCTCCACGCACTTCTCCTTCCCCACAGGTGCCGGCCCCACATCCCACCCCGCCCCGACCCCCTCAGCTCCCACCCCCGACTCGTCCGACCCCGCCATCGCCCGCGCCCTCCAAGCCCTCCAACGATGGCGCGAACTTTGGACCCTAACCTGCAACTCGACCTCGAGCGACGCCTGGACCAAAGCAGGGTTTTTCAAATCGAGTTACAAGTTCTGGCTCGTGGCGCAGTTGGTGGCGACGAAACATCAGGAGGTGGAGGGTGGGTGGTTGTTGGAGCCGAAATGTGAGGAGAAGTTGGTGAGGTTGCAGACGCTTGCTGGTTGAGTCTGTCTGTGACTGGGCCCGGGGGAGGGGAGAAATGACAGAGGGAGGGAGAACTGTAAATGTGCGTCTGTGTGCGTGGATAAAAGGGAATGGAATGGCGTTTGGGTTTTGGGTGGCAGCGATGGCTTGAGATACTCTTTGCGATGGAGGTGATTTGTAGATATGAATGAATATTTGTTCATGCGATGCTCCACGCTAACTTGTGGGGTGATCGTGGGGTGGAAGGGTGGGGAATGTGAAGATATGCATGAATCTGTTGCTTTCCTATTTCTGTCGATCTTGCGTGTTGCCAGCTATGCTAATGCCTCCTACCCGCCAAGCCTTGTCTCTTCTCTCCCATCCTTCTGCTCCGTCCTTACCGGCCCTTTCTGGTATCACTTCCGTTCATGTTCCGCTACTGGCACATTACTTCTTGTTGGCCAACTTCTCACCCTCCTTCTGCAGCTTCTTGATCGTGTCGGCAGTGCTTCCATGCTCGCCCCTGTCTGCCTTGACGATGCTCTCGCTATCGCTCGCCAGCGTGTCCTTGTACTCGCCCTTGCCAGTGGCCTGCGCCTTCTTCAACTGATCCTGCTTGGCGGCTTCGGCTTCCTCGGCGCGGTCTTCATTGTCTAGATGGATTCAGCATCTTCTGTATACCATCAAGCCAATGTGATGGAAGGGGGGAGATGCGTACGTAGCTCCGACTCCTTGCCTGCAAACAGGGGCCGGTAGGTGGTGAAAGATCGCGCTGGAGAGCTGGCGATGGTGCGGCGGGCGATGAGGCGGAGGGTGGGAGACATGGTAGCTCAATTGGATCTAGATGTGCTGAGAAAGGCGAGATTGGCGCTTGGTATGGCTGTGTATGGTACAATGTTTAATGTGAGAGTGTATGGTCGAGTGAAGGAGAGCAATGGCAGAGAGAATAAAGACGTTTGTCTCTGGACGAACGAATGTCGAGCTCCTTACTGTTCTCCCACGTCATCGCAGCTCAGAAATGCTTCGGCCAATCAGAGCATTCGATTTGCAAATGAGCACTGACTGACTCTGAACTCCGTGCTTTTCGTCGTTGGTATACCATAATGTGGAATAGTACGACACGAAGCTCGCTCAGTCAAGCAGTTCGTTTCTTCGTGGCCACCATTCCAAGCCAGATCCCCCCGCCGTCTGACCTCAGCAAGCCCGCTCCGCACTGAGCTGAGCACAAGGTAGGATCGTACATATACTAGCTTGCTTTCCATCATCTCGTTGTGCCAAAATCGCAAGACTTCCTTCGCGTCTTGATCAGCGACTCAGCGTATCACCATGTCCTCCAACTTCCACATCAAGCGCACTGAATCCGCTCATATCGACGAGCTGACCCAATGGAATGGAGCTCGCTCAACGAAATGGGTGACACCACCGGATGGCAAATCCGTGCTTGAGATCCAAACCACCCACCGACCACAAGACTTTAAGGACGTGCCAGATGACAAGAACCTCCTAATCCCTCCCTTCCACTGGCATTGGTACACTCCCAGCCACCCCTCGCCAGTCGTCCTTCTAACCACTCCAGGTACCAAGAAGAGCAATTCTTCATCCGCCAAGGGTAAGTCTCTCCTCCCTCCCCTCGCCCCTCTCCGGCCCCTCCTAACCCCTCCCAGCCAATACATCTTCACTCTCGAAGACAAAACCATGCACCTCTCCGCCTCCTCCCCGCAACCCATCCTTATCCCCCCCGGCGCCCGCCACACCTTCCGCGCCGACCCCCACTCCCCCGTCCCATGCATAATCGAAATCTCCACCCTCCTCTCCCCCCACCAATCCCTCCTCTCCTCCTCCTCCTCCTCCTCCTCCTCCCGCGCCTCCATCCTCGGTGCCTCGGAGCGTTTCTTCCGCAACATCTACTCCTACCTCGAGGACTGTACTGTTCAAGGCGTCAGTCCGTCGTTGCCCCAGTTGGTGCTCATGTTGCATGATGCGGAGATTAGCCTTGCGTTTCCGGGGCCGGCGGGGTTGGCGAGGTGGGTGAGTTGGGGGTTTGGGGTGGTGGTGGGCAAGTGGGTCGGGGAGTGGTGGTTGGGGTATAGGAGTAGTTATCCGGAGTATTTTGATGAGGGGAGGAGGGCGAGGTTGGTGCAGGAAGGGGGGAGGGAGGGGGAGGTGGGGAGGGGAGGGGAGGGACAGGGGAAGGCTTCCGGGGCGGAGGTGTTGAGGGAGCAGGGGACGAAGAGGAAGTAGGACTGTGGTGGCTGAGCGAAGGAAGACATTAAGGACAGGAGAGGAGCAGGTACGAGTGAAAAGCCTTCAGGCAGTCAATACTGTATTCCACTATCGCTACATCCGCTACATAAAGCGTAAGCGTTCTTGTTACCACCCCCCATCTCCCATCGTCGGCATATCATGACCAGACGTTTAATAGATCAGACCCAATAACACCTCGCGACGCGGGATATGTGCAACCGAAAACAAGACCCACACAACACAATCGTCATTCGCCGGTTCCCAGTAGACATGACCGCAAAGACTCGGAACATCGTTGCAATTCGTCCGTGGGTTTACCGCTTTCGTCATCCCATCCCGTGATCTGTTCTTTTGTGTTTTGTAGGCAACACTCCCTCCATTCGTTCTGGCGCCGCGCGATAGTAGAGAAAGCAGTTGTGTTTCGTGAGTGGAAAAGTTGAGTAGGAACCAAATAAACATAGGTGAAGTGGAAAATGGAGAGGTGTATCGCAATCATTGCCGAGAGCCGCCCAGAGGAGGAAAATCCAGAAATCTTTTATATCTTTCGCCCATCTACTACCCAAGTCGTGTCCATGCTGGTATCAATAAAGAACGCTCGCAAAGTTGTGCCGCTCTCATAAACTGCTGGTATCGGATGTCGCTGTATTGAAAATGCTCATGTCCAGTAAAAGCTGGACGTAAACGCCGTGATGCTGCTGATTCGAGGTATCGCTTGAATGATGTTTTTTGTATTCGCCAGAAAAAACGCTCATTGTGGTATCATCAAGTGGCCATGACCTGGGCCAGGAAATTTCATGAATCTGTACAATGTGGTGAAAAAGACCATGCGCCGGAAAGAGTCGTAAGAGACCCTTCGCACAGGTCCAGTCGGCACCAGCGCCGCAACCAAATGATAATAAGAACCTCGAACAGATGAGCAGCATCAGATACCAACAACTTGGAGAGCGACAAACTTGCGTCGTCTACCAGCGACGGGCATACTGGTGCTGCATCTGCCGGGCAGGCGAAACACTTGGTGGCGGGCTGGCGACCGAACGAGTGGAAGGGTCAACAATGGGTATCGCCTGACGGTGACGCTGAGCAACAGGTTGATAAACTTTTGTGTGCTGCTGGGAAGAACGGTTGTTGTGGTGGAAGGCATTATGGTTGTAGCTAGCAGGCCCGGAGACGATGAAAGAGGGGGTAGGGTGGACCTGTTGCTGCATCGGAGATGCTTCCGGAGAAGCAGAGGATAGGGAGGAACGATCGGAGGCAGAGGAAGAGTGCATAGACTGAAGCTGAGAAATGTCAGTCGAGGTCGCAAGGCAACAAAGGGTCATTTCGTCATACGTCGTCCTCGGTCAAGAGATGGACGGGGCAGAATACTTCATCGTCCTCGATATCGAAGCTCCTCGCAGCCTCGAGATCCTTGACATAGGCGGCAAATGCCGGGTTCTCAGATGGCTGTTTGGGGCTTCTTTGTTGTTGCTTGATGAGATTATGCTGACGATGGGCATTGTGCGACGAAGAGACACCTCTTGGTCCTCGGCGAGAGCGACCGTGGTGGTTGTGGTTGTGACCGCCTCCAATGCTGTTCCCGTACGAGTGACCTGGGTGGCAGAAGCTCGCCATGATTGTGGTAGTGATGTGTTGGGATAGAGCTGAAGAGGGATAAAAGTAGCGGTGTCGGAGCTAGCCGGATGCGTTGATCAAAACAAAGCTCAGTTGACAGAAGCGATTACTGGGAGCCGACGATCGAGTCTGGCGAAGATGGAAATAATGTAGAGGTAGCGTATGCGAGAGATGGAGTCGATAGAGCGGTGTGGTGTTGAGCGATGTGGGAGCGTCAAAGGGTTCTTTTGGAGAAACAAGACGGTCGGAGAAGGGTTGAGGCTGGCAATTGAAGGAGGGCGCGGGGAGTCCTGAAAGACCATGCCCTTCGGGCCCGCACAGACCAGTCCAACTTCTGCGGAACGTCCAGCTGCGTTGGGTTTAGCCAGATCTCAGTCGAGCTCGTCATTGGCCGTGCCAAAGCCATCCGTCTCTCGCCCAAAGCCATTCGTGCATCGCCCTGACTGGCCCGCTCCTTGTGACGCAAGTCGGTCACAGCGCTGCCCTCCCACCCACGCCTGCTGTGTACTTCCGGAGCAGTACCACATGTTTGTTGAGAGGGCGGGATAGAGTTGCGGGATCATGTCTCGAAGGAACGTGGAATGTGTCTGAGTTGGGACAGCTTGCCACATTGTGTGTCTATGACGGTTCACGTTTTCGTTCAGCTGACACGCAGAGAAATCCCCGGAAAGAGTCCAGAGGTGAAACCGGCTTCCCTGTCATTCGAGCCACTGTTCGGTGTAGGGCAGAGATGGACCCGACTGTGTTCGACTTCTCGAGTCACTCGTCAGCCCATGATGCACAGACGCCGGCTATTTTTGACCATTTGGAGAGCAGACCGCAGACCGCCAGTTCTGCCTGCAGATGCAAATCTCGGCCCCAAATTTGTGCCTGCAGGATCTCATGTGGGTCAGTCCTTTGGTCATGTCCAACTTCATCCCGCGTCCTTCTGTCTAGACATGCCTACGCTTCCTCCGGACATCCTGCATACACCGTTGGTCGTGTCTTTCTTCCAATGCAGCCGGTTGTGCTCGAGCTCTCGTCTCAGCAGAGACAGGAAGCATCGCTTGAGCAACATGAAGCGCTGACTGTGAGAAATGTAAACGCTTAGCGCCGACGTTTGTAGGACAAGACGTAACGGTTGGCTCTGCGAAAGTGCGGCAGCTGAAACGTTTGGAGCTCTGGTCACCCTTCATGCAAGCTTCCGGAGTGCGTAATCAAAGGGAAGCTTGCATGGCGTCGAGGGGTAGGTGCTGTTGTGGTCAAGATCAAGCAGGAGCAAATGAAGATATCTGTATTGGCAGACAAAACTGACGACATCAACGAGCTCTGCACCTATAACTGCTTATAGCATTCAGCCACTAGGTTCACGCTAGTTCCCCGATACAATGACACTGGACTGTGCGGCCGAATACGTCCTTCTTGCCACTGAAGTGCTTCAAAATGAGCTTGGATGACTGTCCATGTCCTTCCACACGGTCAACCTCTATGATGGTACATTGACCATTCCAACGCCATGCGAGCGACGGCCTTCGCGGAAGCTTTCTTTACCTGGCTAGACCGCGCCTCACGATACCTGCAAGAGCTACGTGGTACAGGTATGGAACCTATACCTGAGTTGCCAGCTGGTTACCCTTCTTGATCCGCCGACCATCGTTGATCGTGGTTGGGCCGTTCTCGCTTGTGACATGGTGCATGCCGCACTGAATATTCTCTGCATCCTAATGCACTCCGTCTTTCAAGTATTTGCTGATTGCCTCCTTAGTTGGCCGCTCGCTGTAGGTCTCCCACAATTCATACATGCTAATCAGCTCCTGTGTCGAATTGATCACAGCCTCAAGATCCACTTCGGTCTCAGCAAGCCAGTCTACCATCTTCATGATCTTCGCATGATGGGCTTTTCCGCCACCTCCCGCTAGTGCCCCCATGCCCTGCGTGATCGCTTGCTGTACTTGACCAGCTGTAGCTGCAGCAGCGCTGTGTGCTTGTAGTCCACTCTGAGTAGGCCGCAACACTATTGCTAGGAATATGGCGGTCACAGCAATGACGTGTGGCGGATGCAGGAAAGGTAGATCAGTATTATAGTGATCGTTGACGATGCTTGCTGCAAGACTACTCTCCTCCGTACTCATATTGAGATCTGGCGCTAGATCTGTGATTGTCCGATATGGATGATGCACAATCATTTGTGAGCGAAGCGTGCTGATCAGGTAAAATTCGCATTCACCAATCTTGGAGCTGTCGCTGATGCCAAGTTCAGTCCAGTGTCGGGCAGCTTCACCCAGCATGAATCTGATATGCACCGGGCATTCTTCAGTCTTACATGCGAGGTAGATGGCGGTGGTCATGACCAGGTAAGGATTCGTTCGGCGTATCTCTACTTTGAGATAGAAACGACGGACATAGATCTGAGCCGTAGCAAGCACTTGCTGACGCAAATTGAGTCGACGACCAAGCTTGACCATTTCTAGTCTTGATTTAGCATCCGCTCACAGAGTGATAACAAGTGAATGATCAGCTGTGGGCAATATTGGCTTACGCTGCTGTAGGAAGATGTTGACATGGCGGCGCTCCGGCATCTCATATTTGGTGTGCAGGGCTCTGTTAGCTTCGTACATGGCTTGTCTTTTCTCGACGAGCTCCTCCTTGTCAAAGGTCCAGAATTTGAATTGCGTCGAGTCCCAGAAATTGGCCGCCATGACTACTTCTTGTGCTGTGCCGAGTTTGGCCCCAAGGATATCTCAAATGTCAAAAACAGGAATGGCACTTGATGCAGGGGAGCAGAGTCGTCGAAGATGACTCCAACATTTTGTTCAAGCACTCAAGTATGGTGTGAACGGATCAGTAGATCATGCCTGAGCTGTGTTGTCGTAGAGTCGCCATACAGAGCAGTGCCTGGTATGGTTCTTATGCGTCCCAATCCAGCCAATCAAGCTTGAGGTGATCCAGATGCGGCTCTGTCGGCGCCTGCAACAGGCCAAGACTTGCACGTCAGACCCCACGATTAATCTTCTTACAGCTAAAGTTGTTGACCATCTTTATCGAGCAGCCATTGATCAGTGGTATTGCTTGCGAACTTTCAAAGCTTGCAACAGGGGCTCCGTCGAACCTGACAACCTCTGCCTGGAGGAGCCCACCCCACAACAACTTCGGAGCAAGGAGTTTCCTGGTCTCCTGTAGCTCCTTTGCAAGCGACAACCGCACGCGATCCAAGACACACACGAACAAGCATGAAACCGAGATAGCAAGACTGCCTAGACCATGGACAACGAGTCCGAGGAGCAGAGGGAGAAACGAATCCGTTCTCTCTGGGAGAAGCTGGACGTTCGCAACGAAGGCTCCTTGGACGTGGTTGCTCTGAAGAGAGGTCTGAAGGAGCTGGATCATCCTTTGCAAAATGCCGACGATCTCATAATGGACGTTTTACATGCGGCGGATATCAACCACGATGGACGTGTACAATTCGAAGGTGAGAGTGCTCGACACCAGCTCATCACTTGGCTGACACGCTGTGCAGAGTTTCGCAGATTCGTCAATGAGACCGAAACTTTGCTTTGGGGACTCTTCGGCAAAATCGACCACGATAATAGCGGCAACGTCGACAAAGCCGAGCTAAAATCAGCATTTGCTCGCGCTGGGATCGCCGTGCCAGACAGTCGCCTCGAAAGATTCTTCAACGATGTTGACAAGAACAATGACGGAGTGATAAGCTTTGGGGAATGGAGGTGAACCTTCACATTCTTTTCAACAAGAATTTCACATTGACCAAATCCTCACAGAGACTTTCTCCTCTTCATGCCCCCACGCATCGTCGGCCTGAGAGCTATCCTATCGTACTACCAATCAACTGTCAAGGTCAATGCAGAAGGAGACGTCAGTCTTGCCGACGAGACAATTCAAGGATTAGGTACCGCAACTTCCTTCCTCAATACCCATCTGTTCGGTGCCATTTTGCAAATCACCACTCCCCCACATCACTATCACCGTGGGCGACAGAGCGAACTCGTCCCGGCAGGACCTCTTCAAGTGCTTGAGGCAGCAGGTGTTGCGGCAGGTGTGGACACGGAGAAAGAGAACGAGAAGCAAGAAAGAGTCAGAGTGGCAGCATTAGCACAAGAAGAAGGACTTGCGGAGGACGAGCAGCTCGTCATGTCGCAGGAAGAGGAGGAAGCACATCACCCAGTACTCCTACGAAAGCAGCATGTCGACTTGCAAGATCGTCTAAGTTATGTTCGGTCAGTGCTGATTGCTTGTGTGCCTCATCCAGGCTACTTTCTTGCCGGCGGGTTATCAGGGGTTGCGTCTCGTACGACGACTGCCCCCCTCGACCGATTAAAAGTCTACCTCATCGCTCAAACCGACAATGCTTCTGCTATTGCAAAGGTGAAGGAAGGCGCGCCAATACAAGCGACTAAGCATGGTGCGAGCACTCTCATCAATGCTTGTCGAGAACTGTGGGCAGCCGGTGGAATTAGGAGTCTCTTCGCAGGTGCGCACACTTCCAAATGTCCATCAAACACAGCTGATGTGTCTTAGGCAACGGTATCAACATCTTCAAGGTTATGCCGGAATCAGCGGTCAAGTTCGGCTCATACGAAGCATCGAAACGCGTCGTCGCCAAGATAGAAGGTCACGGAGATTCCAAGCGCATCTCCGCCGGTTCGCAATTCGTGGCAGGAGGAGTGGCAGGAATGATCTCACAAGCAGTCGTGTATCCTCTCGACACACTCAAGTTTCGCATGCAGAACGAGACAGTCAAAGGCGGACTGAGTGGCAACGCACTCATCATCGCCATCGCGAAGAAGATGTGGGCACGCGACGGCCTTCGAGCTTTTTATCGCGGTCTGACCATGGGACTGGTGGGCATGTTTCCGTACGCTGCCATCGATCTGGGCACCTTTGAGTATCTCAAGCGCGCAGTGGTCACACGCAAGTCTCAACGCCTCAACTGCTCTCACGAAGAAGCTTTGCCTGGGAACTTCACCCTGGCTCTGATGGGAGGATTTAGCGGAGCGATCGGTGCTAGCGCTGTCTACCCCGTCAACCTGCTCAGGACCAGGTTGCAAACTCAGGGAACCGCGGCGCATCCGAGGACCTACACAGGCATAGTGGATGTCACGAGGCAGACTATCAAGGGTGAAGGCGTCAGAGGTCTCTTCAAGGGGTTGACTCCGAATCTGCTGAAGGTCATTCCAGCAGTGTCAATCGTAAGTCTCTCCTATTCATTTCACGTCTCCGACCGATACTGACCATCACAGACGTACGTTGTATACGAGAACACGAAGAAAGCCCTTCACCTCCGGTAGACATGCACATATCGTCGATCCGTCCGACTAGCGAGCGATATTTCAGCGACTGAACCAACATACCTAGTACAAAGCGAGCGAGGAGATACCCAAGTCAGCACTTTCCTGCGTCACACTTTAGCGTAACAGTAAATGGGGCTGCAAGGGTTAGAGATAGATGGAGGGGTGCGACAGGCCCGGTCTTTTGTGAAGGGGAGGAATTGCATAGCGGTGATGATAGCGGAATCGATTGTGCTATCCTGGGGACAACATCGCCCGTCATCACGTGAAGTGTCTGTGAAGCACGTGTTTGTGACCATGTTGATACAGCGTCTTCTATACCGAATCCCCCAAGACCCTGCAGGCTTGAGCCCACGACGACGCCATGACCATATGATACATGCTCTTCCGTTGACCCTACAGTCTGCACCGTTTCACTGCTCTCTTCGCATCCTCGTTCGTTATCTGGCACACCTGTCATTCCTCGACCGGACAACCACCCCTCTTCCATCCTCCAACCGAAGGATTATTACCAAGCACCCATCCCCACCCTCCCCTCCATCTCCTCATGAAACCCCACCACCTTCCTCAGCGGACACCCCACAAAAACATCCTCCCACCCGACCTCCGCCTCCCTCCCGAGCAAAATATCAGCATGCACACCCGTCCCCGTCCACGCACTGCCACTCCCCCACGCACTCCCAAACCCCCTCCCTTCCCCCCCCAGCACAGCAGGACGCCACTCCCCCGTCGCGCAACTCTGCAGCTCCAGCCTCCTGCGCACCGGCTCCGCGATGCCGTACTGGCGCGCGAGCATGTTCATTTTCGTCGCTTCGGCGGTGGCGCGCCAGGCTGAGAGGCGGGTTTCGAGCGGGTGGGAGGAGTCGGGCGCTTGGCTAGTGGAAGTGGGTTGGGTGGCGAGAGAGGAGCCTTTCTGGGGGACAGGGACGGTGAGGGCGAGGCGGGAGCGGAGGGGGTCCGGGACGCCTGGGGCCGAGGGGGCGGACGTTGTGAGTTGTGTGGAGGTTGGATGGACGGGAACGGGCACTAGGCGGAGAGACTGGTGGTATTAGATTGGAAGTGGTGATGGAGGCGATGGAGGGGAGATACCATTTTGTTTGGTGAGGGTGTGAGTGTTTTGTGAGGTGGATGAACTGTCTTCGGCTAAAGACGCTGGAGCTTCTGCAAGTTCTTGACGATGCTGACAGCTTTCTTCAGTGGTACGGTGAGATCTAGATAGCGGCTCCGATGGAGAGGAGGAGTTCTGTGATGGGTGAGGTTGGTGGGAGATGATGGGAATTGAATGGAAACTCCGAATCGTGAAGCTGCAGGCTGCAGATGGTGATGAACGCGCCAAGCCGGAGCTCTGTTTGCACCATTTGCATCGTAGCTCAGATGAGAGTTCATGATGGAAACAAAATATTCATATGGGTTAAAACTACTGCTATTTGTGGATAACAAAGCTGCAATAATGCACCACACGCTCATCCTCATTACCACGTGTGCCCGTGAGCCCACTACGCTGCGGCGACCAAGACAAAATGCTCCGATCACTCCTCATTCGTAATTGATGCTGACAAAGTGCCGTTGCAGAAGTCCCGAGAGCGACAGTAGTGGTGATGTTGATGGAAGGATGTTTTGGCCAAGTCGAAGGGAATCGGAATGTCGATGTCAAGTAGCGCTGCTTGCTGATGAAGATAGGTTCATTGATGCTGTCGATGCAATGCTGTCGATGATGCTATCAGTACCGATGTCGTGTTGAAGCATACTTGATCAAAGTCGTCGTGCATCCAGAATGATGCCTGTGTATCCTGCGCGGCCAGAGGCGTGGAAAGAGAGGCTGGTCCCGACCCGATAAGAAGTCAAGCACCTACTCGCCAGTGTTGCGTCCCTTCCAGACGTACCTCCAAGGACGGCGCTCACGAGGGACCAAATGATCCAGATCGTTGCTCTCCTTGGACTGAGGACGATCAGTGCGGACCTTGATACCGGCCTTTCCCGCAATGGCGGCGAATTTGGCCTTTGCTGGAGAGACCGTTTTCTTGGGCGACGAGTTGCCAGATGCCTTGCCTGGAGATGCAGGCTCATCCTGGGTCATGGTCGCTTCCTTGAACTTGGTAGCGGCCAGCTTCTCGAGATGAGCGTGGTTACCGTGGGCAGCCTTGGACGCTGGCTTGGAGGAGGTACCTGTTTGAGAAGGGTGACGAGTCAGCGGGGACAGTTCTGAATATGTTGCCAGATCGCTAAGCGTACCATCGAATTGTGCAAAGTACCCATTGGCGAGACCAGCCACTTGAGCGACCGAGTTGGCCGACTTCCAATCCATCGGTGAGCTGAGAACTCGATGAGCGCCGTAAGCACGCTGGAAGTAAGATCCAGAAATATCCCTGGTGGGCTGGACCTGTGCGGAGAAGGCTCTGTTACCGCTGGTGAGCTCTGGAGGCTCTACACGAGTCTGAGCGAAGTCGGTGGTATTGATACCCTGGTCAGCGGCACCCTCAGTGGTGGCCTGGCTGTCATTCTTGCTGCTAGTTTGAGTGCCAGGCTCCTCCATACCGCGAATGCTGTTCTCCTTGGACCAAGAACCGAGAGACTTGCCTCGAATGGAGTCAACATGGGGGCCTTCTGGATCAGGTGACAAGATGGCATTCTCGTTGGCTGGAGAGTTGACGAGATCTTTGAGGCCGGAAAGATCGACCTTGGAGGGAACGCGGATCGAGCCAGCCTGGGAAGTGGAGTCAAGCTTCTGCATCTTGGTGTGAGGTGGTCCAGAATTTCCAGCGCTGGGGAGCCTGACAACAAGCTTGTTGACATTGTTGTCGACTGGAATGGCTTGTGCAGGATGAACAGATTCAAGAAGACCCTTGCAGTATCCATCCAACCATTCTTTGCTCTGGCTCTCGTTGCCGATAGCAGCACGGACGAGCCCAGCGCGATATCCCTCAGCGTAATCGCCGTTGATAGGTGTAGCTATACGCGGAAGTGACTTCTGCGACTGACCGGAAACCTTCTGAGGCTGACAAGTAGATTTCGACCCAATGGGCTCTTGACTGGCTCGCGGAACCTTCTGGAAAGCCTGATCAGGGATTGTCGGATTCCAATTGGAGTTGTGGCGTTCCATCTCCGGCTGAGCGATGGCTTCTTCCGAGTTGGACTGGAGTGTGGTGATGGAGCTGTGGGCGGCGACATTGCCCTTGCGACTTGATACAGGATAGGTCTCCTTGTGAAGAGAGTGATCACGAGGGTTGTGAGGGAAGAAATCAGCTGTAGCATAGCTCGCCTCGCTCGAGTTGTGAGTGGACCTGACGCCAGGAGTAGTCTGAAGATCCTTGCTCGAAAGAGGAGGCTGTGCGGTGATGATGACAGAATTGTTGAAGTCTTGGGTGAAAGGTGCGACATGCTTTTTCTCTGGAGAAGCTGGCTTGCTTCCACTGGGCTCGTAGACGGGGCTCATCGGGTTCAGACCAGAGCGGAGACCGGCACTACCAGGACGCCCTCCAGCATCCTTTTCGTTTTCAGAGCTGCGCGCTGTGACCGGATTGAAGAAAGGGAGGTATGGGGCATGGCTCATGTCGGGCATCTGGTAGGCCGATTGCGCATTACTGAGAGCTTGAGCTGGCATTTGCGCCATTGTTGGCAGGAAGTTACCCATGGGAAAGAAAGGTGAGACGCCGCCGGGATAGAAGCCCTGAGGGACCAGAATAGGGACCTGATCGTTGCCGGCAGGCATCATCATAGGCATGCGTACACCTGACATGTTGGGATCGAGGGGAGTCTGACCAGGGAACAGAAAGCCTGGGTTCATTGTGAATTGTGAGGACCCAGTATCGGCAGATCGCTTGGTGGACATGTGGATACCAGGTGCCTCAGTGCCAGACTTACTCTCCTTCAGAGCCTTGATACTGCGGCGGACCTCGTCCTGACGTTCAATCAACTCGCGGCGCTTCTGAACCAACTGATTGTAAGCGCCACCAGTAAGCTCACTGCGCTTGAGGACTTCCGTCTTGTCGAGACTGCGGCGTTCGGACTCCAGCTTCTGATATTGCTTCTCCAGAGCAACAAGCTGATCGGCGACGGATGGAACAGAAGTGTCCTTCATGGAGTCGGCCTTGCTTGAGGTGTCTGATTTTGGTGGCGGAGCGCGATCTGCGGACTTCTCTTGGGCTTCATGAAATTTGGCCCATGCAGCGTTGTCCAGATTAGGCGCGGTGATGTAGAGCTGGGGAATGCTGTCGACTTCGTTGATGGCGAGCAGACGACCGTCAACAACTTGGACGAGAATACCTGATGGATCCTGAAGGACCCAACCGTTCGGAAGAGTGCGAGCATAGTTGGAGAATGATTTGGACGGAGGAGGGTAGCCAGGAGCGAACTTGATGAGACCCCCGTTCCTCTGGACAGCGCTGTAGCCATAGCGGGGGCTACAGAGAGGCGACTGCTCGCTGGGAACGATACGACCACCGGCGGTGACTCGGATGCCAGGAGGCGAGCCGTGCTGCTTGAGGATTTGTTCTGCCTTCTTCTTCTTGAGTGATGCTGAAGGCGAGTCGGTGGGGATGGCGTTCATGCGGATGCGCTGGTTGTTCGGATCAATCTCGCTGAGGACAGGTCCAGGGAACACCGATGCGTGATCGTTCGCGATGCGAAAATTATCACGTGGTAGAGCTGAGCTTGCCGACCGGGGACCGGCGAGGCGTGAGTTGCGTAAAACATGGTCTTCATCAAACTCTGTCAGCGTACTGAAACAGGATTCAATGTGATTTTGACGAGAGAAATGGTTGGAATGAGAAGGTGGACTCTCGACTAGACGAAGAGCATAGTCCAAATGATGTACAAATGCTTGCGAGAAAGGAGATACAGGTGAAGACATGTCGAAAGGCATGGCATCTGATGTATGCAGTTGACAGTGAAAAAGTGGAAGAGATGGAGAAAACTCGTGCGAACGAGGTTATGAGAAATGCCTCCGCCACGTGCTGTTCAAGGAAAGGTGTCCGTTGTGACCATGCTGTCGGGACTGACGACGTACCTCGGATGACTCCATCGTCGGCTCTCTTCTGGATGGTCAAGGCGGGCTCGTCCGAGGCCGACCTGCGCAGGGCGAGTAGCTCTTCGGCAGAGTATGCTCGGCGGGCAGGTTTCTGAGGCATCGTTCAATGCCGTCAGGAGACTGTAGTCCCAGGGAGGAGATCGATCGTGATGTCGAGGCCGGTCGGCAGATGTGGAATGACTGTCACATGTCAGAGGTGCCCCGCTTTGGTATATGATGGAGGAGACGTACTATTCGCTATTCGATGGCGTCCTGCACAAGCGAGGATATTATCCGGTCCGATGAATTGATTCTAGCTGATCCAAGCGAGCTCAAATGAGTGACAGATGGTCGGTGGTCGTGAGCAATGGAGATGGGGGGGAAACGAATGGGAGATTGTGACGGGTTGATTATGGTGAAGAGAGAATTGACCTGGGTTGTTTGACCTTTGGAAGAGACCAGGCGGTCGGGATTGCGCTTGCTTCGAGGGAAAGGACAGGAGGAAACGGAAGGAGCAGTTTACCTGAGGCAATGGCGATTTCCCACAGTGATACAACACACCACCGACCCATGAAGCTGAATAGTCGTGACACTGTATTTCAGCTATATCAGAGCCCATGACAACCTGTCTGCGCATAGTCATGACCCACTTCCTGTCTGACAAAAATTGCGCCATGTACTCCATGCTGCCAGGGTATCATGCAAGTGCTTAAAGAAAATGAACACCAACCACCCCCATCTATCTACGACCACGAGTTGAACGAGAAGCTGCAGGTGCAGGCTCAAAGGCATCATCGTCGGAGATCTCATCATCGCTCTGGAAGCACGGAGTGTCAGTAAAACGATTGCAAGCTTTTCGTGGGACACTCACAATTTCCTGGACTCTGCGGCTTGCAGCAGCTTTTGCAGGACGGGCCGGCTGCGAGAAGTTGAGCTTGGACTGTGTGCTGGAAGACGCCTGACTCTTGGACTTGGTCGCCGCAGCACGAGATGTCTTCTTGGGAGAGGCAGCACGCTTGGGCGCAGCTCTGGTTGAACTGGCAGCAGGCTTCTTCGCAGTGCTTACGAAGAGTCCTTGGCTCTCTTCTTCCTCCTCAACATCGTCGTCCTCCTCCTCGGGCTCCTCATCCTCGTCATCATCAATCATGACCACATCCTCATCTTCGTCCTCATCCTCGCTGACCACAGCCTTCTTACCACGTCCAGTCGTCTTCTTGGCTGCAGGCTTTGCTGCAGGTTTCGCAGCCGTCCTTTTTGCAGCAGCAGTCTTGCGAGCAGTTGTGCCATTCGTCTTAGCAGTAGTCCTGCCTTTGCGAGGCTTCGGGGTTGGTGAGCCATAGTCATCCTCGTCGTCATGACCATTGGTAGCGCCGTTGACAGAACCTCCATCGAAGGGGCCGTCCATATCTGAATCCCAATTTGCCGGCTTGCGGGTCGCAGTCTTGTTCTTGGCGAACTTACCAGCATGCTCCTTGAAGATCCCCTCCAATTTCGCCTTGTACTCCTCCATCGCATTAGCCATGTCTTCGTCGTCCAAGTTCTCGTTGTTATCGAGCAAGTGCTTGACTTGATTCTCCAGGCTTTCGGTGACGAAATTCTTGACCGCCTGACCATCATCCTTGTCGACGAAGAGGTCGACGGCCTCTCCGAACGAGTTCTGTGGCAGGATTGTAAGAGACTGAGCCAGCAAGAACTCCTTGACAAGCTTGTCGACTTTGATAGTGTCGATAGAGAGCTGAGCAAGAACCTCCTCATCTGGCTGCTCGGGCTTCGCGGCAGATCTGGATGTCGCCTTTGCCTTCTTGCGGTAGAATTGGACAACGTCGTTCTTGTTCGCAACCCTTTCGACGAAGCGGTTGGAGAAGCGCTGTGGATTCTCACAGTCGAACTTGCCGCCTTCCGGGGCAGTGTACTCAACACGCAAACGGATGAGTGGCTTGGGCCAGTCCTTCTCATCCTCAGGCACCTCCTCTTGTAGATCGACCCAGCTGTTACGTGCCTCCTCAATCATCTCGTCAACAATGGCAGTGAGATACTTGGTAACGGCGGTGCGATTCTCAGACTTCTTTGCAATCGCCTTCATGTTCTTGTCGTCCTGGAGAACGATCTCGCGCATGGTGAAAGGGCGGACGCTTTTGAGGCGAATGTTCTCGGTCTTGAATTCCTTGCCCGTGATGCTGAGGATGGTAACCTGCTTGGGAACAGCTTCACCAAGGCAGAGAGATGTGGCGATCGAGGAGCCAGGCTGCATGACGTGGAAGCCGGTGTCTGGATTGAACTTGGGATCAATCAAGCATTCGTGCTCGTGACCCCAGACCACGAGGTCTAGAAAGCCAGGGAGGAAATGCTCAGGGAGGTAGCTTGTATCGGTATGAGCGTAGTGATTCTGATGAACGCTCATCAGGTTGAACCAATCCGACTTCTGGGTGCCCGGCTGGAAGAATTTGACCTTGCCGTCACGAAAGGTGCGGAAGAGACGCTCGTCGCGGACGTTGCTGAGGCCATACAGGGCCAGCTTGGTGCGTCCCTTCTGTAAGAGGACGGGCTTGACTTCGATGGCGTCGGCTTCGGGGACACGACCATAGTAATTGATCAGCCCACCCATCTGAAGAATGTCGAGAGCAGAGAAGTGACCTTCGCCAGAGGGATCATCATGGTTGCCGTGAATGGAGAAGACAGGAATTGCGACGTTGAGGTTCTCATCTTCGTAGTTGGCATGGTTGAAGGGACCGTGAAAGACTTCGCCTGCGTCGCTGAGCATCTGCAGCTCACATGGTTTGTCGCCAAAGCAGTTTATGCGGAGGGACTTCATGACTTCGTGCATAGCCTTGCGTGATGGCTTGTTCTCGTGAAAGAGATCTCCAGCGAGTAGGACCATATCGACGTCTCTCTCCTTGGCGAGGTTCATGATCTCTTCGAAGGCCTTTGTGCTGTCGTTGCCACGCTCGCTGTCGCGCTCTTGGTAGCCAACATGGTTGTCAGTGGAGACAAGAATACGTATAGTATCCGAAGCTACGACAAAGTCAGGACTACGATCAGATTACTGTGTCACTCAACTTACTGGAGTATTGAACCATCTTGACGATCGTCCTCTATTCAGTATCAGGTGGCACCACGATCAAGAAAGTGATTGAAGGTGTGAAATAAATCCGGCGGTTGAAAACGACAGTCAAAAGGAGACATGTCACGGCTCGGTACTACTTCGCGTTCTCGTTTGTCCTGACATTTGCGTCCCCGCGCCCTCTGCTGCCTGGTAGAGCTGCAGCAAACCGAAGAGCTCGCGTTTGGTAGGTCACTGTGGCGTTTAGCGCGGCTCGAAAGGCAGATTTTAACCGTTTCGGGCTTAGGTCAATTGCTTCCGCGGACTTGAAGAAGTGCAGAACATCTTGCCGGATCATAGGGACCTCAACATATCAGCTCGATACACACAATGCGCCCGACAGTAGCCCTTTTGGGCTCGCGCTCGGTATGGAAAGGTAAGCTATCCGGACCTCTAGGTCAACAGCAGCTGACCGACTCACACAGGGCCGAACATTGTTCCGTAAGTTACCTAATCTACTCGAGACCCTCCAGCCTCGATCGAGGGTGTGCACAAACACTATGGAATAGCGACTCACATACCAAAGCCTTCCAATCGTCCGCGTCAAGGCCGGAGAAAGACAGCCACCTGTTCGAACCCAAGCACGAGGCGCAACCATCCTTCCCAACTTCGTGGGAATGATATTTCAAGTACACAATGGCAAATCATACGATGATGTGCGGATAACAGAAGATATGGTCGGACACAAATTGGGAGAATTTGCACAGTGAGAATCATGCCCAAGCTTGAATATGAAGCACGAGGCTAACAATTGCATAGAACAAGAAAGCGATTCACGTACAAGCAGACGAAGAACAAGTAGTGTCCGACAATTACGGACGATTGGCGAGACATGCACAGATAAGAGTACAAGCATCATGCTGTGCGCAAGAAGAAGACGAATACGCGGTCACGAGATACCCAATGTACCATAATGTAAAAGTTCAAGCATCTTTGTTCAGTGTTCATGTCTGAAAGCTGAGCTTGATCCTGTCCTCTTGTGGCAGGCGACGTTCGTTCGGATATGTCCTTGACCACAGAAGAATCTCTCATCGTGTGCCAATCCCAGCAGGTCACCTAGACCCAGCCTAAACGCCATCTATGTCCCAACATCCCAAAACGCCATTCAATGCTCGCTCGCTCTACACCACCCTCACCTCCTCACACCCTCACCTGTAGAAATCCCCCCTCTTCACATTAACCCCATACTCCCCCACCGCCATCCCCAAATCCTCCATAGTCAACACCGTCCTCCCCGTGCCCCCACCCACACCCGCACCACCATACCCCGCCCTCGGGCCCCCAAGCGGCGCATTCTTCCCCGTCTCCTTGCCCTTCTTCGTATCATCCGCTCCCGTCGCTCCGCCCATCATGCCAAATCCTGCTGCCCCTCCCAGCCCTGTGAGCGGATTGTTAGACGTCGTGTTGGTCGAGCGGATACGGCTGTATTGGTAGGCGTCGGCGGCGATGTCGGCGATGAACTTTTGGGTCGCGAGGGCGAGGAGGCGCGCGAGGTGGGGAGGGGTCGCGGGGGGTGGGGGGAGGCCGGCGAGGGTGAGGTAGTAGTTGATTACTGCGTCGGGGATCTGGAGGAGTGGTCAGCTGCTGGGTGGATCGGGGTTGAGATCGAGAAGGGCTCGGCGCGAGGAGGGGATGGTGAGACGAGATGTACTTACGATTGGCGCATAGTCGTCCATTTTACTCAGGAATTCGCGCAGGCTGGCATCCTTCTTCGCTGGGAGTCGCGCTTCTAGTGCCGGCATGGACGTATCGGGCGCAGCCTCCGCTCCTTCACCGTCGAGGTTCATGGCTGTGTCGCTTGCGTCTTGTGATGGTTTGAGCTCGGCTTCAAGTGAGGCTTCGAATTCGTCCTTGGTTTCGTCAAGATCGGCTTGAGGATCACGGTCGAGGTTTGAGGTGTCTGCATCTTGAGTTTCGGAGGGGTCCGCCATGGTGACTAATATGGTAGCACAAAGTAAGGATTGAAGCAAACATGTACGACGGCCGAAGTGATGCGGAGGATGAGGTCTGGCGGAACTCGAGAATTTGCCGGGCGGAGCGGAGATTTGGGAGCGGCGGAGGTCTCTCATTGACATCTCATTAGATGCTCATACACAAGATCTATGTCTAGATTGCTAGTTTATGCTTCCCAGTCGCTTGTTCTGGTCTTTTGCGATTATGCTCCTATTCCAGCAGCCTTCCAAGCCTCCGCTCTCGCCGCATCGGCGGCATTCGTTGCAGCTACAGCGTCGGCCACTTCCTCTGCATGCAAATGTGCTCCAGCTTGAACGAGCAGTTGTACCTGATCTTTCAAGCCTTTCTGCGCCGCCAGATATAATGGCGTATACCCATCCCGATTCCTCAAATGCACAGATGCACCCTGTACCAGGAAGTCCTTCAGGATCTCGCTGTTTGGTCCTGATGCGGCAAGATGCTAGTGCATGTCAGGTGTAGTATTCTCCTTCTGTACAGAAGACTTACCAATGCAGTGTTGCCGGCTGGATCTTTATCATTCAATAGCCATCTCTGATCGTACCGCAAAACATCCTTCACTCCTTGATGGTCTCCTTCCGCGATCTTGTATCCCAGTGCAATGAGACTGTTGATCTCTGGCGTCGATTTGCCACTTTGACTTTCCGGATGGTGAAAATGCGTCCGACCAATTTCAGTCAATTCGCCTCGCAATGACGTTGACATTCGCTTGCCGACCTCTGCCGGGCTGATATCTGGCAAAGATAAGAGGTAGGACAGCTTTGTCAGAGCTGCCTCAGTCGTCATGTCAAGACCGAAGACTACGCCTGCTCTTCCGAGTACGGTGGCAGGGGCGTATAGAGCGCTGACACTGCCGCTAAGACATTGTGTGACATTCACAACCACGATGCCGCGCTTTACTGCATCTGCAAGAATTTTCAGTAGCGCTTGATCAGGCCCAGCCGGAGCGTTACCTGCTCCGAAGGTCTCCAGTACTAAGCCTCGCAGTCCATCTACACGCAGCACAGCATCTAGCATCTCCGGCTTGATGCCAGGAAATACTCGCAGACAGGCAACATGCGCAGTGTCTAATCCTGTTTGAATACTCAAGGGGTGTACTGTTGTTGGTCGATAGACCAGGGGCCATTGTACGTTCGTCCTCAAGCTAGAAATGGTTGCTAGCGGCGGCATGTTGGGACTGCTGAAAGCATTAAAGTCGTCTGCAGAGACTTTCGTGGCTCGGTTGCCCCTGAACAGTTTGAAGTTGAAGAACAAGCACACTTCTGGGATCATGAAGTGTCCAGCAATGACCAGACTGGAGAGCAAGTTGTCTGTAGCATCGTTCTGAAGCTGCATCATTGGTGCCTGTGAACCTGTCAAGATGACTGGCTTCCCAAGATTCTGAAGCATGAAGCTTAGAGCGGACGATGTGTAGGCAAGGCTGTCGGTGCCGTGCAGAATGACGAAGCCATCGTAGAGCGTGTAATTCCGATAGACGGTCCGAGCGATTTCATCCCAACCAGCGGCGTTGATCGAGCTACTATCAAGGAGCTCCTTGAATTCCAGCACAGAATAGCGGATGCAGCGATGGTAAGAGCTTTTCGGTGTCCTAAGACTTTGCACCGCCTTAGTCGTCCCATTGTCATCGATGACTATTTGCAGGGGTTCCGGATACGATCCATCGTTGAAAGATGGTCTGGGTGCTAGACCAGATTTCAAGAAGCCAGGTACCTTCAACGTTAGCATCTCTTGATGATTGATACGGAGTGGTGACATACAGGGACCAGCCCGTCCTCGGACTCTTGCATGCATATGGTGCCACCTTATCATGTAAACATAGGACCATCTAGAAAGTATGCTGCAATTACCTGTGATGATGATCAGGACTCGTGTCTCAGGGACGTCCTGGCTGATTATTGTTTCCCTGGCCATGATTGAATGCGTGTGCCGCAGTGCCTGTTTGTCGTAGCAGATTTAGATCTATATGAGGCCGCGTGGTCCATTTGTTGAGCACGAAAAATCTATCACAAATACACTACCATTTTTCTGTGCAGTTTTGAAGCGACGTTGAGCACGCTATGCCGTAGTAGTCAAAGAAAGACTAAAGGTGAACGAAAGGCGAGCAAACAGCGATCAAATCTGACGAAAATCGAGCGAAAAGGCGTTCATGATGGAGGATAAGATCAAAAATTTCAAAAAGATTTGGCTAGACAACTACACCTGGAGAGGGTCGAACTCTCGACTTTCGCATTCCCTGTAGGAGCGGAATCCCGCCATACTAATCCTCGTGCGAGGAAGAAGTATAAGAACGACACGCTAGCCACTGCGTCACAGGTGTTACGATCATCTTCAAGCGCGGGGTAGAAATAATATATTGCTATAGCCTCTCGGCTCGAGAGGGTGCGCAAAGAAAGTTGCCCACCTTTGCTTCGATGAGTCCACCGCAAGCTCACGAACACCATGAGGAAATGCCATGTGTGTGGAGCTTCCGCATGACGCGTCTTATCCAACAAGACCAAGATGCAGGAATGGGAAGAAAACTTACCATGACTTGTTTCTTCCGAGGTTGTTAGAATGGCAACTTGCCCCCACGAGCAATCTGGCATCGAGCATCAACAGATGATTATACGCTACATCGGCCTTGCCGCATGAATTGCATTGGAAGAAAGACTTTATACCGACATCGCAGCATACCTTGATATACTGCAGAACTCCGTCCAAGCAGATCTAGTTCCTCAGGGGTGCGAACTGCCGTTCGACGCTCATTGAAACTAGTGCAAACGTTGTCTCCCTTTGGCTTACGCTGCAAACAACGTGGACATGTTCTGTTCTACGCTACAAGATCGGCCGCACGGCTTGTGTAGATCGAAATGTGAGTACTCTTCCCGTCCCATTGCTGATTGCACAGCATTGGCACCGGCAATCCTGGCACGTCGACGCCCCGGACAACCTCAACCCCCTCTCCATCGCCTCCCTCCAGATCCCCTACGTACAAACCCACGGCTACGCCAACCTGCGCTGCAACTGGGAGCTCGGCTGTCCCGACGAGCTCCTGCCCTACCGCGACTGGTCCCTCCCCAACGCCTTCCAGGGTAAAGAAATCGAGTACCCCGAAGTCGAGCGGCAGTTTCGCTCCGTGTGGTGGGGTTTGTTCAACAACACCAAGGTGCCCGAGACGGTGGCGGTGGGGTGCTGCGCGCAATTCGCGGTGAGTAGGGAGAAGGTCCTCAAGAGGCCGAGGGAGGAGTATGAGTGGTATCTGAAGTATATGAATGAGAGCGTGATCGAGGATAAGATCCTGGGGAGGGTGTTTGAGTATTTGTGGCATATTATTTTTGGGAGGGAGGCGGTGCAGTGAGTATTGCCTGAGAATTGAAGGTGGGGATGTGCTGACGGAGATAGTTGTCCGGGACCGTTTACGTGTTACAAGGAGGTGTTTGGGAGGGACGTTGCGCCGGAGATGGAGGTGCCAGAGGTGTTCACGCCGACGGGGTCGGATGCGCCGAGCGATAGGCCATCAGCGGAGCTCGATGCCGTGGAGAATGGGAAAGGGGAGGTGGTGGAAGATGTAGGGGATGCTGCTACGCTGACCAAGGAGCTGGATGGAGTGATTCTCGAGGTTACGGATCCGCAATTAGCAGAAGAAGCGTCGGGAGGCATCGCCGAGGAGCAGGAGGGTGGTGCCGACGCATATACAGATGTGTCTGAGGATGCCGCACTGCTTGTGTCTGACGACTCTGAGATGGTCGTATCGGAGCCATCAGTGGACCCAGGAGACGACAACACTTTCGGATGAACCTCAGGTGACATTGGTCGGCGATGAGGATCATGATAGTGGTCCACGATTCGATGCCGAGACACGACCCACGACCTGGCGGCCAGAGAGGCACACGCGGCCCAACCGACTGGTGTCAGAGGCAATGCTCGTCGCGGCAACTCACAGGGCGGTTGCGAAGGAAGTCAGATTACTGCAGAATCGATCTGTTTGTCGCGAGGCGAGAAGAAGCGACTCTTCGCTGCTCCAGCAGACTTCGGCTCATCGTACAGCAGCAGGTGAGAGGTAGCCATCAGGTGGCGATACAGCGCAGCATCCATGGCTGAGGGATCGCTGAACGCAGAAAAAAGGATCAATGAAAGACGATCTGAAGGCGCGCAAGTAGCGAGTTATTGACAAACATGACAAGAAAATTCATATACATGTACCCTAATCAAACCACTATCAAACCCTCTCAAACCCCTTCACCTCGGGCCCTTCAGGATCCCTAAACGGATCCACCCTTCCACTATCCGCACTCAATCTCCTCTCCTCCGTTCCTCTCGCACCATTGATACCAACATGATCTCCCTCATCCCTACTCCCCCACCCCATCGCCGCACCATCGAGCCCCAACCTTCCCATATCCCTGTCCACCAACGTCCCATCACTCTCCACCCTCCCATGCCTCGTCCACGGCCTCTGATCCCCCAACTCATTCCCCTGCCCCTGCCCCTGCACCCCACCCATCTTCTGATCCCTCAACTCCCAACTGCCCACCCTCGCATGGCCCTCCCCATCCCTCTCTCTCTTCTCAATCACAGCACCAACCACCGTCCCATCCTTCACCACATGCTGACCGGCCGCCAAATCCGCATCGCTCGCCAACTTCCTACTCCCCTTGAAGCCCCCCAGCTCACTCCTCCTCTTCCTGCTGACCCAAAGCGGTTCAGTCCTATGCGCCCGCACCCCGACGACGAACCACAGCAACAGCGCCACCAACCCCGCCACCGCCAACGCGACGCCCGCCCCGATCCCACCTGCCGCCTCGTTGCTGAGTCCCTGCTGGCGGGTGATGACACTCGTCCCTCCCCTCCCCGACGCGGTGGAGAAGACATTACTGCTATTCCACGCGGCGCAGAACAGCGTCTGGGCCGCGCACTGGTAGCACCAGTCCCCTGGATCCGAGATGGAGATATCGCTCATCGCAGCCAGGAAGTCGTTGAAAGGGATATCTACGTCCTCGTTGGCCCTGTCGAACACGGCGTAGGTATCCGCGTCGCCCCCCGATGCAGGGAAGGTTTGCGTGCCTGTGATTCCGGTGCCGTTGCGGAAGCGGAGGCGCACGGAGAGGAGCGACGGAGGGGGGAGGCCGGTGGCTGTGATGTTGGCGGAGGCGGAAGAGGGGGAGATGAGTTCTATCGCGAGGGCGGAGGCGGGGAGGGGCAGGCCGGAGAAGGAGGGGTAGCGGGAGAGGTTGGTCAGGGAGATGAGGGAGAGGAGGGGCGCGTAGTCGCCTACGAGGATGGAGAGGCGGTAGGCTGCGGAGGGAGCGTATTGCAGGGCGTAGAAGTGGGAGGAGATGCGTGCGGCGAGACCGGAGCCCGCAATGGTGGAGATGGAGCCCCGGCGGGCCCACATTGGTTGGCGGTTGTAGGGACTGGGTGCGGTGAGGTTGGCGTAGAAGGTCTGTTGTTGGGCGTCGGCGTAGTAGCGGAGGCGGTCGAGGAGGGAGGAGTCGGTGGAGAGACGTTGGGAGACGGTGGAGTTGTAGTTGTTTTGGTAGGAGACGTAGTCGTAGATGGATTTGGCGTAGTCGATGGTGTGGAGGGATCGGTTGAGGACGGGGTCGAGGATGGGTGCGAGGGAGTCGTAGGTGGATTGGGATTGTTTGATGAGTTGCTCGCGGCGAGCTGCGGAGATGGAGCTGCTTGCGTAGCGTCCGAAGCCTGGGCAGGCAATGTCGCCGCCAACGTAAAGGGAGTCGATATCTTGCACGCCTGCGGTCGAGATGCGTGGGAGGTTCACACCGCCTGCTGGGTTCTGGATGACGGTCCCGTTGGCAAGCTGGTTGGGAATGCCCTCGGTGTCTGCTGAGGCGTTGTTGATCGGTGGCCACATGCCTAGCAGGAAAGATTGCGTGCTAGCAGAGGTATACTGGCTATCGAGTGTGAGAGCGTAGACCTGATCTGTCCGCGGCGACTCATCGTCCAGCTCTTCTATGCGATTAGTCGAGCCTTGCTCGAGGTACTGCGATCGAAAGTATTGGCCGGCCGAGTACATCTGCTGAGCGCCGAGAGAGGTCAAGGTCGGGGCGAGGTTTGTGAGCAGCGACGGCGTGCGCTCGCCCGTGCGTAAGAAGATGAAAGATGACCATACTGTAAAGTCCTGGTCTTGCGCATGTGCCGGAAGAGCGAAGAGAGCGGCCAGTGCCAGTAGCGAGGAGCAGCGCAAAGCAGCCATCTTCGCTACAGCGGGCGGCTGGCGACTCGTCACACAGCAGACAGAGAAAGGGCACGCGCTGCAAGCAGTTTGCGCTGGTAACGAAGAGAAAGAGAAGCTCGAGAATGGAAAGACAACGTGGTTAGCTCACACGCTATGGGATACTCTTCTGGGCGGTCGATCGAAGGATCACGGTGGCGGGGCAGAGCTACAGCTTCTTATCGATCTTGCATGGAGCTAGTGCCATGGCTTGCCCTTGCGATCGACTCTGCTGCAACCAGATGCAACGGTCATTGACAACGGCGTTCGCATCAGGTGCACTTCAAGACGCGAACACAACCCGTCCGTTGAAGGAAAAGAGCGACGAGGGTACAAATGTCTTGGATGTTGGGGGCCAAGATGGAGGCGGCGAGTAGAAAAAGGTTTGGCGGGGTCAGCGGCTGGGAATCGCTTGAGCCGTGCCAGAGCGAGACATGACCAACCACCTGAAATGTCATCCGAGTGTGGATTGAGGAAAGCAAGGAGCTACATTGCGAAAGCTGTCGCTTGGAGCAATAGATATTTGCTTGATAGCATCCTCTTTTGTGGATGATTAACGACAGATGCATCGCAATTACCGGGACTGATGCCGAACAACGCGCGGTACAAAGCATCACAAGTCATGTGCATATATTGAATCGAGAGAGGGGAAAGTCTCTTACTTCTGGAGGATGGGAAGACCGACATTGTTATCGGCTCATGCGAACTGATTATCGCGACATTGGCAGATGACTCTTCGTCGTTCACTAGTCTACCTCTGGACAACGCTGAATGTCGTCTCTTCGCGCCAAGGTATAGTACAAGTTGCTTTTCCTCTTTCCTCTTTGCTCATCATGATTCGGCCGTGATACGTGGCCGTCGCTTCTGTGGTCCAGCCGCCGGATTCGAGCACTGCTCGTTCCATAGTCTGTAGTGCGTCGACCACCAAAACATGTCCTTGACTTCCAGTCACCATGTCCTTCACTGGTGCAAAAGACTACTAATGTCCATCCGTCTTTTCTTGTCCGATTCTCTAGGTCCTCCCTGCTGAGATGCTTTTCGGCTGGGTATAGAAGTATTTCCGCTGCTTGATGGTCGCCAATCTACCGGTACATGTGGTTGAGATTGCTTGTTGAGGAGGTCGTGGAGTGTCGGTTTCGGCCGGGACAGGGGACCACCCTCGTCGTCGGAGAAGATTGCCGATTCATTAGAGGCGGTTCGGTAGATGTCCAAGTCGGCTGTCGAATGTGGAGTCGACACAGAGCTTGGGCCGGCCGATGAGTGCTCGTGGCCTTTCCCCTTGTCGGAAGAGAGGGGTCCCGGTCTGGCGGGCCCTCCCTGTCGGGCGGGGGTAATTTGTGGAGTATGCAAGGCCGGGTTCTGCTCATCGACTGTGCTTGATGATCCTTGAGCTTGCGTATCTTCGAACTTTCGTGGCATAGAGAAATCGGTGTCCAGATCATCGACTGGCGAATCTGAAGGTGATGATGCTCCCGTCCTGAGGACGTTTGCGACTCGACTATCTGAGAACATAGTCATGATCTGAAATGGTGTGCGAGGGTTAGTCACTGGGGGAACTGACGCTTCTTGCGCGCGTGTGGCTTGGCCAACAATGACAGCGAAGAAGTCTGGTGTTAAAGGCGGCAGACTCATGATGATGAAGTATCGAGACGTCCTGGCCAAGTTGAATTTGGTCGCTAACGTCTGTTGCATGCCACTGGCGAAGGTATAGCTTAGTATGTAGTGTAAGGGATCAAACCCTCGAGTCGCTTCTGCGACGTTGATATTCGCCATGGGTCCCAAAGGATCCTCTCCAGGAATGACGATAGGGGGCAGGTATGCAGGATCCTTACTCTCGCGCTCATCCCTCATCTTTGTGCGCAGTGTTTGGAATAGGTCCGGAGTACTCGGTAGTCCTATTTCAGCGAGTCGGCGGCCGACAACGCCTTGGTAATTGCCAAAGATTCTGGTGAAGCTATCATCAGCCTTGATGATGTTGAGATCCAGGTCCAGCCAGGCAGTGGGTACGACCGGATGCTGACTCCTGGCTGGACCCAACATTCTTGAGAAAGGGTCGATGTGATCGCGAGACGAGATCGGCGATATATGCGCTGTAGAAGATGCACTTCCTTCTGTGGACTGTAGGCTGCGCATCGAATCTGCCCGTCTGTGCCCTGCAGAGCGTGTCTGATGTTCCGATGCATGGTAACGAGTCGTAGGATCTTCTAGAGTATCGGGTGGTAAGGTGGTCTCGTCCCTCGACATGCGTGATCCTGTGCTGCTGTCTGCTCTGAGTCGAGGTCGCCCCCTTTTTTTCTGCGGCACATCTGCGCATGTGTCCTTGACTCATCAGTCTCGTCTTGTAATCGAATCGACCGGGTGCATACTCACTTGCTTACCCGACAGCACACATCGACTACATGGTCGTGCAACATCGCAACCCAAGTGGGCACGCTTGCAGTTGTTGCACGCAGTCAATGTGTGTGTCTTTGATCGGCGTCCGGGCCGACCTGTGGTCGACTCGTCCGCCTGTGACGCTGGGGATGGTACGTGCGGGGCGTGAGCCTCCGAAAGAGTTGTAAGGTTGGTGGTGTGAGTTACGACATGGGTAGGGTTGATGGTCGTGTGGGAGGGTGTGATGGCAGACCTGTCTGTATTTCCCTCGGGCTGAGAATCCCCTTGGTCTCCGGTTGCGGTACCAGCACCATGGGTCTCTGTCGATGCTTCGGGGAAATGTGGTAGCCACTTGTGGGACCTAGACATAGAAGGCCAGAAGCCTTACTATGCGAGGACCTGTATCAGGGAGGCCTTGGAATATTGGATTTTGGTTGGGTTGCAAAGTTTGTATCCGTAGCCGTGCCGGAATGTGATGGTCCTGTTCGCGAGTGGAGCATGAAGCGGCCATGAGAATTTGATGATATAGTAGTCAAAGTGTCATTCAGAAGTGGTAATATGGAGTCCCGAACTCTGTCATTGGGTGTCCGATTCAGGGCGAGCAATTCTGTATTGGTGAACAGATGCGAAATTTGTTAAGCGAGCGGCGCAAATAGAAGTGCGGGACACAGAACTTTCACCGCAGTCCAGTTCCCGATCTTAGCAGTGTGCAGCATGGGCACCCTCAAGTATGCTTTGACCAATGTGACGTTCACTGGTGATTGCTGAGTGGCCCGAGATACTGCCAACAGAGGTCAGTGGGCTTGCATGGCCAGGATTGTGCCAACCACTTGTGTCTCACGTGGCGGGCATAGGTGCAAGCAGGTGACCAGCTCGATTTACCGCATGTAGGGTCCAGCCCTCAGCTGGAAGACGTCTTCTCGACTAGAGCAGGTGGGGTAAAGCAGTGGGATGGAAGGGGACTAAAAGAGCTGAACTTACGAGTAAGTGCTGCTGGCGCGTGGATTTGGCGGGTACAGATTGGAGGTATCAGATATCGAGGGGCGGAGAGGTTGCCGGAGAATGCAGGCAATCTATGACCTTGTAGGCGATCACCAGGGTTTCGATTGATGAAGAAAAGTTTGAATTACGTGGCTTCCTGAAGCAAAGATGAAAGTGGTCCTGTCGAACGGTGATGACAAGATGTCCGATCTCCAGGGAGAAAAGATTTAGGGCAGGGCAGAAAAGCTTGAACGCAAACCGTTCGGAGAACGCATCGGTAAAGCTACAACTGCCGTCGGCGTAATTGTCTCGAATGAGAAGGAGCGTGGAAAGGGAAGGGAAGGGGTTTGAAAGGAAGACCACAGGTACCAGCCAATAAAGGTCGCTGAAGAATAAGGGAAGGGAGAGGCACTCCAATGGCGGACAGTGGGAGTAGTCTCCGCCGCAAGGCCCAAGCGTCTGATGATCCGCCCTCGGTCTTTGTATCCATAATATGTGCCACAAGTGCTGCGCATTGGACGTTGCTTCAAGGACTTCCGTCGTGGTAACATCGTCCAAGTAGTCTCTGTCTTTTCATTTGCACCTGGGGCGGGGCCGAAGCTGAAATTGGTCGACCATGGAACCGACAGATACGAGGATGCCAAGCCAGCCCTGGGCCAGCTCGAGATGCAATTGCTGGCAGGTCTTGGGCAAACTCGATGGGCATCGTAGGGACTAAAAAATTGATACAGCTGGTGCATCTGTGATTGGGCGCCAGATGCGAACAGCTGAGGCATGCGGCGCCAGAGAGCCTGAGAGAGGGTTGGCTTTGATTTGCAGCCAAGGCCGGTTGGATGGACCATGCGTCATTCTCTGTTCGGCTCTGCTCGTGCTTGAAACTCAAGACTCGGCGAATTGACATGTCGAGAATCCCCGCGCGCATGGGACGTTAGCAATGCTCCTGTATACAGCTTTGTAGAAGTGACACGGCAGTTGATGGCGGATAAAGGAAAACCCGCTGATCTTCACGTCCCATGTCATGTTCCTGGCGATCCACGACAGATCCTCCAGAGCTTACCAGGTCAGCGAGATGTGATGATACAGCCCCAGGTTTGAAGTGCTGTGGCTTGATGGCAGTGCGTGTGAATCTCGTTTGCAAAGCGGCTAGAGGACTGGTGCATTCTCTGGGTGCCGCATCTTGTCAAATCAGGCCGTGCAAATAGATTGCTTCTAGGCTTAGAGTTTGCCTGTGCCGCCGCAGATACAGCGAGAATTGCATGGCAAATTCGATAGGAGCCTGTCCTGCCAGAAGTGGTAATGGATGGAAGCGCCCTGATGAGGAGCCGATGGCGGGTTCCTTTGACAAGATGGAGGTGAGAAAGGGCCTCGAGGGGCTCTGAAAATTTGCCTTTGTTCATGCACGGGCGCTTCTTCACGAGCGGTCGGTGTCGGTTCAAGCCACATCTCCGATCCTGCAGCTTCATCATTAGAATTTGACCTTCCGTATCTTCCTCTTCTTCATTGACAGCAATGCCTGCAGATCGTTGCCCCCCCCGGCGCGATGATGAACCCTTCGGAGTCCGGCGCATGTCCGATTCATATCTGGCCTTTCCCGATACTGAATCACCGCGACTACCAACGACCAGCGACTCCCCTCTGCCTTGTCCTCGACTCACTCCTCTGACAGTCGCTGTTTCGTGCTTTTTCCTGGTCCACACATGGAAATATGAGAGTTCAGACGTCTTCAAGCACGGATCTGACACATTTCCGTCCCGACTCAGCTTGAGGTGTAATCGATCAGTCTTCGATACCTCGGCATGATGCATAGCATGCGCCTGTGATCCTGAATGCATGCAAGGGCCACATGCAGCTTACACGCCATGTCAACTTCTTCACCATCTTGGCACCTGAGACGGAGACGAGAAAATGCTTGTTCATTCGACCTGAGCCTCGGGCTCGATCATGAACCCCACAGCACACGCATTCTTCTTCGCTTGCCTTTGCTCGTGCAGGACTATAGTGTGATTCTTTGGCAACAGTCTCGACTAACATGCACATCCGAACACCGAGGCTGATGTTTTATCTCATCCTAGTCATCGACAATGACACCTCGGATCGCTTCCGAAGCAGGGTCATGGTAACCTCCAAGTGCTACTGCCTGACATTTCCTGGCTCTGGTTGTCCTTTCAATACCCATTCCGGGACTTCCCTTCCCGGTCGAGGTAAGTACCAACACACACTCGGTCTGTCACACCCTAAGACGATGCTATGATATTCATCCGGAATGGTGCTCCCACGCTGGAATCCCATGCGGCCAAGTACAGCATGGCTTTTCTTATGCTCCACATCCGTCAACGCCAGTAGGTAATCAAAGCTCTTGGGGACGAATCCAAAATGCGATGGTAGAAAGGCCTGCAGGGCTTCGGTCATGTAGCCTCTACCGTGGAAGAGTGGGTTCATGGTGTAGCCTATCTCCGGATCGTCTCGGTTTCCCATGACCAGACCGATACATTTGAGACGTGCAGGATGCGATGCTGTTGGTGCATGTGGTAGCAGCATGACATATGTAACGGTATCAGGCTCCTCGGCGCGGACTGTAAGAGCTGCGAGCGTTTCGGAGACGTGTTTCCGTAGTGGCTGACCTCTTGAGGGTCGTTAGCGGCGTTCCCAAGATTACTAGAAGAAGCTTGTCGAAGCAGGAGCACTTACGTCCACTTCAATGTATCTGCATTCTGATGCCATTCGAAGACGTCCTCAGCATCTCGCTTGGGATCCACGACCTTGAGAATCAGGCGTTCTGTGCGGAGTTTGGGGAGTGGTGGTCTCGACGTCGTTGTTTCCTTCATGATGGAGTAAGCTGATTGAATATGATTCAAAATGTCTATAGTAATACATATCGTGTGTGCCTCCAGTATATATCTAGTCTGGAGTCGCACAACGACGTTCCCCCCGGGAGTGACTGATATGGACACCGCCGAACGCTAAATTTTGGTGGTGGCCGTGTTCTGCGGTGCAACACCCGATGTCACCTCTTCGTACATCTCACCATCAGTTCATTTCGACAGAATCTTACAGCACTCTGCCCGCCTTTGATCGATTCCCTGGTGACCATGACGGTACCATTGTTGTTTCAAGCTTGATGTTTGGTGCCAATCACAGTGCAGCCTATAGCCGCTGAGGCTGAAGCTGTAAATTGCGGCACAGTCTTTGACCGGTCCGCACGAGCACGATATTTTCAGCTCGATAGGTTGAGTACACCCTCTTCTACGTCCTTTCACCCTGTCTAAACCGTCCATCGGACCGCGAGTCCTTGAACAACACCAGGCTTCTCCATCCCGTGAATACCCAATCCAGTACAGCCGCCTCAGAGTCAGCATGAGAGAGTATGGTCAGGTATTCATTCGGGCTCACAAGATTATGACGACCCTGTTGCTTGTGCTACCTTTGTCTGCGTTTGCCGCATGCGACCCTCCCATCACCTTACCAATCACGAACGTCAGCCTCGCAAATGGCCAAGTCAGAAGGGGACCAGTCTACGACGCTGGTGCTGACCCTTACGACGTTCTAGGTGGTCTGCGAGGAACCTTTGTCGCAACCAACCAGTCACTCATGAGGTTCATGACAGACGATCTAAGCCTAAGCTCAAACGTAACTTTAGGTGGATTTCCAATTGGCGTCCCTGGCGATGATATCGGTCAGCAGCAGGCAGAGCCACAAGCCATCCTCGGATTGGGTGGAAATTCGACCTTGCTGTCGGCTTTGAGGAAGAGTGAGCGGATCAGCTCACGGTCTTATGGCATCTTCTCCGGCCTGACAGGTGTCACCGCTGCGAGTCAAATGGATGGCTCCTTAGTACTCGGCGGCTACGATCGCGCGAAGACGTCTGGGAGGAACATTTAATCGAACAGACACAAGTGTCTTTGCCAGGGAAGGGGACGCCTTTCGAGCTTGTCTCATCCCCGACTATCCCCTTGTAATGAGCTTGACTGGTGAAGTCTTCCAGCGGATCGACGCCAATTTCGACTCTACCTTCGTCGATCGCTCCACAGGGATCAACTTTTGGGGCGTTGCTTACGACGGCAGAGGAGGTGCACCGTACGTGCATCGAAACATACACTTCACCACGACTCGACACTAATGATGACGTAGTTACGACGGAGACCTGACGGCTCAGATTGAGATCGCTGGCCAGAGTCTCGACATCCGCATCCCGAACGATCAGCTCGTCCTACCAGATATCACCATTGCCGAGACCGGTGCAATGAACGTCAACTACTCCAAGCAGGTCGTCATGCTTGATGCCCTGGCGGCTGAGACGGAAACACTGCTACCGATCATCGGCCGGTCTTTCTTGAGCTCAGCATATGTATTTGTCAACCAAGATGCCGGGACTTTCACCCTCTGGGCAGCCAATGCAACCACGACTTCAGACATTGTGCCGATTGCTCGAGACGGGAGCATTGTCGATAACTGCGGCCTCCGCCTAGTCGGTACAGATGTATCAGGACCAGGGAATGCATCAAATACTCCTCCAGCAAAACTGACCACTGGTGCCATTGCAGGGATAGCTGTTGGCGGCACTGCTGCGCTCGTGGTCATCGTGGCGGCTGCTTTCTTTCTTCTCAGACGAAGAGGACGACCCCAAGGTCTACCGGACAGCCCCGACGGCTTTGCGTACGCACACTACCGACAATCTAATATCCCATACGATCCCCAAGAGATGGTGGGCAGTCACTTCAGAGATCCGCACGAGGTTGAGGGCATCGGCAAGGCTGCTCACGCAGAATTGGGAGCTTCGAATGCCAGGTATGAGCTCGCGGCTCCAGCTGGAATGAGCGAGTTGCATGACGGGAAGTCTCCTGCTACCACGGTTTCAAGCAAGCCCGGTAACTGATATCGTGGGATGCTGTTCCGTGATCCAACAGCGAAGCCATAAGAGGGAATGTAGATTCAAGCCGCGCGACCTTGATTATCTGATCAAGACGCTTTGTTGCTTCCCATGATTACGAATCTCACTGACCACGTGCGGGATCTATATATAATTGATGCCCTCGAGAGGGTGAAGTCGGAAACGTCCAATCTTGGCGCGATAGCGATTCCATCTCGGACCAATCAGAATGCTCAATTGTTTATCTCTCTCTCGACGACCGTCCGCTTCACCTCAAGATAACATGACCGATTCGGGGAATATTAAGAGGAATTGAGACATCCAAAAAGCCAGCGGCACGGCAAAGTGAAGTTGTAACAGCATTGCACGATCCCTGGTCGATGTCTACAAGGTGTGTAGAGGGCAGCGCAAGGAGCGCACATCGCGCTTTGAAAAGGAGCAGTTCGAGCAAAGCACAGCCAGTGTCTCCATCTCAAAACAAGCATATTCACATGTCACTCAGCAGTAATCAACCACTCTTCCCATTATCCCCGGCATCGGCGCCGCGACACCACCCGCTACCAACGATTCAACACCAAGCCACACCTCCACTCAACCCGCCGTTTCCCAAGCGAAACGAGGCAACCCTATCAACCGCCCTACATTCACAAATGACTATTCCCACAGTACTCTCTCCCATCCAGCAGCGGCTGGGCATTGCCTTCCCGTATCAACAAGCGATGCCGCGCCTCCTAGCGCACCGTCGCCAACCCAAAAGCCTCCCAATTGCGTTCGTAATCGCGTGTTTTACAGTGATATGAACCCGATAGACTGGCCGTCTCCACTCTCATCTCCCGTAAGTCAAAAGCTACTTAACCACCCTTGATCCCACTCCCTCACTCTCCCCTGCATACACCCTCCCATTCCCACGACCACCCCCTCCCCCCGCCACCACAATGGCCGAAGCAACCCCCACCCCGCCCGTGACCTTCACGGCGCCCACCTTCGACGAATCCAACCCCTCGGGCGGCGACCCCACCACCACAAACGTCAACCTCCCCTTCACCGGCCTCGAGTTCAACTACGCCTACATCATCTTCTGCGGGTACATTGTCTTCCTGATCCTGCCCGGCCTCGGGCTGTTCTACGCCGGGTTATCCAAGCGCAAGTCCGGTCTCAGCATGCTCTTCCTCTCCCTCGCCGTCACGGCCGTGGTCAGCTTCCAGTGGATATTCTGGGGCTTTTCCCTGGCCTTCTCACGCACTGCGAACCCGTTCATCGGCGACTTGGCGAATTTTGGCATGCGGAATGTCAGGGCTGCGCCGTCGGTGGGATCCGCGGTGTTGCCGGATATTGTGTTTTGTTTCTATCAGTTGATGTTTTGCGCTTGTACGGTGATGATTGTCATTGGAGGCGCGTTTGAGAGGGGCAAGATTGTGCCGAGTTTGGTGTTTGGGTTTATTTGGGCGACGATTGTGTATTGCCCGATTGCGTGTTGGACGTGGAATCCGGCGGGCTGGTTGTATAACTTGCCTTCGCTCGATTTTGCTGGTGGCGGTCCGGTTCATCAGGCGTCGGGCTGGGCGGCGCTGGCGTATGCGTTTGTGCTTGGGAAGAGGAGGGAGCCGGGGTCGGCGTTGAAGAAGAGTAGGCCGCATAATGCTTCGTTGGTGTTCTTGGGGACGATTCTGATTTGGTATGTTGTCCTCGAGGAAGTATTATGAGATTGTACTAACACTCGCCAGGGCTGGTTGGTTTGGCTTCAACGGTGGTAGTGCGCTCAATGCCTCTGTCCGTGCCATGTACGCCGCCTTCAACACCAACATTGCTGCCGCCTTTGGTGTCATTGGCTGGGTCGCAGTCGACATGGTCCGTCACAAGGGTCGCTTCTCGCTCGTCGGCGCCTGCGAGGGCTGCATCGCTGGTCTGGTCGGCATCACTCCCGCTGCTGGTTACGTCTCTGTCTGGCTCGCTGCTGTCATTGGCTTCATCACAGCTGTTGTCTGCGCACTCTGCGACAACGTCAATGTGATCCTCCGCATCGACGATGGTCTCGAGGTCTTTAAGCTGCATGGCATTGGCGGTATCGTGGGCTCCTTCTTGACTGGTATCTTTGCCGACGAAGCCATCTCCTATCTCGACGGTGTCAGCTCCTATCCCGGTGCCATCAATGGCAACGGTATCCAAGTCGCGTACCAGCTGGCCGAGATTGGCGCCATTGCCGGTTACAGCTTCACGGTGAGCTGCCTCATTCTGCTCGTCCTGAAGTACATCCCTGGTCTCGGACTGCGGGTCAGCGAGGATGCAGAGATCAGGGGTCTGGATCTCGACCAATTCTTTGACGAGCAGATCGGTGATTGGGAGTTGTTTGGGCCAACCGGATTCCCTGGCGCCAAGAAGGAGGTGATTCAGGGTGAAAGCCCTCTTGCCACCCAGAGGGCAAGCGGCAGTGGTGATGAGGTCGAGAAGTCCTAGAGTAAAGATGAGGGGCTATATGCTGGTGTACAGAGTGGTACATTCCTAACTATTGATATCCCGGTGGAAGTATGCGAATTATAATGCAGTATACCTTTTACATCCAGCCTGTCGATGTTGTGATACAAAGACCAGGAAACTATAGTTGTGATAACAAAATCAGACTACACCTTTCCAATCCGTTTCTACATTCAATAAAAGCAGGCTCAGTCGTCTACTCGGTACTTGCTCCTCTTGCGAAGATGGGGACCCCATTTCCTTAGCACCCATGGGATGCCTGCCATGAGTACTGTGAAGCCTCCCAGCACACATGTCGCATTCTGAGTACCGAGTTGCGCGAACATAGTCGGAGCAAAGAGGGGAAAGGTCGAAGCCAGAGCGTACCGCAAGAGGCTATTGGCCCCGCTTGCGCTGGCTCCATACTTTGCGCCGTATGTCTCGACAATGTAGATTCCCGCAGGAATATAGACGGTCAAGGATCCAAACATGACAATGCCTTGTGCGAACATAGGGACGTAGAAGGATATGTCGGGCCTGGCAGTGAAGGCAAACATGAAGAGACCGAGTGGAAGCATGATAGATCCAACCATAGCCCCGTCCAGTCTCGCTTCGGGCTCAAGATGATGGTCGGGCGAGCGAGCCAGCCTCGGTCGATATCTGTACAGCTCAATATAGATGAGTAGGGAGGGTGCGAGAGCACATCCTATCAGAAGACCGAAGAAGGAAAGAGATTGTGCTTGGATGTCGAAACCATATGTTTTTGCATAGATCCCGGGCGATGATACCACGAAAAGGTAGAGCAAACCAAATTGAAACGACATGTAGAGGCATAGGAATGAGCAGATGGGCTCTGTCAGCAACATGACAGCTGGACGTCCCAGATTCTGAGTAATGAAGATTTTCAGTCGAGATCCGAAAGACGGCTTGTGCTCTTCGGCATCAGTGGATAATGCTTGTGAGCTTGTTCGTGCCCGACGAGCAAGCAGAACCTTCTTGTAGCTCTCCCGAGTGAACAGGATAGGAATGAATATGGGTACTGCGATAAACAGAGTCACCCAAGCTGTCCAGTGCCATGACTTGTTGGCAATGACGAATCCACCAATGATGGGACCCGATAGAGCGCCCAGCGTGGGAGTAGTGTAGTAAAGAATAAGCGGAAAGGCTCTCTGCGATGGAGGGATCATGTCCGCAATCGTCGCTGCTGCAATGGCCACGCTCGGGCTGGCAAAGACTCCAGCAAAGAAGCGGCACAAAATCAAGGATGCCAGTGAATTGGAGAAGCCCCATCCCAGGACGAAAAGACTGAAGATGGGCAAAACGACAAGATACACAACGCGCCGGCCAAATGTCTCGCTAAGTGGTGATGCAATGAGAGGTCCTAGGCCCATACCGATGTTGAACAAGGAAACTGGTAATATAGATGCTTCTGCCGAGACGTCGAATTGTGCTGCCACTTGCTGTCGACCTGGGGCGTAGATGGTGCTGCCCATTGTGCAGACATAGCCAATGCATGATACTAGTAAGATGATAGAAATCTTTCGGCGAGAAGTCCAGTTATGAGGATTTTGGGCATTGTTTGTCCAGTCATCTTCCCGCTGCGCACTGGTCTGATCCAGATGTAGCTGCTCCAGACGTTGCTCGCCCTTACTTAATTGACGTGTGAGGGCTGACGGAAGTCCTTCCATCTTGATAGCAGCCGTGTCGCAGATGCAGCCTCATCTTTTGCGTATATGTTGTGTCGTTGTCACGCCTTGTTGCTGCCCGTTCGACACTCTGGCGGCTATTCGGTAGTCGACCTCAACGAGCGATGCGGAGAAGATCGGGACAGGTCGTGATCGGCAGCGAGGTTGCTTCTTTCGAACATGAGGCAGACTTTCACACATCCAGGACATCCATTCCACTCTGCTTCGTAAGAAACAATTACAGTGGCAAAGGGAGTGGTGTCAAGCAGAAAGTCGCCCCCACACAATGCTTACTGTCACGATGCACGAGTGCTCAGCATAAGCGTATTTCACCGCATGGCAGACGAGCACGATGTGTTGGCAGTGGGCATTTGTCGCTCTGCAAAATGGTCTGTCGTAAAATTGTCGCTCGAGAGCCTTGTCCCAGTCAGAACCGCCGATGCATGTCAGATTTCGATTAAATTGCATGCCCCTTGGTGACACTTGACAGCAGAAAACGGACGGGCATGGCAGGGCTTGACTGATGCCCTGAGCCGCCGGGGAAGAGTACGGATCCCCTGTCCATAACGGCAGACGTCAACGGTGTCTGGGGGGCCCAGCTGTCAGTGTGAAACATGGCGCCAACGACATGTGCTTCCACGACAGTCCAGGATGCTCCCAGACCTTCCAAACCACACCCTCGTCTCCTTGCCGATGTGGTACAGAATGATCGCTGATTTTGACCCCTTGGTTGCGTCGATTAAGTCTGCGCGCACTGGAGTCGCATGCAGAGCCGGTGGAGTGCAGCACAAGATCGCAGCAATGAGAGCACAGGAAGACGAACCGAGCAAAAGTCAAACTATGGAAAAGAAAAAAAAAGTCACTTGCAGCGCGACGAATGGGAGTTCGGCGTCATCAGCCACCCGCTCCCACGCGAACAAGAGCTAAACACCAGCTAAAAAAGAGCTATTTTTCCCGGTGCACGTGCGAGGCGGGCCAGGCCAGTGCCACCCACGTCGCTCTCACGGCCTCTCACGTCGCACATCATTGCCACTCACAGAAGCGTCGTCCTTTTGAAGAAGTGTTCTCTGCTACACCCTGCGCCCCACTTTTGGACGACCTCTGGCTCTGCTGGCTTTTGGCGCGTGACGGATCCTGGTCGTTCTCCTTTTTGTTCCTGCAGGCCCCAGAAACTCATCATTGCCCTTCTCGAATCCTTCCTCTGTCCTCAGAACCAATTTCGCTCGCACGTCTCCACCTGCACACCCCGACTGCATTAATCCAGGTACCCCCCGGTCTTCCGGTCGCATTACTGTTTCACATGGATATCTTCTACCAAATAGCCCTACCTCCGCATGAGTAGCGAGCTCCGCTTCGCCACCCCTGTCTGACAGGCCGAACCTCGTATACCCGCCATGGTATGGCCTTTCTCGCGCGGTCGCTCAAAGCGGCTAAATGAGACCGCGCAATCCATGGGAGATCCAGAAAAAGATATCAAGGGTCCCTTCTCTCCAGCCCAGCCTCAAAATGCTACACCCCGCTCTGCCCCTCGCAGCCCCGAAGAGTCCTCGATACGAAAGAGAAGGCGTTCACCAGACAAAGCAACCGAGGCCGAAACTAGACCGGAGCCTAGACGCCATCGATCGAGAAACAGCGTAGAGGATATCACCGCCCTCCCGGGAGCACGCAGACTGGAACGAAGTCCACACCTTCGGAGATCTGGGATGTATCGCACTGCCATACCATACAATTCAAGCTCAGTACCAGCTTCTCGTCTTGCAGCCATGGGTGCGCAACCCACTGACGACTACGGGGACAAAAAGAGCAAACCAGTGGATGGATCCCAGAAGAGAAGGTTGAGCAAGAGGCAAGAGGCACACAACCGAGCCATCCGCGAGGAGGAGATCAGAGCCATGACCGGCCCCGTTCCTATACCAAAGCGACTCTCTGGTCATGGCGATATGCTGAATCGAGAAAACAAAAAAGCCCGGAGGCAGTTCAGCTCGAAATACAATGATGATAACCGAGGGTCAAACGTCTCGCTCCCTTTTCAGGAGTCTATACACTCTTCCATGTCTGGTACTTCCGAGAAACGGGCCTGGGAGGTCCACGGATTCGGTTTCCTCAGCCCTCGGCCCAACGTCCGCTTGTCCAGTTCACTACAGCAGAGCCATAGCTTCTCCGAACCGTATGGTCCATCTCGCAGCGGATCGAAGAGGGAGAAATTGCCCGCTCTCAAAGAAGGGGTGAAGAAGAAGGACAAACGGAGAGTAGCTGAGCTTGCTGATGACCTGGATGCATCCGATCTGAGATTGCTACTTGAACGCGATTCACGACGCAAAGAGAAGAAAAACCTCACCGACAAGGAAAAACTAGAAGCAAAGCTCCGAAGACGTGTGGAGAGAGATGCCCGTCGTGCCGCAGAAGCACCACCAATGCCACCAACCGACATCCACCCTGCCTTTAGGGACCGAGACGCCGACGAGCAGACTTCTACTCTCGGTCAAGCACCTCCTACACCCACATCCGACAGAGAAGATGAGAAATCGCAGCCGCTGCAGTCACTGGATGTGCGTCAAGACTCTGGCACATTGGATCGTAGCCCATTTAGAGACCCTTCACCCTCATCTACCTACAGTGATCCATACAAGCTTGGTCCACCACGAGAAGATACACCCCAGGCGCTGGCTATCACCCCCTTGGAGACTCCGTTCGACGACCCTACGTTGCATACGGCCCATGAAGTCCGTTACTCTCAAGGTCGATTATCACACATTAGCACCTCTCCTCCGACATCTCCAGTACGTGGCAGCTTCCCACGGAGCATGTCCCCACTGCGCCGAGAGTTCACACCTGAATTACCACCCATCAACACTAGCCCTCTTAAGCAATCAGAAACTTTTCCTTCCAAGAAACCAGGTACATGGGCTAGCATATTCAGACGAGGCACCAATCGTATTCCCGACCAGTCGACATCAGCCCAGCCTAAGACCTCATTCTCGAACACGTCCAGGGACTCGATGTCCAAACAGCCAATACCAGCTCACCTTATGGGTAACACCTCGCGTAGGATGTCTGGCACTCCGGCGCGCACCCGTAGCATCTTTCGCGAAGATCTACCGGAGTCTCCGTCCTCACCACCTGATTCTCGTATTAATTCACCAGACATCATCGCTGCTGCCAACATGGCTGCAGCCAGGAGAAATAGACGTGCTGGAAACAACACCGGCGTAGCAACCAATGCTGGTATCGATATCCCGGAGGACGGTCGTCCTGCACGATCAGTATCGCCCAATATCTCCGATGAGAGGAACTCAGGTCTAGCCATGTCCGCATCACTCGCGTCCATCGACTCTGAAGGCTCTTGGCTGACCGGTCGACCTGCAAAGCGCAAGAGCAACGCAAGCCATATGAGGAGCAGTGTCGGTTCTGCTAGGCGCAGAGATATCGAGAATCCCTCGTACGAGGACCTGCCCATGCCTGACGAGGAATACGTCCGTCACCTCACCCCGAGCCCGGAGGATGACATTGAAGAAATGGAAGCCGAGTATACCCCGTCTTCCGAGAAGAATGAGGGCACTCTTCTCCGCCGAGACACGAGTCGGAGAAAGCCAAGGCTAGTGTATCGCAATGATGCCACCAGATCTCGCGAAGGCCTTGTAGCGGATCTCCATTCTGGTATCACTCCCCTTGAGCAAAGTCCCGATTCTCCCCGGGGATCAGCATCAGAACTCGAATCGGAGAGCGACCATATTCACGACCCCAACTGGAACGGGCAAGCCCAGGTCGTTTATGGAAAGGGTCACGCCCGACAACTGAGCGCTGGCAGCGCAAAGCTTCTCGACATAAGACCAAAAAGCGGCAGGACCACACCAGACGCTCGCATGTCGATCGTCTCCAGCCCCGAAGTACAATCTCCTATTGTCCAATCGCCACGAGCCACAACTCCGACAGCATCAACTTCCAAACTTTGAGATGGGCAAATTGTAGTCTGAACCAAGTCTCCTATCAAGTTCGAACAAATATACGCCGGCCACAAACACGATCGTTAAACTCTTTCTCAAGTCTCCTTTGTCGACATGTCGGACGAGCAACAGACTACGAATGACGAAAGTTGCGAGAGCTGCAACCCATTTTCCTTTCTTCACACATCCACGAGCGCATGATACCCCAGAAACCACAAACTGATGTGCCGGCGCATGTCATCGAAGATCAGATAGGAGAGACTCAAAAGGTGGCCAACGATGGTAGAGCTGTCACCACCTTGACCAGCAAGCAGGAGACGGACAGAGCAAGCAGAAGGGACTCGAAACATTTGAAATGTGCAGGCAAAACAAGCAATGTCAATGATATGAAGCAGCAATACAAGCAAGCATTACACGATGTCTACTTCCCGTCTTCTTTCATGCGCGCAGACTTGGGAGCGACTCCCGTGAACGAGGTGTCAAAGGAGCTTATCTCCACGTGATCGAATCTGATTTGCCCCTCACGCCCGACCTCGTCATTCAACCGAGGAGAGACCCCTCAACTTCCCGCCCACCAGCTTAGTGATTTTTGTTGCCAAATATACCCGACTCGCTGTCATTCCAAATAGGACAGACAAGAAGATAGTCAGCTTCAGCTTACAAAAGGTCCGTTCTTCCCTTAAAACGTCCGGCCACTCTGTTCTGGCAACTCACGGCGGCGGTGAAAAAGATTGCTTAGAAAGCAGTCTCCGCTCGGGTCATCGCGGCGAAACCCTTCATCAATCTAGCACTTTCCCTCACCACGTCCACCTATTTCGCGCCTGTCAGCAATAACACCTTATTTCACTGCTACATAAACACATCTCCCGCCGTCAAAGAGCTGTCATTGATGCCATTGACAACCAGCAGAGCACTCCGCTTCTCCTCAATTGCAACAAGAACAGCCGCCACTCGATCTTCGACCTCCACTCGCAGCTTCATTACTTCGATCCGCGCCAACACTACTGCTCAGAGCAGACCTGCAATCAGAAATAAATTCAAGAGTCAAGGAATCAGACACTTCTCACCGACAATGGGCAAGGAAGGCGTACACAACTTGATGGCCAAGGCCGATTTCGACAAGGCCTTGGAGACAAAGGACACCCTCATGGTGTTGGATTGCTTCGCCACTTGGTGTGGTCCTTGCAAGGTCATTGCGCCGCAAGTCGTCAAGTGAGTAGACTCTCGCCGATCCAGCTCGCCGAGAGCTTGAGGCCAGTCTTGTGCCCACTGAAGAAATGCTGACATGTGCAGGATGTCCGACACTTACCCCAACGCCCGCTTCTACAAGCTCGACGTCGACGAGGTCCCGGATGTCGCCCAGGAGCTTGGTATTCGGGCCATGCCTACCTTCCTTCTCTTCAAGAATGGCGACAAGGTCGGTGAGGTTGTTGGTGCCAACCCAAAGGCTCTCGAGGCCGCAATCCAGCAGCACTTGTAGAGGAATATCAAGAGTATGAGGCGGAGCGATGGGGAAATATGCTATGAGAAAGGAGGAATGAGGACATGAGCAGGTCAAGAGCATGCCATGGTGGAGAACAAAGTCATATAGATGGATGAATGCATGGAGTCTCGATACGATATAAGCACTTGACAATCGCTCGATCCCGCTAGTGATACATGGAGACGAGGTACGGTGCTCATGCATGTTATATCGCTACTGTCGTGCCATTGCGGACGCTCAATCTATGCGCACATTGAGCATACCCATTTTTGCTTACCAATTCTTGGCATGGATCTCCGACAGATGTACTACCATGTAGAAGAATGACCATTCGAGTATATTGCGGACCCAGAAAGAGCCGCGTGTCTCGTTGTGGGTCTGGTCGAGAGCTTGTTGCCGTGCCCCTCGTAATTGAAGCTTTGCTGCACACAGGCACTTCAAATTCGACAGACCAGCATGGAGCAGAGACACAGCGACTGTGCTTCGCTGACACGACACCACGACCCCAGTATGAAGAATGACAGCACCCGTCCTCACGGCAATAGCACCGCCACAGCCTCTCGATCCCTTCACAGCCCCCCCTGTCAAATGTCCCCTCGTATTCCACAATCTTCGCGTAGTTACCACGCAATCCTACCCAAGCCAAGGGCGCGACATCACACCCTGACAGACCCAGCACTGCTCTGACGACCACTCACATCTCTCAGTCCACGTCCGAACCGTGTGTCCGTTTCCGTAGCTTCGTGTTCTTCCCTGGTCGAAAATGACGGTAAGCGCGGGCGCTGCGGCTCCAGCTCGCAGGGTTGATTATTCACGATGGATGATTTGCTATATCGGGACCGCGTAAGATTATGAGAGGCATCGGTGGATGACATGGGTCTCGTTCTTCCTCGTCTGTTGTCATTTGACATTTCATTTCGTGCTGGACAGCTTGGACAATACACACGTTGGACTGCATAGTGCACCCCGACAAAGACTACGAACGCGCTTACTGGCAATCTTGAGGGTGCAGAGTAGCAAAAGCCTCAGAGCACAACAGTCACCACGCTCCCCACCGACACGACTTGCAGCAACTAACTCCGTCTCAAATACCTTGAACCTGCTCAACCCAACCACCATCCCCCTGAACCAGCCACCACTTCGCCGTCACCACTCTACTACATCAACACCAACATCACCTCTCCGACACCACCAATCATCCTACTACGCACAAAGGCATGCCAGGCCTCATCCGACGCCTCTCCACCAAACTCATCCACTCGACCTCCACTCGCCACCGCTCCTCAGGCAAAAAGACCGACACCTCCCCTCTCCCCTCAATCCCACAACCACCCCACCACCCTCCTCAACCCGCCCAGCTCTCCCCCAAGCATGGTCCAGACCCAGCAGCAAGCCACGACTCCCTCCCCCTCCCCCTCGACTCCACAACAATAGAACTCCAAACAGCCCGCACAATCTCCATCCGCCGCGTCCACCCCCAACTCATCCCTGCGTCCTCCCCCTCCCTCCCCTCGCGCCACCATCCCCGCTCTCGAGACCGGACACACCAAGAAGAGAGATTCAGCTACGATCTCTCCTCCCCGACCTCCTCTCCCCCATCCCTGCGCTCGTCAACGGGTACCTCCCCACCGCCTCCCGCTCCCCACTCCCCACCCCCTCCGTCGTCCAGCCGGCACGAACCTAGTGGGGAGAAGTCCCACCGCAAAACCGACTCCGCCGGCTCAGCCATTTCGTACTACTACAACCATCACGAGCCGTACGCTGGTCCCGAGCATGGTTGGTTCGAGAGGGTGGGTATCAGGCAGGGACCTCACGCCGCGTCACACGATGCGTACTCTCTGCGGCCGGGACAGTCGGGGCGGGGGTTGTATGAGGCCGGGTCGCCGTCGTGGGAGGGGAGGGGGGGATGGGTCTAGTTTTTTGATGGGGCAGAGGCTGACCTAGGGTAACCAGAGGAGGTGAGGGTGGAGTTAGGGGATGAGGGGTTAGAGGGAGGAGCAGTTGGGCAAAGAAGAGGGGGAACATAAGGGACGGCGGAAGGGATCTGGGATGCATACGGCCTTGGGGTGTAATGTTGTTGGGGAGTGCAATGGTTTAGAGCACGAATGTAAGATCAGTAATGGGCGGGGACGGAGGACGCCTGGACAGCAAGGAGATTCTGTTCTTGCATAAACTTGTACGACTACTATCGTTACTATTGTCGATTCCGACAGGACAGAGGAGGCATGACTAGCCGGACAGCACCAGCGCAGCTACGAAACATGGTATGAGGGGTATGCATTCCTGCCATCTATAAAGAGAATCATGACAATGCAATGATGAGCATCGCCTCTTCAGATCAGTGCCTTGGGTCGTGGATGCCACCTTCATGACTCTCTCGCTACCTCGTTCCGGTACGTGACAAGTCATGCTCACCAATCCTTCTTGATATCGAATGACCACTCAAACCTCAGATGCTCCTGCTGATCATCATCCACGAAACGAGAGACAGCCTTGTACGATCCGCGACCGACCATGCCGGATGGAGCAGTCTCTGGCTCGAACTTCTTCTCGTACTCTGGCTTGTCGGTTGTGCTGGGAGAGTAGGAGCCCTACTATCAATTAGCTTTGAGGCAACATTATGTCACGGATGAAAAGACTCACGATCATCTCCTGCATCTTGTTGGTAAGGGGTCCTCGCTTGACGACCTGAATGTACTTCATTCCGCTGAGAATCTGGTGTTGTACCGTGAACCTGGCCTTCATACGAAAGGTAGCGCCTTCTTTGATCGTGAATGGCTGCTTCTTCAATTTCTCGAGGGCACCGGGAGTGGTCAAGTCGATGATGATGTCGGAGCGGCCTTCGACTTCGAGACCGAGAGAGAGGATGATACACTTGCGAGGGTCGGATGGGTCACCAATCGTTTTACCTGAGCCAATGCCGAGCGACTCCTTCCATTTGCGGAGAGACTCATCGTTCTGGTCTAAAAGTGCTTGTTAGTACACTGCAAATAATGGCCCGAATCAATATGATGTTGAAATGAGTGCCCAATTCGAGTAGTAGTAGTAGTATGGAGCCAGAGGCGATCGATTCCAAGCCGTGTAAATAATGATAGCTTCCGCCAAGTCCAATGTTCAATGCAATGCGCCAAAGTTTCAGTATCCCATTCCAAATGGTCCATCATGAGCATGACGATGACGATGCATGTGACCGCCAAGACGATGGAAGGCAGCTCCGAAGTCGTTCACCGTATTGCGCCACATGGCAGAGATCCACCAATGACGAGCTACACGTCTTTGTGCTTCCAACTCCGGGTTGTCATTCTCTTCAACCCAATTGTGGACATGTAGACCAGTTTGTTCTGGTCCGATGGGAATGGCCAATGGGACGGTCCGGGTAGACACCCGACGAGTCCGGCCTTCGAGAGAAGAAGAATGATCATCGTGGGCATTACGATACCTGTCACGTACGTTGTGATATCCAATGATGCGATATCTGGAGGGGTTTTGGGTACCCCCGTCTCGACCAAAGAATCGTATTGGAATCTGACCATTCAGTCTCGCTGCGAGACTTTGTCTTGTCCGCCTGCTGGGAATGCCACTCGATTGAGTCTGGTCTTGAGTCGTTTCCGTCTGCCATTCTGAACCTGATGGGCGGCCATTCTGCGTAGCGTGATGATCTGACTCTGTACTTGGGTCTTGCTGATCTGTAACAGCGTCCTGATTTTGTTCATGGCTCTGGTCGACGGATTCTGTAGTCGTGGATTGCGCTGGTACTGTGGGCGTATCTTGCGCAGGTGCTGCAGGCTGTACTGGAGAAGCAGGCGTAGGCGGCACTGGCCCTGCAGGGGTAGATTCTACTGGTCCTGCAGACGTAGTTCGGTCTGATTCTGTAGTTGTAGTTCGGTTTGATTCTGCAGGCATGGCTCGCAGTGGTATCGTACGCGCGAGCTGCATAATACGATCCGGCCCGGGTCGAGACCAGTCACTACGAGGTTGTGCCTGTTGTTGTTGTTGCTACCAAACGCTGCCACTCGCCGGGGTTCCGAAGTTTGCCGTAGCTGTGGTAGACACATCTTCACTGTTTGGCGGGGCAAAGGGCTGCTCGGTTTCCAGTGGTGGTCTCGCATTGGGTGGGTTTGGGGGACGAATAGGTCGCAATGTGCTTCTGCGATTCTGCACATCCTCAAAAAGATCCGCGGAAGCTCTTCGCAACTGTCTTTCCTCTAGTGTGCGTCGTCTCCACCAAGAGCGGCGCCGATTGGAATTAATGTTCTGCGGTCGCCGATCGTCCGGACGGGCGTTGTCACCATTCGAATGTACGATACCGGATCGATGCTGCTCCCCAATCCTTGACACAGCTCTGTCTAAGTCTGCGAGGTCTATCTGTGGCGCTCTCCTGCGACTGAAGATGAAATTTCTCCTAGGACGTCCGGCTGCGTAAGTCCTTGAGAGATCCCATTCGTCAAGAACCAATGGTTGTTCACTGTTCCTGGGACCAGTCGACGGTACATCTTCGCCGTGAGCGGGATACTCCGGTGGCCTTTGCGTAGAGCGTATTGAAGTCGAAGGCGATGGCGATCGGAGTAGGGATCGTCGTGGCGGGGATGAACGAGGTTCACCCAACTGATCCGCAAAGTATTGAGGCACAGCACCAGATTGAGTTGGAGGCAACTCCCGGCTCTGAAATTGGAAAGGATCTATAGCGCTGTCCTTGCGCAGGACAGAAGAGCGACGTAAGGCGCAGCCAAGGACGCCAAAGTCTGACTTCAGAGCGGCCGAGATCGATCCACGCTGATCGCCGGCTATTGGTCTGAGCTGATGGTCGGAAGAAAGTTGTAGATTGGCATCTCGAAAATCCGAAGGAAGAGCGCGAACCCACCTCGTCAAGTCTGGGTCATCGCAGTGTCGCTTATCTGGATCGAAAAATGATCCTGTCCGTTCAAGGAGATGTCTAGCTTTGGAACATCTTGCTTGTCGTAGACATTCTTCAAAGATCCGGTCTGAAACTTGCTGCCTGGTCATGTTGGCGGTTCTGATCCAGGGCTGGCGTTGATTGATGAGGCGGTTACCATTCCCCTATTCGCGGTACCATCTCGTTTCGTTCGCAGCTTCTCGATCGGCCCCTTGACCCTCTTCGATGTAGTTTAAACAGTACATTCGATGCAGCTCGGCAGGAAGACCTAGATGCGCGGGGATAGATTCGTCGGGACGAAGTCGCATACGCAGATTATTCCGGAATTCAGTATACGAGACATTTGGCTGGGCTGGGTCGACTGGGTCCATTCTGATATGAACTGAAGTGAGCGGAATCGTTGTCGTATGGAACATGTCAAATCGGAACAATAGCGATGGGCTAAGCAAAGGATGTGTGTGGCCAGTATCCAGATGTTGAAGACGATGGTCCCACATAGTCAAAGGGTTGTGATGAAATCGATGAGAGGAAGGAGCCATCTTGTCGCGGAGAACGACTTCAAAGCAGTAGAAACAACGAGGACAACTCACCGAGCTTTTGATATTCGTCAATCGTCTTCTTCTCGCCCACCTTGAAGCCCTCTGTCTGCTCCGCGGCGAGGTCATCGTCCGCGTGGCTGGCCATGTTGTCGTTGTTCTCCTGTCGTTGTCGTGTCGGGATGTGAAGGCAATGCAAGTACGGATGCTGTGCGATTCGTATGGCGATTGGTTTGATGCAAGAGTCAAGATGGAATGCGAACGTGGGCAGGGAGAAGGTCAAAGGTCAAGATGTGGTCCGAGTCGAGAACAAACAGTCAAAGTGGGGTCCGTATTTGCCCCTCCTTCACCGCTCAGGGACAGTCCAATTCATGTGCCATTGCCACGTCTACAACTGTGATTGAGCTTTGGAAATTGATGGGCCGGCTAATACATGCCGGTATGCAATGTTGCATGCCTATCTTTGTTGCAAGGTGACATTCCACGTCTGACGAGGCAGTAGGCGGTCGTAGCTGCCCGATGGACATGCTACAGGCGAGATTGTTCCAGGAAGGTATGAATTGTGATACAGCTGCGTGCCACTTCTGCTAGTATGATCTTCATGGATCTCTCTATTTTCATTCAAAGACCTGTTCCTGACCTCTGCCGTCGACCAGGGGCCATTTATGCGGCTCTTTTGATCCCAGCCATCTCCGCACTCGAGCTCCGAGGCGCGAAGGTCAAAGCTTTCGGTCATGCCTCTCGACAGCTCGACTTCTTTTCACTTCTTCGCAGCACTGGTCATTGTCATCTTTACAGCTGTGCTTGCGCTGTTCGTGGTCGCATTCGTCGTCTTCATCCACGTCTCATCACATCGCGATTGGGTGTTGGAATTCCGCATCGCAAGTCTAAACGGCTTTGCGCGCGTCATCATTATCGAAAGCGCATCGCGTCGACCTCCAATTCACCCTCCCTTGTCGCATCGACTTCCTTCTCCTTCGATTCGTTCCAACATGACAGAGCGCTCATTACCAGCGAAACGAAATCCTCTACTCGAGCCACTGGATGACGAAGAGCTTCGTATGGAAAAATTTGATGCGACGCCGAAGACGTGGCTGACGGGGATACAGGTCAGGAGCTATTGTCCAAGAGACGACTAGGACAGACGGAACTCGCAGTTGATGCTGGACAAGTCGGCACATCGAACGCGACCAAGCCGAAGAACCTCGGCCCCTTTGACTACGCCCACATCCGTGTACCCCTTCCCAAGGATTTGAAGGGATCTGGCATCTTTCACGCCGCTCGGGGACATTCGACTCCAGAGGCTTACTTTTTGATGGTCAGTCATATCGGCAAATAGTGTCAAAGATTGCACAGCTGACGAATAATGCAGAGACGGTCCAGCGACGGTTTCGTAAGCGCCAGCGGACTATTCAAGGTTACTTACCCCTGGGCATCAGAAGAAGAAGAGGCCGCCGAGAAAGCATACCTTAAAAATCTGCCACAAGCCGACAAGGAAGAAATTGCTGGCAACATTTGGGTTCCTCCCCAAATAGGTACGCACCTGCCCGCGGGACCCCGCTTCACCTTTCTTTTTCACGTCTCACGATTTCACAGCTCTCGATCTCGCCGACGAATACCAGATCCGCGATTGGCTCCTCGTCCTACTTGATCCCGCCCCGACGCCACCGAGTACCACAGCTACGAAGCGCGAGATCAAAGCTCCACCGGCCTTTCACGCCCCGTCAGCCAAGGCCAAGTCGCCAGCTCCTCAATCTCCACCGCGCACTACGCGCGCAAAGACACCAACGCTCAACGGCGCCATTCTGCCTCCGCCAGAAGAGTCACCAAAGACAAAATCGCCTCGCAAGCGAGCGCTTCGATCTGCGAGTCCGACCAAGATTCCCGCACCAGATCGCGACATGAAAACACCGCGCAAGATTGCCACGCCCAAGCGTACCAAGAGAGGCCGACCGGCTGCCGGCAGCGCCAGTGTCGAGCCCGAAGAGTCTACTGCGACCACCGCAAAGTCGACACGAAAGACCAGCGGTCGTCAAAAGGCACTCAAGGGCGAGCTTGCGGAGGAGGAAGAAGAGACGGTCAAGGTCGATGTCGTCAGTCAGACCGAAGTCCTTGCAAATGGCGATGAGGATGGAAGCACGGATGCGAAGGTCGAGACACCCGCCAAGCGGGCGAGCCTGAAGATGCCCGACGATGCACAGGCATACCTGGACTCCGCGCGTAAGGCGATTGACGAGGCGAACAAGTTGACTGAGACGAGGAAGGAGACGGTCAGAGGAAGAAAGCGAAAGGCTGCGGATATCACCCGGGATGAAGATGGAGAGATCATGGATATCGGCCATAAGGATGTCATCGACACGAAGCCAGGTGCCGCAGAGGATGGCGGACGGGCTACCAAGAAGATCAAGATCACACCGGTTGAGGTGAGAAGGGAGAGGATCAAGAAGCGGGCAACAGTCGGCATAGGTGTCGGCTTGGCTGTCGGGTAAGCTTCCATCACATACAGTGGTTTGACCTTACTAACAATCGACAGTGCACTTGTACCATGGGCGGTCAGCACTTTCTTCGGCGCCATCTGATAGAGAAGCATTGGAAATGCGAAAACAGGGCACCCGAGCTTCTTCGTTCGCAATAGCTATGGGGAAAGGTGTGAAAGAGGGGTTTTGCAGGTCTCGTTCGGCAGCACTGGAGGAAAGGGGGACATCAGGATCTGTACAGATAGGTATACCAACACAGTTTTTTCGTTGCTCTGAACATCGACGTCCACGGTCAGTGCGCAGTGGAGAAGGGTCTTCCATTCCCTGGGCGCCTTTGCCATTACACGCTTCTGATGCACTCCTCGCTACGAGAGCCGAGAAGCATTTCCTCAAAAAGAACAGACCGTCATGAGCGGTGGTGGTATCTAGTATCTCAAAATCCAACGCTTGCAATCAGTCACTTCAACCTCTTCCTCACATCCTCGCCCGCGCAATCGCTCTGTGCCGAACCTTCCGTCCTGCTCGACATTACCTTACACACTCAATCCCTACCACTTAAAATCCCAACTTTCCCCCAACCCACTCCCAGGCAACAGAGGATCCTACTCCCCATACCCCTGCCCTTGTCCCTCCCCCTTCTCCCTCACCGAATACTGCCTCACCAACCCCCCCTCCCCTCCCCGCTCCAAATCCACCTGATAAACCAAAAACTCCCCCTCGCTCGTCGCCACCATGACCTGGGGCGCGTTCCCCGCCATGGCCACCACGGATTTCACAGGCGCCCCATTGCGGCCCCGCGGCACTTTCACCCAGGCAAAGTCGCGCGCGGGTTCCCAGATCTCGGTCACAGCTGACGGGAGGTAGCCTGCTGCGCGCGAGACGAAGGTCGAGGAGACGTTTTGGCTTGTGCGGCGCATGAGGGACATGAAGCCTGGTGCGGCGGAGGAGGTGGTGGAGGAGGGGGTTGGGGGTTTGCGGTCCGGGAGGGAGGAGGAGAGGTCCGGGAAGCCGTCGGAGTGGGAGGAGGGGGATTCGGAACGGCGGTTGGAGGAGGGCTCGAGGTCGGGGGAGGGGAGGTCGGTGGTGGTGCCGTTGGAGGAGGAGGATTGCGGGGTGAGTTTGAAGATGTGGATGGTTTCCGTGGCGGAGGACACGCAGAGGAGGGTGGACGTGGCGTTGAAAGACATGCTGTAGATGCGTGAGGGCATGGAGCCGCGGCGGAATTGGTAGAGCTTTTTGGCCGAGGGGAGTTCGAAGACCCGGATTACGGTGCCTTTCTCCGAGGCGGTCGCGAGGAGTGTGCCGTCGCTGTTAATGGAGATGCAGGACAGGGGAGCTTGGTGGGCAGGGATGACCTTGATCTCTTCCATAGTATTGGCGTCGAAGAGCATGACGTCGCCGGACATGGGCTCGGGGGCCTTCTGGGATGGAGGGACGTGTGAGGGTGTGGTGGAGGTGACGGACTCGGTCTTCCGAAGAGGATAGGCGATGTAGTTGTTGTCTGGGTTCGGCGAGAGGGCGCAGAGAGCGTAAGGATTTGTGGGTGTTGTGATCTGGTGTAATGTCTTCATGGTCTGAATATCGTATATAAAAATGATATCCTCAAGTACCACTACCAATCTCTTGCGGTTGAGCTTCAATGCGCCCACTCGTGATGGAAAGGTAAGCTCGCATATCGTGGATTGCCGCTTGGTGTTGATGATCCTCAGTAGTCGCGGCGATAATATCATCGCAACCAGGGATGTGGAAAAGAGCATTTCGAGAACCGAGATATCACCAGATGCGCCATTCTCCGCCAATGGTGTCTGGAAGACCATGGAGAAAGGGTCAGTCGAGTATATCCGGAAGCCATCTGTCGTAGCTGGTTGGTGTTAGTGAAGCCCTCGATGTCCGAAGTATCCGTGACATACCGACGGCGAGGAACGAATGATCCTGATTAAAGGTAATGTAGTTGATGGACATGGCTGCAGTGAGGGGTCTTCACGCGTCGAGGGAGTGTAGAATTGTGCGTAACGCTAACGGATTTGCGATCGGATCATGTTGAAGCTATGAGAAGCGTCGAAGGGATAATCGGGAATCCGCAAGTGAAGTGTGGGCAGAAGCAAGTCGTGTATCGTGTCACAACATTCAAAGATTGGATTCCTGGACGCTGCCTTGGACCTTTCCACATGTGATGTTCCAACTTCCACATGTGATGAAGTGAACCACGCCGCTGATCCCGCGGCGGGGCACGTGAGCTCGGACCACATTGCACTTCACACTTCATCTTGTGCATGATTTTGGAATACTTTGCTATCATCTACCCGATAATTCCATCTCCATCATGTTCGAGAATGACTCGATCCAAGCTTTCCATCAGAAGCAGCCGAAAAGGCCGCTCAAGATGCAAGCTATGGGAGTCCCGACCCCTGGCAAAAAGGATGAGTTTATCATGGATACCAATAGTAGCAGCATCGTCTCGAAACGATCAGTGGAGAAGCTGTACTATCCAGACCAGCCAGAATACTTCCGGTACTTTGTTCGCAAGTTCCAAAGGCGATCTCCCTTGATCAACCGTGGCTATTGGTTGCGAATGAAAGCCATCGAGAAGACCGTGGCAGACTTTTTGCGGGAGGACAACACAAAGACAAAGGTCGTCGTCAACCTCGGCTGTGGATAGTGAGTAGGGAACAGGCCGTGAATGTGTTTCCATGGCCTGCATTGCAAAGGTAGGTATCTGACTGGTCCAGCGATCCCTTACCTTTTCAATTCCTTGGTATACATCCAGAGAAATGCCACAACTGTGTATTTGTTGACGTGGACTACCCTCAGCTCATGCATAAGAAGCTGGAAGTCATTCGGAACAACCAGCCTATACTTGATGTTCTACCGGGCATCACCTACGGCAACCAGATCGACCCATTGCTTGCCTCCGCGGCAAAGTACAAAGCTGTAGGGTGTGACTTGAAAAATGTAGCAAACTTGGACTCGTCACTCCGTCAGCTCTTCGACATCGAATCATGTTCTATCGCTTTCCTGTTCGTCGCCGAGGTATCCGTGGCATATATGGAGAAGCCAGCAGCGAATGCTGTCCTTTCTTGGGCTGCGAAGCTGCCGGACTCAAGATTCTGCCTCCTAGAGCAACACCTACCTGATGGACCAGACCATCCGTTTGCAGAGACAATGCTGAAGCACTTTCAGAAATTACGGACTCCACTGCATGCTATCGGCACACTGGCCCAAATGCGACAACGGTTCGAGGCGGCAGGCTGGCCAGCAGATGGCCTTGATTTGAAGACGTTGTGGGAATTATGGTCGGACGACAGCTTTCTGAGGCCGGAAGAGCGACGGCACCTGGATACTGTGGAGCCATTCGACGAGTGGGAGGAATTTGCTCTCTTCGGCGCCCACTATTTCCTGCTGAGAGCGTCGAATCGACCCACGGACGACACAACCATCGTCCCCGAAAGCAATCCTAGAGGCCTTGCTAAATCAACAGATACTCTGGGCTCAAATCGAGTGGCATTACGGTCACAGACCATCAAAGGACCATCGCAAAGCCGCCGCTTCGCGGCAGCGGCACCCCTCGTCCGGAGGACACCAGGATCTGAGCGTGATCAGATACACGGAGTCGCAACTTTTGGAGGACTAGGTACTCGAGAGCGACTCAAAGGTGCAGACGTCTTCGTCAAGCCCGCTGAAGAAGGCCAAAGTGCTGAAGGAGACACTACAACCGACGAAATGCGGTTGCCCACACCAACGCTTGCAGCGGACCTACCTACTTCGCTCATGTGCCATACAATCACTTCACTTGCCCATGGGCAGCTCCTACTTGCAGGAGGGAGGACTGCACCGGATAAGGCATCGTCATCGTGTTGGCTTTTACAAGACGAGTCGTGGAAGGTCACTCATGCTCTTCCCACTGGCCGCTACCGACATAGTGCAGTAAATGTCATGCTTCCCGGTTCGTCCGACAATGGCACTAGTGTCTTGATCTTTGGCGGAAAGTCGTCTCAGGGCCGAGTGCTCGATGACTGGATCCTTTTCAGTCCGGACAAGGGGTGGCAAGCTGTCAAGGTTGCGGGAACAAGACCTGAAGCCCGGTTTGGTGCTACAATGACCCCCAGCGACGATGGTTCGAGTGGAGCATTGCTTGGAGGCATGAGAAATGACGGCACGATTGTCCAGGACCAGTGGTCGTGGCAATTGGTGTTCAACGAGGGCGTCCCGATCTTACATTGCGAACGTCGAGAGGGCCTTGATTCTGGTCTTCTTGAGCGGCTCTGTAGGTTTGGTGCGCAGAGTGCCCGTACAAATGGCAGGGATCTCATCATTGGCGGAGTGGCTGCGGAAAGCTTACTCGCCCGCCACAACGAGATCATGAGCTTAAGCGATGGAATGCCGGTGGCTACCGAGTGGGAGGCGAGGCCGCTGGTGGTTGGACTGTCTGTTCTTACTGTCGGAGAGGAGATAGTGTTACTAGGAGGAGGTGCGACATGCTTCAGCTTTGGCACTTTTTGGAACACAAGCCAGGTACTTCACACGTCGATTTTCGGCGGTTCCACATGGAATGTGCAAGGTCCGTCAATACCACATCGTACTGGATCAATCGCAGCGGCAGTGGATGATACTGCAGCTGTCTCAAGACGTAATAGCCCAACTCAAGTACCAGGAAAGACATTGTCTTCACCAGAGGCGTTCCAGACAATGCTTCTGACAAACCAACCTGTAATCATTGAGGGTCTAGACCTCGGACCTTGCCTATCGAAATGGACGCCACAGTATCTGAAAGACACAGTCGGCCACGATCGCAATGTGGTCATCCACGACTCTCCAACGCCGAAGATGAGTTTCCAAAGTAAGAACTTTGCATACAAGACTGTTCCGTTCTGTACCTTCCTTGATGATGCAGAAAGCGGTCGACATGTATACCTCCGCGCTCTGTCGTCGGATCGACCTGCAGACAAGCCCACTGAGTTAGCTACGGACTTTCCAACATTGGCTTCCGACTTTAAGCTGCCGTCAACTCTACAATATGTCTCTGAGCATGCGCACAGCTCACCATTGCGCATATCAGGCTCGGTCAACATGTGGCTGCACTACGATGTCATGGCGAACGTGCTCTGCCAGATCAAAGGATCAAAACGCTTGCTCCTGTATCCTCCTTCCGATGTGATTCATCTCGATATCCCACCTGGCGGCTCAAGCTCTTCGATCGACCCCTTCGACCCTTCGCCAGACCAGCAGAGCATACTTGCCAAGGCCACGCCGCACGAAGCTATTCTCCATCAAGGCGATGTCCTCCTCATTCCTCCGTTGTGGCTACACACTGCCAAGCCTTTGAGCAATCTCAGTGTCGCAGTCAATGTCTTCTTCCGAGATGAACGGATGGAGCAAGCATATGCCGCAGGCAAAGATGTTTATGGCAACAGAGACATTGCTGCCTACGAACGGGGCAGGAAGGACGTGCAGAAAATTGCCAAACAGTTTGATGGATTGCCTGAGCAGGTTAGGGTGTTTTACCTGAGACGACTGGCAAACGAGCTTCACGGCTTGGCCTAGACAGTCCAAAAAAGCTGCAAACACGTGGATTGTCTCGACTTTCGCTATGAGGCCACGGCAAACAACGTCGCCGCATAGCATGAGCGTCGCAAGTGTATAAGAGAAGCACCTCCAACTCCTTGCCAGAAGCAAGCCTCAGCGTTTAAACACACTCAACGACACCAAAGAAATACTACCACAAACAGAGCAACACCGTGGTAGCTCCTCAACCAATAACATCAAGAACCTACCACATCCCTTCTACAGCAACCAACCCACCGCCACCCACCAACAATGTCCACCATCCTCACCATCATTTCCTACCTCCTCCTCCTCTACCTCTTCTGCGACCTCAGCCTCCGCCTCCACAGCCTCAACTTCATCGACCGTATCCTACTCCGCGCCCAGATCCGCCAATCCACCCTGGCTGCGTTCGACGAATTCGTGGAGTATACTGGACCTATCGCCGAGCGAGTCGAGAAATGCGGTCATTCGTAACTGAGGTCCGTTGGGGAGATTGTCTGCGTGTTGAAGGTGGCCGTAGCTGTTGGATGGAAGCTCATGGTGGATGGAGGATGGTTCGTGCGGGAGTGGATGATGACTTAAGACGGACTTGACGCGGTGAACGGATGAGAAGACCTCGTGGAGCAGCGACGTGAGGGTAGTGGCGCGGCAGGGGAGTGTTCTTGGACTGGCACAATGTGAGAGCTGGTAGTACTGAGACTGGTGTTGCTGGGATTGGGCAGCTGGATCTGCATCATCAAGGGAACGAAACTGGTTAGAATGGATACCACGAGAATAGATCTACACCAATGTGCCATAGTTCTTCCACATTTGCCGACTTCATGGAGGCACAACGCCCACCGAAGGTCATCTTGTAGTGAAAACGTGGCTTGGTCTGGTAGAACCTGTCATCGAGCATTCGCCACAGACACGTGATCCACACGCTCCACAATTAGTACGACTCTCTCAAATGATCAAAGTGTCACGAACGAGATGGACCATTGTTAGAGAGATTCGATTGTTCCAAGTACGAACCGATTCCAATTTTGCAGAATGAGCCTCGTGACTCAAGTGTGGTGGCCATTTAACAAACGCGACTTCCCGTGTCAGATGTCGAACCACGTAGGTTCCAGGCAATTAAAAACTCTTCAGCCTTCGGACCATACTCTTACATCACATTCCATAAATCTCCTCTTGTGCCGGACCACACCCACGACCACACGAGAAGAAGTCCACGTTCACCAAAGGTCCAAGCTGCGCATCACTCATCATCAGTCAAGCACCATCAACAACACCCACTCTCACCACCACAATGCCCACCCACACCATCCTCTCCGAACTCTCTCGCCGTACTCCCCTCCTCATCCCCTTCATCCTCTTCCTCCTCGCCACCGCCCTCTACAGCCTCCACGACCACCACTTCCCCTACGACGCCAAACTCACCTCCTTCACGGCCCGCATGCAATTCCTCTACTGGAGCGTCCCGCGCGAACAACTCAAGCGCTACGGCATCTTCATCGTCCTCGTCAGCGTGGCGTACGATTTCGTCGACGTGGTGCATTGTTTTCTGGAGCAGCGCTGGGGCAGTTGGACGGCTTATGTGGTTTGGTACTTGCTTCGCGTGTTTTTCTCGGGGGATTGTTTGTTTGGTGAGGATGGGCGTTGGATTGGTGATTTGTTGGCGGAAAAGAAGGGGGGGTCGAAGGTGGGTCGGGGAAATGGTGCAGAGGGGGAGAAGGAGTCGGCGGGTGGAGACCGGGAGAAGGATGGGTCTGGGAGTGAGAGTTGGGAGGAGGTCGATGCCGGTGATGCTGCGGAGGTTGTGAAGGAGATGTGAGAGGAGGTTGGTCGCTATGCCTGAGTCCTAGGATGCTAGGTCGGACCAGGTCAAGGTGATTGAGAGACAAGGAGCGGAGCCTGTGCAAGCGAGATATGAGCTTGGGAGCATCGATGATGAGTCGTACTGACTGTTGCAAAGTTACAGCAGACTCATTGGGGTCCTGTTTAGGTTGAAAAATCTCAACCATCCAAGATGATTCCTACTTGGCCATGGTCGACAGACATAGAAGATGTCACCAAAGTCGGCGGGCTTGGTTGTGACAAGGTAGATTTTACAAACTGACTGCATGAATCTATCCGCTCCTCCGTATGCCCGTGCACCTGAAGAGACCATTGACACCGCAAAGCAGAATCATTACCCCATCTGCATCCCAGCTAGCACTCTATTGCTGTAGCTTGCATCGCCCGCAGACTGTACCTCTCCATCCTTAGCTCTAACCGGAGAACTCCTTGATGCTGTCATTCCACTTGCCGGGCACAAGAGCCAAAGGCACAATACCCGAGACATGCATCTCAGGACCAAAGACCTTCATGTTGAGTTCCAGCTCTTGACCGACAGCCTTGATGTTCTTGAGACCTTCTTGGTAATTGGGGCCGGCACGACGGACCCAGATCTGGACCTTGTGCTCGTTGAGGAGAGGGGCGACCTCGCGAAGAGCGCGGATGACACCCTTGAATGTGGAAGCGACCTGGTGATGATGTCAGTCTTGAGCCTTGGTGAGGCAGAGTAATTTGAGAGGGGATTTACGTTTGTGAAGTTGGCAATACCGCCGCCGATGAAGAGAACCTTGCCTTCGGGGTGTTGAGGGGCGCGGAGCATGAGATCGAGGACGGTGCGGGCGTAGTGGAAGGTCTGGGTCTCGGTTGGTGCGCCCGAGTATTCACCGTAGTTGGCGAGCTCGGAGGCGAAACCGGAAGAGGCAATCGCGTCGGCGTAGACGACGGAAGCACCACCACCAGCGACAAGTGTCCAAATGCGACCGTTTCCGTTAAGGATAGTAAGCTTGAGAGAGGCACCAGTCTTTGCATCCATCTCAGCAATATAGGCCTCCTCCTTCGACAGCTCACGGCCAAACGGAGCCGGGAACTCCATTGGTGGGCCGGCGTCAATGGTTACCTTGCCATCCTTAGGTGCGGAAGCGGCCAGGCCGAGAGCGGCGGGAGAACGAGCGATGGCCCACTTGACACCGCACTCGAACTCGGCAGTCTGGTCTAGCTTCGCTGCCAGATCGAGGAAGTGGACGTCGGCAGAGGTGGCGTCCTTGTTAGGAATGACGACGAGAGGGTTGATTTCAAGGTATCTGTTAGAGCGTCAGTCATGTCAAAGAGTTCTGATGAAGCGACATACGTGAATTGGCAGTCGACGTAGACAGCGTAAAGGCGAGAGATAAAGTCGACCAAAACGTTGTGTACACCCTTGGGCACCTTCTTCAGGAGTGTGGAGGCAATTTCTTCGTTGGAAGGGTATTCCGAGAGGTCGACGGGGATGAGGAGCTTCTCAGCCTTCTCGTCGACGTCACCGACATCGACACCACCCTCGTGTGTGAACAGGATCCAATCGCCCTGGGAGGTGAAATTAGCCAAAACTCTAATTGACGAGAACAGGTGTTCGGGGTAAAAAGACGATGACAGCTAAGGCAGATCCGGGGAAAGCTCTTTGATGCAAGATGAGATGTCGTGCAGATGATAGATGAGTGGTAGGGGGCTTGCCAGGCTGGTGGGTCTGGGTTTTCTCCCTTCGTCCGGCGAGGCCTGTGCGGGAGGCATGTGAAAGCCGGAGAGGCCCGTCAAGCGGATAAAGAGACCGCAAGAACACCAGCCCTGCTGGGACAAGAGATCCAGCGATACTCCCCGGAGAAATCTGCAAAATTGGAAAGAATTCCAAAGCTGCGATTGATCCTGGCCTCTTGCCGGAATTCCTCCTCTTGCATGCCAAGCTTTCGAGAAATAGCAAAACTGACGGTAGACTCACCTCACGAACGGACATGATGTTGATGTAATACTCGGTGTCTTGCGGGTGAGGAACGAATGGCTCAACAAGGAACTGCCTGAGCACACCGTCGACAGTCTCGACCTTCTGTGCCTTGCCGGCGCGCTCTTCAATCCATGCTTTCGCCTCTGGCCAAGTCTTGTTGAGGGCCAAAAGTCCGCTCTTGCCTCGCCTCTTGATCAATTGATCTGGCTTTGCGACGAACTTTGAGCCGGACTGGAGCAGCCATGGGTATGTGACTTCGGCCTGATCGAGGATGTCCTTGACCTTGGCATCTTGAGGAAAGTGGAGAGACGCAAGACGGGGAGGGGCGTTGTGCGTCTTTGGTGTTGGGAGAGGTGTGGGCTTGATCACAGGGGCGCGTGTGAGGTGGTAGTTGATAATGGCCTTGCCGTCGGCCTCGAGGATTGACTTTGCGGACATGATTGAGGGTGGGAAGTGGGTGTGTTTCGAGCTGTCGAGGACTTAGCAGTGGATCGAGAAGCGAAGCGATCGAGCCAGGTGATGGGGAGTGGCGATGACCTCGAGCTTGACGCAGTATTGAGCGGTGAACACCAGCGTCCTGCAGGACTGGTCTGATTTCTTGCTGCGGTGAATGTGCTGGAGGGGGAAAGCTCCCACTTACCGGTAAGATGGGGTAGCTCAAAGTGGCTCAAGATGTTGGGACTGGTGCTGGCAATTGCTGTCGATATTCACTGGGCAGATGAATTATGTTTTGCAGTGTGTATGAGAATGACGAGGGAGAGTCAACAGGCAGTGGACAGCGGTATGCCGAATTCGCCGATGTTGCGTTTCGAGCCAGAGGCAGAGGGAGACGTCTGGGGAAATTTTTGGTGGTGAGCCTCTTGTGAGCTTGAACCCCTGCCGCTTCCGCAAAGGCCGTGACAGCTTTTGCTGGGCCTGACTAGCGCCGATGGGCTTTCGTTGGCCGCGCAGATCCACACAACAGAACCAAACACGCCCTTCGGACTTTTCGCAAGTCGTAAATGCTCGCGTGGCTTGTCAACCGCAGATTCAGGACGCGTGAATTAGGGGGCCCGACGAATAGGAAGCATCCCAAAAGCAAGCAGAAAAATCGTACGAGCAGCGAAGAGTACGAGCCACCCGCAACACTGCCAATCTCAACACGAATTCATTTGCTGTTTGCGCAGTGGTACGATGATCCAAATTTGGCCCATCTAAGGACCTCGGCCTTGACGGAGGAGACCCGGCAACACCATCTCTCGCCAAAGATATAGCATCAGAACGTCATTGAGTTCACCGTGAGTGTCGGACACCGAGTTGGGGATGGCTGCATATGCACGATGAGGGAGAAGGATCCCTTGATCCTCAGGGAACTCCCGTTCCTCATCAAACGGCAGAGCTTCCCATCAGCTTCCCCAAGCTTGATCTGTGCTGCAAAGCTCCCACCAACCCTGCGGCCTGTTGTGCTGTGATCATTGCCAGTGTCGTAAACTCACTGTCCGCCGCCTCGTATTTGTCTGAAATTATTCTGGCCGCCTTCCATCTACACAATCGTACCATTTCTCCCCCCCCCTGACGTGTAATTGTGAGTGGTTCCTGACTCCCGCGGCTGCTGCCCTCGTTCTGCTTACCCCGGACTTTTTTTGGGGTCGACAGATTCTTTTGACTTTCGCTGTCCGGCTTTCGTTTCACCTTCGCCGACGAGTCCTCCTGCACCTCATCCTCTCTGCTATACCACTGCTCAATCTCAAGTGCTGACTGTCAACTCCAGTAGTACCGACAAGAGCCCCCCTGCATTCGATACATCCCATCCACAATGCCCTCCGCAGTGCCCGCAGTGGGTGGTACCCCGAACGGGTCCAGCACCTCAGCTCCTCAAACAAATGGCACCAATGGCCTCAAGACAGAGGACAACTTGGTCCGCTTCTCTGCCCCGAGTCGGACTCTGAGCCCGAGACCAGAACATCTCCTATTCCACCCCAAGACAAGATGCTTCGTCTAGTAAGTGCTATTCCTTGCCAGTGACCAAGTCGCTTTGACTGACGATTTGACAGTGGCCTCCAACCGAGAGCTGTGCAGGGCATGCTTGATTTCGACTTCATCTGCAAGCGATCCACTCCCTCCGTCGCTGGCATCATCTACACATTCGGCGGTCAATTTGTGAGCAAGATGTAAGCTACACCTGTATCGGCTTGTTTAAGAACTCGATCTGACCATAACAGGTACTGGGGCACAAGCGAGACTCTGCTCCCTGTCTACCAGGCGACAGACAAGGCCATTGCAAAGCACAGCGATGTCGATACCGTCGTCAATTTTGCCTCGTCCCGATCCGTCTACACCTCCACCATGGAGCTCATGGAGTACCCACAAATCAAGACCATTGCGATCATTGCCGAGGGTGTACCAGAAAGGGTGAGCTTGCTCAAGGATTTGATTTAGAAAGGCATCTGACAGAATTACAGCGCGCACGTGAGATCCTCCATGTTGCAAAGAAGAAGGGCATCACAATCATCGGCCCCGCCACGGTTGGTGGTATCAAGCCCGGTGCCTACAAGATCGGAAACACTGGTGGTATGATGGACAACATTGTCGCTTCTAAGCTCTACCGCAAGGGATCCGTCGGATATGTCTCCAAGTCCGGTGGTATGTCAAACGAGCTGAACAACATCGTCGCCGCGCAGACCAATGGTGTATACGAGGGTGTAGCCATTGGTGGTGACAGGTACCCCGGTACTACTTTCATTGATCACATGCTCCGATACCAGGCCGACCCAGAGTGCAAGATCCTCTTGCTTCTCGGCGAGGTCGGTGGCGTTGAGGAGTACCGTGTCATCGAGGCAGTCAAGAACGGAACCATCACAAAGCCAATCGTCGCTTGGGCCATCGGAACTGTCGCGAGCATGCTCAAGACTGAGGTCCAATTCGGTCACGCCGGTGCTCTTGCCAACTCTCAGCTCGAGACTGCCGCTGCCAAGAACAAGGCCATGAAGGAGGCCGGTTTCTTCGTCCCAGACACATTCGAAGATCTGCCTTCGGTGCTCTCCACTGTCTACCAGCGACTGGTCAAGGAGGGTGTCATCAAGCCGCAAGCCGAGCCTGCCGTCCCCAAGATCCCCATCGACTACTCCTGGGCCCAGGAGCTCGGTCTCATCCGTAAGCCAGCCGCCTTCATCTCCACCATTTCCGACGACCGTGGTCAAGAGCTCCTCTACGCCGGCATGCCCATCTCGGACGTCTTCAGAGAGAACATTGGTATTGGCGGTGTCATGTCTCTGCTCTGGTTCCGCCGCCGTCTGCCAGACTACGCGGGTCGTTTCCTGGAGATGGTACTCATGCTTACTGCCGATCATGGTCCTGCTGTGTCCGGTGCCATGAACACCATCATCACCACCCGTGCCGGCAAGGATTTGATTTCCGCGCTCGTGTCCGGTCTCCTGACCATTGGTTCTCGTTTCGGTGGTGCCCTGGATGGTGCAGCTGAGGAGTTCACAAAGGCCTACGACAAGGGTCTCTCGCCGCGTGATTTCGTCGACACCATGAGGAAGGAGAACAAGCTCAGTAAGTCTATCCTACTCCCCTTATCCAGCATGTCCTAACACCCCACAGTTCCCGGCATCGGCCATCGCGTCAAGTCTCGCAACAACCCCGATCTCCGCGTCTCCCTCGTCAAGGAGTACGTCCACAAGAACTTCCCCAAGACCAACCTCCTCGACTACGCCGAGGCCGTCGAGACCGTCACCACCTCCAAGAAGGACAACCTGATCCTCAACGTCGACGGCTGCGTCGCCGTCTGCTTCGTCGACCTCATGCGCAACTGCGGCGCCTTCTCCCCCGAAGAAGCAGAGGACTACCTCAAGATGGGTGTACTCAACGGTCTGTTCGTCCTCGGTCGCAGTATCGGTCTCATCGCCCATTTCCTGGACCAGAAGAGGTTGAGGACTGGGCTGTACAGGCATCCTTGGGATGATATCACGTACTTGTTGCCTAACCTCAGCTCCGGGCCGCCGGGTAATGAGGGGCGTGTGGAGGTGCAGATGTCGTAAGGCAGAGGAGAAGAAGGGAGAGTGGAGGGTGGAGGAGGGTGAAGAGCGAGGGCGAAGAGCAGCTACTATACAGGGTGTGGGACTTGCTAGACGACATGGGATGCCATGGCATGGCTGGGATGGTGTTTTGTACGGTTTGAGGGTGTCGCGCCGCTTCGCTTTGGTGACGGCGTGGGGCTGATTCTGTAGTAATGCATCGAGATTTCTGCAATGCTCGTTTCCAACTGTGTGTTCATGCATGCACAAGAGACCGTGATGCGTAGGCAGGAGGTCGACGTCTCGCGGGGGCAATGTGCTCTGGCATGAAATGTGGTATTGAAGACGTCAAAGTAGATTACGCTTGGTGACATCTGGCTGTTGCATTCACTGGAGGGAGATGGTGTGGGATCTAGGACAGAGGTGGGTACTACCAGGCTGATAGTGGACGTCACGAGTGGCTCAAAGATCGGATTTGGATGACTACTCGCATTCGATGGCTCAAGAAGAGCGGTAAGCTACTTGAGAGACATCAGAGGCCTCGGAAATAGTGTGTACTTGTGCTTGTGTCCGATCCTGTAGCTGCCAGGTCGAGGGGATGAAGTACTGCCAGATGCCGTGCTCTCAAGCAGACCTGCCTATCTAATACGTCTTTCGTAGTGAGCCTTTTTGGGGAGCGTTGTGATGTTTGGTTTGTGATGAGCGAGGGGTGGCTGTCAAATCACAAGTCGATAATGCCGTTCACAATTTCAGCACCAGGTTCTAACGGGTGTCAGCCGGGGACAACAAAGACATAGTGTTGAGAAGTCGCTCACTCTTGAGCTCAACTGGAATCCGGTCGAGAATGTCGTGCCTGTCGGAGAAGAAAATGTTGATTCTCGGGCTGAAAGAGGCAGGGGATAGAGCTTGGTGGAGCTCACGCAGCGCAATCAAGGCTTGACTAGCGCTCTTCATCCGCATGACTGTATGTTTGCCTAGTGGATCATACCACTGCAGGCAGCGTGAGAGTCCTGGACCGTGACTCTGGAGCCGGCAAAAGCAGAGCTCGCCATTCTCATCGAAGAGATCTGCGACAGAGGTGTAGTCCTGGCGCACAACTCTGGCCACGCCTTGGGACACATGAGAGACCTCGTAGAGCAGTATCATGGTCTTTCCGAACTCCGGCTTCTCGTGCAAGGTTCCTAGCGGCGCAGTGATTGTGGGTGTCAGCATCCCAGACGTGATTGAGGATACGTCGTCCATGTCTTGCTGGACGATGTCGGATTCGATGTATGCTTGAACACGATCAAGTGATGTGCAGCCGGACATCTAGAACCTGTATCCCATGAGTGAAATTCATCCAGACCGCGCAGACTGCGTGAAGTTACCCGTTCCAGGGGTAAGAAGTCGCGATACACAGATTTATGTTTGACCAGGGCTGTGAGGCGAGGGTGGGGGAGAGGGGGTGAAAGAGATGGTGTGAGAGGAGGAGAAAGCGCGAGAAGTGCGAGAAGAATTTTTGAGTCACAGAGTTTACCAGTGTGATTGTAATTTGTCACGTGTCATGATCGTTTGTCAATCCCCCAGCTGACGTTGGTCGACGCCAGTGTTCGTTCCCCCACATGGCCTTCGCGTTCACGACTGCAAAGGCAGGTGAACTTGCGGCAGGCTGTGGCTTCGTCGCGTAAGGGAGGCTACATGTCGACTCGGAGTTGTCATGTTCAAGCGCTCAGATGAGGAGCATATCATGCAGTAGTTGACGGAGGATTCGACGGGAGTGTGAATTGTCTACCATTCCGATGGCGATTTGAGTACTACTAGCAGGTAGGTACTACCAGGAAGTTCTCTCGAGAGATGTTCGGCATGGTGTCCCGCTATGCTCGTCCCCCTTGACCACCCCGGGCAGGTTCGCTTGCGCTGCCAGTCGTGGTCGAGGAAGAGCTCAATGAGATTGCCTTTGGCGCACTGAATACTGCGCGAGGTGTTGACGGTGATGAGCGTGTTGCCCAATGGTGTGACGTACGTAGACTGCAAGCCGCCGACGCTCTCGATGGCGAACACGAGTAAAGCGCCGAGCCCCAGCGTGTGGGTGATGGGGTAGACGTTGGTGCCATGCGCGAAGGCGCTCTTGATGCTGGTGGCGAAGTAATCCCTGCGTTTCAGCGCGACTGACCGGACGATGTACCTGCCATCCTTCCGCAGGAACTCCTGGATGAAGGACTCCTTGGCCACGCTGGCTTCTTTCTGATCCCTGCCCAGGGAGTGCACCCTTGCCCTGCAAAACCTTTGCCTTGTTGGCTGCCGCCTCCGCCTTCATCTTCTCCAACAAGGCAAAGACGGGAGAACCGGTCTTCAGCATACGCTGGCGCTGATAGTCGCGCATTACCTCCAGGAGATGTTGTTCGACGCAGCGCCGGTAGCGGTGGAACATGTCGGCCCCATCGACTGACAGGCAGCGGTGCAGATTGTCGAAGCAGTCCGTGTCGAGGTCTCGTTCCTGATCAACTAGTCCCTCATCCTGCGAGACCATGTCTTTCAATGTATGCTGCCGCCCAAGGATCTTGTCGCGAATTAGTTGGGTGCTATACGGCGATCATCTAGCCGCCAGTGCTGATCTGCAACCTGCGTGGCATTGGAGCTGATTGCTTGCACTATGCTAGCGGAATGAGACAATTGTACCTAGGCAGGTCTAAATCGAAACCTGACAAGAGCTAGAACCATGGGGAAGAAGATTGAGGGTAAGAAAAAAGAGAAGCAAACGACCGTGGGAATTGGGGCATGCCCTGCAACGTCAAGCTAGACATGCCGTACGAAGATTTGCATGGGCCGTACATACCATGTACGTGGTATGGTATCGACCACCACGAAGCGTACGACGCGAGAAAGAAGTCAGCCTCCAGGCTCCAGTGCCGTTGCGGGTCGTTCTCGGCGTGAAATATCGCGACAACAAAATTGCTACATCCACGATACCGTGCGAGGTTGATGAGATGTAGCATGCGGGTATCAAGCTAGGTCCAGCGCAGCGCGCTACGTGCAGCTTGACAGGGACGCGGGAGGAGAGCAAAGCGCGGCGTATGCTTCGGATATCTATGGTCAACGGGAGTCCGAGTAGACAGCATAGGTACACCCCTAGAGAGGACCAAGCCATGAGCGCAAAGCACAAAGGCAGCTTACGTGGGACCAGATACCCGAGTCATGTTTCCCTCTCCGTCGGCGAGTGAAGTTGTCGGAATTGCACGCTTAGGGTTAGGGGAGCAACCACAACCAACCTTGGATGAAGTGGACATTTGCTGGCGAAGCGTAAAGGAGATGTAGTCGCGGGTGAGAACATGGCCCTCAATCTGCGTACGATACAACACTTCGTATCCGTGGCGGACAGGCTGGCTGTACCACGAAATTCTCCCTCTTCGCCCGAGGAACGATCGCCATTCGATTTAAACCACGCCAGGGTGTACGTCCCGACCTTGAGCTTGATGAGCTCGTTCAATTTTGACAGCACCGGTCGTCCACCCTCGCTGATGTCCGACACGGCCATGTATTCATGACGACGGAACTGCAGGTCGTCTCCGAAGGCATCCAAATGAATGATGAAGATGACAGGATCGTCGAGCGGCGCCTCGAAAGAGATGGTCCTGTCTAGAGTTGGAGACGGCATGGGCCTGCGAATTTGCACCTCTTCGGAGCTCCGTGAAGAGGATGAATCTGATGCTGACGTATCTGAGACCACAGTCCAGCGTGTTCTACGGCGCCTCGAGAGTGATGCCATAGGTGGCCGGTAAGTATCGTCTTCGCTATCGTCGAGCGGCGTCTCGGGAGACATGATCCTGTCTGGAAGTGGAGACGGCGTGGACCGTCGAATTTGCACCTCTTCAGAGCTCCGTGAAGAGGACGAATCTGATGCTGAAGTATCTGAGATCACGGTCTGGCGTGTCGGCCTACGGCGCCTTGACGATGATGCCCTAGGTGGCCGGTAAGTATCGTCATCGCCATCGCTATCGTCTTCGTGCTGATCATGAAGTGCGCTCGCGCCCTCTGCCATTCGATGTGTGCGTTCCCTTGCCATTGCTTTTACCAATTGGAACAAGCGCTGTATGGTGCAACGGGTATCGGCTTCATCTGACCTAGAGGCCAAGTTGTAGGTGAACCAAATTGGAGGCGGGGCGCCATGTCGGTACACGAAAAGATGAGGGTAGAGAGCTAGGATCTCATCCTCCGCTTGCCTCCGGACTAACAACGCCTCTCCACGAAAGGCAAGGGGCTCGTTCGGGGCTTCCTGAAACATGTCTTGTCATGGATGAGATTCCATATAACCTCGCAAATCTCATACAGCATCTGCATATCTCAATGGAAAAACTGCAGAAAAAAACCTCGACGGGGCAGCCGTCTGAGCGCGAGATACACCCGGACGGCTTCGACCGTCCACTGATTCACCGGTAGTCCATCTTCAATAGATCTCATTGTTGTCCAGGGGGGCTGTATTGCAGTCGTAAAGGGTACTTGAAGTAGAAACCGAGTATCGTGAGGAGTGTGCGAATCTTGGAGAGGACGATAAGAGAACAGAGGAATCTTGTGGCAGGCAATTGCTCGGAACCTGTCGCTATCTGCAGAGAAGTTGTACTCTTTTATGCTCACGCGCGGCCAGGCCAGAGATCCCCGGCATCCACGGAGCCTGCACGGGTATTACGCGTTGATAAACAAGACGCTAAATGCGCAGGAAGTCATGGATAGAGCTTGGGTTACATTTCAAATCACACTTAATTTGGACCATCCGGCCCCACCTTGAAAGCAAATAATCGTGCCTCAATATTCTAAGCATGGCATGTACGCGATTCAATTATCAAATATCTGATGCGAAGCCTGGCGCACTAGAGTCATGCTTATCGCTACCGGACGTCACGAGACCTTCATAGAAAGGTTCGCGTGGACAGGCCCAAAGGGTCCGTAGTGGCTCAATGTCCACATCTGTTTCATCGGCCCACACTAGTCACACAATCATAGGCGATTGGTTCGACAATCCTTCAATACTGCCATCTAAGTTCTAAGTTGCGGGACTATATCTGTACGAGCCCAGTCGGATCACTATACGTCTCCTGGCTCAGAGCTGGTTGCCCAACTCGGGGACTCTGGTGCAAGGACCTACCACAATCGTCAGTTCAGTCTTACAGCTGCAGTTCAAGCTGAGCATACCTCTAACGATAAGCGGAACTCGTTTGAACAGGTCCTCAGAGGAAGCCAGGAAAAGTTTGATAGGCGCATCAGGGTCTTGTCTTGCTATAGCACGCTGAAGCCGATCCAAGCCGATCCTCAGTTTGATGTTGCTGTCGATGAGGTGTGGCTCATGCTGGCCGATGGGGTCATACCAAGCGATAAGCAGGCGCTCAGTACGCAGGGGATTGCATTGCCACAAGCGCTTAATCTCCAATCGCCCATTAGGTGCGAGTTCAGACCGTGTTGTGTAGCCAAAGGTACGGTACTCGAGGCGGTTCTGTGCGTCCAGGATCTCCTTGAGCATGATCAACGACTCAGTCTGCGCGGGGATGGTACTTGTGGATGTATCCGGCCTCGGTCGTGCAACGGCCAGAACGGATCCTTGCTCCTGACTGATGGTACTGCTCTCACCGTTCTTCGCACTGTCTGCTCGATTGTCACCAAAACAATGCTGCGACCGCGGAAGTCCAGGTGTAGGAGTTTGCTCGCCACTAGGATGAGCAACCATGTTCGGCACGAAGGTTCTGTCCGGGACCTGAAAGGCGTCTCGTACTTCGGGTGCCCGAACGTTCGTAGTGGCTCGATCGTCATGAGCCGTCGGCGAAAAGAGTTCTTCGAGATAGAATTGTTCGGAAGATTCTTCTGATCTTTGTATTGCTTCTCTTCGGCTATCTCGCTGCTGCCTCGTTCGCTTCATGCGACGATTTTCGCGGGCCAATGTTCGCTGCTTGCAGAAAAACTGGCGAGTGAATACAAAAAACCTCTGCATTGCACACTTGGGATCCGGTTGGGTACGGCGCGTGTCCACTGGTAAGCTTCGCGTGCATGTCAAATTGCCGATGAACCATGCGGGTTGAACCTGGTTTTGCCGTTGGAACAGCTCCGGGTGGTCAGAGATTATCCGGTCTTCGACCCTTTTCCTCTCGATGAAGCGAGGGCCTCCCTATTGTGCCAGGGCCTTCTTTCCTCCCTCCTGGAACACATTGGCTCGGTTTAGATATTCCCACACGAGCTGGCAGGCTCTCTCAAGGATGGCGCGATTCCATGCAAAGAAGTAGAGAAAGAATACTATAGTAGGTTGTCCGGACTGGCGTAATGACATTTCCACGGACTCCGGTGACCACACACCGGAACCGTTAATCTCTGATGGCAGAAGAAAAGGGGTCATAACGTAGACGTAAGCCTCGATCAGCTGCGTTGGAAGGATCGTAGCGGTAGTAAGGATGTTCGAGATTAAGATCACAGCCATGCGAAGACTTTATACCCGATCGTAGAGGTGATCTAGGTTGACTGCCGGATAGAGCTGTGAGCCAGATGTTGCAACTAGTCTCATTTCGGGTGACCTAATGCATCTAGAGATGATAGCCCCAATTATCAGTGGCTCGTGCAATGTGCCGTGACTAGACAGGACTGAGGCCCCATCTTGGCACGATATGACCTTGCGAGCTTGAACCTGGTAGATTGGAGTGGGTCTCTCGTAGGTGACGATTATCATCTCGGCGAGACTTCGAGTCAATATGTGTAGGTTTGTAACTCCACTAGCCACCGTGGTCGGTAAGCGACTTCATCCTGATACAATGGAGCTAGGGCTCGGGCTTAATGCTATGACAATCAATCGCTGGCATGGCAATTGGTGTTGACTTGTCGTCGTATTGAGCAATGTAGACTAGGTGTGACGCGGACTATGCAACCCACTCATTGACTCCCAAGATCAAAATCTCCTAGATACGTAGCCATCGACGATGTTCTGCTCTCTAGCGGGCCATTGTATCGGTCCAAATCGCTTGGGAGTAACACTTCCAAGCTACAGGTTGGCTACATCTGTGCTTTGACGCAAACGCGAAGTGGAACTCGAGCTTCAGGCACTAGAGGCGTCACAAGAGGAAAGTCAGATACGATCGATATTGACTTACCTCGAATTGATACAGGGACACAGTCTAGCCAAGCAGGATTGTAGGCGCAGAAGAGCTGGACGCAAATTTCTGACTGACGACCCTCGCGCCGCGCACAGAGCTTCTGAAGTGCAAGTGTCTTCCACCTGCCGTCGATTGAAAAGCTTGGGTCCTCGGGACACAAGCGAGTGCGGCGGATTGTCGTTCCGTACGTCCGCTTTCTCTAGCAGTGACCAGACAAGGCGAGCACAATGCTCTAATTCCTCGATCGACCAATCGAAGAAGAGTGTGAAGAACGGTATCGTGGGTTGGTGTTTGCTCTGGAGGCAACTATGAACAGAACCTGTTGTCCAATCGGCGGAATTGCGTGAGTTACCAGGGAAAATAAACGTCCTTGGGCGATCTGGATCCATTGATGTCGTCCGAGGAGACACCTGGGAGCATGTCGGACAGCGTCCAGAATTGCGCCGCTGAATGTGATGGTTGCAGTGACCAGCGAGACAAGGGTTGAACTGGAAACGCCTTGCCAACATGCTATGGCATATTTTGCTCGGCCCTTGGGGGCCATGGGTCTCAACGTTTGGGGGGCGCGGGAGCTGCGCAGCTCCGTGCTGCAGATCCAGCGAGTCAAGTCGTATCGGCACGATCAGTGGCCCCGTGTAATTGATGAGGCCGACGCAATGACTCAAGGGCAGTGAGCGGTGGGAATGACCCCACCCCACGTTCGATCACACTTTGAGGACGACGTGCGCTACGCCGCGCACGGGCACTGACCGTGTGTCATGCGATCAAGATTGCAGGGGACGACCATCAATCAACGAGTTCGGCCAAGTGGGAGCAATGTGCTCGGCCTGTCTGTCCTTGACAAGCTTGGGCCTAGCGAAGCAACAGGTTTCAATCAACCGCCACGCAACCGGAAGTTGAAAATGGCGATTGTGATGCCGGTCGTGCCGGGGCCCACGTCGATAGTCCTGGCATCGATCATTCATGACAGCGAGGCCGCTGTTGCAATTCAAGCAATGCCGTCGTCATTCCCACGGCCGGTCGAACCGATGTCCGAGAATGGCAGCTGCGTGGAATGATCTGCCTTGCGGCCATGCAGAAGACCTGGCGATGAAATTGAGGCACGAAGGGAGATTGTATTGTCGAGGACGTACTGTACAAGAAGGTTGAGTCTGATTGAATGTTTGACGCTCGAGCATCTAGCCCGTTGGGTCACAGTCTGCTCTCGAGTCCGCTCCAGCTACGCTCTCCCGGCCAGTGCGCATCCGGCCACACCTGCCGTAGCGCCTCCCAAATATGCCCAACGTGCACAATCTCCAACCCCTCTTTGACCTCGATTGGCAAGTCCTTGACATCCTTCTTGTTGGCGTTCGGCAAGAGCACCTTCTTGACGCCAGCCCGCAGCGCACCGATCATCTTCTCCTTGATACCGCCCACGGGCATGACTTTACCCCGTAGACTGACCTCGCCGGTCATCGCCAACGTAGGCGGGATGCTCTTGCCAGAGAACAGACTGACCAACGCAACCGTATGCGCTAGACCCGCCGACGGGCCATCCTTAGGAATGGCACCGGACGGGCAATGTACGTGAACAGAGCGGTTCTTCATGATGTCCTCGCCCGGATCGTGCGTGAGCGCCAGCTCATATGCGTGCGCCTTCACCCACGTCAGCGCGACCTCGACGCTCTCCTTGAGCACGTCGCCCAGCTTGCCGGTGAGTTTGACGCCGCCGGAACCGACGACGTCGACGACTTCGATGAAGAGGATGCTGCCTTGAGCGCCGCCCGAGTAAGCTACGAGACCGGTGACGATGCCGGGGCGGGAGTCAGAGGCGGCGAGCTCTTCCTCGAAACGCTCGACGCCGAGGATGTCTTCAAGGTCTTCCTCGTGGACGACGGGAGAGTAGGAGGTTGTGGTAGTCATGTCTTGTGAATCTGCGTACTGGACCGCTTTGGCGCGGCAGACGGAACCGATCTCGCGCTCGAGATTCCGTACGCCGGCTTCGCGCGTGTACGATGTGATGATCTTCTCGAGAACCTCAGGTGCGATGGAAATGTCAGCGGGACCAAGACCGTTCGTGGTGACTTGCTTGGGGAGTAGATGCCGTGTGGCGATATGCCTCTTCTCGATCGTGGTGTAGCCGGACAGTTCGATAGTTTCCATACGGTCAAGTAGCGGCGGTGGAATGGTGTCAAGGCTATTGGCAGTGGCGATGAACAAGACCTTTGATAGATCGATTGGAATGTTGACGTAGTGGTCGACGAAGGTGTGGTTCTGCTCAGGATCCAGAACCTCTAGCATCGCAGCCGAGGGGTCTCCGTGGAATGACGACGTACCGACCTTGTCGATCTCATCGAGCAGGAAAACTGGGTTGGCGACACCGACCTTCTTGAGACCGTTGACGACCAGACCCGGCATGGCCGCGACGTACGTCCGACGATGGCCTCGGATCTCTGCCTCGTCACGTACGCCGCCCAGCGAGATACGATGAAACTTCCGTCCCAATGCTGTCGCGACCGACTTTGCCAACGAGGTCTTGCCTGTACCCGGCGGACCGACAAGCAGCAGGATGGGAGATTTGTCTACCAGGCGTTTCGACTGTAGAATCTTGAGCTCCTCGACAGACTGTGATGGTTGCTTGACGATCTCCTTGGGTTCCACACCCTCCTTCTCCTTATCGGCCACGTCAGCAGCTTCCTGCTGAATCTTTGCAATCTGGCTTTGCAGATTGGCATTGACGCCCTGCTTGAGCTTGAGGACGGCGAGGTACTCCAGTAAGCGCTTCTTGATACGTTCTAGACCATAGTGGTCGTCGTCCAACTGCTTCCGCGCTCTCGAGAGCGTACTCGCGTCCAGCTTGTCGTCCGTCACGCGGGTCCAGGGTATCTCGGAAAGGTTCTCCAGGTACGTGCGGCAGACACCGTACTCGGCTTGCGCAGGATTCATCTTCTGCAGTCTCTTGAGCTCCCTGTCTGCCACCTTCTGTGCTTCGACACTGAGCTTGGCATCGTCTAATCTCTTCCTGAGCTCATCGATCTCATTTGGCTCATCCTGGTCCTGCCCGCCACCCGCTCCACCCATACCGCCCTGACTGCCGCCACGCATTCTGTTCAGGAGAGCTTGTTGTCTGAGCTTGGCTAGATTATCGTTGGCAGATGAGTTATCATCCTGCATGATAGTCGTGATTGTCATGCCCCGATTTGCGCCCTGGATGCTAGACACGTTCCTTTGCAGAACCTCAATAGCTTTCTCAAGACGCTGCTTAATGGGTATAGCGGCCAGTATCTGAAGCTTCTCTTCGTGTTTGCAGTCGATGACATTTGCCATGAAATCTGCGAGTACGCCCGCTTCCTGTAAATCCTTCCTCACGATGTATAATTCGAGCCGGCGAGCCAGAAGGGGCGAGAGATTGGTGGTCTGGCCAGATGGCAGGAGTGACGACAACCGTACCAGAGCCAGGAGTTCTCTTGATAGCTGCTTCAGCTGTGCGAACAGATCTCGGGCTTCCTTGTCCAGCTCGTTGACTTCCTGCTCTTCATGAACGGTGACCTGCGCCTCGAAATATGGCTTCTCTTTCTCCACCTTCTCGACTGTGAACCTACTAACGCCCTCAACTACCAAAGCGAGCTCACCCCTTCTCCTACCCTGAACACCCGAGACCTTAGCAAGGGTGCCATACTTGAAGAGGTCCTTGACTGTAGCCTGTGACGGGTCCGCCGGATACTCTTGCTTTGTTTGTTTCGAGCCGTCATCGATAAGCTTCCTCCCATCTGGGCTGAGGTATGGCGAGTTGATAGGCACACATCCTACGATAACGGCAGTCGCATCGGGTCGTGGGGTGCTGGCTTTGCTGTAGATGTTGGCGAGGACAGCGGCGATATCGTTGCGGCGTTGGAGCGGAATGCGGAGGGTCACGCCAGGTAGGAGGACGGCGGAAGGGCCCAGCGGTATGATTGGTATTGTCTGCATGTTTGACTCAGGCTTGGACGGAGCTCTGCCCATGAGGTGAGGGAGAGAAGGAGAACGGTTGTGGGGAAGGGTGTAGAAGATCGTGGAGACGACGATGGAAACATCACGACATGGTCGATTGGGGGCGATTACATCAACCAAGAGCCGAGGTCGCCCGCTGCCGGCGCCAAGCCTGGGGAACGGATGAACGATCGGGAGCTTCCGACGGCGGCATGTGAAATCGACGGAGCTTCGGAAAAAAAAGTTTACGATCAACTGTATCGACACAACCATGGCCGCGCGACACATCTGTGGCTCAACTCTGAGTCCTATTCTGTGTTCTGGATATGTGATACGAAGCTACATCGCAGCATCACGCGCTGAACTGCGTGCTATTCGAGCACCATGGCAACAAACACAAAACTCCAGATCGCCATCATGCACACCTGGACGATTCCGCACATTAGCCACGAAAGCAAATGACGACTTCGGAGACAGTCCGTTCGAAATCGAGTCCTCAGCCAGGCGTGATGTCCAAGATGAATCCGAGAATACATCGATGACAGAACCTTCTCCGGACGCCACCGCCGGTCCCACCTCAAATGCCGCCACAGACTCCACAACGGACGACCCCATCTCGTCCTCGCCACCGACCACCGACCCTTCTTCCACCCCACCCCCTCTACCACCCGCCGACCCTTCCCTACCATGGTACCTCCAACCCAACATCTCCCCTTCCCCCTCGGCCCCCACAACGCAGCATCCCCTCCCCCCTCTACCCCCCTCCCCACCGCCCCTCCTCTCCCCCCTCTTAACCCACCTCTCCCTCACCCTCGGCCAAGCCGACCTCTCCCTCCTCGACCTCCGCTCCCTCGACCCCCCCGCCGCCCTCGGTTCCAACCTCCTGATGATCCTCGCCACGTCCCGCTCGGAGAAACACCTCCACGTCTCCGCCGACCGGCTCTGTCGATGGCTACGCACGGACCACGGTCTGCGCCCGTTCGCCGACGGATTGCTGGGACGGAACGAGCTCAAGTTGAAGATGAAGCGCAAGGCGAAGCGCTCCAGGTTGCTGTCGGCTGTCGGGGCGAAAGCGACGGGGGCAGGGGACGTGGACGATGGGATTCGGACGGGGTGGGTGTGTGTCAATATCGGGGAGGTGGAGGGTGGGGTGTTACCTGCGGAGGAAAGAGGGGAGGAAGCGCAGGAAGGGTTTGTGGGGTTTAGGACGGAAGCGAAGGGGTGTAGGGTTGTGGTGCAGTTGATGACGGAGGAGAGGAGGGGGGCGTTGGATCTGGAGAGTTTGTGGACGGGGATGTTGAACAGGTCGAGGAAGGAGGGGGAGGAGGACGTAGTGACGGAGACGTTGGAGAGGAGGAAGGAGAGGCAGAGTCCGTTTCCTGAAGCACAAACGATGACGATTGTGGAGCGGAGTGGGATGGGGAATGTGGAGGTACGAGCGTGAGCTGTCGTATTTGATGCATAGCGAGCTGTAGTATATTCCTGTTTTGTAAGATACTGTACATGAACCCAATCATCCCTCCCGAAGAGCGTGTCTAGTCGTACAACGTGATGCGTTAATCTATTCTTCGTGTCCATTTTTCTCATCCTTCTCCCATCTGACCGTCTTTCTCAGCGGATCCTAGTCTCCCAGCCGGCCCCGGAGACCAACGACTTCTCTTCGCAGTCGTGCTCGCTCCCGTCTCAGCCCTTCCATCTCCTCCTCCATCCCTTTCATTCGCTTCTTCATCTCCTCTACGCCATCACCACCTCGTACCGCCTTGACTACCTTCCCGAGTTCCTCATTGAAGCGCTTGTACAGCGCTTCGTTTTCCGCATTGGCTTCCCGGTACAGCTCATCCAGTCTCTTCGTGCGGCTCTCGGCCGTGGTAAGAGCTGTGAGCGTATCTTCGGACAACGCCTTGTTCTGCTCTTGCAGTGTCGACAAAGTACTGCTCACAGTCGTGGACACCTCGTTCAACTTCTTTGCCAGGTCGATCGCCGACGGGCCGCCGTCAGGTGTGCTTACTGTCTTCGGAATGCGCACACTCGCCGGACGGCCATTGATGCGGGGTGGCCCGAGGGTAGCGATCTCGTCGCCGATTTTAGATAGCTCATCCTGCAGTATTGAAGAAGTCTGCTGTAACTCACGCTGCTCCGATTGCAGTCGTTCGCGTATCCTCTGTGGCGACTGAATACGAAGCTTCTTCGTCGGCGTCGGCAAAGCAGTCGGGCTCGTCACAGTGACCTTCTCGGGCGAAGGAGATGGCTTGATTCTCATCGCATTGGCCGATGGCTTTTCAGACAGGCCAATGCGCGGTGGTGCAGGCGTGTTCTTAGAGGCTGATGACGGGCGGACTGTCGTCGAAGTTGTCTTTGTCGGCGTGTAAGAGGTAATTGTGACTTCATCAGGCTGTTTGCTTGTCGCCCTTGGTCGCGGCAGGATCGATTTGGGTGGAGGGAGAACAGCTGGGGAATTCTCCTTGCGGAATGACGACGGGAGTCGAGACCTTGGCGGATTGCGTGTTGGCGATGACATCCTAGTTGGACTGGACGACTCTCGTTGACTGCCCTCGACCTGCGGAAGGCGCGTCGAGGCTGGTGTCCTCACGGGAGAAGAGCGAGGACTCTGGAGGATGCTCAGATCAGACAACGAGCTACGTCTCTTTTTCTTCGCTTGGCCTGTCGCCGGGGTCCCAGCAGTATTCTCACCGATGGTCGACAGTGGCGAACCAAGCAGGTAGCTGCTATCTTGACTCGCCGGACGCTCAAATGCGAAAGATCCCAAAGTGGCAGGCCGATCTGATGATGCTGGTCTCCTAATAGGTGGCCGACTATCGGAGTCCGTGGATTTTGTGCGCTGAATTGTGCCTCGAGGGGTCGACGGCTCGCTTCCATGCTTGTTCTTGCTCAAGGACCGCCATACTGATCCAACCTTGGATTCTTGCTCAGATTTGCTGTTCTCACGAGAGACGCTCGCACCAAAGCCGAACTTGCGGCGAAGCGAGGAAGTATTAGAGTTGAGCGATCCGGTGTTGACAGACTTTGAACGCCCGTGGCCAAGTCGTGGGCTCATGACAGAATCTACGCTTGGCGAAGGACCGGCTTCACCAAAGAGACCTTCGATATCTTCGACGAATCTATCCATCAGCGAGATAAAAGAGTGCGGATCTTCTCCTGGTACTAGAAGCTCCGTGAACGCGGCGGTCAGAATGCCGCGGTCCCCATCGTTTCCAGTACCCTCGAGCAGCTCGGCCAGGAGTTTGACAATGCCTTTCAAAGCCCTTTGGTTTTGTGGCGTCATTTCTTGGAAACAGTCCAGGAAGAAGGCTTCAAAGTCGATTGGAAATCGGGCTTCCGCTTCTTTCTGTACTTTCACTAATGTAGCCTTGTCGATGATCGCACCAAGTCTCTCCGCCCATGCGACGTGTAAGAACTTCTCAAAAGCCGCAAAGAGAACATCCACAGAAGCCTGAGCGGCCAGGACCATCATGTTGGGGTCTTCCAGGAGCGAGTTGTACAGCTCGTTTACCTGTACTTGGTCTGCATTGGCTCGTGCTTTGAGGACACGCCCAACAACGTTTCCCTTCCGAGCCTGGACGGCCAGAAGATAAGTTGACAGTATGTCCTCGAGACGTTTGAAAGGATTCACCCGTTCTTTGGTAGGCTCGATTGGCTCGGACACGAACGAAGACTCATCCTTGGAGGAAGGCCTGCTGCTATCTCGGCTTCCTGGCTTCGGCAACTGCGAAGCTGGCTTTGGCCGCAGGTTTGGCACTGCCGTGAAGGGCGACTCTAGCTTCCTACCAGGTTGAGCATTCGCAGTATTGGTTTTGTTGGCAAGGAAACTCGAAAGTGTCTTCACGGGCGAGATTGGACGGGCAGACTTGACCGGTGATTTGGGAACCACAGCAGGGTCCGGTGAGTCGATGGCGAATGTCAGGTCCAGAGACTCAAGAATGTTCCTGTTCTTGGTCACCAAGGATGAAGCGAAGGGCGACTCCTTCATGGACAATTGGGCTTGCAGGATCGGGGTGACTGGTCAATGTTAGTAATATACTCTTGGCACATGAGTTGTGAGGCTTACTGCGCCGAGCGATTGACGATGTCAAGTCTGTCAAGGCCACCTTCTCGCGGTTCAAAGCTCCATATACGCTGTCAACCGCCACGGAACAGAAAGTATTGCCACCCGGAGACAGACGCAGGAGGGTATCGACACCTGCCTCGACCCTCGAAGATGCCTGTTGACTCTTGAGGTCAATCTCAATGCGAAGGTGGCCTGCTGGACTGGCCCTCTGACCGTGCTCAAATACAGCCGAAAAGAGAGAAATATCGTTGTTGTTGCCACCAACAGCACTTCGAACCTCCCAAGCTGGCTTCTCTCGTACACTTTCCACAAAGCGACCTTCGAGTCGAGCCTTTACAAGCTCCTCAGCAAGTCGAGACGCCTTTCCAGAATAAGAGCCTTCCAGAAGGAATGAAGTCGGTCCCAATGGCTCTGGAGCTCGACTCGATGATTTAGTGTAGACAGTGATCGCTCTGTCGTCCACAGCTTCGGTGATGATGCAATCTCGGATGGGAATTTCGAAGGTGGCTCTCAGGTTCTTCGGCTGCGACTTAGACATCTCGGTGGCCATTGACTTTGGTTGTTCGGCTTCAGCCTGCAAAGCTCGTGCAGAGAAGGCTATTGTAGACTTCTTCTCGGCAAAAATGACTCTGTCGGTGAACGCGATCAAGATACCCTGCCGACCTGATTTGTCGTCGGTATCGAAAGGCGGATCCCATTCCATCACATCCACCATCGTGACTAATCGAGCATGAGCACTGTCAGAGGGTGTAAACTCTTCGATCAAAGCTGACAGCCTCTGCTCAACGTCTTCGTTCTTGAGTTGGCCACCATCGGAGAGGCATATATTCGTAACCACATCACGTGCTTTCAGCAATATGACCAGTGCTGGGTGACCTATGGGCAGCTGCTTGGAAATGGTGTCGATATATAGTGTATACCTTGGTAGTCTCTGGACAGGCTCAATCAGCAAGGACGTCAGTCGCTGCTCGCCAATATCGTGCACGGTTTGGACCAGATCAGAGTTTGTGCTCTTCATCAAGACTTTGAGTATGGCCGGGAATGCTGCATTTGCGGACATGTAAGCCGCATACATGGTTTCAAAATCCGGAAGGTGCTTGAGGAGGGTTTTGGCGAGACTGGTGATGCCGACAACGTCTCCAGAATCCGAGCCATCCTTTTCAACGTGTCCGGCATCCTCATCTGCTTCTATGGCAATCATGGCTGATTCCTCAGTGGCGTCCAGAACTGCTTGAATGTCTTTCAGGAACGATGCGTTCTTCTCCAAAATGAGCTTGAGCGATTCGGGAAAGAGACCGTCTAATGACTCCCGGATATGTTTAGTCTCCGGTGCATTGATGACTTTCGATCTGAGCTCCATGCTGATGTTGTCATGTAGATCGAGAAGCTTTTGAACATAATTTGCCTCTGTATCCACCAGCTCGCACATCTCTTTCCGTATGATTTCTTTCTGTCCATGACGAAATGTGCTACTCCTCCCTACGGTGGTCGGTTTCGAGGCAGCCCTTCGCATCTTTGAGGTAGGCAGGAATGAAGGCTCTCCAAGCGCTGATACGATAGGGGCATATCTGCCATACTTGCGTCTGCATATTTGTTCATCGTCGAGATCTTCGAGCTCGTCGTCACCAATTGCTTGAATAGTGCCTGGTGGAAGGACGATATCCACATCTAGCCATGATGTCCGTTGTTCTCCCAAAGCTCTTTGCACAGTGTTCACAACGTCCTCCACGTTTTCCACCCGAGCTAGCCTACTAGCCAGGACTGCGACGTGTGTTGGGCTGAAGAGTCCAAACGGAGCGTTGGGCCGTTTGGTTGTGGATGCCTGAGTTGTCCAGTATTCCTTGACTTTGGGAGGCAGTTCGGTGAAGTATTTGGAGAGTGCATATGCGATGCCGCGACAAACTTCGTCGCCCTGCTCTTCTCGCGGGAGGGCATTCACTGCGGCGTAGTAGGGAGAATTCGGTGAGATTGAAAGTCTGGTGTAGGATTCGAGACCAGCAGGAGTGTAGACGTGGACCTGGATGCGCGAGCTCGAATGGACGACGCTAGCTGCTTGTCCGAAGAAGACGACAATGGGCGAATTGTATAATAGAGGATCCGTGGTGTGGAATATTTCGAGCTGTCCAGCCAGTGACGGCGGGGCGTGGGATACCACTACCATGTTGGAAGTAGCTCCGGGAGCTCTGATCGAAGAGTATGGATGGCTCTATGAATGCAAATTTGGTCGGTCCATTAACGACTGGAATGCTGCTTGAAGTTCTTGAGTCCAGATTATGCAATTGTTGACGCGTGAAAACAAACGGAGTGGTGTAGGTAGCGAGCGAAAGGCGCAAGGACCGGCCAAGCTGTTTGGAGGATAGAAGAGGAGACCCGATCGTCGACCTTCAAGTCATCGGAGCAATGGTCTGGCTAGCGAAGAAACAGGTCACAAATCTGCGGCCGGGACTGTTGAGATAGTGATAGCGAAGGCGGGGTTCGTTTGCTGACGTTGAGGCACCACGCGAAAACCGCGCCAAGCTTTTCTGTTGGTAAATATAGCTCTCCAAGGGCAACGCCCAAAAGCAGAATCTCCAGCTTCAGATTGCATGCACGTAGAACTCAATCAGCTGATCATCTCACAATTCTCGAAAATGCCATCCAAACCTCAAATGCAGATTCCTATGCTTCTTTCGGCACAGCAAGACCAGTTCCGACTGATAGAATTGCCTGCTGAGCTCGTGGAGCTGCTTGCAACTCAAGACCCACCTACGTAGGTCTAGTGCATGGTGACACAGGTCTGCCGTCCTGATCATGGTAGGTTATATTTCAAGTCAGCGAAAACGGGACATGCGGCGCTATGTTCGTCGAATCAGACCTTCGAGCTTCGACAGGTGCAGACATCGAACTCGGTGCATATTACTACACCAATTGAGGTCGTTGAACAGGACCGCACTCCAACGGCTGGCTTGATTTCAATAGCACAATGCGGATCATCGTTGGAGCTCACTGGTAAAGCTCAAAGTGATGCGACTGCTCTTCTCAAGGCCCTTCTTCCCATCTTCCACGAAGAACGAGCAGAAAATTCGACTCTGGAGACGTCGGCTCGGAGTAAGCTGGACATATTCTCCGAGATACCTCTATCCGAAGGCGAATGCGATCGTGACTGGCGAGGTCTGTATGCATTTGAGACTGGCAATCCGAAGCAAAGCTTCCGGCCTTCGCCACGCCTTCTGGTCAAAGCATGGTCCAGCATCATGTCGAGTGCTGTCCTTGATTGCGCCGATCTGGCGGGACCGGTGTCCGAAGTGGCTCTACAAGCGTGGATGGACGCTTCAGACGAGGTGCCGGATGCGCTTATGCACACAATTGTGAATCACTTGCGAAACGTCAATAGCGACGGAGCCACAGATGGACTTGTCACGTTCGACAAGACGCGGACGATCCAATTCACGGGTACACAACTGCTCTATGATCTATTAGAGGTGGCGGAAGATGACTACGTCCGACAGTGGTACAATCTCCTACCAGAGAAATGGAGAGATGGTGCAGTCGTCAGTGATCTGCCGGTAAGTACAGGCTGCGACTCTTATTTCCTCGCTGACACCTCCAAGGTCAAGGTACACAAATCGTACGACGGCAAAATCAGACTTCCTGGCGCGGATGGTAAAGACGAGGCAATTACAGAGAAGACTACCCCAGCCCCAGCAATTGGCAAGCGCAAGTGGCACGACAAATTCAAACAAGCTCGAAACGCACGTTGATGCTCTCTGTATCCCAAACGGCCCCGCGCTATGCCAAATCCACAAGCCAGTCAGCTTTGCCACTCTACAGGTACAACCGCTGCATCTCCTCCTTGGTCCAAAAGGTTCTCATGTTCTCGGCTCCAAGCGTCCGAACTTCGTCGTCCAGATGCTCCCACAAGACCTTTCCAAACGAGTCCATGATATCCTTCAATTCGCTCAACCTCAGCTCGCGCTCACCGGAATCGCATTCTACAATATACTTCTGCATCTTGTCTAGGCCTTTGTGGATCTGCTTGTGCTGCCCAAGGAGCTCATCCTTGTTGCGGAAAGCAGGCATCTTCCGCCCAAGCATGGGAAACACTTTGGCTTCCTCGATACCATGGTGACACTCGAGATGTTCGCAGAATTGTAATCCAGTGTTGAGAAAGGCCCGGATAGACTGCCCATTGGCACGTTTGCCGGCTTCGCAAGATTTGTACAGCATGTTCCAAGACTGCCGGAAATAGTTGTGGTACATGTCCATTTGCTCGGCAAGTCTATTGTAGAGCTTGTATTCTCGATCCGAGAGAGGCGGCAACTTGGCTTCTGAAGTCGCTGGAGTCTCCTTGGACGCCTCGCATGGTGGCGCAGGCACGCTGCCTATCGCGTTTTCGGCGGCTGTAGACATATTCGTTCGAATTCGGACTGATGGATCAGATTTTAGTTCTGGATGTAGACGTAGTCGGGTAAAGTGCAGGGAGCGGCGAACAGCGCTGAGCAATGACCTAGCCAAGAAGCTCATGCATGTAATTCGACAGCGAGGAGAAATCGATAATGTTTAAATGTCAAAGACGAATGGGATAGGATGCGAATATTGTGCCGTATCTGAACAAAGTATTGAAATAGCCCTGGATGTTCTGCATTTCACTTGCCGATGCCCGACCAGATACAGTACCTACAGTACAGCGCATTGTTGAAATGACAAATGGTCGACAATGATTGGAAAGAGCTCGGCCTTCGGACTTTATTCTTCGGCCACGCCCGCAGAGCCCCATTGAGTTCCGCAGAGCCGCTTAGATCGACGTCGTTCTCGAAAAATTCCTGGACCCACCCCAAATCCGTAGCAAACTTGACGGAGGACGTCTCGAGGATCGTACTGGATACACGCGAATGCACTTCTGGCTGGGCTTCTGATAACTCCCTGCTAGCATGCAACATCCACATACTAGTTGAGGTCCCCCCTTTTCGCCGCAATGCGTGGTCGCAGCGCTTCTCCTGCTCTCTCTGCGGGCGGGTATGACATTGCCGGCGCTCTAGCAGGAGGGTCCGATGTCGAGGATGACACGACTTACACGGCGCCTGTCAACGGAAAGCCGAGTATTTCAGCAAACCAGGATCTTGAAAATGCTTCAGACTCGGACGACGCTTTCATCGCCGCAAAGCAAGCAGCGAATAACCGGAAGAACGCGAAGCAATCGAATTCGAAGAAGGGCGGCAGTTTTCAGAGCTTTGGCCTAAACGGCAAACTCCTTTCCGCAATCACTCGCAAAGGCTTCAATGTCCCGACGCCGATTCAGCGCAAGACCATACCAGTGATTCTCGATGGCCAGGATGTGGTTGGCATGGCGAGGACTGGGTCTGGCAAGACGGCCGCATTTGTGATACCCATGCTGGAGAAGCTCAAGGTGCACAGTGCGAGGGTCGGAGCAAGAGCGGTCATTCTGTCGCCTTCACGAGAGTTGGCTTTACAGACGTTGAAGGTAGTGAAAGAGCTTGGGAAAGGCACAGATCTGAGGACAGTGCTTCTCGTTGGTGGTGACAGCTTGGAGGAGCAATTCGGTTCAATGGCGTCGAATCCGGACATCATCATTGCGACCCCTGGTCGGTTCGAGCACCTGAAGGTTGAGATGGGACTCGAGTTGTCGTCTGTCAAGTATGTCGTTTTCGATGAAGCAGACCGACTTTTCGAAATGGGCTTCGCTGCGCAACTCACTGAGATCATCCACTCCCTCCCACCTTCTCGACAGACTCTACTTTTCTCAGCGACACTCCCCAAATCCCTTGTCGAGTTCGCCCGGGCAGGTCTGCAAGAGCCAAAGCTGGTACGTCTGGATTCGGAGAGCAAGATCTCGCCAGACCTGCAAAGTGCGTTCTTCATGATCAACTCTGGAGAGAAAGAGGGAGCATTGGTCCATATTCTCCGGGACGTAATCAAGATGCCCTCGGGGCCGACTGCCGCGGCTCTTAAGAACAAAGCATCCGAGCAGGAGGATAGCAAGAAGAGGAAGCGTGGTCAAGATCGTCCGAGCGCGAGAGAAACGCCGACGGCTCATTCAACCATAGTATTCGCCTCGACCAAGCATCACGTGGATTATTTGGCTGCTCTACTCAAGAAAGTCGGGTTCGCTACCTCATATGTCTACGGCTCACTCGATCAGACTGCTCGGAAAATGCAAGTCGATGATTTCCGGACTGGCATGACCAACATTCTGGTTGTCACAGACGTTGCGGCTCGAGGTATCGACATACCGATTCTGGCAAACGTCATCAATTATGACTTTCCACCTCAGCCGAAGGTCTTCATCCACCGCGTAGGTCGTACTGCTCGAGCAGGGAAGCAGGGGTGGAGCTACAATTTGGTCACTCAATCAGACCTTCCTTATCTGCTTGACTTGCAGCTCTTCCTAGGCGGGAACTTGATACTTGGTCGCGAGACTGCCGGTAACATCAACTATCACAACGACATCTCTGTCGGTAGTCTGTCTCGACCAGCTCTGGAGCGAAACATTGAGGAAGTCACCAAGCTCGTGGACGAGGATGACGATATCTATGCACAAAAAGAGGTATCGCAAAAGGGCGAAAAACAATACCTGCGAACTCGTAACTCTGCTTCAGCCGAGAGCGCGAAGCGGTCCAAGGCGGTCTCAAGCTCGACGCATCTTCGGGAGCTGCATCCGTTATTCGAAGAGTCAATTGACGTGAATCTTGATATCCAGCGGGAGCAAATGCTGGCTCGAGTCAGTGGATTCCGGCCGCAAGAGACCATATTTGAGATCGGGAGAAGGGGTCAAATCAGCGAAGCAACAGAAGTGATAAAGAAACGGCGCCAAAGGATCAACTCGATGGCCAAAAGACAAGAAGAGACAGAGGATTCCGTGGATGGACCGGACCCTGATGTATCGATGAGTATGAGTGCGAGAGCGAACGAAGATGCCGACTCGGCTGATCTGCCCGTCGACGAAGCATCCGACTCGGAACTTGAAGTTACCATTTCTCAACCCTCGACCAAGAAGAGCAAGAATTCGAAAACTTCCTCATTCCAAGATTCTGAGCACTTCATGGGTTACCTTCCGACATCAATCAACATGCAAGAAGATGCAGGGTACTCGGTCAATCCCTCGTCCTCGAATTTCGTCACTGCCGCTCAGTCCGCGACCCTCGACCTCAATGCAGATGAGTCTTCCTCTTTTGCGCTGGCATCGAAACCCACTGGTCTCCGCTGGGACAAGAAAAGTAAACGTTATGTAGCTCGTGCCAACGACCTGGATGGATCTCGCGCCGGGGAAGGCAAAGGCGGCATGATCCGCGGCGAGAGCGGAAACAAACTGCCGGCAAGTATGAAGAGTGGTCGATTCGACCGATGGAAGAAAGCGAACCGAGTCTCTGCACTACCCAAGGTCGGAGAGCAGGAAAAGTCAGGCATGCGCTTCGGTTCTGAAGGAGGGAGATATCGACACAAGCAGACCAAGGCACCGAAGGAGGCAGACAAGTACAGAGACGACTACTACAAGAGGAAGAAACATCTCGCTGAGGTGAAGGAGAAGGCTGGGACAGCGGCGCCGGCTGGAAGAGGGAAGAAAGGGGGGAAGGGCGAGTTGCGAGGTGTGGAAGACGTAAGGAAGCTCAGGGCGCAGCAGGTCAAGAGGAAGGAGAAGAACGCAAGGCCATCACGGAGGAAGTAAGCAGATGTGAGTTGTGGCCAAGAGGCTCATCTTCCGTATATGAATGTCTTTGTATTGTCTGTCCTCTGCTGGGAGCCTCTTTCATATCGAGTCTCGACGACCATGGTTGGCACGTCGGGGACATGGCCACCTAGGAAGAGATGAGTATAGCTTTTCCATATTTTCGTTGCATGTGACTGGCGGCTGCTGATTTCGTGGAAGATCTGCGCGCAGCAAAGTGTCGTCGCCGACGCGACCAGCCCCTCGTGAATCTTTCCAATTGCACCTTCGTAAATTCACAGCACTTCTCTTGCTTCTAGATCACACCTCATCTCATCACCAACTCCTCAGACCGCTCATCATATATCACTCTTGAACAAGCTCAAGGATCGTAGAAACTACCAACATCCACGAGAACCTACCAGCAGCCGCAATGACCTTGATGGAGAGCACCTCCACCGTATTCATCATTCACGTCACAATTGACAGCGAGACCCTCACCTTCCGCCGTGAGAGGTCGTACAGGGTAGTCGACCTCGTGGACAAGGCCAAGGTAGCGGAGGAGTTAACAAACGAGGTAAGCAATCGACCTCGAGTGTGGCCACCTGTGGACGCTGATCATTAGCAGACTGTCGAGCGGTACATCATCCGCGAGACTTTGGATGAGTACGAGGATGACATGAGGCTCATCGGCTACGACACCAGTCCGGCCCACGTTGCCGTCGACATCATCACCTGGGCCAAGCTCAAGAACGCCCTCGAGGAGCAGTACGATGCGAAATACCTCGAGGCGACCGAGGAGATCCCCGACGTGTGCCTCTTCGTGATGGACAAGTCGTTGGTCAAGCTGGTGCCCAAGGAATATAGGGGTACGCTGCGATTGATACCGGTGTCTGAAGAGCTATACTGATGCTGAACAGCTGACGGGTGTGCCATACCAGAGGGGGCTACGGTGCAGGTGAGACGTGGTCGTCGTCGCACAGCAGAGTAGATCGGACACAGAGTGAACTCTCGAGGAGTCAGCGAGGTCAGGCTGGTAGGCTAGCGGAGAAATGTTATCGGTGGCTACTTGCAGGTGCTTCGGGTGGCCATTCCAGCAGCATCATCAATGTAAGACGAGCGCTTCTCACGCCTATCGCTATTGGCTAATTCTCGCTGCAGCTTCAGAAAGAGAACACACGCTCTAGTTTCGCTCTTGCCTTGTTAAGCGACTTGATTTACCCATCGATGCCACCGCGGACAGGCTTCCTTCTTCATCTCAGGAATCGCCGCCATGGTTCACGGAGTGTCTCCGTTTCGATCAACTCAACAAGCATGGACGACACGATTGGAATTGCGCCATCCAGGTGTTCTTGACCTTCGCCAAAAACAATGTTACCGAAGTGAAAGACGATCAAGCTCAAGGACTCAAGGAGGCGCAAGAAGCTGACGAGATGGGGGTGCAGAAAGATGAAGGGAGAGAGACAGACGAGGGTGATGCTAGCATCGGGCATCAGACACAAGACCACATCAACGTCAACCCTCCCAGTGGCAAGCCAGATCGGACAGCTGCTACTACATCTGCAGGGCAACCAAAATGTCATTAGTCATTGCTGCGGACCATGCCTCGTGGATTCTCGGCAACCCTGTTCACATCGAAGTCGTCCACCCTGCCAACAATACCCTGCAGACTGATAGCCCCTTCACTGTCCTTTCCCCTTTTCTTGCTCTGCGCCGTCTCCATTGTCTCCAGCGTGTTGACCTCTCCTATCGCCTCCTTCCCCAGCCGCTGATCCGGGATCTCAAGCGTCATACCGTGGACGTTATCCCCAGTGTCCCGGCTACCCGACGATGCAAAAGCGGGAAACACCTTCACAATCAAAGGCTTGAGCGCGGGTATACACGAGCAGATAATGCCGACCGCAACCTCCGAAGACGAGCAGACAGCCATCGCAACGAGGTTACTCTTCACGGTGAAAAGATGGCCTTGTGCATCGGGCCGCAAGAAGATGACGACCCTGACGACCGACACGGCGAGCTCGAACGATCCCCCCACCGTGAAGAGCACGACGAGCCAAAACCGTTGTCGAAGGGGGAGGTGCATTTTTGTCAGCACAGGGACGGGGAGGAGGAGGATCAGCAATGTCGTAACCATGTCCAACGCCGTGTAGGTGATGAACACCGGCAACGGGCTGAGGCAAGAGCCGGTAGTGGTGGGGTCGGGGCGGGTCCAGAAGTAAGACAAGGGTTTGCAGATGATGAGAGAGCCGGCGATTGCAACGCCTACGAAGTACAGGGTGATGATGACGAATAGGATCTTGAGCCAGACTTGGAAGGTGGAAGGGGGGAACATGGCGCGGTATTGGAAGAGGATGGAGAATTTGATAAAGGCGAGGGCGGAGCTGTATTGCAAGATTATGGTGAAGTTCCAGAAGAGGAAAGATTTGAGGGTGGGGAGGGTGGGGATGCTTGATGAGAGAATGATGCTGTGTGCGTAGACTGTGGAGGGGTGGTGTTAGGGGGGAGTGATGAGCTCGGGAGAATGGGGGACTTGCCCTGTGACATTGATACTACGGTCGCGGCACCGAGGATCCATGCCGTCACTATGCAGATGTCGCCTACTAGGCTTGATGTTCGTATCAGGCGGAGGTGGCAATAAATTCTACCGAGGACGAAGATGAGTGCTACGCCACATAGGGCGAAGCTGATTCATCTTTGTGCGGATGGAAGTCATGGGCAGCGGTTCTCATCAGCGTCGGCATATTCATCATGGTGCTCGTTGCAGGCGTTTGCCGTTTGGATGTCTATTGCCCAGCGACTGAGTGCACAGGTGGCTGCTCAGGTCCAGACGCGAAGCTAGAATGTGGACAAAGACAGTCACCTACCTGGGACAACGCTACAGAGCAACCAAATTCGAGTACATGGTGAGGTGGAGAGATTCCACAGAAATTTGCCACCAGTGGGAAGAAGTCCAAAAAGCTTGGCGTACCTTCCCTTTCCGGCGCAAAAGAGTCATCTCCACCCTGCTCACACACACCAGCTACCGCCAACGACGGCTGTAATCCAGCGCCGCCTCGCCATGCCTGCGAACTCTCTGCCTCGTTGCCGAGCTGAAGGGTATCCGCAACTTCGGACTCGAATTCATCCAGGGATTACTCCGCCGGGATTCGAAGGCCGACACCGCGATCGAACTGGGCAACCGTCGCTGGAGTGGAAAGGGAACCTCGCGTGTGAAGGTGAAGATTTCTCTCAGAGCCATTACAGCTTAAGTCTTGGCAGGGTGAGAAATAATATATACCCCCGTAGATAAATGCTATGGACTGCGTACGATGGACGGCACAGGCACAGAAGCCAGATGATTCGTGATTGCTCAATTCCAAGCTGTCTACTAATCTTCTTCAGTCATGCGATGACCCTACCCAGAACGCCTCGCCATGCTATACCAGCTTGGTACTAATATTTCCCTCTCATCCACCCACTCATATCCCCAACCAGAACTTTGCCCGTTCATACGCGTAAAAACTGACGCTGACCATAGGTACGACCTTGGCATACCCGATTCCAAGCCCCACGTAGAAGCCCTTCCAACCCTTCTGCCGCATAATCTGCCTCGCGACCTCTGCCATTCCAAGTCTGTGTCCGTCTCCTACGACACCGCCTACTTGCATCCGCCTTCTTATGACTTCCAACGGGTAGCTTGCGGTTTGACTGACAAAACCTGCAAAAGCGCCTGTGCTCAGCTCGGCCCAATACTTTAATTGCGCAGGCTTGTTTGGATCCTTGCTCTTTCCTGCGGTTTCTGGTAACGTTGTGTACTTTGCTATCCGGGGATCCCGCATCAGGTCGCCAGCAGAATCGTGCGCCAGGAACGACGATCCAGCGTAGGGTAGCATTCCCCACATCGTCGGTGTGAAGCCTCGGAAGAAGTTGCCAATCCCAGCACCTGGCGCAACACGTTGTACTGCCGCAGAAGTCGCTGCAAGTGCGCCAGAATTACCTGGCTGCGCCCGGCTCGGTGGCTGTTCGTGGTATATCCGCCGGCATATGTCGAGGTAGCTTGTTCTCACATGTGCCTTTGTCTCCCATGCCATTCGGACTCTGATCACTTCTAGAGGATATGTGAAGAACACAGAGACCATGCCTGCGATGCTGCCAGATGCGAAGCGGCGCACGCTCGTCTCTTGGGTATGGTCCCTGATTACCACCGCGCGAACTTGCTCGTAAGCCAGAAACTTGATGCCGGCATATGGAAAGATACGTAGGAGGGTCGCGCTGTGTCCTCGAAAGAGTCCCCGGGTGCCGTCTGCAGTGTAGATGTCTCGGACTGCTCGTATCACGCCGAACCATGACCCGGTGTACTTTTGGAATTGCGGATTGGATGCTTGGAAGAGGATCTTTACTCGGTCAAGTGGACCGACGACGGTCTTTGCCTGTGATCGTGCTCGTCAGTACCCGCATGTGCAACTTCCTCGGATCAACCTACAGCGCAACCTGCGAACCCGCCGGCGAGTCCACTCTTCACGACGTACTCCCAGCTCTGCCTGTCAATCGACCTCTTCCCTTTGTTCACGTCCAGTGAGAAGTTGGCGCCGACTTCATTCGTTGCAGCTCCAGGGCGGCCTTCTTTAGCCGCTATTGATGTCATCGTTGTTTGTGGGTTTGCTCTGTGTCCTGAGGCATTGTCGCCAGATATGCTCGCTGGCATTCACAAGTACGGTCACCGAGTATGTACCATTGGGTTGTACTGAAAGAAAAGAGGAATCGCAGTGTTCGCAGGGCTGTGTTTGAGAGGAGCCGGTGTCGTGGTGCGGCCTCGAAGCCGAATCAGCGTGCGGAAACAACGGCCATTGATGTCAGGCCTTGGCATCCCGCATGTGATGGACCGAGGGGAAGAGATCTGGAGATCCGTGTATAGCCGATGGAATTCTCTCCCACGACCTACTGCCACAACAGGGGCATCTGGAATGGGACCATGCAGAATCTTTGTAAGAGATAATCCTGGATAAGCTACAATGACATGCATGTATTCATGCAACATGTCAAGCATACTGTACAGGAACAACGACAACGACATCTTTGTAGTCGACATTCCCGCAACGATAGCTGAAGCTCAGTCCTTCAGCTCGGCGAGGCAGTTGGCGTCATGTCCACCTCCACAACGGCCATGGCTATCGAGCGAGCCAAAATCTGTAAAAGCAAAGTTCAATTTCTCGAAGCCGCACTCCCACGACGTTGAGTACCAGCAAGTCTTATTCACCGTAACGAAGTACTTGCATGACAAGGAGATTGCAAGGTACCACTTACCGCGGTGGACCGGGTTCGCAAATGGCGTTCCGTGCGAGCTGCAAAGGCCAAAATCGCCTCAATTATCGAGTCCAAGTGCTCAGTATCGCGTTGATGAGCGGCAACTGCCTCAGAGCCTCAATCTGACACGCAATGAGCAGTCTCTGTACAATCTTGGAGAGGTCACCAATCGTCTGGTTGCGAACAACAGCGACGAAACGTTCACTCTGCAAATCGGAAATGACGCAAATTATTACATTGCCCCCAAGTCTATGTTTTTTCTCGGCGATTGCAACAAATCCCGATCCTTCCACGAAGCTCTTTGGCAGTATGCGAGAGATCAAAACGTCCCCAACAACTTCCATATGCTACTCATGGATCCACCCTGGCCAAATCGTTCCGTCAGGCGAAGTAGCAGCAACGACGAAACTCGGTATGAAGTCTGCGAGTCGGTCTGGCATCTTCGGCAGCTCCTTTTCGATATGGACATCTCGACACTGCTCGCCGATGACGGATATGTGGCAGTCTGGGTAACGAACAACCAAGCTGCTCGAAGTCTGATCCTTTCAACGGATGATGGTCTGTTCTCCGCATGGAATGTGGTGCTAGTCGAAGAGTGGCTATGGGTCAAGTTGACACAGTACGGGGATCCTGTTCTGCCCATTGATGGATTGTGGAGAAAACCTTATGAAGTGTTGTTGATTGGGCGGCGATGTGGAGAATTAATGCAGGGGCGAGACCAGCGAGTATACAGCAAAGAGTGTGAAAGGACGAAGAAGAGAGTCATTTTCGCAGTGCCAGACTTGCACTCAAGAAAGCCATGTCTGAAGGATCTCCTGCAAGACCTCCTCAGATTGCCCAAAGATACCCGCAGCTTGGAGGTGTTTGCTAGAAACCTTGTCTCGGGATGGACGAGCTGGGGAAATCAGGTGCTGAAGTTCAATGACTTCCGATGCTGGAGAGATGTGCAAGAGCAAACGTCGGGAGTCCACTGAGGTTTCATTCAGTCGGATTGGGGTACTTTTCGAACCACTCGTCCCGGCTGCATATGCGGCCATGCTTGGCGAAGAATGCGGTGAGTTTCTTGTTCAGTTCTGGTAGTAATAAGCGTCTGGTGAGGTGGCGGAATCCGATAGAGTGGTCCTGGCACGGGAATGATTACATACCTTCGACAGACATTTCTTTCGCTGCCTGCAGCGAGTAGTGGTCGGCAAATTCGTGGACGAGAATCAAGTCGTCCGGGAGAGTAGTACCTACCAGCATTAGACGACTGTATGCTACACGACAGATGAGAAAGTGATTCACCACGAGGAATTTCGTATACTATGACGTTCGCTCCTCTGAACCCAAGCAATAGCTCGTGCAGCGTGGCGGAATTTGGTCGCATGGATGCGCCATTCGGCCCTGTCATGTCTCAGGAATGTGAGTATGCAATGATGTGAAGGTGAACTGACACTCGTAGGTGTGCGGTGTGGTCGCTTTAGGTTGGACCTTGCCGGACAATGTCAAGAGGTCGAATGACCTTTTGGGACGCGAGGGGCCCTCAGCAGCACGCAAGCGAATTTTGGCGCCATTGTTCATGCGAAAGAGCTGCTTGGGAAACGCAGAGAAGGAGTTGATGAAACGATTTAAAGACATGACTTGATGTTGTCGCTGGTGTTTAAGAGCTGCGAAGTTTTTCACCCATATGAGAGGTGAAGTGGGGACCGAGATTGAGCCGAAGGGCTCCCCGACCAATCACGGCCGAGACTAAGTGGCAGTCATGGGGCAATGTTGGCGGTGACCTGTCCAGATCAGACGGCACGCATTCGACACGTCGGCTGGGACTTTGCTGACACAAGCTTTCGTGTTCTAAAGTATGCACGGGATGTACGTGTGGCAATCCTGTCTTCACCGGACACGACGGAGCTGGGGAAAAACGGCCATGTGGAGATTTCTTTTGACCGTTTCGTCGCGGTTTTTGCTTCTGTCCGGTGGGATAGGCTCCGCGACTGCCTCGGTGAGGATTCCGCGAGGTCCAAGACCGGATCAGCGAACGGCGTGATGCAGATTAGCAATTCCGATTGGACGGACGGGCATCTTCACGGACCGCTTGTATCTTGCCCGAAATTTACCGTCTGACCAGGCGGTGACCACAGGGGGTGAGAATGACACATCGTCTAAATGACCCTCGCAGCCCTTCCTGGTCGTTTTTGTTTTTGAAACGCATTTATCACGAAACAAACTGTCATCTGTTGATACTTCAGCCTTCCTAACAATACGGCGTGCGAACGACTGGATATATACAGCCGTTTGCTGGGGACGATTCAGCTTTCGCAGCCTTCTCGAAATAACATCTACAAGCCTCACCTAACAGCACGAGCCGTAAACCCCAGGCTCTTGCGCGACATACAAATTCACACCACATCTCTAGACATGTTTCAATCATTCAGGTCAACATCAAGCATGTCTTCATATTCGAGTTCATCTTCGACGTCGTCGACGTCCTCATCGGACAACCACTCTCCTCGCTACATCTCCATCGGATTCACCCCGAACGGTTCCGATTCTCTCCTGGATATTTTTCCCCAGACCTCCACATCCAAAGCCTCGGCTACTGCTTTTCCGTCGTGGCCCCAATCCGAAATGCTCTATTCCCCGCCGGAACGCAAGACATCTTCGTACATCAGCGACGAAGATCTCTTCGGCTTGGACGATGACAGTTCGGAACTGCCATATCTGAGCGAGGCTCCTGCTCCTCCGAGGGAAGCTCACCACTGGGCAAACCAACCACAACCAGTCCTTCCACAACTCGCCCTCGCCCCACGCCCAAAGGTTCACTTCCGAAAGTCACCCAAGAAGACTTCGACACGTCGCTCAAGCAAGGCTATGCCTGCCATCCGCGAGTCCAGCATGTAATGTCACTGCAACGTCGCCGCTTACCTTCACGACACGTCCCCATCCGGGTTTGTTGCGTGTCAATCCTCGGACCTTCTCACCTCACCGCCGGTCCACCCCACCCGGACACCGAAGCCGCAGCATCCATTCAGCCTAAGAAGCATCTCTCTTTCAGCGCATCATTCTAGCGACTTGCCATTTTACCAACTCACGACCATCACGACATCTTTACACGACGCCCATGCAGAGCGCAGCGTCTTTGCATTGTTTACTGGAATCCTTCGGGATGATACCCTTGACCATTAATCGGTCCGGATAAGAATAGTTAGTGGAGGATCTTGCTACACTTGTACCCCTTGCGGCTGAAGCCGTTTCGCTGCGTTGCAGTACCCTAGGTAGCTCTCGTCAGCAATTGCTTGAGTCTTACTCTTGCCTGTTTTTCACCCGTGAAATACCTGTTGTCCATGTCAGCTGCCTTACTGCACTGCCCACTTCCCTGATGCATCTCGAACAGATGACCGCTGCGTTGTCGCCTCTCGTCGTCGTCGTCACTCGACATGTTCAGCTCGAGTCATCATCGTCGCGTGACCACTGTCCAAAGCGCGCGTCAACAGCGACACCCAGGCGTTGCGCTGTGGACGTTCCATCTTCAGCTGCTCTCGCTGCGCACCACACGCTTGAACACATCACAGTGATGACGTTTGAGCAGATTTCTTCACATGGCGACAGACCGTCTGACCTCGTTGCCACGGCACCTTTTCGAGTACGCTCGTAGTCGCATGTGCCGAGTTGGTCCAGTGACCAGGGTAGCACTGCGATCGCGATCCAAGCTTTAGTCGGTCAATGTCATGGGCAATACAGCCATGGTGACGACATATGACTACTCATTCTGTGCTGCTCATTGCGACGAGGGAAGAAAGCTCACGGCTGAAATAATCTTGCGGCCGCCCTGTCAGGAGATGGCGAGACCATGACGACCGTACATAGAAGTTGAAACGCCGCGAGATTTTCAAGGGTCATCTGAAGTGCGCCATCACAGCGAGCACACTAGCAAACAGCATGTGTCCGTCGATAGGAAAGTGGCAAGATTCGATTTCAAGTCTTGACGGTAAAGCATGATGAATCTAGTGAGCTGGAACAGCTCAGTGTGCAGAAGCATTGTTGCATGTCCGATCGGAGACGCCGAAGCGAGCAATTTCAGCATCAAATCGTCCATGTGCGGAAGTAGACATTCTCTTGGACGACAATAGAGCCATGATAGTGAGATGCATGGTATTTCCACTTCGAGCGCAATATTCAAAGGTTCAAGGGTTTTGTGCCCCGCATGACCGAAAGAGGAAACGTAAGTGGTGGAGGCTGATCTGCACGCTGTGGCTGCATTAGCGTGTCTCTCGTGGGCGGTTACAGAACGATAGCAATTGGCTGCCCTCTCTCATTCGCCTCACACTCGTATCCTGTGCTTCTCAACCGCAGCCTTCGCAAAGTCAATGACGGTCCTGCCAATCTACTCTGAGCGACCATGAACGCCTCGACAATCAAAGGAGCCGCAGGTACAGACTGATGGATGGTAGTACACGTTTCGAAAAAAATGGTACTTCCCTGAATGAAAAGCACGTTGTTAGGTTCCATTGACGAGGTCGTCGGATAGTCCCCGCCGAGGTCTTTGCGTTCGATAGATCTTCTCTGAGATCTTGGAGCAGATCTTGGACCGTCACCACCGAGTAATGACCGGACACCTGACTTTTGTGTACATCACCTGATTGTAGAGCGTTGAAATGATAGGAGGCGCGGCCTGCGAATGGGAGCACAAAGGCCTGTCTTTTGCCAGCACAGCGGTCCTTGCTTCTCATCACTGCCACTTAGCGAGACCGGCGCCGGCCGCGTAGACGATCACCTGTTCCGAGGCGGTGACGGGATGCGAAGAAACGTGATGGGCCTTGCCACGGCCGCCAACAAGTCCTTTGTATGCGTAGTGATGGAAATGCACTGCAGACAAGAGCGGGCTATGGGGACTAGATAAATGTATCGTCGCTCGATAACCGAAGTGATCCACAGGTACCAACTACAAGCAGTGTATTCAAGACAGATGTCAAAGGAAGTTCCCTTGAATCAACCATGAACCTGCAGAGTGCATTGCTGGCCATTCAGGGATCCCGCACTAGCGTGACTCTAGCGTGCCACAATCCCACCAATCACTCACACTGGCGCCCAACTTCATCCATATCGACCTCCAGCCATCAACTCTCCTCCTCCAGCGATGTCCTTGTTGCCGACCGGACGCCATCTAACCTCCCCGATATTCCCTTGCGTCCCTTAGTCGTTCAGAGGCGTTTTTTGTGTCCAATCCGTGGGTGGAGCTTCTTCTGTACCCCGTCATAGGACAGTCTATCCAACAACTGAAATGTCCTAATTAACCGCTTTGACCTGGCACCTTTCCTATTCCATACTTGCTCTGTTCGCATGTAAGAACCACATCTACCTACAAGCGCCCTGTAATTCTTTCTCGCATTTCCCTTTTCCATGAATGACCGCGCCAACACATGCCGCCCGACCCTCCGACCCTTACCTCGTTCAACCGGCGGTTACAGGACCCTATGTAACACAACGACCCTTGCATGTCACAGCATTGATTCCGATACTGTGTAGCGCGCACACTTGGTACGTCCCAGGCCACCGACCACCACGTTTTTTCCAGAAAACTCGACCCATTGACCGCATTCTCGGCCTTTCACTCCCTTGCTGACATGCTCAGTGCGTCGCAACATGTCTACCGGACTGACTAGACGGCAATCACAGTCTTCGAAGAAGTCCGGTGCTTCGATACATCCTGCGCCGGCACCGACGCTCACACCAGAGAATGCCGAGCAGGGGCTGCAAGCTTCGGCTACCACCGGCGAGCTCTTACTAGTCGGGCAGGGGAATCAGGTGCTGGTGCTTCGACATGGGACATTGGCGATAGAACGAAGATTCGAAAAGCATAGGGAAGATGTGGTGTGGTTAGCAGTGGATAACATCAGCGAGAGAGGCAATGGCAGGCTAGCGGTGAGCTATGATACTGGAAACACAGCCATCATATGGGACATTCAGACCGGAGACGAGATCACCAGGTTTGCGGCTTACGAGCCAATCAAGGTAGCGGCATGGATGCGGAACGGCAATGTGGTTTTCGGTGAGTCGAGCGCATACATCGGAGGCGGACGTCCACTGACAGCACAGGCAATTCCTCCGGGAACATCATACTTTTCGACCCAGCTACGTCCGAGCACATTTCCACAAGAACTATCTTCGATCCGATCACGGCCATTGCGCCATACGTGGATTGCCGAACTTACGCAGTCGGCTACATGAACGGCTCAATCATGATTATCTCGATTCATCCGACATTCACAATCCACTACACTCTGACGACACAGCGACGACCATCACCGGTAGCGACAGTCGCATGGCACAGTGGAGCAGGTCGACACAAGACCGACATGCTAGCAACGCAGACAGCCGATGGCGATATGCGAGTATGGAACGTCCCGAGAGCTGACGGCAAAGCCCACCAGTGTCTTGCCATTCGGATCATGTCTTTGGATGAAGGTATCGTGAGTGGACCAAACTGGTTCGGCTGGTCAAGAAACGGGCGAATCATTCAGCACTCGGACCGACGGACTCGACTGCACGACATGAGAACCAAGCAGGTGGTAGTACAGCCGTTAAATGTACCGGAAGGCCTTACCAGCATCTGCAACTTTGGTGCGACTTCAGCCATGTTCACGGTACACAACAATTCGGTGATACAACAGTGGGATGTCAACCCGGAGGGAGATGCTTTCATGGTCAAGTCCGTCCAGCACATCCCAGCTAATGTTCCACCTTCGCCTCCTGGCTCGATCGACGAATCGAAAGGCACTACTCTTCCGCCAGTGCTTCCGACCTTCAGCGAGAGCGAAGCTAGCGAGTCCGAGAAGTCAACCATGTCTCCCCTCCAACGGATAGCTCGAGAGATGGACGAGCTGGAAGAAGAGCGAGAGCGAAGAGACCGATTGGCACCTCTCAGTCCTGGATCGAGCCGATCGTCAACGAGCTCAAAGTCATCTGGTCGGAGATTACCAAACTATCTCTACGACAAGCCGTCGTCGAGGACTTCAAACGGCTCCAGGGACAGCACAGAATTCTCCATGTCAATGGCTCAATCACAGCCGCGGAACCGAGAAAGTGCATCGGTGCGGTCGAGCACATCGTACCGCTCTTCACTGCTTCGGAAAGAGGTGATGCGGAGTCCAGATGATCCAACGCCGACCGAGATCCTCGATCTGTTCCCTGTGACCAGAGCAAGGCTTCACGATGTTGTGTTCAGAGCACCTGACTACGGCGAGGGTATTCGTACACCCGATCTGCTGCGAAAGGAAATGCTCAGAATCGTCTTCGGATGGTCAGAAGATATTCGACCACTCATTCGAGACGAGATGATGCGACACTCACCCGGATCAAGTCGAGCAGTGCTTCTGGCAAAGTGGTTAGGTGAACTCGGCAGCGACTCGATGATTTCCATGATGGGATCAAACTCGATGAGCTCTTCAGACTGGATGCTGCTCGCTCTCGGTTCGATCGGCAAAGACTCCCAAAAGAAGGTCGGAGAAGCTTTCGTCCAGAGACTTCTTGAGAAAGGCGACATTCACCCTGCGGTAGCCATACTTCTCGGTCTTGGGGAGTTCGATGACGCGATTGAGGCATACGTCTCGCAGAGATGCTTCATGGAAGCGCTCCTGCTGACCTGCTTGACTATGCCTGCGAATTGGGAACGGCAATGCTTTCTGCTGAGGAAGTGGGGCGAAGTTGCGGTTAAGACTGGATCACCCGAACTTGCAGTCAGGATCTTCTCATGCACCAGTGAAGAGACGACCGGACCCTGGTTCTCTCCACGAGCGCAGGACGCTGTCTACACTGCACAGAAAGAGCAAGTGCTTGGCCCGGCGTCCATGAGCCCTCCAGGATCTCCGCCGTCTGCTGGTCCATCGGCTCGATTCAATGCTAAGAATGCTTCGCTGAAACTGATTACGACTTTCGGCACCAAGGGTGTACCTGTGCTTACCAAAGTGGACGATATCACGCCGATGAATAGCGTCGGAGCGGACGGAGTGACGCCGATCGCAATGTCTGCACTCTCTCCTGGAGGTCAAAATACCTGGCTGCGGGAGAACAGACGAGAGCGGGATCCCGCCTCTGCTCGGTCAGCTCGCACAGCTACTCCTGGTGCTTTTGGTAGGAAGCGTTTGCCATCCAGGGACCAAACATTGCGAACGCCACAGGAGACTCCGCAGACTGCATCTCGAGACTTTGCCATCTCAACGATCACAGACGATGGCCCAGCTACTGTGCTCAAGTCGCATAGACGGGTCTCTTCGCTGGGCGGCGAGGCTTTGCCCGAGACGCTCAGTCCAGCGAAATATCAGCCTGGTGAGAGAAAGGTCAGCGACCCAAGTTACCTGCCTTCACCTGCGGTGGGCGTCTTCAACAGGCTCAAGGAGGAAGGCCACGCCAGGAATGGCTCTCGCCATCGCATGCCTGACGGGCTAGAAGTCAAGGTCTACCAGACCTTCGCTGAAGGGACCACTTCGCCTGCTCTGTCCACACACGCAACATCTCGCTCTGGTATAAGCATGTCATCGAGCTTGACAGGCCGTAGTAGAGCTACTAGTCCGCCTTTGACCGCCAATAGCGCAACAAGCAGCGTCAAGGGACGAGCTCGAGACCCATACATGAACAGCGTCGAGCAGGCTAGGATAACAGCACGAGCCACACGAGAACGCAGCAAGGCTAGAGCAGAATCAAAGTCCCGACGCCGCAAGGATAGGTCGGAAAGCCGTGGCCGACATGATGTCAGGTACATTCGCCCTGCGAAGCGATCACCGTCTTCGCCGGTGCCGATGTCTCCCGACGAGGTACTTGCGGCTACGCAGGCTGCTGCCGCCACTCGCGAGGCAGCTGAGCGCGTCACTTCACCCATAGAGAGACCGCAGACAAGGGACCGTAGTCGTCGGCCTGGCCGTGAGCGTAGTCGTGCACGAAGCCCGGAGAAGCTCGCCGTTGGTCGTGGCCGCAGTGATCAGAGACATGACGGGTCAATGGCTCGATCTCCCTCTTCACCACTACCAAAGTCACCAGAGATGACAGACAAGAAGGACGGCGCCACGGACAGTGACGGACAGAGAGTACGCCTACGCAGCTCGAGCAGGAAGCCACTGCCACGCGCCACGTCTACGACCAGAGATGCAGAGTTGTATCGAGCAATTCGTGAAGATAGCGGACTCGGTCTACCGTCGGCTACTGAAGCGAAGAGTATCCTCAGCCGTAAAGAGCTTGCCGCCAAAGAGCTGGAAGAGCGACGTCTCTCGCTTGTTCGCAGGCCGTCTGCCCCGGCCATACCAATGCCGAGCGACCTCAACAGACGACCGCAGATGGCACCTCGATATCACACCGAGCTCGGCGAAAGTCCGACGTCCTTTGCCCCGCCGTACTCTGGCAACCCCTCACGCAGTCAGTCAGTCGATGCCGAGTCCATGGGCAGGCCCCTTCCACGTGCGAGTGGACCGCCCAATCTGGCAATCGGTCTACCTGCAACGCCCAAGGCGATGATGCATCCTCGATACATGGCAGAGTCTCGCGAGTCGATACCCGAGGTCCCACCCATTCCTACCATTCACGACTCGCCGCAAGAAGATCAGCTAGGTCCACTCCTGCCGAGCACGACTTATTCGCAGCCAGCGCCAGAGCCCCGGAGTGCCTCAGCTCCGATCGAGAGGAACGACATCCATCCTGCTTACCGCAATGCGAAAACGCCAAATCCATCCTCTGCATCTGGACTCCGGCGCAACTCGCTCCGCACTCATGCTCGCTCGCAGACGCACGACGGACCCATGATACCGGCTCCTCACCAGCGATCTCCGTCGATCGTTACGGCGAGCATCGACGAAACGCTTGCATCAGACCCTGTGGTAGTCAAGACAGTCGACCTCGATCCGCCTCTGCTCCCGGAACTTCAGCATCTGGCTGGTCCGCCTCCTCCACCACCCATCCCGATGCCGCCTTCACTTTCCCAAGAAGACATCCGCCATTCTGCTCACGAAGGCTACTCCTCAGCCGGCACGATCGACATTTCTCTCGACCCTTCGACATCTCCGTCCCAAACTCGACCTCAACTGCCGGACCAACGAGCCTCCACCGCCTCGCCTACCCAACAGCACCGTCGCGGCCGCAACTCCATCTCCGACTCCAAGTCCTTTGGTAATCGCATCCGCAACGTCACCGAACGCATGCGCAGCACCTCCCGCAGCAACAACAAATCCCCCACCATCTCCGGGCCCATGAACGCCGTCGGCACCACCATCGCGCAGTCCAGCCCGTACGAGACCGTCCTCCCGCTTTTTCCCACTCACACCGCGCCCGGCCCCACCGGCTCCCTCGGCCGCTCCCACGCCCGCCGCGAAAGCCTCTCCTCGCTCCGCACGACCGGCGCTAAGAGCCCTTACGAAACCACCGTGTGCAACTACTCCGCAACCAACACGCCCCTCCACGAGCACCCGTCCGTCCACCTGCCCAGCCGCCCCGGCACCAGCCTCTCCCGCCCGGGCACCGCGCCCCTGGAACAGGCCTCCGGCTCCCGCTCCGCGAGCGCAATGGGCGGCACCATGGCGACGGGGTATTTTGACAGCACCACGGTGGGCGAAAGTCAGCAAAGGAAAGGGAGCACGCCTGGTCTGCCGTCGGGGTACGTGCGCCATCCTAAAGAGATCAGAGCGAATATGCCGCCTGAGATGTTGCAGCAGGGGGTTTATGTGCCGCCTGCGGGGTGGGGGAGGGAGAGGGAGGGGAGCGTGGGGCCGAGTGTGGGGGGGAGGGGGAGGGAGGGGAGTGTTGGTCCGAATATCGGGGGAAGGACAAGGAAGGGGAGCGTGAGTCTGAATGCTGGGGTGGGGGAGGGGAAGGAGGGAAGGGAGAGGGAAGAGGGGGGGATGATTTGAGATGACGGAGGAGGGAGGAGGAAGCAGATGGTGAAAGATGGATTTCGTCGGTACACACATGTCATTCCCTTGCTTGCATCTTAGTGGGGGAAAGACGAATGCCTCACCGGCGGGGCATGACACGGGAAGCGATTTGGGTATTGACGACTTTGTCTCTTGTATAGTTTATCTTCTAGTCCTTCTTTGTAAAGAGAGGCTTGTGTCTAGGGCAGCGAGATATTTGCGGTTTACAAGCCGCTCAGCATTGTTAGCTTTGTTTCTACTGCCCCTTTGAGGGTGGTGAGGTAGACTTTCGGTATCTCATGACTCCTGATGTCGATCTTGGACGTGTTGCGAGGAGTGCAGTGAATTAGGCGTCGTCTGGGATGTCCCATATCGTCCCGACATTCTTTAATTCCGTCCCTGCGTACTTTGCGATATCCTTGATGACCTTCTGCACGGCGTCAATTTCCTCTCTAGTGAAACCTACCCTCAGACATCCCTTCAAATGCCAGTCTGTCGGTGCTTTCAGATCCTGGCACATAATGGCTGGTAAGATAACCAGTTCGGATTCCTTGATGTCCATAACTTGATGGTCAGCCAGGAACAGGCCATAGGAAATGTTCGTGGATATCCATTCTACCAATTGTCAGCATGGCATTCCCAAGCAATTCAGACTCGCTGCTCTCCATCTCGTCAAGAGATTCAAGACCTACCAACGTCCTTATGCGACCCGCAAGCAGCATGTGCTTTGTGCTGGAATCCTTGATATATCACATCCAGCACCTTCTCTCCTCTCTCCCTGTTCGCGTCGTCCGGTTTCCATCCTTCTCTGTCAGTCGTCAGTCATGCATTCCCCACCGCATCTCCTCTTGATTTTGAGATACTTCCGACTCCCTCCTCGTCTCTCTGGTCTGGACCCCGTCGCCTCCCCCACCCCCTGCACATCCAAGTAGAGATGAGAGAAGAGTCATGCATACCTAGTAAAAGTTCCCTCCTGATCCTCCTCACTCTCCACCGCTGCGAGGGAATGGAAAGCCAACATCACCTTCGGGATACCAACAAGAATGATGCATTTAATCAACGTCTCCCGTAGCCGGCGGACGAACTGCCTGCGTGATTCCGGGTCAGGGAGGGGCGTGTCTTCCAGAACAAATGTATATAGAGAGCCGAAAGTGGATGGGAGATTGAGTGACAGGAGTGAGGCGGCCTGTCACTATCGGTCAGTGGTAGATGCGTATGAGGCGAGGGAGAGGCCGGAAGGCTACATGGCTCCAGCGAGGGACACGGGAGACAGAACGGATAGAATTAGATCGCGGGGGATGAGACAAATGGAGGAGACGAATCGGTGGTGCAAGCGAAGGGAGGGAGACGAACCGCGGTCAGGTACCAGCATTTTTCACGATATGCAGCTGGGAAGGTGGCTTCGCAGCGGCGGAAGAGGTTGTGTAAGCCCTCAGCGTCAACCGCATAGGACGAAGACTTCTGCTCGTCGGTCATAATGCTATCGGTGAAATAGACGCACGATGCGAAATCGGCTAGGAATTCAAGTTGGGTACGATGTCCGGCTTGGACGAAACGTGCTACGGAGCCCCAACGGGGTGGCGACAATCTGATGTGGGAAAAGCTCGACTGTCTTCTTCTGAGATGGCAGTCACTGGTTGATCGTTACGCTACTGTGTTCGAGTTGATTAGCACACAAGCACGCAAGTACCTCGGTCCGAGACATTGTTCCGTAGTGGCTAGCAGCATGAGAAAGAAGATGCTATATTTCATGCTAGATCTTCTTGGATCAAGCCGCTAACATTCAGACCAGTATCGAGAAGCCTCAAGCATCGTCTCATGTCCTACGGTATCTAGTGAAACCCCTTGAGATGATGACAAGCTAACATCTGACCCTTCCAAACCATTCTGACTCCGTGCTCCCGTTGATCACATCCAGTGTCATCTATTCATTCCTACCAGTATCCTGCAATGCAACTATCCATCATGCCACTCATCCTTGTCTCATCATTCACAAGATGATACTAGCTTCCTTCTCCATCCTGTCCAGAACCCATGTTTGCGTCGAAGGCGATAGGTTCTCGAACGTTTCGGTGACCACAACCCGCTTCGCTGTGGGAAAGTCGACCAAGTGTGCGTAGACCTCGCTAGCGACAGCCTCATCGATGCTATCTGACAGGACGATGTGCGGGGAGAGACTGCATCGCAGGTACGGCTGGCGAGCATTATCCATGGTCATGATCACAGCGTCCGAGCAGCGGGAAAGAAGTCGATTTCTCGAACCCTCCTGCGAACCCTCCTGCCATCTGCCTCATAGTCTGCAGAATGGGCGTGGAAGCTCTATCCTTGAGCGAGAACCGTCCATCGATTTCCTTATCAGACAAGCCAAAAAAGCCATCGACAAGTGCCATATTGTCATGATTCACGCCACACAGGATATCCGCTGTGAGGCTGTTGCCGGTCGCCGACAAGAGACGTTCACTCCGGGCTCGCGATCTCAGACCTTCAAATATGAGGCGGTCGCGACTAGTGATATCTTTGTCGTAAATTTTGCGGAGCATGACGGTGAAGCTAGGGCCATTCTCACGGTACATCAGCAGATCCTGTGTTGTCCCGAAAGCCTAGCAGCTCTTGCTGTGCTCAAAATGCTGAGGATGTAGGGTGGACCAAGCCCAATTGCCATCTTCCAGTGGTGCGGTGATCTTAATGCAGATACTACCACTAAGTAGACCGGGATATGGTAGAAGCACTTCTCCAGTCCTGACGCAGGTGAAGACATGTCGTCTGGTCACCCGGTACGCCCCGTCGCGGGTGACAGTCTGTTGTCTGGCTGGAGTGGTGCTGTCAGAGAGGTGCTGGTAGGTCCCTTGGTCCAGTAGTGTCACCAACGCTCGTGATAGTGCTGGCTCGGGAAGGAAGACTGTGAAGCAAGGTTGGAGACACAAGAAAGTTTCTACAGAAGTGATTCACGAGGCACGTCAGTGCCACCGATCCACGGCAGCCAGACAGCTCAACGGAGAGTGGACTTACGCCTTGATGCCATACACATCATAAGGAAACTCCTCCAGACTCATGATCCTCCTCGCCCACCCATCATCTATCCTCCCCGGCGCCTTTGACATATCGTTCTTATCCCCCGAATTTAGCTCCGCATGAGCCATCCCACTGCTCCCAGCCATAACCTCCTTCTCCCTATCCCGATACTCGTTGAACAACCCAGGATGCGGTACCCAAAGTACCTGCATCCCCGCCCTCCTCCCCGCCTCCACCCCAGGCACACTATCCTCAAACACCAAACACTCCTCTACCTTCACCTCCGTCTCCTCACTCCCCTCCTTCCTCCTTCTCCTGATCCCCTCATTGATCGTCTCCAACGCCAACAGATAGATATCAGGACACGGCTTCCCCCTCCCCTTCGGTATCCTCTCATCATCCCCCAACACCCTATTCTCCTGATCAAAAGCCTCGAACATCTCCCGCAACTTTGACGTCTTCATCTCAAACGTCTCGGTCCGACTACTCGTCGCCAACGCGATATACACCCTCTCCTTGCCATTCTTCTCCGTGCCCTTGAGCCGCCGCAACAACTCCTCCGCGCCAGGTAACGGCTTGCATGTCGGGAACAGCTTCGCCTGCATGGCGACTTGGCGGGCCAGGAAGTCTTCGCGGGAAATGGGGAGTTGCGCCCAGTCGTGGAAGATTTTGCCCGCTTCGGGCGCGGGACGGCCTTGGAGTTGTGACTTGATGGACCAGGGGAGGTCGGGCTTGCCGAATTCGCGGAGGACGGCGTTGGTGCAGTCGGTGTATTTGTCTTCGCTGTCGAGGAGGAGGCCGTCCATGTCGAAGAGACAGGCCCTGATTGGGGCCATTGAACTGCGGTTGTCAGTCAATGAAATTGCAATGTCTATTCGATGCTTACACATGTGAGGTCGGCGACATGGCTGCAATTGTGGGCGGGGATGTATGCTGGAGTTTTTACCGGTAGTGGAGGGAAGGATGAGGTGGGAGTCAACTGTCGAGTGTGGACAGAACTCCGCCCCCGCCTGGCATTCACGTGATCAATGCAATAGAAACCCGATCCAAGACTTCGGTTTCCGAGCGGGGATGGCGACCTGTGTCATTGAAAACTATCTGTGTCTATCATACTTTCGTATCATCACAGCCATTGAGTCAGTAAGTCTGGTTCCGGACGTCAACTCTGCCACGCTCCATCCAGCAGACCAGCTCAGCGCAATAGCATACCACCAAAGTTCCTAACTCCCGATCCTGCTGCTCCGGTGCCTGCTGTGTTCTGGGTATGCCTGCCCATCTTCAAACCCGCGCTCATGCCCTGAGACGAATGACCCAGTCTACCCTGCACATTGCCATCAACCCTCCCAAATGGTGGACGAGTAGGAGTCGGGTGCAGTATGTTCGTGCCGAAGTTCGTGTTCGCGTGCTGTTGAGGCATAGCATTACGGCCATGAGGAGAAGCGTTGAGACGCTGTCGGTACAGGGCGGGTGTACCACTGGTAACAGAGCCTGATGGTGTTAGAAGACTGCTCATGCCTGTGGATATTGCACGCTTACCTCGACCAGTATTAACAGTGGGAGCAAAGTTCTGGTGCATGACACCAATATGATCACCAGCGTTGGGGCCACGCTGATTCATGATGACGCTTGGAGATCGACTGACTCCCAAGTGGACTTGCGGAGGGCGTTGAGGTGGTCCCATTGTGTTCTGCAGGTCCCTTTCCATCATGGCATCGACATTCTGTGCAGCGGCTTGACGAATGATGTCCTCGTTGGCATTGCCTTTTACTCTGTTATAGTCTTTCTGGACGGTAGTCAACCTGTTGGTCTTGTTCTTGAGAGCCTGTTGTGCTTCGAGGTACTTCTTCCGTAGTATCGTCTTGTCCTCGATGGCAGCTGAAAGTATCATTATCTCTATCATATCAGGAGGAAGGCAAAGCAAACCTTGGAGCCGATCGCTCAGTCCTTGTATTTCCTCATTGGCTTCATTCAGCATATGCTGAGCCTCTTTACCGAGCCGATTGAGCTTGGAAGCGATCTGGTCGGTTATGGCACGTTGATACATGCTACTGAAATCAGCTTCTTTTCACCAGCGGAACTTGGACCCATCAACATTTCCTGTACAGCTTGATAGTTGAAGAAGCTCATCGCTTTGCTTGCACATTCCATGACGATCGTCGGGGACAGTCCGCTGAGGACACTCGTTTTGTAGTCTTCGGATGGGTTCATCGAAGAACGCATAGCATCGTCAGGTTGGTTGAGCTGAATTTGACATGCTGGACAATTGCGGGCACCGAGACGAGCAGTGATGAGGCCAGTGTCCCCTGCACATGGTTCGCAGAAAATGTGACTATGATGATTGTCAGCCATGGGATATGCTTCGGGACGAATCACACCTCACGAGCAAGTGGTGACGATTGCGACCTCGTTGAGCTCGCGGCGGCAGCTCAGATTGTTGCATCGAAGGGCAAGATCCATCCTTGGATTGTTCGATATGAGGATCTCGGCGGTAGGATCTGGTGATCTATGGAAGAGTCGAGGGTACAGGAGAGAATGCATAATTGTCATTCTGTAAGTGTAGCGGATACCAAAGGCACCTCAAGTGCGAGTTCCCCAATGGGACGATCGAAAGTGGTAGTGGGTGACTCTCCACCTCACGCTTTTACAGGCAGTCCTGAAAACTTGTGGAATCTGGTAGACGGCTTAGAGAGCAGACATGTCCACTGCTGAATTAGCTGAGAGTCAATGGCCTACCAGGACGGCGAAATGCCAGTGCAATGGAGTGCAACGCGACTTCGACGCAGTCGTGTCAGAACCTCCACGAGCCCACACATGGAGTGCATGAGGCGATCACCTTATCAGCAACATGACGCGCACCTGGAGAGCGCCAGATGAGCAATCTCCTTCACGATCGGGATGAATACCACTCCCATTTGGATACTACCAGAAATGGAATGGGCTTGACAAAGAGATGTAGATGAAAGAGGCTCCACCATCACGGTTGTTGAAACAGCACCGCTCGGGAAAACCTCGGCTTGAAAATGACGTCCTCTCGACTTTTCCATGAAGACAGCTTTGGTCAGGTGCATGTTCTTGAACCACAGACCGAATGCCGTCACGAAAGCGAAATGAATGGCTAGAGCCGGACGAGGAGGATGAGCTCTCGAACGACAGCGACCTAGAAGATAGTGCTGAACAGAGCAAGGCAGAACTCACTTCGCGATCGATCAAACGCCGAAGACTGGACGATGGTTCGGACTCTGGCGACGAGAACTTTTCAGACGAGGACGAATTAGACAAGGCATCAAATACAATACTTGAGCATCCGCGAAAGCGACAGAATACTTCGCTAGTCCAGGACAGCAGATTCTCGCGATTGCCGTCGAACGACATTGACGGCACCGATGAGGATGCTGAGGATGGAGCTGAAGGCGGCTCGGAGCAGGAAGACGATCCAACAATAAACTCGACGAATCCAGCAGCTCCTGCAGCCCATGGCGGAGCGAAGAAAGCGAAGCCCAAGAAAAAGTCAGGTGTGATCTACATATCTCGGATACCGCCCTTCATGAAGCCTGCCACTGTCCGCAACTACCTTGAACCATACGGAAAGATAGGGAAGCTGTTCCTGACTCCTGAGGATCATACAGCTTATACTCGGAGGGTCAAGTCCGGAGGCAACAAGAAGCACTCGTACGTGGATGGCTGGGTGGAATTCTTGTCGAAGAAGGATGCGAAAATGGTGGCAAGTGTTTTGAACGGGAATAGCATTGGAGGAAAGAAGGGCAACTACTACTATGATGACATCTGGAATATGAAGTACTTGACAGGGTTCAAATGGGACGACCTGACGGAGCAGATCCAGCGGGAGAACAAGGAGAGGGAAGCCAGGCTGCGGACGGAGATCACCAGGGCCAAGAAAGAGAATGAAACCTTTGTGCGCGATATCGAGAGGGGAAAGATGATTGAGGGTATCAAATCGAAACGCAAGGATATCGATGAAGATGCGACTCTACGATCCGATAATCCAGGACTGCAACAGCCACGAAAGTTCAAACAGAATCTGGCCAAGCGAAAGCAGAAGGATGAATTATCATCAGATCCGCGAGCAGGTAACGTATTGAGCAAGATTATATAATGCCAATTGTTGCCTGAATACTTGGTCTTCGTCGGATTGATAACATCGTCGCTGCGGCAACGATTCATGTACCGACAACGAGCACAGTGGCGTATGCCAAGCCTCGAGTCGTGCGCACACAGGTATTTAAGGATATGAGATGGCGACTCGTCTGAGAATCTGTAGCTGAGAGTCTGAATACAAATACATTTCCCCTTCCATACTTCCAGAGCCGTGACGTGTCTATTTCGTGCATGCCGGTTTGCCTCTGATGCGCAATATGTTCGCCTTCGTAAATCGTATAGAGTATCAATCATGAGCGGAGAGTCTACTATCTTCCATTCCCTTCATTCCCATCAATCCCCCATACTCTCCACCAGCTCCTTCACAAACCCATCCTTATTCCTCGCAAAAATACTCGCATGCGTATCATCCGTCAAATGATACCTCACATCCCCCCTCTCGCCCAACCTCTCCGCAATCAACTCCCCCACCATCCCAACATTCTTATCATCCTTCCCATACCACAATTGCACCGGTAAATCCTTCCTAATACCCTCAACCTCAAACCCAGCAGGCTGAACCAGCGTCCACCCCTCCGTCGCCACTCCCTGCGTTCCCTGACGAAAAGCCTCCTTGATACTCGTAAGGAAGATAGGCAGAATACCACCCGGGTTCACAAACGCCTCCCTATCCCTCGGATCCTTGAAGCTGCTGAACTTTTGCTCCGCGCGTCTGTACCTCTCCTCCTCTGGCAAGCCGAGGAAGCCTTCCCGTTCGACATAGTTGGCTGACAGTGTCGGCACCCAATGCCACCCGAACCGAAAGCCGAGCCAGTTCATCCATCCCATGCCCGTGAGGGGCATACCGCCTAGTCCGAGACCGCATACTATACTGACTGCTTTGAGGCGGTCCGGGGGCAGGGTCGCGGCGCAGGCGAGCGCGGGGGGACCGCCGCCTGAGACGCCTAGGACGCCGTAGCTGGGGATGTCGAGGTGGGTGGCGAGGCGGTCGACGTCGTGTGCTGCGGACACGATGGTGCGGCCTGGTTGAGCGGTGGAGAGACCGATGCCGGGTCGGTCGATGCCGATCACGCGGGCGTTGTGGCGTTTGCCTGCTTCGTCGAGGTGGGCGGCTTCGATGCGGGAGCCGGGTAGGCCATGGAGGAAGAAGATGGGTTTGCCCGTTGGTGAGCCGTATTGGGTGTAGCCGATCTTGCGGCCGTCGAGGAGGGTGCAGGTCGCGGCGGCGGTGTCGACGAAGGGCTGGTAGGAGTTGCGGGTGGAGGATTCGTTGGGTGATGATGGGGCACTGGCGCCACCATCGGTCGGGGTCACGTTACGTCTTTTCAGAAATTCGAAGCTTGCCATTGTGTGATTTGATCCCTACCTCGATGCGATCTGATGTCTACTTATGCCGGACGCGACTGAGGCAGGATTGTGGCCATGCTGTCACAAGGGGTTGGAAGTGAGAGGAAGGCTCCGGCTGATAATCGTGCATCCCGCTTCATCTTCGCTGCCGTCAGCACAACACGGCTGATCCGAGTCAGCACTGGTAGCTTCAAGCTTGATGTCTACTGGCGCGCTGACAAGACGTTTCTTGATGATGGTCACGTGCAATTTTCGGCCCGAAAGCTTGTCGTGGCTTCCTCTTTGGGCACGGAGAAATGACGATCTCGCGGTCCGCAAAACTGGACCCTAAATTTCCTTCAACCACATCCACTATGGCAAATGTATAATGACTTTCCGTTCGTCCATTCGGCGCGGAAGTGATGGTGCGAGGACAGAGGGTTTCACACGCTACGTGACTGCCGGCACCGTGGTCCGCCACATGTAGTCAAGTATAAAGGTAGGGCAGAAGAAGCCTTGATGGCAAATGCTTGAGTCTTTTCCCTGATCTATCACCCGGTTGGCTGTTTCAAGATGCTCTGTCAATCTCTGCTCGCGTCACTGCTCTTCGCCAGCGCTCTCGCTGTCCCTGTCAAGTCTGATGAACGTGCCCAAAAGTTCAGGTGGTTGGGCCGCGTAAACCCAGCGACCAGAGAGCTCACATGGCCTGGCACCGGCGTACAGTTCAAGTTCAAGGGTACCAAGGCTACCATCGGTCTGACCGCCATCAACGGAGACAACAGCTTCGAGCTGCTCGTCGACAATGCCGCCCCCACCATTATCCGCAAAGTCAACACCACGTCCATCTCCACACCCCAGCTTCTCAAGGGTGAGCATACCGTCACACTGCGCCGCCGCTCGGAGACAGCCCTCGGAACAGTCAGCATAGGCGACATCACCGCCGACGGCTCCACCTCCGCCACTACAGCCGAGAAGCGCCAGATCGAATTTATCGGCGACTCCATCACCGTCGGCTACGGTCTCGACGGCGTCCTTCCCTGCGTCAACGACGCTGCCGTCACCGACAACCCGCGCACCTACGCCGCCCTTGCCGCCACCTCCCTCAAAGCAGACTACCACGTCATCGCCTGGTCCGGTAAGGGTATCGTCCGAAACTACGGTTCCGGTCAAGTCGACACCTCGCCCCTGATGCCTGAGCTCTGGACCCGTTACGGCGCCAACGACGCCACAGGCAACTACCCGTTCCCATCCTCCTGGAATCCGTCCGCCGTAGTCATCAACCTCGGCACCAACGACTTCGGCTACCTCAACGTGCGCGAACGGTTGGACATCCCTACCTACACTCAGGCATTCGTGGACTTCATTGGCAAGATCTCGGCAAAGTACAAGAAGGCGTCGTTCTTCTTGCTCAGCTCACCGATGTTGAGTGATGGGTACCCGAGCGTCGAGGATGCTCAGCACACGACGCAGGTGAATGCGCTCAAGGATGCGATCTCGAGGTTGAATGGAACCAAGGCCTATTTTGTTGATTGGCCGTCGCAGGGCAGTGACGTTGGATGCGATTATCACCCGAATGCGGCGACTCACGCTGCCGAGGCGCCGGTATTGGCACGAGCGATCAAGGCCGCTGTGGGATGGTGATTATCTCGGCCTAGTAGGGAATTGTACATAGGAGATCAATCACAAAAGTCTTCACATCACAGGACATTGCCGCTGTCAACAAGGGGAAGACCACCAGGTGCTTGAATCGAATATCCCTTGTTGCCACATCCCACCACATAACTCGCTACAAACTATCGGCCGTAAATACTCTACGACTCTGTCAAAGACCGTATCCCATGCTCCATGACCTCGCAACACGCAAAGGAAATCCTCCTCTCCGCTGGTAGTACCGTCACCTACCCTTCCTCCCCTTAGCCGTCGTGCCACACCTGCTCGATCCTAATCAAGTCGCTCGACCGCTTATTCAGCGGAGATGCTCCTCCAGCACCTCACATCTTGTAGTAGGTCGGGAGACAGACGGTCGCCACGTGTGTCTTGGTCACGTACGTGGGGTACGTAATGGTTGTTACAGTGCTGGTGTACTCGACCTTTGTCTCTGTCAATGTCTTGCAGGTTGTCTTTGGCTTCTCCTCGGTAGTAGTTGGCTTGGTAGACGGGGAAGTGGTGGTTTTGGGTGTAGTGGTTGGTGGCGGAAGCGTCTTGGACTCTGAAGTCTTGGACTCGCTCTTTGTTGTAGATGGCGGGACGGTCTTGGTCTCGCTCTTCGTTTTACTCTCTGTGGTGTTAATGGGTGTTGTCTTGCTTTCATATTTGCTCTCAGAGGTTTTGGTCGAGGAGGACTTGTCCGGTTCAGTGGAAACAGATCGAGTGACTGTGATCGGCGGGCGGCTTGTGGTCTTCACTGGAGTAGTGGTAACCTTGACAGTCGTTGTAGGAGCTGGTGTGGTCTCTTTCTTGCTATCGATCTGTCAGCTCTGGCGATACTAGCTCCTACCTCCACGATACAGGGGAACTCCGTAAAGGCCCTCAGAAAGCGGACTAGATCCCACGAGGAGTTCAGATTCGGAGTGGCAACGTGTGTGGCAAATCGGCCAGAAGCACACTTGACTGATAAAGAGAAGTGGAAGTAACTCACGTAGTAGTCGAGACCTTACTTGTTGGCTTTTCACTAAGGTTTTGAGTCAGTAAGGTAGTCCGATTTTACAAGAGATGGAGCCAGATCTGCTTGGGGAGTTGAGTCGAAGTCATGCGGGAAGAGACCAAGCATAGCCCTATGAAAGGGGGTGAGGCATGACGTAAGGTCCAGGAGAGGATTGCCAATGTATAGGACAGATATCGAGAACTCACCTGGTGGTACTCTCGATCTTTTTCGTCGTCGTAGTCACCTTGTCGCTGTATCACTTGTCAGATATATATGTTCGGATCAGGAACCCTAGGTGGCAACTCACCTTGTAGTAGGCTTCGCTTCTGTGGTGGAAGGTGGCGGTGTACTAGTCATGATTAGCGTGCAACCTTACGCAGTAGCACAGAGACAGAATGGGAAAGGGTGCCAGATCATAAACGGTCAATACCGCAAGCTTGCTTGAGATATCTCGCAATGATCCAGATATGATCATGACCTTGCAGCAATGAAGCAATGAACGTCCCACTTACCTCTCTTCCTTCGTCTTGGAGGTCGTAACCGGAGGCTTTACGCTACAGAACAGTCAGTGATCCTCGACACAGCTTGTATCATGCGTATGGAGCGCCACAGGAGCAATCCTTCGGGAAGGGGAGCAAATGAGTTGAGCCGAAGGCTATAAGCGCTGGTGTATCGATCTCAAGTATCTGACCTAGGATCCAAGCATACAAGGCAGCTAAAGTCACGTGCCCAACTCCTGATTTGACTGAAAAAGAGAAGGTGTAACTTACGTGCTCGAGGTCTCTATCTTGGATGTGACGCTGGCGGTACTCTGCTTATCGCTGCTGGTATTGGTTGCCGGCTTAGTGCTTTCTGGAGGAGTCTTCGTGCTTTCCTTCTCGCTAGGACTCTGTCAGATTGATATTCGGGAATTTCTGAACAACTAGTCATGTACCTGGTTGTGGTGGTCTTCACCTCAGTCGTCTTTGATGGGCTCGTTCTAGCATAGAGTCAGCATCCCTAGATCTGCAACCATGCTGCGTATGGGCGCTCAAAGACAGGATCCGGTCCATCTTCGGGATTCATCTGGTGCGATGTCGATAGGAAGCCAATACTCACGTCTCTTTTGTTGCGGGACTGGTCACAGGTGGCGTTTCGGTCGTTTTCTCGGTTGTGGAAGGCGGAGGCTTAGTTGATGACTCTTCTTTCGAGCTGTAGGAACAATTAGTCAATTTACAACAGTTCATTGTCGTTGAGGCTGACGAGGTCGTTGGCTTTTCTGGAGTAGTTGACGGGGGAGGCGCCTTCGTCGTGGATTCTTCTCCTTTGGTGCTGAGAGATTGTCAGTAGTGATGACCATGCAGGGATTACGCAAACCCTACGTGGAGCTTGATTTGTCAGGAGTCGTGGTTGGGGCCGGTGGCTTTGTGCTCGGCTCTTCTTTCTTCGTTCTGTATGATCATGAGTGACCTGTGGTGCCACAATGTCCAACTAGACTAACGTGCTGGTAGATGTCTCGGGGGTTGTTGAAGGAGGAGGCGGCTTGGTTGATTCTTCCTCTTTCTTGGTTCTGTGGCCTGGTCAGTAATCTTCGAGACCTGATAAGAGCCACAGATACTGACGTGGAAGGCTCAGGCTCGGGCTTCTTAGTGCTTCGCAAGTTAGCGGATGGCATCGGATACACGATGAGAGACACACGTTGTTTCTTCCTTCTTACTGTCGTGCTATTAGCCTGTGTCGTAATCTATAATGTCAAAAGCAAGAGCTGAACAGGGAAACATAGTGCTTGAGGTAATTTTGGATAGCGACGTATCAAGACGTGGAAGAGACTGGAATGCATACGTTGTGGTAGGATACTCATCCTTCTTAGTCGTTGACGGATATTCATCCTTCTTTGTCGTTGACGGATATTCATCCTTCTTGGTCGTCGACGGATATTCATCCTTCTTTGTCGTGCTCGGGTATTCTGGCTCCTTGCTGCTCTCTGGGTAGCCGTCATACTGAGCATAAGCCACAGCATTGGCGCGACGAGGAACGTTACGGGCCAAGGCTGACGTGGCCATCAAGGCCAAGATGATGTTACTGAGATGCATGATGAAGGAGGAACAGGGGGTTATGGTAAGAGAAGGAGCAGGAATACAGACAGCAGGCTTCAACGAGAGATGCCGGCGTACTCTTGACTCGAGGGGAGAAATCAAGTAGATACTTATACCTGCAACCTATCCTAGTGCAGTTGGGTGTAGGTACAGTTCAGCCGGGACTAGTCATCACGATTCTCGTCCGTCAGATCCGAGCTCATAGCTCGACATGGGAACTGTCCAGGGGGGGTGATTATGTGCGGATCATTGAGCCACTGAAAGGAGCTGGTAGCATCGGCGTCGAGTATTTTCGCCCGTCATGGACGATAACTTGCTCTGCTGGCGGCAGGAGACGGCCGTAATGCGTGGCTGCAGGTCGATATTGAAGCTCGAAGCTACCGAATGCAGGCCGATGGTAGCGTCGCCTGTGCGGCATGATGTCGTGAGTGAGTGAACGCATCTCGCGATGGATTGACCCGGACGGCAACCACCACCGCTGTACATGGCTTTGGTCAGGTCCGGACGGTGTAACAGCCTTCGTTCTCGTCAGGTCCAACCCAACGAGGACTCGAGGGTATCATCATGAGGCGACCGCTGTGCATGATCAGCATTGCCAGATTGGATGTCAGGATGTTCTGCTTACTCGACGGCCAGTGCCGGTGTAGCGGCATCACTTCAATAGTGAAGAGCCGCATCTAGATCCAGCACTCCGGATCAGATGTGGTCAACCACGGGATTTGTGGAGACGAATACGGGCCCTCTGAGAATTGAGCAATATCGAAAGAACTATGAGTCGGGATCAGCGACATGCCAGGGCAGAATGATAGGTCGAAGAGTTTCTCCGCCAGTGCCACGACAGACTAAGTGAAATGAGATAGTACAATCGCCACGTGGACTGCATATACCGAAAAAACAAGATGTCAGGCAATTTACAACGTCCAAAAGAGGTCAGAGGACAATGAGATCGGAGGAGGAAGAGTTGAAGAAGATGAACGACCCCGCCCTGTGATTCCCCAGAGCTTGACGCCACCCGACTCTTTGGGCTCGTGGATATAGACTATTGCCCTTGGCGGGCATGACGTTCATCTATTTCTTCAGCTAATGCGCCTATTTAGCCTTTGTGGATACCTGCACCCATGTAGTTGGTACTCACATATTGCGGCTGTTCCGGAAAGAGGGACATCTTTCTTCCCGTCGAGAATGGACAGATTGCCTAGCACTGCATGCAGCTTTTGTACGACATAGCTTGCCTGATCGGGGACTTCAGTCATCAGCGTGTCATGGCCCGGCCTAGCACCGTGCCGATCTGGCTGGGTCGGTGTCTGCATGCAACGATACGCTGGAGCAGAGCCATGTCTTGCACGAATGGGAGCGCCCCGGTCGGGCAAGCTAACTCTTCAGAAGACGCAGAGAGGGGGTAGTATATGACTGGTTCACTACCAAGCAGTCGCCGCCACGTGCAGCCTCGGTTCCTCCGAGGAGATGGCATGCACATTCGCCTAATGTCGCCTGGACTTTCCAAGATGCTGGATGTGGTCGAACCAAGAAATAAGCAAGCATGTCGTAGCACGCTTTCTACCATCTTTCGAATACGCCACCAAGCACATTACCATCCGAGACATCTGTCTCGGTAAACATGCCGGTGCTGTTCATCGATGCATTGACCCTGCCAGATCCTTTGACAACCCATCGTACCAGATGCTCGAATCTACCTCAGCTTTCGATAGCGCGCTGCACATCGCATCCAGGCACCACTCCTGTCATCCACTTGCGTGGTAGACATTTCCAGAGGCATCCTTCCTCACCAGCGTAGAATAATCTTTCCCCGAATCAAAATCCTGCCAGATACTTGCAGGAAAGATGTGCTTGTGCTTCTCGTACCATCGACGATCCACCACTTTGGTAAGAGCCGGATCGTCCTTGTACCCTTCTAGCTCAGCATCAGCGAACGCACTGTCGGGTTTCCTCTCAACCAAAGGCTTTTGGCCCGGAACGTTCAGCCCACCAGTAGGAGGCGTGTCCACGACCGTCTCAGGAGTCGCCTTGCTAGGCTCTGCCGAGTATGGAAACATCTCTACACCATCATAGCCCTTCACCTTGTTCAACATGAAGAAGTAAAAATCCAGATGCTTCAACCGTCAGTACTACAGCGCCAACAGCTGAATTGAACTCACATGCGGGATAATCAACCCGTCCTTCACAACCATCAAGTCATCCACACTGACCCGTCCCCACTGCTTCATGCCCCCCTCACGTCCCGCACCAACCTTTCGCGCCCGATCTAGAAAACGCCATATCTGATCCCCCTTTCGCATTCTGCACATGCCGCCCGGAGCATCAGCTCCGTCGTAGAAGACGAATGGTACTAGGAAGTCAGTCGCTCGGACCCGCTGCTGCACGGCCAAGAACTGCTTGCGGAGGCGCTCTTTAGTTTCCGCTTCACGTGCTAGTGCGGATTTTGTCTTCGACTTGGCCACAAAGTTGACGCCTGCGTTTGCAGCGAGGCGTTTGGGCTGAACCTCGTCATCGAAGGGGGATTGTCGAGATGCGGGTGTTTGCGATCGGGGTGTCGTCTTCGCAGATACGGCTGGAGATGATTCGGTCTCATCATCGTCGCCGCCAAAGGACAAGCCGCCTTTCTGTTTAGGAGCTTTGCGTTTCTTGGTGGCGAACTTCACTCCTTCACTGCGCTTGGGAACTCAGCTCTGCGTCGTGAATCAAGAGAAGTTCGACCATACCTCTCTGTGGGTGTCGTCGCCCCTGATGAGACACCATCCGCGTCGAGTGCTTCTGCTCTTCGTTTGCGAAAATCTGATAGATGCACCAGGCCAACCGTCTGTGACTTGAGCTGCTCTTCCGCTGCCATATCCGACGCCTTGAACCTTGCATTCGGCGTGCTGTTCCCTGAATCTGACGCCATGGTTGATGCCGTTAATATCGCTTTCGATGTTTAACTAAGGTCTCAGCAGGTCCAATACAGCAGGTTTAGGAGGCTTCGCGGGACAAAATCTGACTCACCGTACATCCTCACCTGCACGTATTTCGCTCACCGTAAATTTCCCTCCACCACAAGCCTGACCTCACTTCCCACCTTCCCCACTACATTCAAGATGCGACCCTCGTCGCCCGCCTCCTCAACAGCGACCTTTCACTCCACCCGCTCTCGCTCTCCTTCGCCGTCACCTTCATCTCAACCCCTGACCACTGCCACGGATTCCTCTCCCCCGCATTCAACCCCGCGCGAAGACCGTTTCTCCCCTACCGAAGAAGCCTCACTTCTCAGCACCTCCTCAGACCTCAAATCAGAAGGCAACACTCTCTTCGCCCGCTCCTCCTTCTCCCAAGCCATCTCCACCTACGACCGTGCCCTCGCGTCAGTACCCAATTACCTCGACTATGAGATCGCAGTGTTGCGGAGTAACATAGCGGCCTGCCACATCAAGCTCGCAGAATGGAAGGAAGCGATTGAGAGCGCGGACAAAGCGGTGGAGAATCTACGAAGCTTGGACGGGGTGGATGTTGCCGAGTCACTCGGCAAGGCTAATGCCAAGGGCAAAGAAGGGGCCGGCGGGGACGGGAAAGCAGATACCAAGACGAGCATGGTGGACCAGGAACCCGAGGACGTAGGCAGGGTAGAAGAAGTCGACGATGCCACCGAGCTCGCCCTCTCCCGCCTCAAGCAAAGCGGCCACACCATCTCCGAAGTCCAAAAACTCCGCTCCAAAATCCTCCTCCGCCGCGCCAAAGCCCGCACCGAACTCGGCACCTGGTCGCACCTGCAAGGCGCGGAAGAAGACTACCGCTTCCTGCTCCGCGCGCCTGGTCTCTCCCCCACAGACCTCAAGACCGTGCAGGGTGCGCTGGCGGCGTTGGGACCGAGGCTGGATGATGCGAGACAGAGGGAGATGGCGGAGATGATGGGAAAGCTGAAAGGGTTGGGGAATAGTTTGCTGAAGCCGTTTGGGTTGAGCACGGAGAATTTTAATTTTGTCAAGGATGAGAAGAGTGGGGGGTATAGTATGAATTTTCAGCAGTAGAGGCTGCAGGGGAATTTAATGACGGAAGCGACGTGGGAGGGCGGGAGAGCATGTAGTGATACAAATATCATGATAAGCGCTTGGGTATCTAGCTCGAAAAGAAGCAAAGCGCAAATGCACGCTTGTCCAACGCCTGTGATCTCACCATTACAGAGCTCGTGCCTCCTCTTCCACATCCCATCCTCCCAGCACATCATTCTTCAGGTCGTTCAAGCTCGCGTCGATATCAAAGTCCATGTCGATATCCATTGTGGTCTCCATTTGCGCATCCTGAATGCCCTCCCTACTTGCTTTCTTCAGCGAGCTCTTCAAACCGCCCTTTCTGCTGCTGCCATTGGCGGCGAAACTCTCTTCCGCGACTACACTCAAGCCAGTCTTGCGAGGTGATTGAGAGTCAAAGCTCAAGCGGACTCTTGATGCAGGGAAGGATGGTTTTGTGAAGCTACCTGTCGAAGCCAGCGTAGGTGGATGATCGGTGACAGCCATTGAGTCGACGACGCGGCTAACATTGCTGGGTTCAGGTTGATCTGTGGGGCCATCTGCTTGTGAAGGGATGTTATCACCTGCTTCGCTCTCCGCATCCCAGTCCATAACCGAGCCACGCTTTTGAGCGGGAAGTGAAGGCCGGGCAGTGTTGAGGGAGTTCACCGACGTCTGCGAAAGGACGTTGCGAAAGTCAACGTAGGGGTGAGAAGAGGAGAAGTCCGCAATAATATCAGAAAGCGCGAAGGACTGCGGACGAGACGGTGTGAAGGAGCGGTTGATGTCGCTCTTATTGATGGCGGGCCGGGACAAACTCGGCTGCGACATGGATGGCGGCAATTGAGACGCCTTTGCTTGCGTACTATTGGCAGGAAGTGATTTGCGACGGCGCTTTTTCGTCTTCTTGGACTGGGACAGACTGTGACCGGTCGATAAAGGATGAGTAGACGAATGCTCAGTTGTGAGCAGCGGCTGTGTGACCTTGACAGAGCTCTCAACTTGCGACACGACCGTGGGATGCGCTTCATTTGGTACCATACCAATGTTAGCATCATTTCCGTGGTCATTTGCCGCGGTTTTCGGAACGACTTCACCCCTATCAGACTCCTGATTCACGAACTCGGGTTTCTGCTTTGTCCGACATTTGTTCGATCGTGTGGAGTCCTGGGACTGCGACTGTGATGAGGTCTTGGTGACCTTGAACCCCATCGACTTTAAGCCTTTGTTGGGTCGCGGCTGCACAATTGGGCTCAAATCTCTGGGCTCCTCATCAGGCCTATCAGCATGAGGATAGGCATCCAAAGCAGCGAAAGACCAGCCCGCATCGATGGCAGGGGCTGCGTTGAGATCTTGACCCATTACAACGACGCTCGGCTGCTCCGCTTGCTCCGGTAGGTCTTCCTTGCGATGCTCCTGCAACTTGTCTTCCGGCTTATTGATGGGCGTGAAGCTTGGCGCGTTGATCACGGGTGATGGCTGTGGCGGTGATCGGACTTGGTTCTGCTTGACCGACTGCTTTACAGGAGATATCTGGAATGGAGAAAATGCATCGAAGATTGCCTGCGTGCTGATTGCTGGCTCTTGTGTGTCATGCTCGTGGACTGTGAAACGCTGGTGAAACTTGGCAAAAGGAGTGACTGCTGGTGGAGGTGACTGCGATGCATCCGCTGATGTAGGCCGTCGCTCCACTTTGGTAGGTGAGAGAAGGCTTGCAACCGGGGATGACTTCAGCAGATCGCGATGTGCTTCCCGGAGAGCTGCCTGAGTCGAAATCTGCATTGTTGGCTCTTCCGGGGTGATCGCATGCTCGTGACCGTCGTCCTCGATCAGACTAGGCAATTCCGGCTTCTCAGCTTGTGTTATTTCATCGGTGTGCACGATGGTCTTGCTTGGCTCCTCCAGAGCCTGGACAGCGGATGAACGACGACTTGGAGTTGGCGGTGCCGCGGCGTCGTATTCGAAAGTAGCGCCTGAATTGCGCATCGACTTCCGCAATTTGCCTTTCAGATGACTTCGCCCTGAATCACTTCGACCGAAACTCCTTAGCCGCTTGTTGGTGTGTCGCTCAACAAATTCTTGGTCATCATCGACTGGCACGTCAAAGATGTCGCGCGCTTGAACCGGAGATGGTTTGTTTGTCTGTAAAGCCACTGCGGGATCAGAAGCCGGTGGTGTTGCAGTGCGATTGCGACTCTTGCGACCTTTCTTGTATCGGAACATGAAGGGCGACGATGCATTCGGACGTCCCTTGTTGGGCGCAAGCTTGCTCCCTGACGAATGGTCGTGGATGAGGTTTGGCGGGGTTCCAGTGTGAAGATCTTGTGATTGAGTGCTGAGGGTATGTGAACTGTGAGCCAGCTCGATTGCAGCCTGACTGAGGCGCTTTGCCTCGTTAATCCCGGCCGCAATATCGGGGCCGTCGATTGCAGAAAAGCTGAGCAGTTTGGCATTCATGATACCATCCAGCATGCTCGGAGATGCCTCGGACGGTTCTTTCTCTCCAAACTCATCGACAGCCGCCAAAAGATCTTCGATCGCAGATGGTGGCGAAGATGAAGGGGTTCGTGAAGGAGTCTGCATTCCTGGAGGGACCATCTCCTCGCCACGAGGCTTCCGCTTTCGAGCTGAGGGGCTCTCCTGGTATGACTGATCTTGCATTGCGCGAGTGACGATGTCTGCAGATATCACTGCTGGCTCCGTTGGCTCAGCATGGCGCATAGAATCATCCAGCCTGTCGAACTCCTCAGGCTCGGGGAGCATGCCCGCCTCGCTGGGAGGGTAGTTATCATCATTTGGTCCGCCAAAGGGTCCCCGTAGAGAAGCAGAGGATATAATGAGCCCTTGTCCCGCTAAAAAGTTGGTGGCCAGGCCATTAATTCGTGTTCGCTTGGCTCGGCGTTGTTCTTTGTCAAGCTCGTCGTCAGAGCCAGGAACCAGCAAATCATCGCTATACGCCCTAGCAGCATTTAGATCGACATCTTTATACAGTCCGTTTTGTAGGAAGAGCGAGTGCGATGTCGGCCAAAGCCATCTATGTTTCTTCATGGTCGAATTCACGCCACTTTTGTGAAGATCTCACATGTTGTTGACCGCTCGTTTTGCCGAGACAGCCACACCCGCATAACCGTAAAGACCAGTGATTCAAGGTCGAAGGAGTCGACAAGATGGCTACCAGGATTATTGAAGTTTAGAATGGTAGTCCTGCGAAGACAGGCGGCGTGAAGTCGGCAAATGTGGGACTGACGCTAAGCCTCATCGGGCATCTCCAGGTGCAACACCCGCGGGTGAAAACACTCCCGCGTCCAACTGCAGCTAACCAGACTACCGCATCTGAAAGATCTCGAGAAGCCGGCCGTTCAAGCTGCCAGCGAAGAGCCGTTCAACATTTATTTTCCGTCACACAAGTCGGATAGTATCAAGCAAATATGATGCTTCACTGGACCCAATTCTTCTGAGCCCCGCGATTGACGCGCTCAACTCTTGCAACAAACATTCTCCTAGAGCAAGATGCCAGGAGCTACCCAGCCATGGTTGGCCGACCTCCCAGATGAATGGGTTCCACAACAAGCAATGTACGTATCGGTAGGTCTTGACAGGATGTCAGACTGACATTGTCCAGCGCTTGCAAGACCCCGAGGAGGAGTGGTAGCAACTCTTCCGTCGCGAGCTCGAAACCGTGTACACAGATCGACAACACCTCAGCCACTTCTGGCCGCAAAGGGCTCTCTCAGCTCGACGACAACGCTCAGAATGCTCGCACTGCATCAGTTGCGGTTCGGAATTGCGACAAGACAAGTACAGTAAATTCTGTGGATTCGGTTGTTCGATACGACACTGTCGAAAGACAATCTTCACCAAACAAGAACGCCGCCCCTTTGACATGGAGAAAGAGACTGGTCGATGGCGATCTTGGGTATGGGGACCAGACAGATTTGTTCGGACCTTCTGCACTGGAAAACATCTTCTCTCCGACCAAGGCTCCTAGCTCCGCAACAAAGACACCAAGCAGATTGCAGCGCTGTCAAGCACCGCCATCAAGTCCACCTTCATTGCCGCCATCCATGTTCAAGAAACAAGATAGCAGCTTCAGCTTTCCGTCTCTTTCAGATCCCAGCGAGGAGTTGAACCTGGATCACGAACCGCAAAGAGAAGGGACCCCAATACCAGCCGAGGAACTCGAGAACCAGGATTCAGGTCATTCCAGCATAGACGACATCTCATTTCGTAGCGAGCGAAGCACCACTGTCAATCGGAAGATCAGCGGTCAAACCGATGCTGGGGACGAGACATTCAGTCCTGTCATCATGGGAAAGCACATCATGGATGGTCAGGTCATCTACAAGCCAGCGGATGCAGAGTCTATCCAAGCCTTCCACAACAGCAGTGTGGCGACATCACGAACTGGAGTGCCAGGCAACCCGATTCCCGCAATCTATCAGGAGGACAATTCCAACGACAACCTGGAAGGAAGCATTCCCTTGATCGAAAGCTCGCTCGTCCCAGACAACGTTATCGAAAATACGCCCCCAATGACAAGGCTCGGCAGTTTCGTGAACACAAAGCGCGGTGGTCTATCGAACTATGGCTCCTTCAAAACGAGACCGTTGAGTCCATCCGCCTCGACCACGCAACTACCCTCCATGGTCATGCAAACAATTGAGTCGAGAGACTTTGCATCTAAACAAATGACAGGAGACGAGAACAGCCATGCAGGACCTCAAACACCCAAGCGCGACGCTGTCTCCACAGTGCCAGATGTTCCAACTCCAAAGTCGACTAAGAGTCCTCTGAAACTGTTTGGTGCATATGATACTTTCACCAACGGAAAGCTCCTGCGTAGACTCAGTCAACTCGAAGGTACAGGTCATATCCAGTCAATACGATCTACAAGACACCAGCAACGATCCTCACAAGATCTATCAAATGTTTCGCTGCAAATACCTGGAAAAGCTGAGTCGAATGCACGCTCCAAATTGAACAATTTCGGCGAGCACGAACTGGACGAGTATGACTTCGAGGCCAACATCTCTTTCCCTAGTGTTGGATCTCAGGAGGCACGAGAGCAGTCACCCGAGGGTTCTCCTGGAATATCGCCTGAAGGATCTCCTGAACCCGATGCCCTTCCCCCAGGCGCCAGATCTCCTTGCATGTTCCATTTAGAGGAAAGTGAGGAGGCTCAGGAGACGTTTGGTGTCAAACGAAAATTATCGGATCGCAGCTCAGCAAAATCAGGAAGGTCTCATGCGCCAATGGGTATGAATGGTACCACTCGAAGGAATCCAGGCAACGATGAGGGCAAGCGCTTGCGAGACTCGCCCGTCAAAGCTCCCACCCCCAAACGTCAAAGAACTTTGCATGCCTTGGATCTGGAGATGGAACGGCTTCAGTTGGACGATCGAAGTCAGGATCAGTACCGACTGGAGCAGAATCCCATACCGTCCATCGAGATCTATGGCGACAGTCCGGATGCCAGCTTACATGCCATGACACAGCCCCGCCCACGGAATCCAACACCAAATCAGCAGAGATGGTCAGAAGCAGACGAGGAAGAGGTCGAGCCTTTGACGAGCTCTCCGCAAATGCAAACCATCAGAGAGAAAATCGCCGAGTCTAGTCTACCGGGCTCCATGAAGCTTGTGAGTCAGACCAAAGCAGTCGCTAATGATCTTGCTACATTCACTCTAAACGTTGCGAGGAACACCGACGCTGGGGAGAGGAAACGATCGATAACAACGCAGGATTTCCTCGACGAAGCGATGCATATCATGTCGCTCATCCGCGCTCGAGGACGACCCACGAGTGGTCTGGGCAGCGTCGAAGAGGACAATGAGCACAGTGCTATTGAGCAAGATGATGAGCCTGACCCCACGATCGAGCGAGGGTCATCAGTGCTAAGAGTATCGAGACCGCCTTCGCGCGAAGGAACTGCTCCTGGTTGGCGCCCAAGATTTCTCCCTCAGCAGGATTCTCGAGTGGCTAGCCAATTACGCAAATTTCAGGAGCAAGATGACATTGACATCATAGAGACGACACTTCACTCGCTCAAACTTCGCGGTTTGATGGAGGAGGAGGAAGAATATTCCGAGCTTCCGGATGGCTCAAGAGCTGATATTAGAATCACTGGGCCACTCCAAAGGGAGGAGGACATTGATGACAACATTCCGACTGCTGGGTCAGACCAATCAGCCGGATTCTCCACAGGACGCACTCAACACTCAGCTTCAAGCCGAAAGTCCGATAATGTTGCTACACTGGCGCCAGATGCGGTCGCACATCTCATTCCAGAGCAAGTCGCTGGAATGACATTCGACAGAACTCTGAACAGATGGGTCAAGGAGAAGCAGCCGAAGCAACAGCGAAGCTTGGAGAAGCTCAGTCATTACGCGCATAGCAATTTGACAAGCGATGATGATCCTTTCGGGAACATTCCTGATCTGACAGTCGATGAGCTACACGAGATGGAGCAAGTCAAGTCCAGTCAATCGTCGAAGCAGGCGACAGCGAAGACGAATCCGGACCGAGGTCATGCTCGCTTCAGCTCACAGGATGACACTACCTTCGCAAGACCGAATACTGGAAATGACAAACAGCACAGTGCTCTCAAATCTAGCATCATGAATGGCCGATCGATGCTGAATTCAAGTCAACATCAAGTTGAGACGAGAGCGACATCTTGGAGTACCGAGCATGGCCCGAAGCAGCAACACAACGAGCCACTGTACGAGCACCTTGAGGATTCCGAACCTTTCGAATTGGAAAGTACTCCTTCGCCGAGGCGATATGTGCATACGACAGCCGATCTGCGGGACTTCAGCAACGAGACTGCTTCAAAGTGGGAGCACGAATCAGATGTCGAAGAGCTCCCTCCGCGACAAGAACCGCAAGGCCACAACAGAAAAGTGTCCTTCCATGCTCAGACATTTCGCCAACGACGCTCCGGACCCGATGTTGACCAAAGCGAGATGTCGATGGTTGCAGAGCTACCCGACAAGCGTCTCGTCAGCGTCTCCTTCACGGTCTCTCGTCCGATTGAAGTACATGACCAACAGCTCAGTGTACCACAACATGATATGCCCTCCATGATTCTGAGCGATCTACCAGATTTCACAATCGCAGAAATTGATCAGCAGCCTGGACCAACGGAGCAGGTCTTGTCTGGGACTGTGGCTCGTCATGGTCTTGAAGTGGAAGGGGATCGTTATGCCCTTGCTGTGCAGCAATTAGTCAAGGCTCTCACTGACGTCAAGGGGGACGAGCCTTTCTGGGAGGATATCAAGCAGCTGAGCCTCAGTAAGCAGGGGCTCGACACCCTTCATGGTCTTGAAGAGTTCTGTACCCGCCTGCAACAGCTTGACATCTCTGGAAACACAGTGTCCCAGCTGGACGGTGCTCCCCTGGCTATCCGATGGCTCAATGCTAGTCACAACGCGCTTTCTAGCCTGACCGCTTGGAATCGATTGATACATCTACAGTACCTCGACATTTCGCACAATGAGATCACTGACCTGAATGGTCTTGGATGCTTGATCCATCTGCGAGAATTAAAGGCAAGCCATAACCGGATCACTTCACTGGACGGTTTGATGGATGTTGAAGGTCTTCTGAAGCTGGATGTCTCCAACAATGAGATTGAGACTGTTGACTTTGCTCATTGTCATTGGTGAGCTCTCTGCCGCGCCTTGGATTTGTCCAATGCTAACTACAGACAGGGACCGGCTAGAGACTCTTGATCTGAGCTCGAACGGACTTCGACAATGCGCTAGGATGGAGAACCTGACGGCTCTGAAGAGACTTAGTATCAGCGACAACAAGCTGTCTCAACTATACCTTACTTCAGACGTCTCTTCGCCGTCAGCTGTCCGTTACCTGTCCGCGAGTAACAATGAGCTAAGCACTCTGGACCTCACGCCCTTGCCATCTCTGCGCTATCTAGATCTGGACGACAATATGATCTCCTCTCTACCCGGTTTGAATGCGCTCAAAAGCATTGATACAATCTCTCTGCGTAGACAAGGCAATAGCGACGGATCCTTGTGGCGAACAGTCTTCTCTGCTGCGATTCACGCTCGCTCGGTGCACCTCTCCGGCAACGGGCTTCCAAGTGAGCTGGAAGTCGATGCCACTCAGAACACTGTAGCCCACTTGGAGCTTGCTGCTTGTGGTCTACTTGGCCTGCCGAAAGACTTTGGTCTGCATTTCCCAAATCTGTCCTACCTCAACCTCAACTTCAACGCGCTCAAGGACATTCGGCCACTACTCAATATCCAACCACTGCAACAAGTCCACTTGGCAGGTAATCGGCTGGGCAGACTCCGGAAATGCGTCGAAACGCTAGCTCACCTTCCTGCACTGGTGAACGTCGATGTACGTGACAATCCCATTAATCTAGGCTTCTATCCAGCTCTTGGGACAGCCGATCAGGAGACGCAAATCGTCAAGGCTGTTGCACTGCCGCAACCGAGGAAAGGTCAATCCACCTGCATGACAGAGGTTCAGCGGGCGAAGGAGGCGCGCTATCTATTGCCTGATATCGCTGATGACAAGGACTCCGCGCACAAGAAACTCATGGATGAGGATACTAGGATACGGAGACGAGTGCATGAAATTCTCATTGCAAGCAGTTGCCATGGTCTGAAGATTCTGGACGGTGTTCACATGGACCGAGCAGTCATAATGAAAAGGGACCAGGCCTGGGAGAGGTTGAAAGAGCTCGGCATCCTGAAGCCCAAGCACGTTACTTGAGCCGGAGCATGTTCACTCTGATTTCGATTCTTGCTGTGTATAGTTAGTGACGAGAAGACGCCTGTCGGATAGGCTGTCATGGATGAGTGCGATGAAGGAATGGGTGTATGACATCGAAACGCTTTTCAATACAAGAACTTATATGATCAAGTCACTTTTTGATACCAAAGGGGGGCGATATGCGTTCGAGCATTCATATTATCAGCAAGTATCAAAGACTTGCGAGGCCTGGAACATGCCTAGTCAATAAAGGAGACAGCTAGATGAGCTAGCTCACGAGGGGACCATCCCACTCGACACATCCAGTCCACGCTAAGCTACTACTTACCATGAATGTACACAAACCTTTTCCACCACCAAAAGTCATGACGCCAGCGCCAGACAAGACATACCTAGAGTCAGTCGTAGAAAAAACCCACCTCACTCGTCTCAATCGACGACATATCACGGTGGGAAAAACGACCTACCTACTCCGCCTCATCATCAGCATCAGCGTTGTCATCCTGCAGCCTCAACATCCTCATCCCCATCTCCCCATTATCGCTGAAACTCCCCGTCTCAATCATGACATCCTCGGGTGGCTCATCATGCCCCTCTTGCCCCTGACCCTGGTCCTGCGCCTGTTCCTGCGCCTGTCCCTGAACCTCCCTGTTCTCCCCACGGTTATACAACCTATTCACCCTCCCCCCCTCAGCCCCCAACACCATCGGCCCCCTCTCATCCCCGACCCACTCCCTTGCCCCCCTGACCAAGTCCCTCACCCCCCTCTCCCTCTGCTCCCTCAACCCCTCCACCTCCCCCCGCCTCGCCTCTCTCGCGAAGTGCTCCTCCAGCCTCAACCCCCCCTGCGTGACATACCAATCATCCGGCGCCCCTCCAGCCACCGTCATCCCCAACGCCAAAGCCGGGACATCACCCCGAGCCATACGCAGGTTATGTTCCCCCGCCTGGGCAATGACGGAGCGTTGCTGGGCTTCGAGGCCGAGCTGGGCGGCGAGGAGCGTGGTGCGCGCGAAGAGGGCGGGGTCGGTGCGTTGTTGGGTTTCGGACCGGGCGAGGGCGAGGCGGCGGGAGTCGATTTCGGTTTGCCAGAGGACGGCGGCGGCTTCGCGGAGGAAGGCGGTCGGGGAGGTGGTTGGGGAGGGGATGGTGTTGTAGGAGTTGCTAGAGGAGGAGGAGGAAGGGAGGGGGGAGGTGCGGTGGGTGCCTGGAGCAGGGGGAGGGGGGGTTTGGGGGTTAGGAGCAGGGTTGGTGGCGGCGTTCTTGGAGGTGTCGCGAGTGTCCTGCTTGGGAGCGTCTTGGGAAGCGCCGTCTTGTGCTTGGGCTTGGAACGGTTCGGGTGCGGGACCGAAATTGGTCCTGAGATGTGGTAGACCGCGGAGGAGGACTGTGCGGCGCAGGCGGGCGGAGCGGTTCTGACGGAGCTGGCGAATGTAGGCGTCTCGCTCGGAGGGAGTTGCGTCTTCGTCGATTGGCTCTTCTTTGCAGCCGTCGGCTCGGCGTAGAAGCGTCCCGCGCGGGCGAGGAGATGGTGATGGCGGAGGTGACAGAGCAAAGGGCGATTGCGGGGGATTCAGCACAAAGGGTGATCGCGGAGGAGATGGAGCATCAGCCGACCACCGAAACGGATCCTCAGCATGAACCTTGGGCTGTTGTGCCTGTGCCTGTGCCTGTGCCCATGCGTGTTCCTTCCCAATCGGGTCGAGAACTACGTACTCAAAGTTAAACTTGTGGGAGTAGCGTAGTTCCTGCGCCTTTCCCTTTCCCTTTCCCTCGGAAGCCGTCGCATACTTCTCAGACGGATCTGATTTGACCGGACTGTATGTCTTGCCGCGAAGGTGGATAGGGCGGCGGCGGACGTAGTGACGGAAGGGCTTCGACGTGACATAAGTCTTGTGGGAGCCAGAAGACTCAGAGCCCAAGAAAGGGCGCGGTGCCTGCGCGCTCTTCACACCGTCGTCGACTGCACCAACCACGGCATCAGCCTCGATCCTGCGAATGTGGTGACGATAGAGCTTGAACATGTCCATCCCCTGGTTCTCCGGGTTCTTCTCAGCCACAGCATGTTCTACACCCTCGGGGATAACAGGCTTCTTGTTCTTAGCCTTGTCAGCAGCTTCCTTTGCGATCTTAGCATACGATTGGCGGTACTCAGCTCGCAGTAACTTCTCGATCTCCTCGCTGAGGTTGTCGTTCGCGGCTGCGAAAGCGAGAGTACCAAATGGAGCAGACATGGCGGTGTTAATGCTGGCGCCCAGGGTCAACCCACCGAGAATCTCAGTGGCGCCGGTGCTGGCCTGGGCTTCAGAGTTTTTTGACTCCGAAGCATTGTCGTTGACGTCCTCAACGTCCATTTCCTCGTCAGAGTCATGAAAGGCACCAGGGACGTGGCCAAAGATGTACATGGGCGGGGGTAGTGGCGCGAATTCCGGCATCTTGTCGACGAAACGTACACGCATGTCGATCTCCTCTGGAGTCTTGTGGACATATGGTGTAGCGCTCGGGTTTGGTGGAAAGGCGTACTTGGCGATCCAATTGTGACCAGGAAGTTCGTAGACATGACGGGCCTTCTTGCAGGGCAGACCTACATACTCCTTGTAGTCGTGGGCATCGCAGAAGCAGTTGTCCACTGAAAGCGGCGGGTGAGGCAGAACATCGTCGGCTGAACGCTTACGCTTGATGCCGTGGGCGTTGGGCACAATCGGCTCCTCCAAGATTCCTCCGAGGAGGTCACGTTGGTACACACCTTTCGGGAAGTGGAATTCCTCAGGCATGTCGCTCCACTCCTTTACGTTGTCGTAGATGGCAGGGATCTGATAGCCCTTATGAGGGTTTCCGTCAGAGCGAGGCTTCTTGATCCAGTAATCATTCCAGTCTTCGTTGACGTAGGGGAACTCCTCGTCCAAGGGCCACTCATGGCTCAGACCACGCCAGTGAGGAGATCCAGGCCAGACCTTGCACTCCCGCTGGGGTGGCTCTTCACCGGGACGAACAGGACCTTCAGCGTCAACCTGCGAGGTAAGGAAGCGTACCTTGTCCTCACCAGGAAGACGCTCGCTGAACTCATTGGCGTAGACGGTATCTGGGTGATTGCCGCCGAATGGAATGACACGGCATGTACTTGGGTCCTTGTTCATGGCCGATCGAAGGGGCTGGCGAGTCCTGTGCAGCGCCGGACGGCGAGGTCGGGGGCGGGGAGGAGGAACATAGAAGTTGGGGATCTGTTGACCGGCAGTACGACGGGGAGGCCACACGCTCGGGCGAGGGAAAACGTTGACGCGGAAATTGGAAGTGTTCCACGACATGGTGGCTAGATTTGTGTTAGCAAGTCGGGGACGGTGACTTACCAGGAAAGAGAGAGACCAAACAGACCACCAGGGCCTGTAGGTACGAGTTGGGATACGGTGTCGTGAGAATAAGATGGGATGGTGAGTGTCCAGTGGATGGGCGATCGCAGACTTAGATATACCGACAATGAGACACGGAAGCCACTCTGTTCGAGAATCGCGAATGAAAAGACAAAGAACAGAAAGTAGAAGCGGACAAGGAGACAAGGAGACAGGTGTACCACGTTCTTTGATCAAGGTGATAGTGACTCAGGAAACAAGTAGATGAACAAAGAATCAGGGATACATCACTCTTCATTTCTTGCTATCTTGTCTCTACAGGACAAGACCCATGTCGCAGCCTCTGGGCAGAACAATGCAGCCAGGTCAGAATGCTCAGCGAATGGCCGGTAAGCAAGGCGATGCTGTGCCAATCTTCGTGCCGATCTAAAGTTGCTCGAACAAAGACATTGTGAACCTGCCAAGCGGGCGGCATTGGACGTCTTACTTGTGCTGCTGATCGCTGTCGCATCTCAAGAGACTAAACCGTGGCAGTGATTTTGGCTTTGGTTGATGCTCTTCTGTCCCCTAGCAGGGACATCCCACGCATCGTTCAGCCCGGATTCGCCGTCGCTGCTGTAGCTGTGGCTGCTGGTGGGGTACCGCCACTTGCGCCTCGACTTCCACCTCGTCCTCGGTGACCACGATTGGTTCCACGACCGCTGCCTGCACCTCTAGCCGTACCTGCAGGCTTTTCCTTGTATTCTAGGACCTCCACTGCACCTTGAGCGACTGGTACGGAGCGCTTAGACATGGCAGCAGCCAGACTTTCTGTATTCTTGAATTCTGCGAGAGCCGTGCCCTTTCTTTTGTCGATCTCCAGTGACAGGATTTCGCCAAAAGTTGCCAGTGCTACTCTGAGGAGCTCTTCGGTGACGCCTTGAGATGCATTTGCGTGCTTCAGGTAAGCCTTGGTCGCCCCGGGAGATGGCTTGACCGGGGCTTTCGGTGGACGAGTCGACTGGTTGCCAGACTGTGGTGTCAAAGCTGTAGGGTTTGCAGGAGTAGGTACAGAGGCGCTCTGGCCACTCTTAAGAGCACGTGGCTGAACCTGTGCAGCAACATGATTCTTGGCTGTTTCTGTCGGTGCAGCTTTCGCTACAATTTGACCGTCCTTCTTCGGGCGAGCATTTCTAGAGGACGCGGCAAGAGGCTCGGTGGGTGGCAACTGCCCTTTTCTGTCGGATGAAGCCATTGATTCTGCTTGTGAAGTATCCTTGTTGCTTTTACGAGGTGAAGGAGCCAGGCCAAGATCGCGCTGCAGCATTGACTTGATGTTTGCAGGGGCGCGTTCGCGGCGGCGTGCTGGAGGTGGCGAGGCTGTTGTCGTCGCCGGAGCTTGGACATCTGGCGCGGACTTACTTTCTTTGTTGGACGTCTTGACAATCTCCTTGTTCTTAGCATCCTTCGCCACAGATTTCGCTTCATCTTTGCCCTTCCTCCCCTTGACGGTCTTGGCTTTCTCAGGGCTAGCCTGCTCCTCTGCTTTGGGTGCCTGCTTTGCTGCTTTTGCAGCGAGAGCCTTTGCTTTGGCAGCCTTCTTTTCGCGCAAGGCTTCGATGAGCGGCGTTGATGTGACATGCTCCTTTGTTCGTTCGGTCAAATTCGAGTCGATTGCCGGTGCCCTGGGAATGGCCATAGTCTCCCCCTCCAAGAATGCCATGTACTCTGGATCTTGATCGATCAGGCCTTGACGAGAGTCAAATCGGGGTTTGCCGGTCGGGACACGTTGTAAAGATGCGAATTCCAGCGTGGGTGGCAAATACTTGAGATCCGGGTGGCGGTGTGTTCCCTTTGCATCGTTGAAGGTGATCGCCAGGAATTTGTTTTCGAATGGCTTGACATGAGATTCGCTGGTGAGATGCAGATATGCACGTGACTGCTCAGGATGCTTTCCAGGACTGCGAATTCAGCGTGCTGGACGAGACAAAGAAATGTTGAAGATACCTTCTGATCTTGCCCGCCCTATACTCAACCCAATCGATCTTGCCTTCTCCGACCTTCCATTCTTCGCCAAGGGAGTTTTCGAACTCCTCCCTTGTCAAGCCCGGAGGTAAGCGACGCACGACAACCTTGAGGCGTGCTGATTTGGCTTGGGCCGACTGTAGAGTGGCGGGATTCACATTTATGATGCCAGCAGGAGTTGGCGCAGACGCATTCGCGTTGCTCGCCGATCTGGGCGGCATCGTATAGCGTCGTTACTGTTATCTAAACCAGTCTAGCGATGTGTAATAGCATTTGTGAAAGGAGAGGAGACAGGAAGCTTTGAGATGGATCGCGATTAGAGCCGCAACGCGAGTCATGTCCCACCTGCACCTTGCAAAAGCCGCAACCTTGAAAGCTGCTGCTGCAAGGGCTCATCTTCGACAGAACCTCACTCGACCACACGACCATCTCCTGACAGCATTTCACACATTCGCGGCTTGCACAACACCTACGTCAAGCTGGCGAGCTGGGAGATGTAAGAATAGACTCGTACCGCATTGCTATCTCTCGTCGCCGCCGCCGAAGCCATACTGGAAACACTGCTTGGAAATCCGGCCTGCTCCTGGGCGTAAGACTGCAGTCCAGCTGTCCTACGACTTCACCATTCATTCTTCACTTTTCACGATATCATAAGCCTCAGCCATGAGCTCCAAAATGGTGCGCGACTCTGATGTCCCGCAGCCGGGGCCCGCAGTACTCACCTCAAATGCTGGTCCGGACGAGTGGTTGGCCCAAGCACGTCTATGCAGGTACCTCCCAGAAGCAGATATGAAGAAGCTTTGCGAAATAGTAAAAGAGTGTCTCATGGAAGAGTCAAATATACAGCCTGTTCGGACACCAGTCACTGTTTGTGGCGACATTCATGGCCAATTCTACGATCTCCTCGAACTCTTCAACGTAGCTGGTGGCATGCCCGGCGACGAAGATCTCACATCCACGGCAGGCGTCTCCGCCACAGCTGGCAGTCCTAGCAGTACCGCAGCAGCAGCCATCAAAGCCTCCGCCCTCGAACCCCCTTCTCAGATCACCGACCCTCGAGTAAAGAAAAAGATGAAGCGTCGGTTCCAGCACGACAGCGCATACACCTCTTCAGCCTCCAACGCCAGTGAAGATGCTGATGACCTGGAGGAAGAGGAGGAAGAGATGCGCGGCCGCGTCCGCTCCCGCTCAACAGGCACCGCAGACCGCGGCCCCAGCGGCAGCGACACCCCGACCGACTCGGACAGCGGAATAGAAGACGTACGTTCGCCTTCAGCCACACAACGGAAGAAAACACACCTCAACAACGGCAAGCAAAACTTTGTCTTCCTCGGCGACTTCGTCGACCGAGGCTACTTCTCCCTCGAAACCTTCACCCTCCTCATGTGCCTCAAAGCCAAATACCCCGACCGCGTGACACTAGTCCGAGGCAACCACGAATCACGACAGATCACCCAAGTCTACGGTTTCTACGAAGAATGCCAGACCAAATACGGCAACGCGAGCGTATGGAAGAGCTGCTGCCAAGTCTTCGACTTCCTTGCTCTAGCAGCCATCGTAGACGGTAAAGTCCTCTGCGTCCACGGCGGTCTCAGTCCAGAGATCAGAACGCTCGACCAGATCCGTGTGGTGGCTCGCGCGCAAGAGATCCCCCACGAAGGCGCCTTTTGCGATCTCGTCTGGAGCGACCCTGAAGAAGTGGACACATGGGCCGTCTCCCCTCGAGGAGCAGGGTGGTTGTTCGGCGACAAGGTAGCGACGGAGGTACGTGCCTATCCCTCCCTTTCCCTCCCTTACCCTCCCTCTTTCCTTCCCTTCCCCCTCCCCTCTGATCCCTACTGACCTGTTCCCCAGTTCAACCACGTCAACAACCTCACCCTCATCGCCCGCGCCCACCAGCTCGTCAACGAGGGCTACAAATACCACTTCAAAAACCAAGACGTCGTGACCGTGTGGTCCGCGCCAAACTACTGCTACAGATGCGGCAATGTGGCGTCCATCATGACGTTGGGCGAGGATCTCGAGCCGGATTTTACGATATTCTCTGCCGTGCCTGATCACAGGAGAGCGGTGCCGGCGGGACGAGGGAGGGCGGGGGAGTATTTCCTGTAGGTCCTTCAGGCAGAAAGGGGGGGGGGGATTGTGAGTGAGGGACGAGGTGGGAAGGCGAGGGAGGGCAATCGGTAGGGTTCATGGTGGGGAGTTGGACCGTGGAATTGTGAGGAGGCTGTATGATAGGTTGGGTTCGAGCATTGCATTAGTGCGGGCGTATGATAGTCATGAACGCATGTCTTCTGATGAGCATTTTCTCGCCACATGGGGGATCCACGTCGCACCTGGTCTCGTTCCAGTGGTGTATCGATCGAAAGCCGCTGAACATGAAGAGCACTGAATCTGTGTTCAAAGTCGGCGAATCAGCGGCGTGACGGTATGCAGTAGTCTTCTTGAAGCGACGTGGGAGAAGTGGATGTGAGCCTGATCATTGGTACTAGCTATTCTGCTCCTTACTGATCCGCCAGAAGTCATGGTGTTGTACAAAACAGAAGCTGAAAGAAAAAGCAGTCGGCGCTAGCTACGCTGTACTGCTCCATTCTAGGTATGCCAGTCTGGTAATCGTCGTTCGAATCGATTGTGTTCGTGCCCCTCGCCAACCTTTTACATGATCTCGTCCTCCATGGCAGCCTCGCCTCCGGTGGGTGCGGCGGCAGCAGCGGGTGCAGCTCCATTCGTAGCGGCAGCAGGCGCAGCACCTGCAGTCCCTGGCTCAAAGTAGTCGGCCATGTCAGCATCGAGCTCCTCGGCAGTCTTCTTCTTGGGGCGAGCGTTTCTGGGCTTCTTCGCACGGCGGCCGTTCTGGTCACTGGCAGGTGCAGCACCATTCACGGGCTTGCCGCCTGCAGCCTTGGGCTTCGCAGCAGCAGCATTCTTCGGGGCCGCGCTCTTCGGGGCGCTGGGAGCGTCAGAATGGTTGAGACTTTGTGATGTGGCACATGAGACTTACGCAATGCGGTCCTTGAGACCCTTTGGCGCGGGTGGGGCGGCTACGGATCCGGCATCGACGATGACCTCGATCTAATAGACGATTAGAGAAGCTCGTTATTGTTGAATCTGAAGACTTTTACCCTCATAGGACGGTTGTCGACCTTGACTCCATTATATGCCTTGGCGGCTTCGGCGGCGCTGTTGGACTTTTGGAAGACGATAGTGGCGACTCCAGTGCTCTTGCCAGTCTTTGTGTAGTTGATGAGTGCGCTCCTGACGGGTCCGACGGTGGATGAGAAATATTCCTATGATGCAGTGTTAGAAGGGGATTCGGACGTTTGTCAACTCCGTTCGCATCGTGCGTTGAAGAAAGAGGTCGGCGCGAGCCCAGAAAAATCGAATGCCGGTCAAAGTCGTTCAAGTCGCAGCCAGTAACATCAGTTGGGTCATCAGTGAGCAGCAATGGTATGTTCGAGAGCAATGGGTCAGGGATGCGGTCTATTGCTTGGATGACACACTCGTCGTGGAGTAGAATTCAGTGCTGAGTCCACGTTGAAGCGTCGCGCAGCCACGTGAGAGCGAGTGTGGCAGTGTCAAAAGAAGCGTAAACCATGTGAGTCTGAACACGAACGGTCGTGTGTCGCTTGTAGGGAAGAAACAACCATGACATGATCCGGGGGAGGCAGTGGTAACGGAGGAGGTCCAAATCTGTTGCTTCCTTTTCTTAAAGCTGCAGAAGGAGGCGCCTTTCCGTGATGTCTGATACAATTGCTTGCTCACTGATGACCTGTCCTGAGTACGGTTGAGATTATGAATGTCTTTGTTTGCCTGGGTGTAGAATGTGAGGCGCCACCTTTGGCGTCGCTCGCGCGTACAGTCCGCGCATGCGCAGGGCTTGTCGCTCATTCCGGAACCTTTTGTCTCGACTCTTTATCAAGCTCGTTGCGTCGCTTGTGAAGGCGTGACACGGTTGGCCGAGGAGACGGTTCATGACCTCAGGATATGGTTCACACTGCAGGTGACCATGCTCATTGGAGCTCAAACAGAATTCGCATAAATGCAGTCGAAGAAAGGTCGAGTTGTTGACGCTCTCGGTCAACGTACCTTGATTTGCTGCTCTGTAACATCATCGGGCTGGAACTTGTTAGCCATCACGCGACGGATCTGGGGCGGGTCGACTTACCAAGTTGCTCACGATGATCTTGCTAGGTCCCTTTGACGGCGCCACAGCTGGAGCTCTTGGACCTGTCGGTGTGGCCTTTGCGGGCTTTGACGCAGTCTTCTTCGCGACACCTCCGACAGGCGCAACTGTTCCTGACTTCCTGTTGCGACGAGCATTCGGGCGCGTGGATCGACGGCCACCGGCGATCTCCTCAAGGCTTTGATCGAGCTTGGAAGACATTGTGATGTGTGCAATGTGAATGAATGTACTGCTGGAGAAGAAGTGCGCGTGAAGTGACGCGACGAGTGTTGCTGTGAGTTGCTTGCAAAGGTCGTGAAGGGCGCTGGTTCTTCGAGTCAAATTCGTGCGACTCGTGAATTGAGTAATTAATTATTGTCGAAGAAGTAGTCGTTGTGAGGGTATGAAATGGATGCGCCTGATGAAATGAAGTTGAATTGGCCTCTCTGATTGTTCAAGGGATGGAAGCTGAAAGAGAAGGCAGCTGCGCAGAAAGTTTAGGAGGCAGGAGGTTGGGGCCTTGGCATTTTGGCTCCTTCACGTGACTCTATTCAGGTAACTCTGGAAGAGCGACAACAAACACAATAGTCAATTAAGCGCAATGACACATCGATACATGTACAATTCGCAACATCTCCTTGTGATGAATCATGCTGAACGTTCCAATAATCGACGGTGCTGTATGATTCTGTCCCTCCATCTGGAAACGCCTCCTGGTGATTAAAAAAGCAGCAAGGGAGATCGCTCTACACTTCGAAATTGCAATTCAGCTCTTGAGAGCCTCTAATCGTCCTCTCATGGCTGCAAGCACCTCCTCCTGGTCTTCTTCCTCTTCCGTGGCCTCGACAGGCTCGACGGGGGCAAGCTCTTCTTGAGCAGCAGATGGCGGTAGTTTGTCCTTCAAGATCTCTCCCAAAACTTTCTCGACTTCCTCTTCTGCTTCTTCGTCTTCTTCCAATTCTTCTTGAGCATCCAGAGTATCTCCGACCATTTCTTCGATGATGCCAGCCTTCATCAGCTCTTGACTGAGCTCGCGCATAGTTCCAGTGAGCTCCGGCAGCTTGACAAGAGTGTTTACGTCTTTCATGATGCCGGTGCTCGCTTTGATGCTTCCTTCGATCTTTCGTACTGAGAAGGCCTCGTTGACTTGCATGCCGACACTCTGTAGTTGCGCCTTGGACGTGTTCAACCTTTGCCCTTGTTTCCGAATCTTGATCAACTCTTTTGCGAACGTCCTCGTCTCCTTTGCGGCCTGCTTCCCTTGCGATGGATTACGTTCTGCTCGCTTGGCGGCCTGTTGAATGTATGTCTTTGTCTTGCCTTCGAGCTGCTTGAGCTGATTGATGTCGCGCTCCAGTTTCCTGATATTTTGCCGCACAAGTGTGTTACATTTCCTCTTCTGTACAATCATCAGCTTATGTAGTTCGCGCTATACTGCTCACTGACCTGCTCTTCGGGGCTAGGGCCCCAAAGCATGTGCTTCACGGTCTGCATTGTTGGGATGTGTGCGCAGACTGTGAGGGCGCAGTCATGGTCGCGCAACTATGATCGATTTGTTACCATGATTAGAGTGAATAGGATCTGGACGCATGTGAACCTGTTCGTCCCGGGAGGTTGGATGTTGGATCCATCAATGAACAATGCCTGGTCTTGGCTTGGCGGGGCGCGCGCACAACGTCACTTTTGCCGGCCAAAGCTTCGCCGTTGATTTTCGTTTGCTGCACACAGAAGCCTGCCTCGAGCTCACATACAACCAAATTATGAGAGTTTGAACGTCAATTTAGGAACGGAATACCCGAGTTGATTTGGTCTGATCATCACAGTAGGAAGAATCCGCCAGAAGGACAAATATGCAAGGATAAGAAACTCACATTTCGACAGCATTCCCAAAGCTTCCACAACTTGAAGCCGACGCTTATTGTACGACTAAAACCTTGCAAGCTTTGTTCACTTCACACTCACACATCCACCAGCACAACACATTACACCATGCAGCAACCGACGAATACAACAGACACTGCAGGTCTCAAGCAGATCACCCCCGAGGGTAGGTCAGATCAGCTCGTGAAGGATCATGCGGCTCACACTTTTTGCAGTAACTTGGGCGCAGCGATCTAGCAGCACCGAGGCCGAGAAGAATCACGTCTATCTTACCATCTCCGTACCCGATGTCGACCCGAAACAGATCAAGCTAGACATTCAGCCGACATTCCTCGACTTCAAGGGCTACTCGGAAACGAAAAAGGCAACCTATGCTGTGAAGCTCGACTTCTTTGACGAGATTGACCCGAAGGAGAGCAAGATCCACCACACTCCCCGTGATGTCGAGCTTGTGTTGCGCAAGAAAGAGCTAAAGGAAGAGTACTGGCCTCGTCTACTCAAGGACAAGTCGCGCGCACACTTTCTCAAGACCAACTTTGACAAGGTACGTTTGACGACTCGTGGGACTTGTACGCCATATTGACATCCGATCAGTGGGTGGATGAGGACGAGCAGAACGAGGTCGTCGAGGACGATGACTACATGAGCAGGATGGGCGGCATGCCAGGTATGGGAGGCATGGGTGGCATGGGCGGAGGAGATGGTGGCTTCGGCGGCATCGACTTCTCCAAGCTTGGTGCAGGAGGAGGCGGTATGCCTGGCATGGATGGCATGGACTTTGGCGGCGCGGGCGATGATGGTGATGACGATGATGACGATGACGACGAGATGCCCGAGCTCGAGGGCGAAGACAAGAAGGAAGGCGCTGCGTCAGGCTCAAGCGCGAAGATCCAGGAGGTTGAGTAGTCCTGCTCACCTACGCCCTGTTTGATGAACGAAATGAAACCCGCAAGCATAGCCACGGCTGACAGACCGGCAAGCGCAAACGGCTTGGAGCATTCGACATGTTGAAAAGGTAGAAAATACGATAGTCGGCCCCCGAATCAATTGAACACACAACCTTAGCTGTTGCATATCGAGCACGCGGTTGATCTGACCAACTTCCGCATACACTGGTTGGCCTGGTGGTGTCTATCTTTGATGCGTAAGTTGAACCGCGCCACGCAGCAGTTCATTCCTTCTAATTTCCGCCACCATTGTGGCACCTCTTACCAGATCAACATTGTCCACAGTTCATTCATCTGACTTTCAGGTATATTTACAGCATGGAGATGCAGTGAACGCAGGTTGGAGAGGAACCCGCGGGATATATACCCCCCATTTTCTCCAGATTGTGGCGTTTCATTCCCCCACATGCAGACCACACCACATAACGTCTCCTTGACTTCAACAATCACGATGGAAGTAGGCCGTGTGATGGACAACAGTCCCTTCACTCAGGAAGAGGCTCTTATGGTAGGCCAAAGGACTGAATGCAGGCACTGTCGGACCGATCAATGTGGAGGTTCCAGACAAAGTCAACCTTCACGCTGCTCGCAACCACTCTTTCGACATCCTCCCCGGTCCATACGCCATCGACCGTACTTTGCCTGCCAAGATCACATCCTTCTGAGGGTCAGCTGTACAAAGCTAAGTTTGACGCTTTCCCTCTCGTCCCCATCTATTTTGTCTCTTTGATCTGCTTGTATCCTGTCGCAAGATGGCCAAAGTAATGGAGCTACTGGACGGTATCAGACAATCAGGACTTCTATTACCATTCCTTCTGTCCCTTCCTGTCTTCTATATCTTCTTTGCCCTCATCAAGACATATTCGTCACCCCTTCGCCGGGTACCCGGTCCCTTTCTCGCGCGCTTCACAAAGTTATGGTACCTCAGGAACGTTTGGAGTGGCAGGTTCGAAAAGACGAATATTGCGCTACATAAAGAACTTGGTCCGATCGTCAGGATAGCACCAAACCAGTACTCGATAGATGACCTTGAAGCCATAAGAATCATCTACGGACATGGTACGGCATTTGTAAAGGTATGTCGAACGGCAATCCCGTGGAAATGCAACAGGTGCTGATGCTATTTCAGAACAGCTGGTACTACGCAAGCGGTAACCCAGACGATCGTGTACACGATCTCTTCACAGACCTGAATCCAAAACGCCACTCTGAACTCCGCCGTAAGGTCGCCAACTTGTATTCCATGACGAACCTGCTGCATCTGGAACCCTTTGTCGAGACTTGCACAAACCTCTTGCTCAACCACTTCGATCGCCTTTCGCGAACAAACGAGGTGATCGACCTTCAACACTGGCTTCAATGCTACGCCTTTGACACGATCGGCATGATTACCTTTGCCAAACGCTTCGGCTTCCTCGACGAAGGCAAGGAAATAGGTGGCATCTTCCATGCACTGCATCAATATGTCATTTATGGCTCGAACGTGGGTGTCTACTCTTGGCTGCATCCGTATCTCTTCGGTCTCTACAATCGTCTGTCGGGAGGTGGTATGGGCTACCTGATCGGTTTCACCGCCCAGAATATATCGGAACGTCATGCCCAACCGAATAGTGAGAAGATCTCTGAACAAGACGGCGACGACTTCCTCTCCAAAATGCTGCGAGAACCCGAGAAGTTCCAGAAAGAAGTCTTCGGCACCTGTCTCACCAACATCGGCGCAGGCTCTGACACTACATCCGTCTCCCTGTCTGGCATTCTCTACCATCTTCTTCGTAATCCTACCAAGCTTGCTCTCCTCCGTGCTGAGCTTGATACCGCCCGTACCAATGGCAATCTGTCGCCCATTCCAACCCACCAGCAGGCGCAAGCTCTTCCATACCTCCAAGCTTGCATCAAGGAAGGTCTCCGCCTCCACCCCGCCACCGGTCTACCAATGATGCGCATGGTCCCAGCAGGAGGTGCCACCATAGCTGGTGTCTTCTTCCCAGCTGGCACCGAAGTCGGCGTCAACTCATGGGTGGCTCACCATAACAAACGCATCTTTGGTCCTGACGCCGATGACTTTGTCCCGGAGCGATGGTTGCAGAGCGCAGAACGTAGCAGCACCATGGAGCGGTACTTTATGGCGTTTGGCGCTGGGAGTAGGACATGCGTCGGGAAGAATATCTCGTTGTTGGAGATAGGCAAGCTGATACCAGAGTTGGTGGCGAGATTTGACTACGAGCTGGTAGGGGAGGTAGCAAGGGAGGGCGGGTTGAGGACGGAGAATAATTGGTTTGTGAAGCAGACGAATTTGAAAGTCAGAGTAAGGCCTAGGAAGGCTTGAGAATGTTCACAGGAGAACAGCAAGCTATATGGGCAGAAGTAAGATTGAGTGCGGTCGCTATAGTACGTATCTGTACACAGGCCCATAGTTCTCCGTCCCTACTTCTTCATTCACCGCTCCCTTCTCCTCTCCCTCCTCATCCGCCAATGCCTCCTGCTTCTCCTCGATCACCAGCTCTCTCTGCACTCCTCTCGCCTTCTGCTCTTCCACTGTCCCAAATTGTCGGTCCCACTTCCCATTCTGCCACTTCAAATACGTCCTCAATACCAATGCCACTAAAGCATTGAAGAACAAAAAGCCCGCACAGATGGCGTGGCCTTTGATATACCTCGGCCCTTCATTCGTGGGATAGACTCTCGTCCCCAGCACCGGTCCACACTGTCCTACCAGATTCAGTACCACGACTGCCACTCCTCTCCCCGTCTCGCTGCCTTGATTATTGGTCACCCAAGGCAACACATTCGAGATAGCAGGAAACACCCCTCCCGCCGCCAAAAACACCGCGAAATACCTCACCCACACATCCTCCACCGTCGCCAACAACACATATCCCACCCCACCCACACACGAAAGCAACACAATCATCAAACCCCTCTGCTGCAACCTGTCCGCAATCCAAGGCGTCAGAATCGTAATAACAAACGAAAGAAAATACGGCGGCGCCGTCAATCCCTGCGCATCAATACTACCAAACCGCAAACTCTCCTGCAAAAACGTCGGCAAGAAAACCGGCAAACTCCCATACGCCGTATTACACGAGAAGTACATCAGCGCCTGCAACCAAGACTTTACATCCAGAAAACTCTCCTTTGCGTCCTTCCACTTCAGCCCGCCGACACGCGCCGTCGTGCCGACTTGCCTCACTTCCCTGTCTGCCGCGACTTCTTTCTCTTGGGCGGTGAGGAAGCGAGCACTGTGTGGTCCGTCCGGGAGGAGGAACCATACTACCGCTGACATGAGGACGGTGGGGATGCCTTCGACGATGAAGAGGAGGCGCCAGGGTGCGACGCTGCCTTGCTCGCGGGTGATGGTGTAGGCGAGGGCGCCGGCGAAACAGGTTGCCAGGGGGGCCATGGAGAGGAAGACGCCGATGCGGAGGCCGATTTCACGCCTCAAATAGAAAAATGTGAGAAGATAGACAATCCCGGGGCCATAAGCAGCTTCTGCTGCACCCAAAAAGAAGCGTAGTGCCATCATGCCTGACCATGATGTCGTGACGGCTTGGAGCGTGGAAACCAGTCCCCAGGAGAAGGTGACTCCGGCGCCCCAGATGTGCGGTTTGACGACCTTCCACCCGAGTATAAGTGGCTCGAAGCAGATGTAGCTGATGTAGAATATAGTGAGGAGCCAGTCGTAGGTGTGCGCCCCCTCGCCATTGGGGGAGAAATGGAGATCGCGTTCCATGCCGGCGGTGCGGGCGTTGCCAACGTTGGAGCGGTCGAGGAAGGAGAGCAGAAAGAGGGCGCAGACGAGGGGGAGGAGGTTGGTGTCGAGTTTGTGCAGGATGCGGCGCTCCATTGAGGAGGGAGGAGAGGGGGAAAGGGACATGGTCGTGGCGGGGGTGGAGGTTTGGTGGGAAGTGGTGAAACGGGCAGAAAGAAACCTCAGCGAGGATTCTATGAGATAGGACAAGGAAGGTTATAGTAGGGCTTCGAGGAGAGATGTATACTTGCTATACCTTGTAAATGAAGAGGGGAGCTGAGGTGGCATTTCCGGACGCGGCATATGAACTAGCCATCCCTCTGACTCCGCGCGGGAACGACCACACGTTTAGGGCCGAGCAGTTAAAGAGATCCACTCACGGCGGGTTATGGCTGTGGGAATACCAGGGTGATGAACACAAGCATTGCCGATCTTGCGAAGCTTTTGTGTAGCGCCGTGCGGGGATGCTTGTTTCGATGCCGACTTCCGGGTGTAGATCGATACAGGGGATGACAGCGGCGATGTCGGGACGATACATGCTTTGTGTGCTTTGCGTGCTTTGCCATTTGTTGCTTGATCGTCCAGAGAAGACATGTCGGGCTCATGCCTGATTCTAAAGGCCGCGAGCTGGCCATTCGTCCTGATAAAACCAGGCGACTGATGTTGAGCATATGCATCAAGGTACTGTGGGTATCTAGCTAACCAGTTGCCTTCTCTCTGCCACAGCATCGTCGGCATCACTTTCCTCCTCCTCACTGTCGGTCTCATACTCGCTCTCTTCCTCGTCCGTCTCATACTCACTCTCCTCGCTAGCTCCGCTCTCTTCCTTCTTTGGCTCCTCATTCAGCCAGTCATCGAGGCTGACCGGTGCCTTCTCCTTGAAGCTTGATGCATTACTGCCACTACCTCTTTCTTTGAGCGCGTCATTCAGCATCCTGCCTGCACTTGGACGAGGGGCCGAATAGTCTCTTCTCTCGCCTTCTGCGTTCCTCAACCGCGGATCGGGTTCCTCGCCTTCCTTGACCCAGTCCGGTAAAGGTTCGTAGCCCCTAAGCCCGTGCACACCAGCGTCGTCGCCGATGATCAAGCTTGCGCTGCCGAGCTGGAAGCCCTTTCTACTCTCGCTGGGACTGGGGGCTTGTGGTACTGGTTTGGGCGCAAGGAGAAGCAAAGATGCAAGGTCTGTGCTGGACGAGACCGAGAGCAGCGCTCGGAATAGCCTTGCTCGATCTCTGAGATCGTAGCTGGATGTATATCGTGCAAGTAACAACACGTGTTGCCACAAAAGCTCGACTGCGTGCTTGCCTTCGCTTCCAGCTGCCAGCGTTCCGTCCTCCTGGGCACTGTCTGCGGCGAACCCATTCTTGTCTTCCTGTAGAGCTGCGGAAAAGTCCTCGCTCGCGTCCTGGTTCTGCTTCGTGGCCTCGTCATTTGCCTTCCTCTTCTCATTTTCTTCTCGACACCAAATGCAGTAGATCTTGGCTGCCAACAACAAGATCTGGCTTTTGACTTCGTCCCCTTCATCGGCGTATCCTCTGACAAGGATGCGCAGCATGTCCGGCGCCACGCTTTCTTCCAGCTTTGCTAGACCTGCAAATTCGCCTACCAGCCAGATGACACTTGCCCGAGCTTTGTCGCTCTTCAGCTCGTCCAATTTCTTCGCCAGTCGTACCACAGTCTTTTTGTGTCTCGATGGATCTTGCTGTATGAGATGTCGTATTGTCTCCAGTGCTTCAGCAACAAGTGTATCGTCTGGACTGTTGATCTGTCTCAGCAGTAAACTCAGACAGCGTGCTGAGGTTTGAGCGGAAGAAGCTTGCGCGCATCGCCCTATTGCTCGTACTGCTTGTTTCACTATATCGGCATCGTGTGAACGAGAGAAATGCTCTAGATCGGCCATTTTCAGACTTTGAATCGAAGTGCTACAGTGTGGAAAGATCAATGTTAGTATCTCCAGCTTTAGACCGAAGACCTGTGGCGAGTCGGTGTGGTGTAGGGTAAAGTGACGATGGTGACGGACAAAGAGCTGCGGTACTGTCAGCGCTACGAGCACGATGTTGTGAAGCGCAATGGGTCGAATGTCCTCCGGAGCTCGCAGCAGTGCCACTAGCGGGCTGATTGCATGATGCAAGTACAGAGATGGCGCCAGGGATAGGTATGTGTTCGCGACAGAGAGTATGACAGCAGATGTTCGCGATTGCAAGAGCGGCAACGTAGATTGCAGAAACAGTGAAAGGTCAGAGTCGAGGACTTGTTGAGAGACATAGTCTGCATTCTCATCCTGCGCTGGCTCTTCATCGTAGAACGACTTCGACTTGTCCGTTTGCGTAGGCTGCGACCTCGGAACTCGTTGCATTCGATACGGGAAGCACTTCCTTGCATAGCTGGTCAATAGTCTCAGTGTCGCAAGTTGACCCCATTCGTCCATGTCGACGAGCTTCTTGACCAGACTTCGATAATGCTTGTGGACGAGATCTAGTCTCTCGGGGCACACCTCCATGAAGGCTGCAACGGCAGCACCTGCAACGTAGTATTGAGGATCTCCAATAAGTTGCGCCAGATACTCGGTAACTTGGGGCAAGGTGGATGGATCCAATCGAATACACTTGACGCATGCGAACGCAGCCGTCTTTCGCACGAGGGGTGCCATGTCTGCCACGCCCTTCTTGATAGCCAGCGAGATGATCTGACTTAGGACGGGCATTCGCAGAGCAGACATGGTCCTCAGAGCCAACGACCGTACTCGTGGGTTTGGATCGGACAGGGACTTTTGTATGGTGTTGACTGCCAACAACGCGGTATCGGGATCTGCTTCGGCATGATGTACCAGATATGCGTAGACCAGCGGACGAGTCGAGCTTGTGGGATGCGAGAGAGTCTTCAAAACTGCCGGAAAGAATGGTAACGTGGTCGCAAGAGAGGCAGTGTATTGCATAGCGATGACTCTCCTAAGACCTTCTAGGACTTCTCTTTCTGATCTGCTGCTGAGCAGCTTCTGGATCTGCGCCGGTGGTAGGGGCCGGAGTGGCCGTCTCGCCGAAGAGGCATCGCGAGAGGCTTCGAGGGTGAGCTCCCGAGCTATGAATTGTCAATGGCTGCATTGCAATAGTGACTGATCAACTGACCTGCTTCCAATAGAGTCGACACCCTCGAAATCGACTCCATGGTGGATATATGTGCAACTTGATGTTGCAGTGGGGACGGAGCAATGACGGTGAAGTGGGATGTCGATGCCAAGGCCGGTGCTCACTTCATCCCCTCCGTTATATCGGTCCTACACTCAAGTCAACTCTGCTTTTGCGCAATTCGGAGACTAAGGTACGATAGGAATGCCATTGATTCAAATACTGCAGCTATTCTAGCTCGGTAATAGTCCTACACGATGCACAATGTCGAAGCAGCTACTTCGGACATTTCCCATGTGCCTCAATGGCTAGCACCTCACGCTGGGAGACCGCGGCGCCCATAGTACTTGACGATACATCCTTGATCAGAGTCCTGGAGAATCTAGTGAACCACGCTACGTCGTCGTCTACTCTAGTCGTCTGCAGCTCGAAAGATGACTTCATGCACTTCCTGTACAGCGCTATCGTAGCGGACAACAAGCTGTCCAAGCAACATGGCACTGCGGATCAACCTATCGACATCGACATGAACGATTCGAATTTCGACGACGACGAGGCAGACAGAAGCAGACTGGTAGAGCACCCTCTTCTGCAGCCAACTCTGTATATGCTCTTCGCCGCCAACAAACTGAAGGTCGCTTTCTGCCCAAGCACACCTCACACGCTAGCATATCTCGCCTCCCTCTCCCTGAAGCCGAGCGCCTCATCCGCCAGCAACACAGATCCCTCAGGCCCAACTCTTCTCGCTGTACTCAACCCAATCATGCAACACGACGGCACCCGATCCTACTCCGCCCAAGGACTCACAAAGTTCTTCGCGGCGGCAGTCTCAACAGCGCATGACATCGGAGCCAAACTAATCATCGCCGAGTGCCGCGTCCCACAAGCCCCTCGAGCACTATACGACGGTGATCTCTTCGCTGAACCCGAGGATGCCACCAATCAACCAGCGACACCGTCACCATGGGACGAACAAATCCCCATTACCAACGTCAAACCCAAAGGTGCCGCCAGCAAGGAGATAGGCTGGCAAGGACGAACAGTAAGCAGCCGAGACATAGTCGGAAAATGGTGCGAATTCGTTCAAGCATAACCTCTGGCAAAAGAAGACTAGCAGAGAAGGGTATCCAAAGCCAAATCATAACCACCAACCCTTTTGACTCAACTCAAACAAGACTCTGCTCCATCTCGGTGATATAAAGCTTAATATGGCTCTCCATCTTCATATACTCCTCCCTCGCACTCTGGACCTCATTCTCGATATTATCCTTCAAATCCGCCATCTGCATCGCATTAGCACAATCCCACATCCAATCCCACATCCAGTCCTGGACCCCCTCCAACCAAAATAGTAAGCAAGAAAGACGTACCTTCTTCTCCACCATCTCAATCCTCACCCTCCTCCTCTCCACCTCCTCCCCCCTCACCCTCCTCTCCCTCCCCAACCCCTCATGCACCCCCTTCAACTCCTCCACCCTCACCCGCGCCACCTCCTGCTTCTCCTCCGCCGTCCGTCTCAACTTTTCCGTCCGCTCGATCCAACTCTGCAATTGTTTCCCCAGGAACCTTTCCTGCCTCTCCACGTCCCGCACGTTGTTACTCCGCTCGCTCAGCGCGTCCCTCGCCCTGTTCGCCCGCGACAGCTCCTCTTCTTCTTTGCGCAACTCCTCGGCGACGTCAGTCGTGAGGCGAGTGAGGCTTGTCACGTCGGCGTGGACGAGGACGAAAGTGTCGAGGCTGGTTTTCAGGGCGCGGTCGCGGCGCTCGAGGCGTTCGATTTCGCCACGCTCGCGGCCGAGTTGGTCGCCTAGTTCGCGGAGTTGGTGTTCGAGTTGGCCGGGGGATTGGCTGGCGTAGGGACGGAGTTTCTCGACTTCTTTGCGGATGGTCATGCGGTCGGTGTTGCGCTCCTCGAGGACGAGTTTGAGACGGGATTGTTCGGCGCGGGCACGTTCGAGCTTTTCAGCGACGCGTTCTTGGCCCTTTTTGAGCTCGAGGAGGCGGGTTTTGAGGTCTTGACTGCGGTGTTCTTTTTCGCGCATTGCTTCCGAGAGGCGGCCTTTGTTGCGCTCCATGTCTTCGAGCGTGTCCCGGCGCGATTCGTTCTCGGACCAGAGGGATTCGATGCGGCGCTTGGTCTCGTCGAGGCTGTTGAAATGTCGGTCGATCACCGGAGTCTGGGACTCACGGAAGCGGATGAAGTTGATGATGTAGCTGAAGACTCGCACTAATCGGGCGTGTGTAGGCTTGTAGAGGTCACTGAATGTAAAGTCCTTGACACCACACTCGGCCAACAACCTCCTCAGCATCACGAAGAATCCCATAAGCTCTCTTGTATCGGCCGTAAAAATTCTGTCTGCGTCATCGCCGGAGATGGCAAAGGCTGCGGCGGACATGCCTGGTGCAACGACCTCGCGCGTCGTGTTGAGGAGGAGTTCGGCGAACCATTCGAAGACCTTTTGGATCTGTTGCGGGTTCGGTTTCTGGAGGTCTGAGACGCTGAAGGGAATGCCAATATCGGATATGCAGCCAGCAATTTCGCGGTCGGGCTGGAGTAGTCAGTACACATGGCAGTCGAGGATCGGGGCAAGTGATGGTAGAAAGTCGTGATGCTTGTGCTGCCGCGCGAGAAATCTGCGTGGTTCGCGCAAAAAATCGCACTGATCCCGATGATGACGAACGGGAATGTGTTTGCAAATAGGACGTACCAATGTCATGAAAGCGTCGCTGTCGTCCTCTTTCTTCCGTCCTTGCGAGGACTGCTGTGAGCTTCGCGCCATGCTCATGCGCCCGTTGTATGCCATCTTTTTGTGCTCGAACAAATCTTGAAATAGTCGAAGTTATCGCACTCTATTGTGTCGTCAAGAACGTCGCGCTATTGATCTGTCTTGTCGTGAGTCGTGAAATGCTAAGAATAATGGAGTTGAAGCTGCGCTCGCGGAGGTGTAAACAAAACAGACTTCCATCTCTGGAGAGCGGAACAACCCCGCACCTGTTCTACCCGAACACAGAGCCGCCGGAATAGCATTACAATTCTGGATCACTATTTGAACTCTCAATCATGTCAACATTCGCAGGGAAGATTAGTGGAGTGATTGTTCTCTCAATTCTCAAAATCTGCGCTACTACGATCGTGCCAGATCGCTAATGACCGCTCCGCTGTAACACCGGAAAGTGCATGATTACTGACCGCAGCGACGCGACTCCTCTCCTGGATACATGAGTATTTCCCCTCTCAATGACCGACGTCCATGATCTCTGCGACTGTGTTCCACTCCTCCCCATATCCTACATCCCTCCTCAGGGCCGTCTTACAGCGACGCCATTCCGAACTCCACCTTGGTGTTCATCTTCAGCTCCACCGCCGTCTAAGCCGCTTGCTGTGTACCAGTCGCCTGAGCTGGGCTGACCTTGCCTGTCTTGGGCGCCCACTTGAGCTCACCTTCCCTTTTGCTGAAACTCTTTGGTCCGCGGGAAGGCTTGTTCTGCAGGTTTGGTCTGGTCTTTTCGATCCTATCCGCCAGCTTGACAGGCGTGGGAATGGGACTGGCGTCATTCTCCTTTTCCGATCCGATCTTGGGAGACTTTGCGAATTTGCCCGATGGCTTACGCTTCTCGTTGAACCTGGGCCTGGTGATGGCCAGTGGTAGAGGGACCTCTTTGCTGTCTGCTTCCGATGAGAGTTTGATCGTTGCGACGGTGATGGTGTCATCGCTGTCGACGTCCGAGTCCTTGGTAAGTGAGATGACACGTCGATCAAATTTCGCATTGGGATACATGCGCAGGATGTGGATTCCTCTGCGCTCAGGGCCGAATTCGTAGCTGGGGTTGCGGGGGACAACAATCTTTGGAGTAGAACCAAAAGACAGTTCGCCGTCGAAAAGCTCATCCGCAGAAGGCTTGACAATCATACCAGCGGGCTGAGGCGTTGCATCACCAGACTTGCTTGGTAGGGAGACTGTTGCCGAGAAGTTCGCCGGAGCCTCGAATACATCTGCCTTGGACGACGAGATCGGAGCTGGGGATGGCATAGTGTCCATCTTGGGCGGAGTCTTAGGCGGCGAGGGAGGAGTGGCCGTAGTAGTGCTGATTCTACCGAACAGTCCGTTGAACCTTGCTTGCCAGTCGGAAGACTGAACGAGGGGCTGGACACCACGGTATGAGGGCGTGCGCTGTGGCATGATGACCGGACTTGGCTGTGCACCTGGAACATTGGCGGGCGAAGCTGATTGTGGCAGGCGGACCTTTGGCTTGGGATGCGGCAAGTTGACCTTGGGATGAACCTTGTCCCCACTCTGCGCAGGGTGATTGGCCTCCTCCGGTGGTGGTGAACCGTATTGAATGGCGATGGGGAAGAATCGTGATTGGTGTCCTCCGATCGGGTGGGCTGGCAGGCTCTGCATAGGACGCTGCTGCATGGGCGCTTGTGGTGGCTGATTCTTGAACGCAGCGGGTCCTGTAGGAAGGCGGACCGTGCTCTCCTGATCGCCTCCGGCAACCTGTGCGCTACCTGGTTGCTGAGTCTGGGAGACTGGTGGTGCTGGACTCGGTGCAGCACGGCCAGCCGGGGTTTGTGCGTGGACGACCGGCTCGGCAACCACAACGTTACGAGTTGCTCCGGTCCAGCTGCTGACCTTGGTCTGCTTGAATGTTTCCTTCCACTGCTGTCCAGGTCCGGTGTGGGTAGTCTGGGGAGCTTGTGGGTAACCGGGACGGTGCTCAGTCCCTGCCGTAGCTGCATAATGACTCCAAGATGCAGGTCCACGAGGTGGAACTTGCTGCTGGAATGGCTGGCTGACTTGGCGGTGCGGAGGCGGTCCGATCGGAGGTAGTGCGACGGGTTGAGCTTGCGCAGGCATAGGTGATGGCCCGGCAGAGGGCGCTGAAGGGAAGCTGTCAGTCGGCGTGTCGACCAGGCCAAGTGCAGCTAGATTCTGGTCTGACAGCATCTGCTGGTGACGCATTGGTGAAGTTTCCTGCTGGCGGTTGCCGGCTGACGGGCTGCGATTATTCTGTGGACCGAACGTTTGACCCATGATGTTTTGATTTTGCAATCGCGGTGGGATTCTCGATAAGCTCGAGTCGAAAGCACCGTTACCGATTCCTCTCGTTGCACCCGGAGGTCCCCAGACGTTGGATGCAGGTGATGCGTGACCCGAGGTGGTGCGAGTACCCCACGTAGCAAACGAATCTGCGACGAGAGCTGGTGATTTGAAAGAGCCTGGTTGAGCTTTCTGTTCGCCAGGAGAAGAGTATGAAGAAACTGGAACAGAAGTGTCTTGGAGATTCCTGCTCGGTAAATTCGCTGTTGGACGGACTGCTTGGTTTGCAAAAGGAGGTTGTTGAGGGGGAGGTATCTGTTGAATCCCGGGGTCCGAGCGCACATTCTCAAGTGGCTGTGCCTTTAGAGGGCTGGTGTGAGGTTGCTCATTGTTCTTTTGTTCCGATTGTTGTGACAATAGACCAGGAGGTGCAGGTGACGAAATAGCTTGTGAGGGGGCTGGTATTGAAACCTGTTGTTGTGGGGATTCCACATTTTCGGGCTTCACCTCTGACTCCTTCTTGTCAGGCAATGCCATGCCCAGAGATTCGAGCTTGATGCGGATCCGCTCACGACGCTCGGCCTCCTCACGTTCCTCTTCTTCACGCCGGCGGCGAATGGCCGCTTCCCGCTTCTCTTGCATGATCTTCTTTTGCTTTGCCAGTTCCTCATTGCGATCGTTGATCTGCTGTTGAAGTTTCTGTGCCGCATCCGAAGACTTCCTGCCCTGCGGTCCTATGTCATGACCGATAACAATACCAGTACGACTCTCCGATGGCGTGACTGCATCAGTGCTTGGTGGAATCGATACCCGCCTCTCGAAGCTCTGCACTGACTGACTGACACTAGATCGTCGGCGGCTCCAAGGACTTCCCTCCGCTTGTGATCTCGGCTGTGATGATGTGTCCTCTTCTGATGGTCGTTGCAAAACTGCTGGTTGGCGGTATCCTTGATCGTGCCGCATGGACCCACGTCGTCCACCTTCAGGAGCTGGCTCATAGCGACCTGATTGTGAGTTGAAAAGTTCCCGTGGGCCACTCGAGTCACGCCAGGAACGGTCGAAGGTATCCGCCTCAATCTCATGGCGTATCGCTGTTGACGCATCGTCCATGAATCTAGCATCTTGTGAGCCAAAAGCTGGTTTCGATGCTGGTGCCGGAGGAGGCGGTGGTTGAAACATAGGGATCGATTTGTCGACGGGGGGTAATGTCGCCCATGGTGATTTGACAGGCGGAGCAGCAGAAGCCTTTGACCCTAAGGTAGCCCTCTGCTCTGGCGTATCTTTTCCGCTCAATGCATCTTGCTTGCTTAGTTGAGCAGCTCCAGGTCGCAGTATGGTCTTTGGGGATCCAGCAGGCGTTGGTCGTTTCAGGGGAGTCATGTTAGTCTTCGTTTCAAGAGGCCGAGGCTCTTCTGCCGGCTTTGACGCTTGCACTGGCTCAGGATTCGTCTTTGACTTTGTCCCATCCATCCACTCAATCGTCTCCGGCGCCCAGTCGTCCTCTTCATCTTCCATATCGGCCCACTTGGACTGCTTAGAGCCCTCATCGTCGGCTTGTATGCGCGATGCAAGATGGATTCCATATTGCTGCTTCAGTTCTTCGTCTGTAAATTGCTTCGGAGGGGGTGGCGGTGCGGCTGAGAGGTGTTAGTGCCCGAAAACGCAAAGCCCGGAGCGGGTCCTACGTCGGTTCTTATTCCACACCGTGTTTCCCTCTGAAGGTCCTTCTGCCCCTGGTCGTGGTCGAGGGCTATCTCGGAGACCGCTGCCCGATTTTGCTACCAGACGAGGTCTTGCCATGGTCTGCGGTGAGCTCACTGCGGGTGCCGTGACTATGATTGTTAGTTCGTGCCCGCCTCTCTGAGTCCGAGTATCTCCTTACGCTTCTCTCCAACCTTGACCGAAGGCGTCGAGGTCGCCGTCTTGGCAAGGAAGTTTTTAGTCACCGAGACGGCCTTGAACGTAGTCGGCTTCTTCACAGCTCCGGATTTGATGTTCCCATTCATGTCCTTGCCCTGCTCGCCCGCGTCACCACGACTGTCCGTATCTGATATGGCCGCATCTCCAACACTCCCAGCATCTCTTGAGTCAAAATCAGGCACCGACCCCTGTACCGAAGCTGTGTCCGCAACGCTGAGATGATCCGCATGCTGCCCATTCCCATTCACGTGTGCATCAAATGAGTCCGAAGGCTGGGGAGGATTGGAGAGCTTTCCGTTTGCAAGTGTTGAGTTCGCATTCAGACCGGCAGAATCATTGTTCGGGGGCTCTTGTACAGCGGGTGCGGAGATTTCGGAGGTGCCGTTGACGGCGGAAGCAGTGTTGGTTGTCTTGTCATGCGCGTCGATGGACGAAGCGTCCACCGACTGGGAGTTTACCACCACATTTTGGGTGTCTGAAGAGGCCATAACAGGGTTGACTACAGGTGGTTGTCAGTAAAGTTCAGCTGAAAGCCCTGGCTGAAGTGGAAAGCTGTGCAAGTCGTCTGATCGCGCAAATGTGTAAACTTGAAATTTGCAGATGTCTCGTCCGAGCTGTCGGTATTGTACACACCTTCTCTTATCCCGTTGAATGATCCAGCGTGATGGTATCGCGCCTTCGGGGTCGGTCTAAGACCTGGTTGCGCAGGGTGATCGCTTTGCCCGCTAGAGTGGTTTGAGGCTCTTCGGCCTTGTCGCTAATTTGCTTGTAGCTTTCGTAAGTTGCGAGATATGTGATCCCTTCGGTGAGGTTGATCAGCGTGAGGTGTGACTCAGGGACAAAGGCCGTCACTGTGGTAGGGAGAGCGTTGCTGGATGACAGCGGGCCAAGCTTTGAAGGTGCACGGGCCACGCCTGGGAATCCTGTCACAGCTTTGTCGCATCAGGCGCGGCAATATACAAGGCACGTAAGTAGGGCTGCCGAAACAGTCATACCCACCATGGTCTATAGATTACAAGCAGGTATCACGAAGTCGGCTCGCGATCGTGGACCCAAGCTCATAATCATCACACGACTTTCACATGATTTGATCTACCTCAAATCTTCCAAGAAACGAACAAGTGCATATGATTGCAGTGGCCAGACTGTAGATTACGAACAAGCTGCTGCATTTGAGGACTGTCTATCGGTCTCAGGCATGTGCCGAGAGTCGTTCTCGAGCATGTACATAATTGCCTCCTGCCCAACCATTCGTCATGGACCCATCTAGTGCGCATTGTTCTTGTGGTGCCCTAAATCATGTCAGACCTACGTTCGGAAGTTTGAGAGAAATTCTGTCGCATACTCAAGTGGAAGTAGTACTGTTGAGCGTAGCCAAGAACAAGCAGACCGCCGATCAGGTGAACGAGGGCTGTGTTGGCGTCAGTATCGCTTTTGACCCTTATGGATGTCTGAATACGCACGCATGCCAGATGGCTTCTTGCCCATGTATCGGTTTTGGTATCTCTCGAGCAGTCCTCGTGGCTTGGCCTCGGGAGCGGGTCCACGGGGGAGTCTTTCGTAGAAGGACACTATCCGCTGCATGCGCGCGGTGTCCTTGGCGGCGCCAATGCCCTGCAATATCCGTGTCAGATCTCATTTCAATCTTGCGTTCTTGTCTGGAGCGGTGCAGTGCCCATGTCGCAATGCTACAGCTATTCGGGGAGGCTCGGGATTGAAGATTTCGAGATGTACGTACGCTGGGCGAGGCGATCTGGATTGGGTCAGCTAGAGCTTCGCAGAGTATTAATCAGATAACAACATACCTTTGGAGGGATGAGTGTTGACACCATGGTGTTGTGTGAGCTTGGTCGTGGTGTTTCCTGTCCCTACAAGACTTGAAGATGTGATGAGGTTGAATCGACGGCTGGTCTGTGCAGATCACGTGGCAAGCCAAGATCTCGAACTTCGATTGCCATGGTCACTACTACGACTGAGCTGCACTGCACACACTCCACATTCGACATGGCGGCCATTCGACCTCTGCGATCGGGCTTACTATCGGCGCCTTCGCGACTGCGTCTAGCCACGAATGCCAACACCCATTCCATGGCCGCGAGATGGGAGACACAAGCACACAACCCGCCCGCATCTCAAGGAGGGCAACGAGACCGACCGCACGCCTCGACATCCGAGCCTCCTGGATACAAGCCCGGATCGGCTGCTCTGATAAGGCAAGAGGGACCAGCTGAGGGCGCGGCCAAGCATTCACCAGACTACAACGTGGCAGTCGACTACAGAACATCGTCAGTGGAAGAGCGGATATCGTTTGAGGTGGGACTAATAATAATAGTGCTTTCTCGCCCGTGCCGATGCGTGTGATGGATGGCAGCGAGCCAGGTGAAACTGTACCAGCAGCTGTGCTGTCTGGAGCGCCAACCGATCTTCAAGCTCGCACAGTCCGGTCTGTTTCCCCCCTCGACCTCACCGAGCTCAGTAGCTGATATTGATCGTAGCATTTTCCGTCCTGCTAAGACCGCGACGCAATCTGGAGACTGGCACGGCCACCAATGGCGTATGGATTGGGACATCCTATCAAAGGGACACAGATGGGAGAACCCTTTGATGGGCTGGCAATCATCGGCAGATTTCATGCAGGGCACAAATCTCAGCTTTGCTTCCAAGGATGATGCGATCAGGTTCGCACAGAAGCAGGGGTACGAGTACTTCGTCCAGGAGCCAAACGAGAGGAGGATCATTCCCAAGGCATACGCGACTCAGTTTGTGCACAGCCCGGGAAAGCTCAAGCAGGTCAGGACGAAGTAGATACCTCACAACATGTATAGATTACGACGTTGACTATCCTGACGTGGGTACTCTCGATGCCATCTGTTTCGACTTGAGCCTAAGAGCGTCGAGCTTAGCATCCAATTCAACTTCATCGCCGCTATCGTCGTCCTCATCGTCGACCTCGAGTACTTCTATGGTGGATGTGGCCGCATTTTGTGTAGGTGGTCGGGACGGACTGGTGCCAGATCGAGTTGACAATGCCCGGGGTGGCGTCAGTGCGACCACGTGACGGAGTACGATTTCCGAACATTCTTTCAACCGTCTCCGAATGTTCTGAAATTGTACGTCACAACTCCCTTTCCGCAGAAGCTGATATGCTGCTTCTTCGCACTGGTCCATGCTCTGCTTGAGCAAGTACTCCAGCCGCCGTACATCTTTGTCTAGCGGATCGATTTCCTCCTTCACCGTTTCAGGCCTGGATGTGACTCCACTAGACATGGGCGATGGAGTCTTCGACACGTTGCGCTTTGCACTCACTGCTCGCGACGTGGCGGCGAGCTCGCTGACGGCAATTGTTCTGAGTACTCGGCTTCTCACATACTGAACATCCTTGACCAGTTCCTCAAATTGCTTCTGGGAAGTGGAGTCGAAAAAGACTACCTGCTTCACTTCGCGAGTTCTGCTGGTGGGACTTGGCTGCCGTCTTGATCGGGTATCTTCAAATCGAATTTGTGTAGACTTTGTAAAGTGGTGGTTGTCTTCGTTGATAGACTGCAATGAGTCTGACCGCGTTCGTGACAGGCGAGGTACTTGGTCACGTGCTTCACTTTCTTGATGCTTTGTAAGGTATTCCCGCCATCGCTGCACTGTGTTGTTGATCCTCTCCAATGATTTGGTCCACTCATCAATTTTCGAGTGAACGAGTTGCATCGACTCTTCATGACTTAATGGCTCTTCGTTGAGTCCAGGCATAGCGACGGTGATGGTCCCAGAAGTGTAGGTCAAGCGGAGAGACCTATCGATTTCGCAAGGGCGGTCAGTCCTGGCCTTCCATACAGAAGCAGATCAGCCGTGATGAGATAAAAGTATGCAATTTAGCAAGTCGGAGAAGAATGGCAGTCTTGACTGATCTCGGCATAGCATGTTTGACAGCTGCAGGTTCTGAGCTAGCTTGCTGCATGGCGAGCTGTCAAAATGCCGCTTGCGTTGATGGCGTGGACGGAAGAGAGAGGATGTTGGCTTTGCCGCAAATGAGCTTTTCTTTGATTGGCGCGAACAGAGGCTAAGCGACCTGATTTAATTTTATGGCAAGCTTGGACGTGATACCATGCAACCCTGTTCAGGCCGAGAGATGGCCGTGTCTGACTGCAGCGCACATCATATCGAGCTATCGTCGTTGTGTGACGCAGCGGTAAAGTGTCGAGCTTCACTCGGCCTTTCACTGTCAGATTTGTGATCAAGATTGCAGTCCGAATTGCATCTAGCGTTCTGTTGGGCCCAATGCAACAGAAACGATTGCTTGTTCGAGGTTTCTGTGGATAGATTTATCGCCTTGTGCTCGCATCCAACGCGGCCATCCGGAATGATTGCCTGTTCCTCCGGAGCCCAAAACTCCCATGAAGTACTTTATCGCGAGGATGCCTCATGTCAATGCGGGGTTGTACATTCGCCAAACTCCAGAGCGGCATGGTTGGCAGGTTGTCTGACCGCCACGCGGCATCTCAGCGCACGCTGCTGTCGATTGGAGCGTAGAATGTCATGCAGCCAGACTGCCACATGCGTCTTTCAAAGAAGCTCGAGCCTCTCGGAGAGCAGAGCCGCATCAGATCGAGATTCGCTTTTCTAGTGTCGCACCTATGCCGTCATGTTGAATACAATTCCCCTAACAACACACTTTGACTTCAGGTAGGACAGCTGTGACTATTCCTATCAAGCGGTTTCTCTCCAAGCAACTGCTAGTTCGCCCAACATAGCTTCTCATACCATCAGTCGACGACTATCCTTGGTCAATCGTGCCCTTGGATCCCGCACCATGGCTTCAGTCTCGACCTCAGACAAGCCCAAGCCGGCGCCATGGAAGTCAGCCTTCCTTGACCATCTGGGCAAGATGGACTCGCCAGAGTTCGTCTTCTCGTCTCTGCACACTGCCCCTGCTGGAGCTCCCACACCCTATGTCCCGAGAGCAAGATACTGCATCTTCAGGGGCTTCTGGGCGGAATTACCAGAGAACAAGCACAATGATGCACCACAGAATGAGCGGGTATATGAGAGCGAGCTGCCAACCTTCACCTCCGACGTCCGCATGATGAAGGTCCCGGAGATCTTTGTGAGCAGCCATGGCCATGCTGAGAAGCCAGAGCAGACAAAAGGCAGTGGGGGAGGAGGCCCAATTGAGGCTGTGTGGTGGGTGAAGGATACTATGACGCAGTGGAGGATGAAGGGTGAGGCTTTCATCGTAGGTCCAGATATCGATGATGCCACGGAGAGCAGTGGCGTGAGGACAGTCAAGAGTGAGCTCGGGCAAAGGATGAGAGTTGTAAAGGAGGATGGCAAAGATGGCTGGAGTTGGTCAAAAGAGCTGACGGCACACTTTGGCAACAACTCTCCAGGCCTTAGAGGTTTGTTTCGATCATTTGTGATCGCATTGACCCGTATCTGACACCTTCACAGGTAGTTTCAAGGCGCCGCCACCGGGCCAACCAACATCTGAGCCGTACGATGACAAGAACCTCAAGCTTGGTACCAAAGTCGAAGATCTCGAAGATCCTGTGGCGAGGAAGAACTTCCGCGTCGTCGTTATCAGACCAGAAGAGGTCGAGCAACTTGATCTCAGTGACCCTGAAAAGTCGCGAAGGCAGAAGTTCACTTATGACTCGAAGACTGGTTCCTGGTCTGAAGCAGAGCTATGGCCATAGCGCTTGATTGATAAAAATACAACAAACGAAAGCAATCAACTTCACCTATTTCTTGAAACGCTCTAGAGATGACTGCTTTCTCCTTGTTTGCTCACCGAAACAGATTCATCTACCGGTAAGTGCAGTCTGACATGCCGCAGAACACAAGAAGGCTTCACAGTCGACTTTCGCCCCATTCAGACAGGATATACATGTCGCCCCGGCGTCATGACGACTTCCCGGCGCGGCTATTGCTGTCGCCGACCCCGGCTTCCGCGCTTCGTGCACGTGATCAACGTGACATTGACGCAGTTGATGCCTGATTCAGTCGCGTCGCGACAAGACCTATTTGCTGAACACCACCCGCAAACACAGCACTTCTACCTTTCACATGTCTTCGCAGGAGACTTGCAACACTCGACAACCACCAGCACGCTTGTCTCACGATTTTCGAACCAAGCAGACATGACAACCCCAGGCCCTGACAACACATCGTCATGCGAAAGTGGTCCTCGTCGCTCTGGCCGGAATGATGGCAAGCAAGTCAATTACGATGCACGCTTACACCCCTCCTACGATAAGGCTATGAAGCCGATACAGTACGCAAAGTTGATGGATTTGCCCCGTCCATCGCCCAGAGCATGGCGTTCCTCTAGCGCCGCAAGCGATACCTCTAGTCGCTCCTCATCTTCGAATCGTTCCAACGCAAGCGACGACAGTGATCATACCAGTGACACGCCTCTCACGGAAGAGTTCTCGGGTGACGACATGCCTACCTCACGCTCACCAGATGCAAAGGCCACAAGGCGTTCTTCGCGGGCGGCAGCTCAGAAGTACCATAACTACAGTAGGGAGCACCATCCGCAAGACAAATACTTGCCGGGCAGGAGAAAGCGGAAAGACACCATCGGTGCGAGTCATAGCACCCCTTCGAGATCGCCAAAAGTTCCAATTAAAGACAATCTCGAGACAAGAGACCAAAGCAACACGGACAATACGGAACAGGAGCCTCCCCGTAAAAAGGTCAAGCGTGGTTCGCAGCAAATTACGTCACAAGGCAGGATTGGTAATGCAGAAGACAGCAGGAGAGCTGGGGCTACCGCGGCTGTGACAATCACAAGCTCTCCCGTTAGGCCACAGCAGGCAGAAGATGACTCCGAGGATGAGCAGGACGAGGACGACACCGTCAATCAGCCGACAAATTTCAGTCAAAACAAGGACGGAATCTCAGTAGGCGATCAAGAGCATGAACCCAACGACTTCCAAGAACCATCGAACGAGCATGAGGACGTCCTGGATGACGAGGATGATGATACTACTCCTACTGACGACCTCAACGCGCTTGAAGATATGATCGACAGCGTCGATGCGGTCGAAGCTGCAACCTATAAGACTAATGAGCCATTGGACCTCGCCGACGTAAATGCAGCGGCTAGGGCCTCTGGTCCTCCAAGAGAGAAGGTCCTCAACGACCGCACACATCAAGGCTTGACAGATCATGAGCAAAATTCACGACCCCATGGAGCTAGACTATCCTTCCAGGACGACACATTAGCGCCCGAGATGGATATGGAAAGCGAGGACTTCCATGCCGTCACAAAGCCGGACATCACCACGCAGAGCCGCTCGATCCCAGGTAACGCGGATGTTATCAGGGGTCTTCAGCTGATCGCTGGCGCCGGTCTGACACAGGAACAGCTCATGGCTCTGTTTGCAGGAACACTCCCCCAAGGGGTTCCGTCAAGCGCGGACAGCTTTGCTGCAAGGTCAGGATCTCGTATTCACAACGATACGCCACAATCGTCCATACAAAGTGCATTTACAGCTCTCTCCTCCAGTGCCCCTCCAGTCGGTAGTCAACGCTCGTCTGCCGACCAACATAGCCCCGCCTCGCACCCGTCCACACAGGGCACACAGGACACACAAGGTCATTCCGGCCGGCCTGCCAAAGGTACATCTCGACCCTCAAGTGAGCTCGGCACCGCCTCTCAGAAACTGCCCACAGGCAGACCGTCTCAACTAGGGCTCAGACCAGATCTGACTCGATCAAGAAATGACGCTCCAGAAGGAGGTAACAGGGCGTCAGGGAGTGCAGCATCATCGCGACCTACGTCGACGACCTCATCCCAGCGGTTGGCTCCAAGTACAAGCCAGCGCAGCAGAGTTCCCACCAGAGATATCCCAATAACGCCAGAGCCACACCAGCAACTCGAAGCAGATGATGATAGTGCATCTACGCTTTCCGGCGGAGTGGTGGACGACATGGACGGACTAGGGGCCATCGGCAGGTGAAGCGCTTTCGAGACAAGGATCTGATCACCACAACAAATCGACACCCACTCGCTGCTCCCTACCAGGATCCCTGGAGATATAGCAAGGCGATGGAAAGACTCAGCTACGAATTTACGAAGCATGGGATATGAAGCATAGACATACGGCAACTATACATTGGCGTGCTGGCGTGAAGGTGTCAAGGACTATGAAGCATACATATTGGGCAGATTTGGGGGTACGACACAATAAGTTCGAGACGCACGGCAGCGAGAGATGAGATTGCTCCTTCACTTCTCCATTTGTAGTATCCAAAGATAATCAGAACCACTCATCTACCAGACCACATCCTTATCACCGTATCCAATGGAAGACGAGCAAGTGTCCGATGGGCTGCCTTGAATGGTCGGCCTTTCCCCTCTCCCATCTCCTGTATTCAGCCTGACTGATCCGCGCGTTACCAGGCCTGGTATGTCACGTTTGACCCCAACAACCATATAGACTACGAGGGTAGATCGAGGATGTACAATTGACAGAAGAGAATATATCAAACGGAGGGATGGAGCAGGGAGATGACACAGTAGATAGATAGCTACCACTACCCTACGTCCCGTGTCAAGTAGACATCCCACCGATCCTTGTCCACCCACCCATTCCAACCCATCAAATACCAGAAAGTCATGTCCCAACCATTCTCATATCCGTGTCAAGCCAAAGAAATAATCAGATCAAGTACACGCCATGCATATCCATGCTCTCATTCATTCCGTCATCAAGTGTTCAAGTTCCGTCATAGTCTGGACACGACGTCCAAGGCGTTTGGGGTCGTTTCGTTTCGTTTTTTGTTCCGAATTCGTTGTTCGTCTCATGTAGTACATCCACCAGGGAGGCGGTGTTGGAGTCTGGCGATCCCAGGAGGGGTAAAGAGGCGTGTCATGAGATCCAGCTGACTGTTAAGAGGGTTGATACCAGGAGCATGAGTGCGGCCAGGATAGAGAGAGTCTCGATCCAAGGTCGGATGCTGGTGGTACACCGCAGTTGCCTCGCCATCCACGAGTCCGCCAAGGTCGAATCCAGGCTCCAGCTCGTCGATTCCCACCACCCCTCCCTTTCCTCTGCGTCAGGCGCCCTCATCCCTCTCCCCTTGATTCTTAGGCCTCACCCCAGCCCTACCACCACGAATACATCCCTACTGCCTCGAATAAGGCCTGTTCATAGCCGCAATCTCCCTCGCGATAGTCGCCCATTCCAGCTCCCTCCTAAACGTCCTGCCCCGCTTGACAGCCTGCTGCTCTTCGTACTTGAGCAGCTCGTAGCTGAACCGCAGATGGGGCTGGATGATGACGTTGAGGCGGCGGGCGCGGACGAAGCAGCTTTTGAGTGTTAGCAGATATTTCAGGTCAAGGTGACTGACAGGAGGAAAGACGGGAGAGGGGAAGGAGACGAAGCAAGGGAGGGGGATAAGGAGAGGGACGTACTATGCCCGCGGAAACGAAAGTCCGTATTCGTTCATGACTTCGGCGATGCAGATAGTTGCTGATCTGCTGACACCGACGCGGCAGTGCACGAGGGTAGCGACGCCTCGGTCTCGGCCTTTGCCTGGCAATGGTCAGTCCGGCTCTCCGAAGCATGATAGGGATACATACGAATAAACTCAAGGCACTTTGCAAACTCCTCAGTCAATGGGTCGACGCCATTGTCTTGCACTCCACCGACGTACATCCACCGACCCTCTTTCCTCTCTCTATCCCATTCGAATTCTTCGCCATTACAGAAAGCCTGGGTATCCCTTTCGTTCCAGTCGAGGGACTCGCCTACGCTGAGTACTTGGCCGATACCGAGCTCGCGGAGCAGACCGGGGTTGTTGGCGTGGTTGAGGTTGCCAAGGTACATGTAATCGGTGACTCTGCTGGGAAGAGATCCATCTACCTTGTCCATCCATTTGGGCGCCTGTGGGGCGAGACGCTCGAGGCAGAGACCATTCTTCGCGAGCGGTGAGGAGGAGAGGATGCGTGGTTGGATGGCGGTCAAGAGGGCAATGTCGGTCGGATAGGCGAAGAAGTTGCGCTTGTAGATCTTGTGGAGCTCGATGTAAGCTTGGTGGAGAGGGACGCAGTGAGAGTACATGTAGTATGCTACAGCGAGGAGCGTGGTTTCGGTGTAGCCGTCTGAGCAGTGAAGCAGAAATTTGCGACCTGATGAGGTTTCGGGGGCGAGCATGATGCTGTCTCCATCCGAGTCAAGAGGAGGGGTGAAAGAGACCTTGGAGTCCTTTCGCTTGCGCATCTCAGAATCTCTCTCGGCACCAGCAACGGCATCGGCACAAAGCGTGTTCGCTTGAGAGTAGATCCAGCTGATGGTCGACATGAGCCCATCGGCTTCTAGTTGAGACCACGTCGGTGGCATGATGGATCCAGATCCTGGGAACTCTAGCTGGGGAATGGCGGATTTTGTCTGGTCAGGGCAAGCAAGAAGGCTTTCAAGCACTTTAAATGCATTCCGGTTGGGTACCTGAGCAATCTCATTGCATTCAATCATAAGGTCGTAAGGAAGTGCAGTGTCATCCTCGGCTGCTGAGGTCGCTGTTTCGTTCAGTTCTGTATCTGGTGTTGGGCCCATCCAGACATTGTGGGCGATCTCTGATGCCGCTGACATGGTCGACATTTCGATTCTTTCTTGGTGGACTGCAATGTGATCAGTATGAATCTTGAATTGAGGTCCAGACAAACTTACAGAAATCAATGACATTACCCGTCAAGCAATTGTTGCTCCCAATCGCCACAATCTCATTGTGATCTTGCTCCAGCTTTGCGAATGAATCTAGTCAAGTCAGCCCACGACTCTCCTCTGTCGTCCAGAAATACCCACCTGTCATAACAAAAGTGCTAAACACCGGCCTCTCCACGCCCTGCTCTCTGTCCTTCTCCCTCCAAGCCTTCTGTGCCCGGCTTATCCTCTCCGCCAACCTCCTCACTTCTTCCTTGCTCGTATTATCATCCCCATACACCACGATATCACTGACAGTAGCCAACTTGGCAGCCTGGATCTGGAAGTTCCTAACGCTGAAACCATCTCTCGGATCGGCATCTATGAATTGTGGGGTTTCCTCGCTCATCCTCCCTGACAAAAGTAGCTCTTCCGGAGTGATTGCCCCTCTTATCTTTGAGCAGCTCAGGTCGCCGCCAGCTTTGACGATTGTGATTGAGCGAATGCAGCGGGGGATTCGACGAAGGGCTTTCTTGCGAGCAATGAAGAAGGCGAGTTGAAGGGAGTTATCGGGGTGGAGGCCGTGGAGCCATGGAAAGACGAGCTTGGGATCTGGGAGGGGTTGCGAGGCTGCATGGTCGAGAGCATGATGGAGCTGGGCGGAATCGAGGGAATATACAGTAGGTCGGGAAGAAAGCTTAGAATACGTTTCTGGCGGATACAGAAGCGAAGATGTTTCGAGTATGGGTGCTGGTGAAGTGGGTGTCGCTGGTGAGGACAGCCGGTGACCAGCGGGGCGGGGTCCGGGTGAGCAAGTGGGGAGATGTTTGTTGGGAACAGCAGCCGGAGCACCGCGGATTGAGGTATTGAGTGATGACGAAGTTGAAGGTGACGAGGTTGGCTTTGTGAGAGCAGCTGGCCGGGTCACGACCGTAGCCATGATGGTGCTCATGGTCGATTGTTAAGCGCTGGCGGGGTCGAAACTCGATGAATTCGAGTTGATCACCAGCAATTGGGTTTGGTGGAACAGACTGTCGTGAGCAATGGATTGGTCTCTGTATTCGTATCTCGTCCAGCTATCGTATAATGGCAGGACGCGAGAAGCAGAGACAAAGAGGTGTGAGAACGATTGACTCGAAGAATTGGAAAATGTCCTGTTCGTAGAACAAGTCGAGTAGTCGTGTGGGAAACAGTGAGGAGGACAAGAAGACGTCCTCATGGCGTGGATTGGAGGTGCAGTTGGAAAGCACCGCAAAGCACCAAATCACAGCGGAGCACGGATGGATAACGGCTGCGACTGACAAGCTGCTAAACCAGGGCTAATGCAGCGCTACTGCAGATCTTCCCCGCGTAGCCAAAGACTAAGGATTGAGACTAACCCCAGGCGTTCAAGCGTATGAACCAGAAGAGCGCCCTAGAGCCCCTAGTGCGGCTGCTTTGCTCCCCTCCCCGATCGACAGGGTGTGCACAGACGCGGTGACACTTCTGTTTACTCGACACCGCCGGCGAGGCATGGAGGAGGAGATTGTATCCTGCGAAGACTGCAGTAGTGTCCTGCAAGCCGGCGAACCAATCGAGTAGTGTCTGTGAATAACACAAACCACGTCCTCGCTCCTCCGATTTACAAGCCACCATCAAACCCGTCCCTTATCGACGATCCCTTGATGCCAGCAGTCTGGCCGGCATCCAGTCGCATCTGGCGCAGAATTCGTGAACTTTAGTGCATGGCAGATCGATTCGTGAATAACTGTCCGATTAGCAACCGCGGACCACACCATATGCTTGATCTGCCATGCTGGGGATCGAATACATTGGCTGACGATCCCGTTACTGAATTGACAGCTAGCCAGACTTGGCCAGGATCCGCTGGCTGCGACTTCATTGGAAACGAGACATCTTGGTCATATCCATTCCGGCGTTTCTATAAACCTTTCCTGATGTATGTGCACATGCACATCATAAGTTATTGTTGTTGAGATGTACTGAATGACCGTCGCATCACAGTGTCGATGCGTCGATTGGACTTGATGATCATCATTACATCAATCTGCTCGTCTACGATACGAAGAGCTACCCATGTTCGCATATGACACTCCGGACATGGTCAAGGTCCGCATACCTGCCTACTACGACGAAGCTACACTTCGAGTCTTTTCAAACAAGATCCGTGGTTCATCGATGTTGCAGCTGCTGGTCATGCAGTATTGCGTCAATAACTCTGATCCAGGTCATTTTCAAAAAAGTGTATGTGTTCAGGTTTTCTTTCAATGTCATATGTACCTCAATCGCGCGAGACATTTCAGACAGGAAGCTATCCACGAAAGTTACTTTGCGTTGTGCACGTGGTCCAGTGGGCAACAAGGGGTCTTCAGGCGGATGTGGTTCTCACGTGGCAGGAGTAGCAGGGCGCCCTGGCCCCGCAAGCTTGTCGCACCATGGAATACTGTGGGACGTAGGAACAATCACAAGAGCCGCGCGTGCACAGAGTAGCGCCTCGATGGTCTGTAGTGTGGGTGTAGTGCATGGGACGAAGAAGATCAGTCATGGATAACTTGTATCACGATTGTGGCTTACGAACCATCAATCATGACAGGTAGAGCTGACGTGGTAATAAGTAAGAGAAAGGGCAGGCACGAATATCACGATAATGTCTTGTTAAACTGTGGAACCGAAAAGGTAGAGAAGCAGATGAAGAAAAGGGTCAGACCATGACTCCCTTGAATGTCCAGCCGGACGTGTCCTTCCTTCCTCGCCATGCATGGCCACGTTTTTGCTCCCAGCTTGACCTGCCGGGCTTGCAGCGTGGTGATCAATGATTGATCAATAGAACAAAGGAAATTCGTTGTACAATAGGAGAAGTGTAGTGCTGAACTCAAGAGTTCGCAGAGGAGACAGAAAAAGCCACCCACAGCTTCGTGACTTTGGAAGCTTTACAGGAGAATCACCAGCGACGGCTGAAAGTATTAGTTTTGCTCGAGTCTCAAAGAAGTGACGACAGTACCTGTAAGCTTCCGACACCTTGGGTCTGTAGCGGTGACGACGGGGCTCGTGCTGATCTTGTTGGCGACTGCCCCTGTTGCGGTTCGAGAGATCCATCTCATCGAAGCCACGCTTCTTGCCACTGCCGCTGTGGTCTTGCTGCGGTCTGCTCTGTGGTCTATGTTGCGGCGTCCTGTCGCGATCGCCAATCTCGAAATCTCCACCTGGGATGGTATGCTGGCTTGTGTCGGATCCATCGGAACCCCTACGTTCGAACATCATGTCTGGGCCTCTCCATGGATTTTCGTAGTCGACGGCTTCGGGGGGAGGAGGGACGTTGTGAGGTCCATACTGCATCGAAGGACCAGTCGACCTTCGACGATCATCGAATCTGCGGTGTGACCGTCCCTGATGATTGTGTCCACGATAAGTCTCTGATCCGTTGCGGCGAGGACTTGGTCTCTGGAACTGCTCCTGATGCATTGGCGGCGTTCCATGATGCGAATGTGAATTCGACATGGGGCTGCCAGATACACCGAGGGATGTCCTTCGACTGCCCTCCTGGTCTCGTCCGTATCCGTGTTGCCTGTCGTGCTGCTGTAGTTCCTGTTTGATAGATGCCAAGACCCTCTGCTCATCGGCTGTTGGGGGGGTGTGGGCGTGCTTGCCGTCCATCTGGTTCTCAGGCTCATCCACCTCAAGCTTCACTTCAGGCTGTTCCCCGGGCTCATCTTCATTGTCAGAGCTGAGATCCATGGCTGCATCATCCTCGCTGCTACTCTCATGATCCTCAGGTGCTTGCTGGACCTCCACAATAATCTCCTCCTTCACCTCTGGCGTAGGAGACCTTGCTGGTTGAGGCTCATCTGGAGGTGGATACCGTACTTCTGGGTGCGGATCCGGTCGGTCGCGGTTCGCTTTGACTTCTGACACGGTGACGTACTCCGCGATATTACTGTGTGGGAACTCGCGGAAAATCATGTCATCCTTGACAACGCCCCACTCCTCCTCCATCTGACGAACGCTCAACTCCACTTCTGGAAGCTTGTGATTCACAAAGTACTGAGATATGGATTCGTCCTCGTAATCCCGAGACTTGGGCGCAAGGAGCTCGAGCTCGGCTTCCTGAAATGTTGCAGGTAGGACAGTTTGCACGGCATGAGCCGACACATGAACTGGAAAGAATTAGCAACGAATGACGAGTAACAAGCATGTCATTTACGGATGCTTCCCAAGCTGAACCTTGAATCAACAGACTCGCCGTCTCTGGCATACGATGATTCTCTGCAATAGTCTTCTTCATCGAACGGATGTGCCAATTGATTTTCGGGGCTGACGTCATTGTGCTCTGCATTGGAAGATGTGGTCGACATGGCACGGGACAGCTGCCCAGGCTGACTTGGAGTTGCTGACGCTGGTGGACCCGGCTTCGCGAAGCCTTGGCTCATATCCTGCAAAGAATTCTGAGGAGAGGCTGCAGCAGTTCCGTTGTGAGGACTTTGACTATGCCACTGCTGATCAGAAGTAGGCTGACCCTGGTAGCCATGAGGAGCCGGGACTTGATATTGCTGCTGCGGGAATTGTTGCGCTTGAAACTGAGGCTGGCCATAACCGTATGGCTGAGGCCAGGCGTTTGCTTGCGGATATGCCTGGTAGGCCTGCGCATACTGCTGATAGTACTGTTGCATCCATGCTTGTTGGGCTGGCGTGTACATGTGCTGTGTCATCTGCCATGCCGTAGGATGAATTTGGGCGTTTGGTGGCGGAACATACCCCGGTGGTGGTGGATAGTGGGTGACGACAGCTCCACCGGCCGTCTTGTGCTTCTTGAGAGGAGGTTGCTGGACGTATTGCTGACCCTGCGCAGCCTGACCGTTGAAAGGAAGCATGATGGACCTGTCTAATATTTTCGTAAGAAGAGGACCTCAAAGGTTTGACCACATTGATGAAAGAAAGACAGGAAAATCGATAGCGAGCAGCAGCCCAGCCAGTTAGTAGCAGAGCAGTGTCGAGAGTCCTAATAGGTTTGTGATGGTTTCTTTTGGGTGACTGTGTAACGTTGCCTGTCAGGCGTAAGAAGGATTAAAGGCAGTAAGGTAGCAAAGGGAAGGTCGAGAATGTAAAGGAGAGCGTCTACCGATGTGTTGGCACTTTGCCTACAACACCTTGATGCCTGTCGTTTCTTAATGCCATGTAAGGAGATGAAATGTTGGTGGAGAATTCTGTCACGTCTTTCGTGTGCGACTTGGTCTTGAAAAGTAATTGATGGCGCTCGGACTGGTTCCGAGCCAATCAGAGACCAGCACGCCGCATACCAGCGGGCAGCTCAGATGCTCCGTCCTCGGACGACATTTCGTCACCTTCAAGGACTCTCATCATACTGCATTTGCCATGGCGTAAAAAGGAGCTCTATGGAGTCTCAGGGCAAGTATGAATGTCGTACAGCTATCCGAAACTTCACCTTCACTTGACGAACACCTCTTTCCAACTCCAAGGCGAAGGCTCTGAGGCCTCGTTATAGCCGAGCATGCCTGGACTGCCGAGTATGCGCTACAAGACTGAGTAGAGGCCTCAGACTGACACAATCACAGGCAGCATCGATCTCGATGAATGTATCGCCCGACTATACAAGAAAGAGCTGCTGGCAGACTCGGTCATAGAGGCAATATGTGCAAAGACCAAGGAGCTTCTCATGAAGGAGAGCAATGTGGTACACGTCCAGGCGCCTGTCACTGTGGTTGGGGACATACACGGCCAGTTCTTTGATATGATAGAGATTTTCAAGATAGGAGGTTTCTGTCCAGATACCAACTACCTCTTCCTCGGTAAGCTGGCACATACGACGCCTGTTCTTAGGGGGATTTGACGTGCCATAGGTGATTACGTCGACCGGGGCCTCTTCTCTGTCGAGACTATCTCACTACTGGTTTGTCTCAAACTACGATATCCTCAACGGGTCCACTTGATAAGGGGCAATCATGAATCTCGAGGCGTCACACAGTCATACGGTTTCTACACCGAGTGCAGCCGTAAATACGGCAATGCGGCAGTATGGCACTACTTCACGGACATGTTCGACTATCTGTCACTGTCCTGTGTCATTGACGACAAGATTTTCTGCGTACACGGCGGTCTCAGTCCCAGCATCCACAGCATAGACCAGATCAAGATTATCGATCGCTTCAGAGAGATACCCCACGAAGGACCCATGGCGGATCTGGTGTGGAGTGATCCAGACGCAGACCGCGACGAGTTCTCGCTCTCGCCCAGAGGAGCAGGATACACATTCGGCGCACAAGTGGTCAAGAAGTTTCTCGAGGTCAACAGCATGAACCACATACTGCGCGCCCATCAGCTCTGCAACGAAGGGTACATGGTCATGTTCGAAGACCGGCTAAGCACAGTGTGGAGCGCACCAAATTACTGCTACAGATGTGGCAACAAAGCAAGCGTGTTAGAAGTCGGTCCTGGTGGAGAACGATTATGGAATGTCTTTGACGCAGCGCCGGAGAACGACGAGCATCGATTGGAAGCCCAGCAGCAACAACAGCATGCGGGCAACGATCCGATCAGGGACTACTTTTTGTAAACAGAGCATGGCCAGGTTCAGGGCGGTTGTGCGTCAGCAACCGTGAAGGGAGGTGTACATTTAGACCAAGATACCCGAGCCTTTCGAGGCTTTGAATGAAAACGTGATGAACCACATCCGGATATACCATGTAAAACACCGTCGTACTCGGCCACCCATCCAAGAGATGTAATATATGAATATATCCCCGAGTTATCCCCACGCCCCACCATCCTCATCTCTGCCCCTCCACCAGCACTACCACATCCACAGCCCACCATCCCACTCTCCCTCCATATTCTACCCCCATCACCTTTCCCGACCATGTCCGCCTCCCTCCGCATCGCCGTCCTAGAATGCGACACCCCCGTCCCCGCCGTCGCAGCCCAACTCGGCTCCTACGGCGCCATCTTCGAAACAATGCTCAACTCCGGCGCGGACCTCCTCAAGCAAGAGACGGGCAAAGAGGTACAATTGGAGATCACGAAATGGGACGTCGTCAGCAAGGAAGAATACCCTGATCTCGAGTCTGTGGACGCGGTGCTGTTGACGGGGAGTAGTGAGTCTTTTCCTCTCCCACCCAGCCGGGCCGGCAGTAGCCTAGGAATTGGATGACAGTTGTTGGGTGGTAGGTGTTGACTGTGGCAGAGCATAATTCTTTCGACTCGGACCCCTGGATTCTGCGCCTTGTGGACTTCACCAAGAGGGTTTTGTATGAGCAATCCCGTGTCAAGCTGATTGGGATATGTTTTGGGCATCAGATTATAGGTCGCGCGATGGGGGCGAAGGTGGCGAGGAGCGATAAGGGGTGGGAGGTTAGTGTGACGCCTATGCAGCTTACGAAGAAGGGGGAGGAGGTATTTGGATTGGGGAGAGGGGACATGGTGAGTCTCTCCATTTCTGCTCTACTACGTTCTTTAAGGAGGGTTGATGGCAGGGATTGCGGGAGAGGAGGCTATGATACGATCGGGTTCAAGGGCTGGTCGAGGCGGGAGGGATGAAGTGGCTCGTGAATTGGGACAGAGACTGACATAATGTAGTACATCCATCAGATGCACCAGGATATCGTATACGAGTATCCCGAAGGTGTGGAGCCATTGGCACATTCGCCAAAGTGCTCGACGCAGGGGTGGTACATGAAGGGCAAGGCAATCACTGTGCAAGGACATCCCGAGTTCAACAACTTCATCACATCTGCGATCTTGGATGTACGGCATGATCTGGGAGTGCTCAAGGATGACATCTACAATGATGCCATGTCTCGGGTAGGCAACAAGCACGACGGCATTGTGGCTTCGAAAGCCTTTCTGCAATTTGTCTTGGAGGGCTGACTGCCCGTGTACATATCATGACAGTAACGCAGCGGTAGACTTCATAGACATGCTTCTATTCCTCATGCTATTCTACATGGTTGTATTCCTTCCCTTGATGCATTATGATTCCCATTCAGGGTTCTGGAGAATGTTAGTGGCGTTTGACAAGTGATAGGTCAAAAATTACCTTCTTCAGGATGACCAGACCCTCCAATGTGTTGGTCAAGCTAATATACTCCTCGTCCTCAAGCTCGGCCCTCTCACCATAACTTAGTAGTACCGGCGTGCTCTGTGTCTGCCACCCTGTGATTGTCTTTGGTCGACCAGCCTGTCCGACCACATCGACTGCCTGACCTACGCGAACGTTGACGGTCAATGGCTTGAGGTCTTCATCCAAAGTGACCAAGAATCGTGGGTGCATGGCGGTGACGAGGTAGTAGAGGAGGTAATGCGAGTCGGCGCAGATGAATGACTTGACGTCAGTCAATGCCATCATTGTTGTGAGAAGACCAGCTGTGGCAACCTTGGAGAGGACGCTACGGTCGGTGTGGAACGGGGAGAGTGACAAAGTACCCTTGCCCATGTGCAAGAGACCCTGCGCTATCCGTACCATGAAGAGAGCATTCGGATCCCTGTGGTAGTACGAAGCAAGTTGGCGGAGTAATTGTGCGATACGAGCGTTGTTTGTTCCCGCTCCGAGCATACCCATAGCGAAGATGGAGTTGATGGCGACATCGTTGTCGTTATCGTGGGAGTATCTGCTCAACGTGTCGTAGACCTTCATCTGTGGATTCGAGGGGGAGATCAAACCCATTGCGAGTGGTACGGCTTTCCGGATGTTCGGACCACCGTAGTGCATGAGGTGACCGAACTGGCGGAGAACCATCTCTTGACCGACCTCCTCGCCCATGGCGACCAAGGAAAGACCGAGCACAGCGTAAGTCTGCAGCAGCTCGTCGCCCTTCTTGTCTTCGTCGGCTTCCTCGATAGGCTCGTTGCAGATGTGGAGCAGCGACTGCAATTTGAGCACTGCACCAGTACCAGCCCATGCGCACACATCGGCCAGGACTGAGGTGGGAGCAGACATGGGGTGCTCAATAGCCTTGAGAGTTTCCAAAATGACATCAACCTCTTCCTGCTGACCGAAGAACAGCAAGGCCAAGGCAAGTGCCATGAAGCGCGTCCATTTGTCCTTGAGTTGCTTGTTCCGATCCTCGTCGAGAAAAGTCTGGATAATAGCCTCGCTAACGTCCGAGTTGCCAGTACCCACAAAGATCAAGCCCAATGACAGTGCAGCAACAGCAGAGAGTTGCATCTCCAGGCTGGTATCGCCGATCATGGGAATGAGGAGCTCCAGGAATTCTTCTCTCGCCGAGCCGGCATATGCCATACCAAGACCCATCAAAGCAGAGACCTTGACGGCTTTGGGCTTACTCGGGTCCAGCTCTTCGCCCAGCAGGGCTATCACCGGATCTGCCTCAAGCTTAACTCCCGAATTGACAATACCGTAGGCGAGGAAAGCACCAGCCTTGATCTGGTCTTCGTTGACGCCAGTGTAAGGGTCGATCTTGTCCAAGGCCGTCTCCACATCCCACAGCATGAGTGTACCCAGCGAAGCAGTGGTCGAAAGCATGCCCTCGTCCTTTGTCTTCCAGATCCAGCTCTGCTTGCTTCCACCTTCTTGTTGCAACATCAATTTGTCGTCACCGAATCCTGCGTTGACAAATGCATTGACGAATGCGCTTGCAAGGTTGTGTCTCGCAGAGTCAGTGTTGGTCAAACCTGCTGTTCGGCTTGATTCGAGATGTGATTTGTAGATGTCTTCGGGTACCTTGGGCTCCAAGATGTTGAGCTCTTTTGCAAGAGCGTGGAAGTGCTCGGGCAGCTTGACGTTATTGAGGCAATCCTCCAGTTCTGGGTCTTCCTCCTTCTCAGAGTCCTCCAACTCGATATTCAACCTTTGCCGTGAGATGATGAATGCGAGTTGCCTCCTCAAAGACTTGTCCTTGGTCGACGCGAAATCTGCCTTGATGAGATCCATGTCGTTAAGTCGTATAGCAAGTGTCAGAGCTTGCGTCAATTGATCGTACTTTTTGTAGATGTCGTGCGCCGTTCGCAGGAAGCGATCGTTGTCCGGGTATGTGAGAAGAGGTACCATGGAGACCATGTATAGGCATACTCGGGCATACGTGTCCTTGTCGACGTGTTCTCCGACTTGCTCAATCATCTCGAGCTCGCTCAGAATGTCCACTGCATCGGCTTCGGCGTTGTGCTTCAAGAAGAAGGGAACGAGAGTCAAAGCAAGTTGGGTCAGCTCATCAGCATCCTTGTCTTCATTCAGCCTTTTCTGATAGTCGTAGCCGATCTCGAGCGCCAAATGCCGCATGTATTCGTGACCCCATGAACCCAGATCTTTCGATGGCGCTAGCAGACGGTATTTGAGTGTATCCAAGCGGTCCTCGTCCGAGTAGGTCATTCCCAGGACAGAGAGTGTGTCGGCAAGCGACGTCTAAAGCGATTAGTACAATTCGGCGCCTCTGTCCTATTTGTGACCAACCTTGTTCGCACCCTCCGGCCACGACTGGTATGCCTGCTCAAGCTTCTCATAGTGTGGTCGCAGGAACTTCAGCGGCTTTGGTACTGCAGTCATGGATGATGTCGAAGTCTTGATCGAATCTTTGATGGCTTCGAGAGCGGCTTGGTACAAGGAGGAGTCGGACTCCTGTTGGATGTTAGCTAAGAGCGCTCATGGGTGATGGGAATGCATGCCAGTATCCTCTCCACTAACATGTCAAGCTCATCTTTGAGCTTTTGATCCTCTTCATTAAGCTCCTCTGTTATTTATCAGCATTCCGATGCTCAGGGTTGTAGTTGCATGACGCACCTGGTGCGAGCTGCAGTTCGTCCTTCTTGTCCTTTCCATCTGTGCCCTTTTCAACTCCGTTCGCTCCATCTACATCATCCTTCACTGGCTGCTTTCCTTTGCTTTTGCTCGACTCCGCGGTCTTGTCCTCCTTCGCCATGCTGTACCGCCTCAAGCAAAGTTTCGGAGCTGCTTGTGTTGCCGAGCAGACTGTTCAAAGCTGACGATGGCGCTATGGACTGCTGGGTATGATTTAAGATGGTTGGTTTGGAGTTAATGATGGAAGCTGTTGAAGATGCGACAAGAAGAAGGTGGGGTATAGGGTGAGGCGATGGAGGATGATGGTTTGTCCTTCTAATCGAAAGCGCGCGATGTCGTTCACGTAAGAGCTCCGAGCAGCATCACTTTCTGCCGCCGCTCACCGCTTTCGGAGCATAACCATCATGGTCACGACTTCATGGCAGCATTTTTATCAGTCTCTGCAAAAGCGGTCGCCACTAAAATTGAGATTGCCAAATTAATTCTCAACTGATATTTGAAGAGCTTGGGGATACTCCCATTCTAGTACCCGAGCATCCGACATGAAGCTGAACCCAAAAGCGATTCGGTACCTGACCACTGAGGACTGGAGAGTGCTCACAGCTGTAAGTAATTCAGAACACTTCCCAGAGATGCCGACTGACGCTGATAAGATGTCCACAGGTCGAAACAGGAAGTAGAAATCATGAAGTGGTGCCGACCACATTGATCACCCAACTCGCTGGACTACGGGGCGGCAGCGGCGTGCACAAGAGCATTTCAGCTCTTGCCAAAGTCAATCTAATCGCAAAAGTCAAGAATGCCAAATGTTCGTTGGTCAAGGAGTACTTCATGAAAGCACTTTTCTAACCAGTTGGGCAGATGATGGCTACAGGCTCACATACGGCGGATTAGATTATCTTGCACTTAACTCACATCGGAAAAGCTCCACCGTCTACAGTCTGGGCAATCAGATTGGCGTCGGTAAGGAGTCTGACATCTATGTTGTGGCAGCCGAATCAGGCCGACAATGTGTTCTCAAAGTGCACAGGCTTGGCAGAATATCTTTCCGGACGGTCAAGGCCAATCGAGACTACTTGCGGAATCGCTCGACAGGATCCTGGATGTATCTCAGTCGATTAGCAGCCATGAAGGAATACGCATTCATGCAAGCCTTGAGGCGTGAAGGGTTTCCTGTGCCGGAACCGCTTGGTCAGAGTCGCCACACGATCGTCATGGAGTTTATCGATGCATTCCCGTTACGGCAGATCGATAGTGTTCCGGATCCTGCCTCACTATATGCTGAGCTCATGGAAATGATCGTCAAGCTGGCGAGGGTAGGACTGATCCATGGTGATTACAACGAATTCAACCTACTCATCAAGGAGGTCCCATCCGCGAATGGGGAGGTCAAACTTGTTCCTATCCTTATCGACTTCCCGCAAATGATATCAATCACGCATCAAAACGCAAAGTTCTACTTCGATCGAGATGTAGCATGTATCAAACGCTTCTTCCTCCGGCGGTTCAAGTTCGAGACATCGGAACCTGGCCCGTTCTTCGCGGATGCGATCAAAGAGTCTGACAAGACGACGAGATTGGATGTGGAAGTGGAGGCTACTGGCTTCAACAAAAAGATGGCAAAGGATCTCGATCGGTATATTGAGATTGTTGGCCGTGGAGATGGCACAGAAGAGGAGAGTGGCATCCTGCACGAGGGCGAGGAAGGCGAGGAGGGCGAGGAAGACCAAGTGGAAGGCCAGGAGGAACACCAAGAGGAAGTGGTAGACGGTGCTGTACCTGACGAACCACAGGAGGACGGCGAACCTGAACTGCCAGAGGACGAGGCAGCTACAGCTTGGAGGCCAGGTCAGCAGGCACAATTTGCCTTCGAGCCTTTGGGATTTTCAGAAGAAAAAGCATCATCCACTCCACGTGTGCAAACAAGCAAGAAGCAGAGCGGCTGGTCGATATGAAAGCGCGTGGCTGTGTAGAGATAGCTTTACAGAAGAGTCACCCTCATGAGATACCCAACAATCACCTGTTCCCCAACTCGTGCAAGTCGTAAATGCAAAACTTCCCTGGTGTTTTGTTTGCCATCCCTCACGTGTGAAACCCACTCCCCCACCACGCGCTTCTCCCGCAACCACCTCCCACCCTGCACCTTCACAACCTACACCTCACAAACCCCCCACAACGACCATGCAACAATGACGACCCCAACCCCACCCTTCCTCCTCTTCCTCCAAACCCACCTCCCCGCCTTCCGCTCCCCACCCCGCCTCTCAAGCCTGTACTCCTCCTTCACCCCCCTCCGCACCCTCAACCCCGACGGTTACACCGCCAACACCACAACCTGGCTCTCGGCTCTCACGCTCCTGTCACGACACAATCTCCTCCCCTCCTCCCCCTCCGGTCCCTCGTCGCTCCTCCTCTCCTCCAGCCCGACTCTCGCTTCCGCCCTCGCGACGCCGCAGTATGGCCAGCCCCTCTCACTGCAGGCTGTTATTCACGATGCGGTGCAGAAAGGGGAGTTGATACCCCTGGAAGAGTGGGAGAGGAGGGAGAGGAGTATTTACTCTCCTCAGGGGTGGGGCCAGGTGCAGGTGCCCTCCGCGATGCAGGTTGTGCGGTGGGGGCTGAGGCAGTTGGGGATCATAGGGGACGGGGAGGGAGATGCGTTAGTGGCGGGGGAGTTTGTGGTGCGGGACACGGTGGAGAGGGTCGGCGGGGAGATCGAGGGGGTGTTGCAGGATTTGGCAAAGGGAGGGGTCACGGAGAGGGTGATGCCTAGGAGGGAGTTTGAAGGACGGTATAAGGGGGTGTTGAAAGAGAAGGGGATGGGGGCGGAGATGAGTGGCAGGGATATGGCGGTGTTGTTGAAGTACTTGGAGAGGGACAAGGGGGTGTTGACGTTTTCGGAGGGGTGTGTCAAGGTTAATGGATCGAAGGGGAGGGAGGAGGTGACGAGGGAGGATGAGGGAATTGCGAATATGAAGGGCTTGATTGAGGATTTGGGGAAGCAGGTGGAGGATCTCACGGAGCGGGTTGAAAAGTTGAACATGGAGGCGAGAGCTGCGGTCAAGGAAGGGCAGAATATCAAAGCCAAGCGAGTGTTACGAGGAAAGAAGGCGGCAGAAGGCATGCTCGAGGAGCGAGGCAGAATGCTGGAGACACTGGAGACGACATGGCGCAGCATCGAGGTTGCGGGCGACAACGTGGCCATCGTACAGGCCATGAAAGAAGGCAGGGATATCCTCAGAAGCCTCAACGACAAGGTTGGAGGTACAGAAGCGGTCGAGGACGTCATGCAGGGACTGCGAGAACAAATGGATGTCACAGAAGACGTCACGAGCGTGATCAATGAGGGCGCCGCATCCAACATTGACGAAGGCGAAGTGGACGATGAACTAGAAGCGCTCGAGCGGGAAGAGCGCGAGAAGAACGAGGCAAAGGAGCGAGCACAGAGGGAGGTGATCGAGGCGGAACGACGTGCTCAAACAGAAGCGAAGGACCAGGCCGAGCAGGAAGCTCTGAGAAAGCGTCTCGAGGGTATCGATGTACCAATGAGCGATCCGCACGGCGAGAAGGAAGACGAAGAAGACCACTTCGAGGAGGCGAATGAGATGGCGCAGTGAAATACATGCAGACACAGAGCACACTCACATAAACGGCCAACGGACATGATTGATGAAGGATGGCTGGGACAACAATACACTTGCTGGAAATAATATATACCCTGCTTAACGGATGCGATGCTGTTCTTCTCTCGCTCGAGCTTGCTGTACAGATATCCTCTCAGATGGTCAAAAGTGTACGTCCCATTAGTGCTTGTCTATACTCATGTCCACATCCGCAACCGGTTGTGATGAAACGGCAAACATAGGGACTTTTCTCGTTGGTTGAGTGGCGAAGCGTGCTCCGATGCTGTCTGAGCCTCGTCTATGTTGTGGGTATGTGTCTGTTTCGAAACGTGCTTTGGATAAGAGTGCCTCATTCTGCGTTGCCGAGACGGGTGATACAGCGCTGGAATGAGGTTGGCAGCTGTCTGCTGTGCTGAGCCGTCGTTCTGCATGTCCACTGCCATTTGTCGTGGGTGTCTGAATTGACGCGGGATATCCCGGTGACGCAGTATCTTTGTTCGCTACGGCTAATCGATCAGAGCTAGTCGTTGTAGATGCTGAAGTACTGCTCGACTCAGCGTGTCCATCCGGCTCTGCCACTGCAGTCTTTGCTTTCGCCTTCGACTTGGCTTCTTGTATAAGTCTCGCAAAGTCATCACTATTGCTGGTCGAATATGCTTTCGCATTGAAGTCCTTATTCATAATGCCATTCACACTGCCATGAGAAGGCCTTGCTTGTCCGCCTTGAGATTTCTCCCACATGGCCAGCTCACTCAAGAGCTGTGTCTTCGATTTCGGTCTTGATGCATCGCAATTCGAGTTCCATAAATTGGCCCATTCGGTATGCCGCCGTGTCATGAGTTGTTTGTTACCAGTATTTGAGATGCCAATGTCTTTGAGTTTCTTCCGCATTTGTGCATCCGATAACATGGAATAGTTCAGCTCCGCAATGCGCTCCTGAGGTTGCGACAGCGATCTCGTGGGTGGTCGCTGCTGTAAGGGATTCACGGGTGTCTGGCTCTTCTTCCTATCCGGGGCGGTGCCGTCGCAGATATCTGTGTGAGCAAATACTGTCTCTTCCTTCATCCTTCCGCCGCAGATCGGACAAGCGACCAGTCCATCCTCGGGCTCCTTCTCTTCCTCATAGTCGCCATCCCCCTCATCGTTGTCCACCACGAGCACCTCCGCTGTCGCATGAGGCTGCGTCTTTGTCCGACTTCTCGTCTGTCGCTGTGATGAAGGTGGTGTGTGTGTCCCTTCTCCCTGGATACGCCTTCTTTTCGCAGGTCGGGCCGCTACCTCATCCTCTTCTTCCTTTCGTTCCATGGCAAGCTTGAATGCATCTGGTCGTGCCGCTTTGAATGTCGCAACCACATCATCTATTGCCCAATTTTGCCGCAATTTGCTTGCTTGATCACTCGTCCGACATGTTGGACATTTCCCGTCCGAAGAGATGCATCGTCGTATGCATAGTGAGCAAAAGGTATGTGAACAAGAGGTTATGACCGGGTTGTTGAAGAAATCCTTACACACTTGACATCGAAGTGAGTTCTCGAGTTGTGAGAAAGTCGGCAACGTCGTCTGTAGCCAGTCTGAAGAGTCCGTCACCTCGTGCGAGGTCTCCATGGCATGGTATGCTGTATGCGACAGGAGCTGGGAGTCAAAGAAAGGTAGGAGTTATGACGTGAAGTTGTCCGCTAAACGCGGAACTGACACGTCCCAAAACGGCAAAGTGATTGATCTGCATAGAGGGGACGAGCATGTGAAGAGCTTGTTTCTCCTTTCCGCTATTCTATCGTGCATGTTCTACATGATGAGATCGCGATCGAGTTTCGATCATACCTTGCTTATCCATTTCAATGCAGCCGCTTGAGATTCTCAACCATGCCTCTCACGTCCTCAACATCGACGCCCAAGCCCTCGACGATTCTTTCCTGCACACTCGTCTCGCAGTCCAGGAATCTCTCCACTAGTTCGCCATCCACAAACCTCATCGGCTCCTCTGCTTCTCTCACAGTCGTCTTGAAAGCCCTATACTTGTTGAAAGGCACATTGCCCGGGCTTTGTACCAAATCTGCCATCCTCTCCTGCAGCCTCATCAGGAAATCTTGCTTGTCCTTTGCGATCAAAGCAAACAAGTAGATGGAACCCTCCACTGTGGCCATGAAAGCTCTAGGGATGACGACTGCACCAGCCGTCGGCTGTACATCGATTCTCCGAATTCTGTTGACCATCTCACCCAGAAGCATCTCGCTAGTGACCCGCAAACGACGTCGGTCTTCAGCAGAGACGCCTCCCACGTCGTGACTGAGTACCGCCAAATTGCCTTCGGCGTCCGAAGCGAGGTAGGTATGTTCCGCGACCTCAGCGACTGCAGTACTCCAGGAGGTCTCGTAGTGGCGTGCAATTTCTTCCAGCTTGTCGTTGGCGCCGTCTTGAGCTTTGGTGAATTTGACGACAGAGGTACTCTTCATTAGATCTGCAATGGCAATCACATTGCCAGAAACAGCAATGTCCATAGGTGCAGTCGAAGTGCGGTAGGTCGCTGACTTCAGCAGCATGGGCAGACTGCCCGACTGGTACTCGAAGGTAAATGTGACAACCTAGGTTTATCAGTATACATGTCAACATCGATGATTCGCGTACTCACCGTCTTGATCAGTGCAGCCACCACCCTCCCTTCGCACATGGCCAGACATCTGCATGCACCTCTGAGTGCCGTCTCTGCAACCAGCTTGATCCTCCGCTCCTCGGTGATCTCGAATATGAGGATTCTGCCTTTGACGTTCTGATCATTAACGTCGTCCATGTACGACGTGCCAACGAGGAACCTTTCCGCAAGCTGACCCTGACTTGCACCATCATCAAGCTTGGCCCTGATGCAACATTCGATCAGCTCGTCAGGATTCAGTGCGTACGTATCGAGCTCTTGAAAGGCAATCTCGTCCACCAACTTGAAATGACTCTTGATATTCTCCACATTGTCGTCAAGTGTCCGCTTGATCGTTCCGAGACCGAAGGCTTTGAGGTCAGCCGAGTATGCTATCCGTCGTACTGTCTCGTGTACCGGCAGAGTCTGAACATGTGTCGTCCGCTCTTCATCCACCAAGGCCAACTTCAATCCTTCGTCGGTGGCAATCGCGATAGCTCCAGGATATGCTTCCGAGTCGAATGAGCACACACATCGTGCATCTTCAGCTGTCACTGCCGAGTAGACAACCCTGCCATCTGAACCGTAAATCAGACTTGGGTGCTCGCAGATTGCAAAGACATTGTTGAGACCATCGGCTCGCGGTAGCACCTTGAAATTAGCTTGCTGGGTTCCGAGGATAATGCTCTTCTTCGCTGAGAGCTGGAGGCTGGAGGGGTCGACCGAGTAAGTGACGACGTTTCCGTCAGCCATGCCAATGAACAACGTCGGTGAAGAATCAGCCAGGACCTGAGACACCACGATTGAGCGCGGCACTACAATACTGTCCTCGTACACCGTCTCGGAGTGAAGTGGTTGGAGGTTCTTGAGATCGAGAAGATTGATGCTGGAGTCTTTCCAGTGTCCCACAAAGGCGACGTTCGGGAACAAGGAGGATAGTGACAGACAGGCGATTTGAGAGCTCTCGTCGAATTCCCGCTGAGCAACGACTTGCAGGCCTCGCGGACTTGACTTCAGCAAGATCAGACCCATGCCACTTACGGAAATGAGAACTTGGTCTCTTGCCGAGGACGCTGCTGTGATCTCGCCATTTGACTCTGTTGACCAAGAAGCTGAAGTCATGCCACTGTCCGAATCTGCCACAGTCACCGTCGAAGGAGTGACCTGCAGGATTCCGCCGCCTTGAAGGTTCTCTGCCAATATGGTTTGCCGCGACATGTCGATCCCATTCAAGCTCTCGACTTCTTCAGCATCCCCTTCTGGTGAGAAGACGAAGACTCTTGTGTGGGTGAGGAAGGAAACAACGAGGGCGTTCGAGAACTGTGAGCCAGGTCTGGTCCGCAGACTGAAGACATCAGTAATGTGCTCCATCTCTCCTATCATGCCAATCTCTTCCAGCCCAACGCCACTCCGTACGCTCCTCAGACTACCATCTTTGAATGCGCCGGATCCAGTGACGATTCGAGCTTGTCCGGACGAGTACTCGTTAACTTGTGCGTCGCTCGTTCGATTGCCCATATCCATAACAGAAAAGTCCAAAATGGGTGCCACATTTGAGAATGTCTGAAGTACCTCCAACGACTTTTCCTTTATTTGAATGACTTGCGAGTCACCCTGATGGGACCCCACATACAGGCGCCCTCCATCCAGGTAGACCAACGTTGAAGCTCTCGAAGTTTCTCCCAGGACATCCAGTTGCCAGCGCTCGTAATCATTTCGGCCGTCCAGCACTACCATCAGAAGATACAGCTTTCCATATTCGTCTGCGAGCACGAATCGTTGAGAGTCAATTTGTGCCCAGGCTACAAATATGGTTGGTTCCTCTAACGCTTTGGTGTCTAGACTGTGCTCAAACTCGTCGCAGTATGAAATCGATGTCTCGCCGATGATCAAAAGTCCGTAGGCAGGAGCACCCAATGGGATGATATGGCTGGCGCCGAGACCGACATCACCCTCCACTTCGATAGGACTCTCAAACTCAGCACTTCCCTCATCCTTGAGACCGGGCGAGTAGTCAAGCTCTCGTATCCGTAGGTTGACGCGTCCTGTAGAATCCTCATACAACAGCGCGAGCTGTGGCTTGTCCTTTTCCTTACGCCGGTGAACAAAGGCCGAGGACCTGACAAACAATTCTGGTATTCTGGTGGGAATGGGTTCGCGAAGTGTGCCAGGTTCGTCTTTTGATTTCTTCTTGCCTTCCGTTGCAATCGGAACGACTGTGACAATGCCTTCGTAGATCTCCAGCGTCATGAATCGTCCAGTGGGATCTATGAGACATCGATCGCCAGTCTGCGAGTCGCGCGATGAGTTATCTGCCAGGTCCTGATATGTCTTTTCGGTCTTCAATTGTTTCGTGGTAGAATCCCATGAGAGAACGAAATACATAAACCGATCTGTGCCGATGAATAAATGATCGGTTGGTGAACTCGCTGGCCGGAGTTTGTTGAGCAGTATGACTTTGCCATAGATGGCCTTGGAGTGCCTCAGCACCAATCCATCTTCAGTCTGAGCATAAAACTCAAGTCGATTTGACTTGCTGTGAATTATGAGTATCCATTCTCCCAGAAGTGGCGGATAAGCTTACGCCACCACAAGGGTATCCTCTTCGGCATCCAAGAAATTGAGCTTGATGGCATGCCGGACGCTACTCGGGCGATGAATGGACGCTATATACGCCATACTCGCATGCTTGGAAATGAAATAGGTCTAAAGAGAATATTTCGACGAGAAGTGATGATGGGAGAGGATGCGATGTTGCAGCAATGCGTGAAGCTCTTCATCCCGAAGCTCCGCAATCAATGACGCGCGACTTCATGTCCTTCATCCACGTGAACAATAGTCTTCAAGAATGACAGGCAGTTGACAAGATTCAGTCTGACATATCAGGCGTTACTGAGCTTGCCCCGGATGGCTTGCAAAATAGACAATTGGTCTGCAGCAGACCACCAAACGAAGGTATATGGCTACGCAATCATTATGTAAGACTGTGGAATATCCTGTGCTCCATCGAGAAATGCAACTCCAATAATGTAATTTCCGCCCTTCTCACATACGGTATCCCTGAAAAACCGATCTCTGCTGCAGTCGCCTTCTCACAGCATCACCATAGCAGCTGCAATTGCAGCCACAGCGGCCACAGCAGAACCACCCGCCCACCTCGGCAACTCCGCAGACTGGACACCAGCACCGGTGGCTGTGGCCCTCGCGCTCGCAGCAGCGATCGATGCAGCGATAGCAGAGCTAGTCGCAGCGACCACTTCAGACGCAGCCGCGTAAGTCGCCGTTGGCGCCGGCGCAGTGGACGTGCCGAAGACCTGTGGCGCCGCAGATGGCGCATCTCTCCACACCAAGCAGGCGGTGGCGATCTGGGCTTCCACACTTGCAAGGCTGATTTCAGGGTTGAATGAGCGATCAGCGACGGTTCCCGGCAGGTCGATTTCGAAGCCGATGTCTGCGCCAGCGCCGGTCTGCGCGATACCAACGATGTGTGTCAAGTCTGGGAACTCTGACAATACCGCTTGGTCTGCTTCCGGGAGTTCTGTGCCTGCGGTACGCGGTTCGCAGTTGCTGTCGTACTCGCTGGAGGATATCTGCGAGATTGTGACGTTCAGGGCTGGTGCGTCGAGGAAGATGCCGGCTTCTGCTGTAAAGGTCTCGCCATCTCCAATCAGGATGCCGGCGGATATCCGAGGCCGGACGGTGAAGAAGAGCTCGACGAAGAGATCGGTGATGTTCGCTTGGAATGGTAGAGGTGTGGTGGTAGCACCCTCGAAACCTGATATGCTAGATCTTGAATTGTTCGCTACGTCAACCACTATCGTGCTGTCTGGCACTTGGATCTCGAATCCGTAGGACATGCGAAGCCCTCCCCTAATAGCCCAATTCAATCTCAGCTCCGGCACGAAGTTGACGCCCACCCGACCGATCTTGGGAAGTGCGTATCCCATCAAGGGGTACTGCGCAAGAGTGTGGACCAGTTCTCCGTTACTCGCAGGTTCGACCCATAGCTCGACCTTGGTAGAGAAACTGCTCATGTCGAGAGAGACTTCGCCGGTGCCAAGGACCAAGGTGTCATTCTGGGCTCGTAAGGCTTTCCCCCCTTTTTGATTCAGAAGTTTCTCCATGGCAGACGAGACAACTTTCGTGCCATCCTTTAGTACATTGGAAGGCTTGGCCAAGGCGAAGTTGCTCGTCGTTAGATTCAGGCTGCCAGTGACTGAGCAACTCCTGCATCCTGCAGCAATCGGTAGATCCAATATGTCGGAAAGCATTGGAAAGGTTGTATCGATCGCAGGGGGCCGCGTAAGTTCGAGGTATTGGTAAGTTCTATTGGGAAGCTTCTCAATAGGTGCCAGTGCGGTGTAGTTGTTCTTAAGACTTGGTATCTTGGGTGGTGATGATACCGCATTCTGGCGGGCACGGAGTCTAGTTTGGTGCTCATCTTGCGTCTGGCCATGCTGGAATTGCATGGAGGAAAAGGCGTCCTCCCATTCCACAGGCTGTCCCTGGAAAGTCATCTTTGAGACATCCTCGTGCACCTCAGCACTGTCGATGCGAAAGAGTGATCGAGAATGATGATCGCCGCATTCTGCGTGTGAGGTCACCACAAGTCCGCCAGATAATTCATTTGCCAGCATCTTCGTAAGTTCGAAAGCCTCTCCGCCTGAGAAATGCAGAACCATGGTCGAAGTCGAGCATTCTATGCGGTGGAAAAGGTGGTCGTACTCTTCAAGGATAAGCATAGATACTGCTGAATCAACTCGGACATCTGAGTAGAATGTTGTGCCGTCCGCGCGCTGATCTAAGACGCGTCAGTTGGACATCCCGCTGCGAGAATCTCTGTCCCTACCATCGACGTATCTGAATGTTGCTGAGGTCTTGGTTTCGATAGTCGTAGCTCGCTTCTCCAGGTCGGATCTCTTGACGGCTGCTCTCAAGGAAGGAAGACGACCATAATCTAAGCCGGGAGAGGCCAGAGTGATCGAGAACAAAGTCGCCAACGTCAAGAAGTGCATGCCTGCGGTCACCGAGTATGTTTGGATTGTGTTTTGCGTGAAGAATTCGAGTAGGAGGAAGCCGTACTTATACCACGAAGGACACATTGCGCAAGTCAGCTTCTTACCTGAGAGCATACAGCTGAAAATGAATGCAACGAAGGCGCAGTGCAGTATGCTCGTAGGATGCAGTATTGCTGACCCTGGGCAACCCTCGTTGGAGGACGGAGCTGATCAGAGTTAGGACATACTGCATACAAACAGGTATTGTCAGCGACGGTGATGGAGTGTGTGCATGACTATAGCCACAGCTGTGAATGCTCTGTTCGGGTATCGGTTCTTGAGATCATATATGATCAGGAAATAGCAGTTGTAGACGAGCCTTCGTACGTGTAGATACGGGACGGGATCGCTCGAACTGCAATCTGTGATCAACAGAGTAGCTGATCCGACGCATCCTCGACTGCAAGACTGGAGGCCAAGGCATTGCTGGTATGCAGTCCTCAGTGTCGCCGTCCTGGTGGCTTCGAAATTAGATCATGAACACCATCAGCCCAGCTGTAATGTGATTAGAGTCACCATTGTTCGAATGAAGTGGTGATGCTGTTGTGCCCAAAAGTTGAAGGCATGAGTGGATTCCAAGCTCACACGAGCTTCACAACTTTCGCCAAGCCTGCGGACCCACAATCGCCGTGCATTAAATCTTCACCCCAAATTGTCTACCGCTCATGATTCACAAATTCGCATTCCCGGACAAATCTATTCTTCGTCATGGCTCGTAGGTGCTGTGATTCTCGTTGCAAATGCTTGTCCTTACCGTAGACAGCCCGCAATGATCCGGACAAGGATCCGGTCGTGTCGGAGTATGATATCTTCATCACGCCAGCAGTAGCCGAGGAGATCTTCATGTTGCAGTATCCTCTACGGAATGCTGGTAGACCATACAATCGTCGAAATGGAGGTGCTCCAACCGAAATGCGAATGAAGAAGGAATCTGGCTTCATCGAGGTGGACATTGAAATGGAGCCAGAGATCAATTTCAACAAAGCCAGGGGTATCGAATGGGGCAAAGCCATGCAGCAAGCCAAAACATCAGGTCTGACCACTTTTGGAGCCTCTGCTGGATTTGGACCTGGTGCGATCAAGTCCTCGGGCCTTCGTGGCAGTCGCCACGACGAGTACAGCTCAGAGGTCAACTACTTTCCTACTATGATGAACAACGGTAAAGTCTTTCGCAAGCAGACTCTAGGCGGTCAGATCTCGTCTGCAGAAGAGGGCAAGCCTCAGTACATGCTCGGCACTTTCAGGGGCAGGGAGCTCCACCTCACCAAAGTCGATGGAATGGCACAAATGCGGCCACAATTTCATCATGTGGATGCTGAGGAGCACGTCAAGAAGGCCAGCGCCGCACGTGAGACCGACGAGTCCAGGCCTGCTCAAGCCCGCGGCTTCACTCAGACATACAAGTCGGCCAAGGATGATGCTTCTTCAAAGTCGAAGAGCTTGATGCAAGTGGCACAAGAGGAGAAGTGGACACGAATGAACTTCTTCGACGAAGACGTCAGTACAATAGCAACGATGCACTGCTGATTGTTAACGAAAACAGGACGGCGAATCATACGAGGCATACAACACCAAAATGTTTGTCAAGGACACAGATGGTGTCGAAAAGCTGCATTCCAACATGAGTAACGAGGAGTACCTGGACGCGATCAGTGCTCCGAGGAACGATCCTGGCGGTCGACGAAAGAAGAAGCCTCTCACCAAGAAGCAACGGGAGGCAATCGCGGTGGGCAACGACATTACAGATCCTGTGGATGAACTACCTGCGGAGTGATATCAATGGCGTGCAGGGAGATAAGCATGGTGACAGGCGTCGGCTAGGAACATGATACCCATATAGACTGCTTTTCAAGGACAAATTATTCCTTTTCACATGGCATTCCCCAGTGGGCGAGCACATGCGGCTCCGCTCGCTCAGATCTCCGGCTCACCGAGCACAAGTGGAGAAAACAATCAAATTCCCCCGCTCTCACATCGGGCCAATGCGGGTTGTGATGACAGCGGACCGTGGACCTCTTCCCTCGGCACCAATCCATCTCCAACCAATGCCGATCCTATGCGATTAGGCGTAGCGGATCACTATGTGTTTCGTTTGCTCGCGTGAGGCCCTTCCTTCACTTCTTCCGTCTTGCTGGCATACGAGGCATTGGACTATGTACCTTTCTGATCGGTGACAATGGCTGCTTTGAGAGCTGTGAGGCAGCATGCCTCTTCCTTCCTGGCTGGTCTGGGTTCTGTCCGGCACTTCTCGAGCACAAGGTCTGCACAAGCGGTGTATGGCTTCATAGGATTGGGCCGGATGGGTAGGTGTTGCTCTGTTCTTGTGCGAGGTAGCTACTGACACAATTGCAGGCTATCCCATGGCTGGCAACCTCCGCGCGAAGCTTCCCCCGACGGACACATTGATCGTCTACGATGTCAACAGTGACGCGACTTCAAAGTTCAAGAGCGAGCATAAGGGCATAGAGGTGGCTCCGTCAGTACGAGATATAGCCGTCAAATCGGTACGTCGTTATCTAGCATATCCCTTTACATTCCCTCCTACGAGATGAAACAAATTGTTCTATCTATGATCTAAGTTGGGAGCTGCTTCGGCAGCTCTTCCTCTGATTCTTACACATCAAAGCCAATCCTCTGAAACATACCTGGACCGTACACATATCAAGCAACTAGAGCTTCATGGACATGAGGCTGACGTATGTCCAGGAAACAATCATCACGGTGCTGCCCGAGCCGTCACACGTCAAGAATGTATACATGTCAATGTTGAAGCCTCCTACACTGCTCTCAGAGGGAGCCGCGAAGCCACGTCTGTTCATCGACTGCTCGACGATTGATCCAATGTCGTCGGCCGAGGTCGCGAATGCCACGCACTCCTCAGGTCAGGGCAAGTTCGTGGACGCTCCCATGTCCGGTGGTGTTGTAGGCGCTCAGAATGCAAAGCTCACATTCATGATTGGTGCCTCGGACTCGATAGTGGATCGCGCTAGAGAGGTGCTCTCCATGATGGGCCAGCGAGTGCTCCATCTCGGACCACAAACATCAGGATTGAAGGGCAAGCTGGCAAATAACTACTTGCTCGCGATTAACAACATCGCGACTGCAGAAGCAATGAACATGGGCATCTCATGGGGCCTGGATGCAAAGGCTCTTGCGGACATGATCAACATCAGCACCGGAAAGTGCTGGCCGAGCGAGATCAACAACCCTGTTCCAGGCGTCGTCGAGACCGCTCCAGCTTCCCGAGAATACGTCGGTGGCTTCGGCACCGCGCTCATGAACAAAGACTTGAGATTGGCCATGCAAGCCGCGGAAGAGCACGGTGTAGAGCCACGCCTCGGGCCAATGGCTCAGGAGATCTACAGTTCAGTAGAAGCAAGCCCGCAGCTGAAAGGCAAAGACTTTTCTGTAGTGTACAAATGGCTTGCTGGGCAGAAGTAGACATCTCATCATTGCATCAAGCGCATCTAGACTCGGTAGCCATACAGGAATACAGGACCACATAGCGTTACTCAGCAATCAGCCCAGATAGTCTGAACACCCCATACCCACTATTCGAAGGCGCCCACTTCGCCAGATCAAAATCAACATGCTTCGTGTCCCTGAAACCCCGCTTCTTCATAAAGTCATACGCCTGGGGTTCCGCCGCAGTAACAAGAGGCACACCCTCCTTCCTCGCCGTCTCCAATGCAAACGCCACCAGCCCCGACCCAATCCCCTGCCGCCGGCTCTCGGGCCTGACATACATCCACGTCAACGTCAGCCTCTCCCTCCCTTCCACCTCCTTCTCAATCTCCTCCGCAGCATCAATGACCGCAAAGAAAGGCTCAGGCACGAGGTACTCCGGCACGTCAGGCCTCCCCTCCTTCCCATCCCCTTCCTCTCCCTTTCCTTCGTCCCTGTTCCGCTCGTCAGCGTCCCCCTCTCCACCACCCCTCGCCTCCTCCCTCGTCAGCACAAGATGCGCCACCACCTCCCCTGATCTATCATGCACCACCTTGAACGACGCAATTTGTGAATCTCCATATGCAGACTCAACCTGGGCGGTGTAATGCGCTAGTTGTTTCTCGGAATGGGGCCAGGACTTGAAGATGAAGCGGTTGATGGCGAGTTGGAGCTTGGAGGCGGAGAGGAATTGGCCTAGGAGGGGGGTGTCGAAGCGGTGCGTGGGGAGGAGAGAGTGGTTGGGGGAAAGGGTGTGGGACATTGTAGTGGGTATAGAGAGGGGAGGTGGTATCGGGAGGGATAGGAGATGGAGGGATGGAAGGGAGGATCAGAATGAGAGGCATGATACTTGGTAGGAGTACTTGCCGTGGTGGTTTGAGTAGACGGGAAGCATGTCAGACTCAGGCATCAGGATTGTTCATGGTTCGTTCTGTAGTCTGTGGCAGATGCATCTTGCTGCATCATATCGTGTTTGTTGAATCATATGAATTACCGATTTATGAAGACGTGTCTTCGCAAGAAAGCACTTATGTGTCGACCAAAAAAGTGGCCTTTAGGCAAAAAAGTGCCTGTGCAAAAAAAGTGCCCCGGCAAGAATGATGCCGGGCAAGCCATGACTTCGGCGGCAACCAGCGGTTCATGCTGCACCGCCACAGCGGCGCGGCGCTTGTGATCACCAGAGACAGCATAGCGTCATTGCTTTGTCTTTAATTCCAGCTGCTTCTCAGGCAACACTCTCTTCCTACATAACCACCTCTTCACACTGCAGAAACACTTCTCTATACATCCACAAATATCATGTGCGGCTCCGACATCTTCCTCGGCATCCTCGCCATCATCTTCCCTCCACTACCAGGTGAGTCCCCGCCGCTCTTCCAGGCGTCAGCATTAAACGCCGCTCGCTTCCACATTGTCAACATATGCTAACACCGCTCAGTCTGGGTCAAGCGCGGTATCTGCTCTGCAGACTCCCTCATCAACTTTGCGCTCTGCCTGCTCGGTTTCCTACCCGGCCTCATCCATAGCTGGTACATTATCGCTTCATACCCAGATCCAACCTACGAGGAGCTGGAGGCGGAGAATGAACGAGGACGAGTGACGTATTACTACATCCAACAAGGACAAGCGGCACAACGAGGCTATGGCACAGTAAACCAGGGAGGTCAGCCCGCGCAGAATTCGCATGGCCAGAATTCGCATGGCCAGTACGCGAGCCCTCAACATGCGCAGCTTCCCGGGAGCAGCACTCAGCCTGAGCAGGCGCCGCCTACCTACCAGGAGAGCATTCAGGGTGACAACAAGGTGCAAAGACACGAGTAATCATGGGATGATCCAGGAGCGCATCGGTACATCTGGTACATGGACACTGTAGGATAGAAACAGGCGCCGGTTTTGGGAAAAGGATGAATTATGCCTCGCTATGCTCAACACATGCAGCTCTGAATTAATCTTACATCATCTCACTTGTCCTGCTTCAGGTTCATGCCCCGTGTCTCTGTGCCGAGTGTATCGTACAGCATCCCTCACCATGCACGCTCTTCCATCCTCCTACTGCTCCCCTTCACTATCATCCCGATAAGCACTCCTACTCCTCGCCCTCAATCCCGTCCCCTGCCCTAGCGATACACCAGGCAACGGATCATCCACCTCGTCCTCCCCTCTCACACCGCCCAACACCACCCCCTCCCCCTCCCCCTCCCCCCCTTGCACCCTCACATACCCCCCCTTCTTCTCCCCCTCCCTCCCCTCCCGACTCCCAATCAACAAACACCCACCCACCAACATCCCCGCCCCCACCCACCACAACCCAGGCAACTTCTCCCCAAACACAGCCCACCCCGCGGTCGCCGCGACGAGGAAATTCGTCCCTGTGTTCAGCACCGAGACATGCACGGTCGACGAAGCGAGTGTGAGGGCGCGCGTGAAGAGTCCCCACATTAATGCGTCGAAGGAGAGGTTGAGGCCGAAGAAGAGGGCGCGGAGGATGTACTCGAAGATTTGGCTGTGGGCCTCGGGGACGTGGAGGGTGGAGGCGAGGGAGTGCGAGAGGGAGGAGGTGAAGGGGCCGGTGGTTCTACATATTTAGTAAGAGGGGTAGAAGAGGGAGCGGGGATGGGTAGGGAGAGGGTAGAAGGAGGGGGAGGGAGGAGATGGTAGGAGAGGGTACGAGAGCGGAGCAGGGGATGGGTGTAGGTTGGAGGGGGCCCTTGAGAGGGGACGCACAGTTTAGCAAAGGTGCCGTTGATGGCGGCGCAGGCACCCGAGGCGATGGCAAAGGTGAGCCATTTGTAGCGAGTGGATGCCATATCAATGAGGCATGTGGTGGGTGGGATTGTGAACGGAGTGGTGGAGGGCTACTTTGCGGAGCTAGAGCTTGCTTGATAATGCGGAGCCGCACGTTCACATGTCAGACAAGATCATAAGTTTGCACGTGCAACAAGCGGGCATGTTTGACGTAATTTCATTCGTGTTCAAAGAATGCTCTCCATGCTATGCGGGTATCAAAAAGCCCATGAACGCCGTCCGCAGTGCTGTATTCCTTCCAAACGTACATCAATATCTGTTAGACTTCACTGTCTCCCGCCTTCTAAGCACCCCTATCTCCATACATCTCCAGAGCTGTCTGACTTGGAATGCTGGAAATGCTCTGGCTTCAAGATTTCCCATTTCAGCTTGGTTTGCTTAGGATTGGGAGTCTGTCTAGCTTTGCCCTTGAGTGGGGACAAATAGCGACTTTTGTGGTTGTGGACATCATTGAAGAGAGGGCCATTATGTTTCTTAAGATGAGCCAGATGCATAGAGCGCTTCTAGGCCTTGTCCTTGAAAGCGCAGCTGACGATCTTGACCTTCTCGACGTCAATCTGTTGTGAGTTGTCGAGTTTGAATTTGATGTCCTTGATGATGAAGGTCCAGACCTCGTCGCAGAAACGATAGGTATCTAGATGACCCTGATCGATAAGTGAGCTTAGGTAATGTGCGATCATACCAGGAATGTTCACCTTGAAACTCATCCTTGCCTTGACCTTCTCTGAGAGAACTTGGGCTATAGCCTGGTCGAAGTTTGCCATAATTTTCATGGCGAGTTGCGGCTCAATCCTTCGACTACTAATCAAATCATCGAGGGTATCCGCCAGCGTCACTCCCAGGCTGTGACAGGGTGAGCTGCTGAGTTATGCATCATCGCCTCGCCACTTACGTCGTTCCCCTGTACAGCTCGTAGAATTTCTGTGGTTCAGCCATGATGTTAGAATGGGTGAGCAGGTTCGGGCTTGAGTTTGAGCGATGAGAGCGAGCACGGTACCTCGTCACTGGCAGTAGAGAGAGCGAGAGAACGAAGTTGTAAATGGCAGAGCATAGATGTTACGCACTCGCAGTTGAGTCAGCAGCAGAGCCGCATCTTGTGACGAGCCAGCCGCATATCTTGGCATCTGGCGATCTAGCTCTAATGATGAATGAAGCCTCGCCTTCGCATCGTCTTTGCGACAACAACGATCTCCTCAGCTCCCATCTTCACCTTAGCCATGGGTGGACTCACATATGGCACCTACGGTGCCAGTACGGCACTTACGGTCATCGGGTTGTGTACGTATTGGCCTAGACAAGGAACAGGAGGACTGGCTAACTCCCGCCGCAGACATGCTCTTCAATGGCGAAGGTGAAGCATTCAATGTACGCCAAGTACGAAATGGAGACGCGGAGGAAAATTACTGAGATTGTTGCAGGTTGGACATTTCCTCGAGAGCGTATCACCCTCCGCTTGGGCAAGCACTGGTATTGGACTCTGCATGGGTCTATCAGTAGTAGGAGCAGCATGGTCAGTCGGTTACAGGATGTTTACAAGAGCTATGCTGAGACATAACAGGGGAATCTTCATCACAGGTTCATCGATTCTCGGAGGAGGTGTTAAAGCGCCACGGATACGAACCAAGAACTTGATCTCCATTATCTTTTGCGAAGTTGTGGCTATCTACGGTGTCATCATGTCGATTGTCTTCTCCTCGAAGCTGGGATTCGTCTCGGGAGATGCACAGCACACAGCATCGAACTACTTTACGGGCTTTGCGCTGTTCTGGGCAGGCCTTTTGGTCGGCGCATGCAACATGATCTGTGGTATCTCGGTCGGCATCAATGGAAGCAGTGCAGCGCTCGCTGATGCTGCTGATCCCAGCTTGTACGCTTCTCCCGTAGCATCGTTGGAGGCGTGTGCTAACATCTGTTCCTAGGTTCGTCAAGATCCTAGTCATTGAGATCTTCAGCTCGGTCCTTGGTCTGTTTGGGCTTATCATCGGACTGCTTGCTTCATCGAGTGCGCCAGACTTCAAGTAAGGGACTCTTTATGGACAGGCAATGGTTGAGGGGCTTGAGAGTCCTCTGTTTGCCTGGTAGGACGGCAGCGCAGTTGCACCGTGATAGTTGCGACGATCTACAGGCGCAGACCGTTGTCCTCTGAAGGCCTGGTCATGTTTTGATGGGGGCAACAGCAGGAGGAGAGGTCCTTGAATTTTAGAAACAATGTAGCATAGCCCACGGTTTTCAGGTGTAAAAGTGATCAATGTACAGACCCACTTCCTGCTCTGGTCCCGGCAATTCGTCCTACAAGATGTCTATATCAAACTTCGATGCTCGCTCGTGCTTCCTACGTTCCAGGCCCGACACGACCTCAACATTTCCACTCGCCGGCCCACCAGCATGAGCCTGAAATTGAGAGCAGCTGTGCTCATTGTCTCGGAAACAGCATCTCGAGATCCGTCGACCGACAAGTGTGAACCTGCCCTACGAGAGGTCCTCGACAAATCTTCATCAGAGACAATTGCATGGGATGTGGCCGATGTGTCTATCGTGCCGGACGATGTACTTGCCATCCAGCGATCTATAACGAGATGGACTGACAGCGAGGACTATGTCAACCTCGTCGTCACTAGCGGTGGCACAGGCTTCACAGGCAAGGATGTCACACCCGAGGTAGGTCGCCACTATTTTACTCCTGTCCCATTTCAATTCGCAGTTTAGCAGTCGAATCCCTCCTCTTCGAATTTGGAGAAGCATGCTGATAGGCTGGACAGGCTGTGACCCCATTGTTGCACAAGCATGCCCCAGGACTGGTGTGAGTTGCCACTAAGCCAGGAGCCACGATGACGACTCATTGTTTAATAGTCATGGCATGCTCGCATCTTCACTGGCAGTCACGCCCTGTAAGTCTTTAGAATACTCATGAAGGGCATGTCTGAAACTCTCAGTCGCTGTCATGGCAAGACCAGTGGCCGGCGTTCGCAACAATTCCCTCATACTGACCTTGCCCGGGTCACCGAAGGGGGCGAAGGAGAACCTCGAAGCTGTCATCAAGCTACTCGCTCACGCATGCCAACAAGCTGCTGGAGCTGACTCTCGCACTTTGCATGCAGGTGGGGTCAAGAAGCTCGAGCAAGACGCCGGAGTCACGTCTGGTTCTGCGCCGCCTTCGCATAGTCATCACCATCACGGACATGGCCACAGCCACGGTCATGGTCATGGTCATCATGGACCGAAGCCACACACGAACCCTGCTGATCGACCTGCCCCGGACCCATCAGCAAATCCGACACAGCGCGCACGCTCGTCTCCTTATCCGATGATACCGGTAGACGAGGCCTTGTCATTGATAGCTGAGCACATCCCTCGACCAGTTGCAGAAACAGTTTCTCTGGACAATTCGATCTTACCATCCGTACTGGCTGAAGACGCATATGCCCCATCTGCGGTCCCAGCCTTCCGAGCCTCCATAGTGGACGGATATGCCGTCTCCATCCCATCAGACGCGAAGACTAACACAGCCGGCATCTACCCCGTCACCCAAATCAGCCACGCCCAACTCTCCTCCACCGAGCCCAAGACGCTCAGCCCCAATGAAGTCGCCCGGATCACGACCGGTGCCCCTCTCCCTCCAGGCGCCACCTCGGTCGTCATGGTAGAAGACACCCGCCTGGTCTCCACCACTCCAGACGGTACCGAAGAAGCCACCATCGAGATCCTCACGTCCGCCGTCGTCCCCGGCGAGAACGTCCGCGAAATCGGCTCCGACGTTCCATCAGGATCCCTCCTCCTCAAAAAGGGCGAAGGCATCTCCGCCCTCGGCGGCGAATTCGCCCTCCTCGCCAGCACCGGCCTCACCTCCCTATCCATCTACCACCGGCCCACCATCTCCGTCCTCTCCACCGGCGACGAACTTATCCCCCACTCCTCTCCTGCCCCCTTGCTCCTCGGCCAAGTACGCGACACCAACCGCCCCTCCCTCCTCGCCGCCATCGCCTCCACGGGCTTCTCCGGCTCCGACGCAGGCATAGCGCCCGACACCCCCGACGGCCTCGAGACCTCCCTCCGCAACGCCCTGCGCCAGTCCGACGTGGTGATCACCACCGGCGGCGTGTCCATGGGCGAGAAAGACCTTCTCAAGTCCACCCTCCTTGGCCCCCTTGGCGGGACGATCCATTTCGGCCGCGTGAGCATGAAGCCCGGTAAACCGACCACTTTCGCTACCGTGCCCATCAAGACCAACACCGGGGAAGTGAAGACAAAAGTCGTCTTCGCACTACCAGGTAACCCCGCCAGCGCGGTGGTGACGTACCACCTCTTCGTCCTGCCGGCTTTGCATGGGATGATGGGGCGGGAGCCCAGGGGTTTGCCGCGGGTGAAGGTCAGGTTGGGGGAGAAGGTGAGGGCGGATGCTAAGAGGGAGGAGTACGTGAGGGCGATTGTAGGGGTGGGGAGGGAGGGGGTGTTGGTGGGGAGGACGACGGGGGGCCAGAGGAGTAGTAGGATTGGGAGCTTCAAGGGGGCGAATGCGTTGTTGAGGATGCCGTTGAGGGAGGAGGTGGGGGAGGGGGAGTTGGTGGAGGGTCTGATGATGGGGGGGTTGTTGGAGATTTGATGAAGCTGGCGGGGTGGAGGAGAGGAGGAGACGCAAGGAGGTGGAGCTTGAGGGGAGAAGCCGGGAGGGGTTCATTATGCAGCCGGATGCTGCTCGGCTCGAATTCATTCGCTACTCTTCGATTCTTCTGCTTAAAATGCTACGTTGCAATGTGACCCCTTAGATCATGTCGTGTCCTCATTATTATCAAAATGCCCCAAGCGGCCGTGACTTTCCACTTTTCCCTCACGGACATGACTTTTTGTCCGTCTTTTGTGCTCCCCCCTGGACGCCATGCCAAAAAGCAACAACGAGAATGACAAGCAAAAGAGAGCCATTGCTGCACTAGTAGTACGTATTGTTTCCGACCCCGACCCCGTGTCCTCCACTCGCAAAACCCCACTGCGTCTGGTGCTGCCCTGCATGGTTTGGTGCCACGTACACGTTTTGGTAAGGATGCTGTGGCATATTGAAGTCGGCGGTCGCAAACATTGGATTGACGATACCAGAAGGTGGTCGTCGTGGAGTGGGAGCTGCCACATTTGTCGTCGAGCCGGATGCAGACGCTGTTGACTTGCCTTGACCACCCGTCGAACCAAAGTTCTGGTTGGGCGAAGGTTGCATGCTAGTCTGTGGGTATGTCTGAGGGCTCGAATTGGCGAAAGAAGCGCTGCCCTGGTTATGACCGACACTGCGAACCTTGGGATCCGAGTTGGACGTGATGTGAACGTTTGGCATCTGCTCGTCCTTCCAACCCCAGCGCTCCTTGAGTTCCTTGAAGACAAAGGCGATTCTCCAGCCTGTCTCCTTGTTGATCTTTGTGAAGATCTGCAGGACTTCCTCTTGCTCTCTGCGGTCGGTAAGGCACTCTGCTGCATGAGCGAGAGAGCGGAGGGCGACCGAAGCCACGCCACTGACAATCTGTTAGCTGGGACTTGGAGTGAAGAGTCAAAAGACGTACCGATCCTTGACATGTGCAGCAATTCCGCAAATCATTTGAGAATGCTGCTTTTGCATGCTCCACATGTCGGGATTATCCGCTGGCATGTACGGGTGGATCTGAGCCAGGAGAAGCATGACCGTATGGTAGAACAGGCGTGCTACAATGGTCGATCGCTTGATGAGCCAGACCTCGGGAAACGCCGACTTGGATGTCGTCTGATGAGAGTGGACATATGCCATAGGGTGCATCGTCCGTGGTATGTTGTCGTTCCATGCATCTGCCCAGCCCTTCAGGCGCTGCCACTCACTGTACCGGTTCTGGCGACGCATCTCCTCATCCCTGGGATCCGCCTCTTGAAATCGTGGTATTGTGGCCCTGAAATTGCATACTTTTGCGACAATGTATAACATCCGGTGTGTCCAATTCTCTTCTCGTCCGTTGTGGATCTCCCTCGTGAAGTCCATGTCGACGCCCCAGTCGTCTGGATCCCAAGCAACCTGCCAATTGAAATGCAGACAGCTCAGAACTTCGAGACCAACATTCAGCCAGAAACAAGCAGAGCCGATGCCGGTAGCTCTCGCATTCCAGCCACATTCCTTGATCAGCGCACGGGCTCCTGCAATATGGTTCATCCTCTGTAGCGCTCGTTCACTCATGATTTCGTAGACATTAAGAATTACAGCCGTGGTGGCACAGATGACGGTATCGCGGTTCGGATTTTGGAGAGCTTTGAGTAAATGTCGAGTTGCAGTATCATAATAGTACAATGCTTTTTCTTCGGTATAGATCGGATTGATCAGAGTGAGATGTCGTGCGCCGCAGGCAAGGAAGGCATTGAGCAGCATTGGTTCTTGGAGAGAGTGAAAGGGAAGAAGTCTTGAAAACTGTTTTTGTTAGTGTCGCCGTATGATGAGGATGCTGTGATCTTACATGTTTGTGTGCATCCATAGAGTCCATCCATAACCCGACTTCTTCGACGAAGACCTGCAGGAACAACACCTCTTCGGGGTTCTCGAGGTAATCGCGTTTCTCGTTTGTGGTGTCGGTCTCGACTTCTTGCTGACCATGACTCGAGGACGGTGGGTGTGTAAGGTGCTGGTTCGAAAAAGGCGATTGGGTGGTTGATTGTTGTCGAGTAAAGTTGTTGCCATAGTCCGACCCTTGGTCGTACTTAGGAGCGTCGAACTTGATCTGGTTGGTCATCGCATTCGGATCTTCCGAGTAGCCTGAGTCGGGTAAGATACCTTGTATGGGAGGCAATTCTTGGTATGACATGGAGGGAGCTGGAGGAGCAGCGGCTTGTTGGTCGTAAGCAGTCAAGCTTGGATCGATCTGAGGTTGGCGTTGCTGGTCATGCATGTGTGTTTGATGCATACCATTGTGGTGCTGGCTCATGATATGAGGATGTTGTTGGTGAGACTGCGAATGATGGTGATGATGCTGCGGCTGCTGGTGTTGAAGATGTTGCGGTGGTTGCTGCAGCCCACCAATGCTTTGACGACCGCGTTTCCCATATCGCTCGATACCACCTTGATACTCAGACGCGATCTCTCGTGACTCGTCGAGGAAGGAGATGTTGTACTCGTTACTGAAGGCGACGCGAGGCGGTTGGTGTGTCTGTGTGTCAATGAAGTTCAGACGAAGACCTCGTTTGCATATCCTGTTGGACTTTTTGCAATTTTGACAATTTGGAAGACCTTCATCGCACTTCAAGTGTCGCTCTCGGCATGTCAGACATCCTGTCCTGACTCTCTTCGGTTTGCTGACCGGGACTGGAGCTTCTTGCAGCGAGGGCTCTATGCTGGCGTCGGGTGCAGTCATCAGAATAACTCCAGGCGCGCGCGCCTGGAGTGACTGGGAGGGTGGTCGAAAAGCTCTCGGGGTATCAATCTGCTCTTACCAAGCTCTTGGAAGTATCCTGCTGACGGGACGTCTCGCGTAGAGGTCGAGTGTTTTTTTTTTCCCACGGACAGAGATGGAGTTTGCCGAACAGACGGTATTCGAGATGAAGCTTCTGCAACCAAGAACACAGCCGACCCTGGTGATCAATTGCAGGGAAGTCGAGTCGGACGAGGTCAATTTCAAATGACCATGTCCTTGCGAATAATGCTCAGCAATCTTGAATCGGATGATGTGCGAGCCGCAGATGCCGGGGGCCGTACGCGTCAGGAGCAGGCCGAGAAGTGGCAGCTACTGGGACGAGAATGAATGTAGCCCGCTATGACGGAAAGGGGACGTGGGATCCGACTGTACAAGAGCTCTGCTTGGACAAGAAGTTTGTCTGCTTTGACGACAGACCGTGCGTGTTTCGAATCGGGAGGGAACTCGTGGGACGTGAGAAGAAGGAGGGCAGGTTTAGGAGCAAGGGCAGTCAGAGGCGAGAAATGGTGATTGTTTCTCGTTCGTGCACCGCTCTCGCAACGAATTACTGCAACAGACGGCCTACGCGAGCAAGATATGGACAGGAGTAGGCTCTGGTGATGCTGTTATTGACCGTTAAGCAACCTGTACCGAGCTTGCACCTTTTTGGGGAATATGCATCACAGCAACAACCAGAAACGAGCGATCGGCAAAGTTTGCTTCCGGTCCTTTGGGTCTGTCTAGAGCCTGTCCAGGTGTCAGGGAATTCAATCTGTTCGTCTAAATACAAGTGTCCGATGCCTGGTGTCTTCGTCCGATGCTTCATTCATGTCATCATGTCTATTGGCGCTCACCTCTCGCTTCTCCTCCTCCCAATCCCGTGACAGGAAAGCTCGTGTTCCAAAAGCCCCGCGGCAGCCACGCAATCATCACACATGGCAATTCATCTATTTAGCCTCGTCCCACCACGCGAATCACTGGCCGTAGTCGGACCCGATATCACGGTACTAGCGCTTTTCGGTCCGCCTCAACCGAATGTCATTTCTGTCATCCTGCCATTCGGGTCTGAGAGGCTCCTCTAGCAACCTTTAGTACGGCTAGCACCTCGCTACTGCCATGCACAATGTCATCAGCAGCTCCGCTACAACCAAGCTATGTCTTTCGAGGTCACTCGGCGCCAATACATGCGGTGCACTTCCTCCGAGATAATTCCCGCCTGATCACCGGAGATGCCGAGGGATGGACCATTCTCTGGGACATGATCACCAGGAGACCTGCAGCTGTATGGAGACCCCACGCTGCTGTGATTCTCGGCCTGGGCTCGTGGGGAGACGACAAAGTCATCACGTGTGTAAATACCTGATGAGGCAAAGGATAGGTACTGATGTGTGATGCAGGCATGGGAGAGACAGTAAGTTGCACGTGTGGCTTGTCCGTGAACAAGACGAAAACACACTCTCACAAGCATATCCTGTCAAGGAAGAAGCCAATCATCCAAAACCACGACTCCTACACAGTCTGGATGTCCACACACTCAACTTTTGCTCTTTCGCATCTGTGCCTGCACAAGGATCTGATAATCTCCTCATCGCCGTTCCCAGCGTCGGCGATGGAGCCATTATCCTCTGGTCGCTTCCCTTTGAGACTCTCCTCGGCACCGTCCCACCCGTACCTGGAGACAAGACCGGCATGATTATGGCACTGTCGCTCCTGTACCACCAAGATCACCTTACAATTATAGCCGGACACGAGGCCGGATGGGTCGCTGTGTACAGCGAGCAAGAAGATCGAACGTGGCGGAGGATCCGCAGATGCGATGCAGGCGGTATGCCAGACCCGAAGCAACCAGTCCTTTCCGTGGACGTCTCGCTGTCAGAGCCTGCAATTGTCTTTTACTCTGGCGCAGATCAGTCTATTAACCTTGAGAATCTGGATCAGAGGGTTGCGTCTAGATTCCCGACCGGTCATTCAGGACAGCAGTCACTTCGCATCAGGTCAGATCAGAAGATCTTCGCCACGGCAGGATGGGATGGGAGAGGACGAGTATACAGTGCCAGCAACATGAACGACATCAAGGAGCTGGCAGTGCTCAAATACCACACAGAAGGCTGCTACGCTTTAGACTTTGCCAAAATCCTGCCTTCAGACACAGAAGAGACCGCAAGCGACGCGACATCAACAACATCCATCACCCGGCGTCCAACGGCAGCACAGCAACGCGCCAAGAAAGTCCAAAGAACACACTGGATAGCCCTCGGCTCCAAAGACGGCCGCATCTCATTATGGGACGTATTCTAGCTATCCAAGATTGAACTCGCCCGCCCCTTCCAAACTCTTCATCTTGACCCTCATCCTCTTCCTCGCCTCCCTCGCATCCATCTCCTCCCTCGTCTCCTCCTCCCTCTCCACCCCGTCCCCAACCCCCTTCCCAGCACCCGCCCTCTTTCTCTCCCCCCTCACCTCCCCCACCCCCCTCCTCAATCCCGGAACCTTCATCCCCCCCGGCCTTTCCCTCAGTCCAAACCCCTTGGCCAAATGTCCCAAATGCAACTGCTTCATATCAAAAACCCCCCTCTCCTTCGCCACATGCGTCGCGTACGCCCGGACATGACTCTGATACGCCCTCCTCGCCATCTCCAACCGTCCATTGTCTTCCAGAACCCACCTCTCCACGTCCAATTGCCACTCCGTCGCCTTCTCCTCCCACCCTCCCCCTTTCCCATCCACCACCCCCGACGTCGGCCCGAACCCTCTCCGCAACAGCTCCTCCGCGCTGTGCGCCGTCACCCGCAGCCCTTCCCGTCTACTCTCCCGCAAAATGGGGACGTACCCCTCCTCGCACCCAGGGAGGAGGAAAATCATCGCCCGTCCGTCGCGGCCTGCGCGGGCTGTTCGGCCGACGCGGTGCAGGTGCTCGTCGCGGCTGAAGGGCGGGTCGTATTCGAGGACGAGGTCGATGTGGGGGAGGTCGAGGCCGCGGGAGGCCACGTCGGTGCAGAAGAGGATGGAGGGGGTGGGGGATTTGGAGAAGGTGGAGAGGGTGGAGGTGCGGAGGGATTGGGGGAGGGAGCCGTGGAGGCGGTGGAGGGTCAGAGGAGGGAGGGAAGGGGGGGAGAGGGTGGGGGTGGGCGCGGAGGTGAGGGTTTGTGGGAGGAGGAGACCTTGGGGGATGGAGGATTTGCTGGAGAGGTGAGCTGGAGTTGGAGGGTTGGGGTCGGTGGAAGAGAGGGAAGGGCCTGTCTCGGAGGCGGAGTCGGAGGTGGGATCTGGTCGGGTGAGGAGGGAGAAGTGGTAGTCGACCGAGTCGGCGCAGGAGAAGAAGACGATGGCTTTCGTGGTGGAACCTTTGCGGGAGAAGGCGCGGCGGAGGACAGCGACAAGGGTGACCAGGCGTTGTTTGGCGGGGACTATGGCGTAGGATTGCTTCAGCTGGCTGGGGGCTTGGAATGATGTGTCCTCGGTGTCCATGGTGGTGCCATCGTCGTCCTTCCGGTCTGCTGCAATATGCGCGGCATCCTTCAAGCTTATTTCTCCCAGCTTCTGGACGTCCATCTTCAAGGTAGCCGAGCATAATACCGTCATCCGCTTTGTCGGAAGCAGTGGGCTGATGTCGTCCTGCTGTGCTGCTCTCATCCTCAGATTCAATGTCGCCACGATCTTCTGAATATCTTGCTCAAAACCAAGCTCCATCAGTCTGTCGCCCTCATCCATGACCAGCCACCGCACCTTGCTGACGTCCAATACTTCAGTGTTGTTCAGATGATCCGCCAGACGACCCGGTGTTGCTACAAGCACGTTGATACCTTTTCGTAACCGTGCCTTTTCCGACTTCTTCTTCTCACCACCAGTGACAGTCCCGGCAACGATCCAGTGTGCACATCCCAAAAGCGACTCGAGCACTGTCGAGATTTGCTTGCTCAATTCTCTAGTTGGCGCAAGAACAATGGCAAACAGTCCGGAATGTCTGCTCATTCGCTGCCCATTCGAGTCTTTCAGCTTCTGCGAAAGGTCCAGCAGTCGCTGCACTAAAGGCAAAAGATATGCTAGCGTCTTTCCAGATCCAGTCTCGGCTTGTACGAAAGCATCGGAGTCTTCCTTGAGTAATTGTGCAACAGCCTTTCGCTGGATAGAAGTCGGTGCCTTGATGGACATCTTATTCAACAGATGAGCTGCCACACTTCTCGACAGCCCTAGATTTGTGAATGTCTCCATTTCCGGCGACAGTGGCGCATTAGAAGCCTCCACCGCCTCGTCCTCGGCCCCTACTGGCTCCTCATCCTTCGTGGCCTTCGACTCTGGATTGTACGTGAACAGCGAAGAAATGACCTCTTTGTGCCCGGGCTTGCCCATCAGATGTGCCGGCGTCCTTTGCTGTGTACCAGACGTCTTTCTTTCATTGCTCGGAATAAAGCGAGGTGGCTGCCCGGTGGTATGACTAAACTCGGTACGCTGTCTCTTCGAAGGCCTTTCATCCTGGGATGGCACTCGATCAACCTCTTCCGATGGCGCAGTCTGCCCAGAAGCTCTCTCCCTCCTTCTTTGCGCTCCATATTCTGCCGACTTTTTCGCCGTCAAGCGGTCCTTCCATCGTCCACCCTTGAAGACCGGCTTTGCTTCCCACTTGAGGTCCGGCGCAAGGTTGAGGAGCATGCCATCGTCGGCCATAGTCTCTGCTCAGTCAACGATTGTTGTTCCCTTACTATCGTATTAATCGTAGGGTGAAGATGAGAAGTTTACCGCATCGGCATTCAGAAAACTAAGGCCGACTTTGCCCCGCATCCATTTTTTATGGTGCGGCTCTGCGGGTGAGTCCTGCACGGATCCCCGGAATATATGTTATACCTCGATCCTCATCCTCGATCGAGTACGCAATATCCGGAGATCTACCGGTTGTTTGACCAGCTTATTACTCTATATATAGTCGACCCTCTGTCACTTAGATAGTTACCACCTTTTTATCTCAGTTTTTCTCATCTATCGATCTCAACGTTAAGACCTCTTAGTACTCCGGTCACTAAGCGTGCTAACGTGCTAAGCCTTAGCTAACTCAGCACGTACAACAGGTTATAAGCCCGGCGTAACTACTACGCCTTCTATACTAATCTATTCAATTCACATTCAGTGTGAGCCTCGTCCGCCGAGCCTCTAAATCAATCTCTAGATTACTAGATCACTAGATATCTCCTAGTATATACCCTACGTTAGTAGTTAGTCTCGTGTGTAGTAAGCCGGTTATTTATACCATCTCCGGAAGGTGTAAGACCGCAATCTAGACTAATACCCTACTCTTCATAGATTACTTAATCACTAAAGGGCTAAACACGGCCAAATAAAATAAGGTGCTTACGAAGAACGCCTCCTTCTCTAATTAGAGAAGGACTCTCGAGAGCGTGCTTATTAAGGAGGATCTAGTATAGTACGTGTTCGATGATCTATCCTACGTAGACCTCGTTACTAAGCCTAAGCAACGAGCTAGTGAAACCGACGAGGCATTTAAGACCAGAAGAGATGAATTCACAAAAAAGGACATTTAAGCTTATAGCATGATCTCCGTTCGAATCGACTACTCGATCCTACTAGATTTTAGATCACAGAGGAAGTTAGCTAAAGCGCTATACGATGCTGTGGCTAGCACTTACGCGCCGGCGCTAACAATCGACGTTCCTACTGCTATTCGTAATCTATTTAACACTAGACTCAAGGGTACTAACTAATGCGAGATGGATACGAACTAGATTTAGTTGGGGCCTAGTTTAGTTTAGTCACGTAATCTCAGCGTCGCGGCCCGGGCTTCCGGCCGCTCCGCCCTCGATATTACGCGTACTTTATACACTAGCTTTCTCTTCTTCTTTTCTAAGTCTCGATATCTTAACGAATAGACGTAATTAACCTTCTATCTTACTAGTCGTAATCACTATATTAAGACTTCGTAACCCCTATGACTAAGCAATGGAGCTATCGAAATATCTGGCTATCCTACTACTCGCGTAACTACTAACAACTACTTACGAAGAACTGAAGAAGTTACGAAGAAGAAGAAGTATTACGATCGTAGTTCCCGCGTATACTATAATAGATCCTCGCTACTACTACGTAGGTTAATACTACGAATACCGAAGACATAAGAAGAAGGCAATAAGTCGAGTCACCGACGACTTAAGAAGGAAGCAGGCCGCTAGCTAAATTTTCAGATATCCCCTTTGTTACGCGTTAACTTTTACTACATTTACGACTAACCTCACCGAGCCATAGCTCGACCTAACCCCGGCGACGAAGAGCGCTACTAAAGTAAGCTACTATAACCTACCTCCGACTATAACGACGCTCCTATTAGTTCACCCTATTACGATCTGTTTGCTCTCCCCGACGCCGTACTCCTTAGTAAGCTATAGGAAGAGCATGGCATTTAGGCACTAAGGGACGCGTTTAACTACGTCGAATCCTCTTATAACGAGTAGACCGCATAAGTGAGTGCTATATAGGCTTAGGTTAGTGACATCTAAGCCGAACTAGATGCATCTTAGACCTACGCCGACGGCGCTACTGCCTAAGCTGCCCGTCACTTAGCTAAGGTCCAAGAGCTTAAGGCCGAACTAGACTGTCTTAAGGCCGAGATAGGACGTAGTACACCGACCCCTTCTATACGTAGCCCTCCCTTATTAGAGAAGCTACCGGACCCCGCCGTTTTTAGCGACGGCACACTAGAATAGTTCGATGTCTTTAAGCACTAGATGTAGAACAAGCTTCTTTCTAATGCGGACCGTTACTCTACGAAGGTCAATAAGTTCGCCTATCTCTACTCGCGCCTCTTAGGAGACGCTTACACCCTCGTTATAGACGCGGCTCGCGGTGCAATCCTTAGCGCTAACGAGGTCTTTGCCCTTTTAGCTTAGCGCTATAAGGACCCCGACCGTAGGGCTACTACGCGTATCTAATTCGCTAGCCTCTTTTAGCGTAATAACACCTTCGACTCCTTTATCGGCGAGTTTAATAAGTACGCTCTTCGCGCTAACATCGCCGAAGAAGAGTAGCTATACTAAATCCGTTAGAAGATATCCACCGAGCTGCGTAATGCCCTAGTTAACTTTTACCCCGACAACCTCGCCGCCTTTATTACTATAGCTCGCGCCACCGACCGTAGCATCTATTAGAACAACCTCATCGCTAAGCGCACTTAGGCTCTACGCCCCGTAACAGCTATAACTCGCGTCGCTAGCGCTCTAACTCGCGTGCCTTACTTAACCTCTGCGCCTACTACTCTAGCTACTTACTACTCTATCGCTAGAGGTGCTCCGTAGCCTTTCCGCCTACCCTAAACACTCGTCTGCTTCGCATGCGGCAAGCTAGGCTATATCGCACCGAAGTGTATAGCTAGCGTCTCTAAGAAGGCTACTTACGCCGCTACTTGTCCCCCTCGCGCTATTAGCGCTATAGAGGAGATGTAGTAGCTTTAGCACTGCATAGCCGAGTTAGAAGCCGATTCTAGTTCGGCCTACGAACTAGATTCAGTTTAGAACTAGTTCGACCCCGAGATGGATTACGAGTTAGCTAACTAGTCCGACTAGGGAAACGAGTAGCCGGAGGATAAGTCCCCTCCTCTAGTAGAATAAGGGCTATTCGAGATAGATCCGGAGGAGTATAAACGCTAAATAGTGTCGTCACTCACAACGTTACCGCTATCATGACTCCTATTACTATCTACGACCCCTACAACTATAAACGAACTATTATCCTTTAAGCCTTTATCGACACTAGCGCGCTTATCGGCGCCGCGGTTAACTATAACGTTCTCGACAAGCTAAAGACTTTCGGCTGCCCCGTGGCGTTAGCTAGCTCTATTTAGCTCTAGGCCTATAACGGTGTTCTAACTAAACAAGTTACTTATAGCGTCCCCCTTACTACTACCGTTTCTAGTAAGCTAAACACCCTTACTACCTTCTACATTATAGATATCGGCCGTTTCGACATTATCCTCGGCCTCGGCTAGCTTAAGGCTAACAAGGCCAATATCGACTACGAACACGGCGAAGTCACATACAAAGAAGAGTTTTCACCGACTGTCGTTAAGCAGCAGTAGCCGCAGCTAATTAAAGGTGCTTATTCCGGAAAGGGACCCATTTCAGTTCGGAACTAGTTCGTCCCTAGTTTAGCTCGCGAAATGGATACTATTTCAGCTGCCGAATTAGGACGAGATAGACTATATCGACTACTAGCTCTTAGGTCGAATTTTAAGCTGAATTAGGGGGAGTTTAAGCTAGTCTCCTATAGCACTTAGCTAATGCATAAGTTCTCTTACGTACCTGCCTACGTAAGTAAGGCTAAGTAAGATAGACCGCTTATCGCCTTTATTAGCGCCGCTGCCTTTGCCTCTTAAGCTAAATACCGCGAACACGAGGTGTTTACGATCTCTATAAAGGATATTAAGGACTACCGCCGTATAGCCGCCGAACCGGAACTAGACCCCTTAGTCGTTCTACTAGAGGAGTTACGTAAGTTTACCGACGTCTTCTCTAAAGAGCAATCTAACACTCTGCCGCTACATCGACTAGATTTCGATAACTATATCACCCTAAAGGACGGCGCTAAGCTACCGCGTACTAAACCTTTACGCCGCCTATCCCCTAAAGAGCTTAATATAGTAGAAGAGTTTATTCGGGAACATCTCGACAAGGGTTTTATTACACTAAGCTCGGCTAGCTACTTATTACCTATCCTTTTCGTCCGTAAGCCGAATAGAGGACTCCGCCTCTATGTCGATTACCGCGGCCTTAACGAGGTCACTAAACGAGACGTCTATCCGCTGCCGCTTATCGAAGAAACACTCACGCGCGTAAGTAAGGCTAAGTGGTTCAGCAAGATCGATATCTGCTAAGCCTTCTACCGTCTCCGTAACTCCGTCGATAGTAAGGACCTCACTACTTTCTCTATACGTATAGGCAACTTTAAATAGCTAGTGATGCCTTTCGGTCTTACTAACGCCCCCGCCGTGTAGTAGAGGTTCATAAATTACAACTTCGTCGACATGCTAGAACGCTTCGTGTCGATCTATCTAGACGACATCCTAATTTACACCGACGGCACCCGGCGAGAGCACGCCGAGCACATTAAACTAGTGCTCTAGCGACTCCGCGAGTTAGGCCTAAACGCCGACATTAAGAAAAGCGAGTTTTACCTTACGGAGGTAAAGTACCTCGGTATTATCGTTGGCCGAGATAGAGTCCGGATAGACCCCAAGAAGGTAGAAGCTATTAAAGCTTAGAAGTAGCCGGCCCCTAGTAACACTACGTAAGTAAGGAGCTTCATTAGTTTCTGCAGCTACTACCGCCGCTTTATTAAGGGTTTTAGTACCATCGCTAAGCCTCTAAATGACCTGCTTAAGAAGGACGCATTACCCTAGAACGACAAATATACCGCCGCATTTAACCGCATAAAGCACGCTGTCACGAGCGCACCTATCCTCGCGCACTTCGATCGCTTAAAGCAGATAGTCGTCGAGACCGATGCTTCCGATACTACTACCGCTAGGATCCTGTCGTAGTATGATAAGCACGACGTCCTCCGGCCCGTCGCCTTTTTTAGTAAGTCTATAAGTAAAGCCGAACGTAACTACGCTATCTATGACAAAGAGCTGCTAGCTATCGTCTAAGCCTTTAAGGAGTAGACCCCTGAGCTTATAAGCACTTAATCCGATAAGGCTATCTACGTCCTCACCGATTACTAATCCCTTATGCATTTTATGAGGACTTAAAAGCTTTTACGCCGTTAAGTACGCTAGGCCCTCTACCTTGCGTAATTTAACTTTAAGATCATATACCGACCTAGCGCCGCTAATAGCAAAGCGGACGTACTTACTAGAAGGAACGGAGATATACTACGCTTAAAGGAAGACCCTAATCTACGCTAGACACTTCTGCTATACAAGGTGCTCGATCCGCGTATTATCGATGAACTAAGTCTAGGTCGTATCCGAACTAGATCACTACTCCGAGCTAAACTAAAGTCCAGTTCGTAATCTAGTTCGCGATCTAGTTCGTAGTCTAGTTTAGCTACTAAACTAGGACCTAGTTCGCCGCCTATTTCGTAGTCTATTTCAACACTTAGTTCGTCACTGAAATAGACGCCTATTTCGCCTCGCGAGCTAGCCTATGTCGCCCCTATCTCGGCTATAGAAGAGCCTTTACCCCTTTTCGAAGAAGTAGCTAAAGCTAACCTATAAGACACTAAGTTCGAGTCCGCTCGAGGCATCTACTATATGACAGGGGCCTTCCTAAAGAGGAAATAGCTGCCGCCGACCGATGTTACTATTAGTAAAGGGATGTTGTAGTACGCTAGTCGACTATTCGTGCCTATGTCGATAGTTACTAAGGTTATCTAGGAGGTGTATACGTTAAAGGACTACGTACACGCCGGAGCTACTAAGACAGCAGCTATGATCAAAACAACCTTTTATATCCCTAGTTATAACAATATCGTTAAGAGGTTCATTGCTTATTGCTACGACTATAAACGATTAAAGGCTCGCTATAGCCTTCCTGCCGGCCTACTCTTACTACTGCCTATTCCGGAGAAGCCCTAGCAGCATATTACGATGGACTTCGTCACTAGTCTACCCTTAGTAGACGGCTACAACGCGGTGTTATGTATTGTCGACCGCCTAAGCAAAGAACGACACCTAATCCCCTGCTTCTCTAGAAAGGAAGGTACCTCGGTATTCGAGACCGCTAAGCTATTGTTCTTTTACGTGTAGAAACTACATAGGTTACCCGATAGCATTACTTCCGACTACGGCCCTTAGTTCGTTAGCGACGTGTAGAAGCGGTTCTACTAGATCCTAAAGATTATAGCTAAGCTATCTACCGCCGGCTACCCCTAAATAGACAGCTAGTTAGAGGTCATAAACCGGGAGTTCGAACGAGTTATCCGCTCTTACGCTACACGTTTTAGCAACTAGACCCTTATCCTTCTAGTAGTAGAGTTCTCCGCTAATACTAACCCATCGGAAAGCACTAAGCTATTACCGTTCGAAGTTACTAGAGGGTACAAGCTAAGACTTAGCTTTCAGCCGCCTGCCGATGCACTATCGACGAGAGCTAAGCTAAATGAGACTAATATCCGTGCCCTAGCTAAGTAGCTAGAAGAAGGTTTAGAGATCGCCAAGAAAAACCTCACCGTCGCCTAATTACGCATAGTAGAACAAGCGAACAAGCACCGCTTACTAATCGAATTTAAGGTTAGTGACATAGTATAGTTATCGATAAAGAACCTCTACCTACACGGTAATCCTAAGCTATTGCTAAAGAGGGTTAGTCCTTATAAGGTACTCGAAAAGCGATCACCCCTGTCGTATAAACTAGATCTACCGGTCGCTTTACGCCGCATTCACCCTATGTTCTACGCCGACCTACTTACTAAACATCCGGACAACTCTTTACCTAGCTAGTCCTTCGAAGAGCTACCGCCGATCGAGGTCGAGGGTAAAGAGGAATACGAAGTAGACGATGTAATTAACGTACGGATGCTACGTAGTAAACTAGTCGCTCGTGTAAGCTAGAAGGGATATCTAGAAGATCTTACCTAGTAGCTAATCGACAACCTTAAAGGAGTAGCTAACGTGCTACGCGACTACCTAGACTCTTACACGGATAAACCGAGGCCGAAATAGATTAACGGATAATGTACATTAGCGTTTAAGGGTAAACGCCTTTAAGAGGGGGGGTAGTAATGCGAGATGGATACGAACTAGATTTAGTTAGGGCCTAGTTTAGTTTAGTTACGTGATCTCGGCGTCGCGGCCCGGGCTTCCGGCCGCTCTGCCCTCGATATTACGCGTGCTTTGTACACTAGCTTTCTCTTCTTCTTTTCTAAGTCTCGATATCTTGACGAATAGACGCAATTGACCTTCTATCTTGCTAGTCGTAATTACTTATCGCTAAGCGTACTTAGGCTCTACGCCCCGTAATAGCTATAACTCGTATCGCTAGCGCTCTAACTCGCGTGCCTTACTTAACCTCTACGCCTACTACTCCGGCTACTTACTGCCCTATCGCTAGAGGTGCTCTATAGCCTTTCCGCCTACCCTAAACACTCGTCTGCTTCGTATACGGTAAGCTAGGCTATATCGCACCGAAGTATATAGCTAGCGCCTCTAAGAAGGCTACTTACGCTACTACTCGTCCCCCTCGCGCTATTAGCGCTATAGAGGAGATGTAGTAGCTTTAGCACCGTATAGCCGAGTTAGAAGCCGATTCTAGTTCGGCCTACGAACTAGATTCAGTTTAGAACTAGTTCGACCCCGAGATAGATTACGAGTTAGCTAACTAGTCCGACTAGGGAAACGAGTAGCTAGAGGATAAGTCCCCTCCTCTAGTAGAATAAGGGCTATTCGAGATAGATCCGGAGGAGTATAAACGCTAAATAGTGTCGTTACTTACAACGTTACTACTATCATGACTCCTATTACTATCTACGACCCCTATAACTATAAACGAACTATTACTCTTTAAGCCTTTATCGACACTAGCGCGCTTATCGGCGCCGCGGTTAACTATAACATTCTCGACAAGCTAAAGACTTTTAGCTGCCCCGTGGCGTTAGCTAGCCCTATTTAGCTCTAGGCCTATAACGGTGTTCTAACTAAACAAGTTACTTATAGCGTCCCCCTTACTACTACCGTTTCTAGTAAGCTAAACACCCTTACTACCTTCCGTATTATAGATATCGGCCGTTTCGACATTATCCTCGGCCTCGGCTAGCTTAAGGCTAACAAGGCTAATATCGACTACGAACACAGCGAAGTCATATACAAAGAAGAGTTTTCACCGACTATCGTTAAGCGGCAGTAGCCGTAGCTAATTAAAGGTGCTTATTCCGGAAAGGGACCTATTTCAGTTCGGAACTAGTTCGTCCCTAGTTCGGCTCGCGAAATAGATACCATTTCGGCTACTAAATTAGGACGAGATAGACTATATCGACTACTAGCTCTCAGGTCGAATTTTAAGCTAAATTAGGGGGAGTTTAAGCTAGTCTCCTATAGCACTTAGCTAATGCATAAGTTCTCTTACGTACCTGCCTACGTGAGTAATACTAAGTAAGATAGACCGCTTATCGCCTTTATTAGCGCCGCTGCCTTTGCCTCTTAAGCTAAATACCGCGAATACGAGGTGTTCGCGATCTCTGTAAAGGATATTAAGGACCACCGCTATATAGCCGCTAAACCGGAACTAGACCCCTTAGTCGTTCTACTAGAGGAGTTGCGTAAGTTTGCCGACGTCTTCTCTAAAGAGCAATCTAACACTCTGCCGCTATATCGACCGGATTTCGATAACCGTATCACCCTAAAGGACGGCGCTAAGCTACCGCGTACTAAACCTTTGCGCCGCCTATCCCCTAAAGAGCTTAATATAGTAGAAGAGTTCATTCGGGAACATCTCGACAAGGGTTTTATTACACTAAGCTCGGCTAGCTACTTATTACCTATCCTTTTCGTCCGTAAGCTAAATAGAGGACTCCGCCTCTATGTCGATTACCGCGGCCTTAACGAGGTCACTAAACGAGACGTCTATCCGCTGCCGCTTATCGAAGAAACACTTACGCGCGTAAGTAAGGCTAAGTAGTTTAGCAAGATCGATATCCGCTAAGCCTTCTACCGTCTCTGTAACTCTGTCGATAGTAAGGACCTCACTACTTTCTCTACATGTATAGGCAACTTTAAATAGCTAGTAATGCCTTTCGGTCTTACTAACGCCCCTGCTGTATAGTAGAGGTTTATAAATCACAACTTCGTCGACATGCTAGAACGCTTCGTGTCGATCTATCTAGACGATATCCTAATTTACACCGATAGCACCCGGCGAGAGCACGCCGAGCACATTAAACTAGTGCTCTAGCGACTCCGCGAGTTAGGCCTAAACGCCGACATTAAGAAGAGCGAGTTTTACCTTACGGAGGTAAAGTACCTCGGCATTATCGTTAGCCGAGATAGAGTCCGGATAGACCCTAAGAAGGTAGAAGCTATTAAAGCTTAGAAGTAGCCGGCCCCTAGTAACACTACGTAAGTAAGGAGCTTTATTAGTTTCTACAGCTACTACCGCTGCTTTATTAAGGGTTTTAGTACTATCGCTAAGCCTCTAAATAACCTGCTTAAGAAGGACGTATTACCCTAGAATAATAAATGCACTGCTGTATTTAACCGTATAAAGCACGCTGTTACGAGCGCACCTATCCTCGCGTACTTCGATCGCTTAAAGTAGATAGTCGTCGAGACCGATGCTTCTAATACTACTACCGCTAGGATCCTGTCGTAGTACGATAAGCACGACGTCCTCCGGCCCGTCGCCTTTTTTAGTAAGTCTATAAGTAAAGCCGAACGTAACTACGCTATCTATAACAAAGAGCTGCTAGCTATCGTCTAAGCCTTTAAGGAGTAGACCCCTGAGCTTATAAGCACTTAATCCGATAAGGCTATCTACGTCCTTACCGATTACTAATCCCTTATACATTTTATGAGGACTTAAAAGCTTTTACGCCGTTAAGTACGCTAGGCCCTCTACCTTGCGTAATTTAACTTTAAGATTATATACTGACCTAGCGCCGCTAATAGTAAAGCGGACGCACTTACTAGAAGGAACGGAGATATACTACGCTTAAAGGAAGACCCTAATCTACGCTAGATGCTTCTACTATACAAGGTGCTCGATCCACGTATTATTAATAAACTAAGTCTAGGTCGTATCCGAACTAGATTACTACTCCGAGCTAAACTAAAGTCTAGTTCGTAATCCAGTTTGCGATCTAGTTCGTAGTCTAGTTTAGCTACCGAACTAGGACCTAGTTCGCCGCCTATTTCGCAGTCCATTTTAACACTTAGTTCGTCACTGAAATGGACGCCTATTTCGCCTCGCGAGCTGGCCTATGTCGCCCCTATCTCGGCTATAGAAGAGCCTTTACCCCTTTTCGAAGAAGTGGCTAAAGCTAACCTATAAGACACTAAGTTCGAGTCCGCTCGAGGTATCTACTATATAACAAGGGCCTTCCTAAAGAGGAAATAGCTGCCGCCGACCGATGTTACTATTAGCAAAGGGATGTTATAGTACGCTAGTCGACTATTCGTGCCTATGTCGATAGTTACTAAGGTCATCTAGGAGGTACATACGTTAAAGGACTACGTACACGCCGGAGCTACTAAGACAGTAGCTATAATTAAAACAACCTTTTATATCTGTAATAGTGGTGTGTAGCAACGTATAGAGCTAAGCTATCTATAGGCTAGATAGGTTGATGAACTAATAGCTACCTTCGTTCGAAATAGCCGGAGGCTATGCGGATATACTACGGAGGGCCTACGTTACGTGACGGGACTATCCTAGCTCCGTAGGACCGAGCTTCCCCTTATAACTATCCCCCCCCTTTACGGCTACTGCCCTTAGTAGCTATCCGTCTCTTAAGCTGTTCTTTGCCGCATTCGGTAATCGTGACTATAAAGGTAGTAAGTATTCTCTTTATTAACTAGGGGAACACTTAGTCTACGTTGTTTCTTTGTTTAACTTATCTAATATCCGTCCTTAGTAACCTCGTTGTTTGCGAGGCTATAGTCCTTTATTAGTAGCTTTACCTCGAAGTGGTGCTAGCCTTACTGCTAGTTCGCGACATGTGCCGGCGTTTATTTAGTATCCGTGCGGTGGCCGTGTAGCTCTAGTGCGCTAGCGATCGGCGTATATATAACCGCATTTCGACCTCTATAACAATAACTTCTATGGCGACGACACTTCTGAAACTTTAACCCGCTACTCGCTTTATTAATGCGTTCTTTGTTGTCGACTAATATATTATCCTCGCACTTTATACTTCTCTTTCTTCGTTAAACCTCTTAGCGCTTACTTTTCTTACCGCCGTCTAGCTCCCTACTTCGTTAAATATCTTCGTTTTATTAATTAGATATCTTTAGTTATAGCTAGCTCCGATTCTTATGTTTACTCTTATAAGCGCTACGCTTACGTAGTTAAAGACAACCTCGTCGGTGAGTCTATAGCACCTATACGGTGAGGCTACAGTGTACTAACGTAGGTAGATACTACTTACGATAGCGCGCCTAGTAAGGCGTGCTCCTATTATAAGAAGATAAGGTAGGCTTGCCGCCTAATCAACGACCCGGCGCTATAGAACTTAGTTAATGCAGTGTACGCCGCCTTCGTAAAGGTAGATCGACACTATCTAGATCCTACTAAGACTCGCTCGGTAGACAAGAAGTCCGAGCTAGATGTAGAGGTTACGGTAGTATAGTCTACGATTCGGTTATACCGAATTACTAGTAGTTAAGCTACTGCTCTGCTAGACTTATCCGCGTTGTCGGGGGACGCCCTAATACGTGTATAAGTCGACGGAATCCGGCGCGTACGTCTTACGCTCGAGGAGGGCGTAGGCCTCTTCCGCTCTGTAAGTATAACGTCTAGTGTTACTAGTGCCTTGCTGATCGTGTGTAGTACTTATCTAGTTCCGCTCCGCCTCCTGCCTTCTCCTTTTTTACTCCGCTGTTATCGACATCCTATAAGTGTTCTACACTAGCTCCGTAAGAGGAGACTCCTCTTACTAAGAAATCTAAGACTACGACGCCTAAGAAGATGGCGACGCTAAAGTCTAAGACTACGGTAGCTCCGGCTACGGAGGCCGCTAAGACACTAGCTCGGAGAGTAATACTCTCTAGGACAACAAGGAAGACCTCTACTAAGGTAAGCACGACTCTAAAGACTACTAAGGTGGCATCCTTTCGCTCGCGACTACGAGCCGGTACCTAATTTGCCGCGGTAGCCCCTAATAAGGAGACTACCCTCTTCCGACACTACAGTAGCCTCTAATAGGAGGACCTCCTCTTTCTCTTCTATCGTCTGTCGCCCTTTCTCTGACCTACGGGCTCGTCTAGCTTAATAGGACGACGTCGTTATAGAGGATAAAGATAAAGCCTCCGCCTAACTCTGCCGGGAGGCTACTAGGTCTCCGCGAGTCTCTGCTATTACTACTACTCGCGAGGACGAGCATTAAATCCTTTTACTTATATAGCTATAAGAGGATATATAGAATCACTACCTAGGTTGTCTAGCCGAGCTATAGCTACTAGACGCTACTAACTCGTCTACCCGGGCTACTCTATTTACCCGTCTTACCGTTATTAGGGGTGCCCTAAGGGACCTCGTGTCGCCTCGCGACCTAGCGAGGTTCGCGGAAACTACTTAGCGCCCTAGCGTACCTGTCCTAGTAGGCCTATCGGACATAGATCTAGATATACTAGCCGATGATCTAGAGGAGGAGGGGAACTTTAGGGAAGATCCGGTTACTTCGTCGTAGGCCCGCTACTTTAGTCGTTTAGTAGAGGAGGAGAGAAGTCGCTATAGAGGCGAGTAGGCTTAGGGGCTTATGTAATTATATAGACTAATAGAACCCCTTTGCCTGTCTTATCTTAGGCGTGTCCTCTTTATACCGTTACCGCGGGTTCTCCGACCGATCTCCGCCTAATAGTCTATAACGGCTTTAGCGGTATTATCTAGTGCCTCCTTAGGTTCCTAGGTAGCTTTAGAAAGTAGGTATCCCTTCTAAAGCACCTTTAATATGGTCTGTCCCTTCCGCTAATTATACTCTAGGATCCTTTCTACCTTATATTCTATGCTATCGTTAATATTAATCGGTTCCGGGGGGGGGGGTACGGAGTCTCCGTGGCCCCTTGCTAGTTCTAATAGTGACACATAGAATATATTATAGATGCGGGAGCCTTTAGGCAGATCTAAGCGGTACGCTTAGCTGCCGACTCGATCTAACACCTTAAACGGTCTAAGGAACGTTAGTGCTAGCTTACGCTTAGCTACCTTTAGTCTTAGGTTCTTAGTTAATAGTAGAACTCGATCTCCGACATTAAATAACATAGCTTTATGTCTCTTATCGTAGGCCTGCTTCTGCTACTCCTAGGCTTATCGCTAACGCTCTTCTAAGCTCTTCCTGAGATTTATGAGGGTTACTACTCTATTATAAGTAGCCGGTACCCCCCTCGGTAGAGTCTGCCCTCGGGCTCTATTCGGATCCCCTACGGAGTCTTTACCGGAGTAACATTCGAGTAGAGATATGCCTAGCATGTTATTCTAAGACGAATTAGCAGTAAACGCCGCTATTCGTAACTATCGCGACTAGTCGGATTAGTCTACGGAGTAATAACATCGAATATACTAAATCAGGGATCTGTTTTACTGTTCTGTCTAGCTATCTATTTAGGGATAGAAAGCTGTTAATAGCCGGCGCTCGAACTTTAACTAGTACGCGAACGTTTACTAGTACGCCGACGTGAATACGGTTCCGCGGTTAGAGATTATACCTTCTAGGAACCCGTATTCGCAAACGATCTCGTCGTAAAACAGCTTAGCGAGCTGTTCCGAGGTGATAGTCTTATAGTAGGGAAGGTAGCGCACTATTTTCGTTAATCTGTCGACAACTACAAGGATCGCGTCGTATACCTTGCCGTAGTACTTACTTAGGGGGAGGTCGGTAATAAAATCCATGGTTAGCTCCCTCTAAGTAGCCTTTAGCATCGGTAAGCTCGAGAGCTCGCTATATAGCGCGTAGGTGCATCTCTTCCGAGTCTAGTACACTATACAGGTCTTAACGTAATCGTCTACGTTATAGTACACCCCCGGCTAGTAATACTTCCTTAATAACAGCTTTAAGGTCTTTTCTCGGCCGAAATAGCCGGCCTCTAGGAGATCGTGGTGCCTCCGTAGTAACTCCGCGCGTAATGCTACGTCTACGGGTACGTATAAGGTATTATCCTTATATAGTACTCCCTCCTTCTAGTGCCACGATAGCGAACCGCTATTAGCTCTCTTCTCCGGATTAGTTACTCTCTAAGTAGCTAGTCTATTAGTCTACTGTAACTCTTTAATAAGCTAGACTAGCTCATCGCTAACCTTGTCGGCCTATAGAGACTTATTCTACGTCGCTAAAACGGCGGCGACGTAAGGCATAGCTATCGGCATTACGCTATCACGAACTAACTATGCCTCCCTACGCTTAGTCTTCTTACTTCCCGGCTAGTTAGGCTAGTACGCATCCGAGGAACTACCCCTAGGACCCTTAGTATCTTCTTCGCCCGGACTGTCTACTACTCCTACGGAGTCCCTATAGAGCTACTTCGCGTCCGAAGCTAGTTATATAATACGGATCTCTGAGCCCGCGCCCCCCTCTAGGGTTATAACACTAAGGTGCGTAGACACTTCTATATATACTCTTCTTACTGTCGGTATACTAACGGGAATCATCGCCCTAAGCTTAGCCCGTAAGGTAGGTAAGCTACCAGTCTCTTTCTAGTCGTCTACTATAAGGTCTAGACGACGAGACAGGGCATCAGCAGAGTTCGTCTTCCCTAGTCTATATTCGATAATAAAATCGAATCTCTAGAGGTATACGCACTATCTTACTTAACGGCCGTTTAGTTCCTTTGTCGTTAGGAAGTACCTTAGGTTATTATAGTCGAATAGCACGCGGATAGGGTATAGAGACCCTTCGTAGTAGTGTCGCTAATACTTAAATCCCTCAACGATTATAAGCAACTCTTAATTATACGTCTTATAATTCTGCTCTGCTAGTAGATGCTTACGAGACAGGAAAGTAATAGAGTGCTACTCCTTATGCTCGCCCTTATCGAAGAGCTGCGATAGTACACCACCGTATACGTATTTCGACGCATCGGTTTCTATACGGAGTTCCGCCGTAGGATTATAGTGCCTTAGCACTAGAGCCTTTATAAAGGCCTCACGGACTTCCTTAAAGGCCTTAGCCTAAGCCTCTCCCTAGCGCCACGGCGTAGTTTACTTTCCCTTCTTCGCCCCTTTAAATAGCGACGTTAGTAGCGCCACTATCGCGGAATATCCTTTAATAAACCGCCGGTAAAAGTTCGCGAAACCTAGGAACTACTAGACGTCGTAGTAATTCTTAGGCAGGGGCTAATCCGCAATTATAGCGACCCTACGGGGATCTATCGATACACCCGTAGTGCCGACGATAAATCCTAAGAACTCTACCTCGGCCTAGAAAAATGCGCACTTCTTCGGGTTCGCGTATAACGCGAACGAGCGTAATCTCTCGAGCACCTTCCGTAGGTGCTCCGTATACTCTTCTACCGACGCGCTATAGATAAGGACGTCGTTAAGATAGACGACGTAGTAGACGTCGACGAGCCCTACTAAAGCCCTGTTAATATAGGCTTAGAACGTAGCAGGTGCATTAGTTAATCCGAACGGCATAACTATATATTCGAAGTGGCCGTATCTTATCTAGAACGCTGTCTTCTACTAATTACCCTCCTTTATCGGAATGTAGTAATATGTGTCCTTTATGTCGATCTTCGAGTATACTACTACTTCCCCGAGCTAATCGAGGGTCTTACTAATAAGGGGGAGAGGGTAGCGGTTCTTAATAGTAATCGCGTTTAGGCCGCAGTAATCTATACATAGCCTAAGCGTTCTATCCTTCTTCGGCACGAACAGGATTAGCGCGCTAGCTAGACTCTCCGAATGTCGGATCTAGCTCTTCTCTAGGGACTCCTTTAAGTACTCCCTTAGTTCTACTAACTCTATAGCGGAGAGATTATAGAGGGGTTAGAAGAGAGGTTCCTTACTCTCCTAGAGGTCGATCGGATAGGAAACGTTCTTAGTAGGCCTTATCTCGGTAGGATTAACGTTAAATACGTCCTTAAAGTCCGAGATATACGTAGGTAATAAGTCGAGGGGGTTCTACGGAGGCTCTATAGAGGCTCCGGCTACTCCCCGTACCCTATACTCTATAGGGTTATATACGCCCGACAAGACGAGGGTATAGCCTTAATTTCCCGCGAGGACTAGGTTAGAGAATTCTCGCGCGCTTACAACGCACATAGACGCGGTGTTATAACCGTACCGCTATTAGTTAGTACAGCTATCTACTACTATACTCTAATCGAAACGCTACGGCTAACTAAGTAAGATAGGAGAGCTTATTTCTATAGCATAGAACAAGCCTTTCGACTCTCGCGTCTTACCGGTGTCGTCTATTAAGCATAGCTCGATCTCGTAGGCGCTATAGCAATGTGCTAGATAGCCCTAGAAGCTATTAACCCGCGGGAGCTCGGCGTTAACACGCTTTAAGTTATACTTAAGGGCGAAGGCAGGATCGATTATATTAACGTCGGATCCATCGTCTAAGAGCATTAATACACTAACCTCACCGTCTAGTGTACGTACTATCCCTTCGTAGGTTCGTGCTAGGAGGACTACGGGCCCCTTATAGTCCCGTTCGGGGTCGTCTAATACGTCCTCGGGGAGTTAGTTAGACAGGAGAGGACGTTTACTTACTCTTACTACACACGTTGTAGGTTCCTGGCCCGGCTTACGTAGCTACGTACACGAGGTAGAAAAGTGGCCTCGCTTACCGTAGTTATAGCACTAGACCTAGTCCGGCACTAGTCTCCTCGATTCCGGCCTCCTCTCTAGGGGGCCCTAATTACGTCCCCCGGATGCTCTATAGTTACGATGCGCTTACGCACGGCTAAAGCTAGCGCGGTTATCCTATTTACTACGCTTACCCCCCGGAGCTATACGAACACTCTCTATAGAGTCCCCGTAATACTTCTACGTTTCTCTTGCCTCTTTGTCCGAAGACTTCGAAAGGCCCTCGTACATAGTAGTACGCGTAACTAGCTCTTCTCGCGTTTCTAGGATCGGAGGGGCCTAAAGGATCTAGTTCCGGAGACCGGCGTAGAGCTTAGCTAAAAAGTGTTAGGCTAGGTGCTCTTTACCGTAACGGGGGTTAACTTAGTCTTTAAGGGTAGCTAGTCGGTTAGCGAACTTCTAGGCTAACTCTCCTTAATTCTAACGAGCACTATAGTATTCGATTACGGCGTTTATATGTCGATTAACTAGGTCCTTAACTGCGTCCTTAAGGAAGTCGAGGAAGGTCCCCTAATACGTTAAGGACGCCTAGTTTACACTATTAAGGGTATACTTTCGATCCTAGGACTCCTTAAGTCTATCGCCGAGGAACTAGATCGAGTAGGTAATCTAGTTCACCTCGCGCGAGAGCGAGTAGGTAAAGTGATCTAGCTTTACTAAGAAGGCTACCTCTAGGCTCCGGCGGAAGTATCTAAACTTAGTAATTGTCTTCGCTCGATATTCTTCCGGATCTTTCGGCTTTAACCCTGTGCTACCTAGCGTAAAGCGATAGGGTAGCGGTACGTAAATCGTACTCTACGGCATCTCTTCGGGGTCCTAGCGGGGCTCTATAGTAGCGCCCGCTAGTCTCAAGGGTATTATATAGGTGCCCGTCTCCTTAGAGAGAGTCGAGGTACTCTATGTAGTAAGGCCGCGGGGTCTAGCTGGTGTCTTACTAGCGTCCCTATAGCGATTAGAGTCTCGTATAGAGGATTCGACCTCCCCGAGACAGCGGAAGATCTCGCTTCTAAACTACTCTAGAACGCTAGCTAGGGCGACCTCTAGAGGTGTTAGCGAATCCTTATCTATTAGGGACTCTAGCCTTAATAGAATTTCGATGACTTCGTGGCTGTCGTCGGCCTCGTTAACTCGACCTATCGGTCGGGTAGAATTTACTCGATTGTTATCGCTTATTGTCGGTAGCTCTATAGGCTACGACTAAAGGGAGCTATTAGAACTATAATAGTGGTGTATAGCAACGTATAGAGCCAAGCTATCTATAGGCTAGATAGGTTAATGAACTAATAGCTGCCTTCGTTCGAAATAGCCGGAGGCTATACGGATATACTATAGAGAGCCTACGTCACGTAACGGGACCATCCTAGCTCCGTAGGACCGAGCTTCCCCTTATAATATCCCTGGTTATGACAATATCGTTAAGAGGTTTATTGCTTATTACTACGACTATAAACGATTAAAGGCTCGCTATAGCCTTCCTACCGGCCTACTCTTACCGCTGCCTATTCCGGAGAAGCCCTAGTAGTATATTACGATGGACTTCGTCACCGGTCTACTCTTAGTAGACGGCTACAACGCGGTGTTATGTGTTGTCGACTACCTGAGCAAAGAACGACACCTAATCCCCTGCTTCTCTAGAAAGGAAGGTACCTCGGTATTCGAGACTACTAAGCTATTGTTCTTTTACGTGTAGAAACTACATAGGTTACCCGATAGTATTACTTCCGACCGCGGCCCTTAGTTCGTTAGCGACGTGTAGAAGTAGTTCTACTAGATCCTAAAGATTATAGCTAAGCTATCTACCGCCGGCTACCCCTAAATAGACAGCTAGTTAGAGGTCATGAACCGGGAGTTCGAACGAGTTATCCGCTCTTACGCTACACGTTTTAGCAACTAGACCCTTATTCTTCTAGTAGTAGAGTTCTCCGCTAATGCTAACCTATCGGAAAGCACTAAGCTATCACTATTCGAAGTCACTAGAGGGTACAAGCTAAGACTTAGCTTTTAGCCGCCTACCGATACACCATCGACGAGAGCTAAGCTAAATAAGACTAATATCCGTGCCCTAGCTAAGTAGCTAGAAGAAGGTTTAGAGATCGCTAAGAAAAACCTCACCGTCGCCTAATTACGCATAGTAGAACAAGCGAACAAGCACCGCTTACTAATCGAATTTAAGGTTAGTGACATAGTGTAGTTATCGATAAAGAACCTCTACCTATACGGTAATCCTAAGCTATTACTAAAGAGGGTTAGTCCTTATAAGGTACTCGAAAAGCGATCACCCTTGTCGTATAAACTAGATCTACCGGTCGCTTTACGCCGCATTTACCCTATGTTCTACGCCGACTTACTCACTAAACATCCGGACAACTCTTTACCTAGCTAGTCCTTCGAAGAGCCACCGCTAATCGAGGTCGAGGGTAAAGAGGAATACGAAGTAGACAATGTAATTAACGTATAGATGCTACGCGGTAAACTAGTCGCTCGTGTAAGCTAGAAGAGATATCCGGAAGATCTTACCTAGTAGCTAATCGACAACCTTAAAGGAGTAGCTAACGTACTATACGACTACCTAGACTCTTACACAGATAAACCGAGGCCGAAATGGATTAACGGATAATGTATATTAGCGTTTAAGGGTAAACGCCTTTAAGAGGGGGAGTAGTAATACGAGATAGATACGAACTGGATTTAGTTGGGGCCTAGTTCAGTTTAGTCACGTGATCTCGGCGTCGCGGCCTAGGCTTCCGGCCGCTCCGCCCTCGATATTACGCGTGCTTTGTACACTAGCTTTCTCTTCTTCTTTTCTAAGTCTCGATATCTTAACGAATAGACGTAATTGACCTTCCATCTTACTAGTCGTAATTACTAACACCCTGAAATACTGCAACGAATTCAGCTAGAATCTAAGGTAATATAACATTGCTATTAAACAAGCCGTAAAAGGGGACACCTCTGTTCTAGAAAGATCCGTTCTCGGCGACGTCTTTATCTCTCACCTCTTTATAATAAACGCTAGCCGTAACGAATAGCTACGTAGTTAGCGTAACGCTTACCTAGCTACGACAACATTACTCACTGAGCTAATGACTTCAATCCGCGCCGAGATTATACTAGTTTACCCTCGATTTATAGCCGCTAGCGTAGGCAACCCTAAAGGCTATAACAATAAGTCCGGCAAGTTTAGTAAGCCTAAGAAGGTCCTATCGGACGATAACCCTTACTAGATCTATAAGGATAGTAACTACATAAATAATTAATGCATGAAGTAATATACAGAGTTACGTCCTCTAAAGGATGCTAGTAAGAAGGGTAATCGCAGAAAAGCCTTAGTAACAGCTATCGACAGTAATAGTACAATAAATAACGATAACTCGACTATCTCTAGAATAGTTATGCTAATTATCGCAAGTATATAGGTTGCTTCCGCCGGTTAATCACTACACCGGAACACCGTTATATACGACAGCGGATTAGCTCTATATATATTTAATAACCGTAAGCTGTTTACTAACCTCCGTAAACTCGATAAGCCTATCGAATTCGATTAAGCGGTAAGCGTAAGCTCAATTCAGTGGCAAGGAGATGTTAAGCTTAACATTAGCCTCGGCAATAGTAAATAGAGTAGTATTACCCTCCGAGATGTACTTTACTCTCTAAAATCAGCATTTAATCTTGTCTCCTCTAGCCGTATCTTCCGTAAGGCCGGCATTTAGCATGATTATCTAAACCAGCGACTAGTTCGCAATTCCGAACTGTTTATACACTCTAAAATCAGTCGGGACATTGTCGTTATCCTCGGCGTCACGAATATGCATAACGATAACCTTATAAAGACTTCCCTCTCTTCCGCTACGATAGTAGTACTAGTAGTAGTCTCCGAGACTTAACGCTAGCACTAGCGCCTCGGCTACGTTAGATTAAAGATCCTTTAGTCTACTAAGCAACTAGTAAAGGGCCTTAAGAAAGTAATCACCTCCGAGCTCTGCTACTACGAAGTATATAAGCTAGTAAAATCCTAGCGCATCGTCTCTCGTAAACCGAGAATTACTCCTCTAGCCGCCCTTAACGAGGTCTATATTAACCTCTATAGTCTAATTACTCTACGTAGTTTTAAGGGCTATCTTTATAGCTAGCTCTACACCGACGCTATAACTCGTAAATAATGGTCTGTTCTCCTTAAGACAAAGGACGAGTCGATTAGCGAGCACTAGTACTAGTTAATCTTTATAAGCACTTAATTCAGCAAGATACCGTAAAAAACCTTCTCCGATTAGGGCACGGAGCTAATTAATCACGCTACACGCTAATTTAACGCCTCTAGAGGCACCGAGATGCTTACCTCTACTACCTATACCCTAGAGTAAAACGGAACAGCTAAATCAGCTAATAAGGTGATCATTACGCGTACGCGCTACTTTATGATCGAGTCTAGTCTACTAATGGAGTTTTAGCCTCTAGCTATCGAGTACTCGGTATACGTTACTAATAGAATTATTAATCTCCGAACTAGTAAAGTACTGTACTAGTACTTCCTCGAGAGTTTTTAGCAAGCTGCTCCAATAGATTAGATTAACCTTAGCTACCTTAAACGCTTTAGCTATAAGGCCTATTTACACCGGTAGCTACCTCCGACCTTAAAGTTCGAGCCTCGCTCCTTTATAGATTAGTTTATAGGATTTCAGGGTGAATCATCTACTAATTACTTAATCCTTAGCTAGCTTAACGGAACTCTGTAGCTAAAGTACTCGCTACACGTATAATTCGACGAGTCTACTGTTTTCCGTGACTATGCGGCAGAAAGCCTCACTTAATAGCGGATCGCCGAATAGCTAGTATTTAACCACTAAGGCTTATATTAGCTTCCTCCTTAGCCTTAGTTCGCGTAGCTAAGTTAGTTCGATTATCGAACTATTAACGAACCTAATCCGGCTAATAATTAGGGGGAGCTACCCTAGCTAGAACTAGACCTTACGTAGCCTAATTAACCTTAGTAACGTCCCTATCACGAACTAACGGCTTAATCAGAGAATTAGTTAAGCCACTAATCTGATATAGAGTTACGCTCTGCTAAATCTAATCTAAAGGCTAAATAGGCACTAGTTACCCTTTAGGGGGAGAACTTAGCTTAACCTACTGCCGTAGACACTCCCGTAGCACCTTAAAATTTACCTTTAAGCACGGATTTAGACGATCTAGCTTAAGCCGAGGCTTAACACTAACTAGAGCCTTAAACAGCTTAATCTAACACGTGGATACGACCTACTAGTCCTAAATTACCCTCCTTCGAGCCTAAAGCTCCTAAGATAGAGCCTCTTAGTAACCCTAAGCCTCTTAGCGACGATAACGACGCCGGCGACACTATTAGTGCCTTGTATTAAAGCTACGTATGTCGTAATGTAGAGAACGCCTAACTAACCGAATAGTCCGTTAGTAGTAGAACTAATTGCTGTTTAGTCCTCGGCGTAAGCGCCGCGTAGGATATCTATATACGTTACGTAGGCGGGACTAGCCGCTACTAAGTGTCGCCCTAACGTTGTGCTCTTATAATTACCTCCTCCCCTAGGAGAGCTGCCCTTAGCTCTCGCCTAGACGTATATAGCGTATAGCGTCGTTCGGAGGGGACGTATACTTAAGGCATTTTCGGGTGTAGGTCGTATACGAACTACATGCTATTCGGTTATTATAGTCCCGGTAATCTAGGTCTAGGGGGCGCTTGTCTAGTCGCTATAGTATTAGGCTAATCGGTAGCGATAATAGCGCTTTTCTTGGAATTCCTAGCGGTGCTATAGGGAACGCGCGCGCTACGCTAGCGGCTATAACAAAGATGTAGTGTACTAGAGGTTAGTGTAGATAACCTCGCTATTGCCCCTTACTTTCTCCCTTCTATATACTATAACACATCTTCATTTTCCCGATCTCTACTTCTATACCGCGCTCCGTATACTGCTTACATTCTACTTATAATGCCCGGACCTACTCGTAACACGCGCGACGCCTATACTCGTTAGCCTCCTATAACTCCTCTAGTCGCGCCTCTAGTAACCCCCGCTACCGAGGCCTCTACGCCTTACACGGCCCCCGCTAGCGTAGGTCCTACGCTAGCTGCCCTCTACTATAGGTATGCTGCCGGTATTAATAAGGGTAAGAGCAGTGCTTACGGGTGCGATTCGTAGCTAACACGTAGTAGGTTTCGACTATGTTAGTAGGAATTTCGGCACCCTTACTAAGAAGAAGTATGCTCGCTATGTTAAGGGATACTACGCCTACGAGCCGCTTCCGCCTTACTTACGTAGCGACTACGTGATCGCGCGTAACGCCTTTAACTCGCTTACGACTATCGACGATAACGACGACGACGCGCCGGATATACGCGCTACCTATAACTAGGCCCTCAAGGATTTTCTGGACTTACTAAAGGTATACTATACTAATAAGAACAAGGTCACCGGCGAGGCGTCTACGCCTCGCACGAGCTACGTTAGCGCCGCGTATAGTACGCTTAACTAGGAGAAGGTAGTTAAGCTCTAGAAGATTAGGAGGACTTTAACTACTCTAGTAGCTATAGGTTAGGAGGTGTGTTTTCTACGTCGCTCCTACGTCCGGCCTACGACTAATATACTTAGATTATACATAGTAACGGTAGGTCGACTATCCTATCCGATAGGATTATAGCTAGAGGAGAGTTTTTTAAGGATAGGAATAAGGGTAAGGAGTAACGGGTAGGCGCGTGCGAGCCGGATACGCGCCCTTATAAGGCCTTACGTATAGCATAGGAGTTAATAGCGTTTAGGTCGATACCCGTATAGCTAGCGTAAGCGTAGCGCTTTATTAAATATATTGCCCTAGATAAGGAGTCTATCCTTAGACTAATTTCTATACTTATATAGTCTATCTACTTATATGCCCTACTGCTTATGTCTTCTATAACCCTTCTCGGGCGCCCTTAGCTACGACTCGTATACGGCGATTAGCTCGCCCGTATTCGCGTAATTATCCTCTAGTTCCTAGCTATTAAACTCGTTAGGCTAGTCCTTCTACTTTACTAAGTAGAACACCTTGCCCTTTATAGCTCTTCTACCTAGGATTCCCTCTACCGTCTACTCTTCTACTTCGTCTACGAGAGGTATACTCTCTTCTAGCTTCTCGCTAGCTCTACCTGTCTATAGCTCGAGAAGGGATACGTAAAAGACGTTATAGATACGATACTAACTCGGCAAAGCTAAGCGATACGCCTGCGATCCGATTACGTCGAGTATACGAAATAGGCTAAGGAATCGTAGTCCTATCTTCTTCTTTAGTATAGGTAGCCGTAAGTTCTTAGCCGAGAGTAGCACTAAGTTACCTACGCTATATACCTTTAGCATGTGCTTCTTATTGTAGTATTTAGCCTAGTAGGTAAAAGCCTCTTTCTATTATTCTACTAGCTTCGTATGTGTGTCTTATAAGCGTCGCGCTAATTCTATCGCTACTAGCACCTTCTCCCCTAAAGTCTCGTCCCGAGACTTAATAGCTAATACTTCTAATTAAGGATAGTAGCCGTATAATATCTAGAAGGGGCTTATACGTAGCGTAGTATAGACGCTGTTATTGCTCGCGAATTCCGCCTGCGATAGACGTTCGGCCTAGTCGTTTTATAACTCCGTGTAGTAGTACCTTAGGTATTATTCTAACGTCTAGTTCTACCGCTTAGTTTAACCGTCTATCTACGGATAGAAGGCTATACTTAGCCTACGTCTTACACGCATTTCGTAGTAGAAATCACTCTAGAACTAGCTAGTAAAGACCGACCCTCGATCGCTTACTATACCCCGAGGTACTCTATAGTAACGGATTACGTAGTCTCGCATGATCTCCGTAAGCTCTACCGATATGCACTTTTTAGTAGTAGGGATATATAGCGACATCTTTGTGTATCGGTCTATAATTACGAGCACTATATTATAGACGCTATCGCCTCGCTTACTTAGCGGCAGGTTAGTAATGAAATCTATTATAATCTCTTGCTATAGGTAGTCTAGCATTAGTAGCGTACGTAGCTCGCCGTAGGAGCGGTAGCGGCGCGCCTTATACTTCTAGTAGACTTAGCATAATTACACGTAGTTATTAACATCTTTTCTTATGGTTACCTAGAAGTATTTTCGCGAGAGAAGCTTAAGCGTTTTGTCCTTACTAAAGTGACTAGCTAATTCGTTATCGTAGTATATACGTAGTACCTACGCCTTTAGGGTACTATTATTTAGGATAACTAGCGCTTCGTTGTGAAATAGGAGATTGTCTTAAATGCTCTATAGCGCCGTACTCTCGTCTCTACTACTCCCCGCTTACGAACATAGCTTTAGGGTCTCGGGGTCTTATCCTTATAGTAGCTCTATAACCGACATTAAGTCGGTAGAGAGGTCCGTAAAGGAGTCCTCTCCCGTAGTCGCCGCGACTACGACTCGCTAGGTTATTACGAGTCCCTAGGAGTTCTTAGAAGAATATATACCATTACACGGCGCGTAGGTAGCCTAGGCCTATCCTAGGGCTACCTCGTATATAGCGCGAATATATCTAACTAGCGGGGTAGCTTCTTTAGGATTAGTGGTTTAATCCTATACGCGGAGTTTATTCTAAAGAGTTAGTAGGAGATAAGATACCGCTTACTCCTTAGTTACGTAGTTAGGGCGCCTCGAAGGCGCGTTAGCTAGGTTCCTCGTACCTAGCTAGTACTCTATCGTAAAGTCGAAGGTAGCGAGGAAGGTAGCCTAGCGAGCTTGTCGGCTATTTAGCTGTTTTAGCTTCATAAATCCTCGGAGGTTGTTATAGTTAGTAAGTACTTAAATCGCCTACGAGGCGCCCTCGAGGTAGTGTCGCTACTACTTAAATATACACACGATCGCTAGTAGCTCTTAGTCGTGTGTCTCGTAGTTATATTTAGCAGGGATTATCTTCCTCGACTAAAAGGCAATAGGGTGCTAGGCACTATCGAATAGCTGCGACAATATAGCTGCTACTATAAACTACGACGCGTCGCTCTCGACGCGTAGGGGCAGCGCGGGGTCGTAGTAGCGGAGGATAGGGGCGCGCGTAAAAGCGTCCCGGATGTCCTTAAATACCTACTATTCGCTCGCGCCCTATATAAAGGGGCTATGCTTACGTCCCTTTATCGAGCCTTTTAGAAGACTAGAGAGGAGAGTAATAATCTTCGAGTAGTGTCGTATAAAGCGCCGGTAAAAGTTCGTAAAGCTAGTAAACTACTAGACTTTATAGTAGCTCCGCGGCCTCGGCTAATTCTTGATTATAGTTACTCTACTCGGATCTATCGAGACGCCTACGGTAGAGACGATATAGCCGAGGAATTCTACCTCCTTAGTGAAGAATTCGCACTTCTTAAGGCTAGTATATAGAGTAAATTTCCTTAGCCTCGCTAGGATCTCGCGCACGTAGCGTACGTAGTCCTCCCTCGAGTTACTATAGATAAGGATGTCGTCGAGGTAGACGACGTAGATAGTGTTAACTAGCCCCCCTAGCGCCTAGTTAATATACGCTTAGAAAGTGCCTAGGGCATTAGTTAATCCGAACGGTATAACTAGATACTCGAAGTAGCTGTAGCACATACGAAACGTAGTCTTCTACTCGTCGCCGCGCTTAATAGAGATCCTATAGTAGGCATCCTTAAGATCTAACTTCGAGAACTACTAGGCTTACCCGAGTCGATTAAGCATCTCGCTAATAAGCGGAAGCGAGTAGCGATTCTTAACCGTTATCTCGTTTAAGCTCCGGTAATCTACATATAAGCGGAGGCTACTATCTTTCTTAGGCACGAATAGAATAGGAGCACCCGCCTCGCTCGTAGAGCGCCTAATCTACCCGTTTAATTAAGTAGTCTCGAGATAGTCCTTAAGCACCTCGAGCTCCTTAACCGAAAGGTTATATAGAGGTTAGAACGGGGGCCTCTTACCTAGCTCTAGTTTAATCGTATACTCTACGCCTAGTAGGCGCGGTAGGTTAGCGATATCCTTATAAGTAAAGACGTTAGAGAACTCCGCGAACTCTAGTAGTAGAGCGGGGTCGCCTATAGCGTAAGTGCTCTCCTTAGATAGAGTCTATACTATAGCGTATACCCTCGGCTCGTTCCTAAGGTCTTTTACGAAGTCTTCTAGTTCGCGTATACGAACCGTACGCGAGGAGTAGCCGTACGACTAGTTGTCTATAGCGCTATCTATAATTATATACTATCTTCTTCGCTATAGATGCCCTAAGATAATTAGAGGGCCTAGTCCTAGGTCTACTATATAGAAGAGGCCGATCGTCTCCCTAAGGTCGCTATTAGAGTCTACTAGGCGTACGCGAAGCTAGTGCGCACCGTAGTAGAATCCGGCTTACTCTATAAAGGAGGATATACTCGGATACCGAGTATACTTTACTCTCGGTAAGTCGTAACGGAGGGCGAATACCTACGACACGAGATTAACCTCTATATAATCGTCTATTAGGAACGTGTAGTCTTCGCGCCCTATAGGCGCTACAATAGCGCCGCGGTAGGGCAGTAACGGGTAAGCGTCGATTAGAAGGGGGGAAGAGCTTAGTTACGCTCCTTAGCTAAGCCCTTAGAGTTTACCGACTTCGAGTCGTTAACCTTGTCTATAGTAGCTACCTTATGTACCGCCGGTAACTCGTTAGCCTTCTATAAGTGCCTCGACCTGTATTCTAGCTTAATGTAACTAGTTTTACCGTAGCCGTAGCACTTAGCATTCTTCTTCTATTTATTAGAGAGAGTACCTTGCTCTCTAGCCTTTTTAGTAGGCGGGTCGGCGGCGTTACGCTCGTGCCAAGCCCGTTGGCCGCTACTAAACTAGGGGCGGTGTCCCCCCCGAGAGCTATTACGACTACCGCGCTTACGCGAGTAGTCGGCTTCGTCTTCGTGTATAGTATACTTACTACTAGCATAGTCTATAGACTCGATGCGCGAGCCTAGGGATACTAGTTCTTAGCGCGTAGCTAGGATAGCATAGTGCTTAATAATCGTAGTATGTAGCGTAGGCTATAACTTAGCGAGGAGATAGCGTACCCTTTACTCCTCGGAGTAAGGGGCTAGTTGCTCCTCTATAGTAGCAAGTTCCGAGGCAAAAGCCTAGATAGACTAGCCTTTACGTTGTTAGGCCCCCTCGTATACGAGGGTTACGCGTACCCCCTAGTTAATAGGATCGTCTACTACGTCCTATACGAACTAGCGAAATTGCTCCTACGTGTAGCCTTCTAGGTTATCTACGTAGTAGCGGTAATACTATATCTTATCCGGCTCGCCTACAAGGAATATAACCCTATAAAGTACCTTCTAGTAATCGGTAGAGTAAGCCTCGGGGGCTAGTACGAAGATAACCTCGAGATCCTTTAGGAAGGACCTCGCCTCTTTTAGAGTCTTACCCTAGTAGAGGCGAGGTTCTTTTAGTCGAGGTCGCCTAGAGGATAGCCTCGCGAATAGCCCGTCGCCGCTACGTACGCTCTATATACTAGCTTCGCTTACTGTAGGCTCCGTAGGAGCGCGCGGGCCGCGGTCGAAGCCCCCGTAGTAGTATCCTATATCGCGTGCGTAATGTATTTACTTAATCTCTTCTTCGAGGCTTTAGGCCTCGAGTTCTAGCTCTAAACGCTCGCGCTTATCGCGTAGGCGTAGTAGCCGCTCCGCGAGCGTCTCCTCGACATCTAGGGGAGTCTACTCGATAGAGTCGGTCTCGGTAATATCGACGACGCGAGGCGCTTACGCCTCGCCGATAGGGTTCTAGTTGTCTATAGGGTCTAATAGATTACGACCGTGGGTTAAGTAATTAGAACTATTAGTGCCTTGTATTAAAGCTACGTATGTCGTAATGTAGAGAACGCCTAACTAACCGAACAGTCCGTTAGTAGTAGAACTAATTGCTATTTAGTCCTCGGCGTAAGCGCCGCGCAGGATATCTATGTGCGTCACGTAGGCGGGACTAGCCGCTGCTAAGTGTCGCCCTAACGTTATGCCCTTATAGACACTCTCATAGAACTACTCTAACCTCGTTAACTCGCCGGTAGTAAACGATTAGCATTAGGACCAATTAATAACGACTATAAACGCTTCGCTGCCGGAGCTATAGCCGTAGAACTTATAGACCCTACCTCCTACGATAATGCTATATCACGACTAGACGAAGCACTCTAGAAAGCCTCTATAGATAAAGAAATCAACTCCCTACGTAGTACTAAGGCTATTGTTTTCAAAAATCAGTTAGACATACTAAAAGAGAGAATAGTTATAACTAGCAAATAGGTATATAAGACTAAACTACTACCTAATCGTACCATCGATAAGCGTAAGTCTCGATAGACTACTAGAGGCTTTACCTAACGCTAGGGAGTTAACTACTTCGAAACCTTTACTCTAACACCTCGTATAGTAACCGGCAGAGTCCTAATTGCCGTCTATGTGCTTAACAGCTAGAGACGAGCATAGATTAACGTGACTACGGCCTTTCTCTATCTAGACCTCGACGTAGTACTCTACATCTACGCTCTATAGAGTTATAGCTATCTCGGTGAGGTCGTTATAGTCACTAAAGGCCTATACAGCCTAAAGTAATCTACGGCACTCTAGTACGACGACGTCGTAGCCTACATGACAAAACTTGGCCTCCGACGCACCGTAAGTAACGCCTACCTCTTTATTTCTAAGGACAGTAAGCTCCTCGTCCTTATGTACGTCGATGATTTCTAGATATTCGCCGCTTCGTAAGCTCGACTAGATCGTTTCGTCTAAGATATGCGGAAGCGCTACCTAATTAAACTAGTTAATAGTAACCTCTTTCTCGGTATCGAGATTGTCACCTCTCGAACCTCAACTAAGCTATCCTAATCTCATTACATAAAGGATAAGCTAAATAAACACTAACTCGCGGACTGTAAACCGGCACCTCGTCCCCTCGACCGACTACTCTCTACTAGCACCGAAAAACACTTAGTTAATCGCTAGAAGTAGTATAACTAGTAGATAGGTGAACTACAAGTTCTCTCTAACTAGACACGGCCTAATATTAGTTATGCCGTTAATTACCTTACATAGTTCCTGTAAAATCCATCTACCGAACACCTTACTACTACTAAACAAGTTTAGCGATATCTTAAGGGCACTCTAGATTACGGCCTTATCTTCACTAAGGGGGAACTAACCTACTATTCTAATGCAGATTTCGCCGGCGATCTAGATACCTCTCGATCTACCTCCGGCTCGCTGATACTTCTCGCTAGAGCACTAGTTATTTAGAGAACGAAACTCTAGTTAGACGTTGTTCTATTATCTACTAAGGCCGAATACCTCGCTCTATTAGAGACCTATAGGGAGATCCAGTGGCTAAGGAACCTTCTACAAGAGATTCGCATTCAACAACTACGTATAACTATACTCGTCGATAATCAGTTAGCTATTAAGCTCGTTAAGAACCACGATAATCACCGTCGTTCTCGTCACGTTAACCTCCGTAATTACTATTACAGAGAGAAGTACGAGAAAGGCATTATCGACGTCGAGTTTATGCCGACTACTTAACAACTGGCGGATCCCCTTACTAAGCCTCGGTCACCTATTAAACTACTAGATAGTTAGAAGGCGAACTAATAGGCTAAACTAACAAGCTAAACTAACTTCGAGTTACTCCTTACTGTGCTACTTACTGTCTACTTTCTGCGTTTTCTTTATTACATTCCTTTATTATAGTACTACTACGTTATTCACTAGATTCTTTAATTCATATTATATCCTCCTAACTGCTATTACTACCTTCCGAATCTGACTACTCTAGTGTGACCGTTAGGGCGGGGTTAGGGCGGCCTAAGGCCGCCCCTAGTGCTAGTATAGGGGCCGACCCTGTGTTAATAGCTCTACACCTTAGCTACATAGGGTTAGCACTAGGGTCATCCGTAATAGCACTAGCACTAGCACCGCTCTAAGCTATATAAGCACTAGCACTACACCGTGGTCACGTAATACTAGCACTGCTCTACTATAGGCACTATGCCGAAACACGTTAGCACTTACGCTAGCACCGGGGTCGGACTATACTAAAGCACTACGCGAGGGCTAGGCTTTAAGACGACTCTACTATATCGTGGTAATACACGAGGTCTATAGTAGCGGCTTAGAGAAGAAATTCAATACTCTATTCTATGTAAAATTACATCTGCCTATTTCTTATAGTCCTTTCTTACGGCTTTATAGAGGAGAGCTCTTACTAGTTAGAAAAATTAAGCGGGCGGTACTTGTCGTAGTATTTCCTAGTAAGCGTAGAGTCTTTAGCGAATATAGTGACACGGTTAGTATAGATAGCGTTAAGGTAGTAGTCTACTATAGTTATTAGTACTTAGAATTGTGTATTCTAAATACATGATTAATGTACCTTTGAAATATCCTACTAGCATTACCTTAGTCGCTTCCTAGAGACACTTAATAGTATCTAGCTAGAAGCGAAAATCTCTAATTATAAGCGCGGACTTAATATCTTACGCGATCTCGCGAATAACGCGGGAGAAGGGGAGCTTTTAGATAAGGAGGTTAGTCGACTTCTAGTAGCGACGAATATCTCGGAGGGCAACGGCTATGCTATATTAAGTATAATACTGTGAGAATTAGCTGTGAGAAACTGACTGCTAGGCTTAAACCTGTTAGCCTTTAGCCGGCGAATTTGTCTAGTTATTACTAGTCTAAATTTTATAGCGCGACTAGCGGGTGTTTTGCCGGCGGTTATCGTCTTAGCGCCTTACTTCCTTAGCTTTAAAGTCGCCTTCCTCATAGTCGTTACTTGCTTTTTACGAGCTATAACTACGTAAATTTGTCGAATTAATTGTTAGAATTTATTTGTGAAAGTAGAGAGGAGCAAGGAGAAAATACTAAGGATAAGATATTAAGCCTTATTATAGAATTCATAATAGTATATAGAATGTGAATTTCCTATTGTTATTGTCTACTATAACGACTTTACATCAACAATCTTAACGACTTTATATTAGTATAATAATAGGACAAATACTTATTAACGCTCGTATTCCTAGCTACTCTATTTCTATACGTATAAGTAATCCTAATCCCTTATCTCTTAACTTCCTCCTTGTAAACCTTATATCTTATATCTCGATCTACTTTATACTCGATATCTTACCTTTACTTATAAATCACTACTAATTCTTAATCTATAATGTCTACTAATCCTAAAGAAGAGCGATCTGTTATTATTAAGGATAAGATGACCGATGCCCTAGTAATTAAGGAAGAAGAAATAACTAAGGAAGAGGAAGTAGTCCTCTCTATAATAGGAGTAATTCTTATAGCTACTTCTCACAGTTAAATACTAATTAGACTATAGGGTTTTAATTCCGAGGCTAATAAGATTAAGTACTAGATTAAGAATCGCTCTTAGGGAACTTCTCGCTATAGCCGCCCCCTTAGAATTCTATAGTAGAAAGCATAGCTTAGTAATACCTAGCGAGCTATTTAGCAAAGAGATTACGTTATATAAGCTAGCATAGAGGAGAAAGCCCTTACTACTATCGGTAATACTAATCGCTCCGCTAAACGTATGCTTAAGGCGAAACTTAAGAGCTCCGAGGACTACTAAGTAAAGTCCGATAAGGAGAAAAAAGCTACGTTTAATATAGCATACGAGAAGATAGTAGAGACTCGCTATTATACCTAGTAGAGTAGTATGTTTCTTATAGTATATTCTCACGGTATTTTTACTAATTTTACATAGAGGAATAGATAGAGGACAAGTTTATATCTATCTATTAGAAATAGAGCAAAATCCGTAAAGCTAATGCTCTCCTTTACTATAAGCAACTCCTCGCCGATTATATAAAGAAGGCGCCCCGCGACTAGTATAATGTTTTCCCGAACCGCTAAGTAAGACGACTTCTCGGCACTAGGGGAATAATCGAGAAGTAGTCTCGTAAGATCTTCCGCGACGGCGTTAATTCGCTATATAATAATAGAGACTATAACGATAACAACGAAGCCGAGTTTACAAAATTTATCAACGATATAACACTAGCTAAACTCTAAGTAGCACAGGCGGATAATTAGGCGTATATTGTTTCTTATAGCTACTTCTTATAGTTAATTACTAATCTATTAAAGCGAACGCGAACCTACTCCTAAACCTGAGTTCTAGTACAAGGACGACGATATTTTGCTCGAATCTAATAGCTACTATGTTAAATATAGTGATAACGAAGTCGAAGAAGAAGCCGAGAATAACTCTAAGATTAAGGACCTCCTTAATAAGGCACTCGACGAATACGAGACTAAGGAAGTAGCTAAAATATACCGCGAGGTTGTCGCCGCTAGAGACTTCGACAATTCTAATAAAGAGGACGAAGAGGATAAAGAGGATAAGGGTGATAATAATAAGGCGATAGAGGAGGGCAGTAATAATAAGGAGGGTAAGGGCGACTAGGGTAAGGGCGAGGATAGTAGTAGCGAGGATAACATAGATAAGGATAAATAGATTAGCACTAAGTCAGGGAAATTAGATAGAGGTAGTAGTAGCTCTCTCTTTTGTGCTATTATAACCTACAAAATTGAACGCGGCGAATAGATTCTTATAGCGCATTCTTATAGTCTTCTACCCCTTCTAATATAGCTAGGCATTATACTACATCTAAATAAGGGAAATGTCTTTCTTTAACGTAGCCTCTATCGATCCTTAATTATAAGCGCTCTCGGATGCCGCTATACTATAAACATCTCTCCCTAACGAGCTTTAAGAGTTTCGTGTCTAGTGCTAGATACAATCTTCTACCTCTATTATCCGTAAACTCTTCGAACTCGTCTACTGTCCGCCCTATAACAGCAAAATTCTAGATGACAAACAGCTAGTGTAAGGGCACAACGTCAGGGCGACACTTAGTAGCGGCTAGTCCCGCCTACGTAACGTACATAGATCTCCTGCGTAGTACTTACGCCGAGGACTAAACAGTAATTAGTTCTACTACTAACGGACTGTTCGGTTAGTTAGGCGTTCTCTATATTACGATATACGTAGCTTTAATACAAGGCACTAACAGTTCTAATTGCTTAACCTATAGTCGTAATCTATTAGACCCTATAGACAACTAGAACCCTATCGGCGAGGCGTAAGTACCTCGCGTCGTCGATATTACTAAGACTAACTCTATCGAGTAGACTCCCCTAGATGTTAAGGAGACCCTCGCAGAGCAGCTACTACGCCTACGCGATAAGCGCGAGCGTTTAGAGCTAGAACTCGAGGCCTAAAGCCTCGAAGAAGAGATTAAGTAAATACATCGCGTACGCGATGTAGGATACTACTACGGGAGCTTCGACTGTAGCCCGCGCGCTCCTACGGAGCCTATAGTAAGCGAAGCTAGTATATAGAGCGTACGTAGTAGCGACGGGCTATTCGCGAGGCTATCCTCTAGGCGACCTCGACTAAAAGAACCTCGCCCCTACTAGAGTAAGACTCTAAAAGAGGCGAGGTCCTTCCTAAAGGATCTCGAGGTTATCTTCGTACTAGCCCCCGAGGCTTACTCTACCGATTACTAGAAGGTGCTTTATAGAGTTATATTCCTCGTAGGCGAGCTAGATAAGACGTGGCATTACCGCTACTACGTAGATAACCTAGAAGGCTACACGTAGGAGTAATTTCGCTAGTTCGTATAGGACGTAGTAGATAATCCTATTAACCGGGGGGTACGCGTGACCCTCGTATACGAGGGGGCCTAATAACGTAAAGGCTAGTCTATCTAGGCTTTTGCCTCGGAACTTGCTACTATAGAGGAGTAACTAGCCCCTTACTCCGAGGAGTAAAGAGTACGCTATCTCCTCGCTAAGTTATAGCCTACGCTACGTACTACGATTATTAAGCACTATGCTATCCCGGCTACGCGCTAAGAACTAGTATCCCTAGGCTCGCGCATCGAGTCTATAGACTATGCTAGTAGTAAGCGTACTATATACGAAGACGAAGCCGACTACCTGTATAAGCGCGGTAGTTATAATAGCTCTCGGGGGGGATACCGCCCCTAGTTCGGTAGTAGCTAACGGGCTCGGCACGAGCGTAACGCCGCCGACCCGCCTACTAAAAAGGCTAGAGGGCAAGGTACCCTCTCTAATAAATAGAAGAAGGATGCTAAGTACTACGGCTACGGTAAAACTAGTTATATTAAGCTAGAATACAGGTCGAGGCACTTATAGAAGGCTAACGAGTTGCCGGCGGTACGTAAGGTAGCTACCGTAGATAAGGTTAACGACTCGAAGTCGGTAAACTCTAAGGGCTTAGCTAAGGAGCGTAACTAAGCCCTTCTTCTCTTCTAATCGACGCTTACCTGTTACCGCCCTACCGTAGCGCTATTATAGCGCCTACGGGGCGCGAAGACTACACGTTCCTAATAGACGATTATATAGAGGTTAATCTCGTGTCGTAGGTATTTACTCTCTATCACGACTTACCGAGGGTAAAGTATACTTAGTATCCGAGCATATCCTCCTTTATAGAGTAAGCCGGATTCTGCTATAGCGCGTACTAGCTTCGCGTACGCCTAGTAGACTCTAATAGCGACCTTAGGGAGACGATCGGCCTCTTCTACGCAGTAGACCTAGGACTAGGCCCTCTAATTATCTTAGAGCGTCTATAGCGAAGAAGATAGCGTATAATTATAGATAGCGCTATAGATAACTAGTCGTATAGCTACTCCTCGCGCACGGTTCGTATACGCGAACTAGAAGACTTTATAAAAGACCTTAGGAACGAGCCGAGAGTATACGCCGTAGTATAGACTCCATCTAAGGAGAGTACTCGCGCTATAGGCGACTCTACTCTACTACTGGAGTTCGCGGAGTTCTCTAACGTCTTCACCTATAAGGATATCGCTAACCTACCGCGCCTACTAAGCGTAGAGCATACGATTAAACTAGAGCTAGGCAAGAGGCCCCCGTTCTAACCTCTATATAACCTTTCGGTTAAGGAGCTCGAGGTGCTTAAGGACTATCTCGAGACTACTTAATTAAACGGGTAGATTAGGCGCTCTACGAGCGAGGCGGGTGCTTCTATCCTATTCGTGCCTAAGAAAGATAGTAGCCTCCGCTTATATATAGATTACCGGGGCTTAAACGAGATAACAGTTAAGAATCGCTACCCGCTTCTACTTATTAGCGAGACGCTTAATCGACTCGGGCGAGCCTAGTAGTTCTCGAAGTTAGATCTTAAGGATGCCTACTATAGGATCCCTATTAAGCGTAGCGACGAGTAGAAGACTACGTTTCGCATGCGCTACGGCTACTTCGAGTATCTAGTTATGCCGTTCGGATTAACTAATGCCCTAGCTACTTTCTAAGCGTATATTAACCGGGCGCTAGGGGGGCTAGTTAACACTATCTACGTCGTCTACCTCGACGACATCCTTATCTATAGTAACTCGAGGAAGGACTACGTACGCTACGTGCGCGAGATCCTAGCGAGGCTAAGGAAATTTACTCTATATACTAGCCTTAAGAAGTGTAAATTCTTCACTAAGGAGGTAGAATTCCTTAGCTATATCGTCTCTACTATAGGCGTCTCGATAGATCCGAGCAGGGTGACTATAATCAAGGATTAGCTAAGGCCGTAGAGCTACTATAAAGTCTAGTAGTTTACTAGCTTTACGAACTTTTACCGGCGCTTTATACGACACTACTCGAAGATTATTACTCCTCTCTCTAGCCTTCTAAAAGGCTCGATAAAGGGACGTAAGTATAGCCTCTTCGTGTAGGGCGCGAGCGAATAGCAGGTGTTTAAGGACATCCGGGACGCTTTTATGCGCGCTTCTATCCTCTGCTACTACGACCCCGCGCTACCTCTACGTGTCGAGAGCGACGCGTCGTAGTTTATAGTAGTAGCTATATTATCGTAGCTATTCGATGGTGCCTAGTACCCTATCGCCTTTTAGTCGAGGAAGATAATCCCTGCTGAATGTAACTACGAGATACACGACTAAGAGCTACTAGCGATCGTATATACATTTAAGTAGTAGCGACACTACCTCGAGAGCGCCTCGCAGGCGATTTAAGTACTTACTAACTATAACAACCTCCGAGGATTTATAAAGCTAAAACAGCTAAATGGCCGATAAGCTCGCTAGGCTACCTTCCTCGCTGCCTTCGACTTTACGATAGAGTACTAGCCGGGCACGAGGAACCTAGCTAACGCGCTTTCGAGGCGCCCTAACTACGTAACTAAGGAGTAAGCGGTATCTTATCTCCTACTAACTCTTTAGAATAAACTCCGCGTATAGGATTAAACTACTAATCCTAAAGAAGCTACCCCGCTAGTTAGACGTATTCGCGCTATATACGAGGCGGCTCTAGGACAGGCCTAGGCCGCCTACGCGCCGTATGATAGTATATGTTCTTCTAAGAACTCCTAGGGACTCGTAATAACCTAGCGAGTTGTAGTCGTAGCGACTACGGGGGAGGACTCCTTTACGGACTCCTCTACTAACTTAATGTCGGTTATAGAGCTACTATAAGAATAAGACCCCGAGACCCTAAAGCTACGTTCGTAAGCGGGGAGTAGTAGAGACGAGAGTACGGCGCTATAGAGTATTTAAGATAATCTCCTATTTTATAACGAAGCGCTAGTTATCCTAAATGATAGTGCCCTAAAGGTATAGGTACTACGTATATACTACGATAACGAATTAGCTAGTTACTTTAGCAAGGACAAAACGCTTAAGCTTCTCTCGCGAAAATACTTCTAGGCAACTATAAGAAAAGATATTAATAACTACGTGTAATTATGCTAAGTCTACTAGAAGTATAAGGCGCGCCGCTACCGCCCCTATAGCGAGCTACGTACGCTGCTAATGCTAGACTACCTATAGTAAGAGATTATAATAGATTTCATTACTAACCTGCTACTAAGTAAGCGAGGCGATAGCGTCTATAATATAGTGCTCGTAATTGTAGACCGATACACGAAGATGTCGCTATATATCCCTACTACTAAAAAGTGCATATCGGTAGAGCTTACGGAGATTATGCGAGACTACGTAATCCGTTACTATAGAGTACCTCGGAGTATAGTAAGCGATCGAGGGTCGGTCTTCACTAGCTAGTTCTAGAGTGATTTCTGCTACGAAATGCGTGTGAGACGTAGGCTAAGCACAGCCTTCTATCCGTAGACAGACGGTTAAACTAAGCGGCAGAACTAGACGTTAGAATAATACCTAAGGTACTACTACACGGAGTTATAAAACGACTAGGCCGAACGTCTATCGTAGGCGGAATTCGCGAGTAATAACAGCGTCTATGCTACGCTACGTATAAGCCCCTTCTAGATATTGTACAGCTACCATCCTTAATTAGAAGTATTAGCTATTAAGTCTCGGGACGAGACTTTAGGAGAGAAGGTGCTAGTAGCGATAGAATTAGCGCGACGCTTACGAGATATATACGCGAAGCTAGTAGAACAATAGAAAGAGGCTTCTACCTACTAGGCTAAATACTATAATAAGAAGCACATGCTAAAGGTATATAGCGTAGGTAACTTAGTGCTACTCTCGGCTAAGAACTTACGGCTACCTATACTAAAGAAGAAGATAGGACTACGATTCCTTAGCCTATTTCGTATACTCGACGTAATCGGATCGTAGGCGTATCGCTTAGCTTTACCGAGTTAGTATCGTATCTATAACGTCTTTTACGTATCCCTTCTCGAGCTATAGACGGGTAGAGCTAGCGAGAAGCTAGAAGAGAGTATACCTCTTATAGACGAAGCGGAAGAGTAGATAGTAGAGGGAATCCTAGGCAAGAGAGCTATAAAAGGCAAGGTGTTCTACTTAGTAAAGTAGAAGGACTAGCCTAACGAGTTTAATAGCTAAGAACTAGAGGACAATTACGCAAATGCGGGCGAGCTAATCGCTATATACGAGTCGTAGCTAAGGGCGCCCGAGAAGGGTTATAGAAGGCATAAGCGGCAGGGCATATAAGTAGATAGACTATATAAGCATAGAAATTAGTCTAAGGATAGACTCCTTATCTAGGGCAATACATTTAATAAAGCGCTACGCTTACGCTAGCTATACGGGTATCGACCTAAACGCTATTAACTCCTATGCTATACGTAAGGCCTTATAAGAGCGCGTATCTAGCTTGTACGCGCTTACCCGTTACTCTTTACCCTTATTCCTATCCTTAAAAAACTCTCCTCTAGCTATAATTCTATCGGATAGAATAGTCGACCCGCTATTACTATACATAATCTAAGTATATTAGTCGTAGGCCGGACGTAGGAGCGACGTAGAAAATACACCTCCTAACCTATAGCTACTAGAGTAGTTAAAGTCCTCCTAATCTTCTGGAGCTTAACTACCTTCTCCTAGTTAAGCGTACTATACGCGGCGCTAACGTAGCTCGTACGAGGCGTAGACGCCTCGCCGGTGACCTTGTTCTTATTAGTATAGTATGCCTTTAGTAAGTCCAGAAAATCCTTAAGGGCCTAGTTATAGGTAGCACGTGTATCTAGCGCGTCGTCGTCGTTATCGTCGATAGTCGTAAGCGAGTCGAAGGCGTTACGCGCAATCACGTAGTCGCTACGTAGGTAAGGTAGAAGCGGCTCGTAGGCGTAGCGTCCCTTAATATAGCGAGTACACTTCTTCTTAGTGAGGGTGCCGAAATTCCTACTAACATAGTCGAAACCTACTACGTATTAGCTACGAATCGTACCCGTAAGTACTACTCTTACCCTTATTAACACCGGCAGTACACCTATAGTAGAGGGCAGCTAGCGTAGGACCTACGCTAGCGGGGGCTATATAAGGCGTAGGAGCCTCGGTAGTAGGGGTTACTAGAGGCATAACCGGAGGAGTTATAGGAGGCTAACGAGCGCGGGCGTCGCGCGTATTACGAGTAGGTCCGGGCATTACGAGTAGAATACGAGTAGTATACGGAGCGCGGTATAAAAGTAGAGATCGGGAAAATGAAGATATGTTATAGTATATAGAAGGGAGAAAGTAAGGGGCAATAGCGAGGTTATCTATACTAACCTCTAGTGTACTACATCTTTGTTATAGCCGCTAGCGTAGCGCGCGCGTTCCCTATAGTACTACTAGGAATTCTAAGAAAAGCGCTGTTATCGCTACCGATTAGCCTAATACTATAGCGACTAGACAAGCGCCCCCTAGACCTAGATTGCCGGGACTATAACAACCGAATAGCATGTAGTTTATATACGACCTACACCCGAAAATGCCTTAAGTATACGTCCTCTCCGAACGACGCTATACGCTATATACGTCTAGGCGAGAGCTAAGGGTAGCTCTCCTAGGGGAGGAGGTAATTATAAGGGCACAACGTTAGGGCGACACTTAGCAGCGGCTAGTCCCGCCTACGTGACGTATACAGATATCCTACGCGGCGCTTACGCTAAGGACTAAACAGTAATTAGTTCTACTACTAACGGACTGTTTAGTTAGTTAGGCGTTCTCTACATTGCGACATACGTAGCTTTAATACAAGGCACTGACAGCTAGCTATATAAGCTTAGAAAACATGGTAGCCTTTAACACTAAGTAGACTTAAGTCTTCTAAAGCACCACCCTAGAATTCTTCTAACTGCCGCGGGTTAATCTAGGCCGACTTTAACGAGGGTGCTAAGCTTAGCGATAGTGCGCCTCTTGTGTACTGCCTTCGCTATAGTCGAGCTCTATAGCACCTATTAGTTAATTAGATTAGCAATAAACACATGCGAAAACATCTCGAGTGTAAGTCTTACTAGACTACTAAATCTCCTAGTTATAAGCGGTCCTAAGCTTAAATAGCCCTAACCTAGTTGAAATCGATCGCGACTGCCTCGTTATCGCGTATACTATACTTTATACCTGAACAATTCGAGAAAGAGCTTATTAGGGTCCTTATTAATTGTAATTAGTTATTCCGAATAGTCGCCTATCCTGCCTTCTTAAGATTTATACACTTCCTTCGACCGGATACTAATATTCTAGGCCGGACGCGGTCTCTTAGGCTACTAAAAGAGCACTACGAAAATATCTATTCTTACCTCCTTGCCGATCTTAGTAAAGAGACGAAAGTCTTAATTACATTAGACAGTTAGTCGGCAAACAATCATCTAAGCTTTATTACTGTAAAGGTATACTACATCAACGACAATTAGTAAATGCGTGAGTGCCTACTCGATTTCGTACTAATTAGCAGACGGCATACTAGAGCTATACTCGGCACGGAGTTGCTTAGAGTACTCTATAAAAGAAAACTCGAGGCACGCCTTCTCGCTATTATAGTAGACAACGCGAGTAATAATAATACGTTACAGTCCGAAGTATAACAAGGCCTCTATAAAAAGGGTGTATAATAGTCTTCGGTTAAGAACTTAATCCCTTGTCTCGCGCACGTTATCAATCTTGTAGTATAAGATATTATTCGAGCCCTATAGCTAGAAACCACCGAAGATAACGAGAAAGCGGATAAGCTTAAGAAGCGTTATCTCCGTAACATCCGAATAACCTTGTTAGTGCCTAATTCCCTGCGAAAAGTGAGTCATATTTCTCACAGCGTTTTCTCACAGTTTTCTAACCTATTTTAAAGCTCTGCGCGATTTGTATTATAATCGACCGGTCCCCTTAACGCTACCAATAATTTAAATCTCTTTAAGTATATCTCCCTCCTCGTAAACGACTCGCAGTCGTTCGGGATGTTCGTACCCGCTAGAATTCGACGTATAATATATGTAAGCGAGCTATTAAACTATCACCGATCATCGACAAATAGCTTAATGCGGAGATTGCGACTACGTAAAAGCCCTGTGCTAATAAAATAGTAGCTAATTAAGACACAGCTTCTATAGATCGCGTAGACATGAAACGCCTCTACCTTAGCTACGCCGAGTAGTTACACCTAAGAATTGTCGTTCGAATGCTTAAGAATTTCAAGATAGCAACTAACTAGCTAAGCTAATCTAACATACTCTTAATACAATTCGTCTAGCTAATGTATAATCGCCTTTTCGACTTCCTCGACGTTATCGAATCTACTTAGGAAGAGGACGACAATTTAGACTAGCCGTAAGTCGTCTAGAATGTAGCGAAAGCAGGTCGCGCTAAGCTTTCTAAGTATTATAAGCGAACGGGTAGAGGCTAAGGTTTCCTATTTAATTGCGGCATAATCTTAGATCCTACGTAGAAGTTAAGTGTATATAAGGTACGCCCCCTATACTTCCTCTTGTATAAATGTCTTTATACGCGACTAATCTACTAAAAGCATGCGTCGTAGGAACCACATTTTAAGTCGCTCTACTAGAAACAATTTCTCGACTATCTAAGTCGCTACGATAATAATAGTTATTCTAATACTACTCTTTCGCCCCCTCTACTAGTCCCGTCTATTACCTACTAGTTTAAGAATCCTACCTTATCGAACAATGTAGCAAGCTTTATATCTATAACATCTAGCTAAGATAACGCCCTCTCCTAGGGATAAATTAAGGTCTATATAACGAGGATAGAAGGAGAAGATTACCTAAGGACTCCGCCTATACGGGAAATACTAGATTTCGACATTCTTTCGTAGTAGAAAGAGAACGAGCACTTATACCTACGACTAGCTCGAGTTACTCGTAATATTCTCGCGATACTAATCGCCGGCGTTAGTGTCGAACGTATATTTAATGTTACGAAAGACGTCATTAGGGACCGAAGGTATAGACTACTTCTATAGACAATTCGATAAATCATAATTACGAAGCTAGCAGATAGTAGGCTCTAAGACACCTATACGGCCGATAAAGATAACTACGCTAGTGTTAACGACGATGATAATAGCGATATAGACGGCATAAGCGATGACTTTAGGGATATCGCTACCTATAGTTTAAGCGATAAAGGGGATAATAAGGAAGAGAGGCACGAGGAGGACGAGGCTCTACCGTATAACATTGCTAAGGTTAAAGGCCGGTACTCTAAGCGCATCCGGTTAATAGCCCCCGAGTAAATACTCTCTTATAGCAGCTAAGAGCATAGTCCGCTTACTTATCTAGGGTCTTATCTCTAGCGCCGACTCTTCGCTTATTACTCCGCTCTTACTTTAAGAGCTTATATACGCTGTTGTTATAGTTAACTTTAGTTAATAATAGGAAGACGTAACGTAAATGAGATTTCATGAAGTGTAAGTCTATATCATTAAAAACCATCTAAAGCCGTCGGCTTGCCGACGCTTCGACTACGCTACCTGAATTAGATTAGTTATCGGAAGCATCACTATCGCTAACATAATCTAGCTCGTCCTGCTTACGCTAGACGCTATAGCGTATAGCAAAGAGGTCGATTAGATCTGCCCATGGATCTATGACACGCTAATTAATAGCACGATATAAGTCGATGAGTTCGAAGATGTCGTCGGTCTAGGAGATATCGTACTAGTATTAGTTAGATTATACAGACATATCGGATCAGGAATATAAATAAAGTTACATGGGATATCGTAGGAGCGATAGGCTTTATAGCGTAGTACTAAGCCTCTATCGTCGTCGTAGATACGAGCGGTTTGTCTTAACTAAGTTTCGTCTAGGTCGAGATATATAAGAGTCGTGTAGCGGATATAGGCTTTATACTAACGTAAGTGTAAGGGCCTAGCGCGGTCGCTAGGAGTTATTCTATAAGGCTAGGAAGGGATTAGATCTACTAGGTCGGGGTAGAGTTAAGCGCGAGAGGCTATTATAACGACGAGAAAGAGAGGTTTAAGAGGAAGAAGGAGGAATAGCGACGAAAAGGTATATATATCCGGCGTCACCTATTGTGAGAACAATAATATAGACAATAGCTATTGTCTATTGTGAAAAAACGACAATACTAATAATAGCTATTATCGAACAATAGCTATTGTCATGCTAAGGGATATAAGTAGATTATTAGCCTAGTTACTTCTTTCTCTCCTTAGGAACATTTAAATAACCATCTAGTATGCCTTTACGTCGCTATAGCATAGTTCATACTAATAGTAGCTAGAATTCAATTAAATCTACCGCTATGTCTACTATTCCCCCCTCTGTTATTCGTCTAGCTAATCTTCCTTACTATGACTTTATCGACGACCTTTAGGCAGAGATTAAGGGCATAGACGGCCTTATACGTACTATTAACTAGGAATCTAATGGCATTAAGGCAATCCGCAACTATACTATAAGTTAGTAGGAAGGCTTATCTGCCTAGAACTAACTATTATTAGTCTTATGCTCTGCCCTATAGCTTTAGTACTCCGGTTTTCTAGTTAAGGGTCGTAATTCATATAAAGGTAGCCTCGCTAGGGAGGGAATGTCCTCTAGATAAATCAGATAATAAGATAATAAGGTTTTAGTTTTAGGTAGTATATAGCTTACTAGCCTTATACGCGATATAGGCTCGTAGGGGTTATATAGATAATGTTAATTAGGATGATCTTCTGCAAATCACTATTAGGTCGTAATTGTATATAAGGGTTAATAATTAATAACTTTTGCTTCTCTCTAGTATCCTTTAACTACCGTGACTTTAAGCGTTTAGAGCGGAAAAGTGATAAGAGTCGTAGGACGCGGCACTTACTATAAGAATCTACTGTGAGAATATAGACCCCGGTATAGTGCTAGTATAGGCGCGCCAAGGACTTAATAGCACTACACCACTTATCTACCGACCTAACCTAGCACTACACTACGTCTAGAAAAAGCGCGACTCGACCCGCACCTAGCGCTAGTGTAGTGCTATTACGGCTACGGTGTAGTGCTAGCACAGGGCTATAAAAGGCTTAGCGGTACTACGCCGGCTAAAAGCCGACCTAAACCCCGGTGCGGGGATAGACCCGGAGGGTACTAGGTGCGCCTTAATAGTTACACTAGACCGCTCGACCGGCAAGGTAGCTAATAGATCCTCCTGAGCAACCTCCTTAACCTCACTAGTTATACACTAACGACCTGTTACGTACGAGAAGATAGAAGAAGACACGACAATAGCAACTTCTAGACAATATAACAATAGCTAGAACACTACAATTACGCCGTTATAGCTTCACGGAGGTCCATAAGTCGACAATAGATAATATCGCTTCACGAACACAACTAATAACACGGTAAATCACCGTCAGGGGGAGTGTTATACCTCGATCCTTATCCTCGATCGAGTACGCAATATCCGGAGATCTACCGGTTGTTTAACTAGCTTATTACTCTATATATAGTCGACCCTCTGTCACTTAGATAGTTACCACCTTTTTATCTCAGTTTTTCTCATCTATCGATCTCAACGTCAAGACCTCTCAGTACTCCGGTCACTGAGCGTGCTGACGTGCCAAGCCTCAGCTGACTCAGCACGTACAACAATATAGAGCTTTTGTGGGTCAAACTTCGAAAGCTCACTCTGCTTCTTAAAATATTTCACATTGCTTCACATCACCAACCTCAACTTGCTCAGACGCTGAGCGAGCAATGTCTCTCCCCAATATGGAGTGACAGAAGACGATTGGGAATGGTGCACCTCGCATCATTCTCTCTTGAATCATTTGCTCGCCATGCTCCACAAATGGCTTCCATGCTCTCGGATCGTTCGTCGCCGATACTGTCCGTCACAGACCAGGCTAAAGGTGCGATCTTGCCTTCAGCAGCCTGCAAATGTGCGATTCCAGTCTACTTCCAAAATAGATTATAGAAGCCTCCATGTCTTCCGAGATGTTCCTCCTCTTCGCGCCTACCGCAAGAATCTGCGCCTCAGGAACAAGTCAGTCGGCCTGGTGCCGACTATGGGAGCTCTCCATGAAGGACACCTCTCGCTTGTGAGACAAGCCGCAGCGGAGAACTCCGAAGTCTTTGTTAGCATTTACGTCAATCCCACACAATTCGGAATCAACGAAGACCTGGACAGCTACCCGAAAACGTGGGACTCGGACATGACAATGCTCAAGCAATTGGATGCAGAGCTTGCGTCTGATCCGAGATCGGGTCGTATCACAGCTGTCTTTGCGCCAACGACTAAGGTCATGTATCCTACTCTGCCACCAGACTCTTCCATCCCTGGTGTTGGATCCTTTGTGATTATAAGCCCGATAGGTCAAGTCCTGGAAGGTGCTTCACGACCAGTCTTCTTTCGAGGTGTGGCAACAGTTTGTATGAAGCTCTTCAATTTGGTCGCACCGGATAGGGTCTACTTTGGTCAAAAGGATGTTCAGCAGACCATTGTGATCAAACGCATGGTCAAAGATTTTCATCTCGACATGGAGGTCAAGATTGGTCCTACGGCCAGAGAAGCGGATGGCTTAGCTATGAGTAGTAGGAATGTGTATCTTGGCGATCGCAGGCGTAAGGTTGGACTTGTGTTGTCACAAGCACTCAAGGCAGCAGAGACACAATTCGACAAAGGCAAGACGAGTCGAACTGATATAATGTGGATGGCAAATGAGCTTGCTATGCGGGTCCGAGTAGAGCAAGAAGAGCTGGCACCGAACGAGCGGGCACTTTTTGATGTCGACTACCTGTCACTTGCCGATCCAGAGACCTTGGAAGAGATGGAATACGTAGACCCAAAAAGGGGTGCTATTCTAAGTGGGGCCATCAAGATGATGCCCCTTGAAGAGACGAATACCGGAGAAAATTGCGGACTTGGTGATGGGAAGATTGCCGTCCGACTAATTGACAACATCATTTTGGGACCGGCTTCGTAGTAATAAATCAGGAATATACTGAGGATCTGCAATTCACAAATCCTGCTCGCATGTCGTTCAAAGAGTGTCGACGAATGCTAGCCGATCAAGCCTGGAAATATCGCCATGTCAGGTGAGTGGCCCTGAAAATGCCTCGCGTTCAATTTCTCTCTCCTCGTCCCCTACCAAATACCGGTTCGCTCGGATATTACAGGCAGCGCTCTCATCGATGGAGAGATCGTCATCGAACGAAATGGTGTGGAGTGGAATCGATGGAGGTGTCTCATTTCGGTCTGCTGAAGGGAAACAAGCATGAATTCGCCATGACGACCACTGCAAGTAGCATTCTGGAGTCTTCGTCCTATCTAGCAACGGACGTGGACTTCTTGCAATGCATGCTGAAACAAAGGCGCATAAAGCTTTGCAGATAATAAGTCAAAATCACAAGCGCGTTAGCACGCATATCGCACGCCATGGGCAGCTTGCAGAAACAGGTAATGATGATACCTCTCTTCCTGCAGAAGACGTCAGCGGGACACGGAAAGAAGCCAACAGCCTCTTGTGAATGGTCGAGCAAATGTCCTTGATCCGCATCTGTGCTCGCTGCCGTAGCTCTTTCACCAGAATTGGCACACTTCACGTGCGAATGATCGAGGTCGTCGGCGGCATTGTTGTGCCGACCTCAACTAATATAATTGGCGAGCAGCCATATTCGCTGCAACCCTACGTCGTACTGATCCTGCTGACGAACAGCACTGCGCGAGAGACGACCTGGTCGATCTTTAGCACAACGACTTGCCAGACGAAGTAACCTCACTCTGCCAAAGGTCAGCCCTAGGCCTCGATATGGGTCTTTTCAGACGTGCAGGCCCGTATGCTCCAGATACTCAACTGCTAGGTGGAACGCCCAGCGTCCTACCAGACGCACCTGTTTCAGCTGCTCTGTTGGCCCTCTTCCTGGTCGCCGGAGTCACCAACTTCGCCATCTTCAAATGGAACAAGAAGAACGGGCACAAATTTGTCATCAATGCTGCTCTGTTCGGGTTTGGCAAGATACGGATAGGAACATTCTCGTTACGCATAGCATGGGCATGCTTCCCTAGGTCGGTCAACCTCGGACTTGTCAGCACTGACTTTGTCTATGCTGGTACAATCATTCTCTTCGGCATCAACTTCATTTTTGCTCAAAGAATTATACGAGCACAACATCCTACTTTCGGCTGGGCAAAAGGCTTCAAGATTGTCTTCGCACTGCTCTTTGCCGTGGTCATCCTCACCCTGATAGCTGTCATCGTAGCCGTACTCCAATCTTTCTTCACCTTGGACCCGAATATACACCGCATTGATCGAAGCATTCAGCTGTGTGGCTCAACCTGCTTTGCTGTCATGGGATTCTTACCAGCGCCAGTCGTGCTACTAAGCACCTTGATTGGACTCCTTCCGAGCATTCAGAGGAAACGTCTCACTCAGCCTACAGACAAGTTTGGAGAAGGACGAATGAGAACCAAGATCTGGATCTGCATCATCGCGGCGTGCATCTTGACCCTAGGGGCTGCCTTCAGAGCCGGCACCGGCTGGTTACCACCCACGTCTGTCTTCCTCCCAGGTCCGCCAGGTCCGGACGGTCCCATACTTCAGGAACCACCATGGTACCTCAGCAAAGCATGCTTCTACTGCTTCAACTTCGTCACTGAACTCTTCGTCGTCTACATGTGGCTCATCTCCCGCGTCGACCAGTCTTTCTTCGTCCCGGACAAAGCCAATGGAGCGTACTACCCACGACCAGAGCCGCTGCAGTACGATATCGATACTGGCTTGAGCAGTGTCTGGAGTGTCAACGCTTTCCATAACAGGGCTATGCGCGATGATGAGGGCGGGGAAGCGTTGCATGACTTTGACCCGTATGATCTCAAGCAGAAAGAGCCGGAGCAGGTGACCAGCTCGAGGAATTCGATGATGACGACCCACACGGACAGTACTCGGAGGACAAGAGGGAGCTGGCAGGTCGAAGGTCCACACCAAGTGTTGCGTTTCGTCTAGCATAGCTTAGCAATTTGGGTATCATGTCTATAGATCTCATCAAGTCATCAATCCCCTCTACCGCCTCGTGACCTTTGTCCCTCCCACCCCTTGACCTTGCCGAAAGAACTCCTCCTGCGCCTTCTCCAAATCCTCATCCTCATCCTCATCATCCCCTCTCACCCCGTCTTGCCCCTTTCCCCTCTTCCTCAACTCCGCCTCCACCTCCTCCACATTCGGCACCTCCCCCTCTCCCCTCCCCTCCACCCTCACCACCCCAGTCCCGACCTCCGCCATCTTCCCCGCCTCCCTCGCCTCCTCCTCCCACTCCCTCCTCTCAATCTCATCCAGCTCCTCCTTCCTCTCGATCCACCGCTCCTGCACATCGCGAATCTCCATCTGTCCCCATCCCTCCTTCATCGCCGTCGCGAAGACGCTCTCCTCATTCGATAGTCCCCCCTTACCGTCTGCCCCAAAAACGAAGCCAGATGCGCGGTCGACGGCTCTCACTACGCTGGCCATGGACTTTTTGTCCTCCACCGCGAGAGGTTGGAAGGAGACCAGGCCAAAGTCCTCGATGAGTTGGATCAGGGCTTCGTTGAGGCGCGTCCATTTGTTGTCGCCTCCATCGCGGGCGCGGATGGTTTCGAGGACGGAGGCGGGGTCGATGGTGGGGTCCGAGGAGAGGGTGGGGAGGGAGATGCCGGCTTGTTCGGCTTCGAGGTGGGGAATGAGGTAGTGGAGATCCTGCACTTCGGTGTAGAAGTCGAGGTTGAAGGGGAGGGGGGAGAGGTTGGAGAGGTTGTCGATTTTGGAGAGGATGTTGATGCAGGGGTAGGGGAGGTTGAGCATGGAGCGGAGGGAGAGGAGGAGGGAGGAAATGTACAGGGTGGGCCGGGTGAGGGTGTGCGAGTCGAGGAGTTGGATGATGATGAGCTGAGGGGAGTCAGTAGGGGCCGAGGAAGGATAGAGGGCAGGAGGCGTACACGGTAGCCGAGCTTCTCGAGCTTGTGGAAGATGGTGGGAAGGGAGCTGTGGTGGGTGAAAAGCTCGACTTGGCCGGGACAGTCGATGATAAGGTAGTCCTCTTCTGCTGATCAGTTGATGTATCAAATAGCAATAGCAATGTCCTACCTTTCATGGTATCTAGTGCCTCTTCCATCCACTCGAAATTGTGCTCCAGTTCTTCAAGTGCATACAGAACGCCACCATTCGGCCCGAGATGTTCATGTTCCATGACATTTTCCAGTGGTACTAGATCTCGTATGTCCAGAGCACAAGGATAGCTCGTCCGGTCATTAGCCGGATCCAGATTCACTACCGAGCATTTCCGCTCAATGGCAGTGAAGAATTGCTGCACTCCATCACAGTAGGTTGACTTTCCAGATCCGGGCGGCCCTATAACAAGTTGTGCGAAGGGCATAGCATGTGCTGGTGTAGTGTTTGTGCTGCTCAGACACTCAGAAGGAGTATGCGCCGTCTTCCAACTGCTCGGTAGTGGCCTTCGATGGGATAGATTCGAAGAGAGTGATGCGTCGTCACGGATGAGGAGCTGACAGAGGCGATGGGCGAGCTATACCGTAGTGGGATACCCAAGACAAAGAAATGTAGAGCTCGAACTTTTCCAAGTCTATATGATCTCAAAGCATGTGGTCGTCCCTTTGCCCCACCATGACATGCAATGGTATAGAAAGGCGGTGAATTTTGGTGGCAGAATTGTTCAAGGCTGTTTACACGATTCTTCCCCTTCTCCGTTGCTGACAATTTGCTCGAAGCACGACCGCTTGCTGCACGCTACTGCTACACACTTCGACAACCGTGACTCGTCGTTACTGACCATGTCATCACAGTACGAGCTCTCCGAACCGCCTTCGGATGTGATATCTGCCCTCAAGTTTGCGCCGGGATCTTCAACGCGTCTCCTCGTCTCATCATGGGACCGCCATATCTACCTCTATGAGACGCCTTCGCCACTCGAGTCTTCTGACAGTTTCTTGGAAATGCGCATAGAGCATCGTGCACCGGTTCTGGATATTTGCTTTGGAGCTGACGGAAACACCGCCTTCTCTGCCGGACTCGACCACGATGTATCTCATATCAACCTCGACACAGGACGAAAGACGGTATTATCGACACATGACAAGCCTGCCCGCCATGTGGTATACTCTCCAGAACACAACATTCTGATTTCATCGGGCTGGGACAACACTCTTCACATCCACGTCGTGGAGCTGGAGAACGGTGCCCTCAGTCACGGTCCTTCGTCGGTCTCGATCCCTTCTACACCCCACGCGATCTCGGTCTCTCCGAGCAAGCTGGTTGTGGCCATGGCTTCCCGACAAGTCTTCATTTACGACCTTGCGACTCTCCAACAGCTCGCGTCGCAAAGCGCACCAACTTCAGACAACTCGATTACCCCTCTGGTGATCGAGCCGTGGCAGCAACGCGAGCCAGCTCTCAAATACATGATTCGAGCCGTGGCTTGCATGCCCAACGACGAAGGCTTCGCCATTTCTTCTATCGAAGGTCGCGTGGGAGTCGAGATGTTCGACCCCTCGGAAGAAGCGCAGCTGAAGAAATACGCTTTCAAGTGTCACCGAACAAGCACAGAAGAAGAAGAAGATATCGTATACCCTGTCAACGCGTTGGCTTTCCACCCGGTCAAGACCAATGTCTTCGCCAGTGCTGGAGGAGACGGAACGGTCATACTCTGGGACGGCGCAAACAAGAGACGAATCAGGGCATTTCCGGGGCTGGAAAGCGGTGTACAAGCAATGGCATGGGCTGGAGACGGAACGGTAGCTGCGATAGGGACGAGCCCTGGTTTCGAGGATGGCACGGAAGAAATCGATCCCAAGCTGGTCAAGGTGTATATCAGAGCAGTGTCAGACTCAGATCTCAAGTCCAGGGGGAAAGCATGAGCTACGTATGATCAGTCACGGTTGCACTTGGTGTAATTTTCAGCGAGGAGTTGGTGGAAGGAATTCATGCTTCGCGCATTTCTTGCGCGTATCTGCTGTCGCAGACTGGGTATCTCGAATACAAATCCCACGCGCCGACTATGCAGGCTTTTCCAAGTCCTCTGTAATGCACCTCTGCACCCTCATACTGATCGTCCTTCATGCCCTGTACTCTTACGTGGTATCACCGTTTTCTGCCTTCGAACCTCAATAATCAAGTCCCATATCCTCATCCTCATCCTCTTCTCCATCCTCCTCATCATCCACAATCCCCACTCTCACGCTCCCTTTGCGTTCCACTTCCTGAATCCCCCATCCTCCCATCCCCCCTTCCTTCCCCTCCCTCTTCGCCCTCCTCACCACCTCCATCCCTCTCCTGATAACTTCCTCCTCACACTTCCTCACCGTCCCACTAACCCTCACAACCCTGACCACCACCTCCTTCCCATCCTCCCGCCCCCCTTCAACCCTCTGCCCACCATGTCCCCTCCCCCTCCCTCCCCTCCCTGCCTCTCCCCCAGGTCCACTCGGCAGTCTCCGGACCATCGTCAAAGCAGCCCACACCAGCCTAAACTGCGCCCGTCCCACGCGCACGATGGCCGTACTCGTCGGCGTAGAGAGGTACATGACTTTCAGTCCCGAAGCGACGAGGCCAGCGCCATGGTCTCCGAAGAGGAGGGAGGTTTGGTCGCGGATGAGGCGGGCGAGGAGGGCGGGGGTGAGGGTGTCGGGCGTGGGGGCGTGGAGGGAGAGGGTGAGGTTGGCCACGGAGGAGGTGGAGGAGGAGGAGGAAGGGGGGGGACCGGAAGAGGGCGAGGTGGGCGTAGGGTAGAGGAGGTGGAGGAGGAGGTAGCGGTGTTTGATGCGGACCATTGTGGGGTTATTGGTAGGGTTTCATCAGGTGGTGCGAGATGATGTCGGGTGGGAGGCGCATTGTTGGTTGTGCTGGTGAGTTGAGAGGAGGGGTGGGTGTGAAGAGATGGAGCTGAAGTGAGGTGCGGGCCGGGAAGCCGAGGGAGGAATTTTTGAGGTCGCCGCGACAGTGATACTGTACCTTTATTTTTACATTCCGACATCCACGTTCGTGATCGATGGGAAGCGTGTCAACCTGGATTAATGAGGTAGGCTGACCGATTGGTGAAGGGGGAGCACCTTGGCCCGACCATGAAGGTCGCCTGGCAATCGATTACTGTTCGGATGGATATCTAGCTATCTAGCTATCTGCTGCCACGAGATCTTTCTCCCTCTTGGCCAACTCCTGCTTGAGGATCTTCTCATTCCTCGGCTTGAATTTCACTTCATACCGCTCAGGGATAGTCACCAAGCTAGTCGGGTCTGCACTACCCTTCACGGGGTCTACCTCGACTTCGGTCGCCTTCTCAATCTCAAAGCAGGCCAACATGCGGATGAATACCAGGTACAGTTCCCTGTTTGCAAGCAATGAGCCGGCGCACATTCTGTAGCCCAGCCCATAAGTAAAGAGAGGTGCATCTGGCTGCTCCAGCCATCGCTCGGGCTTGAAGATCTCGGGCGGCGACTTGGGATTCGACCAGACGTCCGGATCCATGTTGCATGCCCATGCGTTGAGGTAGATGGTGGTGCCGGCTGGTATGAGCTTGCCTTCATAGGTGATGTCCTTGACTGTGGCACGCGGGAGTGCAAGGCGGAGGACGGTGTAGAAACTTGCAGAGTCAGTGTTCTGATCCACTTGGTCGAGAGTAGGACTGCTTACCGGAGACATTCCTTGACCAGAGCCATGACATACTCGCATTTCATGTCGTCCTCGACGTCACACAGAGGCTGAGTCTCGGGATACATCTTGCGGATCTCGGAAATAGCCTTGTCCTGCACGTCTTTTCTTTGGGCAAGCAGTGCGACACTCCAAGCGACGAGGGTGGTGATGGTGTCGAGACCACCGCTGAGCATGGTCAAGCTGATACTTGTAAGTTCTTCTTTGTTCAATTTCGCTTCCTCGTCCCTGATGATGTTGGCTTGAATGCAAGGTTTGTCGGTGCCGTTCTTCATCCTCTCGTCGAGGTCGCTGTTGAGTTTCGTGAGATAGACATCGCGACGGTCTCGCATTTCCTTTGCACGCTTGCTGCCGACGGAGAAGGGATTGAGACGAAGCAGGGGTATATAATCCTGGAGATTGCCGGTGGTAGAACGGAACTTGCTGATCTCTTCTTCGACTTCGGTGATTTCATGGAAGAGATGGTCATCTCTGCTTCCCATTCTGGTGCCCCAATTCAGGGTTAATGCCAACGAGAGAGAGAGACGCTGGATCATGGGCATTGGATCGACGCCCTTCTTGCCACCCTCGCCATATTCAAGCCCTTCCTTGACGAAAGAGAGAGACTCGATGTCGAGGTGGTCGAGATAAGACTGCACGCTCGGCTTGTTCAGAGCCGAAGCTGCACCCTTTCTTCGCCGCTTCAAGCTGTCCGAGAATGGGGATGTACCAATGGTGGTACCAGCAGTATTACTGAGAACTTTGTGGAAAGTATAAAAGACAGGTCGTGAGGACAAAGCTTGAGAGAAGCCGCCAAAGATGTCCTTTGCTGATTTCGCAGAGTTGACGACAATTACTGGGATATTGCCGAGCTGAATCTGATAGACAGGCCCGTACGTTTTCGACCATAAGCGGTAGGTCTCTGCTGCATTGTACTTGATGTCCGGAATATTGCCTACCAGGGGCATGCCAGGAGGTCCCTTGAAGAAGGGGATGCGTGCTTTTGATCGAGCGACCTCATTTGCAAGGACATAACCCAGCGGAATGAGCAGTAGAGATATCAAAGCTGAGCGGAGCGGATGCTCTAGCAGCTGCGTGCTGATGAGAGTGATTGTGGATCCTATCATGGTGTGGGCGTTTTCCTCTAGTTGTGCATGAAGTCTATCGCTGGTGTCTCCTTGCAAGTCTGGGATCCAGGATGCGTCGAACCAGTAGGGGCGAATTCTAGTGTTCGAACTGTTTGCTATCCCTGCTTTGCGAGCTGCGTCTTCGACGAGGGAAGATTCACATATACAAGAATCTCGCAGTGGGGAGGTCACACTGGAAAAGCCTACCTCGATTCCGCACTTGGGCTTGGACTGTAGAGGATTAATGGGCGCATCCCATCCACTGGTGCGGAAATCCTCCGAGGCACGGAAATGTGGCGCGTCTATCACGTGACTGGGATCAAACTTTTTGGAGACACTGACATGTCTGTTTCGTCAGCAGTTCACGCAACCACATTGAGCGCGAGCGTGGGCGTGACTCTGGACGGTCGACACCTAGTACTGACCTGCTGTTGTGCAATACACCAAGACGTGCATTGGTGACAGTCGCTCCACAACAATCCGATTGATACAAATGTTTGAGGTTGTATTGACAATCACTTCACTAATGGCCGATGATCCAGTTCGGCGGCTGACCTCAAACACGCCACGTCGTTTCAGCCTCTCCTTGTCACTGCGCGATGACGCTCTTTTTCCACCACAGACAAGCTCATGAACAAGCTCACACTTTGACGACGGTTTCGTGCCTTTCCGCTGCATCGCCGTCGATCGAGTAAAGTGCCCAGATCGTCTAATATCGCCCCGCATTGTTTGGAAGACCGCGACGTCCTGATGCAGCAGCAGAAGAGCATGTCATAGTCGTGCTTCGAACGCCTGTTCAAAGCCGGTCCAGCACATTCAGATACATGCACCTATGCTGTAGCAACACCTTCCTCCACAATCAATCCATCGACAAGCAGCAGATCCATCAGCATCAATTTGAGATCGATCACAATCACTCTCTCCGCCTCCACGAACGGCTGTGCGGCTCCGACACTCAACAATGACAGCTCTACCTCCATCACTTGGTCCCAACGCTCTGTACCTGTATCAGATAGATGCTGCCCGCTGCAGGTTCAAAATCCCCGAAGGCGTCTCAGCTTCTTTTTGCTCCTTCAGACCCTCTCGAACCGATTTTTCTTCCAGCCACATGCAGAAAGTGCCGTCATCCGTCATATTCCCATCCATGTCAGCCATCTCGATCGTACCTCTGAGCATCTCCATGCCTACCAACAGCAAAGCATCAGTGGCTTCAACATGTCGGTAATACTCAAGTGGAGCATATCAACTCGGAGACCGAGAACAAGACTCTACAGCATGTCAAAGACATCAAAAAGCTGCATGCTCAAGGTATAAGTATAACCACCACAACCTCCACTTCTCTCTACCATCCCAACAGCAATCCAAATCCAGTGCAGGCCACTTCCACTACCCACCAACTCATTCACTTCACATCTTCAGCGCAGCGCGCCCAAGATCAACACTTTCACTCTACCAAACAACCGCAATCTTTGACAGATTCACTTCACCCCAAAACTCAAAATGCAGTTCACCATCACCGCCATCCTCGCCCTCACCGCCACTGGCGCTTTCGCCCAGGGCTTTGGCCAGCGCCAGCGCGGCGGCGGCGCCACTCGCGGCGGCCAAGGCGGCACCGCTGCGGTCCAGACATGCCGTGTCTCCGCCAGCGTCATCCCTGCTGCTGAGGCTCAGGCCGAGACCGGTGGCTCTATCCCAAGCAACTTGGACGGTAAGTTTTCCCTTTCTTCTCCCATTTCCCCCAACCCCTGGCGGACAGCAGTGGCTGACTTTGATGGACAGGCTCCCGCATCTCCGCCCAGGCCTGCGCCGCCGTCAGAGGCCAGAACTTCGGCGGCTGCTGCGTCAAGAACGACTGCGCTGGCGCCGGTACCAGGTCTGCTTGCCTCGTGCCCAACTTGAGCGGCGACCAGCGCTTCCCGGGTAACTTTGTCGGCGGGTCCTGCCCCCAGGGACTGAGGTGCTTCTTGAGGTCTAACTAGATCTTTGCCTCACAGAAATGGGACAGGAGTAGGAGGGAAGGGAGGAAGACAGGCTTGAAAGATAGCCTGCTTGATGGTGGAATGGAGAGAATGGGACTTGTTCTTCGAAAATCTTGTAGTTAGGACTTGAGCCTGGTGGGAGTGCCTTTTGGTGCTGTCGCTGGGTTTGGATTGACAAATGGAACTGGCGCTGTCCACTACTCTGTGGCGGCGAAAACAATGTCTCTCTCCTTGCGCCACTTCTCTGTGATTGGTACGATGTAGTAGCTCCTACATGCGCTACCATGAGGACTATGACAAGACACATCTGTCTCTCATGTACTGCGTGATGCCTCGCTCCTCCGCCTGATTCAACCACCAGCACCATCGAGCACAAAAGATCTTATGCTCCCAGTAATCCGTATCCTCCATATCCCAATCGTCCCGTGTCAGATAAGGCGAAGAATCAAAGCCGATCCGCAACTCGTACCGACCAGGCGGCATCCCTGACGTGTTCACAGGCGGAGTACAGTATCCCCTCTCAAGCCTGACAGTGAACGTCCGAGGTCCAGGATCACGAGTGGGTGGTTTGGGGCCGAATTTCCTGATGCCGATGTTCTTGCCATCGACCTGGACCCACTCGGGGCCGACTGCGTGAAGGTTGATCTCGATTCGAAACTCGGCGAGGAGTTCTGGTTTTCGAGGGATTGCTGAGGCGAAGACTTCTGATCTTCGAAAAATTGGTGGGGGGAGGTGTACCGGCCAATCGATACGAGAGTCGAGAGGTGTCCAGGTGAAGTCCACGTGGACATCTAGGTGTATCTGGCGACTGCCGAGTAGCTGTCCAAGTCAGTGCTGGGATTTGGTTCGAGTGTTAGCAAAGCGACTGACTGTGCCGCTGCCATCTTGGTTGAAGGTGATTTGCAGACAGACGCCGGTGTCGCCTTGCCAGCTGCCTTCGTCGCAGAGGATCGAGCGAGCTGTGGTATGGCTTGATTTCTCGTCCATGCTCTCAGGTGGACTCGTAGAGGAGGGGCAAGAAAAGTGCGACATCTGTGCTGGTCTGACGAGAGCATGCATACTTACTCATGGTCGAGATGTTGCCACGTGGTAAGCGTGTCGAGGACAAAGGGTCGAGCTTGCAGACAATATATAAGTGGCCGGCCTGAACCAAAGTCATTCCAGTCATGTGATGGCACTTCAGCTCCGACCAAAGTGCTGGCAACGACCAGCAGTACACAAAGGAAATTGGAGTCATCGCCTTTGTCATGTTAGGAGTGTCACAACCGATGACGAGCAATCAGATATCACCCTGAAACTGATCGAGATTATCCACATTTTCACAACAGATGCACACCAATATGAGACGCCCTCTCGCATCAAAGGGGTCATAGCCAAATCGCATGTAAGGAGGTTCAATTCGCCCAACACCTCTCGCTCCATTGTTGAAATGGATCAACCTCTCACCTCTCCTGTCCCTCTCCGTTCCTCGCCCCTGCCCTTCCTCGCTCTCTTTCACCTTCCTCTCTATACTCCCACTCACCTCTAGAAACCCGGAGGCGTCAAAACCTCATCAATCTCATACAGCACCCCATTCTTAATCGGCACATCAATAGTCGCCGCCCCCGCTCAACAATATGGTACTCCAACAACCTCCTCAACTTATCCCCTGTTGGCAGCGGGGCGAACTTTGCAAACGCGACGTTACTCGGCGCGAAGACAGTGGCGGATTGCGTGAAGCTATTGAACGGGTCAAGGATGCCGACCGCGTCGAGAGCGTCGGTGAAGTTGGTAAAGGGGGGCTCGGAGACGACGGCTGTGTTGTTGACCAGAGCGGGGATGGCGAGGACGCGGTTGAGGACGTGGGCTATGCCGCGGTTGGCGAAGGGGATGTCCTGTCACGGTCAGCGAGGGGTTGGGTCTGGGGAGGGAGGGAAGGAAGGGGGACGTGCGGCTTTGGTGATGTTGAAGGACACAGGGGAGGTGGGGACGCGCAGGGCTTTGATTACTTGGCCTGGGCGGACGGTGGTGAGGAAATTGTTCTGGAGGAGGGTGGAGCGGAAGACGCCGCGGTCGTTGATGGCGGAGGTGGGGAGGCTGGATGGGAGGACGTGGTAGCGGAGGATTTCGCCGAGGAGGTTGGTGCGGTTCTCCAGGTCGAGAATGCCTTGGTTGATGGGGCCGAAGAGGCGATCCCATGCGGCATTAGTGGGAGCGAAGACGGTCAGGCCTGGGGTGGTTGTGACGAGGCGGACGATGTCTGGGAGCCTGTTGAGGACGTCCAAGGTGGTGGACAAGTCTGGGTCGCTCTGGAGGACTTGGACGATGGATGGGGACTGGCCTGCTGCGAGACCAGTAAAAGCTAGCGCTTGGATGAAGGACTTGAGAAGCATGGTGTCGTCGTATGCTTGCGCCTACTTGGAGATGGCAATGAGAGGTGGACAAATGCTCGACGTACATGGTCAGCGTGTGGTTCTTATACCTTCTGCAATGCTTTGATGCTCCGACGATGCCTTCGGAACGAGTACAATGCATCGATTCGCTTTGTCGATTGACGTGATGAGACCTTCGCCGATATTGCATCTTACTCCTCTTCTCCCACAGTCTCACGATCGTCTGCATAATGTCGAAGACGTGATGGTCGTCTCATGTGTGACGGATGAACCCTACACAGTGTAATATAGTCGGATGGCCTGACATTATGGACAGTCGTGGTAGGTCTCCTGTCTCGGAGACTATTGTCGCATAGGTGACCAATGAAGTCGCGTTGTATCCGGAACCGCGTCCAGCAATACGCGGAAACTAAGCTGGATTCGTGCTATAACAGGGTCGTTTCCATGGATGGATGATTCTTGACCTTTGAGTACTCGCATGTGTTGCGAAAAGCTTCAGTCAACCATTAGAATACTCCTCGTGACTGTCATCCACAACGACTTCTCGATCATTCTCACAAGATCTTGTCACAGACCTGGTATATCCAATCCCCGAGAATCTGTAGCTGCCTGATCTAGTCCGTCCAGGCAACTTCTCCTGAGGAGCTGATGCTCAGTCTTGACAAGGTATCCTTGGCGTATGGAGGGGTTGTGCTAACAGCCACACCTGGAGACCGTACGCCCCCAGGCCGAGTCCCTACATCGATGAGACCTGCTCGAAGAGGATACCAGCTTATGTAAAGCCTGCAATTTTCGGTCGCCAGGATCCACGAGGCGTTCCCCCGTGACTGTCGCGTACCTTTCTAATGTGCTTCGTTGTGGCGGATGGAGATGAAAATGTACGACCCAGCTACTGTCAGCTTCGCATAATGTCAACAGTTAGTCGGCTCGAAGGACCCAGTGCCGCACACAATATGCCGCTAGTGCATTGACGGTAAACACGTAGTGTGGATGCGGTGTCGATTCTCTCCGCCCGGCACCTTCGGCAAGCTTCTTCTGGCTTCACCTCACCCCCCTTCGCCATCACTGCTACTTCGAAATTGATTACTGGACAAATGAAATGTGCAATCCATGACACGCTTGATTGGATGTGTTACAGAGCTTGATATTGTCATTACTAGGGATTATCGAAGTGTGGAGTCGCACTGAATCGTGATGAACTGGTTCGAGCTCATCAAAGTAGTAATGCACCGAGACCACTACTCATAGCCACAACGACCATGACCAGGCCGAGCAACCTGTCGTAGAATCCAAGACGAAGAGTGCTACCCGCCCCCAAAGATCCAGCTGGTACCGAAGTACTTGTGCTGGTCCCGGTGCTTCTCGTCACACTAGCAATGGAAGTAGACCGGCTGGTACTTGTCCTCGTGGCAGCAAGGCTGGCAAAGACGGCTGACCGACTGCTCTGTTGACTTGCTGAAATGCTGACCGAGCTTGTAATGTCCTCGGCGCGTGCCGACAGCAGACTTTGACCCGCAGCAGCGTTGGAGGCGAATGCTCGCACGGTCGTCGTGAGAGTTTGCTCCTCACTGGTGAGGGTCGTGGTTGGGGAAATGTACGTGAGGGAGTAGCTAAAGTACTGAACGATGACTACCGTCGTGTACGTGTCTGCACCGCCGGCAATGGCAGTGTTGGATGAGGTGAGACCGGTCCTGGTTGCTGTACTTCGGGTCGTGGTAGTCGGGATCGCCGTGCCTGTACCGAAGCCATCGCCTCGACCGGAGCATTGATATGTTGCTTCGAGGCATCGCGTGCCCCCGGGACAGCAGAAACCATTGTTGCAACAAACTTCTCCATTGAAGCAGTACGTCGAGGATGAGCAGCAGTATGAATTTTCGAAGCGAGTGCCCTGGCAGCCTTGCCGTTTGTCGATGAACAGTGATCGAGTTTGTAGGTCTGCCGGTGAGATGCCATCCAATTGGCGGGGTCTTGCGAGTACTATCTCCTCGGCTACGGCCCACGAAGCCAGGGCCAGCAATGCTGTGAATTTGAGCATGGTATACTTTGTGAATGGCTACGACTAGTCGATTTGCGATAATGAGATTCTGGGTAAACGGGAGGTGGACAAGCAGACGCAACAAACGGAGGGAAGTACTCAGATATAGGCAGACTGGTTCTCGTGGTTGGGTGATCAAACCTTGATGCCGCTCAGCGCGCTGTGCCGCCATAGCGAGACAAACAATGCCAATGACGATGATCATCATAAGCGAGAGGCGCTATTTGGCTTTGACAGCTATTCCCATCATAGTGCAGATGAACGTGACCTTGAGGATCACTGCCGCGAACTCATTCAGGTCAATGGTTGTCAGCCCCGGGAGAGTGGTTGGTTTCGCTTGCATCTTCCATGACAGGAATAGTCACCCGGCTCTTGGCGAGCGTTGGCAGTGGGATCTGCGGCTCCGCGGGCGTGAGAGGAGTCGGTGTGGCTGGCGGTAGCGGCGACACCAGGGCGAGCATGGATCGACATGCTGAACTGAGACATGAACGCCTCCTGCCGCTCTTTGGAAATGCCATGATTGACATGCAGAATGTCAAGCAGTTGCCCGGGATCAACTCCGCTCAAGCCGTTTTCACCCGTGCGGCGATCAATTCCAGGAAATGCATGTTGCCTCAAACGCACACGATTTAATCTCAACTTCCTGCTCACCGATATAGGCTACTATCGACTATAGTATGAGCGCATCGTCCACTGCATCAACTCCAATTCTGTCGATCCAGGACGTTGCACGGAAGTCCAGTATTGCATGGTATCATCTGGACTTTGCCACCTTGCGACTCTCTGCGAGACGCTGATACTCTTCGCGTACACCCATTCTTTCCAGTCTGTCCAGTGCCCCGTATTTTGGACCCAGCAGTCATTTCCCCGGGCATTCCCTCCGTTGTAAGAATTCTGAATGTTACCTGCTTGGTAGGACATTCATCGACGTAAGCATTCAGCCTTCCCCCGGACATCATCTTCGGCCCCGCTCTTTTGAACCAACCATTCCACTTCTCCACTCTCCTCGCTGCACTCTTCTCTTTCGTCAGATCCATCAACACGTCCAACCCAACTGATGCCATGAACCGACACAAATCCTCTCCCACTCCTACCTCACTCGACCGCCCGCCTCTCCCCTTCACAAACTCCCCCACCAGCACCCTCCTCTGCGACTCCCTCAACCCCCAAAACCACGTCCACCACACCCTCGCCATCCACAGCCTCATCACCTCCATCATCCCCTCTTTCCCCTCTCCCAACCCTTCCTGACACCTCACCTTCCCCCACCTCCCCAACATCCCCCTCACATCCCCGCCCGCCCTCTCTGCCACCTTTACTACTAGACTCTCCACCTCCATCCCCCACAATCCCCCCTTCACCTTCCCCCTGACCCCCTCCAACCCCGCCAACATTCGCTCCCTCGTCTCCTCTTTCAACCCAATCACATCACCCTCCAAAGCCCCCACAAACGCCCTCTCCAACCCCTCCATCCCCCCTCCCCACCTCTGCACAACCCACCACGCTTCCCTCCCCGTCATCGTCCCCACGTCCTCAATCGTCGGCAGAGAGGAGAAGAACTTGCCCATCTCCGCCCCCAGCCTCTCCCTCGTCATCACTGGCGCAGAAGGGGCAAACACCCCATGGGACAGGCGGTATGCGGCCATCGCGAGACGAAGGCAGGGGAGGCCGAGGAAGGATTTCAGACGGTTGACGAGGTGATGGGGCGGGCGGGTGGTGAAAATCGCGGCGAATTGGGGGGAGGCGAGGAGGAGAGCGGGGAGGGAGGAGGGGGCGAGGTGGTCCAGGACGACGTGTTTGAGGTCTAAGGGGAGGGCGTGGAGGAGGGGGAAGGGTGGGGTGGAGGTGACGTGGGCCGGAGATGGGCGGTGGGGGAGGAGGATGGTGGTGCTAGGAGTTGTGGTGGGTAGCATGGTGTGGTTGAGGGTTGGTTGGTTGTAGATGGACGATGGTGTGTAGTTGAACATTGCCGATGCGGAGGTGTGGTTGAATATTGTCTATGCAGAGGTGTAGTTGAGTATCATGCGTGCAGAGATGTGGTCGAGTGTCGTGGACGAAGAGTTGGCTTAGTGGCGGGCTTTGTACATGCAGAGTCGCAAAATTACGCTCTATAACGCATGGAACTATGTTCACAAACAAGCAAAGTCGCTGTGACGATGCCTGAGGTTGACGACTGGCGACTGGCTGAAATTAATTCTTGTATTTCTTTTCCGAAATGCTATGTACAACTTCAAAAGCTTTTCATGGTATTCCGCCGTGCAATGCAAAAAAAAGCAGAACCCTGACATTCTTTCCTTTTGTAGGAGCTTTACTCACCGTCCTCTTCAAGCTCGGCAGTCTGTCGAGTGTTAGTACAAGTGCAATTTCACTAGCCGTCATTCATACTCACGTCTTCATGGAAAGCCATGCCCTCAGTCGTCGGCTTAATGATACCTGCACGGATGAGCCAGTCACCGAAATGCTCCCCATCGTTCCTCTCCTTTGCGAATCTCTTCACCATCGGTCGCATGATCTCCAGGATCTCGTCCTCCTTGATGCTGCTCCTGTAAAGCTTGTTCAATCTCTGTCCATGATACCCACCGCCAAGATACATGTTGTAGGCGCCGTAGGACTTTCCGACGAACGCGACTTCGGCCAACCACGGGCGAGCACATCCGTTCGGGCACCCAGTCATACGCATGACGATGCTTTCCTGCCGAAGCCCAGCTTCTTCGATGGTAGATTCGAGCTTGCTGATGAGTTCTGGGAGGTAGCGCTCTGATTCAGCCATGGCGAGACCGCAGGTAGGGAAGGCGACACAGGCGGAGGAGCTCAGGCGAAGTCCGGAGAAGTTGGTGTTGTCGAGCTTGTACTGCTTCATGAGGTTCTTGACTTGATCGAGACTTGAGTCCGGGACGTTGCTGATGATCAGATGTTGGTTGCCGGTCAATCTGAACTCGCCAACATTTAGCTTGGCGATTTCGACTAGCCCACTCTTCATCTTGAAGTCGGCAGTGTCCTCAATACGGCCGTTCTCGATGAACATGGTAAAGTGGTTGAGTCCAGTCTCGTCCTTGACCCAGCCGAAGGTGTCGATGTTGGACTTGAACTCGAATGGTCGCTCCGACTCAAATTTGCGGCCCCAGTACTTCTCGACCTCGGCCCGGAAATTATCGACGCCCATGTCATCGACGGTGTACTTTAGACGTGCGTGCTTACGATTGGTGCGGTCACCATTGTCCCGCTGCACGAGCATGATCTTTTCGCAAGCAATGTGGACTTCTTCCTTGTTCACGTAACCCATCATGCTTCCTGTCCGCGGGTAGGTCTTCTTCATGCTGTGAGTCACGCCCATGCCGCCACCAGCGAGGACGTTGAAGCCCAGAAGGTGGCCGTCATCGCCCTTGATAGCAATGAGACCGACGTCATGAGCGTAAACATCAGTGTCGTTGTGAGGAGGGATGGCGATCGTGATCTTGAACTTTCGAGGGAGATAGGTAGGACCGTAGAGTGGTTCAAAGTCCTGGACTGCGTCGCCGGCAACTTGAGTCTTCTTGTCATTGTCATCAGTGAGCCAGATCTCGTGGTAGGCCATCGTGCTGGGAAGCAAGTGGTCGGAGATCTTCTTGGAGCAGGCGTAGACTTCGCGGTGGTAGGCATTGTTGGTTGGTAGGGAAGAGCACATGACGTTACGGTTGACATCACCACACGCTGCGATGGTGGTCATGAGGGACCGGTTGATGGCTTGCATGGCCGGCTTCAGCTTGCCCTTGACAACACCATGGAATTGGAAGGTCTGACGAGTCGTGAGCTTCATGGTCTCGTTGCCGAGATTGTCAGAGATGGCATCCATCTGGAGCCACTGAACAGGCGTAGCAATGCCACCAGGCAGACGGCATCGAATCATGAAGGAATAGGCCGGCTCGAGACCCTGCGCCTTGCGTTCGTCGCGCAAGTCACGGTCGTCTTGCATGTACGTGCCGTGGAACTTGGTGAGTTGCTGATCAGCGGCGGAAATGGCGCCTGTCGACTCGTCCAGTAGACCCTCTGCAATGGTACCGCGAAGGAAGTTGGACTGGATCTTGATGTCCTCGTTGGTCATTGGTGGAGGCTCCTCCGGCAGACCTTCGACATTGCCTACACCAAGTAGATCCCAAAGCTTGGGCTCCCATTCGACGTAGGCGGTCTGGTAGCCATCGGGATCCTGATCGTCACCAAGGCCGACGTCTACAAGCATCTTCGCGCCGAGAGCGAGGAACTTGTTGTGAAGATCTTTACCGGGCTTGTTGAAGTAGTGCTTGTCCTCCTTGCGTGGCCAGTAGTGGCTATCACCAAGGGCGAACACACCAAAGTTGACACCAGCGAGATCCAGGTCGGTGGAACCCTTGACTGTCTCCCAGAAGTTCTTGCCATTCTGAGGAATCTCACCTTGACCGGCCGTGCTGGTGACAAGTACGACATTCTCCTCATGGGAAAGATCTTCGACGGGGTAGTCATCCATAGCCATGACCATACTCTTGAGACCGCGGGCACGGCCTCTGGTAGCCAGTCGCTTGGCGACGTTCTCGGCATTGCCGTTGTCAGATGCGAAGAGGACAGTCATAGGTGCACCAGCAAGGCTGTCGAGCAGCTTGGTGTATGCATCCTTGGCCATGCGCTTCTGTGTCTTTACAACTTCGGTACCGTATGATTCTGACAGATTGGCGTGGAATTGAGGGTGTTTTCGCATGACTTGAGTGAGGTGGTTATCACGAGCGAGAAAAGCCTTGAGCTCGTCCTTGATGCGCTCAGAGTCGAGCTGAAAGTTGTCCTCGCCACGCTCCTCTGCCCTCGGATCCCATCGGTACAGAGGCCAGTAGCCAATGTCGACAGCTTTCTTCGTCTCTTGTAGGACGGTCAAAGGTGAGTCTGACTCCTTATGATATGGCAAGTAAGCAACAATGACCGAAGGACCATTGAATTGCTCCGCTTCGATCATGGCCTGCAGGACCTGAGTGTATGAGCTGTACACTGCAACGGAAGCGACATAGGCATTGCCATAGTTCATGGCATAAAGACCGATGTCCTTCTTTCTGCGCGCAGCATCTGCAGCAGCCCTCTCTGAGTACGGCGTCGAATCGACAATAAGCATATTTACATTCTTGCCAGACGCGAGAACGTGGTGGACGCCCGAGTTGCCAAGATCGTAGGCCCAGGCATCCGAGCCAATGAGCCACTGTGACTCGTTGTAGAAGAATGCCTTCTTCTCAACTAGACCTCGTGCTAATGATGATCCGTCTGTGCTGAGTCTGGCAATGACTTCTGGGGCAATCTCATCAAGCTTTCCACCCTTCTCGGCCTCAAGCAGCCAGTTGCCGAGCCACTTCGATGGTGCGGTTGTGATGAACTCCTTGCTCTTTGACGCCGACTTGACTTCCGCGACGAAACGCTGACGGTGCTCCGAGCGAGCTAGCAGTGAGCCGAATCCAAACTCTGGGTTGGCGGAGACCTCAGAGTTGATGCCAGCATTGTCAGCTTTGAGGCGGTTGGCGATGTAAAGTCTGTCGGAGAAGGTCTGACGCAGGATCTTCGTGTAGGCATTCTCCGCTTCGGGCTGTTCCAGAGTGTATTCCTTGCCCTGTGGAGCCTTTTGTTCATGCTTACCAATTTCCAGATTCTGAATCGGTGATGGGCTCTTGAGGTTCTGGAAGATGCCACGCAGAGCCTGCTTGACGGTCGACGGCTCGATATAGCCAAGTTGATGGCCAACGATTGTAGGTCCACTAGTGTTGGCGGCCTTGAGAGACATCAGAACATCCAAAAGGAGAGGGCCCCACTTGGTAGTCTTTCGCTGAACCTGCTCGAGTACAGCAATGCGCTTGATGCTCCTAGGAACAGCCCTCGCAAGCTTGATGCCCAACCAAGGTCGGTAGAGACGTGGCGTGATGATTGCGGCATCGTGGAACTCGTCTTGTGATGTAGCTTGATCAATCTCCTTGCCGAATAGAGCTGTGTCTGACCCGAAGACGAACAGCGCAGTCTCGGCGTCTGAAGGACCGCTGTACTCGAAAGCCTGGTATGCACGCCCAGTTGCGTTTTGCAGCTCGGACCAAATCTGGTTCACGTATGTATCGATATCGTCTGAGGAGATAGGCTTCTGGTATACGGATTCCACCGAAGTTGCGGCGGACGAACCGACAGAAGCACTGTCACTGCTGGTGTTGCGCTCTGGAGATGTGGCTACCGACGATTCGAGATCGCTTGCTCGCAATGGGGCTGGCCTGTCTGATCCGGAAGAAGCGCTGCCAGATTCGACGGTGGGAACGCGGTTCTGGTCGTTGCTACCGAATACCGTCCGGGTAGGTAGTCTACCATCATCGGCGTACAGGGAATTCTCTTCTGCAGGAGCAGCCTGGGCCGATCTCGAGCTGTCTACACCGAGTATCCTTCTGACCAAGTCTCTGTTCTCTTGCGGAATAGACGAGTCCTTGTCAATTGTCTCGGAGTCGAAGAAATGTATCACACCCTTGCCAGACTTGATTGCAAGTGCGTGTGCTGTAAGCGCGATATCCTGTGCCTCTTGCAACGTCTCAGATTGGAGGAAGATGAAACCAGACTGCCTGATTGACGTGATATCGGAGTAGTCTGGATGCGCGGTCGGCTGTAACGAGGTGTGTATCACCACAGGGTATTGTGCGAGTTTGTAAAGGTGTGGTATCGACTTCACGAGGATGGAAGATGGCGTTGAGACTGAGACGAGTTTGCCAGCCCGAGCCGGCTCGAAGACGGAAAGAAGAGGGTCAGCATTGTGCCGGACGCGAACAATCTGGTGTCGAGGTCAGCAAAGCACTTTCTTCAAATTGTAAAAATATACCTCAGCGCCATCCTTTGCAACAACACCAGAAGCTTTGTTGCTCTTGAAAGTCTCAAAGAACTTTGAGAACTCTGTCTCGTTTGTGAGGGAGGGCTGCACAGATACAACGACGTCGCTGCTCAAGTATGCAATCCGGGCAACTATGAAAGTGTTAGTCCATTTTCATGAGCGACTCGGCGGCGCTGCGGGGCTTTGAGGGACTCATACCAGCCTCTCCGACGGTCAAGACGGAAGCCATTGTCTGATCAGATCGAGCGACCAGATCGTAGCCGGTCTGAACAGATCTGTGGTGGAATAGCTACAGATCTGAGCAAGGGAGGGAGGTGGTAGGATAAAGAGACGGAAAATTTGTTCGTGATGGCCACAAACGTCTCGCCCAGAGGGAACTTCTTTCCCTCTCGGGCAAATCAGCAAAGGGCCGGCGGCAATTGGCCCATCCAGATCTCCTCCGCAACGCGGGTTCAGCCGCCAGATCTGGTGTGACCTCGGGTGGGAACTGTGGGTAAAACTCAAACATGATGTGCTCAATCTTAATGAAAAAGTGGCAAATATGGGTATGTTTTTCACGTCATGATTTGTTCCAGACAGAGAGGTGTAGTGTTATGAGAGACATGAAACCATGTACGAACTTGGTTTCTGGATTCTTGATGGAGGTGAAAGAACGACACAACAACTACCGGGGATATCTTGAAAGCTGCGGATGCATTGAAACTCGGAATATTGCTGGCTTGCTGGTGATGCTGCGTCCTTTCCGTTCGCAAGGACGGAGTGTGGTCGAAAATGCCGCGCGACTTCCTTCCCTTCCCTGCCTATTGAAGATTTGCCCACAGCACGTCTATCTAGATGTCCATCCATTGCTAGAGGAAGGTCGGTGTTGCCACTAGCTCTGGGCAATGGAATGGAGGACTATGGTTGCTGAGGGTCCGAGGTATGGCATGATGATGGGTGATTCTATGTACAAGTATAAGTCGCTCGCTGTCTATTTGTCCCGACCGAGGCGTTCCTCTTCATCTTCAACGAGTTCGTACGCTGGGCGGTACTTGGTCTCTCCCGTGGAGTCCGAGCCGTCGACCTTTAGAGCGGGATTGGGGTGTGTGTCGGTTGTTCCGCCTAGTGATGTGTATCCCAGATCGTACAGCGTACAGTAAGGTATGTCAAGATGCCGGATGAACTGTGCAGCCAATCAGTATGAGCACAGCATATCTATCTACCAACAGCTTACAGTCCAAATCTCGGTATAGTGCCAATCTATCACTGGATGGATTCTCATGAATGAAGGCCAGCCCCTATCGGTCTGGTCGAAGTACTTCAAGGAAGCACCATGTGGGTCTGTCCGCCGTGTCCCTACAAAGATGGCCTTGATGCTCTTGTGGTCGTTCAGGTAGTCTTCAAACGCTTGCCGCATCGGCTTTGCATATCGCACCAGCTCCAAATGATATGTTTCTATTGATGAGACCACGAACGACTCAACTTGCTCAAACGGATGTGGAGAGACAATATACACCGAATGCAGCTCCTTGGGGAGTGGTCGATCTGTTTCCCGCGCCTTGCCATACAGGGCGCTCAGATAGAGGACCAGGAGTACCAGACAGTCCTTACCACCGTTGTATGAAAGAGATAATTCTTCAAGGCTGGCAAGATCAGCCTACCAATCACCACACCCTGTTCCAACCTTACCTGTATCTGTCCAATGCCTCGTCGAGAATCTTGAGACTCAATCTCGTCTGATCTTGCACCCGCCGTAACAGGTCTGTTGTGGGTTCGGCATCCAGGAATGCATTCACCCGAGCGTGGACTTTTGCGCAGAGGTGCGTCAGGTCGGGCTCGTTGCCTTGATCTATTGTCTCCGTCCAGCGGGCATCATGACGTGTGGTTCCATTGACGGCCGCGGTCATTACTAGCCTTCGGCATTCGAGGTTCGTGGAAGGACGGGAGAGGGCTCTAGCACATCGCGTGGGCGATGAGACGGTCGGTAGGCGTGAGTAGCGTCTGATTGAAGTGGTTCGCGACAGGCGACTAGTGTGCATACACCAGATTTGCTAGTCTTCAACGAGATGGGAATGCGAATGCGAGAAAGAGGTGGCGGCGGACGGCGGAGAACCCATTCTCGTGCGGCTCTCCACACCACGCTTCCTCGTGTTTGCTCACAAAACTCGTTCTATCACAGGTCCACCACGTCGGCGTGCCCCCATACCTCGTTCCTCACACATCCTGCTCCACGTCGCGACACTCTGCCCGCCCGTTGCGCGGCCCTACTGACCGATGACCGTCAGGATCCAGAAGCACCTGCCTCATCTGTGTCGTGGCTGACCTCGGCTCCCACAACAAAGTGCTAGTCATGGCCGGGTCAATTATGAAGATGTCTACGACAGAACCTGTTACGCTACTAGCTGTTGGACGGCATTGATGGTTCTCAAGCCTCCGCCACGGGGTTCCTCCAATAAAGTCATGAGTGCCCCTTGATGGCCCCAAAGATCGAGGCCAGCCTCCGTCACACTATACCACTATTCAGCCGTCAGTATAACCAGGCCTTCGTGCCAGTTTCTCTTTGCTGGGTGGACCTATCAGGCTGCGAACTGGTGTCACTGCGACGACGTTAGGGGATGCCACTTCAACGCCATCACCGCGTGCCAAGGCCACTAGTTTACGGGTCTAGAACGGTTGTGCTCATGAGCCGCCTGGAGAGATTGCATTCCTCCGCGACGTAACGGTTCACCTCACATACTGCACGACGGTCAAACATGATCGGGGATGAATGTGTGGAAGCGAGTAGTGATTCGAAGGTAACCCCATGTATCTCCTCAGTATAAGTACTCTCTGTCGATCCCTCCCCTTACCCACATATCATCTCGCACTACCTGCACCATCTTCCCCATTAATTTTTATAGTCTTCGATAGCCAAGCAAGACCAAGCTACACCAAGCACCATGCACTACCACTCCCTCCCCCTCTTCGCCGTATTGGCATCCCTCGGCACCTCAGCCCTAGCCAAAGACACCACCAAAGACAGCTCCAAAGACGGCGGCTCCACCACCACTTCCGGCTCAGGCGACTTCGCCGTCACCCTCAACGGCATCACCTACAACCCCGCGCCTGGCAAATCCGCCAAAGCCCCCTCCAAAGCCACCTGCCGCGACGCCATCCAAGTCCGCGGCATCCACGTCTCCTACGACATCGACTGCACCACCCTCTCCGTGAATAACTACACCCTCACCGGCGCCGCCTCGCCGGAACGCATGGTCACCTCCCCCACCGTGATCTTCACCTCCAAAACCCCCTCCCTCACCCCCGCCCAACGCTCCTCGAGCAGCATCAAAGACTTCGACCTCCAAGACGACGTGTTCGTCATCATCTTCTCCACCCCCCTCGGTAAACTCAAGATCCAATCCAAAGACGCCCCGCAAGGCGGCATCTTCCAGATGGAAACCGAGTTCGCGTCCGACGTCGAGTTCGTGCACACCTTGGGGCCGGAGGTGTTCTACTTCAAAAACAGCGTGACAGGGAAGATCAATTTCGGGAACGGCATCGACGCGGTGGCCGCGGGGGAGGGGCAGCATAGGATGTTATTGGGCAAGGATAGTCCGCAGGTGGCGACGAAGACGTATCAGGATGGGAGGGTCACGAAGTGGTTGGTCAAGAGTGGGGGCAGGATGGGTGGGGTGTTGGGGGAGGATGCGACGGAGGCGAGTCAGGGTGCGAGTAACTGTACGAGTGATTGTCAGGCGCAGAATAGGATCAAGGGGTCGGTGCCGGCGAGTGATGATCCGGAGAATCCGCAGCCGTTGAGAATCAAGGGGAGGAGGGTGGTGTAGAGGGGACGGGTGTGAGGGGAAAGGGATTGGGATGAGATTATGCATGTGTCTACAGTAGGCCGTTATGCTACGCCAGTGTCCAATGTGATTGATCGACAGATCCAAAACAGATTCAGAGGTAATGCAAAGTGTTCAGCCGACCTCATTCCTGGCTGTTGCTGCTTCGACGGCTTTGTTCCAGTCCATCTTGTAAACAAAGTAGAGCTCGATGGCTGCTACTAGACCGAGAGCGCCTGCGGGACCGGCCCAGAGACCGTAGAGATCCCAGTGGAGACCAAAGGCCGTGGCGAAGGAGATGGGAAGGGCAATCTGTGATTGTTAGAATGTGTGATAGGTCATGGATAAGAGTGCAGCTTACGACATAGTAACAGATCAGGTTGACGTAGCCACCGACTTCTTGACGACCGAGACCGCGAAGGATACCGTTAGCGAGAGCCGCTAGTGAATCAAAGAGTTGGAAGGCTGCATTGAGGGGCAGGACCTTCATTGTCAATTCGGCAACATCGGGATCGTTGGTGAATGCCCAGGGAAGGACAGTACGAAGAGCGATGAGGAGAAGCATGTTGCTTGCGCCGACAATCAAAGCCACATAGAGTGAAACCTTGGTCGACAACTTCGCGGGCTCGACGAGGGTGGCGCCGATGAGATTGGCGATACGGGTCGAAGATGCGATACTGATGGCGAATGGGATCTGGAAGGTAATTGCACTGATTGTGCTGAGAATGCTCTGAGTGGCCAAGTGGGTTGACGATATGTAGGACGAGGTCAGGGTCAGGATCTCAAATGCCAGCCATTCCGCAAGTACCATGACAAGACCGGGTAAGGCGAGCTTGATCATTGGCCACCAATTCTTGAAAGCGCGGCGGGTGAAACCAGGCCAGCACTCCATGCCGTCGACGAAGCGAACGTACAAGAACAGGAAGAGCGGGAGCAAATTGTCGACGATGGCAATCGCGATCGGAGCGCCAATGAAGCCCCACTCTAGCTTCCACACAAAAAGCCAGTGGAGGAAGACGTTGATAGGGGCTGCAGCCATGAGGACGTACAGCGTGGCGTGGAAGAGACCTTGAGCTTGGACATAGCGCTTGCCACTCTCGAATGCGGCATATCCGGGTGCTCCAAAGATCAAGACTCGCAGATACTGTCCTGCCTTTGCGGCGACCTCCTTCTCACTAAGAACAGCAGTGAGGATTTGTGGGGCAGCAGCCCAGATGCAGGCAATCGGAATGGTGATGAGCCACAGGAAGTAGACCATACGCTGCATCTGCAGACCGACCAGTTGCTTCTTGCCAGATCCGTAAGCCTGAGGGCAGAGGGTATCCAGGCTAGTCGCCAGACCAATGAAGATGGCGAATCCAGTGATGTTCGCGGACATGCCACCCAGTGAAGCAGCTCCGAGCTCAATCTTGCCGATATGCCCAACAGTGAAGATAGACACTACCGTCAAGGAGTATTGCAGGACGAAAGTGAAGACAAGAGGTCTGGAGTATTTGGCCAGGACCTTTGCCTCTCGTTGCCAGGTCGTCTGGATCTCGCCTTGAGCCACAGCTTCGTTCCACTTTTTGTCAATGTTCTCGGGTGTGTCCTCGCCGCCATACGGCAAGTTTGGATTCCGCACGAGAGGTGTGGTCTCATCTACAGCATCGTCCTCAATGGCGCTGCCGCGGGACACGCTCATGCTCCGGCGGCCGATGAACTGCTGTATCGACAATTTGCGGGCGAGAAAACCAGACGTGCCAGACGCTGTGCTCTCCTTCCTCGGATGCTTTGGTGGAATAATTTCATTGTCTCTGAGAAGGCTTCGTTCATCTTCAAAAGCTGCCTCGCGGTCCTGCTCCGTGATGTATGAGCCAGGATCTGGAGGGGGAGCGGCCGAAAATATTGGTCTGGGCCCATATGCAACAGCGCTAGGTCTTCGAAAACTCCCGATCATGGAATAATCTGTTCTCGAAGCTGAAGCGCGACGGCCGTTCATATGGTGACTATCGCCAAAGGAGCGGCCATTTCGAAGAGACTGCTGGGCTTCCTCTTCTTCTTCTTCCTCGTCTTGCAGGTCGCGCAGTATCGACTGCTCTGCCAGTGGCGAGGTAGATAGCGCGTTCCGATTGCTCCCTCGCCGGTCGTTATTTCGGAAACTCATACTTGATGCGAACCAGAGTTATGACAGGTATCCAGCAGAGAAGTAGAATGTCAGATCCGCTCGTCGGTCAAGACGGAAATCCTGACAGTCGAGGCGGTGGATACAGTGCAGGTATTTGTGACGTAAAGACCAGGAACAGAAACAAATATGCAGGGAAACAGAATTATGTGCGATGAGAAACGTCCGTGGGTCAATTGATCAACATGATAAGCAAGATCTCATGTACTGAGCGGCAGGTAGCGCCCGAAGAGTCGGTGAAAAGTCTTGGCTTTTGTGTTGGCCGCAAAAGCATGCTTTTTTGGGGGAGATTTGCCGGATAAGCCCTCCTGACCCTGAGTCCGAACTCCGACCAAGGATCAAAGTGAGATATTCAAGTCCAACCCCGTACATGTGACTAACCCCTGTTCAATGTGTTTCCTGCGCCTTTTGGGTTCTCATCCTTGAAATCATCCCAGGCTCTAGCTTTCATCGTCTCTGCATCTGCCTTTTCTAGATTGTCCTCGTCTGGCTCTGGAGCAAGTCCAGAATTAGGTCCGCCACCCTCGATAATGCCTCCGCGCTTCCGCTCCTCTTCTAGGTATTCATCGATGGTCATAGTCGGAAGGCTATGGTCTGGTCTGAAGACACCTTGCTGAAGCTGTGTCCGCTTGTCCAGCAATGTGAATGGTCTCATAGGTTTGCCTTTGGAGTCGAGCAGAGGACCCTTCAATCCAGCTGACAAGTGTGATGGTCCGTCAAGCCTCTCCGAGTAGCCATCACCTCTACGTTCCCTATCCCGTGAGTCAAGACTAAGTTCGCCCAGGTCGGGTGGCGTTGGAGGTGCCATGGACAGGATGTGCAGCTCTTGCGCTATTGATTCGAGCGTCCGGAAAGTCTGATGAACCGCAAATGATATTTGCTGGAGGTACAGGTCACGTGCAATTTCATCATCCTGAGAAGCTGAAGATTGTGATTGCAAGACCGAGAGTCTTTGCTTGAGCTCTTTCTCTTCTTTGAATCGGCGGATCTTGATCTCTCTGCGCGCTGCTGGATCGGAACTTGAAGCAATAGAGAATGTGTCGGGCGTGTCCAGGAATCTTTCCAGCAATTTCCCATCAGGCTTTGTCAAGATATCATGGGAATCGAGTTGTTTGATAAACGCTGTCAATAACGATTGTGCCTCCTTCACATGTGCTTTCCTGTCGCCACCAGTCTTTTTGAGAGTCAAATCCGCAAGATAGTACCGCAGCAGGAAGTATCTACTTGCTGTGAGAGGACGTATCGGGAGAGCAGACAATGAGCCTACCTTATATCGGATGTAGAAACATCATCGATGATTTCGTTCCTACTGAATATCGAGCCTCTATCTACTGTGTCGAGAGCTTTCTGGTAGTCTGATAGAGCTGAATTGAGTATGTCTTGATATTCTGGAGAATTTGATGATGGTAGCTGGCTCAGCTTTTGCCGTTTGCCTTCGGCGCTGTGGAACAGTGATCGCAGACTCATGGTCTCGCCGGACATGTTGGACAAGTTCAGGTTTACCGTGAGGCTTGGAGTGGTTGCTATGTGACTGGGTAGATGTCTCTGTCTGATTCTTAATAGACCCGGGGATGGTAGATGGTATTCCGAAAGGACAGACGCGCAAGCGGATGGAAGAGGCGAAAGTGATTTTTAACCAATCCCCAGTGGAACGAGGCCCCCACGGGCACACTCTTGACCCCGCGCTTTGTTGAAAATCAACCATTGACTCGCGACCTTCTCTCCGCGCTTGAGCACAATACGGCACATGTTTGCTGCTCGTCTCAATCTACCATGTGATTGAGCATGTGCGAAGGGCCATATAATATTCCTGGTACCCTACGTCTCCTTCAATGTCAATCGCACGGCAACCATGAACCAACAAACTCTTTGAACAACTTGCATCGGAGTCCTCTATCGAACAAGCTTGGAAGCAACAGAGCATCACGAAGCTCGACCTAGCCCAAAGATGCCGGAGTCGATAGTTCATACCCAGCCTACGCTCATACTAAGCAATGATCTGAAGGTTACCCAGCGACTGACCTCAGAAGTCGAAGAGGTCGACAGCGAAAGCGAAGACCTGGATGACGACCAAATTGACCCGCCACTCACTGTTCATTCACGAAAGCTGAAGCAGCACTCGATATTCAGATCATGGATGCTGCAACAGGTAGCGTCAGATGTACAGCCTGCTCGCGATAAATGTGGAAAGGACACGACAAAGCAACAGCTGTCGATCAGTCAGATCATCGGCGACCAGGAATCAGAGCATATCATCGACGACCCACGAGAGTATCAGTTGGAGCTTTTTGAGCGAGCCAAACAGCACAACACCATAGCGGTACTTGACACGGGCACCGGCAAGACCCTGATAGCTGTCTTACTGCTACGGCACATTGTCGACCAAGAACTGGATGATCGCTTAGCTGGAAAACCCTCTCGAATCGCCTTCTTTCTGGTACCTGCTGTGAACTTGGTCTTTCAACAACAAGCTGTTCTGAAGCACAATCTCAATCATGAGGTCGCTCGTATCTACGGTGCCATGGGTATCGACCTTTGGACCAAGGACAAGTGGCACAAGCATTTTGCGAAGAACAAGGTCATTGTCTGCACGCCTGAGGTCTTGCACCTTTGTCTATCCCACGGCTTCATCAGAATGGATCAGATCAATCTTCTCATTTTCGACGAAGCTCATCATGCAAAACAGTCACATCCCTACTGCAAAATCATGCGGGACTACTTCCACCCACTTGACAAGGTCAGGCGTCCTCGTGTCTTTGGCATGACGGCCTCGCCGATCGACGCCAAAGCAGAAGATATGGACGTTGTCGACCTCGCCTTGGAGCTGGAAGCGACCCTACACAGCACGATTGCGACAACGTCTCATCTGGCTCCGCTCAGCAATTACGTCCATCGACCTAGAGAATCCAAGCAACAGTACCCGATGCTGCCGCCTCCGTCACAGACCCCATTCTGCATGGATTTGGCGAACAAGTACGGTCGCTTTCATTTCATGAAAAGGCTTGCTGACCGGTCCTCACACATTCATAGCCACCTTGGGTCATGGTGTGCAGATCGATTCTGGCATCTATCTTTGCCGGAAAAGATTGCTATGAAGTCGGACATGCACATTGAGAAGTATGCCCAAGCCTATGGCGCGCCGAGGGGGGATGACGCATTGCGGGAACGAGAAGTCACCCAAATGCGAGAACTCCTCGCTTACATCTCATCCAAGGCTATGCTCCCGCCGTCTCCCTCTAATCTCTCTCCGAAGGTCATGACCTTGCAGCGTTACCTTCTAGACTTCTTCAGTGGACCTAGCGACTATCGTTGCATCGTATTCGTCCGAGAGAGGCACACTGCAACGCTCCTGGCGGAGGTTTTCAATGCTATAGGGGGCATGCATCTGCGGTGCGGCTTTCTCATTGGTGTTGGGAGCATGGACATGTCCAATCCAACAAGCACACTGCGAGAACAAGTCTTGACGCTCAAAAGATTTAGGGATGGGCTGATCAATTGCATATTTGCAACATCTGTTGCAGAAGAAGGACTTGACGTGCCCAGCTGCAACCTAATCATCCGCTTTGATCCTTGCCAAACGATGATACAATATGTTCAGTCAAGGGGACGAGCTCGTCATCGGAATTCGACCTTCATCCACATGATCGAGACAGGCAATCGCGACCACGCCGTCATGTACGACGACAACAACCGAGCCGAGCAGATGATGCGATCGTTCTGTGCACGACTCCCCGAAGACCGCCGTCTGACTGGTAATGAGGACCTTCTCACGCCCGAAATCTTGTATCACGGCGAGAATTTCCATAACATCGCCTCCTCCGGAGCCAAGCTGACTCCTTCCAATGCTGTCGTCTTCTTGGCTCACTTTGTCAGCACTCTGCCGAACAGTGGCGATGAGCCACTCAGACCACAATACGCCGTCCAATATATCGCCGGAGGGTTCAGGTGTGAAGTAGTGCTACCAACATGCTCTCCTGTCAGAGGAGCTCAAGGCAAACCCAAGCGGCGCAAAGTCGATGCAAAGTGTTCGGCAGCATTGCATTGTTGTCTTGAGCTTCTGGAGAGAGAATTGCTAGACGAAAATCTTCTGCCCATCTATAAAGACCGCTTGCCCACGATGAGAAATGCTGCCTTAGCACTTGATCTTCAAGGTAAGAGTAGCTACAAGATGAAGCACAAACCAGAATTCTGGGGGCCCGGTGAGGCTCCGTTGGTGCTACATGGAAGTTTGATCGATTTCACGGCTGGTCTTGATCAGCCACACAGGCCGATTGTCATCCTCTCCAGAGGTCCGTTGCCAAAGATCCCTTCTTTCCCCCTATATCTCAACTCTGGAGCTTCATCAGAGACGGGTATTCGTCCGGTTGAGGGTGTCCTTGACCTTCAGGGAGCTCAGCTGGACCTGCTTACCCGATTCTGGCTGAAGATCTTTAAGGACATCTTCAACAAGACGTACGAATTCGATCCCGCCAAGATGTCATACTGGATTGCGCCTGTCAGTGATGATATGGGCGATCGCAATCTTCAATCTATCATTGATTGGCATACCCTGGAGCGAGTCTGTGGAGGGGATGACCCTCGATGGACTCCAGACATGCATGACTCAGAGCTCATCGGCAAATTTCTCGTGGACCCATTCGATGGAGGGAAGCGCTACTTCACTAAGAGTCTAGCGATCAACCTGAAAGCCACTGATCCCAATCCTGACCACCTCAAGGATGACGGGAGCGGTCCATCTGTCCTGACCACTACCATATCCTTGTGGAAGAAATCGAAGCTCAAGGCAACTTACACGCCGGTTCAGCCCGTGCTCGAAGCCGAGAAATTGCTACATCGTCGGAACATGCTGGCAGATGTGGTCGACAAGGAGCTGCAGGGTAAAGCGAAATGCTACATCTGTCCACAGCCGTTGCGTATCTCTCGCATCCCGGTGGATGTTGCTTCGACCTGCTACGCACTTCCAGCGGTGATCTGGCGTATTGAGTCTCATCTCATTGCAGCTGAGGCATGGGAGCATTTGGGACTTACGGCCAACCCCAGCCTTGCATTGGAGGCTCTTACAAAGGACTCGGATGCCACTGGTGACTATGGGGAAGATATGTCTAAGGTCAAGTTTGAGCGTGGTATGGGACGCAACTACGAGAGACTCGAATTCTTGGGCGATACCTTCTTGAAGATGACAACATCGATCCACACTTACATTCGCAACCCCGATGACTCAGAGTTCGACTTCCATGTCAAGCGCATGCTGCAGCTGTGCAACATGAATCTATTTCAGACGGCGCTGGAGATCGGATTGACTGACCACATCCGTACGCAAGGCTTCTCCAGACGTACCTGGTATCCTGAAGGCATCAAGCTGCTTGAGGGGAAGGGAGTCAACAAGCAGGGGGACATCGTGCTACAACATGCCCTCGGCAAGAAGACTATTGCAGACGTCTGCGAGGCCATCATCGGAGCTGCCTGGTTGAGTGACAATGTGCCAGGGAAATGGACACCGGAGAGCTGGGACAATGCAGTCAGGGCCGTGACAAAGTTGGTCAATAGCAATAACGACAAGGTCAACGAAGAAGACAAGATTGTCAAGCATGGGATGCTAAAATGGACGGATTATGAGAAGGCTTACATAGTTCCGGAATGGCAGAAGCAGGATGGCAAGCAGATCAGAGGATTCGAGCTTCACTTGGCTGACCAGGTTGCGCTCATTCATCCTTACCGCTTCAAGAACGTCCGCCTGCTACACGCAGCTTTCACTCATCCATCGATGCCTCGCGCTTACGAGTCCGTCCGCAGCTACCAACAGGTGGAATTCTTGGGCGACTCACTCCTCGACATGGCATGCGTTTCTCACTTGATCTACCGCTACCCTGACGAGGGCCCGCAGTGGCTGACAGAGCACAAAATGGCCATGGTGGCCAACAGATTCCTCGGCGCTCTCTGCGTGATGCTCGGCTTCCACCGCAACCTGCGGTACAACACCAACAATCTCGGCCCACAGATCAAAGTCTTCGCCGAAGAGCTCGAAGAAGCACAGAAGAACGCAAATGGAGCCATGGATTTTTGGACCTCCGTCAGCGACCCTCCAAAGTGTCTTGCTGACATTGTCGAGGCGTACATCGGGGCCATGTTTCTGGACTCTGGATTCGATTATAATCAGGTCCAGATGTTCTTTGACAAACACATGCTGCCATACTTTGAAAACATGGAGATCTATGATACTTTTGCCAACGATCATCCTGTGGTTCGGCTGCATCGGCTGCTGGGCGACACATTCGGCTGTCGCGGGTACAGAGTCTTTGCGGAGGAAGAGCCCGCCATCGACAATGGACAGCCAAGAGCGTTTGCGGCGGTCATCGTCCACGATAAAGTCATAGGAGGTGACGTGTCGTTGTCGACACGATACGGTAAAGGGAGGTGTGCACATAATGCGATGCGGGAGCTCGAGGGCCTATCGGTGTCGCAATTCAGAGCTCTCTACGGATGCGATTGTAGGGCTGAGGACGGAGAAGGCGCGGTGGAGTTGGGAACAGCAGTGTGAAGGACAGCATGAGGTCTGATATTACTTAGCGAGCATAGCGTTGGACATAGCAAAGCATTTTCCTACCAGCGTAGCATAGCATAGCGATGGCTAGATACGGCTCGGAGTTTCGAGGCGAGCAGGGCAGCGCTTCGAATAGATTGCATCCAGCTTCAGCCACAATCAAAAATTTCCTGCAGTAGCGCTCGATCCCCAGATGTCGGAAGCTGCGGAAGGACCGTCCCGGCGCTCGAGCGTGGGTGGGGTGCGTGGGATGTTGTGCCTTTTGCGGCCTTTTGCGGCCTGATTGCGTGGGTTGTCGTGATTGGCCCTGATTGGCCTCTGCGCAGTTGGCCGCAGGATTTGCAGGCTTTTGTTGCACTTTTCACAGCTTTCCCCGCGTCTGGAACGAACCCTGAAAAGAGCAATGATGGTCTGCCCGAACCACGACCTAAAACTCACACTCGTGATCTTGACGACAACCACCTTGTTTGCCTTACATTCCTTTATCCCTCGCTTCCTTCGATCATACGCCTTTGCCTCTCGGGTTTTCACAAGGCGACCTTGTCTCTGGCAGAAGCACTGCCCCCACTGACCGGATGCGGACTCACTGCTGCTGCTGCTGCTCGCTGCAATGAAGTCTTTGTCTTCGGCCGCGCAAGACTAACGACTCCTCGCACAGGACTGATATTCTCTCAGCGATGACGATAATGCTCATTCACGACCTTTTACACATTCAAGTTGCACATATTAGCGCTACTCAACACGACCTGAGCGTTGCGTCTTTCCAGCCCTTACCTGCTCGGCTATTCAAGGCATACATTCCATAATGTCTGGGTAGGTCATAGTCCACCCACCACACGTTGATAAGCCTAACAAGACACACAGGTCCTCCAGCGACACAGTCTCGTTATTGAGCAAGGCATTTGCACAACCAGAAATCAACCACGACTCCCTCACATCCCTCCGAAAATCCCTCGAATTGTTTGCCGATAAGCACCAAGACCCCGAGGACTCACAATCTGCCAAGGTGCAGGAAGAGCTACGGAGGATATACACAGAGTATGTTCAGACAGACACGACCAAGCTGGAAGCATTCGTGGTCAGTCTCACGGCAGTGGAACCATATCTGAGGAGGACGGGCGACCTGCAGTCATGGTTTGACATCACAATCTCGACCATCGTGGATGTGCAGGGCAATAAGAAGTCGTTCGTACAGCAGACACAGGACTTTATTCTCACATGCACTGCTTTCGACAAGGATGCGACAGATGTGAAGGCCAGATCGCAAACATGCAGGACTTTGGCGGGGAAAATCATAAACGAATATCTGAAACGTACCGACGATCTAGCAAAAGGTCACAAAGGCTCGAGTCTTCGATTACAGAACAGATCACAGCAGCAGCTGGAGGCTATACTGGTGGAGCTGGGAAAGCAACATCCACAAGAACTCTTCACTGCACTGGAAGGACCGCTACTGCGCCCATCCACGAGGTATCATACTCTACAACTCCTCTGTGCATGGCTTTGTCATCAGCACGCTCATCTCGACCTCGTCACCCACACTCAGATCGTTGACATCTTACTCAAATGCTTGATGAACGATCGCTCCACCGGCATGGTGTCTTCGGCATTACAATGCCTCCTCATGCTTCTGCCCCACATACCGGCTACCGTCTCGTCCCAGCTGCCTCGACTGTTCCTCATCTACAGTCGATGCTTGTGTTGGGAGAAATTCAGCGATACGACTTCGAAAGCACAACGAGATCTGGTCACCGACGATCGACTGGTCAATGGGTCAGATGATGGGGTCGAGGAACTCTTCACCATCGATCCTGGTTGGGACGTGGTCAGATCTGTACTAGATGCGCCTGACTCCGCAGCTCCTGAGCTTCTCACATACTTCACCTACCTTTATGGCCTATACCCAGTCAACTTCATGAGCTATGTCCGCAAACCGAGGAAGTATCTTAAGCAGATCAACTTTCCCGGGGCCGAGCACTTTGACCTGGACCAGAACGTCATACGCAAGCGGACCGAGCAGTTCCAGCGTGCCCACCTTCTGCACCCCGGCTTCTTCACCATGACACCAGAAGAGGAGCTCGCTGATACCCGTTGGCTGAAAGCAGAGCCGTCAGAGGTTGTAGCAGAATGTCTCGGGCTGTACTCTGGAAACGCAGCAATCCCGCAGAGTCCTGGACCGGCGCCAACAAGCAAGCTGCCCCCTCTGCCAGAGTCTCCGACTGTGTCGACGAAACTAGCACCGCTCTCGCCCGATCGTTTGATGTCACCGACCCATGATGCTGATCCACCTTCACCGTCGCCCTCGATCATGGCTGGCTCAATCGACTCTCTATCCAAGTCTGTCCCTGCCCTCAGTGCGGACGCCGCTTTCCTCCAAAAAGAACTCCTGGTCATGCGCAACGAGCTCAATTTCGAGCGGTATTCCAAGCAGCAACACGTCGCCGCTATCGGACAGCTCAAGCGCGAGCGCATCAAAGCTGTCACCGTGGAAGCCGAAACCACCTCGCTCTACAACGCGAACAAGCGGCTCCAGAAGAAGCTCGACGAGGCCAACAAGTTCAACGAGAAGATTCTGCAAGAGACGCAGAGCAGGAAGACGCATGCTCGTCAGAGTGAAGATCTGCTGAATGCCAAAGTACGATCCCTCCGCAGCAGTCTCGCAGATCAGAAGATTTTGCAGGCGAGCTTGACGAAGGCTACAGCTGATATTGAGATTCTGCGTGAGCTGTTGGCTGGTAGTGAGTCTCGTGAGGCAAGAGCGCAGAACAAGCTGGAGGCGCAGATGGAGCAGTTGAAGGAGCTCGAGGCGCTCCAAGCCGAGGTCGCCAAGTTGAAGAACGGACTATCGACGAGCGCGAGTGACGACATCGCCAACGGCGAGCAGCTTGGGAGTGATAAGTCGAACACGGAGACGACATCTGTATCGGCAGGTATCAGCCAGAAAGACAGGAAGATGTCAGATGAAGCCAAGACTGCTCAGCTAGAAGACCCTCTCATCGCGGACTATGGACTCACGGCGTGGAAGGACACTCACAAGGCTGCCAAGGATCATCAGGCCGAGCTTGCAACACTTCAGGACGGTTGGAATGAGACGAAGAACGATTTGCAGCAACTCAAGGCCAGATATGACGATCTGCTGGCCACTACCGCATCGACAAGGACCGAGGCAGACGGTCCTCTAAGGTCCTCCCTAGCTCCTACACCTGCTGCAGATGGCAATGCACAGTTGTACCAAGGTCCACCTGTCGGTGCTACGTATGGCATTACTGATGGGATCGCGAGGTCTCTGCCGCGCCCTGTCAACGGACATGGACCTCCCGTACGACCTCCAAGGCCTGATGAGTTTGGTGCACGCTCCATGTCCGACCAGAGCGCACTGAGCAGAAGCGAAGGTAGCGCAAACGAAGGCGTTGGTTTGTCTTGGGATACTTCCTCCCCGAATGGCGGAGAATCAGGGTCGTACAACAGTAAGCCTTCCCTCGGCGACAAGTACAGCACGGTGGGCGCAGGTGTCGGATCCGGCTCACGCCCGAGAGAGAGCAGTAGCGCCTTCAGCTCGGCCAGCGACGAAAGCAACTTTGATGGTAGGGACAAGGTCACGGCTATGGAGAAGGTGAGGAGGCTGGGTCGTGGTGAGTATAAAGGCATGCTTGATCGACGGACATTGAGCTGATGTTTGACAGGCAGTGCACAAAGCAACAAGGCAAAGTCAGATGACAATGGCGAAGCCTCAAAAGGAGCAGGCAAAAGGGCGATGGATTTCTTCAAGGGTCTGAACAATTGAGGCTCTAACTACGGAAATTCGGACCACGGCATTATTGGGACCGCATGCAGGTGTCAAGCGGGCTGTCAGGTCCGACAGAATGGTACACGGCAGACACGGGTGGAACTGATGATCATGATGGATAGAAAAATGGTTTGACACATGGGAGGAACAAAAGTTTTCGGCATAGATACCCTTCATTTTTGTCTTTTGGACTGGCATATCGTGGAGTGAGGGCTGGACTTGGTACCATGGATTTGAAAGATATGACCTCTCTTCTCTGCGTCTCTTAGTTGAGGGTTTTGCATGTTATCTCGACCAACACTGGCGAAGCGGGGACTAAGCTTTATCCAAGCTTTGCCGAGTGCGATTGGCCAAAGCAAAACGAGCTTCAACCTCACGGCGTCTCCGTTCGCTTCACCATACCTCCTGACCTCGAGCAGTCGCCATGGCTGGTACCAATTTGACAATGGGCTGCGGACACAACACCATATGCTCCTCCTGCAGGCCGAAGATCCGATCTGGCCCAGTCCGATTGAGGAAGGTCGCCATGTGCCAGCCACAGTCAAGCCGATATCCCGATCGCAACTCGATAACAGTCGCACCCACAACCGATGTAGATCCAAAGCCTAGCGCTGAGGGCCCCCGGATCAATCTTGTCTTCAGACAGGTAGGGCCCTGTGCATTGCAACCGCGCATATCTAACCGTTGTCGTCCCCGTTTCCCGCGCCCCTCCAACCTCACCTCGTGCCCTCCCACACATTTCCCTCACCCATCATGGCCGCACCACCCATTACGCCCTCGCTAGGCGAATACATCGCCCCACAAACCCGCAAACTCCACGACACGGCCGTCGGCTTCGAGGAGTACCACTTCTACGCCCAACAAGCCCGCCGCGAAGAAGCGCACAACTCCGGCTCCGCAGCCAACGACTCGAAAGGTTTCCTCGCCACCATCTTCCCCGCCCGCTTCAGCAAGTCCAGCTCCTCCAGCAATGCCGCCCACGACCCTGCTGCGCACGAAAAGACCCCCGTGCCAAACGTCAACCTCTCCTCCCACGACGCCCGCGTGCACATCTCCGACTCGGAATGGACCAACGCCTCCCGCGCGCTGCGCCTCGCCACGTGGCCGAGCATGTTCTACCTCATCACGACGGACATCCTGGGGCCGTACGGCCTGCCCTACGCCGTCGGCACAACAGGCTGGGGCCCCGCGGTGGCGCTGTACACCGTCTTCGGCGCTCTGGCAGGCTACTCTGGGTACCTCATCTGGAAAATGTTCTTGGGATTGGACAGCTATCATTACCCGATCAAGACGTACGGGGATCTGGCGTTTCGCATCTACGGGCCTTGGGCGAGACATGGGGTGAATATCCTCCAGTCTGTGCAGTTGTTGTGTAACGTCGGGGTGATTGTGATTCAGAACGGGCAGAGTTTGAGTCAGGTCGCGAGGTTCAGGTTGTGCTACGCGATTTGTTGTTTGGTCTTTGCCCTGGCAGGCTTCTTCTTGGGCCAGATTAGGACGTTGAAGAGGTTTGGTTGGTTGGCGAATATTGCGATATGGTTGAACCTGTTGGTCATCTTTTTGACGATGGGGGTTACGGCGCATTATCCCCCGAACTATGATGCGGCGCAGTCGACGAGTGCGGGTGCGGCCATCTCGGGGCCGGGAGGCGAATTGGTCGCTCAGTTGCCGGATGGGAGTTATCCGCCTATTGCGACGAGTGCGAAGTTGCCGGTGGGTGGGAACTTTGGAGCGGCGGTCACGGGGTTGATGCAGGCCGTGTATAGTTATGGAGGTGCGATGTTGTTTACCGAGTTCATGAGTGAGATGAAGAGGCCGTATGACTTTCTCAAGGCCATGTGGGGGTGAGTCAATTGCTTCGAGAGGAAGCGCAGATGCTGACGACCTTACAGTGCTCAAGCTTTCATCTACTTCTTCTACATGCTCTACGGCCTGTACATGTACGGCTTCTACGGCCAGTACGTCGTCAATCCTTCTTACCAGGGTATGAGCCCGTACAACTGGCAGGTGGTCTGCAACAGTATCGCCATGGTCTCCGCCCTCATCGCAGCTGCTCTCTACGGCAACATTGGTATCAAGGTCCTCTACAACAACGTTTTCGTTGAACTCTTCCGCGCTCCACCTCTCGAAAGCAAGGGGGGCAAGCTGCTCTGGATCGCCATTGTCCCAATCTACTGGACCGTAGCCTTCATCATCGCCGCAGCCGTACGTTTGGTCCCCTGCCCTGACTTCTCCGCCCTACTGACCCTCTTCCCAGATCCCCAACTTCTCCGGCCTCACCTCCGTCGTCGCCGCCGCCTGCATCCTCCAATTCACCTACACCTTCCCTCCCATCCTCTACCTCGGCTACTCCGTCCAGCGCGACGCCCTCCGCCTCCTCGGTCTCGCCCCAAAAACGAACCACTCATCCCCCAACAGGCCCAACAGCGCCGTCACCACCTCGCCAACCCACCACTCCGACTCCGGCTCCGACAACGATCGCGCCCTCTCTTCGTCCGAAAAGCCTGGTCTGCCGGCATACTCGCAGACTGCAACGGCAGCGGAGTCAGAGCGCTTTCATCCCGGCTCGCACGGAGCAGGGGAGAGGAAGTCGGCGATCATGAAGGCTTTGTACGGGAATGGCGCGAAGAAGTCGGCTATTAACCTGTGGTTGGTGCTGTATGCGCTCGGTGCGCTATGTACGGCTGCGTTGGGGATGTGGGCTGGTATCACGGCGTTGATTACTGCGTTCAAGGAGCCGCAGGTGACGGCGTTTACATGTAAGAGTCCATTGGATAGTTCGTGATCGCTCCGCTGGGAACGGTCAAAGGGAGGAGAAATGTGGAGTAGTCAGGGGTGTAGTTGTAGTTGTGTCGATTTGTATTAGACAATATCCTCTACCTCTTCCCTGGCTACCAATGCTTGGCTGCTGAGAAACGACTCACGCACCCACCTTTCTAAAGCCTACCTCGATATCTCCACATACCTTGTTCACGAACTCCTCCTCCGCCTCCTCCTCCCTCCAACCCCAACGCGCCCGCAGACCACGTCACTGTCCCCACCATATCCCCTCCCTTGACACTCGCCAGATTGAACTGCAACGGCGGCCCCGCGAACGCCCCAGGCTGAGCAAAGACGACCCGCTCAATGCCCACGCCTTTTGTATCCCCTTGCCGCTCCCCAGTGGCTGCCGCGGTAGTGGTCGAAGCGGGAGGCACAAACACCCCGATGTTACTGACCTCAAACGACACACCCCTCTTCTTGCCCAGTCTATCAAGCGCCCACTTGCGTGCACTGCTCACGTACCGTAGTAGACCGACGGGTTGATCGTGCAACGTCCCTGCTCTCTCAGCTAGGAGACGGGTGGTGGAGGCTGCTGTGGTCCATTGCGCGGGTGACAGGATGTCCGCGTCTGTGCTTGGGCTTGTGCCTGTACCTGAGCCTATGTCTGTGGCTGGGAGCGTCTTATTTCCTCCCGTTGTGGCCTGGGACCCGGGCAGGGCAAAGGAAGGGTGTTTCTCATCAACGAGAGAGACCCAATTCCCGCCTTCGAACGGGGGCATGCCTGAGGCAGGGCGCATGTTGAGGGGGATGCTGGCGATGAAATTATTCGTGTTCGCAGAGGAGGACAGGGAGAGGGTCAGGGCGCGGACGATGAGGTGGGTCGTGAGGGCCGTGAGTTTGGTGGAGTGCGAGCGGGCGACGGTCAGGGCTTGGGAGAGGTCGGAGGCGGGGATGGTGAAGAGAGCGACACGGGAGCGATTGGTTCGGGCGGTGGGGACCGGAGCGCCGGTCCAGGTCTGGGTGTCCGGGAGGGAGGAGTTGTGGAGACCGAGCAGGGAGGAGAGGAAGGTGGGCAGGGCGGGGGAGAGGATGGCGGAGAGGAGGCAGGTCCATGAGATGGTGAGGCGCGAGAGCGTGTCGCATGGTTCTGGTAAGGGAGCCTTGGGAATGTCGATGATCTGTGGGCCGCTTGTCTTAGCATCGGATTGTAGTGCTGAAATGAAGTTATGGTGGAATGAGAAGCCAGTGTTGCCATCGCCTAAGGCGTGGGAGAAGGCGAAGGAGAGGAAAGCTGTAGAGGTGCCAAGTGGCAAGACCACCAGGCGCCATGGGGGGCAGTCGTCCTCGAATGGTAGATCGAGGTTGTCTTGGAGCAGTTGCTGGATCGCGGACGATGCATCTTCCTCGGCGGGCTTGACCGCTAAGATCGTGACATGCTTGTTGGGGTCTACAGTATTGACAGTTCTGTACCAGGACTTGTCACTTGACTCGTCACCAAGCAGGACAGACAGGTACGGATTCGCCTTTAGACACGATGCTAGCGGACCGAAATATGACCTCGGCGATGTGGAATCGAATGAGCTGGGAAAAGTGTACACAGCCCCGATGGTCACAGCATCAGACAGCCCAAGATCTTTCCTCGTGATAGTCCTCTGCTCATTAGGACCTAGGTTTGTCAATGCAAGCTACAAATGTGCTCCTTCACTACTGACTTGCGAAGCGCAGGAAATCTTTCTCGTTCATGTTGGATATTCCTAAGAAATAGTGATTGGGACTTGGAGGTATGAGAGTACAATCATATGTCACAAGATTACAGAGCTTATGGCCACTTGGCCACCTACCTGAACCTGTGCCGTGTGCTTATCAAATATGGATGCCTGAACAGGGAGATGAGGTCGGACTTGAGCCGCACGAGATGCGAGAATTAAGGTTTGGCAAGCCGGACTTGGAGAGTCGCAGGGACAAGGCGTGGCATCTTGAAACACCTCTCACTCGGCGATCTTTAATCTAGTTGCACTCCTTTAGTCCATCTCCACGGGTTCGTCCCTCGGTCCAGCCGTCTCCAGCTTCCCGTGTCTCAATAACAACCATTGACGGCCTACGAGACCTGAAAGTGGAGCATCACCTATCGAGGAAGCCGCTGCTCAGCCCGGTGGTCGTGATAGACAACTCACGATGCTCATACAAACCGACCCGCACCGCACGACGCGAACATGATGCGCGGGAAATCCGCCTCGACCCTCATGTCCACCTTCAAGAGAAGTTCCTACGATAAGGATGAGGAGCTTGGGAAGAAGGATGATAACTACAAGCACAAGCCATGGGCTGCCTCCAATTCGAAGAAGACGCCTCTGCGCTGGCGACGGCGCCGACTCCTGGTATTTCTTCTCATAGCTGGCGCAATATGGCTGTTCATACACAATATCCCGACCGACCTTCCCACAATAGATCAGCGTATGGGGCGTCCCTCTCGGCCGGGTCATGTTATTGGGGGTAAGGACTTTGGTCGGGCAGCCGATGCACAGCAGAATGTCTTCAAGACAGCACCGCAGCCGCCGAAGGGACCTCCACCTCGAGCTGAGAAGAAGGGCACGCAGCGCAGTAAGATCAGGGCAGGGGAGAAGGTAGAAGAGGAGGAGCATTACTATTCTGGTCCTATCAAGTTCTATAAGCTCAAAGCCAGTCTGGATGCCATTGGAACGACAGGTGGACACAGACCGCTGAATAGGAATGTGTTATTTGCCGTGTCACGATTGAAGAGCGCGGCGAATACACTGCCTCTTGCATGCGCCATGGCAGATGCAGGAAGGAACTACGTCCATCTGGTATTACTGGGGAGGGAGGCGCTGCCGGTCGAGGACATCTTGAAGATGAATGGCGTAACGCAAAAGACTTGCGATGTATACATACACGACGGCAGGCCGGATTATAGCGAGTACAGCACAGATGTTCGCGCCGAGGCGAGTGTGGTCGGAGCCATGAACCATGTAAACAGCTGGATGCATCCACAAGTGGTCATCACCGACGATGAGAGGGTCGAAGACCCCTTCTTCACCAGAGGTATCCGTGGCAAGATGAAGGACCTGGACAAGCCGGTAATTGAGCTTCCTGCGGGCAAGTATGATGATTTCAAATGGATGGCGAGGCTGGACAGCACGAGTCTCAACAGCTGGCACAAGCCGCGGATAGAGCTGCTGATCCATGACCCGCCTGGAGCTGGAGGAGCATTGACCAGATTACTCAAAAGTTTATCAGAGGCCGATTACAGCGGTCTGAAGCCACCCAAGCTGACAGTTGAGCTTCCATCCAAATCAGACGACTTTCTGATTGGGTATCTCAAGGACTTCTCCTGGCCACCCGGACTGGACAGAACACGACCCATATCAGATCTGCTTAAGCTTCAACGACGGATACCGGCCAATTCACTGGATGCGGAAGAAAGTGCGGTGCGCTTTGTAGAGTCTTACTACCCATCCCATCACAACGATGATCATGTTCTTCTTCTATCTCCAAACGCGGTCGTTTCGCCGCTGTTCTACCACTACGTCTTCTATACACTACTATCCACAAGATACTCATCAAGCAACCTAGAACGAGAGCGGCTTGCTGGACTTGCTCTGGCATCCACGTCCACCACGCTCGGAAATAAGAAATTCGTCCCGCCATCACTATCTTCCATGCGAGAGAAGGACTCAAGTAACTTCGAGACTGGCTCATCGCCACCCTTCCTGTATCAAGCACCTCAGGCGTCAGCTCTCCTTGTCTTTGGCTCACACTGGGCCGAATTCCACGACTATCTCACCCGCCGCTTACATACCCTACATGCGAATCGAGATACTGCGAAACCCCGCCGACTCTTCCCCGACCACCAGCCAGCCTGGCTCGAGTTCTTCCTCGAGCTCGTGCGCGCGCGCTCATGGGCTTTCCTCTACCCGGCCAACTCCAACGACGGCACCTGGGCAACCATCCACACCGAACTCTACCACCCACCAGAAGAATACACCTCCCCCAAGAAGAACCCCCAACCCGAACCCGCCGACCCTCCCAAATCCAACGCCAACGAACCTTTCCTCACAGCCGACGAGCCCCTGACTCCCCCATCCCACCCGGAAGTCACGGCCATCCCCGGCTCCCAACCTCTTCACACCCTCCTCCCCTTCCGCGGCTCCTTCCCAGACCTCTTCTCCCTCCCCCTCCTTTCCTACACAGGCGAGCCCCTCGCCTCCTCTGGCGAAGCCGAGTCCGCCGCCATCGCCTACATCAAAGAACTCCGACAACAGCTCGGGGGCTGCAGCGCGGAAGAGGCAGCTAAGCCTAAGATCGTGAAGGAAGGCAAGACGGGCGATCTATTCTGCTATACAGGGAAGGAAGCGGAAGAGTGGGAGGTGCAGAAGGTTGACATGAGGCTGTTTAATCCGGTGAATCAGAAGGAGCATGACGAGGAGGAAGAGGGAGGGAAGTCAGGGGAAGGGAAGGAGGACATTAAGGATGTGAGAGAGGTGGGCAAGGGGGGGAATGGTGGAAGTCAGAGGGTGTATTTGGGATTGAAGGATGAAGGGGAAGGGAAGGAGGCGGAGAAGAAAGGGTTGGAGAAGGGGAGGGAGGAGGCGAAGGCTGAGGTCAAGAAAGCGGCGAAGAAGGAGACGGAGAAGGAGAAGCCAAAGGTGCTGGACGAGACGAAGGATGATCTCCTCGCCAAACCGAAGAAGCTGGCTCATGAAGCGACGGATCTTGGAGCCGGGTAGATGGCTTTCACATTCATGGCTGGACGGCATCATTGTTGCATTTCATACTGTAGACGTACACTGCAGGCGAGGACCTGCCAATCTGACCATTTCCACCTTGATGAAACGCTGCAAGGGCCCAAGACAGTGTACAAATCGTGCTAACATGGTATCTACCCAACGCCATCCCATCGTCCGTTCAATGCAACCTCATCCATCATCAACATTACCCCTGCCTCATAGCACATCACATCTCCTCCACCGCGCAATTCGGGTGCATAACATACACCGTCCTCTCCTGGCCCCTCGACGACCCCTCCCCATTAGCATCACCTTGCAACCCCTCACCGCGAATCTGCATAAGGATATTCTCCTGCCGAGCATTAGCCTATACCCTTCACCATCTCTCATCCTCGAGAAGGAAAATGAAAGAGGGAGACTCACCTTCACCATCCTCTTCAACACCTTCCTCGCCAACACCCCCTCTGCCTCGAGGTCCTCCGCGCTATCCATCTCGTCCTCCACTTGCTCAAGGTACCACACCACCAGATCCTCCTCGCTCACTCCGTCGCCGCTCTCGTCTTGGTCGTCGTTGACGCGTCGCACAATGTGGTTGAGCACAGACATGTACTTGTCGTATTTCACCTGCGTGCACTGCCTGGCTCCAGGATTGGCCTGGGGCGTCTCCTCCTCGCCGTCGACTTCGTCGTCGTCCATGTCCTGGTCTGCCTGTGCGTTCTCGTCTTCGTCGTCCATCTCCACGTCGTCCTTCTCGACTAGCACGATGGATTGGCGGAGGAGACCGAAGGCTTCGTCTACGAATCCTTCCGTAATGTCGTCCACGCAGTTGGTTTTGGCGATGGCTTCGGAGAGTCGGATCATGCTCTCCAACTGCCTCACTGTGATACGGTAGCTGTTGCGGCCCACACCGCCTTGGGCGTCGTCGGCGCGGAGTTCTTTGTAGCGTTGCACGAGACGTGCTTTGGCTGCGTCGGTGAAGACGGGCTTGAACGTGCGGGCGAAACGGATGTAGCGTTGGAGTTGTTCGGTCGAGAATTCAGGGGTGACGGCTTCGTCGCGGTTTTGGTGGATGCCGACGATGTGGCGGGCAAGGTGTTGGTCGACGGTCTCGTTGCATTCGTCGAGGACGACGAAGAAGAGGTCGAAACGGGACATGATGGGGGCGGACATGTTGATGTTGGCGCGGAGGGTGGTCTTGCGGTTATAGCGACCTCCGACAGGATTGGCGGCTGCCAGTATACTGGTGCGTGCGTTGAGGGTGGCTTGGATGCCGGCTTTCGCGATGGAGATGGTCTGCTGTTCCATGGCTTCGTGGATGGCGACTTGGTCGGCAATGTCCATCTTGTCGAACTCATCAATGGCGCAAATGCCGTTGTCTGCAAGCATGAGAGCGCCGGCCTCGATGGTGAATTCGCCAGTCTCTTCATCCTTGACGACAGCCGCTGTGAGACCAGCTGCAGAGGACGCCTTGCCCGAGGTGTACACAGCTCTCGGCAGAAACGAGCAGATGTACTTGAGAAATTGAGACTTCGAGGTCGAAGGATCGCCGACAATGCAGATGTTGATGTCGCCACGGAGAGCCATGCCTTCTGGGGTAGTCTTAGAAACACCGCCCATGAGCTGCAGTAAGAGACCCTTCTTGATGACTGCATGACCATACACCATGGGTGCTAGCGAATCGACAAGACGCATGAAAATATTCGGTGTGTGCACCATGCGACGGAGATCATCGATCTCTGATTGAGGGATGCTGCTGAGGAACTCCTGTTGAGCCTCTTCCGCCGCGACATCTTCGTTGGGTGGTGCTTGATTGAGAGAGGACAGGATGTTGCCCGCCTGTCCTTTGAGATGTTGTGAAGATGCTTGTCCCGCTGTCGTTGAGTCTGGAGTGACCATGTTGGCCAAGAAAACCATGCGATAGGTCAGATCTCGGACGCCCAGCGCTTTGAGACCGCTCACTCCAGTGCCGCCAGCATCAGTACCACGAGCATTGCCGGTATCTCGCATGGCCTGAGGCCGAACACCTGGGACTCTGAATTGTGACACATCTGGCACCACGATCAGATTGCCTGTAAAGATGCACTTCTCTCCGGCTTTTGCTCGATCGACAATCTCTCCTCGAAGTATCACATCCATAGTTCGTGGCATGCTGCCTGTGGGAATTTCTGAGCTGTTCTCTTGTATCCGTACCTTTTGCCAATCGACGAATGTGCTTTGCCGGATGTCCAATCGCCATCCCTGACGGTTTCCGCATGTGGAATTCGGACATTGTGTTGGCTCTGAGTATCGGAAGACTTGCTCAATGTTTGGCACAACTGTATTGCATGCCTCGCAGATGAACGTGGCCAGAAGAAGCTCGGGTCGTACTTCGGATGTTCTTGTGACCGTGCCTGAGATCGAAGCAAGCTTCCCAATCTGCTCAGTCCTCAAAGCTCGAACCCTCGAAACTAGTGGAAGATTGTAAAATGCAAGTGCGAAGATCTTGTCCGTCTGCTGATTTGGAGTTCGATCTGCAATCGAGTCGGCCTGACTTGAATCGGTACCAAATCCATTCGTCGGTGCCTGCGATGCCGCTGAAGATGCTCCTGGCTGTCTGTGTTGGCGGAAGTAACGAGGGGCGTACTTTGCGATCAGATTGTGTAAAGCTCTTGTCAGATATGGGTGGAATCGAAAGTAGTCTTCCGCGACACTTTCGGCGAGAATGCCCTGACCGAATTGCATAACATGCTGGAAATCCACGTAGAGAGTCGAAAGGCCGTACCTGGCCAGCCCCTTGATTTGCTCAATGTAGTACCGTTCTGGTACGGGCGTGCTCGATGGTGGAGGGGCGCCCGGCTGAGGTTTTGGCGGAGGCTCAACGTACCTGCACTTTGGTTAGGAATCAGAGACTGAAGCACACCCTGTGTTGTCCTTACGATTCTAAAAAGTCTTGAAACAAGGACAATGTCTGTTCTGCGGTTCCGTCTACAACAGGAGGGACATCAATGACTTGCATCTGTCGTCTCAACACTCGTGCTCCAACCAGTTCGTCATCTTCGAACCCTGCCGCTTCACTTTCGGGCCCAGGTGTGCTGATTGAAGGGGGTGCTCTCGGTCTCGACGACGAGGGAAGTTGTCGAGCTGTGTTGGCGCTAGCTACGCTGCGTGTGTCGTTGTCTGGTACGTTATCTGATTGTAGCGCCGCTTCGAATAGTGAAGACATCTTGACGGTATGTGGTGTTTGTTGTGGAGAGGCAGACGAGATGTGGGCGCTTCACAACGACAGCGAGGGGTGAAGTAAATTGAGGAGAGCTAGCGAAACGCGAAATCCGTCTCGAACCACGCGTTCACGCGTAAAGTGGTTGCGCTCTTCTGTTTGTCGCTCACCGTAAACCGCGAATGCGGCGAGCAATCGGAGTGGACCCCATCAAAAAAGTCGTCCGATATCTGGGGCAATTGCCCAGAGCGTCCAGAAGTCCTTCATTCACAAAAGCCATTGATCCCAGTCACTCTTTACATACCGACATCATGAGCGCCACAACCACCATTACCGAGTCGCAATCTATCAATGCAGAAAACATCTTGCGCCTCTTCCCTCAGATTAACACTGCACTTGCGGCGCAATCTGCTCAAAATGACAACGATTTGGAGGGGTACGACGAAGAGCAGATCAGACTTATGGACGAGGTCTGTATTGTACTGGACAATGATGACAAGCCGATTGGAAGTGCAACCAAGAAGATCTGTATGTGCTCTTTGCAGATTCTTCAAACGATCGCTCACAATAATCAGGTCACCTGATGGAGAACATTGACAAGGGACTTCTGCACCGCGCCTTCTCTGTATTCCTCTTCAACAAGAAAGGCGAGCTGCTTCTTCAACAACGCGCCTCGGAGAAGATCACATTCCCTGATATGTGGACAAATACTTGTTGTTCGCATCCTCTTGGAGTACCAGGCGAGACAGGCTCTACTCTGGACGCATCAATCATGGGGGTGAAGAGAGCAGCACAGAGGAAGTTGAAGCAAGAGCTTGGGATAAATCCAGAGCAAGTCCCGATCGAAAAGTTCAACTTCCTTACCCGGATACACTACAAGGCGCCGAGCGATGGGAAGTGGGGCGAGCATGAGAGTAAGCCAGACCAGATCGCACTTTTGAGCCAATGCTGATGCCTTGCAGTCGATTACATCTTGTTCATTCAGGCCGACGTCAATGTTGAGGAGAACCCAAATGAGGTCCAAGCCACCAAGTACGTGACGGAAGAGTCATTGAAGACCATGTTCCAGGACGGCAGCCTGAAGTTTACACCGTGGTTCAAGCTGATATGCCAATCGACTCTCTTCCAATGGTGGTCAGATCTCGAGAACGGTCTCGAGAAGCACATGGGAGAGACGGAGATCCGGAGGATGTGATGAGAAGGTCTTTTGATCTTGCATAGCGATGTTGGGCTTGGCCATTCCAGCGGGCTGTGGTAATAGACATGCTTAGCGATGCTTCGAAAATGATACCCCTACCTTGCCAAGTCGTTATTCGATTCAGCCTGTTACTATTGAACGATTCTCCCACCGGATGAATGTCCATCGCGATTGTCCACAATTCAATGCCGAGTTCGGGACATGGTGCCCGACATATTCCCGTGCCTCGCTTGGCCTGTAAATATGTCCCACAATTCCGAAAATGACGGTCGTCGTTGCTCGTATTCCATGGCGATCATCTCATGATAAATGGCGGCTACGTAGACCTGCGACATTTGCGGCTTGCAGAGCCCGCACGCAGCGAGGGATGACGTCGCAATCGGACGGGAGACAGTTCCACTTACCTCACATGTCAACCACATGGATCGCGCTAGAGGGTCAGACCTGGCCGCTGGAGATGGGGTAATCGTCAGGATCATGGTGCGGGTAAGTGTCTGGCAAGTATAACAAGATCCCCAGATCTCCTCCCCTCTTGCGCCTTTGGTTTGTACCACGGTGGTCTTTAATATAGCCATTTTACGAAGTGCTGGGTACAGCATTGTGTCAAGATGTTTCGATTCACCAATATCTATGGTGAGTAACACCTCCGCTACATCAAAACAAAACTAATACAAGCAGTCCTCGCTGCTTTTGGCACTATCGGTGGTTCCCTCTTTGGCTTCGATGTTAGTTCCATGTCTGCATGGATAGGGGCTTCGCAGTACGTATCTGAGTGATTTTTGTGTCGAACCAAGCTCACCATCATCTCGATACCTTGACTACTACGGATCTCCTCAAAGCATGTTGCAAGGTGGGATTACGGCTTCCATGTCGGCAGGTAGCTTCGTTGGTGCTCTCGCAGCTGGCTTTGTTTCCGACCGTCTTGGCCGCCGCTGGGCTCTTGCCATTGCTTGCATGATCTGGATCGTCGGTGCCATCATCCAGAGCGCTTCTCAAAACGTTGCGATGCTCATTGCTGGTCGGGTCATCTCTGGTCTGGCTGTCGGTATCACCTCTTCGCAAGTGTGCGTCTACCTGGCCGAATTGGCTCCTGGCAAGATCCGAGGACGCATCGTGGGTCTACAGCAATGGGCAATCGAGTGGGGTATTCTGATCATGTATCTCATCTCCTACGGATGCACTTTCGTCTCTGGACCTTCCGCCTTCCGAATCGCTTGGGGCATTCAGGCCATTCCGGGCGCCATCCTGCTTGGCGCACTCCCTTTCTTCCCCGAATCACCTCGTTGGCTGGCACAGCGCGAGCGTTGGGAGGAGGCCGAACAAGTCCTCGCAGACATTCACGCCAAGGGTAACCGCGATGATCCACTTGTCAAAGCTGAGATGGCTGAGGGTAAGTTTTGGCACATGCATGAGAGAAGATTCACATGCTTATCCGTGACAGTCCGTGAAGCATTTGAAGTGGCCCGCCTTCAGAAGGATACTTCTGTCCTTGGCCTTTTCGGACCGAAAGTCTGGAAAAGGACACTTGCAGGTACTTCAGTACAAATGTGGCAGCAATTGCTTGGAGGTAACGTCGCCATGTACTACATTGTAGGTTCTTCAATATGCTATTGAAGTTGCACAGAGCTGATTCACTACCAGGTCTACGTCTTCAACATGGCTGGCTTGACCGGCAACGTCAATCTCTACAGCTCGGCCATCCAGTATGTAATCTTCCTTGTCACCACTGGTATCATTCTCCCATTCATCGATCGCATCCCTCGCCGCCTCTTGCTCCTTACCGGATCTATTCTCTGCATGATCATCCACTTCGCTGTCGCCGGTACCATGGCATCATATGGCTACCCAGTGGATGAAGTCAATGGTAACGCCAACCTCAAATGGGAGATGCCGCCAGGAAACGCCGCTCGCGGTGTGATCGCGATCGTGTATATTTTCGTCGGGATCTATGGTTTCACGTGGGCGCCTATCGGCTGGATTTACGCCTCCGAGGTCTTCCCACTCAAGTGGCGGGCCAAAGGCGTTGGTCTTGCTGCCGCAGTGAACTGGGCGTAAGTGGTCAAAAGTCTTTTCAACGTGAAACATGACTGATTAGCCGCAGCTTCAACTTTGCTCTTGCTTTTTTCGTCGCTCCAGCCTTCACAAACATCCAATGGCGCACGTACATCATCTTCGGCGTCTTCTGTTTCGTCATGACTATTCACATCTTCTTCACCTACCCGGAGACCGCAGGCAAGACTCTCGAAGAGATCGATACCATTTTTGATGCCAACATCCCGCCTTGGAAGAGTGGACAGGTCAAGGGAATGCTTGAGAACAAAATTGCCCAGGAACAACACAGGGGTGTGACTACCAAGGAGCCTGATGAGGATGGGAAGAGCAGTGGAGAGGCGCAGAGAAAAGAGTCTGTTTAGATAGAGGTATCAACTAAAGATGACGAAGGTCACAAAGCGCAAAGCACATCCGTGGTGTATATCCATCTACATACAGCACACAAGAATTGTAATGATCTGCTCTTTACTGGGCCGAAGCCCAATTTTCTGGTAGTCAACCATTCGTCAACGGAGTCTAGAAGAGCATCTGCTAAGGATGGACGTTCAAGAAAACAGCCGTGGTGAGTGCATTTCCATCCATTCGACATTTCTCGACCTGAGTCCTCAATACTTCCTCACGCTCCTCGCACAATAATGACCTGACGGATCAGAATTAGTCATTTTGCAACATACACCGAACAAACAGAAGTTTTGCATGAACGATGGAGCTTGCTCAAGCAAGTATCTAACATGGTACCACATCGAATTGTCGATCAGACACAACAACTCCAGCCAACGAAGCGCTCACCGCAAGTTGCTGCCCAAAATACTTCCTCGGAGTCTGGATCAGACATTGCTACGAGGACTTCCCGCTGGCAACTCCAGAAGCCAGCATTGAGACCACCCAAAAGAGCCTCTGTCGCCATCCGGAGGAAAGGGCATCTACCAACAAACGAGCTGATCCTACTACCGCTTCACGACGATCTACCTGGCTCACCTCATATTTCGCTGCAGGACCCGGATCGAAGTCCAGAGCAGACCTCGGAAGAACCTTCCACAAGCCAACGTCGTCGTCAAAGACACAATCGACTCGTCTCGGTGATTGATCGCCAGCGGAACTACAAGCTATCACACAAACACGACAAAGTCACAGTTCTTGGGGACCGTCTTGCTGCTGTCTCAATTGGCGATCACCCAGCGTACACAAAGGCTGAGCTGAAGAGAAGATCCAAGCCTTCGCCGATCAAGTTGATTATCAATCACAGATCTGTAAGGAAGACACCGACTAGCCGTCGCCTCGTCTTCTCACAGATCCTACAACTGATCACCGGCCCGCTACCTCTCTCTGCCAGTGTCGACTGTAATAAGGTCGTCTTGTCAAATCAAGCTGACCTCGACTTTGGGACGACTACATCCGCTGCCGAAAGTCCTTCAAGAGCATCCTCTGATCTCCTGTCTCTCTTTGATCAGCCGATGCAGACTGCGATGGACGAAGTCACTAAGGCAGAGGCTCCAGTTATGCCAGGGTCCACGCCACAAGATCTTGCAGAAGAGAACATCCCACACCTTAGACCCGCGGTCACAGCTCCGAAGCGGACGTTGCTTGTCTCATCAGGCAAATGGGACATCTCAGCTCCTCACGGGACCCCGGACGTCATTCCTGCTTCTCGTAGCAAACCCTCGCAGCCCCCGGAAACCGCTATGACTTCCGAAATCTCTCTGCTAGAAGCCATCATGCTCGAGTCGGAAGAGACATCCAAGGGCGCCGTGGCGGATGCAGAGAACCACGACCGGCCCTCTTCACAGAGGAAGCAATCCTCGCCTATCCATCGTAGAACCTTGGGTACGGCGAAGAATAGCTTGCTCTCACAGACACGTGCTTGCGAGAGCGGCCTTTCAAGTGGGCTAGCACAGCAGCCAGTGGGAGACCAGACCGGGGCTGACGTCCTAGGAGATGGACAGGCTCATTCAACTGCCCTCGATGATCCAGATTCGCAGGCCGAAGTCATTTACCGCGGTCCACTCGCGGGACCTGCTCAGCACGATCCGGCTGCGCCTCTTCTGAGACAGAAGAAATCTTCGACCTTCATGAGTCGTCGAGCCATGTCGACAATAGAGCGTCAGATTGCCAGGGACGCCAGATACAAAGCAGATACCCACGACGCGGACGACGAAGATGAAGGCGGCTCGGAAGACGACAACACCCGCATGGATCAGTCATCCCGCCCAGGAGTCCCGCCAGCACAAGTACTCATCAACGAGTCAGACACCTCGGAAGGACGACTCGACAAGGAATATGGCACCCGGTTCAAGACGCCTAAGCGGCGTCCACCAAGGCAGGAATCCGAGTATGCCCCCGTACGCCCTCGTCCCAAGCGTCAGAAAATCCTACAAGAGTCTTCCATGGCCTCCGACATCATACCAATAACAAAGACCCGAACAAAGACCTGGTCACGCGTCCTTCGTCCCAGACAGAATGCTGGCAACGGAGTACCACTGCCAATTCAACATGAAAGAAACAATGCACTCGATAGCGACAAGCAGAGGACGGACATTGAGAATGTCCGTACAGACCATCCGCCAACAAGACCATTTGAGCAAGTACAGATTGACTCTTGTCCACCCTGGTCATTCCATCGATCCCCAGTGGTGCCTTCTGACAGCGAAGACGAGCAGGACATCGACCCCTGTCCTGCCTGGATGGAAACCGCGAAGCAAGCAGACACCGACGCTGGAGATCACGAACGCCCTAATGGGCAGCATCCCAAACAGCACAAACCTCCACAGACTTCAGAAGTTGTTCCAGAGAAGCAAGATATTGTCGCTATCCAGCGTGGAGCATCGGCACAGTCACCTCCCGACACCATACGCGTCAGACAAGACAGCCATTCAGAAGACGAGTACGGCGGTTGGGACGGAGATGGTGGCGTCCACGGGATGTGGTCCTGGCCTGATCCTTACGCATGACCTCTTCACCTTCTCTGCCATCGATCGAGCAGGGGATGGAAGAGAAGGAGCACAACACATTGGTAACTTGCTACATCGCTGCAAATATGAACGACACACGACACGACATACGATACACGACATGCTGCACGACGTACTACACGAACATACCCAACCACGAGCTACGACGAAACGTCCACAAGACATGCTACACGACTCACGATGTATGATACCAAGATAGATGACCATACAATACAGATCAACATACAACTACATAGCTTCTGCCTACCTCTCGCTCACATATAAACAGTCCCTGTCCTTGTTCTCGTTCCACTCCCCGTCCCCTGATTTCCCTCTGCTTTGTACCCTCCTACTAGCCGCCGGCGCTCACGTTTTGCGCGATATGGCACCGCCGTAGATGATTCAACGTATGCCCTTACTCACTATTTAGACAATTCCTACACCACTGGTATCCTACCAGGTGTTTCCGTCAGCACCATGAGGTACATGGGCTAGCACGGACATCGGCATGGGAAACGAAGGAATTCAAGTTGGTGGTCTTGCTGGCTATGATGATGGATGCGCGTCGTCATGTGTTGGGAATCACAACCTGCCAGTGACAAGTTGATAAGCCAGCCACTTGTGTAACCAGGACACGTCTTCACAAGACAAATCAGATTGCACCAATGCTTGAAAAGCAGCAAATACCATGATTTAATCTACAAGTTAAGATGCAGGGATAAGAAGGCATCCTCCAAATCGAAAGGTGCCAAATGCACAGTAGAGATGACATTTTGTGCTTCCATCTGAAGCGTCTACCATCGTTGCATTCGGCCCATCTCAAACGATGCCATCGTCAAAGTCATTGCCACCCATACCGTGCGCCGTCGCTGGAGAAAGAGGTCTTTGAAGAACAGAGTGAGCAAAACAGAAGCTGTTGCAGTGTCTCGTGTGGTTCAAGGCCAGCTCCAAGTTCGAGACGTCTCATCATCAAATCCTCATGCTGTGAGCTGAGGAGAATGGTGGACAGAGCTTTTTGTAGTTGATGACAAACCCAGAAAGGAAACCAGGGGGAGTTGAAAGGATGGACTGCCTGGATGAATAACAAGAAGAGGATGGTCGATGATGTCGACCGTGGAATTGTTGCTGAGCGGAGTCGGACCAGCTCACTTGTCGGCGCCGCGGACGCGGGAAGGGCTAATATCGCCGCGAGCAATGGCAGGAGTAGCGTTCTCACCGCGGAGAGCGACACCACCCTCGTGAGAGTCATGGGTCAGGACTTTGGCGAGTGGGGTGGAGTTGATGGATACCGATCCGTTGCGACGAATGTTGTTGTTGTTGGGAGAGACAACGCCCAGAGGAGCACGCTGATGGTACGGGCGGAAACTCTGGTCGGCGTAGTTCTTTGCAGCAAGGCTATTGAGATGTTAGCTGACGTGAATTCTGATCAAGAGTCACCGACTTACCCAGCATTGTGGGAGATGTAGTTGTCAAAGTCGTTACTGGTGGGAGTGACGGCCTCTGGGCTGCCCATGGAAGATCCTGCACGCCAGCCTTGACGGTGAACCTGCGTGGCATACTCGTACTCAGCAGAGCGAAACTGACGAGCAGCGGCTGTTGTCTGCTTCAGATGCTTCTGCTCTTGGGTATCGGCATAGCGGATCTGAATGGTGTGTTCTTCGCCATTGTGCTGGATGACCTTGTTGTTGAAGTTCTTGATGATCTCCTCGCAGTCGTGACGGCTCTCGAAGCTAGACGCGTGTCAGTTCAGGACGATGCAGGAGGCATGAATGGCAGCTTACCGAGCAAAACCGACACCACGACCAGTGCCGTTAGTGTTGCGAAGGATGCGAGCAGAGCAGACAATGTGGGGAGCGAAGATGTTACCAAGTTCCTGAGAAAGGTCAGTTTCGAACCGAGAATCTGGAACCGAAATGACTCACATGCTCATTCATGGACTTTGGAAGGTTGGAAACGTAGAGATTGGTGTTATGATCGTCTGCGATCGCCTTAAGCTTTGAGTAGAACGACTCCTGTGATTGGTGTCAGCATGGCTATAGCCGACGTGACAGGCAGATACTGACCCTTGCAAAGCTGACTTCGTATCCAAGATGGTGGAACCCACGAATGCAGTTCTCAGCATCCTTGTAGTTGTGGAAGCGGACAAATCCGAAACTGGGAAGACAGTCAGTACGGTGGAGTCAAGGGATGCAGCCAGAATTTACCCTTTGCACATGCCAGTGACATGGTCGATGATGGACTTGGAGCTCTTGATGTCGCCAAAGCGGCGGCCCCAGGTCTCGAGCATCTCATCCGAGGTCTCAGGCATCAAACCACGGATGTAGACGTTGGTCTCGCCGCGAGGGTTCTCAAGAGCGCGATCAAGAGGCTTGAGCGGAGAGCTGGGCGCGGGAATGGCTGGTGGGATGATCGGCTCCTTGGTCACTAATTCCATGAGTTCAGAAGGAAGATGGTCAGACTCCGGAGCCTTGGACCCTTGCATGCCAGGATAGACCAGCCCAAGCGGAGATGGGGTCGAGCCGTGGAAGTTGCCACTGGGAGACCTGTTGAGGATGGCGATGCCATTCGGACCCATCGGGTGGTAGGCGGGGTAGTTGGGGGTACCTGGAGTGTCGTTGCCGGCAGATGACATGGATTCACGGCGAGGTGTGACAAGAGGAGGCATCTCACCCATGAGCTGGTTGGGAGTCCAGCCGTGAGACATCGGACTGTTGTCGAGCATGCGGCCTTGTCCATAGGTCATGTAGGAGGCGTTGGGAGTGTACATGCTGGCGGAGTGTGGAGTGCCGGTGTTGTATGTCTGGTGAGACCCCATGGCAAGATGTCCATTGGCGGGCCAGTAGGCAGTTGGGATGTTGTAGGCCGTGAAGTTGCTGCTGGGAGCACTGATCGAGCCTGCCCTGCTACCGTTGGTGTAGCCTGGATGCTGGTTGTGGAAGCTCATAGCTGCCACACTCTGGGTGAGGTAGTCCATGTTGACAGCATTCTGAGCTTGACTGGGCATGGTGTACTGCTGATTGTAGGAGGTTCTACCATCGGATCTACCGTTGGCATATCCGCGGGTGTGGTACTGGCTGTCGCCCTTGATGGTGCTGCCGTTACCAGCGGAAGAGGTGTCCGTCATGGTGAACGTGGAATACAAGAAGGCGTGATTGTAATGGCCTGTAAGGTGTCAGTGGAAGTTTGATTTTGCGCGAGACTTTGACGGTTCATACCGGTGTGGGTAATCTGGTGTCGGGCCGCAACGAGCAAGAAGCAAGGGGATTGGTGGGGCAGTAGAGCTCTGGATCTGTGGTCAGCGACTTGTCACGTGAAGAGCTTTCACGATCATTTACCGTAGCAGGTACGGATCAAGAACAGCTGCGATCGTGCGTTGGAAGTGACTGCTGGTGCCTGATGGGCGGTGTCGTTGGGGACGTGTTGATATCAGTGATGGTGTCGAGCATGCAAGAAAAGGGTGATGAGCACAGAAGCTATGCTATCAATGGCGTGGGTCTGTGAGGGATGCAAGAGAATGAAGCAGCTCGTGGAAGAAGACGCTTGAAGAGATGGCGATGGAGAATTGAAGAGGAGGAGAGAAGCTGATCGGATTGAGGTCGAAGGTATATCGGGCGATAAAGCTGAGCTTTAGATATGTCGGGAAGGAAGGATGCTGCGGTTGGCGAGGTCCCGCGCAGAGAAAGAGCCTCTGTCAAGAGAGCAGGAAGGTGCGCACCGCCTGTGATCGCAACTGCTGAAGGATTGTCAATTGCAAAGTTGCAAAAGGAAAGTAAATGTGTGGGAGTCACGAACTCTGCAGGTGGGCAAACTTCGGGCTGGTCCCGACGCCGCGTGGATGAAGATTTGGATATGATCAAAGTGGATACAAGCTTGCCGCCGACGACGAGACGACAAATGCTCGGAAATGCTATGCACAGAGCTGTAAAGTGCAAACAACGGAGGTAAGATGTCTGAGTCAATATAAATGAAGTGCAGGTAAGGGTGATCTAGGAGAAACAGCTTTTGTCTTCCGTAGAGGACGAGGTGGATGATATATCAGATCTACTCCATGTGCCCCTCTCGTTGCATGCAGAGCACTGTGAACCTTGTCCTCCCCGAAAGCATTGACACGGTCCGCAATTGCATGGGGTTCTGTCGACGGGAAGACCTGTCAGGTAACACAAGGCTTCAGACCAGCCACATTCGGTCGATAATTGGCGGGTCAATTTCAACAGAATGGTAGTTCGATAAGACGCAGGACGCAAACAAGGGCCTGCATGTTGACAGAAGATGCAGACAGTGAAAATGCACGCTCCAGATCGCACTATCACAAGCGCAGGAGCCGTGAAGGATGTTTGTCTCGGGACATGACTCTGTGTGTGTCTGCCCAGCCCGCCGGTGCAGCATGGGACAGGCATGAGACAGCATGTATTCTGGCCTGGTGGCATCGATGAAGACGAGGGAAAATGTCGGGACGTTGTCGACAGGGATCTTTGTCAGCTGTGGTCCCACGCCAAACCGCTTCCGGGGTAGAGAGCTCACAACAAGCGCCACCTTGTGCAACCCTTGCTTCATCAGCCCTTCAGGTACCTGCAGTGACTGAGTAGCTTCTGTCTCTCCGTGTCCCTTCAATATTCCAAATGTGCTATCAATGTGCCATCAATGTGCCATGCTGTCATCCGGCCGGCTGCATCCGAAGATAGCCCTCTCATGTAAGTGCAATATGTTTGAAGCAACCACGCCCGGGGAGATCAAACCCTGCAATCACTGCAGCTACGCCCGGATCACGTCGATGGCATGGGTTTGACTCTGATGATGCAGCTGTCATAAGGCGCCCGCGATCTCCACGATAGGTCGGCGGATCTGCTTCGGAAGTGCTCTTCTAACCTTTTAGACCTGCATTGGACGGCTGGGGGAGAAATTTAGCGTTTCCGCAAGGTCCCACCCACCGGGGATCCGATCATTGATTAGGTGCATACCAACACGTCCAAAAAGAGCGAGAAAGACCTGTCATTACATGGATTTGATATTTGTTGGGAGTTGATAGCAACCTATTTACGATCATGGACTATAGACGTCAAAATAAATGGAGGCAAAATTGATAATCACTGACTCGCCACCCGGCTCAAATGCTTCAGCCAACGCTACCAGGTCGGCAACAAAAAATATGGGACGCCATCCAGGTCTACTGTCTATATGCGCCCGCTTCAAGGATTTCGTTGCTCATGACCAGACATCCTCCTGGTAGATATTGCTCGACCTCATGCTCTTGACAATGTCTTCACCCTTGCTCTCCGGGAGGCTCCGTTGGGAAGCGATGATCTGGCCCAGAACGATGTTGACCTCGCGGGCCATGTGTGCTGCGTCTCCGCAAACATAGAAGTTCGCCTTCTGCTCAAGCAATTTGTTGACCTCGGCGGCGTATTCCTTGAGACGGTGCTGCACATAAACCTTGTTCTTGCCCTCGCGGGAGAATGCAGTGACGATCTCAAATTTGTCGCCCATGTCTTTAGCGTATTGCTGCGAGTAGTCAGTATCGAAATTACCAGCCAAGGGATTGACATCGATTTACCTCCCACTCATCCTTGTACAGAAAGTCCTCGTTGCGATTCCGGCATCCGAAAAAGAGAAGGGTCTTTCCAACATTCTCACCGTTCTTGGCCTGCTGTGCTCGCTCCTGAACGAAGCCTCGGAATGGTGCTACCCCAGTACCGGGTCCGACCATGATAACCGGCTTGCTAGGGTCTGATGGGAGCTTGAAGTTGGAGTGACGAACGTGCACAGGCACGTGGATGCCATCGTACTTGTTGCGGGGGCCATTGATTGCGTAGTTGAGTCCGTGTGGGTCAGGGTTCGGGTCACCGTGCTGCTTCTGCTTGAGTGCAAGGAGGTAATTCGTTGTGACACCCTTGACCACGTGCGGCGCTCCCGGAACCTCAAGCGACTCCACGACCGCAGTGATAGAGATCTTCTTGTTCTGTACCAGTGACGATGAGGAAATGGAATAGTATCGCGGCTGGATCTTGACAAGACCTTCAATGAACAGAGAGAATGGTGCCTTGTCGAACTTCTGACCTTGACCGACGAATTCGAGAAGCTGAGCCACGTTGTAGTTCTTGGAAGCGACCTGGCTCGAGAAGTAATCCTTATCCTTGCCAATCTTCGTCATTTCAGATTTGATGGAATCGTTGGGCGCAAATTCGGCCAATTGTCCAACGAATTGACGCGAGATGGGTGCGCAGATTTCGATGTGGTAGCGGAGGACGGCGTCATAGGTGGTTGGCGATGGGAATGGCACCTTCGCTGTGGGATCCAAGCTCTTGACATGAATGACCGTGTGACGCTTCTCTGATAGACCAGTGACGTTGAGGAATCGATCGACCTCCCGTCCAGCGTTCGTTGGCCAGACTGCAATGTGATCTCCGGTGGTGTAAGATAGGTTAGAGCCCGAAATGTCAATCTCCATGTGGAGACAGTTTCGTTTCGCGTCCGTGAAGAGTTCCTTGGACGAAGCAATGGGTGCGATGTAAGGATTCTGCGCGTTGAATGGGCCCTTTTGGCGGCCTTCAAGGTGGTTCTTGTTTGGCTCACCAAGATAGACCTCATCGCTCTCGGCCTCCAATTCTGGCTTCTCGGCGACATCGAAGGAGGGCTCGTAGACAGCATCGCGTTCCTCAAGGCTCATGGTCTGAGCTAGTTGCTGCCACATTGGCTCCTTCCATGAGAGGAAATCTTCCTCCATGGTGCCAGCTCCATCATCACCTTCACCCGCGTCGCCGACACGCTTCGCACCGAGCTTGGAGAGGTAGCCGTCGACTCTGCGAACCATGGCGTTGTAGTGTTCGTAGGTGTTATTGCCGAGGCCAAAGGTGACGTAGTGGAGGTTTTGGAGAGGTTGTTCATCGGCTCCCGCACCCTTGCTGAAGGATACATCGTCGCCGCCCAAGAACTCGTAGAATTCAACAGCGTTATCGGTGGGTTCGCCCTCGCCATAAGTGGCCAGAATGAACATTGCGACCTTGTCCTCTGGAAACTCATCCAGGTTGTCGTAGTCGTACTCTTCCAGGTCTGCTGTCATGGTCTTGAGGCCGAAGCGGGACGAGCCCTCCTTTGCGAGTCGAGACGCGTAGTCCTCTGCTGTACCGGTTTGGGATCCATAGAAGACGACACAGTTCTTCCCCGACTCTTCCATCTTCTCCAAGATGTTTCGCGATTTGCCCTGCTTAGTATGTCCGTTCGCTAAAGACCCAGCGTACGGGTCCTTCTGGACTGCCCAGTAGGTGCCTTTTGTGAAGTACGCTAGTGTGCCCACGAGGAGCACGGCAAGGACGATGATGTCGAGGGTGTCGAGCTGCGCCATGTTGCCGGTGAGAGGAAGGACAGTCGCTCTGTAGGTGAAGAGGAACGTGGCAGTTGTTTGTCGATGACGAGAAGATTTTACGGGAGTGTTGGGGTAGCGTTTAGACGTGGAGAAGTGGCCTTCGGGACGTCCGACGAGTGGGGAGTGCCGTGGGCGCACCGGGTAGAATACAATGGTCTTGCTGGGAAAATGCAAAGATAAAGTAGAAACGTTTGGTCGTCGTGTCGTCGCAATATAGGACCTCTGACAACGGCAAGGCCGATATAAGCAACACAAAGTTACGGTGGCCTGATTTCAGTGCTGATCACACTCTGTGAGCAAGACAGCCGAGAGATGTGTCCTGGCCGTTCCCTGCGAATAAGTGGACCCCCAATAGATTATCGGAGGGCTGTTGGACTGGTGCTGAGTGTGCTCGTTGTATCAAAGAGTGAAAGTATGGGATGATTATCTTGCATCTGAGTATAATAATGTGCAGCCTTTCGGTCTCGACTGCCGTGGATAAAAACCGCCCGAGGGCAAGCGAGCGTGCGATTGCGGACACGCCCATGTTTCCACCTCCGAGAACCAGCGAGGGCAGCTGCGCGATGTGGTCATAGACTTTCTGCTTGGTGGCGGAATCTTTCCACCTTCCATCGGCAATCGATTCCAGCCCATCTTTTGTTCTTCACAGCCCAGCCCATGCTCATCTCCTCGTCTCACGTAAGTTGCCAAATTTGCTACTGTCCCAACACGTGTCATCTAAGCATGAGAGCAAAGCGCGTGGAAATAGACCATTTGACACCCGGACCGGGTAACAGACCAACCTTGTGCTGCCTCCCGACGTCAAGATCCGAGCAGCTTTCACATGTCTTCATAAAATGCACATGTTTCCGCGATCCCTGGCCTCAACGACGGCAAGGGTCCGGCCCAATGGCGGTGCCCCCGGGCCCCGTTGTGTCTTTCGTCTCCACACGATCTCACTTGTCCAGATCTGAGCACGGACCCTTTGGGTCAAATCTCCAACGGGATCGACAATTTGGCATGATCTTTTCTTCAGTGCAAGCCAGATTGTGTGATACGAGAAGCGTCACTGCAACCATGTTGCTGTTTGACGCGTCGCTGTGTGCTGCCATCGCCCAATCAGTGAGCGCTTTTGTCATGTCCCACGGCTAAGCGCCGTTGTCCGCATTCTTCATAATACCACTCACAATGGCAATTTTCGCCACACTCAGAAGGTTATGGCATATCGCCGGTCAGTCAGAAGCACATTCCGCCCCTACACCGGAGGGCGGAATACTCTTGAGAGCCTACACTTCCAACCTGCAGCGCTACGAAGACTTCGTGCCCGACCCTCCCACGATCATCATGACCTATCGTGAGGACTATGAGGAATTCGTGAGGACCCGAGGATACCCGCCAAAGAAAGGAGACACTGCGCTGAAATCCCTATATCGCATTTACGAGCACCTGATTCTCGATCGCAACATCGATTTACGCAACGAACTCGAAAGATTCTGGTACCAGCGCTGGCCAGTAGCTTCGATACCAGAACCTTCAGATCCAGACCGAGAAAGACTGGCGATGCTCTCTATTGCAGCGGATCTGCTCGTGGAATCTTTCAACGATCGAATTAACAAGGGACTGCCTCGACATGCACCAAGCATCATAACAGATGACGATATCGATAAATGGAAATCCCAGCCGAAAGTACTCGAGACGCTTCCCACATGGGCTAAGGACTGTCCTGCGCTTCCCACGACTCTTGTAATACCTCATTGGTCCGAAGGTGAAGAATTGGTCTCACTAAAGTCTTTCGAGGATAACACGGCCTCTGAGGAAGCGCGAAAGAAGAACATTCTGATGGAGCAGCCGCACATATATTTCCTCTAGCTAACGAAAAGTCGCAACATCTACTCTACAATGCCTGGCTCCCGATACCTTTCGAGATAAGCCCGGGAGACGGCTCGAATTTGCTCACGACCCCACGTGTCTCGTATCGCCTTTGCCAATGGTACAACTGCTGGACATCGACTGGATGGCCACCATGTATCTGGATGTACTGCCGCAGGTATACAGCGGCATCGATAGGGTCGTAAGCCTTCGTCTTGCTCGGGTTGGACATGCGGTCGATTTTGGCCATCAGAGCATACGACCATGGGACGGCAAGGACAGTCAGCCCTCGCTTCCGGAAAACTATGGTGTTCTGCTGGCGGGCCTCCTCGGCTATCATCGTTTGAATCCTCCGCGATATCATCAAGGTCTGAGTGTTGTTCAGCCAATCGTCACTCAAGGGCACCGACATCCTGGCGATAGCATGCGTAGCAGCGGCTTCGATGGTGCTTGCAATGTTTTGCGGCATGTTCGGTAAGAAGAAGTCCACGTCTGCAGTACTGGCACGACTCTGGAGGTGAATGGTGTTGATGGCTCCACCGCAAGTATACAGCGTCACCTCAAAGTTCTTCTGCGCAAGGAAATCGGCGACCACTGCGAGTGCCATGCGAGTGCCATCTTGAGACGCTCTCCACTGACATCATGCTCGGTGTGCCTGATAGGTCGTCCTTGGTGATCTCGCTGGGGTGTCGGTACGAGTACTGGGCCCCCAGAAGGCCCGGAGATTTGCATTGTGTTGAGATCGACATTGCTGACACCTTTCTGGGGCTTCGAACCACCACATCCCATGATGCTAATGATCGTATGAGGTTGTGTTATCGAGGAAGACTAAGGATTAAAGATAACTTGACCGCACCAGGAGGAACAAGCGACAACTGGTATGAGATTGGAGTGAGTGTCCAGCTCCTCTCTGCCAGCTGCTCAACCATGAACTTATGCGTCTGTGTAACCGCCGCTGAGGTATACTGATGCCAGCCAAACAATCGTAGATAGCTGGTACCTGACCCTCCAATTTAGACCTGATGTGATCACTCCCGCATTTGAACAATTCGCAACCACTCGTCTTGCCGCTCACCTACCGCGCCGCCTCCGTCTTGGATCCCAGCGTCAGCTGAAGTCCGGTCAACATCGGGCTGAGCGCTTCGTCTCACCAGGTGTCTTGATGTCCAGTCTGCCCTGCTAGTCACACTCCATAGTCCGAAGGTAACAACAATCATTTCTGTTGCAAATGGCCATACCCACCAGTCGACGAGCGATATCGTGACAAGGCATGATGTACAATGCAACCTTTTTGCAGAAATGCGCCGAACGGATCTACTCTTTACGCCGCGCAAGATCCGAATTGGATCTGGCAAGAAATACGCGGCGTGCCATTCGCGTCGTCTGCGTTTCCGATACCCACAACTACAAGCCCGTCCTTCCTGAGGGCGATTTACTGATCCACGCCGGTGACCTTTCCGAGAAGGGTACCTTTAAAGAGATACAAGATCAGCTGGACTGGCTCAAGAAGCAGCCACATCGGCACAAAGTGGTGATAGCAGGGAACCACGATCTCCTGCTCGACCCGGAATTCGTCTCGTCTATCTATGTAACAGCGCAGCGACACTGAATTTTGAATTTGGAAGAGATGTCAAATTGTACGCCTCGCCATTGACGCCACAATTCGGGACTTGGGCGTATCAGTATCCGCCCGTCCGCGATGTCTACAAGAATGTCTTACCACTGGATACGGAAATTCTGGTCACTCATGGGCCCCCAATGCTCTATATGGACCGTGTAAAGGAGCGGCATGCAGGTTGCCCACATCTTCTCCGCGAAGTTCACAGAGTCAGACCTCGGCTGCACATATACGGGCATATACATCCTGGTCATGGTATGGAAAAGGTGCGATTTGACGAGCTGCAGAGGAGGTACGATGTCATACGACTTGGGCAGGGATCAGCGTGGCACTTCTGGAGGATGGCGGTGGCACTGGTTGCTGAGAGGCTATCCGGGTCGAAGCAGTGCCAACGAGTCACCACCCTTGTCAACGCGGCAGTAGGAAATGACAGCGATGGAGCAGGACACAGTGGTCCCATAGTCGTTAACATTTGATTTCCCCTCCCAAAAAGTACAGATCGTGGTCACGAATGTCACGAATGTCAGGGTGCTGAGTCGTGTCGTGTCCCTTTCGGACCCTTGCAACGAAGAAGCCCTCATCCGGCCTTTCCCCCCAACTCCAGAAAAACGACGGACTCGGTCCAGGAGAGCTGCAGATCTTCTCTGCAGGAACGCTGACGGGACCAATCCGAGGCCGTTGTTGGGTTTTTTTGGTCCTGCAAATTCATGCGACGAGCACACACGTTCCACTCACACACGTAACAAGTCCTGTAAGACATTCCTGAGCCGTACGACTCCAACCTCCTGGTCGGCCACGCGCATACAGGCCGACATCCTTTTTCGACCTGTCACCGCCCACCATCGCGTGCAGCAATGGCTTTCTAAGTCTTGTACACAGTCAGGCACCGTCCACCCCACCGTGGAGATGGCTACGCCAGCGGTACGCACACTTCCAACTACTTCGAGCCAAACGCTGCGAGCCCCGGTGATCTAGTTTGGCAGTCTATCACAGATCCGCGAATATGGAAGGCCAGAGCGTCGAGCAACTCTCAGGCGCACATGGAGAGCCAATCCTCACCCGTGGCCGGGCATACAGCGCAACCTCACGAACAGGCTCTGAACGATCGCAACACTCTCACTCGAGGCCTCATCAATCTCGAGGTTCTCTCGACCGAAAGCCTTCCGTCTCATATGGCCATCACAGACAGACTTCAATAGTCCATGGCGTCCAACACTCCCGCGGTCAGAGCAACCTCACACCGAACAACTCTTCAAGTCCGATGAGCCCACAGATGCACTATGCCAACGGCAAGAATCCTTCGCCTCAGTTGCACTCTTCGACCCAAGTTCCGCACTTGCGCAAGAGCCCCTCGGCCTCGACACTCAACACCTTCGTCTCCCATTCGCACGGCAACAGCGATGTACAAGCTACGGTCAAGAGGCATGGGGAAAGACACCCGGAAAAGTCGAGACTTCACAGGTTGGCCCGGGACGAGAAACAGAGATCCTCCTCAAGGCAGAAACACCGTCAGCCCGACCTCACGACTGTTGGCGAGTATGCCCTGCACCATCTCCTTACCAATTTTATCAAAGAGGCGGACGAACGGATCGAGCGGTGTATGGCGGAGCAAAGCGAGGCCAACATCAACATAGAGGCCATATGCGGCCCTGGTTCAGACTCGAGCTTCGATCAATTGATCAAAGCGCTTGGCCACATCGGTCGGGATAGGCCAAAGTCCTTGATCGACTCGGTCATGCTTTGGCGTCGCGGCAAGGGCGAGCAGACCCAGATTCTTTACAGAGAAATGGAGACGGTCAGGTCAAATTCGCAAAGCAGTCAGTACAATGGCACAACAAGGCGGATGCATAATCAGTCGCAAAACCACATCAACGCAAGCACGGCTAATCTGCCAATCGATCCGAATGCACCCAGAATGATGGAACTTGCACAGGAAGTCAAGAGGGCCGAGCGGAGGTCGGCCATATCTGTCTACATCCTGTGCCGAGCCCTGATGGAGATCATCGCACAATGTAGACCAGGAACCCTGGCGGACGAAACCTCCGATCGGTTGGAAGAGGTCATCTGGAATCAAGTGCGTGCTACGGACGCATACAGCCTACATCAATCGACTATCAAGCAAGCTCAGTGGAACATGTTCGGCCAACTTCTTGGTGTCATGAGTGGACCTCGCTTCCAGCACGTCCGAGACCGATATGTGAATGAGCTGGGCGCACTGCAGGCGAGACTAGTCGTCAAGGGTCACATGGAGACGGAGATGGAGCGAAAGGCTGCACTACTCGTCAGCAACATGAGCTGGTTGAAGGTCCGCATAACGCCCGATTCGGCATGGGATCAGTCTTGTGATCTCATCAAGCTGCTGGCTAATTACTTCCGGGATGTTCATGGCCGCGACATCAAGCACGCCTATTGTCAACTCATCGAAGACTTACTGCTTCCGATCGCCGCAAAAGCTACTGCCCAGCTCAATAGCCACAAATGGAGGGTTGTATTGGACACCTTGCGAGGTAGGATAAACCAGCTCTTAGTCAAGCCGAAGCACTGGGTACAAGCATTCCCGCTTCTGGTCGTCACCCTGTGCGCTTCGCCAGCGGAAGTATTCACGCAAAACTGGCAGGCAGTCGCCATGGGCCTGCAAACAAAGCTTCGAGACAGGTCGACTCGGTCTCACGCACTAAAAGCTCTTTGTCGTCTTGTTTGGCGGTATCTCTACAGAATACATGATCCAATGCCACAAAAGAAGATTGAGGACATTATCAAGATGGTATTGCAGCCCGGAAAAAGAGCAATTCTCTCCACCGAGCCGTCCATTGCAGATCCTCTGATCCGGCTCATTCGCATCATCGGCTTCCGGTGTCAGGACCTTGTGTTTCGCAGCATACTATTCCCGCTTATGAACGCAGATGTCATACTTGCTGGCAAAGGCGAGTCTAGAATCGAGGTGCTCGAACCGGAGAGAATGGTCATCGGTATTCGGGCTCATCTTGCCATCATGTCAGACCTGGAGAAAGGCGAGCAACCAAAGTTTCCTTTGTCATTCGAATGCGATGCCTTCATGGATCCATACAATCGGTCTCCTCACTCACATAGGCGTTCCGCCTCACAATCCTCCATGTCGATAGCCGCCACGATCGACAGGCAGTCGAAACCCATCATGACTACAAACTTCTCCGATACAACGAGAGGCTACCATGGCACTTTCTGCCAGATCTTGGGCTACATCTGCCAGGTCTGTGACAATGCTTTTGGAGGACAAGTTGTACTCGATGAAAAGCTTGCTGGCAACACACCGAAAACGCCCATGACTGACGCTTTTGCTTTCGGCCGTCGTGACGAAGTCTACAGTCCGGTCGACGTCCGTCAAACATTCTATGATCTGCTGCACGTGGCAATTCAAGCTCTGCCTCGCTGCCTCCTGCCAGTTGGAGCCATCCAGCCAACGATCAATCTCTTATGCACTGGCACGGCTCACATGAATGGCCACATTGCCTCATCATCCGCACAGTCACTCAAATCAATCTCAAGGAATACAGACCTGTCACAGCGAGTCGCGAACGGATTTTCGAATTTCATCTTCAACTTTGATGATAGATATTCTACTATTGCAGATGGAGGACTTCTTGGCCCTTCGCATATCGAAAGCACGCTTAGGCTTTATGTCGAGTTGCTCGAGATATGGATAGAACAACTGCAGCAGCCCGCGAAAAAAGTCTCTTCAGAACTGGTCAGAAACGACTCGATATCATCTCAATTTGAGCCAAAGGCCTTGGATGTATCGGGAAGTCTAGCACATGTGGATGTTGTGGAATCACATGGTCTCTTCTTCCTGTGTTCTCCGTCACGGCATGTCAGATCATTCGCCATTCGGGTGCTTCGCCTCGTCAGCAAATTCGACATTGCCCTCGGACAAAAGTCCAACAACAGAATCATTGATATCCTGGAAGGGAGCACGCAGAAGGTGATCGATGTCAACGACGACAAACTCACTATCGCAGAACGCAGTCGTCTGCAGAAGGGGCTCCGGAAAAGCAACGTAGGCAGCACTTTGGTTGAGCTCTGCAGCAGTGAGATCTCTCACGACTCCACGCTCTGGGTCAAAGTTTTCCCAGGATTGATACGCCTTGCTCTCGTCACGAACGGGGCTGCCACAGTCCTGACTCGACAACTGGTGTGTTCTAGGCTGCTTCACACCTTGCCCACCATCAACAGGATCGCAGAGCCCCAATATGAGTCAAGCGTCAGTGCGCGGTTCGCGCCTCCCAAGCACACTCTGACACCCGAACAAACGGCTGTAGAGCAGTGGAAGCTACATTTGATCTTTGCGTGCACAACTCTGAATCCCGGCTCGACACCGTCCTTCTCCGGTTCGACCACGAATCTTCACACGCGCAAAGGGTCCAAGCCAAGTAGTGGTGATGCTGGCATTACATCTGCTCGTGACCTTTTCGCGCATGTCATCAGCTACCTGGGCGCCTCAAATGAGCGAGTCAGGGTGGCGGCAGCTGTAGGCTTGGGTACGATTGGACAAGAGCTCTACAAGCCCTTGCTCGAGGCACTAGCTCCCGCCGTTGCAGCCTGCAATGACGATGCTAAGCATCGACTCGGGAACCACCAACGGACAGCCAGCAGCCCGCGACGAAGCCGACGTACCGATCTGCTCCGAACAGAAGTCACCCACCTGTACAGGTTGACGGCACGCTGTCTGAGCGAAGGCGATCTCCTCAATGATGAGGCGATCCTAAATAACGTGGTCAATTTCATGAGAGAGCTCCGATTCTTCCTTAATGACGAAGAGATCCAACATCAGCTCACTTATCAGAAATTGCGAACACATTTTTGTGGGCTCGTCGAAGTCTTGTATGAGAGTGTCAGCAAGACCAAAGAACCACTTCGTTGGATGTCCTTCCAATCTAGAAGAGCAGCGTTCACCATGATGGAGGAATGGTGCGGATACTCGCCAAATCAGACAAGGATTACTCAACGTGAAGAGTCAATGAGGCAGTCAGTGCTCGACTCTGCCTCTGACATTTCGCTTCGAGGTGGCATGACCGCGGCGCTTGAGATCGAAAAGAAAGACCTTCGAACAGCTGCGCTGAGCGCCATGGCTGCGCTATGTGCCGGTCCAGTGACCATGAATATCGACGGCCACGTACACCAGTTCGACATCCGACGTATGCTACAATGGATCGATACCATTTTCAACGACACCCCGAGCGACAAGGCACACGCTACCGGCAGGAGAGCTCTCAAGAACCTCATCGATCACAATGCGGATATACCCAACTTGTTGACCAGATCAATCGAGATGTGCTACCTTGCTCAAGGTCAAAAGACGCTCACCAGCTACTTTGATGTGGTTACGCAAGTTCTGGGACAGGACAGCCGTCATGATATGCCGTTCTGGAAAGTTCTATCAGCGGGTCTATACACTCTCGGCAACGAGAAGAGTGATATTCGCATGAAGTCGACGCGAATGCTCCGGACCATGGAAGAGAGACTGGGCAAGAGCTCAAAGTTGCAGGACTTGGACATTTCGGTGTCGGATAAGACGACCGCTGTCTACAAGCTGGCGCAATTCCAAATCTCTCAGCGACTCTCTCGAGAGCACGCCAATCTCGCATTCCACGTCTTCTCCGAGTTCTCCACCTACTTCCGCGAGCTTCATCCGGATCATCAGAGGAACATGGTCTCGGCTATGCTCCCTTGGCTTCAAACTGCTGAGTTGCAGGTGGATAAAGAGGGACGCCCTACAGCAAGCTCTCATATGCTACTGGTCAATCTAGTCGAGATTACCGTCCGTAGTAGCAATGTGCTTCACAACGAGATCCAAGCTTTGTGGCAGGCCCTTGCGACGGGTCCTCACGGAGGGAACGTTCAAGTCGTTCTTGACTTCATCATCGCGGTCTGCCTGGACAGGAGAGAACAGAACTTTGTCGACTACGCAAAACAAGTAGTCGTCTTCTTATCCGGAACCCCAGCTGGATCGAAGGTCATCGAGTTCTTGCTTCTGCAACTGACGCCCAAAGCCATGGTGAACGAAAAGCCTGAACCGCTACCGATCCCCAATGATACCTCTGGTCTACCATACATCGCAGATCTCAATCAGATCCTGCCGATGGGCGCGAAGCAGACTGGCCTGTCACTTGGTCAGCTTTCACTTATGCTCTTGGTCGATTTGATTGTCTCGCCTGTTCAGCTGCCAAGGGACAAAGTGCCTGTCCTGCTGCAGACTGTTCTTACTCAGTGGGACCACTACACCTCTCTTGTCCAAGATCAAGCCCGCGAAATGTTGGTTCACCTTATTCATGAGCTGGTCATCTCCAAGATCGAGCCCGGCAGCACTGTGCCAGACAAGACTTCAATCGAAGAATTGATTGAAGCCATCAGACAGCACGATCCAAAGGTCAATTGGGCATATGAAGACGTCGGATCTGCCGGTGATGGCTTCGTCTGCGGCGTACCAGAGCAGATGACATACGTGATCGAAGAGGTTGTCCGTGTCTTCACCATCGCGTACAGCTTGCAAGCACCAGAGTACGACATTCGTGCCGAATGGGCCAAGACTACGCTGGAGTGGGCCACATCGTGCCCCGTCCGCCACGTCGCCTGCAGGTCATTTCAGATCTACCGCTGCATTCTGCAGAATCCTGATCAGCAGATGCTCGCAGATATGCTGGCACGATTATCGAATACCATTGCGGATGACGACAATGACTACTTGACATTCTCACAAGAGATCTTGATGACTTTGCGAACCATTATCAAGCGACTCGATCCTGTGGAAATACTGAATTACCCTCAATTATTCTGGATCACCGCCGCATGCTTGGACACCATCTACGAACCAGAATTCGACGAAGCCTTAACCATGCTCGAGCAACTACTGGATAGACTCGACCTCAGCGATCCAGCTCTGGTGAGGCTATTCGCGGACAGGAAGCCCGAAGCCTGGGAAGGGACATTCGAAGGGTTGCAGGCGCTCATCTGCAAAGGTCTGCGGTCCGGGGTGAATCTTGACAGAACGCTCAATATCATGGAACGCATCGTCAAGATCCCGTCAAACGAACTGGTAGGGAATGACAATAGATTGTTGTTTGCGACCCTAGCCAATCTGCCAAGGTTCCTGACGTTCTTTGAGGACCGGGAGGACAGCGACGAACGCACACAAGCTGCGGATACTCTTGCAAACGTTGCCGAAGCTCAGGGTCACGGCGAGTTGGCTACTGCACTTTACAAGTTTGCAGCTGGGTCTTTCAGCACTGAGAGTGAGTTCCTATCTAGGGTGGTAGCTGCAATCCGCTTGGCATTCTTCCCGAGCCAGGAGTTCGAGAGTCTGGTTTTCCTTATCGGACTGCTTAACAACCAGCTGTCGTGGTTCAAGGTCAAGACGATGAAGCTGCTATGCATTATTCTGCCCGACGTGGATATGCGAAAGCCGGAATTTGCCTCGCAAGGCCCAGATCTCATCTCACCCCTTTTACGACTCCTGCAGACCAGCTTCTGTCAGCAAGCACTTGACGTGCTGGACAATGTCATGTCGATGACTGGCACGCCTCTCGATCAGAAGCATATCAGGATGAGCATGGCAGGGTCACACTCTAGTCGAGCCACCAGGAAGGAATATGACAGCACCAAGAGCTTGTACGGAATTCCTGAAGAATCAGGTTGGTCAATCCCGATGCCTGCTATCCACTCAGCTCGTACTCGGCACAACGTTCAAGCTGTTGTACGTACTTGTACCAGGCCTGGCATGGACGCTGGAACGCCGAAGATTGAGTTCATGGAGGATCAGCATTACAACAACTATTTCCCAAACGACTCTGCTCTTGTCCTGAACCAAGAAGACCTAGCGGCGGACAACGCAATGAATGAGATGATCCTCAAGCTCGACAGTCTTGATGATTTCTTTGACGACCAAGATGATTCCGAAACTGTCCGCAACAGCATGCCACGCGCATCATATCTCAGCGACGAGCGAGAATCGCTCTACGACAAGCACACCTTACCCATCCTCCACAAGTCACTCGATCGAAACGCTAGCGTCACATCCTTCCACGCCTCCTTTGCCGACACCCGCTACACCTCCCCACGAGAAGTCATGACCCCAACCGCCTTCGCCAGCGCCAACAGCACCACCGGTCTCTCCAACGCCGACCACCACTCTTCCAACCGTCCCGGCCTGCATTCCCGCAGCATCACCAGCCCCGCCGCAAATTTCAAGCACACCCCGACTCGCCTCGACAGCTTCTCCTTCAGCGAAGATGACGACGACACCGACCCCTCCGCCCCTCACATCGAGACGCTCTCCGACGACGACCTCTCCATCTCCCGCACCCTGACGCTGGACGACACATACATATCCTCATCGACACCCGGGTCCTCGACCGCCGCGACGTCAACGGACTCCACCCGCCGTCCGTGCCTGCCCAAGTTGAGCACGCAGCATTGCAACGACAGCATGCCGGCCCTGAGCACTACTCCTCGGGAACGAAACAACACCTCCGCAGCGGGACAGGGGCAGGCACAAGGCCTAGGACTAAACCTCACCGCCCGTCCATCCGTGCGCAGAATGGCGAGCGCAATGCCCGATCTCGAAGGGAGCAGTCTGGAGGAGAAGAGTAGGACCCAGAATCAGAGCCAGAATCAGGGTCAGGGACAGAGTCAGGCAAGTCAGCACACCCAAGGCCTGAGCGTGGGAGGGGCATTTAGTCCGGTGAGCACGTTTAGTCCGTTCACGAACACAGGGGCTTTTGGTGGGGCGAACGAAGGGGTGGTAAGGAATGGGAGTGCAGGTGAGGGACAGGGTCAGAACCAGGCAGTGGGGACGCAGAAGAGGGATCGCAGCCCGAGATTGGGGATGGGGTGGATGGGGGAGATGAGGGAGGGGGTTGAGTGATCTTTGAACAGCTCGACATGATGGGGCGATCGAAAGAAGGAAGAAGAGGTGAGGGAAGAGGAGCGAATTAGTCACGCGAAGGAGGAATGAAGAAGATATGGGAGTAGTGAATGGAACGAATGTATATACACAGATGGCTGCATATCCTAGGCGCAGCTTGGACTTTGGGAAGGTATCATATTCAGCAGCATCGGCAGAGAGGAAGTGTGTACGAGATACCATGACTGCATTGACTGCTGGTCGCATCTTAGGGCATTTTGAGGGGTTAGTGTATATATAGGATTTGATGTCATGAAGCATGATCAGTATGCTCTCCGCAGACACGGCAGCTAGGCTTCTCCATCCTTTAGCGGGTCGTGCTCTACTACACGATTTCACGATCGCATGCATATGCAGGACTGCTCGAACAGCGAAGATACATTAGCTCGCTCATCATCCCCAGGTTGCTGGTCTGATTTTTGGTGCACAAAGCTACGTGTAAGTGACCCATTGGCCAACGTAATGGCTACCAAACCCCGTGTGGATTTCTCGATTCAGAGATTTGAAAGATGTACAAAGAGGCGTCAAGTCCTCGTGACGAGGGCTCATCTTCTCATACCTTGTCAAAAGTGGCCTCACAGGCTTCCCCTCGTCACAGACATCCGACTAGAAGGAGACGCCGAACCCCATGGGGCATCCAGATACGGCTCGACCAGAAGCGTTGGTATGGAAGCAGATGGATCGTGTGGCATTTGACCATCAGACGAGTGATTTACAGCACAAGAGCCATGTTGCGGGTCGGCGATGTTATTCCCTGGTGTCGAGCGGAGATGCGAATGAAGGTGTGTGCTCGAAAGTCCGACGTACCTTCGACAAGCTTCTTCGAAGTCTTGAAACAACACGCGCGGAAAGGTAAGTCAGCATTCGGAGCCTTCACCAAAGAGAGGGAGACGGTGATTGACGCATCGACGGCATAAGATATCACACGACGATGCTGCGAGGAAACCCTCCTCACCATTATCCTGCAGCTCAATTGCAATCGAGTACTAGGTCGCAGAATTTGTGCGCATCGTCGTCTTGCAAAAGCGAGCTTGCTGCCCGGCGGCGGGGATGCTACGCAGCTGCAGCTTCAACTTTGTGCTTTTGAGGAGGCATGCCGTGGCGCGAACCGAGTGGACGCTGATGCTCATGTCCATGCTCTAGCCGGTGCAGTCAAATGTGCCTATGATTTTTGTAGAGATGGTTTATAATTCCCTGCAAGGCTCAAAGCGCTGGACTTTCCGGAAACCATTTGGGACTCGCGCAAGATTCGGGAGGTCGGAAAAGGCATCGAAAATTCTGCCGAAATTATTCGTGCATGCAGAAATTCAAGTCTTGATACACTATGAAATTGAAAAGAGCGTCGTAGCGCCGGCGGTGATTGGAGTATATATCCAAGGAAGCCTGCTTTCTTTGTGATGCCTTCATACGAGCGCATGGACGCCACCAAATCGCGGGGCCACATCGGCAAGTGTTTGCTCAATGGACAGTCCCAGAGATCTGGTAGACTACTCTTCGGAAGGAGTCGCTCGGATTCGTAGAGCGCTTTCGCAAGTGGCAAAGGAGGTGAACCAAGAGTACTCGCGCTCCAAAAAGAAACAGCCGACCCCGTCAAGCTCGGTCACGTGGCGGCACAACGATGGACCACAGCAGGGCGCCGCTTCAGAGGCGACACAGACCTCTGATACGGCAGAAGCAGACGTAGCTGCAGATGTAGATGATGCTGAACCTTCATTGTTTTGCGCGAGAGCTGTTGACGATCAAAGTCCTACAGGAGTCTCAGGAGACCATGTCCAGGCTTCGTTCTAGACCCCATCCCACCACCTTACCCCTCAATCAGCATTCATAAGGATGTCATGAAGCTCCAACTCCACACCTTGACTTGTCCTAAACGCCGAAATTTGCGGAGGTTGTACTTTCTGGCTGCTGTCCTCATCTTCGTATTTGAAAGCAAGCATGGACCGAGACCTGCAGTGCCAAACTCGACTCGTGCGCCTCGTCAATACACTGTTAACACCCGAGGAGCGAGACCAGATTCAACTTCAATTTGACCGCGAATGCCGTCGAGATTGTCAAGCCCTTTGGACAGGGGTTGACCACGCCGTAGTCCAGTCATGGGCAAAAGAGAGAAGCTTGCAGACGCTGACCGTGGCCATGGGTCCGCTTATGGACTCGACGCATCCACGCTGCCTGAAGACGAGGAAGACGGACCGGCAATGGCGGATCTACATCAGAGGTGCTGCGGCTCTCTTTGCAAGCTACATCGCGAAGGGTTCGAAAGTAATAGTGCTATCGCAGCCCCCTCCACAGAAGCTTAATCCATCTGGACACACAAACTATCAAGTAGTTGAGGAACCTATATTGAAGGGTTTCGTAGGCGATTCCTCAGTTGGCCGCATAGATATGGTCCACCCGACCGTGCAAGGAGCGGAAGACTGCGTCTATCAGAGCTGGCCGGTCGACAACACTGAAGAATGGGTGGCGAAGTACAGAGACTCAATCTGCGCCGAACCTCATTGGAGATGTGTCAAGGTCTACCCAGAAATCAAAATGATCATTTCGATCACTGCCGTTCCGTTGGCGGACCCTTTGATTGCTGTCCTTGCAGTGGGACTCGAAAAGGGAGACCGTCTGACACGATGTAGCTCATATAGTAATGGGCAAGAGGTAAGCTGCTCTCTCTCCTGGCGATGCAGTCCTACTTTCACGACACCATTGGCGGACCACAGTTCAGTAATGTATAACTCGCAGGTCGTTCCTAGTGATATCAGCGGTGCGACCACTGACCCTGGTCATCAGTCATCAAGGACCGAAAAGGGGGACGAGGCATTGAACAAAGCCACAGGGACGAGCACCGGACCTCGACCTGCTCTCTTAGTAAGGGCCTGCGAGAAGCTCATGGAAGTCAAGACGATCAAAGCGGTCAAGGCAGCAAGAGTAGCCAAAGAAACCCGAAAAGCACAAGCAGCCAAGGCGATCAAAGCAGCAAGGGCGGCCAAAGCAGCCAGTGTGGCCGAAGCAGCCAGAGCAGCCAAAGAAGCCAGAGTAGCTAAAGAGGTCCAAAAAGCCCAAGCAGCCAAGGTAGCAAAAGCAGCCAGGGTGGCCGAAGCAGCCCGCGCAGCAGGAGCAGCCAGGGCAGCAAAAGCTGCCAGAGTGGCAAAAGCAGCTAGAGAAGCCGAAGAAGTCGGAGCAAAGAGAGCAGCAAAGGCGGCTAGACTAGCTGAAGCAGCCATTGCAGCGAAAGCGGCCAAAGCTGCAAAAGCAGCCAGAGTGGCAAAAGCAGCCAGGGCAGTCGAAGAAGCCAAAGCTGCGAAAGCAGCGAAGGCGGCTAGAATAGTTCAAGCGGCCAAAGAAGCTAGAGTGGCCAAGGCGGCCATGGCGGCTAGAGCAGCTGGAGAAACTAGAGCAGTGAAGGCAGCTGGAGTGGCGACCGAAGCCTAGGCAGCAGGCAGCCGAGGCAATTGGAATCGTTGAAGCCCATGGCGAGCATTGGTGATCAAGGAAATTAGAGCGACCAAAGCGACCAGAGCAACAGGGCGCAAGCTAAGGACTAAAACCGCGACGAGAGTATACTACCTTGCTTTTAGGACCCGTTTGGGGGCGTCTTAGGTTTCATTCTCGGTCGTAGAATCTGCAGGAAATCACTTCCGAGCTCCTACAAGTGGTCACTGATTCCCTGCAAGATTCGATGCTTTGTATGCTTGCTCTGTAGACTTGACTCGGTACATTGGTCGCTGTCTTCGCTCTCTCGTCGTGACTCTTGACATTCGGGGAGTGAAGGCGATCCCTCACAATCCATGTGGCGTTCGATCCATATCGCTCATCGAAAAGGATATTTCCTCATGTAATGATGTTACTTCTTAGCAAAGAAACTCATGATGCTGTTCTGCCCCTTCCCTCCCTTCTTGCTCCCCTTGTCGCCTGTGCTTTTCGCTGCGGCTTGGGCCATGATGCTGGGTTTGGCTTTCTTGGGTACTGGGGCTTCGTCTTCGGAGAAAGACTCCCAGGCTGCTTCTTCCCTCGTCACTATAGAGCAGAGATCAGTAAGTGCGTCTCGTGGCAAGAAGCAAGGCTTGGATGGGAAAGGTGGAAGGTGCTTACCGAGATAGCCCTCTTCATCCTTGACCGTTCGTTTCTTCATGACTCTTCTCCGTCCTCGTCGTCGGCCATTCTGGACTTGGACTTGTTCTCTCTCTGCCTCTTGCGGTTTTTCTGCCTCACTGGCGGCTTGCTCGTCGTCCTTCTCAGCTTCTATCTCTGCTTTGCTAGCACCATCGACATCGGCCATCTCGTCGTCTTCGTCCATCATCTTTCTCAGCTCTTCTTCACGCTCTTTCTTGCTCTTGCCTGGGTCGACATTGCTCTGCTGGCGGTCCTTGTTGTCGAGACTACCTTCGTCTAGGTCCATGAGGTCTGCATCGTCGGCTTCCTCATCGGAAAGAGCTGGTGTACTATCCTCTTCTTTCTCCTTCTCTTTCGGTTTCGGGGGTTTGCTCTTTGCGAAGGATTTGAAGAGGGAACTACTCTCTTTCTTCAATGTTGGCGGCTTCTTCTCCGGAGCATCTGGCTTCGACTTGGCAGAGTTCTGACTTGATGGGGCGCTAGTCGGAACTGCGACCGTCTTCTCTTCTGCCTTGGGCTGTGCTGCCTTGACAGGAGCAGGAGGCTCAGGTGGTGGTACCGGTGCGCCCTTACGTGTTCGCCGCCAGACCCGATCATTCTTAATCACTCCATATTTGTGCCAGTGTTCGAGAGGATCTTCGCTGTAGTGGTCTACGTTGAGGCGGCGATTGCACTCTGTAAGGGTCTGCAGATCGCGAGTGGGTGAAGCGGAGAGGGAGTAGATGTGTATCGAAGTGACCTCATCGAGAGTAGCTTTGGCTTTTTCGAGATCTGCTTCGGAAGTAATGAGGACTAGACGAGTCGGAAGAGCCGGTGGGTTGGAAGACTGTGTCTCGTTCTGTGACATTGACGGCTGCGAGGATTGGTAGGGGGAGGACATGGGGACGTCATTGTCGCCGTCTAGAGGTGCTTGCGAGGGAAGAGGGTGGCGAAGACCTGTCAACAGGTATGTGGCATGGACCGAGGCAGGGTGTTTGCGATTCTGTCGGGAGTGGAAGTCGAACAGGCATTGCTTTGCTATAGAGCTGTGGAGCTTCAAGGCTCGGGAGACTTGACGGTAGGAGATCTGGGAGGTTAGCTGGGCGGAGAAGGATTGAGAATAAGCTGTCTTACAGTCTGACTCTCATTGAGCACATGGATTGCCAAATATTCGTTGTGGTCCGCCATGTTTTCTGCCGGTACTAAGCTGTGTAGAAGCTCATCGGAAAGTTGAAGTCGCCAGGTCCAGGGTGACGCGACGCGAAACGGACCGCGTAAAGTGGAAACTGCGGGGGATGTGCACGTGACCTTGCTCGATCCCCTGGTCAGCCATAGTATCTGTAATTTAGAAGCTTCGACTGGACAACTCCGACAATGCATCGCGGTGAAAGGGATTGGAATAAGAAGGTTGGTGCAGTATCACATTGTGTAGTTCTTCTTGGGGCTTTCAGGGGTTATTCTTGTTCTCATATCGCATCAAAATTACATATTCAGAGTCTCATGACATGTTGATTCTCAAACACCTCTGGACGATCCACTACTACACATCCGCTCACTTGCCTATCTAACGAGAAGTCGGCGAGGGTGCTGCTGGAGTGGTGGGAAAAGGTCGGCACTTTGTCGCTGCGCAGAAGGAATCCGAGCAGCAGCGGCCGAGGATGATGCCTCCGCTGGGTAGAGTGAACTCGCACGAAGCTACAAGCAATCGAGTCAGCCAGCTGGTAGGAAGGCATCTGTGTCCTCACGAAGTACTTACAGAAGGCCGGAAGACATTGGCTCAGATCCGGGATACAGGACACAGCAGTGATCGGTTGAGGTGGTCCAATGTCGACGCTACCATCAGCGTTGGCTCTGGTGAAGAGACGCTGGCCACTGCTGCCGTAGAAGGCACAGCGGAAACCAACATCGACGCCTGGGGCGGCAGTGACCTTTGAGATGCCAAGGGGATCACCTGTGATTCTCAGCAAGATCATGATTGGGCTGGCATTGTCCCTTACTGATGCTGATGGTTTGGCCATTGGCGACAAAGGTACGCTGGTAAGAAGCTGGCCCGCCGGCGAAGGTGAGGGTGACTGGCTGTGTCTGACGCTTCTCGAGCGGCAGTGATGCAGCGTTCACGAGTCTAGTCGCAAGAGCGAGAGCTACGAACGAAAAGTACTGCATGATGATGGGGCGGATAGATGAAAGGTGTATCGGGACAGTCTTGTGTCTGATGGCGTGAATGGTATGTGGCTTTTTGAGAGCCAAGTGAAGCTGTACTTATACCTCATGCTGCCTTTAGCAAAGGGAACTTGCTGATGGCGACACAGCAATGTGGAATACGACGTGCATTATTGGAGCTGTCAGCAGATCATTGGATACGACAGCCACATGACGCGGTGAGGTGTACATGCAGATTCCAAATTGGACTTGGAGACGACCACATTCATACCATGATGGTTAGCCTGCCGTTGTTGCGGCGTTATGCTGCATGAAGATCGTGGAGATGGGGTGCCAGGTTGTTCTTGATATGCGTCGGTTGTCAGACCCATGGCGTAACGATTGCCCCAAATCAGGACGACACGAATGCAGGCTTACCGCTTTTTGCAGCACCTACCAAGATGGCTGACAGCTCGTGACCACGACGCTCACTAGTCTATGAATAGGTCAGAGAGTTTTCTTTGATCTGCCATGGTCTTTGGTCTTTGGTGAGATGTTTCCAGCGCTACACAGAGCTCAAAATGCGGCAGCCCCCGACAGAAAAAGAACTCCCACCATGCCGAAAACTCACACTTGATTTAGCGGCACACATGTGGAGGATTCTTTCCCACTCCTATGGGTGTCATCATGCATGCTCACTCAGCGGTCTGCTCGTATCCTCTCCGAGACGTCTCGGTCACAGCGATGACTTGCGTTTGGCACTTCCGATGAACACGACAAGAACTACCAGCACTCATCGTTCTCTCCTCGTGGGCGATTGAGTGGGGATACGGCTGCATCTCGCTCTCGACCCTGTAAATTGCTGCACCAATCACTGCCATGCACAAAAGCTTGATGCCGGGCGAGGTCAGGGTCTGGCTCGACGCGACATGGCGCCCAACACTCTACCTTGGCCGGCAAGCACCGTAAAGTGGCCTCGTCGCAGATGAGTGCAGATTCTTAGTAGTACATCAGAAGGTTTGTACTTCTTTCTTCCTCTTCCGCTCACATCTATACGTCTGGCGAAAGTGGTCCAAATTACACCAGCATGTCGCTTGACGAATCGCCCAAAACAGCAGAAGCGGGCATCGAGTCCGTCTACGACAGCGATGGACAGACCGCCCGCGATGCCGCTACTATCGAGAACCAGTCGAGGCTGCGACGACTATTCAGCTTCACTCAATTGCTGGCGTTCGCATTGACATTCATGTCCAGCTGGGAGGTGGTAGTCATGAACATGGGCGCAACATTCTTCAATGGAGGCCCACGGTCACTCATCTGGGGTCAGATCCTGGTCATCGCAGGAGCCACCGCCCAAGCACTTACCCTCGCGGAACTCGCCAGCATCCTACCAATCGCTGGCGCGCAGTATCACTGGACCGACATGCTTGCTCCCGAGAAGCATCGCAGATTCATCACCTGGATGCAAGGATGGGTGACCTGGTTTGCCTGGGTATCGACCCTGGGTGGCAGTGCTAGCTCCATGGGCTTCGTCATGCAGGGGCTCATCGCCGAGAGCATCCCATCGTACGGTCAAGAAGGATGGCACTTGACCTTGATCATGATTGGGCTTCTGGTCACCACGGGCCTGATCAACGCCTACGCTTTCAGGATCGTCCCCTGGATGGAGACATGCACCGGCGTGTTTCACGTCATTCTGTTCGTCGTCTTCATGGCCATTTTCGGGGCCCTAGGGCAGCGCAACTCGGCAGAATTTGTCTTCACCAGCGACTCTACCTCTTCTGGCTGGAATCCCTTCGTTGGCTTCAACGTCGGTATGCTCATGCCCGCCTGGGGTTTCATCGGCTTTGATGGCGTCAACCACATGAGCGAGGAGACGAGACGAGCCAAGAACGCCGTACCTCGAGCTATGATCTGGACTATTCTCATCAATGGCGCCATGGCATTTGCCATCTCACTCATGCTCCTCTTCTACATGGGGGATCCCACCAGCGGCGGCGTCCTAGACTCCGGTTACCCAATCATCCCTATTTTCCGTAATATTGCTGGTAGCACCGCGGCCAACGCACTGGTATCCTGCCTGGTCATCATCACCTACTTCATTGTGGTCGCCACTGTCGCCTCCGTCTCCCGCCTCACATGGGCCTGGGCACGCGACGGTGCGTTGCCGCAATGGTTCGCCTACGTCGACCCCAAGCATCGTGTGCCCGTCAGATCACTGATACTGCCGATCGTATTGGTCTCCCTGCTGTCCTTCCTCAACGTTGGGTCCACCTCTACGACTGCTTTCTCCGCTTTTACGTCCTTGTCATCACTTGGTCTCTATACTTCTTACATCATTGCCATCGTCACTCTCATGTATGCTCGGACTCACGGCATTCTTGGAGAACAAGGATCCAATGCCCGCGTCAAGTATGGCGAGTGGCGTCTGCCAAAGGTTCTCGCTCTGCCCATCAACACATACGCCCTGGTATGGACATGCTATATCACAGTCTTCTTGCCATTCCCGACCGAAGTTCCGGTCGACGCGAGCAACATGAATTACGCCTTCCCGACTTATGTTTTTGTTGTAATCGCAGCAATCGGCTGGTGGTTCGCCTGGGGAAAGAAGAATTGGCCAGGTCTGAACAAGAGTGCCATTCATTACGTCGAGAAGGAGAGTTGACTCGACGGCGAAGACGAGCATACGATGCAGAAAAGACACAAGACAGAATGGGGCACCATGAATGAAGAGTCAGCAGGTCTCTTGAGCTACGACGAGATTGAATTATCCAACCTAGCAGGACCCAGCACTAGCTCCATACCCCAATGACCAATCCCTTCCATTCTCGCTCTACTCTGACCCCAAATTCCATCCTGACCTACGGACTCAACCTCTCCACCTTCCACTCCCCCCCTTCCCCCTCCCTACTATACCTAAACCGATCATGCAACCTACTCTCCCTCCCCTGCCAAAACTCCACCACGTCCGGCACAACCCTCAACCCACCCCAAAAGTCCGGCACCTCAATCCTCTCCTCCCCCTCCCACCTCTTCTCCTCCTCAGCAACCCACCCCTCCAACTCCCCCCTCCCCTCGATGACCTGACTCTGCCGACTCGCCCACGCCCCAATCCTACTCCCCCTAATCCTCGTGTCAAAATAAACCTGACTCTCCTCCCTTGTCAGTCTCTCCGTTCGTCCCTCCACTCTCACCTGACGTTCCAATTCCCGCCACCAAAACGCCAGACTCGCGTGCGGGTTGGACGCCAGGTCGGCGGCTTTGCGGGAGGTGCCGAAGTTGGAGTAGATCACGAAGCCGGACGAGTCGAGTTCTTTGAGGTAGACGTACCGGCTGGAGACGCGCCCCGAGGGAAGGGCAGCGGTGGAAAGGCAGACGGTTTCGGGCTGGTGTACGGAGGAGGTTTGGGCGTGTTTGAACCAGAGGTCGAATTGGGTGAGGGGGTCTGGGTGGAGGTCCGAGGAGGAGAGGGAGCCTTTTGTGTATTGCTCCGCTTGGAGGGTGGAGGGGGAGGAGGTGGGGGCGAAGATTTTCTTGTTGGTGGAGGAGGTGGGTGGGGCGGAGGGGTCGGTGGTGGGGTTGGTGGTGGTTTGGGAGTTGATGGAGTTGGGGGCGTCGCTGGCTGTTGATGTTGACATGGTTAAAGTAGTGTGGAGTGGTCTGGTACGGGTGATGGTGGGGTGGCGGGGCAGTCGTCTGGGTATGCAGCGAAGGGAAGGACGCATGGAGTTGCTTATGGATTGTACATGGCCTCGCTACTCAGTCATGACAAGATTGACGTCCGGGCTAGATCTATTATTTATGAGAGTTGTGAAGTATGGTACAAAAGGTATTTCTAGAAGATCTCAATCTCGAATATGACGCACTCCACCGTCCCTCACATCGCCAGAAATTGCGGAGCAAAGATCTCGGAGCAAAAAGCTTCACCTCACATCTCACATCACCTCACATCCCTGCCACCTCTGCCAGACTCATCTTTCCGCCAATCGCCGACTTAACCCGTCGTCATCAATCCAAAATGTCAACCCAACCCTAGAATCCGGGATCTTCTCCCTCCAAACGACAACCATGTCCACCCCCCCAACCCACCCGGCCCTCTCCCTCCTCCTCCAATCCCACCCTCCCCCTCTCGCCCAACAAATCCACACAGACCAAATCCTCCACCGCCCGCTCCTCCTCCGCCCTTCCTCACCCGACCCCACTTCCTCCCTCACCTCGCAACAAAAGCGCCGCAACGCCCGCCGGATCTGCGCCCGCGACGCCGCACGCGCGGACAAAGCGGTCAAGAAAGCAGGACGAGCGAGTCTGACTTCCCGGCCGAGGCCGCTTTCGGCGAAGAGTAAGCGCAAACTAGGGGTGTATGATATCCCGGAGGGGGAGAGGAAGTGGGGACTGTATGAGGGGCTGCATAAGCTGTGGTGTGGGTATATTAGGGAGGTGTTGAATATATCTTCTTCTTCGTCTGATGGAGGAGAGAGAGAGGGGCGCGAGGGGGAAGACGCAGAGGGGCAGGTAGAGAGGGTGAGTAAGGGGAAGAAGAAGTTGTCGCCGGACTTTGTCGGGCCGATGTTGTCGAGTGCGGATTTTCATGGGGCGGTGGTGAGGGTTGTGAGGAGTGGGTGTGTCAGTCGGGTGGGGATAAGGGGCATTGTGGTCAAGGATACGAAGTTTACGTTTGAGATTGTGACGAAGAGGGATCAGGTCAAGGTTGTGCCGAAGGAGGGGACGGTGTTTAGGGTTGAGGTGCCGGTGGAGGGGGATGCGTTGGAGGAGATGGAGGTGGGGGATGAGGGAAAGGGGAGGTATGTTTTTGAGGTATATGGAGAGCAATTCATGACGAGTGCACCGGATAGGGCGAACAAAAAGTTCAAGATGCATGTTGACCCGGGGCTTTGAAGACAGATGCGAAGATACCCATGTAGCTTTTGTTTCGATTCATGATGACGTTATTTACACATGAGCGTATCCTACAGCTTGATGAGCATGGTCTACAGCTTACTCGGTCTGGTCTGCAGTTTTCTCCGTTGTGCCTTGGGTCGATCGATCTCTTCGACCGTCGGGCTTGGTATGCTTGGTAGCCGGGCCTTCTCCCATAGCTGTGCGCCGACGAGCTCGACCAGACCAGTGACTCGGGTCTTCACGGTAGCACCGTCTCTGCGGTTCTTACCCTCTCTTCTGCTGAGGCTGATCCGTTCGCAGAGCTCCCACAGCTTGTTGCCTTCTAGTACTGGACGACCCTCGGCATCTCTTGCGGGTACCCAGGTAGGATCCAATCGCGCACGAGCCGGAATCTTACTATCCTTTGATCTGGCCACGACAAGAATGGATTCCTCTTCTACTCTTGAGTAGCTCTTGTGAAGACTTTCCTTGTTGACGGCTTCAAAGTATGAGATGTCTCCTTGATGATAGAGTGTCTTGCCTAGTAATTGGGCGTATGACTGCACCTGCTTGAGGTCGAGCCACTCGTCTCCAGATGCAGACAATTGCGTAGGTGATGTCGATGGTGGTGGTGGAGTGAGCATCAGGAGCGACACGGCCGCTAGCCACGAAGCTTCGATAAAGGGCCAGAGGAGAAAGCAGAAGAAATCAAAGCTATCCCGGCCCAAGGCACGTTCCTGTTCGCTGAGACGGACGGATGTGATGGCGTCGGAGTCGTCCCGATCAAGATGAAGTATGCCATCGGATTCGAGCTGGGTGAGTGTGTTGTTCAGGTTCTCCACGAGTGGTACCGAGAAAATGAATTCGTTGCGGAAAAGCTGTCATGTCAGCGAAGTTTCGCTCGATGTGGCGGCTTGACTTACCTGTGATAAGAAGTAGACATAGTCGTGCATCTCTTGGTATTGTATGCTCTGGTCTTCCATACCTCCGCCCAGCTTAACCTTTGTGTAGAGCGCCGTGCAGACAATAGCCTCTGATATGAACAGATGGATTGTCATGTTGCGGTAGAAGCTGAGCTGGAAGCGTTCCACTGCGTAGTAGGTTGGTTCAGCCAGACCCTCCCTTTTTCCAACGAGCTTTGGACCTAGCACTTCCAACCCTCTCTCCACCACGGTGGAGGTAGGAAGGCTACCAAAGTGTGAAACTCGACCACCACGACTTCTGACTTTCTCGCAAAGCCAGTCTACCCGACGCACGAGTTCCGCCTTGCCAACACCTCGACCACGAAGGGTGAGCAAGACAGTTCCGATGAGCGCGGTCGGCATCACAACACTGGCGTCGTTGATGTGAGCCAGGACCCGATATCCGAGCACATTTAGCAGCTTCCGCTTAAGATCAGCATCGTATGTGACCTGGAGCGACTGGCTGTCTCTGATTTTTGTAGTCTGATCGGTAATAAACTCGCGCATACTCCATGGCTTATGGAATCGAACATTCACCCGACCAAGCTTGAGTGACAAGACCGATGAAGACGACAAGAATGCGAAGAGCGATTCTTTCTCTTTTGGTTGACCCAATAGTTCCGAAATGTAAGAGTCTACCTCTATGACCTTATCGTACTGTGTGCTCACGGGGCAAATGATAGCATCATCAACACGACCAGATAGTAATGACTCCATAAAGAATCCGAGAAAGCCAAATTTTGGTTGTAGGAGTTTACCAGTTCTGGACCGACCACCTTCGATGAAGCATTCAATGTTGTACCCGTTCTGCAATAGTGTATCCATATATGCTTGCACCAAGGTCCCATATAGCGCGTCCTCACCAAAGCTTCGGCGGATCCACATTGCGCCTGCGTGCTGGAGGAAGGCCCCTACCAATGGAAAGTTGAGATTGTCTCCAGCTACGACGATTGGCAATGTCAGACCCAGCCGATAGCATATCAACTGGAGCGAGACGTAGTCAACATGAGATCGATGGCATGGCAGGAAGATGATTGATTGCTTCTTCTTAGCTGCCTCTTCGGCCACCGATCTCAAGTGCAAGACTTCCTCGCTGTTGACGTGGATCCCTTGATGGTAGGCTCTGGTCAGAAGCTGAGTTGCCAGATAGTAGGCGCCTCGGATGAATGACTTGCTTTCCATTTTGCATATCATTTTCTCGGTCCATTGATCTGCGACTTCGAATAGCTGATCCTCAAGCTCCCTCTGTCTTTTGAGTACGGCCAGGCCATTCCCGAGTACCTCGGCTTCAGTCTGTACGTGTTGTTCTGCCAATTCAGATATCTTCTGCTTCAGTATCGGACTGTCTAGGACCATGCTCTTCATGTTCTCGCTGTACCCGCTGTAGAAGACCGGCTGGCCAACGACTGTGTCGTAGGATCTCCATCCTGAGCCGAAGAATTGACGACTAATCTCGCGGAGAGCGTCGAGGGGAGCTGATCGGAAGCGAGCGTAAGATTGAAGGAGAGGCTGATCTGGGGATGACGAAGACGACTGAGGAAGTCTGGGCAAGTCTGTCCTGGTCACGGCAGGCGGATGTATCGTCAGGCGATCTCCTAGGATTGCGAGGTCTGGAGAAGCCGTGGATACGGGGACAACATCCTTCTTGGAAGTCATGGTAGTGGGAGAAGAAAGAGTGTCGCCGTAGGCTCAGACGTGTTTCCGTCGCATATTGGGTCGAGCAGTCATATATGCTGAGCAAACGTGTCCCGATTGTAAGAATAAAGACTGATGCCTGTTTGTTGAAGTGGGATAATGGTTCGAGGATCGAGAGAGGATCAAGAGCTCCCCACGTTTTCCCCAGTCGAAACTTCGGCCGCGGACTTTTGGCAAAATTTCCGGCAAATCGGGCCTGCAGCGCCCAAAGATCCTTTAACCAGATCCTCTTGTGCCCATTGTCTTCGGCAAATCGACCAAAACGACATGCAAAACCCTTGATGCATCAATGGCCAGTCAGAGGAGGCAGTCGACCAACCAGAAACGAGTAGTGTTCTTGCACCCAGATCTTGGCATTGGTGGTGCTGAGAGATTGGTGATTGATGCCGCAATTGGACTCCAATCCCAAGGATGCAAAGTCACCATCTTCACGTCGCATTGTGACCCGAACCACTGCTTTACTGAAGCGCGAGATGGTACGGAAATACTCATTGTCTTGCAATACGACAGGGTCTGATGTATGGTAGGAACCCTCGATGTTCGCGTACGTGGCAACACTATCTTTCCCCCAAATTTTGCTGGCCGCTTCGCCATCTTCTGTGCGATAGCTCGTCAGATCCATCTCATCCTTAGCATCGCCGTCTTCTCGCAAGAGCTTGCTACCCTCGATCCGTCGCACTTCTTTGTCGATCAGTTGAGCGCTGGTGTCCCCCTTCTCAGGCTAATGAGACGAAATTCCAGGATACTGTTCTACTGCCACTTCCCGGACAAGCTTCTAGTTCAGAAAAGCTCTGGAATACTACAGCTCTTCAAATCTGTCTACCGCCTCCCATTCAACTGGCTCGAGTCTTGGAGCACAAGCTGTAGCGATGACATTGTGGTCAACAGCAAATTCACTGGTGGCATGGTCAAGTCTGTGTTCCCCAGTTTGCGTGGCAGGAAGCTCAAAGTCGTATATCCATGCGTCGATACTGAAGGTCTAATGAGCAAGGTCAAGGGCAAGCCGTCCATATGGAGCAACAAGAGGATCTTCCTTAGCATCAATCGTTTCGAACGAAAGAAGGACGTCGCACTCGCTATCAAGGCTTTTGCACAGCTCGATGGGCAGGAGAGGCAGGACTCACTACTGGTACTTGCAGGTAGGTTGATAGACTATCGATGGCTATGAGGGGAAAGACTGACAATGCAGGCGGTTATGATCACAGGGTAGCGGAGAATGTCTCCTATCTGCAGGAATTGCAGGCTCTCGCATCGAGCCTCAAGCTCAACCATTACACTCTTCATGATGACCTTCGATCGGATGTAACGGGCATATCGGTCATCTTCCTACCATCTGTTAAGGACACGATCAAGCAGGAGCTACTAGACTCGGCCTGCTTGCTGATATATACCCCGCGTAACGAGCACTTTGGCATCGTGCCAGTCGAAGGGATGCTTCATGAAGTGCCCGTACTAGCGGCTGATGAAGGCGGACCAACGGAAAGCATTGTCGACGAGATGACTGGATGGCTGAGGAGCGTTGATGATGTTCAGGCTTGGACAGACGTGATGAGAAAGGTGATCAGGTTACAGAAAGAGGACCCAACCAAGCTGGAGGTCATGGGAAAAGCAGGGAAGAATCGGGTCGAGGAGATGTTTGGGAAGGAGGAAATGGCAAAGCGATTGGATGATATTCTCAACAGGCTCATCGGCTCACCACGGCCTCCCATGACCAATGTCTTTGTCACGACAGTGGCAATGGTGGCCATCTTTGCAGTGGTCGTAAGTCAATTGGGGCCTTTTATATTCTCCCATGCGCTTGGAAAATCAAGCACATGATATTTAGGCGATTAAAAAGCCAAGTCACCCATCTGACATCCCTAGTGGCCTTTGATATAGCAATTGAAGTGATTGATTCGGTATGGGGCTGTCGATGCGGCTCTGCTGTGTGAGCTTTTGTGAGCGGCACATGCCAACAAACGAGGTCGTGAAAGAAAGAAAGAACAACACACAATAACAATAAACCACTTTCGTGCTCAATCTCAAGGAAGACCAAAATATACATATCACCAGCACTTGAACTTTCATAAACACTCACGACCATTTGAGACCTCCTCGGTTAAACATTCCAGCCATGTGGGGCCTCAAAGGTAGCGCGCAATTCGTTACGAAAGCTCTCACGACACCCTTCTCTCTTCTCAGCCGCGCAACATCCATTGGCCGAAAAGCGATCGCATTCCGACTCAGGGTTATCCGCGACAATCTCCAACTTGCGCAGAGGCCCCGGCTCGTCACTCTCGAGACCTACCAAACCAACGTATCTACTGGCTCAAAGCGTAGCCGCACCGCACTCGACGACTCCCCGCAACCCTCAAAACGACAGACCCCATCCCCACCTTCCACACCAGAAGTCGCATCCCCCACCTCTTCCATCTTCAGCTTTGATACCGTCTCTACCTGCAGATGGGGAGGTCAGAGTGACGGATTCGGCCTATTTCGCGACAAGAATCGCCTCTACCCCGCGCCGCGCCGAAAGCGCAGTCCAGCGAGGGACAATGCAGAGCGCGAGAGACGTGCGCAAAGACGCAAGAAGAAGAATACAATAAGACGCGAAAGGGCGGGCTTACCAGCAGAGCCAGTGTTCCAGCCAGACGAGAGGCAGAAGATGGAGATACGCAAATTAGAGGAAGTGATGGCGAAGGACCTTGGGCTCGGGAAGGAGTGGCTGGAGCTCGACGAGAAGATGGAGGAGGAGAGAAAAGCGGATGAGAGGGACGAAGAGAAGATCGACGAAGAAATCAGAGCGAGAAAGGAAAAGAAGAACGAGAAGAGGAGATCGTTACTCGAAGGAGGGAAGGAGAAGACGGAAGCGCAGGTCGCAGAGAAGCTGAAGTTGCGAAAGCTGAAGGCGCAGAAGAAGAAGAAACTTGCAGCGCTATGGAGGGAGGAGAAGAAGGCCCAAGAGGAGCTCGAATTCATGCAGGCGAAAGAGGAGTATTTGAAAGAGTTTGACGATGTTCATCGTGGATTGACGGGCTTCAGCATTGAGGAGACTACCGTAGGCGGCTGGAGATACGACATCTATGGGAAGGTTCTGCCCCCGGTAAAGAAGGTCGAAAGAAAAAAGTTCATCGCCAATCTGTCTTCGGACTGGGATGACAAAGTCACAACAGCACTGGCCCACAGGTCAGATGGCAAGGTTGTCGCAAAGACAATAGAAGGCGTGGATATCTCAAGAAGGGATCTTGGGACTATCATCGATACAAGAAGACCCGACAAGATGCCATGGTTGAACGACGAGATCGTCAATGGCTTCTATGCCAACCTTTGCGCGAGGGCAAACGAACAAGCTGGATACGTGAAGGGTCCGAATAACGTCCCTCGTTTCACAGCATACAGCTCAGCATGGCTTACAAGTGCAACCTCTAAGGGAGTTAACAGCATACAAGGATGGTCACGACGAAAAGGCATCAAGGGCGAGAAGCTGCTGAGATGCGAACGCATTTTCTTACCTTGTAACAACGGAGTACACTGGACACTCCTCGCCATTTCTGGGACGAAGAAGACGATCGAGTACTTGGATTCGATGAGCAAGCATGGTTGGACCAACAAACACATGGTGAACTTGGCCAAAGCATGGCTGAAGATGGAGCTTGGGAACAAATACAAGGAAGACGAATGGAAGGTGCTGGAGGTCAAGACGTCGATTCAGAACAACTCTGACGATTGCGGTGTGTTCACATGTTTTAACGGATGGGCATTGGCGAAAGGATTCGACGATCCCAGCGCCGAGTTTAGTGCTAGCGACATGAAGCTGGCGAGACGGGTTTTGATCGCTGTCATTCTCAACGGTGGTTTTACTGGGGACTTTGACCTCTGAGGACAGGCTGGAGAAGCACAGATGCGACCGAAAGGAGGTGCAATGGAGTTAGTTGGTCAGGTCACTGGATACAGGCAGGATTGATGTTTTCCAATATACCCGATGAGATTAGCTCATCATGCCACTCGGGTTGCTCTGGAGGGGCATAGAGCAAGCAAGGCGCGGCTCAGGACGCCGATCATCGTTGTAGTATAGCAACGCAGAGTTACTGTATCATATTGAATGAAAAAAAAATGCACATCATCTGATAGTTTCATCTGGGGTTGGCAACATCACTTCACCCACCCATTGTGCCTGACAGCATGACCTCGAATCAAGCATGGCGATCCAGATCTTGGCTGAGAGGAGGCAGATCCAGATCGGCCAAACTAGCGGATTCGATCCGGCTGTGAGTGCCGACGTTTATTCCTCACAAAGTGACCAGCCATGACATCACAAAGCAACGACCTCTCTTTTCTCTGCTTCTGCATCACATTTTAGATGGGAAAAGTATCTTCAGTAGCGCGATTGTTCTCGGAATGACATGGATCATGTCGTCACTCGGTCCTTGACGTTGGGTAGGTCCAAACGAACAGAGGTTTGCATATAGATTGTTTGCATTCCGCACGGCCAACCACTATTGTCCTCCACTTCGCTGCCTCTGATCACAGTCTCCAGCTTCTCGGGTATACGGCACCATGGCGACTTATAGGCAGAATGGCGGGGTGAACGCGCCCGCGCCAAACGAGCACAGTGACGACGACAAGCATTCGACTGACAGGGATGACAACGAGAAGCAGGAAGATGGTCCACCAAAGCCTGTCAACTTCACTAGCAAGTCGCTCAAATCGGTGCGAAAGGAGGTGTACTACAAATGGGCACTGACTACTGTTGTGTTGATGGCTTTCATCATGGCCGTACTGTCATTATGTGAGTAGACTAGAATCAAGTTGATGAACTGGACTCTGACCAAAATACCAGACTGGGGTGCACTGTTCCGTGCTGAGAAGAATCTCAGCTCAATGGTCGTCGCTGTCGTAGACTTTGACGGTCTGATCGCTCCATTCAATCAGAGTGGTCCTGCTCCGATCGTAGGCCCAGCGGTTCTCCAGCTCACCCGGACGATGCTGGCGTCCGGCAAACCAACACTTGGTTATATCGCGTCCTTCGCTGCCGACTTCAACTACGATCCGATACAGGTCCGCGAGGCCGTGTACAGGAACAAGTACTGGGCTGCAATCATCATCAATGGCAACGCGACTACTTCGCTGACCAATGCCGTAACGAACGGCGACGCGAGCTTTGACCCGCTAGGAACCTGCCAGCTTGTCTACAACCAGGCTCGCGACCAGACTGCCTGGGATAGTTACGTCTTCCCGATGGTTAGCGAGTTCCTGACTCAGATTACATCCTCAGTGGGATCTCAATGGTCTCGTACAGTACTGCAAAACGCCACCACCGACGCGACCCTCCGCGAGAACATCGCTCGGGTACCACAAGCCATCTCTCCTGCCATCGGCTTCAGCATGTACAATCTCCGACCCTTCTACCCGTACCAAATCACACCTACCGTCACGGTCGGACTCATCTACCTGATTATCCTGTCCTTCTTCTCCTTCTCCTTCTATCTCCCAGTCTACACCAAACTCATCAAACCCCAAGGCCACCCACCTCTCAAATTCTGGCAGATGGTTTTCGTCCGCTACATCGGCATCCAAGGCGCCTACCTCTTCCTCTCGCTCGCCTACAGCATGGTGTCCCTCGCTTTCCAAGTCAACTTCAGCACCCCCAACGTGGTCCAGTCCGACACCGAAGCCGCCCTAGTCATGGTCAACGGCGCCAAAAACCCCGTCAAATACGGCGCCGCCACCTTCCCTCTCTTCTGGTGCCTCAACTACGTCGGCATGATGGCCCTCGGCCTGGCGTGCGAAAACGTCGCCATGGTTGTCGGCCAGCCCTGGACGGGGCTGTGGCTTATCTTCTGGGTCATCTCGAACGTGTCGACGAGTTTCTACCCGATTGAGATCGAGCCGCGGTTTTTCTACTGGGGGTATGCGTGGCCGTTGCATAATGTGGTGGAAGCGACGAGGACGATTTTGTTTGATTTGCATAATAGGTTGGGGTTGAATTTTGGGGTGCTGTTGGCTTGGGCGGCGGTGAATACGTTGGTTTTCCCGGTTTGTTGTCGGTTTATGAAGTATAAGAATACCCATCATGTGAAGGAGTACTGGGCTTAGCGATACAGTAAAAGGTGGGATGGGTAGATGTCAAAGAGCATTGAGAGCATAGCATAGCATGGTAGTACTATCACCCGTGGTGATACTAGTATCACGATTGCAACCCCGTCATTCTTCAGCATTGTTTGTGACCCCCCGAAGCATTCAGCCTATTGGCAATCGTGAGGTGGTCATTCGAACAACCTCGGCAAATCTTGCAGGCACTGGATGACTTTGCTCACATTTCGCCCTCGAATTTGCCGTACTTCACTCCAATCCCTCGTGTCTGAATAATGTAGATAACAGACGCAGCATGACTTCGTGCTGTTACTGACCAAATCAGCTGCGGATCCCCGTCCGCTACAGTCGTTGCGTTCGCAAGGCAGTGTGTGATTTGAGCTTTTTGGCATCGTGCCAGTCATCAGGTTTGGGTCAATCCCATCTCTTGTCTCTTCATGATGTGCCTTTGTTCAGGATGATCAATTTGGGAGGCAGAAAGGTGGTGTGGTTGTAGTGAATGCAACAGGGATGGCTGTCACTAATATATGGGATTAATTCCCTCCGAAAGGCCTTACTACCAGTGCGACACTGTGTCCAGCACTTCTTGCCAAGAGACATGTGACAGCGACATGGCTGGCTCTTTGAGCGCAAACTCTTTCGAAGCCTCTTCCCTTTCACTGATGACATCCACTTTTCAATTCCAATCACAACACTTCTCTATCATATTCGTCGCAATCGCCTATTCGTCTCAACCGTCCAATAGTCAAGATCGTCGACTTGTCACAATTGTCTAGCCCGATGAGGCACCCTCGGTCGCCACCATGTTGACGACATGCAACTTTGATCCTCTCGGTACGTGTTTCACCCCCATGTGTAGTGCCCCTGCCTCAAATCTGTTGCGCCACCACGCCGCTTTCGAAACTGGACCTACCAGACTCCTTCTGCTGGGAGTAGAAGACGTCGGAGATATCCTCTTCACCTTGTCGCAGCAGGAAGAGACCGCGCAATCACGCTTCGAGTTCACCATCTGCAGTCGTCACAAGGCGAATCTTGGTAGGTCAAAAACTACCAGTACAAGTCTCCAACTGATATCTCCAGCCCGTGACATCTATCTGCTTACATTCATAAGTCGCCATGCTGCCAAGTTTGATGACGACGGTGCGAAATCTTTATCCGACATCTTGTGGGGGCAGTATTTTGAGTTCAAAATCAACCGTGACAGTCTCGCCCAGATAGAGGACCATGTCGCACTGCTGGTCAAGTCCTCTCCGTCGCTTGACGCATGGAATGACAGCGAGCTCGGCAAAGTCTTCAAATTCACCAACCCCGCCACACTAGAACACCTGCGCAGCCTCTGGACATTGTATGCTAGTGGCCTCAACTGCTCCTTGGATGAGTCCCGAGGTCTTCACTTCACCCAATATCTGCGTCAATCCAACCCTGGTAGTTCAGGCGTACGAGGGGCCGGCATCCACGCCGCTCGAGCATGCCAGGCTGTCAGATTATGCCACCAACACCTGTGGACTTCCGGTGTATCCCTTTCAGACAGGCAATCGAATGAGGCAGACATGATGTTTGTCAACCCCCTTTTCTGTACACCAGAGCCAGGGAAGGGCGTATTCCAACCCAACATCTCCACCGGCTACCTATCACCATTCCATTTCGCACATGCGTGCGAGATTGAGGATCAAGATCCTGACGCCATCGCCATGGCCATTACAAATGCAGCGAAAGACGAGTTCAGGAACTGGACGTCAATGTTCGCCAAGCTCATCAAGCAGGAGCGGTTACAACTCATGATACATTGCGGGGAGGAGCTCCGACTGTGCCACGAGCTTCAGGGTCTTCTCGTTCGAATGAACTCCTGCATGCCAAAACCATACCATTTCTTCGATAACCACGGTTCCGGAGACATGCTCAATCTTGAGGAGCACCGCAACAACCCACTGTTTATGGCTTACGACGTCATTGACACTTCAACCCTGACCGACGAGGTTGGGCTGCTCGCCATATTACCAGCGACTGTTCCGCTCCTCCACTACTCGCACCGCCCGGTCTTGTACACCACGACCCTTCACGCCTGTGACAACTCCAAGGACACTAGTTTGTCAGAAATGCTGGGTTGCGATCCGCTCACTGGTAGTATCTTGTTGGGTGTACTACCAGATGGTTTCGTCAATGGCTACAGCACCGAGCCTCCGCTCGTGGTACAAGATCCCCCGGTTGGAGCATACGTGAAGCCAGCCCGCTTCACCTGGCGGCGCACACATTCGGCGGTCGGTATGATCAGCCAGCCCTACCAGGCGGAGGTATACATGGAATCCTCGGCCGTTCAGTCAGTGTTGTACAAATGGTACCGAGCGATGCTGGATCCTACCTACGACGATGTGCCTTGGAATGATGAGGAACCCCGCGAGACTAGCTCCAGACATCCGTTGTTGTTCAAATGGTCTGACCTCGACCGTGGGTGCCCACATGATGAAGAGACTGGCGGGTCTGACCTCAAAGTAAAGAGATACAACCGACCTTACGTCTATACTGCCGCCTCCTTCGCCGCGCTTGTTCGTTTTCTGCACGGCCGCATCATTGTCGATTGGCCAAGCGTGCTGCTCTCTTTTGCGAAACAGGTAGCTGAGCCCTACTTTGAGTATAAGAACTGTCGCATTGCAGAACTCGGGACACATCTCTTTCTGGCAGGCCTACTTGAGACAAACTTCATCAACAAAGAGCCCTTCTGTGAGTGTTCTACCGGTTCATGTAGGGAATGCACCAAGCGAGACTTGAAACCATTGCTGGATGACAAGGAGCTCACTCCGCCAATCGTCCGGCTCAGCTTCATCATCCCTTACGATGCTTGGACCCGACATAGAGACGCCCCTTACTGTGCTTGTGCCCGACACAGAGACGACAAGACTACCAGCATAAAGTCATTCCCTCTGACCCTGACAGTCCGTTGTGAAGGTGGAAAGTACTCCGAATTCCATGCTTTGGAAACATGCTTTGGGGCTGTCGATGTAGCTGCAAGCCATGTGACTGGAAAGCTGGTAGTAAAGACCGTTTCCGACAGTTGGCAAGCAAAGCCTGACATGATCGTCAGTTGTTTTCTGCCAGCAGGGCTGGTCACCAAAGCAATTGGAGAGGACGGCTACATTGCTTTACACCCCAGCTCCTCTGGCTTGAATTATCACCCTCTCCTAGGATTTGACAATCCTGCGGCAAGCTTCATCTATGAAAGTCACATTACCAACAAGACGAAAGTTCTACTCTCTTACAACCCTACTTCCCAAGATGGGAAAATGAATGACCAATCAGAAATTGGAGACCAATTCAAACGTTGTCCACGATTGGACTTGAACCCGGCGACTGAAAGGGTGAAGGTGGACCTGCGTGAAGACGGGACAGCAGGACTTCTTACTTTGGCTGTGGTACTACCAGACACGAAACATATTCTTCCTGATAAGAAAGTCGTCGACTTCCTCAATCGCCATACAAGCACCTCCCCCTCGGCCGACACAGTGAGTCTCATCTATGAGGACGTCCACTTACTTGCTCAATTCCCTTGCTGCATTCGCGACGCTACGCATGTAGCTGTGGCGAAGCACAATCGAATCTATCTTGGATTTCAGGCTATGGCGGACGACACTTCCCGCACTCGATACAACGCAGAGACACGATTTCCTGTATGCCTGGCGGGATCAGTATTGGGGAATGACCTCGTCACCTCAGCGCTTGACCGAGTCTTGCTCTCCAGAATGCCTGTCATGAGACCGATTGGCAACCCGAGCACTCTCGACTGCAAATCTGCTATCATCAAAGCAGCCTCATACTCCCTTGGATTTGACAGTGAACGCCATGTTGGTCTTGACAATATGACAGGCGCCACCTGGATCAGCCAACTTGTCTTGGACATGGCGATGACCTGGGCAAGACACACTTCACTTGGCACCGCCAGTAAGCCTACAATGTTCGCAGCAACGACGAGTCTGTCTGTCAATCTCCTGGTGGTACCCCTCACCATCCGTCACGACACCCAAAGCGGCAGCGTCATCCTTGACGTACTCATCCTTCCGCCAAACCCAGCCATGTACGACCTCAACAAAACTCTGACCACCGTGGTCCAGAGCACCTCCGACGACCAGATCCTACCTCGACAGTACAGCCTCCCCACCAAGGAGAAGCACGACCTCCTGATGTCTTGGATCGTCGCCTGCGTAGAGCGCTGCCGCGAGGGCTGGACACATGACCCACAGAAATGCGAGTGCAAACTCTTCATCACACCGCCTCCCCTACCAAGACCCACCTTCAACACCCCGCTCTGCCACTGCGGTCGGGGCCAGAATCTCAGCAATATCCCTGACTTTTGGAAACCGTACCAGCATCTCTCCTACCGCGCAGCGTTCAGTATGCTCTACCCAGGGAAGGAGTTCGCCGCGATGTCCACTCGAAAGGAAATGAAGCTTCCCATGATCGACCTTGATGACCCGATGAAGGCACTGGAGCTGGGCATGAGGAAGATGATGACTGGAAAGGGGGTGCCTTGCGGGCAGTGTGGGAAGGAGGGAGGGGGGATAAAGGCTTGTGCAAAGTGTAAGAAGGTGGGATATTGCGGGAGGGAGTGTCAGAAGAAGGGGTGGAAGAGGCATAAGAAGGAGTGTGCTTCTTTGTGTAAATGAGTACTGATGGTGGGATGGACATGGCGAAAATGGACCGAAGAGTGAGGCAGTATGGAGTGGATGGGAGACTTTACCCCATGGGTCTGGTAGTTGCTTCATGGGGTACTGGATTTGTGCACTAGAATAGTCGTTGAACGAAGATGAGTCTAATCAGGTGTGCTAACAGTGAGGTCAACAGGGTTTTCCTGGGCAGTGATGTTGCTGTAGCGGAGACTTGCTGGCGGGGCTCCTTGCTGTACGGCTGCTTATGTTGCTGGTGGTCATGAGAAGTCTCAGCTCCATGTAGACAGCAGATGACGAAGCAGCAAGGTGAGCGTCCTTCCCATCTCCCCTTTCAATGCATGCTGTTCTCCATCGTGCTGAGAGTCAAAATACCTCCTTGACCATGAGTCATCCCTTGAACTCCTCATATGCTCTATCCCCTAAGCCTACTCATTCTCTTCCTCGACACAGTCCCTCTCCCATCTCATCCCATCAACCATGGCTTCTCCGCCAGCAAACCAGAAAAGCCACCTCGACACCCTCCCCCCCGAACTTAAAACCTTCGTCTGGACCCCCCTCGACTCCTCCTCCCACCTGTCCCTCGTCCTCGCCTCCCCTTCCTTCCACGCCCAATTCGCCTCCAACAACCGCACCTACTTCACCACAACCATCAGACAAATCCTCCCCCCTCTCGCCCTCCGAGACGCGCTCGAGTCGAGTATCCTTACGACAGGTACAAGGAAGAGCTGGCATACCGTTGTGATGACCCTGGCAGTATTGACAGAGAGGAAGATGAATTCCGAATGTTCGGCCTTTTCGAAGATGCATACGGTGGGGATGGTATCGGACCTATTGAGGACAGCTATTCTAGTGGCCTTCGTTGAAACACTCCCGTAGATCAGATCCACCCATAACGACGCAAAGGCTGCATCTTCCTAATCTCCTCATTCCCCTCGATTGGCAACTTCGCCTTCTGCTCCTCGCTCGGCAGATACTTCACCCACGGACGTTCTTCCCCACACTTCTTCTTGTGATGCTTCATGTCCTTTGCCTTGCAAGCATTGTTGCAGTATATGACCTTGTCGCAATCGAAGCAGGTCTTCATGGTCGCTTCCTTCTTGGTAGTTCCGCAATATGTGCAGGCCTTCTCTGTACGATCGTACACTTCAGCTCTAGCGCGGGTGATCTCGTATGCCTGCTTGCCGTGATCAGTCATTTGAGTGTGCATCACTCCGAGAGCGTGACCAGATTTGTATGACGGCTGATACAGTAGCGGCAGAGCAATTCGTGTGGCGTACTTCCCAAATTGCTCGGCGACGACGGAGGGTAGATCATCGATGTCCTTGCCCATACCGCAAGAGCAGATTGGCGATTCACCATTTTTGGTAGACAGAGGTATCGTAGCGTTGACCCTGGTGTACTCACAATCTGGTAGGTGTTTCCAGGTGCGTCGGCAGCGCTCCACAGCTGCCGGCATCAAGTGCTTGCAGAACTGGAGGCTGGTCTCGTTCATCGTGATGGCTGCGATAGACAATGGATTGCACTGCTGAAGCAAATTGGCGAACCGTGCAACGATGTCATCGGTCATGACAATGGTAATAAGATAGCCGTCCACGAACACCATTCCACCATGAGAATCGTGCTTTATAGCGTGAACTACCACCAAGCTGTCACACCGAGTGCGAAGTCCTTGCTGACCTTGCGTATTTGTCCATCTGCCACAAGAGCGGTCGCTTGTGTCGACATGCGTCAATTGGAAGCAGTACCAGTTGTCTTGCCCGGTCGCATTGCCCGAAAAGTGTGTACGGCAAATCAGCTCTTCGAGGATGAGACCGCCCTTGAACATGAAGTCGGGCATGGGTACAGGTGAAGCGCCAACAGCACTACCAGTGATAGATGCCATACTGCTCAGATACATCAATGTTTTATCCCTGACGGACAAGACGTTGACTTTTGGAGCCTGAAAGACGTTGATGGAGCCAAGGGACAGAATGGCAATGTCCGATGCAAGACCGACGACTGGAAATGGCCGTTTGACGAAAGACTTGGAATCATAGACCAGCACTGGAGATCCCTTGACGCAGAAGATGAGAGCTCCGGCGTCGTTTTCCTTGGCCGAGCAATTCACTTTGCCCAAAGGATATGGAAGTGGACGATTCTAGAATGACCACTGTGGCTGATACGCAGATGGAATGGCGAGAGCCGCTCATACAATGGTGCTCGTCCTTGGTAGGCATTGGTCGGGCCTGCCACTACACTACCAGCTAGAATGTCCACGCAGATTTCTTGAATGCCGCGACCACTGAAATCGAGGAAAACCGTTGACCCGTCGATTGTGGATGCACCGGAGGCCGCTGGAGCTCTAGGTGGCTTTGACGACTGTAGAACATTGGCGCCTTCGGTCACGAGAGGATGGTGATCTAAGAGCGAAAGCGCGGCATCCTTTGAAACACCGTTCACCAGATTACCGACGAATAGAAATCGAGCCGATGGGGTAGTAGAGCCGTCTGTCAGGTCTCGGAACGTCTCCTTGGTAGTTAATAAGGCGACTCTGACCACCTTACCAGGTCGAAATGGCTGAGAGGGTACCACGGCAAGGATAACACCGTTGAACCGAGAGACGGCGGTGAACGTATGCGTAGACTTACCAACCGTCACGGATAAGAATACGGATTGCCTGGACTGTGCGGCTTCATCGAGGGAAGAGATCAGACTGGTCGAGCGTATTACCAGAAAGCCGGGAGTCGGGGCGATTGTTGCTGGGATGTCCGGCAACTGAAAACTGCTAATCTTCTCCGCCAGACCTCCATTCGCCTGGGCTGTCGACGTGGATGATTCCTGGTTGTGCTGCTTGACCTTGGTAGTGTTGTACGGAACTGCCAGGTCCAGAAGAGTTTCCAGCTCCAGGGTATGATTCTGCAGGGTCTCACAGAAGTCAGTTCCTCCCAGAAGTTTGGAGAAAACATTGCGAAACATTGCCCAACCACAATCGATGCGAGCTCGTATCATGCAGAGAAGGCCGATGATGATACTGTGAGCGTAATGCACTGATCGATGGGCCAGTCTATTGGACTGAAGATGATCTTTGTAGTACGGCTTCGTGTATTCCTTCCTTGCTGCAGCCTTCTCATCATGGTCGAAATAGAAGATGGCATAATACCATTTCGCCATGAATCTGGCCAGGTCCTCAGGGTGTGCGCTGATCTTGACTTGTGGTAGGCTTGATCCGCACGCCGAATAGTCACGTAAGCTCCGCCAGGCCAGTCGAATACGACTGGTAGAGATCGAGCTGTATTACAGTCAGTGATGTGAGCTGCTTTGGTGACAGGGAATACTGACCAAGTCTGATCGGATCTGGCTCGGATACCACAAACTGGTAATTGTGATCCTCGTAGATAGGCATACCGCTCTGATTGTGTATCGTGTAGAGGACATCGCGAAGGTCTCCAGCTTGCAATAGCAAGAAGTTCGTGGAAGACCTTCCGACCAGTGGACAGTCTCTCAACAGATCCACAGCCGGCTGAGGGCAGACCAGATGATCGATAGTACCTATCAGAGCTGCCGTGAACATGGCGAAAGATCGATGACCGCCCTCAAATTAAGTTTGTGAGAGGTAGATTGGTTGATGAAGAGAATTGTGTGAAGTTTCTGTCCTGATATCAGCTCTCCCGACGCGGAAACGAGCGCCTGCTGCCGCCAAACGGAGGCGTAACGCTAGCCTCGAACCACACTGCCGGGATCATGCCGGGAGTAGCCCATCCTCATACGCTACAGCCAGATCAATTGATAGACTGCTTCTACAGCATCTTGATATCAATGCTTTGGACGCCAGCAAACACATACTCCCTCTCGCTGGCCACCCATCACTGGGATGGTCATCACCGGCGGGACTCACACGCGCACCTCACAGTAGCTTCGCTTGTCACATCACTGCCGTTCTAGTATACCATGACCTCTCTGGCGATCACGCACGAACCGACATGCACTTCTCCGAGACATCTTGCCACACTATCAGGCGAGAGTACATATTCGGCCTGTCATGGACACCAAACGCGAGCCACAAGAGCGAGTCCTATGAGATAAGCTTCGAATGAGCCGGAATCTGGTAGTGTAGTAGGTGATCTGCTATTTGAAAACCGGGGCATGACCGAGAAGTCTCCAGGCTTCGGCCGAAAGGATCAGACATATCTTGAGAACACACAATGGATGCAAAAGCAGATGGATCTTTATTATCCTACCAGAATAGCAGGGACTGATTCGAAGCTGGTCTTCAATCCGAAAGGTGTCCCTCAAGGTCTGTCACTGTGTACCGACGGTGGTTGAGCTCCAACCAAGATACCACCTCGACCATCGACCATGCCATTCATGTCTTATGTCACATTTTGGAAGTGCCTATATATCTCATCATGGTCTTCACTCTCCTGTTGGGATCGTTCTGATCTTAGTCTGGCCTTCATGCTATCCTGTGCGCCATTGCCCTCCATACACAACCCATTCGAGATCTTGCCATACCATGCTTTCGCCAATCTGTGATCTACTGCTTTGGCACAGAAACGCACACCTTCTTGTGAGTCTTCCAGTCTTTCCTCTGGCACTCTGCATCACAGTACTTCACCTTCTTACACCTGCTGCACGCCTTGAACTGTCCATCCGTGCTGTAACAGGCATTGCACATCTCCTTCTTCACTCCGTCCAACAGCACGTCCTGCGGCGCTACACCGGCCAGGAGCTGACCATGTACCTGCTGATACTTATTCGTCTTTGTGAAAAGCTTCACGTCGACCTCGGCGGCGGGGAAAAGACAGCTGAGAGCAACCCTGGTCGCCGAATTCTTGAGTGTGCGCAATTCGTGAGGATAGTCGGTGAGATTCTTCCCCATACCACAGCTGCATACCGGGGACTCATGGCGTTCCAGTGATAGAGGTATGTGTGCGCCAGGAGCTTTGTACTCGCACTGAGGCCCATGTGTCCAGCCTTCTCTGCATCGTTCGGCCGCAGCACAGAACAAGCATTTGAGTGCCTGATAGGTTTTGATGTCCTCGATAACCATCGTGTCGGTCTTGAGAGTCCTACATTGCATCACAGGCAGGAATTGCTCGATGTTCAGGTGGTTGATCACCATGAAAAACCCATCCATGACGACGGTTCCCCCGCCAAGGTCATGACGGATAGATTGAATGTTCAGAACCATATCGGGCATCTGATTCATGCTGAAAGCAACACAAATGGGCCAGTGCTTGTTTCCGCCTCTCTTGGCTCTGGTATAGATCCCGAGCAGCTCGTGGATCCAGACTGCGGTTTTGAGAAACGGCGATAGAGCCTGTCGACCTTGTTGCAAAATTGCGCTGACACCCAATGTGCACAGCAATCCATTGTAATAGTGCTTGTTCTCCAAGTCAAAGTCCGTTTTGGGAAGTCTGGACAGAAGGATCTTTGGTAGTGACTCCGAATGAAACTGTGACCCTGCTTGAACGACAGAGAAAGGACAATCTGCGATACCAGTTGACCTGTCGGCCGAGGTCAGTCGGAAGCGGAAGGCCAAGGTCTTCGGTCCATCTTTGTGGATGATCTCCGCCTCAATGTCTCGGATGGGACATGGGAACTTGACCTCGTACGTCTGACCGCCAAGTGAGAAGAATCCATGGCATGGTGAATGCATCTTCATGGTGGGTACAGCCGATGTGAGTGCCGGCGTGCGAGCTACGATCGAATCTTTTAGCACCAACCTTGCCGAGCCGATCGATCCCCTGTCTCCTGCTTCGACCTCAAGGGTTGCGGATTGGGAACGTCGTTCTGGCACCACATGCCTGGTATCGACTTCCAAAGACCGCGTCCCAGGTGCGCCGAAGAAGTAGACATGCTCACGGTCTGCCAAATGTGTCTGGTAGTATGTTGAGAGCGCTCTGCCGAGAACCCTCGCTCCTCGACCACGTTTGGTCCAGTGTTGATCTAAAACGATGCCGATTTGTGTCGTTTGTAGATTCAGCTGGTCAAGCATTATCTTCGGCAGTGTGCCTATTACAATCATGTTGCTCTGACCGAACCATCCTTCCTGGTCTTCCATGACTCTAAGTATATCCTGTCCATCCAAGCGTGCGCAAGTCCCAAAACATGCATAAAGAGCCTGGATCCTGTGATCTTGGCCGTCGGAAAATGTGATGTCGACAGAAGAGCTGGCAGTCAGGCTATGGAGTCCGAATCTTTCGCCAGCGACGAGAAGCGCGGATCGAGGGACACACAATGCGAAGTTGATGTGAGAAAGGTCACTCCTGTTCTCAGGAACCAGAAGTTGCGCCATGTGACATTCCAGCGGCAATGTCCAAATGACTTCTTTGGAGTCGATGAGGCCGAAAAGACGTAGATAAGTCAGCAGCTCAAGAGCTTTGTGACCGACATCATGATGCTCAATAATTCGACGTAGGCTGTGGCAGAAGTGGCTCGGCGCTACGGCCCAATCTGTATCCACCATGTGCCTGACGAAATTCATCAGAATGGCGAACGATGCTGGAGTGTAGCGTGACATGGCATGACTCAAGATTCCGGGCGGACGCTTTTCGATGGACTTTTGGTAAGCCACGAGGTCAGCGTCCTCGTTTAGCATGATGTTGTACCAATGCAGGAGCAGCTGTGCGAGATTGCTTGGCCTGAATTTAGCGATCGGAACTACCAGTGTCTGGTCAGGCAAGGCAGTGGTCGTAGTCAATCGCCATGTGAATCTTGCCGTGTTGGTGTAATCATCGCCAGATGCTGCGGCGTTTGGGAAGTCCCATGCTGTGGAGAAACCGGTGGCATAGCCAAGAGGGACAACACCGAATAAAGTTGCCGCGAGTTGGATATCGACACCGAGCATCTCTTTGAGGGAACTATCCGGCGCATCGAGATTGACCATAAGAGATTCCGTCATCAAGACTGATAGATGAGACGGTTCCAGCATCGGAACAACGCCTGGTAGTATTGCAAGGAGACCAACGTGATCGGTGAGGTTGGAAGTGTCGATGGCGTAGAACTTGAAGCTCAACCTTTCGCAAGCCGCTTGTGAGAATGCGAGCTCGCCGCTGCTTAATGACTGCTCGTAGGCGAATAGTTCTTCGGGGATGACTGGTTGGCCGTTTTGGATGCGGCTGATCGCATGGCTGAACCTGAGAGCTTCTCCATGATGCGCTAGGATCGTGACTTCCGATTCCATGGCCGAGTGGATGAAAGCTTTGCACCAGCTGTCGAATTGGTCTCGACAGACTTCGGTGACTTTGCGCGACTGAGTTTCCTGGTCGTGGTTTGAGAGTCCCGCGAACGCAGTCACTGTGTGGTATGCTGCCGCAAAGCTGGACAGCCTCTGTAGCGTGCACGCGAACTTTTCGGCCCTGACATCACTGAAAGTTGGATTTGCGTTGCCGCCTCCAGCACCAAGCCCGATCTCTTCCTGTCCGGCAGGTACACCTGACTCCCAGTACCGATCTCTGACTTGTGCGGCGGTACCAGAGCTGTCGTTTGTATGAATACCGGCTCCTTGTATGCCACATTTGTATCCGACCTCACCGGCAGACCTGTGCAGTTCCTTGATATTCTGCTTGTACAGCCGACCAAATTTTCCATCAAGACGGAAATTCATGTCCGCGCTATAGAACGCCCAGTGAGAGCGGATTGCAGCTGGTACGGAACCTCCGGTGAAGGTGATGGTGCTTCCGTAGGGGGACTGGAGCCAAGATTCTGTTGTGACGGAGTGACGGAGCAGGTCTGTTGCATGCTCGCGGATCATGCTTAGACAGCTGTCGGTGATGTAGAGGTGGTAGTATTGTTGCCATAGTACCGATAGCTTTTGTTCTGTCGCTTGTCCGCCGCCGTTGATGTCTTTGTGGATGGCGATGAGGTAAGTGAAGAGGAAAACATTGCGGGCTTTTTGCATGTTAGTGGCCGCTCCTGAAGTGATAGGAATGACATACCTAAGATTGCAGCGTTGTTGTCGCACAGCGTAAACTCGAATGCATTCCTGCTTGTCGTATCCTAGTTGAAGAGTGTGAACAGAACATTCCTGACATCGCCACAACCGAGAAGAAGAAGGCGAGTGGGGCCTGATTCTGCAGTAGAACAATCTTTGAGAAGATCGACAGGTGGCGTGTTTCCAAAGGGATAGAAGTGGTAGAGATCGTAGTTCAAGCGAGGCGGCGTCAACATGATGAGAAGCGCGGCGCGCTCTCTACGCCGCAGAAGTAGCGAATGACAGCTGGTAGTCAGATGTAGAAAAGGATGATGATTGCTGGTGAGTCGGGCACGGACTACAGACGTGGACTCGACGATTCCACAAGACAATCGAAACGCGAGCGCACGATCACGTGACACAATAGGCCTGGCTAGAGCTCTGACATGTGACCAGAGCGGACATCCTGGCAGTACAACACAGTCATCATACTGGCGAGGATTGTCGTAGAATGAGAGATGCAATAGAGAGAAGACCTGACCTGACATGGATTTGGGCTGCATAGGTCACTCAATTGCCAGTCAATCAGAAGGTAGTCACTCGAATGTGGACATCTCGTGGCAGCGTTTGATCGCAGACTTGCGACAGTCTTCACCACACCTAGCATCAGTGGCATTTGCGGTCGCGAGGCTTTGATAGAAATGATGGGATCGATGGAGTTTGCTATGCTAGCGAATTGGGACGGACGCGAAAGAATTGAAGTTTCGTTGAACAAGAGAAGTCCTACCAGCCCGCCGACTTCGGGGATACAACAAAACTGTAATCTCCGACATCATTGTCATCTCGTCTCGATATTCAAGATGCCGGCTCTCTGGACCGCAGAATCTACGAGTGTTGACTCACAATGTGCGCAGATAGTGTGTCGCGGTAATGGTGCATGCGTCTCTAGCATATTGACCAGAAGTCTTCGAAAATGATGACTATCAATCCTCTCCTGCGGCGTACGACTTGTCTACAAACAACGCGACTTGCTTGCCTGTGCAGACGGCAGCACTCTACAGCGCCGTTGGTATCCATTAACGATGGCACATTTCATCGCCATTACCCATCCACATCGGCGGAGGCCTCATCAAGCCCGCCATTGTTCCCCTTCCTGACCTTCACTCTCCCATCCAATGACCGGACGAGTCCCAACACCCACGAGAATTGGTCAATACTCTCCCCCTCGTCTCTCTCTCGGACAACGTTTCTCCAGATTCTATCAGGGTCCTACCTCTCTCTGCCGCCAGCAGCTCGATCATACCCTGCCCTTTCAGAACGTTCTCTTCATCCCTCGCAAGCGATTCAGTACATCGGCTTCGATGCTGAACGCTCATCTTCCAGCAGTGCCACCCGGGGTGCCTATCTTTCAGCCCGCTACGAGTCACGGGTCGAAGAGACAGATTGGACTGTACTAGACTATCTCACGGGCAACACATCTCTCAACCCTGTATCAGATGAGCTGAGGCCAAAATTGGACAGATCGGTGCTGGAACAATGCATCTCAGATCTACGACTAGAGCCTCTACTGAAAATGCCAGTCGGAAACCTGTCGAACGGTCAGACGAGGAGAGCCAGAATTGCAAAGGCATTGATGCGGAGTCCAGTGCTGATGCTACTCGACGGACCATTCATGGGTCTAGATCCGCCGAGCGTCAAACTACTGAGTTGTCTACTTCAGGGTCTAGCAATGGACTGCAGACTTCAGATTGTACTCAGTCTACGTGCCGGCGATGAGGTACCAGACTGGGTGACACATCTCGTCGCCATCGGCAACACCCCCGAAGTCCGCAGCATAGGCAAGAAATCCGAAGTCCTCAAACTAGTCGACCAAGAAGGCTGGACCTCCTCCCCCTCCACGCTCCCCACCCAACCCCTATCCTCCGACGGCTTCCCCCCTCTCTCCCCTCCCCTCCCTCACGGCCCCCCCGTAGTCGAAATGCGTTCCGTCCGCATCTCCTACGGCCCCCGCCCCATCCTAGGCCACTGGCCAGGCGGCCTCAACTTCACACTCCACCGCTCACAACGCCTCGCCATCCTCGGTCCCAACGGCAGCGGCAAAACCACGCTCCTCTCCCTCATCACCTCGGACCACCCCCAGTCCTACGCCCAAGACATCCGCATCTTCGGACGCTCCCGCCTCCCGTCCCCTGGGGAGAAAGGCATCACCCTCTTCGAGCTGCAACGTCGCATAGGCCACGCGAGTCCAGAAGTGCACTCTTTCTTCCCGCGCTCGCTGTCAGTCCGTCGTGCGCTGGAAAGCGCATGGGCCGACGCACCTCTCGCTCGTCCTCAGCTTGGTGATGCGGAACGGCGGAAAACAGATGCAGTGCTGGATTGGTTCGCGGATGAACTCAACCCTTCCACTTCCCCTTCCCATTTCCCGGCGCCCCTCGACGACCGCCTGTCCTGGACGACCACCGACCCCTTCGGCGCTCTGAGCTTCTCTGCCCAGCGCCTCCTTCTTTTCCTACGCGCCCTTGTGGCGGGCCAGGAGATAGTCGTCCTTGACGAGGTATTCAGCGGTATGGACGCCGCGGTGCGGGAGAAGGCGTTTCGGTTTCTGGCGTGGGGAACGGATACAGGTGTGGGTGGGTTGGGCGAGGAGCAGGCTTTGGTGGTGATTGCGCATGATAAGGGGGATGTGCCGGGTTGTGTGAGGGAGTGGATGTGTTTGCCTGAGGTGGCGACGGGGGCGGAAGAGCAGAGGCCGCCAAGGAAGGGGAGGTTGAGGGGGCCATTGGAGTTGAATCCTGGGGTATGGGGGGAGATTTGGGGGACGGGATGAGGGAAGACATAGGAAGAGGGAGGTGGGTGGTGTATGTACATTGGATTGCGAAATCAGGATGGGAATAGAGGTATAGATGGATGTGTACAGTACACTATCGACCAAGCTATAGAAAACGCCAATGTATCTGTGCTGTAGACATGTACAGCATACGTGCCCAGGGGTATCATTCTGCCAAATACTCAATGCCATGACAAAAGAGAATCGTTCACTGCGATCCGCACCATGTTCATCCTCCCTTCTCGTCTTCTTGCACTCGCTCCGCGCGTTCTAAGCAGCGTAGCCCCTCATGACATCCCTCACATGCACCGCCAGCAGCGCAATAGCCAGAGCATTCCACACGTCAAACCCCTCTGATCCAAAGTCAAACACACCAAGCGACTGCAACCCCGTCTCGATCTTGTCCAGGCTATGACCCTTGTCCTCTGTGAATGACCCATCAGGCTCGTAAACCGTGATGACGACCATGCTATTGGTCACCAGAACGCCATACAGACACGGAAGCAGCATGTCATTGCCGAGCCAGTTCCGCCAGATGCACTCCTGGTGGTACAGCTTCTCTACCAAGATCCGTTGTGCCATGGCCGGGTCGGCTTGTTGGTTGGTGAAAGCAGTGACCAGGATTGCTGGACACTTGAGCTGATCCTCAGCGATCAAATCGGCATCCCTGAATGTCCATGCGAAGTACTTCTGAATTGTCTTGACGATGCTCCTGTCGGGCGATTTTCCGAGAAGAGCCTTATCTCTTGCTTGGGCACCTAGTTTGAGGAGATTGTCAAAGTACTTTTGTGCGCGGAAGTTGGAGCCGGAGACGCTGCCGATGTGTGGTGGCTGGGATGCAGATCTGAGGAAGAGTGTCTCTGGGAGAAAGGGAAAGTCGTTCTCCCATGTGCCGGCTAGAGCTGGTTCTTGGCCGCGAGCGAGGAGGCGGAGTATGAGAGGCTGGGCCATGATTGGGAAGGCGGAGAGGTCCTGTGCGGTAACTTGAGATCCGGGGTTAATGACATCCAGAGTGACGGCTGGAGAGGAGCCACGACCGACGGTTGATGGGGCGTCGAGGGTGGCGTTTTCGATGTCCATGCAGGTGTCGTCCAAAGCATCTCCTTCGTCCCACGATCGAGTCGATTCGGGTAGAGCCTTGCCATCCGGGCTTAGAGAACGAGGTTGACCAACTACAATCTCCGATCGCATGCTCGACTCATCATCGACGGCAGTCATGTCTACGTCGAAATCGGCCATTGGAGACTTCGCCGTGGGCTTCTTCGATCCCGTCGACTTCCTGGGCCGGCCCCGTGGGCGCTTGATGATTGGAGCAGTCTTGCCCGATACCTTCGGCGGTCGTCCTCTGGCTCGCTTTAGAGGTTGTACTTCTGGTAGTGTCGGAGTGCGTTTGCGCTTCAAGTACGTTCCAGTGCTAAGTTCTGTAGGTGAAGTTTTCGATGTGAGAGATGTTGTGGGTGACGTTACGTGCCAGGCTGCGACTCTAGAAGTTGGTGACATGGACTGCCTCTGCTGCAGAAGGGAGAGGGAAGATGGCGGAGAGAGCTCAATTGTGTGCTCACGTCTTTTGTCTGCTGCAGGTTTCGCAGGCGAGACATACTGCCAGACAGATTGTGTAAAACGTGTGAAAAATGCCATTGTGTTTGCTGGGGGTTGACCTCCTGTGGCGGAACGTGATCCGTGATGTCCGAGGTGAGGATGTGAGGTTTGCGACCAAAGTTTGTCGGGTCGGTGAAGAGACGCCCCAAGTACTATAAAACACTTGCGACAATGGCGCAATCACACAATTGATCATGGCATTGTCAAATAATTTTAACAACATTGACGCATGCGGGATGGAAGTGGGCGGAAACAAAGAAGCCCAGAATTACGCGCCCGCCCCCAGCCACGCGACTTTTCCCACATTCCGCCCGGCAAACAAAGCCACAGGTGCTCAGCAATTGTAACACAAATCTGTGTTTGAATTGACCGCAGTCCATGACTGGTCTATCTATGTAAAGTGGCTCATCCCCAATATCGCCCAACCCACATCAACGCCGTCTTGTGTTGAATCGTCCACTCCATCTACTTGTCCAACTTGAGCATGACATATGGCACTTCGACATCCTCCTCGGTCGTGTCTTCCGCTGTGATCTCGAAGATGACATTCTTTTGGTGCTCGGGAATAGGCTTCTTGCTGATGGTCTCGACAAGCTCGCTCAACCTGCAAGTTATTAGCAGCCGATTAATAGGTGGTTACAACATGTAGACTTACTTCAGTGGCAGCCTATCCTTCAGCTTCGCAGGTGGATAGAAGCTGGCATATAGCAGGCTCACTCCACTGCTGATCATAGTGACGCTTAGGCCCTTCGCCTCAAAGTCCTTGAGGAACTGCTGCAGCGTCACATTCTCCGTCTCGAATCTGTCCCAGAGCTTGTCGATGGTAACCTCTCCGTCCGGACCCTGGTACTTGCCCTTGGGACTGGCAATGGGTTCAGAGAAGCCAAAGAATGGCAGCGCCAAGTTGACGAATCCGTTTTTGTACTGCTCAATGTCGTCCTTGCCGTCAATGATCTTGAAGATTTCGAGGACGACAAGACCTGTGACCAATGCCGTGGTTGTGGCAATAGCAGGAATGATCTTGCCCGCAATGAACTTGGTCTTGTGACGATCCGCAGTCGCAATCTTGTAGTTCTCTGCGCGCAAGTTCGACGCGGCAGTGATAAAGTCGATGTGGAAGTTCGTGTCATCATCCTTCTCGAACTCCACAGGAGTCAGCGTGAAACCACCGAGAGCCTTGGGCGTGGGAAGGCTGTCAGCGATCTTCTGCAGCTCGGCATTGTCGTCTCCGCCGGCAGCATTGCTTGCATTCGGATCCGGATCGCTGTCGTTGGCTTGAATCTTGACACCAGGATCTGGCTTAAATTCGGGTACCATGACATTGTTGATCATGTTGATGACCTCAGCTTTGTCCTTTTGTTGCTTGGGGGCAATGCCATAGTTGAAAGCGTGGAGATTAGCGGCGGAAAGGACAAAGGTGAAATGCGTTGAGTTCTCGGCGTCGAACCGCAATGGGTCAGGAGCACGCTTTGGCCCGGACCAGAATGGCTGACCACTGGACGTCTTGGAGTCCTTGGGGAAGTTGTAAAGCAGCTGTTGGATCGCGTTGTTGTATTGCTTCTCAAATTGGAACCTGGCCCAAGAGATACAGTCTTCGTAGCTCTTTGGCTTCTCGGTGACTAGTGCATCGCGAAGTGTCTCAAGAGTCTGCTTCTCGTTCCCTGATTGCTTGAGTGCCGAGCCGAGGTAGTTGGGTGACGAAATGTACTGGTTGGCGATTTCAGCAGGGCCAACGAAATAGGTGTGGAAGAGGTCCTTGGCCCAGGCAATGGTATGCTCGATCCTGTTGGGGAAGCTGCGGAGTGTGCACATCGGGAATGATTGCTCTGGCGGGTCTTGCGAGCTTGAGTAGGATTCGGTGAGGCGTGGAAGAACAACTTGTGTGTTGCCCTTGGTGCCGAGAGTACCACTGTCGACCAGAGGCTTGTGGAAGAATACACAACGACGGTCCACGTACGTCCTCGCATCGACATTGTCGAGCGCGTTGGTGACAGCATCCAGACCTTCCCAGAACCTTTCGTTGAAGATGTGCTCGGTGTCAGCAGAGACACGATCCTTCAAAGCGTTGATCTTGCCGTTGAGATCAAGGTTCATCGCTTGGACCGCTCTTGCTGCGGTGTCACTCTTCAGCTGACCGACGTCCTTTGGTCTGAACAAGAACTGTCGGTTGAGGTTGGACCTCTCGATCTGATCCATGTCGGTGACTGTGATGCTACCATTGGGCCCAGTACCGAGACCAATCATGGCCCAATTCTTCAGCATCTCGCAACCAATAGCACCAGCACCGACCAGGAATTGCTTGACGTTGGCAAGCTTGTCTTGGTATTCCTTGCCAAATACTGCAATCTGTCCGTCGTATCTGGTTCCTGTTGGCTTGCAAAGCTCTTCTGAACGTTTGGATGTTGTCGGCAGAGACTCTAAGGAATCGAAGTAGAGCCACTGTTTGATCGGATGGAACTTTCCAGAGACAGCCTTTAACACTTCCTGCGCGGCCAGACCACCAAAGAATGCCGCCATAGGACTGAGATCTCCCTGCGCCTGGTATGATAGCTCTTTGATGAGCTTTTCGTCCAGCTCCACCTTGTCGTCGCCAGCGCCCGCAAGCCCTTGAGCATGTTTCAACACCTCCCCGGCATCTTCGTCGTTATGTGGTCTTGGGAACTTTCCGCCATGCGATTCGGCAAAGGCGTGAAGAGCTTGAATGCCGACGTGGAGCTGTGCCGGACGGTCGAACTTGGCAAAGTCGGACATCAAGAGTTCTGGTGTCTTGAGCTGTTTTGCGAAAGGTTCGAAGTCGATGAACTTTGGCATCTTGACCTGTTGGTAGAGACCGCCACGCTTATAGGCGCCAAAGCTGGAGACGTCACCGATCGAGAATGTGTATGGTCCCTTCACTGTAATCTTCTTTGGCGCTCCATCGTTGACTCCTTCCATTCCTTCCACCTCCGTAAATGTGACGTAGTCCCCATCTTCCAATCCATGACGCGTCTCTTCCAGTACCGACACAAGTCCCTCCTCATCAATGCCCGCCACGATACCGTGCTTGGGCTCCTCGCCAGTTGGATCAACCACACTGAAGTTCTTGCCGAAATCTGTGAAGATGGATCCGAAGAGACCGAAGGTATCCGTGATGACAACGTAGATTCCGTTCTCATGGCAGTAGTCGGAGATGAGAAGTTGATCTTGCAGGGAGGTGTCTGTGAGGACAACCACTTGATATGCTTTGAGCGATTGCAGATCGGAGGTGATGGTCTTGCTTGGATGCGCCTTGATGGGGACGTATGGGTTGAGTTCGGACACGCGAGGTACGGTGACTTGATCTCGCGGCTTGCCGACGTCTTCGGGATGAAGAAAGAACTGTGAGGATAGATCTGAGATAGCCGCTGGCTTTGGGTCGAATAGTGTCAAGCTCTTTACTCCAGCCAGCGCGATATTCTTTGCAATCTCCACTCCCAAACCTCTCAGACCAACCACTAGAACATTCGACGCTCCCATGCGCTTCATGGCCTCGTGGCCAAGAACATAGAGCTGTCTGCTGTACAAGGATTCGTCGATCTCGCCATTTGCTTCTTTGAGCTGCTCGACGGCAGCAGCAGGACTGTCGACGTCCATCTTAGTATCCTGTGGGTGATATGTCAGCTCATAGCTTCACAACTAGCGAGAGCATACTCACGGTCATGACTTTCTTCGCAGGACTGGCGACGGCCTCGTCGGAGAGCCGTCGTTTACCCAGTTTGGCGGCTGGTGAATCTCCCTGAAGGTATGGAATTGTCGCAGGGACTGGAAGGAGAAGCGCAAGCGCGAAGAAGATCCTTGCTGCTGCAAAATGAGTGTATGTGAATGACTTTGAAGAGACTGGAAGATGTGATGTGAGAAGCTTTGAAATCGTCTGAAGCTGTTTCGATGGACTGCATGACGTTTGAGCAGCACAGCACTCACCCGCAACAGGCAGCAAGTACGGATGACCATAGGTTTACTGCGCAGCTTGACAGAAGATCTGGTCAACCCTAGCTCTTGATGCCACTCATCTGACCTCCTGCATTTCTAATCCTCGGATAAGCACAAGCACATCTCGAATTTGACACACTCTGTCACATACGGACCTGGAGACGAGCATCCGATATCGAACGATCTATTCTGGTAGGCTAAACTCATCCTGTATCACCTCATTCATCATGGTGGCCATCTTCAGGTGAATGTCTGGATCATTGTTGAGGGCCCCGAAGAACTTCTCTCTCGATGCCACTGCATCTGGATAGGTCGAATGTACCCTCAACTTGAATTCGATGGAGCCCGGATTCGTGTACTTGACCCAAGCCTCTTTTCGCACCTCGGCGTACCTCTCGAGTAAATGCTGAGCAGGCTCATTGTACTTGTATATCCTGATGAAGCAATTCCCAAGAGCTGCTGCATCCATCAAACCGGTCGTCAGACCCAGACCACCAATGGGGTTGTTCGACTGTAATTTGTCAGCTTTAATCACCAGCAGCGTAAGCGATGCTCACGTGTGCGGCGTCACCACACAGCACAATCCTGCCGACCTTCAATTTGGACGCGACTCTCTGATGCGCCCAGTATGGATTAGCAGAGACAATCTCGTACTTGAGCGGTCGTGGGCCAGGGAATAGTCTCTCAAACTTCTCTGGTAGTTGATTCAGGATTTCCGATTCTGGCACATCCGTCCTGACCCCAAGAGCTACCCTCCATGGTGCATCCTCACGGCCCGTCCGAGCAATTACCGCCCAGTCCTCTTCGTCCACGACCATGTTTGCAGTCGAGAATCCTGCCAGGCCTTCAAAATCATAGTTGACGTTGCAGGCCACGAAGCGAAAGTCTTGCCAGGTGAAGCCTTCGAAAGGAATGCAGAGCGATCGGCGCACTGCGCTTCCCGCGCCATCAGCTCCAACCAGGTAGTCGCCGGTGAAGAAGCGCTCTCCGATAGGCCCTACAGCTGTGACTGTCACAGTCCCAGCAGTATCATCTTGCTGTGCGCCCGCGAAACGATGCCCCCATAGGACCTTGAAGTTGGTATACTTCTCACAGTGTCGTAGCAGGATTTCCGCTAGACTGTGCTGTCCGAGGTGGATACCAGCAAAGTCATACTTGACGGATCCCTTGGGTACTACAGACATCTTGAGCTGCGCAAGCACTTCGCCGCCCTTTGCATGTGATTTGCGAAAGGTGATACCTCCACGATTCTTGAAACCGGCAGCCTCCAGATCCGCATATACCCCAACCTTCTCCATCTCATGGAGGGTTATGGGCATGTATCTGAACGTAGTAAGACCTCAGCATGCGAAAGATATTATCAAAAGCTTACGTGGTCGCTCTGGGACTCTGTACAATGCCCTTCTCAGTCTCTAGGATGATTACATCGATGCCCGCTTGGACCATCTTCAGAGCGCTGAAGAGACCGACGGGTCCGGCTCCGACAACGATGACCTGAGCATGCTCAACCTTGATATGATCTGGACTTGGTATAGGACTATGCTGCTGCTCGGCCATGACTGTCTTCCGTGTGTTTCCAGAGTCTTACAAATGACTGGTCTTTATCGAATTGCGATATGTCAACTGACACAAGAACGGAACAAGAGCGGAACAAGAGTAGGAAGTATCATTCACTGTTAAGTTACATCGAGCATCGTACGAAGCTTACCCCACCTTGGAGCGTTACAGGCATGCCTTTGAAGACACATCTATATCTCAATAACAGATCAGAATGACAAAGTACGCGCGAGGGGTAATCCGATCAGAGAAGCAGGCGCGAGCGCAAGGAAGAAGCCAATCGGAAGCCTCGAATCAGTGTGGGATTCTTGTCGCGCTGTCGAGCACGTGACCCGGAGGGCAGAAATGCCAAGATGTGGGGTAGGCAGCACCAAGTCCTGCAGTCTGGGCGGCACCGTTTCATCCCCACATCAATGTAAGAATCGTGCTTGGAGTGTCATGAGCTTTGAGATGCTTCATAAGCTGTAGGTCACTAGGGACATTGTACCTGTGCTATTTTCTGTTTTACTCTACTCTTCAATTCCCTCATACATAGCATCTCGCGCTGTCGACTGCTGATCAGACAGAAGATCTGACCAACATGGGCTTGCTGACGCTGCTCCTCAGCTGGCAAGCTGCTGCTGGATTCGTCTTGATAGCCGTGGTTGTGAAGGTGATCCACGATGCACAGTGGAATGCAAAGTACAAGTTGCCACCACGGGTACCTGGCATACCTTTTTTCGGCAACACTTTCCAGGTCCCTCCCAAACAACAAGGACCATGGGCGAAGAAGCTCGCAGAGCAATACGGCGAGATGTGATATCTACTACACAGTCCGAACCACTAGTGCCTCATGCTGATACTACCAGGTTTACCTGCAAGTTCGGAGCCGACACTTGGGTCTTCCTTAACTCGTCTCGCGTAGTTGAAGACCTTATGGAGAAGCGGTCCGCTATCTACAGCTCACGTCCAGAGTGGCCAATGGCGCAAGGCATCATCTCTGGAGGATCTCGCATAGTCAGCATGCAGTACAACGACAAATGGAGGAAGCTCCGAAAGATCATGCACGGCATTCTCAACATCCGACAGACTGACATCTACAAACCCTACCAGGACCTAGAGTCCAGACAACTACTGTGGGACTTTCTCAAGAATCCCGACAAGTGGTACAGTGCTAGTGGTAGATTCTCAAACTCGGTCATCATGAGCGTCATCTTTGGTCGCCGGTCCATTCTCGGTGACCCCGCCACCGCCGAACTTTTCCAGACGATGGAAGACTTCCTGATGCAGACTCAGCCGGGGGCAAATCTTGTCGATGCTTATCCTGTGCTGAACAAGCTTCCATCCTTTCTGCACTGGTGGCGTCCTCGGGGAGAAGAAATCTTCAAACGAACACGAGAGTCTGCAATGCTCCCATGACCTGTTTTACAATCTATACTGATTATGTGGTAGTTGTTACAAGCGTGAAGTCGACATGATCGAAGCCAAGCTCGCCAAAGGCGAAGCCAAAGATTGCTTTGCCGTCGAGTTCCTCAAGCAGTGCGAGAAAGAAAAAGACCTCGACGAAGTCACCAAGCTCTTCACGTTTGGCAGTCTCATGGAAGCCGGATCCGATACCTCCAAAGTCACAATTTGTCAGATCATCGCTGGTGCTTGTACTTCTCCAGACTGGGTTGCTCGTGCACGTAAGGAGCTCGATGCCGTGTGCGGGGCGAATGCGGAGCGCCTACCGGACTTGGACGACAGAAATCGATTGCCGTATATCAGTGCAGTGGTGAAGGAGGGGTTCAGGTGGCGGCCGAACATTGCGGAGATCGGCGCGCCGACTGTGCTTATCAAGGATGATGAGTATGAGGGATACAAATTCCCAGCTGGAACGGTCTTCACTTGGAATGCATGGGCAATTGCGCTGGATGAGAGGGAGTATAAGGAGCCGGAGAGGTTCTGGCCGGAGAGATTCTTGAACGAGGACCTTGCGAACCCGCTAAAGGGGCATTGGGCTTTTGGTCCTGGTAAGTCTTTCCTCACTCGTTGTTCCACTTGTGCTAATAGACAATTTAGGCCGTCGTGTCTGCGTAGGCTACCACATCGGAGACAGTAACGTCTGGATCGCAGCAGCACGTCTCTTATACTGCTTCGATTTCGAAGAAGACAAGGTACTTCAGCCCGTTTCTTCTCATCCCACACGCAAGTCTAACGCATTAACCTAGTCCCACCCAATCGACACCATGACCATCCCCCAATTCACCCAAGGCGCAGACCCCTTCGCCGTCAAGATCCGCCCTCGCAGCGTAGCCCACGCCGCCCTCATCGAACGCGACTGCTCTTCCGCCGTCGCCACCCACTACTAATCCCCTACTCCACCGGCCAACCAGCATGCGTCAACGTCTCCCACGCCAAACTCAAATAATTCGCCCCCATCGGCCTGTTCCTATTCGTATGACTCTCCATCTTCCACATCTGGACTCCCAACCTGTTATGCATCGCGTTCAGCAACACCTCCGTCGTCCCGCCTATATCGGTCCCATCCACGCCCCGCCCCTCGCAAAGCCAAGCCGGCACGCTCGCCGCGTCCGCTTGTTCGATGTTGAAGTCCGACGCGGCTTGGAGGCGGCGCCCGAGGTCTGAGCCGGACCAGAGGTCGATACCTTGGTGGTAGGCCGTCTCGAGAGCGTGGGAGATGGCGGTGATGCCGTAGCCGACGCGCTTGAATTCTTGGCAGGTTTCGGTCGTGATGCCGTCGGCGGGGAATGTGGTTTGGCCGCCCCAGTAGTTGGTGAGGAGGGTGGTGTTGGTGGTGTTGGTCAGGAAGGGAGGGGGGCGGGGAATGGGCCCGTCGGTGCGGAGGTAGGCGAAGGAGGGGGCCCAGAGGAGGAGGCGGTCGAGGGCAGACGTGAAGATCTCGGGGGAGGAGAGGAAGACGCCGATGTTGAGGGAGGCAGAGATGAGGACTTGGGGGTTTAGCTGGGGTGGGATGATGTGGGAGATAGGATCTTACCGAGCTCCCAGTTCATGCCTTTGTCGGTGTTAGTGGAGACTTGGGGGAGGTAGACGTCTCGCATGAGCTTCTCGAAGCGGGTGATGCTGGCTTCGGACCAGCCAGCGTTGGTGTGGCGGATGATCTCGGCGGCGCGGGTCCACACTGAGGCACTCCATGCTGCTTGGAGGCCGGCGTTGACGTTCTATTTGTCGTTAGATAATGGAGCTTGCTGATTGAATTGAGCAAATGCATACCGAGTGGCCAGTCAGGGTAGCAGACCAGTCATCGAGGTACTGTATCGCCTTGTCGGCATGCTCCTGTTTGCCCTCGATCACCCATCGAAGGGCATTGAGGTAGCTAGCAGCGGCGTCTGAGCGTTCCTGAGCACAGCCAATATCTGGTGTTGAGAATGGACCACTTTCGACGACCGGAACAGTACCTGGCTTTCTGCTTAGAGCAGCGAGTGTCTCCCCAGTCATATCGGCGTATGCGAGGGTCCATGGCTGGTCACCAGCAGCGACTCGATCACGGATGAAATCGAGCTGGGTTCTAGAGAGAAGCACACCTGGGTGCTGGAAGGCGAACGTCTCATTTCTCCAAGTACCTTGAGCCGACGTGAGCAGGAGCAAGGATGTCGCCATGATGAACAGTTCGCAGAAGATCTGGCGATGCATCATGTGACGACGATGGAAAGTGACTGGGGACAAACCCAGACCTCGGTACTAACATCCTCATACATATGGTTTGCGGATGGCCATTGTACTCCGAAAGAGCCTTTTCCATGACACATTTATCCGCATGTGTCGAGTTTCAGACGAGCATACCAGGTGGAGCAGTATTACCAGCGACGCCGCCGACTGCCACACAGAGAAAAATCGCCAAGTATTGAGCGATGGCAAAAGGAAAATTGGAGCATCTCGAATTTAGCCATATGGAAGCCTGTGTGGGGCCCTGTATCCACTGCAAGCGAGACGTGGATTTTGAGAGGCCGAAAGTGGCCAAGGTTAGGCATCACCTCTGGCGAACACGTGCTCGGCTAGCAATGAAATTGTGAAGCATACATCGCTGATTGTTGTATGGAAAGTCCAGATAGAAGAGTTTGACTTTTACGAGGACATATGTAGGCCCGAGCCTAATGTTGCTTTTCCACAGCTACCAGTTGTACAATACACTATGGAGCCCAATATTGATGAATCGTCTCACAACTCCTCGGCCACCAGTCCGACCATCCCTCTTTAGCGATGTCAACCTCCTCAGATTTCACATCTCACAAGCTTGTCGGCCCCGAAGTCACCTCCACAGTGCTCGAAGATGCCGCATCGCTATTCTCGGCACACTATGGAGTGTGGGGTCCTCTCGCCGCCAGGATGATGGGTTCATTCGCCCAGCAAGGCCGCCGCGTCAGAATGAGTGCCAGCAAGCTCAGGAACGAATGTTTACCGGCCAGCGAGAATGCCGAACATACTTACGTCAAGGCAATGGTCGGAGACAGGCTGGTAGGCAACGTCTTTGCTACGCGCTGGATATCCGAAGGTCGTCCGATGTGCTGGATCACACAGCTTGTTGTGGTGCCAGAATTCAGGAATATGGGACTTGCCACAAAGGTGTGTCTTTCCTTTGCAGGTTGATCTGAGCAAGGTCCCTTAAAAGCTCGCCGCTGGAGCCTGACAAAGCGAGATGTAGCTGACTGATGTATCACAGATGCTGCTGAAGCTTCGAGAAGACGGAGAATATCAGGGCTTTGGGATCCTAAGCTCGCATCCTTTTGCAATCATGGCCTGTCTACGAGCCTTCGGTCGTGGTGTCGAGGGAGTCGACTTCTCGATGACAAAAGATGGTGCAATCTCGATCATGTCATCCTGTCCGGTCAGATACGTACGGACTGCTAAGCTTCAAGGATCTCTGTTTGGTGACGATGACAAGAAGTCGAAGGTCGTTTCATGTGCCGACACAGGATTCTGGGTTGACCACACAGAGCCATCACAAGCACTGGACATCATCAAGGCAAAGGGTATCAAGTGGCCATTTGGTACGTTGCCAGAAGGGCATGAATTCTTGGTGCTTGTGGATGGAAGAAGTTAGGAGGTCAGGGATCATTACAAGGCTTTTTAGTGCTCGTCGGATTGTCCATTGCGACAGACGAGTGGGTCACAGCACTTCATGGCACAGAGCTGTGGCGTGTTCTTCAGAAGTCCTACCAGAACTGGCCTGTCGGTCAGACTTTGCTTTGATGTGCGGTTGAGAATGGTATTTGATAATTTAATGGTCTCTGCATTATACCTGACGAACAGACCTGGCAGGATTTCGTCGTTAAACCGACGGGCGAATCTCTCATGCCGGCCATGTCGGGCGAATGCGTGTTTGGCTGGAGATGAATCATGGATCCGCAGGGCCCGACAATCGATTTCCGCTTCACAATCTCGCTAAGTGGGAACATGCGGGGGTCAATGTCGGTAGTATCAGGGAAGTATCACAATTATCCTCCTCTTCTTCTCTCCATCGATTGTCTCCGCGCAATATGAGCACAGCTAGGTACACAATGCCTCCCCAAGAGCCCTCCATACTCATCGTCGGCGCCGGCACCTTCGGAGTATCCACAGCATGGCACCTAGCGAAGACATACAAGGACCCGTCCCGAGTCACCATTATCGACCGCGATCCTTCACCACCCAAGCCCGCAGCCGCTATCGACATCAACCGGATCATAAGGACTGACTATGCAAGCCCTCTTTATAGTAATCTCTCCTTTACCGCACTTCATGACTGGTTCTGGACGCATGAATTACAGTCACACTTCTTCAAAGTCGGCTGGCTGTATATCAACGAGACTGGTAGTGATCTCGCTAAAGATGTACGGACGACGATGAAAGCTCGAGGATCGAATCTCACTGAAGACGTGCCGTTGGACAAGCTGCATAAGAGATGGGATGCCTTACGAGATACCAATACCGATGGTTATGAAAGTGCATACTTCAATCCAGAGGCTGGGTGGTGTAACGCTTCAGCTGCAACGGCAAGCTTGATGGCAGCTGCAGAGGCGAGGGGTGTGAAGCGGGTGATCGGTGATGTACACGAGTTGATACTGGATACACAGACAGGCGGCATCAAGTCTGTCTGTACCTCAGAAGGTAAACACTACCAGGCCGACAAGATTTTGCTTGCTGTCGGAGCCTGGACGAGTGCGACCCTTTCGCCACTCGAGGATGCACTAGATATTCCCGAGCAGGACAGGATCGAGCAGCAGGTCAAAGCTACTGGCGGTGTGACGGCATACTACAAAGTATCTGGCGCCGACGTGGATAGGTTGACGGACGCAGAACTACCGTGCGTCGTACTGGGGGAGCATGGCGAAGTGATCCCACCATCAAAGGACAACAACCTCATCAAGTATTCCAATTCGAGCGGTACTTTCACCAATACTGTGACTACGGCATCGGGCAAGAAGATCACCGCACCTCCTGTTGGACGAAGCCAGTACGACGTTCCAGAATCGATCAAGAGGGAGACGGAAGATCTGATAGTCAACAAAGTGATGGCTGAGTACACGAGAGGCAAGACACCTGAATACTGGAGAATCTGCTACGATGCTGTGACGCCCACTGAAGACTGGTTACTTTGCAGGCATCCGCACGAGAAGCTGAACAATCTGTTCATTGTGGTAGGTGGCAGCTTTCATGGATACAAGTAAGTGATCGAGCCAGATGCACGAAGCTGAGATTGACATGATGACAGATTCCTCCCCGTGGCAGGCAAGTACGTAGTCAACGTGCTCAATGGCGAGAGCAATGGAGAGATCATGGACCAGGCCTGGGCATGGAAGAAAGACGTCGATTGGACCAAGGCCACGAGCAAGAGGATTCCGAGGCGAGAGTTGCGTGATCTTGACAGAAAGTCGACTTCCCACCAGACGCAGGCCAAATTGTAATCCGTGCCCGCCCATCTCGCCCCCGCAATAGCTCGGTACCGAATTGATGGCTCGGAAATCTAGGTCGTGACAGGCTGTGACAAGGACGGAGATTGGTGGAAGAAGATGTGGAGTCGGTGGTGTGCCAAGTCAAACATGCAGGGTGGACCTTCCCGGATTGACGCGGTCCGCATCCACGTCCTGCTTCATTTCCTACAAGTTCCTCCTTCACCACTCTTCGCGGAGAATAAATCTTGCAATACAAGCCCAGCCACGAGGCGATTCGTCCAAGGGGCGCTCGCAAATTGTCCGCCTACAATACTAATCACAGCACGTCAAGCTCGGGTCAAGTACCGTGGTAGGTGTTGCTTTATATCTCATCTCTTGTCCATTGCAAAAGCCCTTTCTGCACCCCAGATATCCTCAAACCTTGCTTAAACTCATCTTCAACCCTACGTAGGGCCAGCAACTATGCGCTCCGCTATGCTTCCCCTCGTTTCTGCCCTGGTGCCTTTGGCCCTCGCAGCCGACATCTTCGTCTCTCCCACCGGAACTGGTACCGGCTCCATCACTGCTCCATTCGGCAGCATCCAATCCGCTGTCAACGCTGCCAAAGCAGGCGATGTCATCAACCTCCGTGCTGGTACCTACAAGCCCACCAAGAACATCCAGATCACAAAGTCCGGTACTTCCAGCGCACCCATCACTCTACGCTCCTACGGTACTGAGAAGGTCATCATCGATGGCGAAAGCCTCACGGGTACACCTGCGGCCCTTGATGCTGCTCTCGCCAACGCCGATCGTGGTATTCTCCACATTGAAAAGGCCAACTACTGGAAATTCTACAACTTGGAATTGATAAACGGCCCATACGGCGTCTATGCCCGCGACGCCAACAACAACTACTACGAACGCCTCAGCACCCACGACAACTACGAAAGCGGCTTCCAACTTCAAGGCGCTAGCTCCTACAATACAGTCATCTACCTCGACAGCTACCGCAATCGCGACCCGCGCAAGAACGGCGAGAGCGCCGACGGCTTCGCCTGCAAGGAGGGCAAGGGCGAAGGCAACTCGATTCGCAACAGCAGGCTGTATGAGAACGTCGACGACGGGCTCGACCTATGGATGTTCGAGAGCGCCGTGACCATCGAAGAGGTCTACGCCTGGGGCAACGGCGTGAATAGGTGGGGCTTCTCCAACTTCCAAGGCGACGGCAACGGATTCAAGCTCGGCGGTGCTAGCAGCAATCCCCCTGCCGCTCCCCACGTCGTCCGCAACAGCATCGCCTTTGAGAACCTGAAGAAAGGCTTCATTGACAACGGCAACCCAGGCGCCATCCTCGCCGAGCGCAACACAGCATACAAGAACGGTGACACTGGGTTCGTCTTCCGCAGCTCGAACGGTAACGTGCGCAACAACATTGCCGTGGGCAACACTGGGTCACCGCAGGCCACCACCGTCTCCACCGTCAAGGCAAGCGGCAATTCCTGGCAGAGCGGGTCGTGGTCGGACAGCAGCTTCACCAGCACCAGCTCGACGTCGATCAAGGCCGTGAGGTTGTCGAACGGGAGGGTGCAGGGCAGCAACTTCCTCCTGCCGACGTCTGGTGCGGCGATCGGTGCGACGACACAGGCTGATGTGTAGGTGCCCGAGTAGACGAAAAGTGTCAGATGAGAAAGAGATTCTATGTACATACTTGCACCGACTCACCCACCCTGACTACAATGAATAACTTCTATTCCTCCTCTTTCGTCCTCCTGCATCCGACGTATGCCTCCAATTTCGTCCCCACACCCCCTCCATCCTCGTCGTCCTCTACCCCCTCCTCACCTTTCCCCCCAAACTCACACACCCCCCAGTACTATCCTCCTGAAACACCCCCGCGAAGCTCAACCTCTCATCAATCCCACTACTCTGGAACCCCTTCTTGGTGACATCCGGATCACCCCCCGTCGGCTTCTTGAGCAATCCAAAATGGAACTCCCCATTCCCCGAGTTATCATTGGCCACCGGCCCCGTCTTGGCCACCAACGCCGAGTTGCCAGTGGAGTAATACACCTTGAGCGTATTCGCGACAAAGTCCTGCGCGAGAGCAAAGTTATGCCATACCTTCTGGTCGAACGGGGTGGAGAAGATGGTGCTGGCGTTTTTCTGGTTGGTTTGCACCTGGAGGGTAGGCACGGCAGGGGTGGTGCTACCGATTATCGTGCCTGTCTTGAGGACGAATTGGTTGGTGCTGAAGGACGAGTCTTCGAGGAAGGCGAGTTGGTATTCATGCGAGTAGTTGAGCGGGCGCGAGGGGACGGCTTTGATGCTGAAGTGGAAGGTTTTGATGCCAGAGGTGCTGTCGAGGTTGTCCGTTGCTTTGGGGAATTTGACGGGGATGAGCTCGGAGCGGCGGAAGCCTGTTTGGCGGGAGGTGGCGTCGGCGGCGTTGGGTTGGAAGATGGAGGCGTCGTTGATGCGCATCTCGACGGCTTTGTGCTCGGTGGCTTTGGCGAAGAGGGTGCCGGTGCGTTGGCGAGGGAAGGCGAGGACCTGGGACCATTTGGTTTGGAAGCCGAGGACGAAGGAGGGGTTGAAGGTGGTGAGGTTGGCGTTGTCGAAGTCGGTGAGGGAGGCGGTGGCAGAGGGGCGGCCTTCAAAGGAGATGGGGCAGTTTTGGGCTGTGGTGAGTGCCGCGAGGGCCGCTAGGAGGGTGGTGGTGTAGATCATGGTGCACAAGCTCGACCTGCGAGTGGTAGGAACTGACAAAAGAGTGACGGAAGTGAAAGTTAGAAGGTAGATCCGGTGGAGGCTGGTGCAGGAAAGGGTTGGAACAGGGCTGAAAGTTATACTTGACCATGAGCTTCAGGACAGCTCGCTTGCCTGCTGGTATCACGCAACGGAGATTCCTCATTCTTCAGCCCTGAGATGAAACCATACATATCGTGTCACAGAGCAGAAAGGGAAATGAGAACTGTCCGGGAGAAGGCGGGAGTGGTTCAACCGGACGGGACGGTGGACACCAGGATACGGCGCTACTAAATCACTTAGCTATAGGGCAGGATGGGGTCGCTATACAGGCTGAAGGCCCCGTATCGAACATCATTGGTCGAAAAAGGGCCTATTCTTCCGTCGGCGGCGACTTCCAGAAGGCTAAGAATCCTTGTATGGTTCGGCCCTGAAACAATGAGAGGAGGCCTTCAGTACTGTCCGCTGACAAAGCTTATGTAGAGCTTTTGCTTCGCTTGACCTTGATCCCTGTCAGTCATTGTGGGAATGTGGACAGCAGGACAAAGAGGGGAGAGAGATGAACGGAGGAGAAATGCTTCTCGTGCTCCACGCCTGTTTTGGCACGGAGATCGGTTTGGCTGCTCGGAACTTGCGGCTATCATGCTGCCATCATCTCTTCATCTGTCTCGCATATGCGCAATTCTCCCTGAAACAAATCAGCTCTTGAGAAAGATGTTTGGGCCAGTCTGGATGAAATCACGAGTATCGCATGATCCAAGGTGGTCATGCAGTCAGTGCCGCTTCTAAACCGCTATCACTGTGCGTACACCTGCAAGTGAAGAAGTGCTCCAGTGATTCATAGAGGATAGAGGGAATCTGGGACTCTGCAATATGACAATCATCCGCTATGTATTTGACAGCCGTAAGTTTTTAGAAAGGTAAGTTCCCCCTCATCAATCATATTAAATTCATGAAGATTCGTCATTGTGGAGGACCGGGCAGCTTGTGATTGTTGACAGTCCCAAAGTACATTGGACCATTATTCGTCTGCTCGCCAACCTGATTCCCGACACTGCCGTGGTTATTGAAGATGAAACGGGATCCTCCACGACCATTCCCCTCTGCAGGCTGTCCGCCTCCTCCGCCACCGGCAGCAGGAATCTCGTCGACTTGCTCAGGCGCAATCACGCCCAACAACTCCTTCGCGTAAGCCGCTGCCGTTGCAGCAGCATACGGCTGCCAGTCCTTGTTCTTGTGGCTGTCGGCATAGTCGCAGATGCCGCGGATGACCAGGCAAGGAAAGTTGTCCATCAGTCCTGAAGCTTCCATCTCCAAGCACATTGCGTTGAGGTCACGGCGTAGTCTCTCGCGAGCGACACCGTCCCGGACGACTTGATTTGCAGAAGCGATGATGCCATAGTGAATCACAGGCTCTGTATCGTCACGGTTCGGTCTTTGAACCAGCTCGTTGGCGTCGCAGTCGCTGCAGTCGCCTTCTTCACCGACATGCTGAGACGTGTGCTGGAACAGGAAGTCACGAGGCGGATTCGGATACGTGCACGCACGTCGTCGCCGAGGATTGTTTGCGGTGGCTTGTTGGAGAATGTGAACGATCTGCGATCCTGAAGACTCGTGTTCTGATGCCAGATCGTTGACCGCATTGAGGAGCACGGTAGGGGGTCGATTCAAGCTACCAGTCGGCTGAAACATCCCACCCGGTCGCACTCTGCCCATATCGTATTGGATGACGCCGCTCGATTGATCTATTGGCTTGCTGACAACCACGTCCCCAAGTCGGATGTCGTTCCTGCGGGATGGCACGCCTCCACCCACACCGACCATGAGCCCGAAGCGGAGAGAGGGGAAGGATCTCATCATGTTGCCAGCAACATGGGATGCTGAGTTCGTACCATAAACGCCAGCTGGCAGGCAAGCTATTACGACGTTGTGCTCTCCGATCCTGCCGTAGGTGTAGCTGTTGTCGTCTCCCGGTAAGCGCCCAAGCTTGTCGTACTTCTGGTCGAGCATGTCGCGGGCGGCGGTCAGCTCTGTGGCAAGCGCGCAGATCCAGCCAACATGATAGTCCGCTGCCTTCGACATGGCGATCAATGAAGGAAGCGGTGATGGCTTTCTAGTAGGCAAGGCAGAGATGAGAGAAGCGAGATGTGAAATGTAGCCAACGAGGACCTCCAGCCCGCATCCTCAGCCACCGCGGAATAAGGCAAACGCCTCAGGCTCATGCATGGCCCCGGATCACGCATGCATTGCGGTAAGCCAGCAGCGGTTGCGGCGAAGGCTATGGAAAGGTCTGATCAAGCGGTAACGGCATGGCTCAGGTGCCTCGGAGTTTTGATCAAGCGACGATGCAGGTTTTGAAAGACCAATCGGGAATGTTTGTTGTCGCTCTTTGACATCTCGCTGGTAAAGGTGTGTGTGGTAGTGGTCATTGTACTGTAAATAAACTTTGATGCTCACCCATGTGGGAAAGCTTCGTTGAATATCCGCCTACACTCCAGACGACACACACCTTGCATGATCACAGTATAATGCAGTAAGGTCTGGGAAGTGTGAGTTGCCATGACTGTCTATGCTACAAGTGTACTTTTGATGACCTGTGTTTCTTGCCCAGCATATCACTGGAAAAGTTTCCATCCAAGCTTCAGACTCCGTCTACCTGCGCATGAGATGCAGTCTACCGCCACATAGTATTGCCCTGGGCAATCTCTAACTCGATCTAGTCCAGCTCCATCGCATAGTCCATGAATTTGAAATGCGTCTGAAGCAGTTGCGCAATCTGTGCATCTTCGGATCGTGTTGGCAAGGGCAAGAGAAACGCAAGGGGAGGCAACAACTCGTACTCTTCGTCCTGCATTTTGGCCTCAGCGTTCCTGTGATAAACCAGGTCCGATAATATGGCAGGATTGCGTTCCCTACAAGCAATTTCTATCCACTGTTGGTAAGTGGGAGGCTCGATGCGGTCAATGAAGGAAAGCAGAGCACGGTGTCCGGGCTCTGCTTTCCTTGCATTCATGTAGAAGCCAACGACGATATGGCTAGTCTCCTTTTCTTCCAGCATCTCTTGCGTGAATCTCATCATCGTCGATTTACCGGTACCAGCATGTGAGGCGATCGATAACCATGAGGTTCCAGAAGTGGCAAGCCAGGTCTTAATCTTCTCATTCTTCGTCAACCACTGGCAGGTATCTTTCGAAGCCGCGCGAATGCTTTGGAATCGGCTGTCCAATTCCGGGAATTCCAGCCTGTCAGACAATCGTTTAATCATGCATTTCTCAATATCACGGTTGTCATCCGGCGTCTGCTGGTCGTACAGGTGAGGATGCAGCGAGGTACTGATGGGTAAGTTGACAATCTGCGTATTTCTTGTGGAAGCATTGACCGGACCGTTGTTGTGTTGATTGACGGCTTGTAATGGCACTGGTGCATGATTGTGGACTGTGGTTGATGGCTGAGGTCGGCGATCCGTCCGCTGTGAATCCATGCCTGCCGGCCTCAAAAGGGAGAGCTGAGGTGCTATGTGCAAGACCAGCTGGTAGGTAGTCTGATCGATGACCGCTGTGACTTCGACATGCACACCAAGAACTCTCGTGAGTTTTGAGTTTTGAAGGCGCGACAATGCCAGGATCGATTGTTCCCACCAGGTGCCAATAATACAGCTAAGCGAGATATGGGGAGATCCAAAGCAGCTTCTCAGAATGTGTCATGCATCAACCATGAGGCCAAAGACAAGGATGTTTGCAAGAGTCCCGGGAACGTGGTGAATTGTTCTCAGCCGGACACGCTCCCGCAAAGCTTGCTGAGGTATGTGATTGCTGAAGTATCAGAGAGTGTTTGCGGTCCGCCAGAGGGCCATGGGTTGCTGATGACCATCACTCGTCCCTCGTCGTTTCAATTGTCCTTGTTTGCCTCGCAGTCCCTTTGCATCTGTGTAAGCGGGATCCCTCAATGACATGCTTATGTCAATGTGCGACCTGCCAGAAATCATATGAAAATCGCCCAGCACTACCAGAATATGAACAGAAAACAACTGACATTTTGCAGAACCCCAAAGGTAAGATTGAAGCCGATCATGTCTTCCCTCCCGACAAATCATCCTGTTTCAAGACATTCACAATGCTAACACACGTCTGCCTACCACCATCTCTTTTCCTCCTTCTCAACTCCTACTGTCCATGCCCGCGTCCCTTCCACGGTCCTTGGCCCATGAAATTTCCCAGCCATTGCGCAGTGGCATGCGCTCGTGCTGCTTCGATATGTGCCACATCGTCCGGTACCGGGAGACTTCCCACCTCCATAATCTTTGATAGCTGGCTAGGCTCTGGTAGGTTCTGGTCGTGTGCGGAATGGTATCATCTTGATGGGGACTGGGGCCATTTCCTGCGCTCACCAGACGCTTGAAATTCTGCCTCTGCTGCATCGACAGCTCCCTGGGCGTGCAATTCGTCGATGAAGCGTTCCACACCGACCTCGTGAGGACGGAGAGACGCAAGAATGAGGATGAAGTCTCTGATACTGCTGATTTCTGGCCTACTCTTCGATTTGTGTGCGTGGTAGTACCATCGGAGCGCACCATAGCAAAGGCTGCCACCTCCGGCGAGTCTGTGTGCTTGCATAAATCTGATCCTGCTTTGCGGTGCTCCTGGCTCTTTGACGAAGGCACCACAAACATCTGTGAAGCTGCTCAAGGACCCCCTTCGCATACTGCGCACTGCATGTATAAATGCGTTTTCCATGTTTTTACATGCCCCGGAAGCCAGGTAGTGGTCCATCACGTCCTTGCTGTCTGTAACCGTGGGATCAAGAATGTCGTCAGCTGAAATCGCATGCACATCCGCAGCCGTAAGCTGCCCACGAAGAATTTCACGCGGCAGATTCCGCCTTTGCCGGCTCAGGTCTTGGCCAGGAAAGTCAAGAGTACGATAGATGCGTCCTTGAAAAAGATCTCTTGCGAGTCGCGATGCTTGTGGACGCATTTCATTTTGGCGCATGAGTGTACGCATATCACCTAGGCGTATGAGTGTACGCATATCGGAGTAACCTCGCCTCTGATAACAGGCGTAAAGCAGGACTACGATTCCATCGCCCGTCAGGTTTGGAGTAATCTTGGATCGAGTGGCGCTGTCTTGTAACAATCGGTCCCAGAAAGAAGACTCTTTGGCGTCTCCGGTGGTGGCGCTACTTTGCAGTAATTGCCCTACTGCCCACCGAAGATCTGTCAAATTGATATCGGTATGATTGGCGGTCGATGATGAAAGCATAACAGTGAGAGCGGCAGCATTGGAGTGTCTGATTGCAGCTGTGAATGGGTCCGGCCAGCGTCCTCCACTTGCCATGTTGCTGCCCTCCCGGTGGAACTTGAGGATGAACAAATCAGGTGTGAATTGCTCTGCAAGGACATAGGTATACGATGCATGAATATTGTACCTCCTGATTTTGTGGTGCTCTAGACAATTGTGTATGCGGATCCAGCGTTGGGGGAACATTTCATCAAGCACAATATGTTGATCCTCTCCAAGATTCTGAGCTTGATCAAAGTGGAAGAATGTGTGTTTAGAAACGTAAAGGGCGGCCGGGAACCAAGAGGTGATGGAATGTTTATCGAGATGTAGGCCCAAGTCGAAGAGCGCGTGAATTGCTGCGCAAACGTTACGACATTCGTCTCTGAGTCGTAGGTGGCTGAGCCTCTTCAGGTCGAATTGGGAATGGAATGCCGCATCCAGCTCTTGTGGCATTTCTAAGAAGAACATCCGGACTGTTTCATGGATAAACTGCATCACGCCCTTCTTGCCCCTTGTCTGCTCGACGAGGCCCCTTGATAGGTTGATTATGAAGTTGTGCATGATCGTGGGGTCTACAGCATTACCCTTGTTCTCGGTCGTTTCACCAGTGATCTGAGATGGTTCTGTGAGCAGGGTGTAAAGTTCCAGAAGACCGAGTGGACGTTTTGCAAACAGGACCTATTGAATACAAAGCGTTGTCCTGGATCGGTCTTGACATCCACGAGATAGAATATCACGGATCATGGCTTCGATGCCATCAGGGAGTTCGTCAATTCGGGTTGAGAGCCGTTGGAGATCGCCCTCGCTGTAGTCCTGCGACAATGCATCGATTACCAGAACCACCCACAGGAAGACCCCACCGGCTCTTGTGCAAATCTTCTCCTTGATGTCCTCAGCCATGTTGCTTGAACCAATGCAGAGCTTCGCTTCGACGTAGCATTCAATGTCCTGCATGTGTCCACTCTGATACTCAAGCTCGATACCAGCGTCTTTTGTAGTATCAATAGGAGGATGATGGCGCGTAGACAGAATGAATTGCATTTTGATGCCGATGGACCGGGAAGCTTCGTAGAGTTCCCCTCTCAGAAAGGCCAGGTTGGTGTTCAATTGATCCCTGTCACATTCATCCAGAGCGTCCGTGAGAATGATGACATTACTATCAGAAACATGAGACAGTGTAATCTTGAAAAGGTGTTTCAGTGTCGGGATTGTCCATGCTGCCTTGTCAGCTCGGGCGCTGATGAAAGGGTCCTGAATCAGAGCAGTCTGGAGGTCTGGAACTTGCGAGAGGAGCTGAAAGATGAGGGAATGATAGAGACCTTCTGCAGTATGCTCGATCTCTGTGCCCCTGGCGTGGAAGAAGAAGCTCAAGATGATTGAGTCTTTGCGAATTTTCTTGAGGTGGTCCAGGATGAAGCGCATCATGGTCGATTTTCCGGCGCCCGGTTTGGATTTGATCCAGAAAGTAGCTTTCTCCTCGGGGCGTGAGACCCAGTCGCGGAAGTCGTTGATGTCCAGGATCCATCGGCAGGTCTTCTTCAGCGCTGGTGCGATACTCAACTCCCGCTCCTGTAAGCTGCTATAAAAGATGCTGTCGAGCAATCGCTGCTTCCGCAAAGGAACGTCATCGGTGTTGAAGCGCTCATTGAAGACATTGGTAGAATAGCGCACCTCTCCATGATTGTGCTGCTCGCCGATCTGATGATAAACTGGCCCAGTATTCTGAAAGGCAAGAGTGGAATCTGCAGAGAGCCGGTCCTTCAAGATGCAGCAATAGTCGCTAACAGAATGGGAGTAGCCAACAATGATATGATTTGATAATTCCGCAGGATGTTGGTACTGTTCAGTGAATCGCAGGGTCGACCTCTCGACTGTTTGAAGTCGAGCATCCATCTGCCCCTGGACAGCTGAGACAAGGCAAGCATCGTGCTACGGTTGTTGCTCGTTGGCGCAACTGCACAGCTTATAGACAGCAGCTGCGAGCATCTTGACTCAGAGCTCGGGGACATCTGGTCAATCGAAAGAAGCCCCACCGCTGGAAGGGGATCCGAGTGAGCCTTGAGCCGTAAGCTGTGAGTCTGCCTCGACTGGCGGTCACCCTCTTCAAGACATACAACCAACATGATGATATCGCAACATACCCCTTGTTGTTCAGGAACAGCGAGATTTGATTCAGTCTATCGTGCTAGATCTCCGGTGACCCGGGTTCAGCGTTCCAGCTCGTTTCGACTATAGCCGGAACATCCACGCTCTCTTGCGAAGCTCGACGAAGTGGCCACTCGCAGAAGTGAAATGATGCTTGTACACCCGAAGGTCTGGACTTGGAAACACCTGCTGTTGTTGTGTCTCGATGGCGTTTGGGCCGCTTTGAACAGCAGGTTTGCTCTCAAAACCAGAGGCGCCGTTGGTAATGATGCTCGTTCCTGCTCGTTTGTCACGACCCAAATGCGTCGTCCATGGCCGGCGGCCTGAGTATCAAAGTGATTCATTCCAATCGTTATCATTAATTGTCCCGACCCTCCTGTCTCCCCTCCCATTGCCAATATCTCACTTCTTCCCCTCCGACAAGACACTATCAATCCTTGCCTCTTCCAACACTACCGGCTTCACCGCCTCCCTCCCCCTTCCTGTCATTCGTGGCCCAAATCCCTGCTTCCCAACCAGCCCCCTCGCCCTCTCCAGCACCTGCCATATCCTGAACGGCTTCGTCACCACCTCATCCATCCCCGCCGCCAGCGCGATAGCGATTTGCTCGCTCCTCGCATTTGCCGTGACCGCAATGACTGGGACATGCCCTCGGATCTCCCCGCGTGCTTCCATTTCCCGGATTTGTTTGACGCAGCTGAGACCATCCAGAACGGGCATCTCGAGGTCCATGAGGATGACGCTTAGCTCAACCTGCCCTTCTACAACGATCTTGGGGGCGCCTTGGTTGAGGTAGTCTGGTTCTTCCTGCGACACCCGTGTGCCTTCCCAGAAGGCTGTACGTTTGAGGAATTGTAGTGCTTCCAGACCGTGGTTTGCAACGTGGACTTCGTGGCCAGCGGCGCGGATCTGCTTTGCCATAACTTTCTGATTGATGACATTGTCTTCGACTATGAGGACATGCAGCTTCTTTGCCTTCTCTTTCTCCGGGCTTGGCAATGGTGATGTCCGCTCTCCTAGACTTGCTAAGCTGGCGGTGCTGTCGAACATGGCGCTGCTTTCTCGTCGAGAGTAAGCGACGGGGCTCTCGAGCATGGTAGGCGTGTGGATGTCTGTTAGTCGCCTGCTAGATCCGTCACTCATGGGTGTGCAGGGCATCCACCGCCGCACAAGAACGTAGAAGGCAAAGGTGCTACCCTTGCCTGCTTCGCTGCTGACGCCAATCTGACCACCTTGTAGCTCGGTAAGCTCGCGAGAGATGAACAGACCAAGTCCACTTCCACCATACTTCTTGTAGGTCTTGGGACTGGCTTGACTGAAACGTTGGAACAAAGTAGCCATTTCATCAGATGTAAGGCCTTTGCCGGTGTCCCGCACCATGAAGCAGAGGTAGATCTCCTGTCCATTGCCCCAGTCCAGTGTCCAACTGTGTCGAGGTCGGGTTGCCCGACGAGGTATGTACTGTACGTCTGATGTCCCAGGTCTGCTAAGGCTGGCATTCAGGCAAAGAGCGATGGCTCGCTTCTTGGCATGCTGTGTGAACTTGATCGCATTAGTGAGAAGATTGATGACTACCTGCAGAATTCGAGATGAGTCCATCATGACATAGTCGATATCCAGTAGAGACACCGATGTGTCGACCTCGACAGAGGCACGAATCTCCGCACGAGCTAGTTGGGACTCAAACATCTTCAAAGCTTGACGCAATAGGTGAGACGGCGAGCCCTTATCAGGGGCGATGACAAGAAGATTGGCATCAAGCTTTGATAAGGTGAGGATATCATCAACTACCACATGTCAATTAACAGATCTTGATTGCTGCTGAGCGAGCCTTACCAATACGCTTCTGATGCTGGGCACAGAGGATGATGGTTTCCGATGCATCAAGGACAGATTCAGCAGTATCTTCAGTCATCTTCAGCGCTTTACTGCCGTCCTTGTGCTCCGACTGCTCAAGCATGGACACGATACCGTCTGCGGACTGGAGTATAGCACTCAGCGGGTTTCTCATCTCGTGACTAACCATATCGATAAAGTTTTCGGCATTCTGCTTTGATGCAGTGACTTCGTCCAGTCGTGAATTGAGTAGTCTCTGCGCAAATCGATCGTGAGAAACATTGTACAGCCATCCTTGAAGATTCAGGCAAGTGCCATCTTCGTCGAACTCCGGTATACAAGTAGCCACGATGTGCTGTGGCGCCGAAATCGGGTGTCCAGTCACCTGGTCAACGACCTGGTAATCCTTCTTGGTCTGGAACTCTATTGTGATCGGGGTGAAATCGGCGATGATTTTCTCGAAAGCGTTCACCACACGCACAACATCATCATGGTGGATCTTATGGGCCCACCCGCCTTCCTGTTCCAGTTCCTCTTTTGTCAAGTCTAGCATATTGTAGTATTCCTCATTGGCATATATGGGGGTCTTCCCATCCGCACTGAACATGAACATGCCAACAGGCGCAGACCCAGCCATACGCTCAAAGCGTGCTTTGTGCCGTTCCGACTCGAGGGTCGACTGATGGAGACGTTGTAGCAGAGACTGGTGGAGTTCCTCCAATTGTCTTTCACGATTCCTCGCGGCACTAGGCAATGTTGTGGTAGCTGCTGCCTTTGTCAGACTGTCTCGGAGCACCTGTACAAAGGTCTTTGATCGTGTGTCGACGGGTCTCCGAGGGTTGAGACCCATGATTACGAAGCCGACAGGAGGACCATCCTGCATGCTCGGGATTGGCAAGACGGCCGCAGCCGTGATTGTGTCGCCAAAGCCACGGTCTGAGACTGCGTGGTGCAGTACGTCGGGTAATGTTCCGTCAGCTCGGCTCAAGAACAAAATTTCGTCATTCTTGTTGTGAGCTTGTCTGATCACATTGATGATTGGATCATCGGGGTGATCGAGCCCGTCAAGCGAGAAGGGCCTATCCGTCCTCAGAGGTGACTTCGAAAACCCAATCATGTGCTGAAGCTGGTAGTTCATATGCTCTCCGGGAAAGGTGCGTGGCAGGACAATAGCCATGGGTGTGATAAGTAAAGCATACGGGATATCTGCAGGCTCGTCATCAAGTGGCTCCATGGCTACTGTCCAGTATTCTGTAACGCTCTGAGCATTCCATGCTCGACTGTTGACTCCATTGATCACGGCTTGTTGTCGTTTCTCGATGACCTGATCTGTGGTTTCGGAGAACTGATTGAGTACACCATTGCCACCACCGTCGACGCCGGGTATTGGCAAGAAGGTAGAATCGAAAAACGTCTCCTCGAGTGCTTCGGTGCCGTTCCTCATCAGGAAGGCTTGAAGTGCCTGAACCTTGGAGGATTTGCCCTCATACATTGCCTTCAAGAACATAGGCTCTGCTATATGCCACGTCTCCGGCCATGCAGTTGCAGGTGAACTACCAAGGACGAATGAATTCTTCTGGGCAAAGACGGGAATACAGTGCTCGTTATAGATTGTGGTGAATTCTGATCCCCAGTACATGGCTCTCGGATCCGGATTCAGGATCATCGCCGATACTGAGAGCTTACACACAGTCGACCAAGATTCCATAGGGCCCATAGAAGTTTGATGCCAAGGAAACTCCAATATGCGCTTCATGTGAGGAGTGACGATGAAATTAGGGAATCGATTCCAGCCGAGGAGATCAGCTCCTCTCTTCCATGGCTCCTCTTCGAACTCGGATTTGACCTGGAACGGGCTTGTCACCGAGTCGCCTGCCAGAGACCGGATGACACGCGGTGGCAGGACTTCAGCGTGAGGAATGTCGCGGTCGTCTGCAGGCGTATTCCATCCTACCATAAGCCATTTGCTGGTGGCGAGAGTGCAGGAACATGGTCGTCCTTGAACGATGATGGGGAAAGATTGGGACGTATTGCCAGCTTTGTGTACTTTGATCTTCGCGTCGCTCAAGAAGGCCAATCGTCGCCGCTCATCCGGATAGCACCGCCGGAAGATTGCATTCTCGTAGACCTGTAAACCGCACTCATAGCTGCTGTCAGAGGTGACGGCCAGCTCAAAGGCAATTGTCGGCCGAGCATCTACGTCGAAAAAAGAAAGGATGCCGACATCTCGGAGGGAGCATTGACATGCCCGCAGCTCATCTGAAGGGCCGAAGAAGGCTGTCGGTCGAGATCTTTGGCTGGACATGCGACGCGAGGGAAATTTACCGGCCATGGATAGGGAGATAGTCCCGGAGGAATGTGATGGGAGCGTTTTCTAAACGGTGCAAAGTTCCCGCGGATCTCATACCTAAGCAAACTAGTCCTCAAGGTACGTTCAGTGCTCCCAGTGACATTACACCCACGATTCCCAAGTCGGATGAGGCGGAGAAACTGAGTCTCTTGTTGTGATCTGATAAAGGAGCGGAACTTGAGGTGAGAAACGATTGTTCATTGATGGGGGTGCCCATATTGGGCCACAGTGAGCTCGCGGACCATTACGATCCGATGAGACAGAGCTAACGAGTATCAACAATTATTTACATTAATATGATGAGACTCATGCACCAAATAAGTGATTAGACCATTTCGTTATCGCTTCTCTTACGCTCAATGATGTCGTCATGCTCCGTGACATCCTTGTGCTCCGGGCTGATCTTGTCATCTACTATAGGACCATTGCCCTCACCATTTCTAGTCTGGGGGAACTCCAACTCCTTATTCTTGAGATAGTCCAGACTGACCAAGACGGGATCAGTAGGACGCAATATACGACCGATAAGTGATCGATCGATCTTCGTAGTGCTGGCCATGGTGAAGAGGTCGTCAATCTCCTCGAGTGTAAGATTGCTGGTTTCCGGATACACGAGGTATACCAGTGGAATGAAGCTGAGGTTCAAGACCATAAAGATCAGATACGCCTGGTAGTTCAGGTTGTTCAGGGCACTGGGCGTTATCATGACAACCACAAAATTCCATAACCAGTTGCTCGAAATCCCAATCGCATTTCCCTTGGCACGGACGTGTAAAGGCAATACCTCCGCTACATATACCCAAGGAATAGTGCTTAGATCGTTAGCTATGGCTCTCAAAATGACAGGAGGGGACACTGATCAATTGGCCGACATGCCGAACACAGCCATATACTTTAAAGGTCAGTATCATCGTCGTGGAGTGGCAAAAGACCAAAAACTGACCGTAAAGAAGAAGGCGACGCTCGCCGACGAGGTGGCTGTCTGTACGGACTCAGAGTACCCCTGCGGGTTCGCCTTGAAGCTAAGAAGGATGGAGATCATCATCATAGAGATCGCAAGGCCAAGAGAACCCCACATCATCGGCTTTCGTCTGCCCAGTCTATCCAAGAAGAAGGTGGGAATGAGAGATCCGAAGAAGAACATGGTTTGGATGCAGCCACCGATGATGAGAGAGAGGTTCGGACTCAAGCCGACATTCTGTCGGAGTGCGGTAGGTACGAAGTAACTGTGATGGAATTAGCATCCTTTGTGAAAGGGGGCAAGTTCGCCACTACGGCAAATCGACATCGACGGCAGTGACCTACACGACGAGATTGATGCCTCCCATCTGATTCATGAACTGCATGCCGTAAGCAAGCAGTACTCGTTGTCCAGTCTGCACCTTGTCTCGCTTGAGCAATTGTGACCATCGGTATTCGCCATGAGCCCGCTCGGTAGCAAGTGCCTCCAAGACGTCTCTTTGCTCTTTCGCGATCTTCGGTGACTCAGGAGTACCGTCGTAGACCTCGCACAGGACCTCGAGTGCTTCTTCGTTTCGACCTGCTTTATAAAGGTACCTCGGTGACTCTGGAACTCCGAAGACCATACCAACGACAGCCTGATCAAATTAGCCAACGTCCACTGTCTGCAGACGATACTCACGATTGCAAACACGATCTGCATAGCGATTGGGAGTCTCCATGCGATAGGACCACCAACAAAGCTCATTCCATAGTCGAAGAAGTACGCAATGACGATGCCCACGCCGACAAAGAGCGGCTCACTGGATACCAGTCGACCTCTCTTGCTGGCCTCGCATAGCTCAGACTGATACATAGGCACAGTGCTAGTTTCCAGTCCGGTACCAATACCAGTAATGTACCGAGCGACAAGCATATGTGCTACACTACCAGTCCTAGTCGATGCACCAGCTGTTGTCTGCAAGATGGCGCCAATAATGATCCATAACATCGCAAACCACATAGTCTTCCTCCGTCCAAGAATGTCGCCAATGAAGAAGCTCAATACGCATCCTGAGAATGCTCCCAGATTGTAGATCGAGACGATAATGCCTTCTAGACCGGGTGATGGTTCATTAAAAGTTGCTCGAAAGTTGTCGTTGCCCACGATACCCGAGAGAACACCCTGCAGCATAGGTTAGCACCTGCGAGACTACTGGGATCTTTGAACTTGCTTGATCGTAGCCAAAGAGCACAAAAGCTAGCTGGCAGCACACTGTGATTGCAATTCGCAGACTCCGACCCCGACCAAAAATGTTGAGGTGCTTCATGGTGAGCAAGTGTTGTTACACAGGCAACAACCGATTCTGTGCTCAAGGTTGCTCTGATCTCTGGCAGTTGGTGCTACTTGATGATTCGACAGAGTCTGGACTGGCCTGCTCGGGAGCGACGTATGGAGAATGCAAGGACAATGCAGAGGAATGTGACACGCATTCGATTTACGATGACTACGTGCTAAAAGCTACAAACAGTAAAAACTGCAAGTGTTACTTACTTATTGCTCGTGCTGTGGTGGTGGAGCATTGGTATTGATGATGCTCTGGGGTCTTTTGCGGGGGATTTGCGGAGTACCACCGACGTCAGTACCCGATGGCCGTTATGATTGGCTCACACCAAAGACACCATGAAGGATCTCCGGCTAATTCGCCTGAATGATTTTTCCTACTGCACGCGTGGCAGGTTTGCCGGCACGGCTTTACCAAATACCGTAAGCCGGTAGACCGAGCTTGATCCGACCATGCAGCTAACATGTTGAAGTGCATAGTCCTGATCACACTGGCCGTGTGTTCGTGAGATCAGTGTCCGAGCCGCACATCTGGCCGCACGCGACACTGTAGCACCGTGAGGATGTGGAGAGAAAGGATGGTCCCCGTGGCGACATTTCAAGTCACCATAGGATCTCCCATTTGCCCATTGTGCGACTCCAACCTGGTGTCGGCGAGGTCGATGTCTTCTGGTAGATCCAGCTTTGATTCTCGAGCCTTTCGTTCTGCCCAAGTCCGGAGTCTCACGAGGTTCCGAATCCTGGCTTCGCGTCGCTCGCCCTGAGACGCGAGGATGGCTTCATTGACAGAAGTAGCCACCTCTTGGCGCAGACGTGGATCCAACAGCATCTTCAGCTGCGGCGTCAATTTCTCAGGAGGGAAGATAAGCAGTGCCATTGTACGCTCCAGATCTTGGAGAAACGCAGGCGAGGTCGGAGCACGCGGCGCGAGCTGTGCCGTTGCGAACTCCAGCGCAGGCGTGAAAGCAGCCGTGGAAGGAGTCGACGGGCCAGTCACAGTAGCACGTATCAATTCGATGAGCTGAAGACGCAATAGCGAGAAATGCAGCTCGGGGTTGGTATCAAGGATCTGTAATCTCCCATCAGCGACTGAGCAGACAAGCTGATTAAATAAGTATAATGTGAGTGGCATAGTTCATACTGAGGACTGAAGTGTGAGTTGTTCTTCATCAACACCCGAAGGTATATGAGTGGTGCATGTAAAACACAAGATAATCATTACAAGGTAAGAGAGAGGTAGTGAGGGCGTACCTGTGGGTTGAGCTCATTGATCCTCTCAATGGCCAGCTGGATGTCGCCAGCGTGGATCGCGTTCCGAATGTCCACTCGTTGCTGGATCGCCTCCGAGTCGACAGCTGGCTGGATGTTGGCCTCCTTCGCAAACTTGGCAGCTGCGGATGGGTATCCCTCGTTGATCAGGTAATCCATGATCACAAAGTTGATGTCTCTAGCAGAGAAATCAGCACCATTTCCGTTACCATCATCCATCTTCTTCCATTTGCATAGCGTGACTGATCAGATAACAAGTTAATTTGTTGTCGACAGTGTATTTCTGAGAGATTCCCAACTTGATTTGTACACATCATATGTCCTCCATCTTTCTTACACAGTGCCAGAATATAGACTCACACTTTGGAAGGCTTCTCATCCTCGACTCGCGCCTCAAAGGCATGACGGACTGCTCCTGACATGGTGGTTTGTGCCTAGTTCATAGTCAGTGATCGATTCGAGGTGTCCTCGGACTGAAGATGTCTCACCTTCGTCACAGCCTGCCCGTGACAAGCAAGAGTCTTTCACAGCATTGAAGGTGGCTCAACGATCTTCACCAGATAGCTCAGACCAGTGATAAAAGAATGTGCTGTGGTTTGAAAGGTGGGATCTGTGCAAAGTGGGAAGCAAAATGAGATTTGCCGGCAGCGCCAAGCCTGAGCTGCGACCCACTATCAAAATCAGACCCGAGTCTCTCTCACCTCCTCCGCTTCTTTGACAACGCGACATGTACTATTAGATCTCTCCGGACATGATGGTGACTGGAGTAACCATCATACAAGGGCATTGGAAACATGTCCTCAGCATCTGGCGACTTCTCGCGGATTGAGCGTGCTCATTACTCGCCGCCATGGAACAATACCAGTATTATCGGCATAGCGGGGAGTTCTGGGTCCGGGAAGACTTCATTGGCGTTGGCTATCATCCGACAACTCAGTCTACCATGGGTTGTGATCTTGTCAATGGTAGCCTAAGCCATCCAATGGGTAGTGCATGATCTAATGCTTACAAGGACTCCTTTTATAAGCCCCTTACTCCGGCTCAATCAAAATTGGCATTCGCAAACGAGTACGACTTTGATGCTCCAGACGGCATAGACTTTGACATGCTAGTCGAAAAGCTACGCGAGATCAAAGAGGGGTTCGTCGAGTTTCTCATAGACGTACCTTATGCTCATACAGTCCGCAGAAAGAAAGCAGAAATACCTATATATTCTTTCGAGAAGCATAATAGAATAGACCGCACGACCACCATATACTCACCACACGTCCTTATACTCGAAGGCATATTCGCTTTGCACGATTTGCGCGTGCTAGAAATCTTAGACCTCAAGGTACGCTATCCGCAGTTTGAGCTTGCGCTTATTGTATTAATGTGCACAAGATCTATTGCGAGGCTGATGCAGACTTGTGCCTGTCTCGACGACGTGAGTAGCCCCAGTTTCAGCAAAGCTACAAGGCTGACCGTGGCTGCAGTTGTTCGAGATGTACGAGATAGAGGTAGAGACATAGAGGGTTGTATCAAGCAATGGTTCGGGTTTGTTAAGCCCAATTTCACCAAATTTGTCGAGCCACAACGATTGTCTGCAGGTCAGTATCCCTTTGCTTCTTACATGCACAATGATGATACACCTACCATAAGCATAGTTCAACCGCAATAACCGTGTGGAAAAACCTATCCATCTTTCGCTCCTATCTGATCTGCTCTTACACACAACATACTAGCACTGCCAATGCGCAACTCATGCTAATGTATATCAGACATCATCGTGCCCCGCGGCATCGAGAACATAGTTGCTATCAGTAGGACTCCATCTTCCCCTCCTGCCCTTGCTCATACTGATCACACAGGCATGGTCACCGATCGCATCCACAAGACGCTCACCTCCAAATCCCGCCTCCACCAAGTCGAGCTCCGCCGCCTCGGCACCGTAGCCTCCAGATCCCAACCCTTCTCCACCAACGTCATCATCCTCACCCAGACCTCGCAAGTCATGGGCATCAATACTCTCCTCTTAGACCCCTCCACCTCGACCGAAGATTTCATCTTCTATTTCGACCGCCTATGCTCTCTCCTCGTCGAAACAGCGACAACATGCGTTCCCTTCAACAACGTCGATGTCAAGACCCCCGCCAATCAGCCGTACGCCGGCCTGGTACAAGAAGGAGAGATCTCAGCCGTGGTCATCCTGCGCGGCGGCGCCATCCTCGAAACAGGTCTCAAGCGTGTCATCCCAGACTGCCGAACAGGTAGGATCTTGATTCAGACGAACCACCGGAATGGCGAGCCAGAATTGCACTACTACAAGATGTCGCAGGATATAGATCGGCATGAGAGCGTGATGCTCTTGGATCCACAAATGGCGAGTGGAGGGGCGGCGTTGATGGCTGTGAGGGTGTTGATTGATCATGGTGTAGAAGAAGGGAGGATTGTGTTTGTCACGTACATGGCGGGCAGAATGGGGTTGGCGAGGTTGATGAGTGTCTACCCTGACATCAGAGTGGTGGTTGGCAGAGTCGTGGATGATGAGGAGACGAGGTGGGTTGAGAGCAGATACCTGGGTTGTTGAAATGCTGTACAGAAGCATGTACAGGAATACGTTGAGCTTCATGCACACATTCCATTTGGTCATTATCTATGGGTATCATATATCATCACTACCTCTTTCCAAGTCGTCTTACATTCCCGCCCACTCAACCACAAAAGTCCTCACATCCCCTTCCCCACCACTATTAACCTCGTTCTCACGCTTCTCCACCCCACCAAGAAGAAACCCCTTCTTCACACCAGTCCCCAATCTTCCACCACCCACCAGCTCCATCAAATCCCACTCCTCATCCCACTCCTTCCCGTTGCAGAGAAAGTGGCTGTGATACCTCAACGGATCGCCCGCGTAGGCCATGTACTGGCACCCAAACCTCAGCCCGGGAGCGAGGAAGTAGCCCTTAGCGTTCAAATGCTTGTAAAGCGGATAACTCTTTGGCACCGGCACCACGATCGTCTCCGCGCCTGCATCAGGCACCCTCGCGACAAGAGGCGGGTACGACGTCGTCGGCGTGATGCCATGGGGCTGCACTTCCCTCCCCTTCTGCTTCGCCTTTGCAGGCGCCGCCGGCGGGGAAGCAAATAGACTTTCATCCTGCTCGCTCGCTTCGTCGTCCTGTGCGGTCTCAGTCTCTGCTGCTTTCTCGGGTGTCTCCCCTGCCGATGCAGCAGAGGAGAGAAGTGGTTCCTGACCTTCGCCTACCGGTGTCCTTGCTCCTGATGGGGGCCCCGATGGTGAACCAGACCCGACCATGGGCGGTCCCGCACTACCTTGTCTGCTGGGTCCGACGGAGCTGCTGGCGCTGCGGTCGCCGCGGCGGCGGCTGCTGCTTTTGGTGCGGGCACCGCGAGGGCGTGGGGCGAGCATGTCCTCTGGAAGGTCGTTCCAGTTGTCCATGTCCCCATTGCCGACCTTTTTCTTGAGCACGTCTTCTTTGTCGACGCCGGTTTTGGAGGCGATGCGTTGGAGGGCGCTGTCTTTGCGGGCTTCAGCGCGGGCTTGTTGCTCTTCTGCAGCGGCGGTGCCTTGTTGGTGGAGGAGATCTTGGAAGCGTTGCTTCTCCTCAGAAGAGAGACCGTTGGCAAGGAAGGCAGAGGAGTGCTGTGCTGGATCGTCCACGATGTATGCTGCTCCTTTCTCGACAAGCAGAGCGGCTTCCTCGGGCATCAGCTCGACTGGGAGACCGAGGAAAACATTCTGCTGAGCAGCTTGTGGGAGACCGCCGATGTGGACGCCAGTCATATTGTGTGACCGACGGAGGTGAGCCATATGGTTGGCATCGTGGACCAGGTAGCGGGAGGAGACGAGGTGGATGGGGATGGGTTCAGAGACGGTGGGGATAGTCATGGCTGGACAGATGAGAAGGACTACAGATCGGAAGTCAGCAAAGAGCTTCGAGATGCGATAAAGGTATGGGATGGGTCGTCTTGATCGAGAGTCATAAAGAGCGTAGCATTTATTTTCGTCAACAGGCAGAGCCTTCGGGGGATTGACAGATTGATAAATTTGCGTGTATAATCCTGTGATCGTAATATGAATACAGTGAAGACTTACAGAGATAAGGAGAGAATGTGAACGATGCAGAGATCGTTGACGCTGATTTCCTTCAAGCCATCGGTGAATGTTGCAAATAAACACACTTTCCAAAATGACTGGACCGTTGATGCTGAGCTGAATCTTTCCGTTGGGGTCTAGCCGCGGTCGCGCTTGTGGCGGCTACTGCTCAAATAGCCCCTTTCTACGTGAATGGTATAACGTAGCTTCATTGTCACGCTCGTAGTTCAGTCAGCATATCTCAAGAGAGTGACACAAGCACAGCCTCGCCTGCTCCCACAACTACCAACCCGTCCTCGACGTTTTCGATCTTTTCATCGCCAACTAAGACTCCTTGCTCATCTACATACCGACCGGCGAATGTCACTCTGCTCTTAGCATCTACTCCTCGAGCTGTCAATCGCCTAGCAGTCGCCGCGGTCCAGTCAACAGTTTCTGGAAGCGCAAAACCCTGCGTGGCCCTCTCTTCGATCGCTTGAGTGGTATTGAACATATTCAAGTTGATAACTGCAACAGATCTGAGTTGTCCAGCTTCGTACATTCCGTAGGCCGTCAAACGAGTCTCATTCAGGAGGCTCACGACCTGCTTATTGCCACCACTCAACGCCTGAGCAGTGAACAGATTGCCATAATACAGTGGCTTCGCGAAAGGTGCCGTGCCGTTGATTGTCGTCGGCTGCCACGGCGCATACCTGTATACGCTTCCCATGTGGAAGTACATCCGATTGATGTTAAGGCCAGCGACGTACAAGACGTAGTCGATGCTCCACAGAGCGGCACCGAAGACATCAGAAACGTTCGCAGTGCCTTGGCAGGAGATGCTATTGGTCTCGCCGAGTGCGTATGGAATTCCGAGAGCCGCGGTCTGGTTGCCGAGAAGCTCATGCCAGTACATCAGGGAAGTCATGTGATGATGATTGAGCAGGTTGTCCTTCAGAGTCGGCACAGGCTCGCCTGCACAATTCGCACCCATGTACTTGTTTTGTCAGCAGAGGAGACAGGCAAACAAGCCTGGGGGCTTACATCGTGGTCTGCAACAGAACGAAGCATATCAGATTCGCCCATGCCTAATCTGACCGTATTGGCCACATTCCAAGTCGTGTTTGCCCGAAAGATGTTGAGCTCGAGGAGCGACATACGCACAGCCTTGGAAGTACGGTGTGGCCGATTCATACCCAGGCTGTTGACGAATCACATCCCGAATCGCCGATGATGCGTCTTTCCACTCGCGGATGTAGTCAAAAATCGTCCAGCCAGGAGACCGGCGGGATGTACCAGCCCAACCTTGGGTAACAAGTCAGCCTGCCAATCTCGTTCTTCTGGTTGCGCACCTACCATTGACTTCGTTCCCGATTTCGAATGCGTACAAGTTCTCTCCTATGGCAATAAAAGCGTCAAGCCCCTGCGTGAGTGTATTTGCAGAGCCTTCAGTGCCATTGTAGAAGTTCAGGCCGTAGAGGTACTTGATGCTCTTGGGAAACTGCTGGAAAGACTCGAACCATTTCGGCCCTGTGGACAGACGACTGGGTTGATCATCCCACGGTCTGGAGAAGGTCTGGTTCAGAGCATTCGTCTGGTTCCGGTAGTAGTAATTACGATTCTGCGTTGTTCCGCCAACTCTGATGTAGGGATAGGAGCCTGCTAGAGAATTGAGATTCTCCAGCATGTTGATCGAGAATATGTTCGGATTCCTAGTTGGTTAGCACCTTTCATGAATTAGCAGTCCTGCTGACATACGAAGAATTTCCGGCATAGTCCAGCATGTAGTTGAACTCGATGGAGTATGACATGAATGAAGAGTCGATAGTGTTCTGGCCTGCAGGAGGCTGCGACGGTGCAGACAAGACTACGGCGTTGCTCGTGTTTTGTGCCGCTGCTGCACCCACCATACTCAGGGCCAACATGGTGTACACCGCTTTGTGAGGCATCGTTGATGGTGATGCGCGCCTGCCAGCACCAAGTAGTTGGTCAAAGCTGCGTCAATGCAGCTGGATGTTCGAGAAGTAAAACATCCGTGGCGCTGCGCATCCCGCAATATATCTCTCGGACTAGGATCATCATATAAATTGATGATTTACATCTAACGAACCTCTAGCGATCACGCAGAGATCACATGAACAGCTAGCGTGGAGACGGAAGGTCCAGTGAACATTGACAGTGACCTACAAGTTGATCGCTCCAAGCTGTCGTAGGAGAGAAGGCCATTGTAGCCGCACGGAGAAATTTATGAATACGCGCATGGAAGATGATACAATGGACCTGCCTCGCCAGACGCCGATCGCGTTGTAGCTACAAAGTAGTGGCGGCGGGTATAATAGCGGTGGTGGGGGCAGAGAGGGGTAGCCCCCGGCGGGGCCACTCCCATGAGATGGTCGCGATGTGATACAAGCCCTCGCAGACACTGCATTTATGATCGATGTGGTCGACTAAGTAGAAGGAGTAAATCCGACAAAAGTAAATTTCGCCTCATGACATGTAAATGGAGCGTGCACATGACCGTCGTCGTCGGCAAAAGCTGCCCCCCGAGAAGAAGTTTGATCCACTAAGCCACTTCTCTCCTGCTTCTTCACTGTTAAGTATCAATACCATGCACGTTTCTGTTCTCCTAGGCTTACTTCTAGGCCTTCCTGTCATCCTACTGATCGGTACAATACATTCCTCCATGATTTGTGCCGGATGACTGACGTGCATTTCAGCCTGGTGTGCCCTCTCGTCATGCCTCGGAGACTCGTTCCGAGCACAATTCGGTGGCGTCACTATCAATTCCCGCATGGGCAGCTATGGACGTAGCTATGCACGTCACATGACTTCTGGCGCTGGTCAAGGTGGCTGGGAGCAGATTGAGATGGAAGACATGATGGACGGACGTCACGACTCAGAGGAAGATTGATGGGTATCATGTCTATCATTGTTTCAGAACTCGATGTCTGCCTTCTTGCTGGTCCCCAACGCACTGGAACCAGAAGAAGATTCGGGATTTGGAGTCTGGTTCTCTTCGCGCTCAAGTGGCGGAAGGCTGAAAGGCTTGATCAGGAACTTTCTCCTGCTCAACGTGAAGGACAAATCATCGCCAACGCCTGCTCCGGCGGCCGCATTTGCTCCTCGCTCAGTCAAGGCTGGGAGCTTATGGAACTTGAGCATACCCTGGGGCTGCTCCTCGCCAGTTCTCGCTCCTCCAGATTCGGCCAACGAGCTCGCAGCATCCATCATATGCGGGAAGGGTTGCAGCTCTATCACACCATCAGTGAGTTGCTCCGCCCACCTCACGAGACCTGAGGGTCTCCGGTACAGCTCAGTGGGTATGGACAACATGGCCACTACACGATCTGCGTGCTGGCGCAGCACTGCTCGTAATGAGTGCAGGAATTGCAGGAAGTGCTCCGGACTGCCGGCATGTGGCGGATAGAAGGCAGGTGACAGTATAGACGGAATGACAATCCGATGGAAAGATGCGGACGGCGAGTTATGAATGTTTGCGATGATGCTGCGCATGACATCGTGGAAGGGCGGCTTGGATATTGAAGACAATGGTGTCATAGGGATGTGCTTTATGGTACTTGCTGGCGAGATGGCAAGTCGTTTCGCAAGGTCGAAGTTGTGACAGAAGACAGCTTCGAGCGCCTCACTGCTGTTTGCTGTCGCTACTGTCGGTCCTCGGTTTGGCGTCACCGCACCAGGTCGGGTACCGTCATGTTGGCCTAGTCGTTCATATCGCCAAGCAATCTTCATCTTGTCGTCGTCCTGAGATGCCGATGTCTTGCCATGCCTAGCAGTTTCGCCAGACCCGGCTAGACCCGGCAATTCTCGAACCCACTGCTCCCCCACACCCACAATCTGCACATGATGTCCCTGTGTGATACCTTCTGCGGCGTAGAATTTGAGCAGAGCACCCGAAAAGTCAGTCGTGCCAGACTCCTCAATCAGTATCGATGAGCCTGTCGCTAGTCCAGCATGGCCGCCCAAGAAGCTGTCCAAACTTCCGATCCCCGTTGATGTGGTTGCTTGACCTGTGAGAGGCGATGGCCGAAGGCCAGGCGTCGAGACATGGCTTGTCACAAAATCGCGACCAGCAGCGTCGTCTGTACCAGTGGCGGCTCGCTGTACGCCCACATTACGCTTCCGAAATGCCATGTGACATGTTCTGATGTGTTGACACAATCTTCACTAATGCTGCTCAAAACCTCGAAGTATCCTGGCTAGATTTGCCGAGGCCCCGCTGTCACGTGACCATCTTCAAAAAGATGCATTATTTGCTTCACAATAGATAAAAGTACGGTGGACCCCCTTTTCAGACGAAGCAGCAGCACAAGGTATCACTTGGATTTCTCCTTGAAATGGAGAATGACAGAGTGGCGCTTTAAGCTTTGATTAAGCGTGTGCTCGGCGACAAGGAGAGAATCATCGAGAGTTGGCGTCCCCGCCAGCTATGCAAGTCTGATTATGTGAATGAATCGCTCTTCAAGTATATGAAGCAGCCACAGGACAGTGAATACTGGGCTACCGGACCTGAAAGAGGTGTTGCGATGCCAGCAGGTAGGAGCCATAAACCAGGTTTTTTTCATGTCAGCAAGGTCGCTTTCACAATGGGATCGCGGGTCCCAGACTGCGGTTCGGAAAACCTGTGCCACCTTCTCCTGCATCAATGACCAAATATTCGAAGCCACCGACGAGCTTGCAGCGCAGAGTTGACTAAACACTCGAGGTCGTTTGGAGATCGACAAGCAAATGCATCCCCGGACGCCTCTCCTTGGCCGGCACCTCCGCAACCGTGTCGATCACTGCAGATCATCTGTCATGCTTCCCAGAAACGTTACGCTTGCAGCCCGGCTCGACGAATGAGAACAGTTGTTCTCAGCCCTTCTGACCGTTTGGGTGCACCATCTCACAAGGTGACTTTAGGGGTAAGTGATTTGCACCAAGCTTACCATGTTCGTACCATGCACACTCACCAAGGTTCTGCCTCCAGAGCACCTCCGCACGACCTGGAAACTGTATGTCCATCATTTCTTGCCTCTCATCCAATCACGGTCTTGCCATTACCCCGTTGTGCCTCCGCGTGCCTTTCTTGCCCCAGTCCTACCAGCCATAAGGGGAGTGATACCATGCTGATCTTTGACAACGACCAGGAAACTTTGCTTCATGGCCTGAAACGCCTCGGTATCTTCGAGATGGCGAATCTCGTCGACAATACATATATATGTCGACACATCAGAGGGATCGCCAGAATAGCATCTTCCAGTCTCTTGTGAAGTCCAGACCTCTATTTCATCATGAAGACCATTAGTTTCTCCTCTCTTGCCCTTCTCGGCCTAGTGGCTGTGACAGAGGCATATCCAAACATCCTCGAGCATGTCGCTCGCGAGACCGAAGTGCAAAAGTCCAAGTCATTCCTCGGCAGGATGAAGCGACAGAGCATCGCATTTGATGCAGCCTCTCAGCGAATCGACACATCTGGCTCGCATGCCTTCGTCGCACCCGACTTCAGCAAGGGTGACCAGAGAGGACCTTGCCCAGGACTCAACGCCCTTGCTAACCACAACTACCTTCCTCACAACGGCGTGGCTACCATCACCCAATTCATCGAAGGAACTACAAAGGTCTTCGGCATGGGCGTAGACCTCGCCACCTTCCTAGCCACATACGGAGCAGTCGTATCGGGTGACGGGACGAAGTGGTCCATCGGAGGTCCATCGGGTGCCGTTCCAGGATTGCTGGGCTTGCTCGGTCAGCCGCAAGGTATCTCGGGAAGTCACAACAAGTACGAGTCCGACGCTTCTCCCACCCGTGGCGATCTGTACGAGCGAGGCAACGATTTCGCCCTGCAACTCGATCAGTTCCAAGAGCTCTTCGATCTCGGCAAGGCCAATGACAATTATGACATTCCTTTGCTCACCGACTTCCGAGCAACTCGCTTCCAGCAGTCCATTGACCGTAACCCCAACTTCTTCTACGGGCCTTTCACTGGCGTCATCGTCTCGCCAGCGGCTTACTCATTCATCTATCGATTCATGGGAAACAAGTCTGCCGAGCATCCAGATGGTCGATTGAATGGCGAAGTCCTCAAGTCCTTCTTTGCTGTTGAGGGCGACAGCGGCAGCTTCAAGCACAATCCAGGTCAGGAACGCATTCCCGACAATTGGTACACCAGGAACAGGCTTGATCCCTACTCTATTCCCTTCCTCAATCTCGACACCAATGCCATGGGTCTGCAGCACCCTCAATTCCTGATCCCAGGTGGCAATACCGGGACTACAGGCTCATACGTCGGCATCGACCCCGAGAATCTCAGCGGCGGTCTGTACAATGCTGGGAACTTGGCTCAAGGCAACAATGCTGCCTGCCTAGCCTATCAAGCTACTGTTCAGTTCCTCCCAGACATCCTCCGAGGATTGTTTGCTACCATCACTGCACCTTTGAGCAAATTGACCGACCAGTTCGGGTCTGTCACCAGCTCCCTCGGCTGCCCTCAGCTCAAGGCGATTGACAAGGCCCAATTCAATCAATATCCAGGGTATGCTCAAAAGAAGAGAATATGAACAAATGTTGATGACGAGAATGGAGAAAAGTCCTGTAGATATTAAATGTATAATGAGATGACGAGTACCAACCTGACACAATTTAATTCCACTTCAATTTTGCACACTTCGTGTCGTCCGTGATAGAACTATGTCCGATCCTGGTTTCGTTGAGGATGAAAGGCAACAAGTCGAAGAGCAAAAAGTGAAGCCATCCAGAAACGCCAAGCCCATCCCGCTCCACCTCAACTTTTTTTCGACCTCCGCATCTGCTTTCACACTTTACTTGCGCCAGCTCCTCTGCCACCGCCAATAATCTCACTCTCCGCTTCAGACTCCTACTATCCTCGTATACGCCGAGAGCGCTCCAGAGAACAAAGTCTCCCGCGCCTGCCGCCCCCTCCCTCCCCCACACCCTCACCATGTCCGACTCCCACCTCTACGAAGACTCCTTCACCATCACCTCAGTCAACAGCGCCAAATACGACCGCGTCGCCCGCGTCGACGGCACCTCCGCCGACAGCCTCACGGTCATGAAACTCGACATCAACACGGACCTATACCCACTCAGCCTCAACGACCCCGTGCAACTGCTTCTCGCATCGACGCTAAACCTCGACGGGACGAAGGAAGATGCGTCACGGGGATGGCGACCGGTTGCGAAGGGCGAGGAGGCGACGTTGGCGGATATGTGGGACTATGTTTGTTATGGCAAGGTGTATAGGTTTGAGGAGGGGAGTGGGGATAATATAAAGGTGTATGTGAGTTTTGGGGGGTTGTTGATGTATTTGGAGGGGCCGTATAGGAAGTTGACGGGGTTGAGGGTGGAGTGGGTGTATTTGTTGTTGAAGAGGTGAAGTAGGGGAAAGAGATTGAGACAGGACATCTATGGCTGGGAGGAGGATTGGGCCGGTATACGAAAAAGATTCAAAGGTCACAATGGCTGGAAATAGCTACATGGCAGCTCCACTGCAGCTCGTGGCCAGCATGGAGAGACGCATTGCAACATGGAAGGCCCGGGAAAAGTTCTGCTTCAGGATACCCAGAGAGGCACATGATGGTGCCGTCCAGAAAAGAGGCAGCTGAGGATACCAGCAATATGCTGAACGCTAGCAAGCTTTTAATGACATCTATGATACCCGGCCGTAGACCTTCCCCTCGCATCACCGAGTCGGAAAATCTATCCCCCTCCTCAACCTCGTCACAATCCTCACATAATCCCTCTCGTTATCCGGCGTCAACACTCCATGCCTCACAAAGAAATCCAGCAACACCAACGCGCAATTCGGCTTAAACTCCCCCTTCGCCATGGCCTCCCTCACCTCCCCCACCCCCATCAACTCAAACGTCTCCACCTCCCCATCCTCCGGCTTGGGCGTGATATCCGTCCCTGTCAAATCCGCATCATACACAAACTGGCACTCAGGCTGCAGCAGTCCCCTCTCGCCCCCCGCCCTCCTGTCCCTGATGTGGAAATAACTCACGATCCCCACGGCTTTCGTGCGCTCCCTCAGCTGGTCCTCCGGTAGACTCGCCTCCTCTTGTGCTTCCCGGAGTAAGCATTCAAGCGGCACCTCCCCCGTCGCCAGCCCGCCCGCGACCGTGTTGTCCAGCATCCCGCCGTAGGTCTGCTTACTCCTCGCCCGGCGCGGGACCCAGATCTTGAGCTCCTCTTCGCCTGCCTCGTTTGTTGTCCGTGTGTAGGCCGTCAAGTGGCATCCGTATGTCAGCACGCCGAGGAGGGCACTCGCTGCTCGTTCTACGGTGAAGACCACCTCGCCTGTGGGACCGTACACGTCGTATAATTCGTCTCTCCACCCTTTGAGGATCTCGAAATGGCCGGTTTCTCGCATTGCGGCGGTGGTATTGTGGACGATTCGACTGCGCTCTTCTTCTGTATTGCCATTCAGGAGTACGACGGTACGTTCATCGTGGTCGACGGACCAGTCTGGGAGACCTTCGAAGACGGCGGCGACGCGGGGGAGGATATACCCCAGACAGATGCCCGGGTGGGCGGCGATTTGGAGGTGGTAATAGGTGTTGATGTGCCGGAAGTAGAGCTCGGGGTGAGTGGAGAGGTAGGGGAAGTTATCGCATTCGTTGATCAGGTCGAGGTTGGTTTTGGGGAGGGAGGAGTTGATCGGGGTGGGGTCGAGGGGGTTGAGATTGGAGGCGGAGCTGGTCGGGGCGTCTGCGGAGGGAAGTGGAGATGAGTAGGCGGTATCTTCTGAGAGGTCATGGGTAGTAGCGGGAGGGTCGCGCAGGCCCCCAACCGTGGGCAGCTGGAAGGGTAGCTGTGGCATGGAAGGCATGTTTTTGGGAAGGGCGGGGAGTTTGCTCAGGTCGGGAGCGGTGGGGAGGTAGGATCTGACGCGGGCGAAGTTGAACGAATCCATGGTGAAGGTCTTTATACGATGTCAAATTGTTCTGAGGAAAAGGTGAATCGCCTCATACAGGACCTCAGGAAGGGCTGCGGTGAGAACGGCGGAGCTGGTGTGCCTGCGCTGTCAAGCATCGGACCCTGAGAAAACCCTCGACGTGTTTCTTTCTGGGTGACCAGCGAGCCAGCCAGAAAGTGAACCAGCGCGTGAGCCACGACAGCACACACAAATCATGTTATCAAATTGACACAGAAATACACACGCTGTATCCGAATTTCAACTTGGTCATGCAACTCCTATGAGTTCGATACAGTCGACTACCAACACATGCTGTGCCACATAAAGGTGGCCATGCTATTCAGAATGTACCACAGCCACCTGATCCTCCGCGCTTGGTGCCTTACCAGAAAGCTTCACGACTCGAATGGACATTCAGACAGGCTGTCTGGTCCATTCTGACCACCTCCGCATTGAGTTGAAGTCAATGACGAGCGTCACTGCTCGCAAGTCTGGTAGTAACTGCAATTCCAAAACCTCACACGTATGGATCGACCGAACCCAAGGGCCTGGAGATGAAGACACCAAAGTTTGCGAAGCCTGTTTGCGCAGCAGATTTTGCATCATTGGCAGCTTGATTGATACTGCCGACGACTTCTGCTGGTGGCACGACACCGATCCTGCCTACATCTTGAGTAGCCTGTTGCTGTGCGTCGTCCAGTGTTTGTCCGACATTGCGTTGAGACTGGGTGAGCATGCTTGCGATATCCCGGTTCGCATTGTTGGCCCACGCCACCAGCTGTTTAGTCTTGCTCTGTAGTATCTATTGCTTACGTCAGTCTATGTTTCACAGCAGAAGAGCGACACTTACGTTCTGCGCGAAGCTCGAGTCCATAGAGTTGAGGATGGACGAAAATTCATTGACCATCCCTAGGCCTTGCATGAGGGAACGTTGGTTCACTTCATTAGCTGCTCTCATGGTGTCTGTGTGAGCCTCGGAAAACGCTTGAATACTCAAGCACGTGTTCAAGATGATCTGCAAGCAATGAGTTCTGCAGCAAGCAAATGTAGTCTGTTGAGACTCACTTGACGTTGTAAGTCTACAGTTGGACTACCACCACGTGAGAAATCCAGGCTCTTTAGAGAAGAGAGGAATGGCTGAATCTGGCTTTCAATCATAACTTTGGAGGTTGTCGATAAGCTGGCATAAAGTCCTACCAGACCATTTACCTTTGACTTGAGCACGACAAAGATTTCGATTGTTTTGATCAGCAGCGACCGAATGTCTCCCTTGATGAACTGGTCAGCAGGAGAGCATGTGGCACTGACGATTTACCTACGAAGCTCATGTTGGTCACTGAGAGTCTTGCCAACGCGTCCACCAGCTCACTGATATTCTTCTGCACACCGGTCAAGCTCTCCATCGACTTCTCTTGTCGTGTGACAGAGGTTCCAAGAGCAGCGGCTTTCGCTGCGAGTTGAGTGATACCAGAGTTGAGGTACTGTTGCTTGAGGGCCCCAGAGAGGCCAGAGACGTTAATTGGGGAGTCTCTCACGGTCACCGATGGCGGCTGCACTTTATCAGTTGACATACCAGCCGTGCACATTCTGTGAACCCACATTGTATGCATTCGACGCATTCTTCCCAGCAGCATCAAGCTGGGCGACACGTGCGTACTGGTCGGTCAGTGTTTGTTGCCAGCCTATCACCTGAGCAGCATCTGCAGACGGCGGCTTGGTGCCAGCGGATTGTGTAGCTTCTACAACGCTGGCTATCTTAGTCAAGACCTGGGCATTGTCAACGAGCCGATGCTGGTTACGAAAGCTGCACTGCTGACCTGAGTAGTCCGCACAAGTACATCCTTGAGCATGACACCGGCAGCTCCCGTGGAAGGTGTAAAGCTTTCTTGCATTCCCTGCAACATCGACAGTACCGCACTGATGCCGTTAGGAGCTCCAGAGACTCTAGCTTGTAATGTGGACCAGTCAACGCTGTGACTATCTCCCCCGAACACCACGGAAAGCGCGAGGCCGACCATGACAGCACAAGATCCAGACAAAGCATAGGCGGGATCTCTCCAGTCAGCGATCAGCACATTGGGTGATGTGGGTGGCACGATGGTCGCCGGCGAGGTCGAAATCGGTCTGGGCGAGCCAATAGATCCACCTTGAACACTACCAGACTTGCCATCAAAAATTTGTGCGTTTGCAGGGCTCTGAGTATTGGCGGAGGCAAACTCGATTAGAGAGGCTATAGTCGCTTCAGTCGCTGTTGAACTCGACTTTGATAGACCTCCTGTGAACTCTTGGAGCAGAGACGGCCAGCTACTTTGTGTCAGCCATGTCCTCTACACCTAAGTCATTACTCACTCAGAAGCTACAGCGTTGACTGCTGAGAGTAAAGACTTGTTGAGCAAAGATAGACTGGCATTGTATGTGTCTGACGCTGTCATCATCTGCGCCTTTCCGCCATCTGCCGGTAGCTGTGTCTGCATAGCAGCTAATTGGAGCTGGTTCGCAGCTTGCATCTCGGCACCCTCGGTGAATACTTGTGCACAACAAGCATGGAGCTCGCATAGCATGCCCAGGCAGGTTGAGAATTGACTTTCGAGTTTCCGAGCAGTATCCTGACAGGTTTCGGAGATGCGTCTGAGATTGGACACCGTCGGACTGAGCATATTCGTCGCTGCCTCATTGTCGCTGAGGAGCATCAGGATGTCTCTCACCTGCCAGAGTCAGCAGTAGGTCTTGTCTCGAAGAAACGCGAGTAGCACCGTCGACTTGATCGGCTCCGATCTTGTCATCAGTTCGTCGGTAGTGCGTTGAGCATCCAGGAGGCATTTGGTGGCTGAGTCCGCGACTTGAATCAAACATGAGCTCAAAGATGGTCTTGGACCCCAGTTCCTGGTCTTTGTTGAGTACGAAACCCCCAGCGACTATGGTACACTCACATCAAGTATCGGAAACCATCTTCGGGGGGTATCACTTGGATCTGCTGTCCATCTTGGGAGGTCGATGCCGCGATCAGCAGACCGAGCGAGGCCACGAGTGCCGGTTCGGCGCTCAACACATCGTTCCAATTGTATTGAGGTTGACTGACCAGCGATGTCTTCACACCAATGATATAGTCTTTCAGCCTGATAGATGCTTGTCGGTCCTTCTGGATGTCTTGTAATTGTTGCAAAGCAGCTGCAATTCGGGAAGGATCCAGGTTCAAGGTGCTTGCGGCCATTGCGTGGAGACGTCTGTGAACGATTGTGTGGGCAAAAGAGAGACCGGGAAGGAGCAGAGATACTTAAACGCACATCGCGCGTGTCAATGCCCCCATACTGCCCGTAAGGATGGATCATCTGTCCGCGAATGATTCGCTTCGTATGCGACACTCCTGCATGATGCATACGCGAATACCGATGTGGGGCATCGTAGCAGGGGGTAACGACCTCGTTTGCCAGCCTGAGGAAAGTTTTGCGGTGATCGGTCAGAAGGAAAGAAAGATGCATGGACTAATGGTCATCTTGCACTGTCGGATGCTGGTGGCTTGATTTCATCAGCTGAAGCAACAAAGTCAATGCTCGAGAACCAACGGTCCAGAACCCAATCATGGCGGTAAAATCCGTTTTGAGATCGTATCAATGACATCTCGCGTGCTTGATAGAATTTCGTCTTGGTTGATTATGGTGAAGGACACAGGTTGATGGAAGTCGGAAATCGAGGTTGGGAGAGAGTCCTGCACGCACAAGTTGAACCACCTAGGGTTGCGCCAGTCTCGGCGTGATGTCACTCCTGTGGTTGGCTCATTTTTCCCTTCTATACTCTCTCTGGTTCTCGAGAGAATCCCTACTTCTTGATTTAGCAGCCATGCATTGTACTGAGTGTCACTGGCTGTCGGATATTCTTCCAGAGTCACTCCAGGACTAGCTGCAGAAGCCATGGACCTCAGCGAACGAAACATAAAGTCGCTGAAAGTGTAGCACAATTCTCGGACAGACCAGCAGTCAAACATCATACACCAAACATCAGACCAGCAAATTCGCCGTCGAACGCTCTTCCGACCCTGAAACGATATGTTCATCCTCACCATACCACCCCGCCCCCTCCTCCTACCTACCCAACTCTCCCCAACACAATACCTCTTCCGCCTCCCCCCCACCCCACCCTTCAACACCCTCACCCTCTCCCTCGACCCCACCTCCTCCATCCCCACCACCCACGCAGCAGCAATCTACTACGCTCTCCCCTCCACCCCGACGACCTTCCGCTTCCTCGGCTACCTAGGCCAAGGCCGCGACTCGGGCACCTATCGCATAATCTCGCCGGAAGTAAACCCCTCATCCGCCACCCATGCCTCCTCCGCACGGGCAGATGTCGAGGGGGACCTCATGCTCGATGACCCCTCTGGCCCCCAACCTTCCCTCGACGCCAGCCAAGCAGTAGGGGAGGTGCAAATCGGCATCTCCATCGAGCCTGCGGCAGAAGTGGAAGCCAAAGTCGCGCAACTCAAAGCGGAGCAAGCAGCGCGGCCACCGGCAACCTCGGCGAAAGGCGTCGACACAAAAGTGTTGGCCAAGAACATCATTTCGCACGCGTTCAATTACCTGTCGAGTTTCGGGAGCGAGGAGATACCGCTCAAAGCGTTCGAGGCGTGGTGGAGGAAGTTTGAGGGGAGGGTGGATCGGGATCCGAGTTTTCTTGAGAGGGCGCAGGAGTGAGTCTCAGGCCAGTGGGGCTGGGGTGACAGTGGGTTGAGGGGGACGAGGGCAGGGCGGAGAGGGAGGAGGCAAGGGGCAAAGAATGGTAGTGTATATACAGTATTACTAGAGTCTATCATCCAAGCGAGGAGCGTGCATCCTGCTTCTTGCCCAAGTCGTGTCATTACCATTACATTTCTCGTACAATCCTCCTTCTTTTGCCTTCAGTCCTCATCGTGCTGCCGTAGCTGGGATCCTGAGCAGGTCAGTCTAGATACTTGGGCGCGCCCAGCGGACTGGCTCGCCGGGTGGGAGAATTGTGTCTGGACCTACTCCCGCTCGTGTTCAGGCTCAGCCCTGGAGTGAGGCCTAGCCGCTCTCGGCTCTCTGTTCGTGATGTCAGGCCTGGGCCGGCTGGATAGTCAAAGTAGGTTTTGGCTGAGTTGGGGGCGATCACAGGGCTGTCAAGTGCGCCCTGCAGCTTGGGCGTTGACCAGCCACTTGCTCTTGTCGACTTGGTCGGCGCTTTGTCTGCCTCGAGATCACTGTCGGAGTCGACATCGCCGAGCTCAAAGTCATCTGTACCAGTTGGAGCAAGGGGTGCGTACTTTGCTCTTTTGCCGAAGAAACGAGATAGGACGCCGCGCTTCTTTTTCGAGAATCGAGGTGGTGACGACGGTCGGAACTTGGAGAAAATATTCTGTCGACGTTCGCGACCACAAAGAAGGAAGAGAGCGACAATCAAGATTGCACCAAAGAGGAGCAGGCCCGGCACTCTCCGCTCACCTGCTGAAGCGAACAGCTTGTCATGCCAATCCAGATCGTCTGGAAGCTCAGGTTCTCGTCCACCGGGAAATTGAAAGTCCGCTGGGAGCTTCTTGCCAGGGATGTTGGAACCGAACCCAACAGCCATGGCATGGTCCTCTGGTGGGTGCTGTGAGGCGGCGTACAAGACCATCTTTCCCAGTGTCCATGAGACCTCTGTGCCATCAATCTTGTCCACTGCTTGAAACGGATCCAAGAAGCCTCTGTCCTTTGCAGACTCAAGTGCTTGCTTAGTCTTGTTCCCTGCTTTCGTGTCTGAATCCGGCGACTGCTCTAAACCCACGCGAGGCACGCCAATACCCTCGTGCAGCATGTTGATCAGCCACGAAGCTTTGAAGCATACCTCGGCGGCAGTGGTCTCGTCGACCTTCTTGCCCCACTTCTGCGATGACACTCCAGACTTTATGGACTTCCAGTCTTTGCTGCAGAACTCATTGACCTTAGACTGGTATGTCTTGAAGTCGTATGCCATGTCCTTGTGACCCATTTCGAAGACAGAGTGCGTGGTATGCCAGTATTCCGAGACGCCAACAAAATGATTAACATCAAAATCAATGGCGGGTACGTGGACACCATGAAGGAGACATGGCTCGTCGGCGCAAGCCGCATCCTTGTCTAAGAGAGGGAAAGTCTGTCGGAGACACTCGTCGAACTTTCCGGTGCCGAGTAACAACGATGGCTCGCCTTTCACATCCTTTGAGCCATCCGAGACAACATGTCCTGACTTTGTCTCTCGCAGACCGATAGGTAGGCATGGATCAGGAAGTTCCTTCGAGTCCGGACTTGAGTCCAGCAGTGCCTTGAGATATCGTCTTCGAGCCTCGTTGACGCCGTACTCAAGCCACGTTGTTACAAACACCCTGTACTCTTTCTGTTGTCCACCAATCGTCCGTAATCGCAATAGAGTAAGATCGTCGGCGTGCTTCTCCGCCTCTGTTGCATTAGGCGCGAATGCGATCTGTGCTGATGCTCCACCCATGTCCAAGAAGCCGTAGGTATGGTGCGCCTTGCCATGCGCATGCTCGCTTGGATCGTCAAATCCTCCAAGGAGATAGTTCGCAGCAAGCCACCCGTACAGTCCTTCGGTCTCCCCAGGTATGACTTGAATATGCATGTCGCAGTCAGGTAGCTGGAACTTGGTCGTCCTTCTCAAGTATGAGCATACGTTGGCCAAGACATCCTTCCTTTGCTGGTCTGGCAAGAGTCGCATGCCTGCTGTCGCAAGCAGGAAAATCGGTGTATTTTCGTGTTCGTCCGAGGGCACCATCTTCAGAGCATGATCCATGAGCTCCTTAAGGTGTTCTGTTCCAACCTGCTCAGGGTTATCTCCAAACGTCGACAGACCCGGGTGTATCTTCTTCGCCCATTTCTTCTTCGTTTGCAATTCTGGTAATTTCCCAAGGTCTTCTTTGCTCGCCTTCTTACGTGCCTTTTCCGGCTTCAGCCACCTGTATACATAAGCGCGCGTACCCTGCCAAGTTAGTGGTTGCCAAAACGGGCCTACTCAAAGCAACGTACAGATGAGCCCGCGTCTAGGATGACGCCGTATCGCCATTTGCCCATGTTGAGGTCGGGTTAGAGAAGTGAAGAGGACTCAATGCATTACAAAAGGTATGGAGAATTTTGTCAGGAATCGTGGGTTCCCCACCAGCAACAAGGTTCCGAGAGTCGATACCGGCAAGGCGCAAAAGCAATGTAATTGAAAAGATCAAAGCTGAAGTGTCAAGTTGTTGATTGCGACGCCCCAGGGCCCCTACAACTGCCAAAAGTGGTCCGTGGCTGGCTCCTCCTCGCCAAGACCCAAGACCTGCGGGTCAATCTTTTCACCCTTAATTGAACTTCGCCTTTGAACCCCGAGAAGCTCCACACCCTAAATTTGGCCAGAACGCGTGGGGTCCTGTGGCTGTTGTTGCACTGGAACCATTTGCGATTCATCATTATAGTCTGTTTGAAAGACGTCAATCATACGCTACAACGGCCATGACTCCTTGAGTTCTATTGTAGAGAAACTACCGTCTCCTTACCATCCGCATCGACGTGGATTCGTCCGCCTCTGCCTGACACGTCTTGCAACTCAGCCTCCAACGCTTCCATTTCTGCCTCTAGGACTTCCGGGTCATCACATTTCTCGGCTCCGTCGAAATCAATCATGAAAGCCTGGCCCTTTCTCACAAGGAAGTTGTGTCGGTTGATGTCTCCCTTCTTGATCCCCAACGCATGGAGTCGTGCAAGGACTTGCCTGCAAGCGGCCAGATCCTTCAAACCAGCATGCCTTGTGCCTTCGATCTTTTCCACCATGAGGCCCATCACTCTGCCATGCTCTGTTATATGACCGAGGAATTTTGGGCCTAGGTTGTGTCCCTCAATCCAGCTGTAGGCCTCTGTCTCGTTCTCGATCCAGTGATTCTGCCACGGAAAGCATGCGAATTTCGCGATGAAGCTCGCGCTCGCCTCCGGGAGAGCGGCCTCGCGAACATTCGAGTTGTACATTTTGCCGAGAGTCAGATCAAGATAATCGATTTGTCCTTGATGCCATATATTCGAGACTGAAGGGAGCTCGCTTTTCGAGAGCTCACTGAATGTGGCTTTGACCCCGCCGTCCAGTGTTATCCTGCCTTCATTCCAATCGCCGGTGGGGAACGGTGGTAAAAGCTGCTCGAGAACTGGGAAGAAGCACATATCTCGCACATCGAAAACGCCATGCTCGATTGTAATGTACTTGACGTATTTGCCGTCGACAAGGACTCTGAATTCGCTGTCGTCTGCTTCATCAGCCGAGCACTGCAGAATTTTCACTGCTGAAGGAGACATTTTGACGATGGTGTAGACTTCTATAGTTTGCGCACTCTCCACGACTTCGGACCTGACAAATGTCCTTATCAAAGACACAAGCGCTTGGGAGCAAAATTGGGAGGAGTGGAGTGGCTGATCAATATGGCGGTTAACTACTGTAACACAAGCGTCATGGTTGAATCTACTGACACTACGAATTTGACCAACAATAGCAAAGCCCGTTACGAGAGCTGCTCGATGCACGCGCCTGCTGCGCCGCATTGCAGCATCACATCAAACATAGCCAATGAGACCACACCACGTTGACCGAGACAGGCTCAAGCTGCCCGGAGCAGCTTCGCATCATGACAGAGCTATGCCGCGGCAGTCACAGCAGGCGCCGATAAGCACTTCTAGCGATTCTAGATGAAGGATTTGGAGAGCATAAGAAGGAAAGCAGCCCCTTGCATGTGTACCCTATTCTTCATCTTCGTGTCATCGCTCCAGGAAAGCTACAGCCAAGGTTGGTTCTCGCCGGCTTATGTCTTGCATAATACTGATTAATCCGTCACCAGAAAGCTTAGAGCCAAGAACCAGCCCAAGCACTTTCCAATTCAGCTCCCAAACTCAACAATGTGCATCCAATGGTATCGCAGATATACCTGCGGCTGCAGGAAGCCCGAGGAGTTCGTCCAATGCCGGGAGAGGGCCAACACAAACGAGAAATGCTCCCGAGTTGAGTCCGAATATCTTCCTCCATCCGGACATATGTGCGCGAAGCACTTGGTCAGGCCAGGGAACGACAAGCATGTTAGGCCGGCGGATAATCAGCGAAGGCGTTGACCATGACCATGGAAGGTTATTAGCAGTGTTCTGTTCATAGATAGCTCGCTCTTGTATAGTACGGTCGATCTCAACGATCTGGATTTGCTTCGTGATACCAGCGTCCAACCCTGTCGTTATATCGCAGCGAGCCGCAATCGAGAGTGTGCTGTTCGAAGGTGTCTTTGCTGTACTTTCGCCGGAACGAAAGCTGCCTATCACTGTTTCCTGTCCCATAAGAGCAAGCCATACAATATCGAGGGCTCATGATAGGACAGTCGAGCTGGTCCATGGAACAAAGTCGCACGACAGCCGCAAATCTCAGAGCTTTGCCGCTCTTTCCATCTCGAAGTGGCGTGAGCGGTATCGGTGTAATCTCGTCTGTATCAGAGCTTATAATTGCGCGCTGCGAGTGCCTTGAGGCCCTTCTTCCGGTCGTAAATGTCCCTGAATCCTGTCCCTGCACGCGATGATCTTCGATCGCCCTGGTCACGGCGAGGAAGTCGGCCAGAAACCGCCTTCTAGCTTGCTTGATCTCATTTGGAGAGTAGACACCCGGAACAGTACGGCAGCTTGGCAGGTTCAGAACTGATTTTCTTTGAAATCCAGTCGCGCGAGCAACAGTACAATAGTCGAGCGGGAGGAACCTCGCATCCTGGGAAAAGCAAAGAAAGCAGACCCGGGTACAGGTCAGGAGATAGAGATATGATCCGATATCACCGCAGACTTCGCAGCGGGAAGTGTACAATTTGTCGTAAAGAGTGTGGAGGTCTATCCATCTCCGCGCCTGGATTCCTGTCGTCGCCTGCCAGACGTGTGGAGCGTGTCGAGCGATCGTGGCGAAAGCTGGCAAGCTCAGTATGACGCCGCGTATCAAGCGACTGACTTTCAGAAGAGCGGCAATCGACTCAAGATCCAGGCTATCGAACACCAAGTGTAACAATTCGATCGGTAAATTCTCGAGGGGTCCGGTCGAGACACCACTGGTCACTACAGGCAAAGGTAACGGAAATGGAATGGCTTTCACGGAATGCAAATCCTCTAGATGATGATCGTCTATTCCAATGGAATCTGTGGTGTATTTGATGAAATCGACATCCGAGAGCATGTTGTGTGATTGTTGTCGGAGGCCAAAGTCCATGCGCGAAGAGCACGAGCTTGTTGTGATAACTGGTACAGCTTACATAAGCCTACAGTAGATAGTCACAGGGAATTTGCTCCCCTTTAATAAATTACGCGTCTCTAGACTAATTACATTATAACAGATTATAAGCCCGGCGCTTCTCTAAGAGCCCTTATTAAAGCAATTAACATATTAAATAACATTAATTAATATAAGACTAACACTAAAGCTAGTAAAACTAGAAACTCTAGCTATTACCTTTAGTCTTAATTAAGTAAAACCCTATAGTAGGTCCCTATATATAAATTGATTTAATTATACTAATTAACTAATTATATCTAGCTATATAAAGGTTAATAATAATAAAATCCTTAAGTAAGGTATCTCTTATATAGCCTAGAGATTAATCTTATAGTTTATACTACTTAAGAGTAAGGTCCTTAGTTATATATTTTATAATATATAATAGGTTAATATAGTAAAGTAACTAATTAGATAGATTAATTAGAATAGTACTTCTATAATCTCTAATAAGAAGTTTTTAAACTATAATAGAAATTCTAGAAGAATAATATAGTTACTTATAGTATAGTTAGCTCTAGGATCTATAACTTAATTAGGCCTAACTTTACTTTAAATATTAAGACTATAAAGTAGCTAATTAATTAGATTATAGCTATCTTTAAACCTATAATTACTATTAATCTATATAAGGCTATTAAGGCTCTTTATAATTATAAAGTCTAAAGATATAATCTCTAATAATACTATAAAGACTTTTAAATAAAGGTCTAGAATTACTTAATTACTACTAAGTAATTAGCTCTATATAAGGGGAAGCTTAGTCCTATAGAGCTAGGATAGTCCTGTTATATAACATAGGCCCTCTATAGTATATCTATATAGCCTCCGGCTGTTTTAAACGAAGGTAGCTATTAGTTTATTAACCTATCTAGCCTATAGATAGCTTAGCTCTATACGTTGCTATATACTACTATTATAGTTCTAATAGCTCTCTTTAGTCGTAGCCTATAGAGCTACTAACAATAAGTAATAACAATTAAGTAAATTCTACCTAACTAATAGGTTAAGTTAATAAGGCTAATAATAGCTACGAAGTTATCGAAATTCTATTAGGGCTAGAGTCCCTAATAGATAAGGATTTACTAATACCTCTAGAGGTTGCCCTAGCTAGCGTTCTAGAGTAGTTTAGAAGCAAGATCTTTTACTATCTTAGAGAGGTTAAATTCTCTATATAGGACTCTAATTACTATAGGGACACTAGTAAGACACTAGCTAGACTCTATAGCTTTACTATATAGAGTACCTTAACTCTCTCTAAGGAGATAGGCACCTATATAATACCCTTAAGACTAGTAGACACTACTATAGAGCTTTACTAGGACCCTAAAGAAATACTATAGAGTATAATTTATATACTACTACTCTATTACCCTATACTAGGTAGTATAGAGTTAAAGCTAAAAGATCTAGAAGAATATTAAGTAAAGATAATTACTAAGTTTAGATACTTCTACTAGAGTCTAGAGGTAGCTTTCTTAGTAAAGCTAGATTACTTTATCTACTTGCCCTTATATAAGGTAAACTAGATTACTTACTCGATCTAGTTCCTTAGTAATAGGCTTAAGGAGTCCTAGGATCGAAAGTATACCCTTAATAGTATAAACTAGACTTCCTTAATATATTAGAGGACCTTCCTTAACTTCCTTAAGGACGTAGTTAAGGACCTAGTTAATCGATATATAAACGCTATAATTAAATACTATAGTACTTATTAGAATTAAGGAGAGTTAGTCTAGAAGTTTACTAACTAACTAGCTACCCTTAAAGACTAAGTTAACCTCTATTATAGTAAAGAGCACCTAGCCTAATACCTTTTAGCTAAGCTCTATACTAGTCTCTAGAACTAGATCCTTTAGGCCTCTCTAATCCTAGAAATATAAGAAGAGCTAGTTATATACGCTATTATATATAAGGGCCTTTTAAAGTCTTTAGATAAGAAAGTAAGAGAAATATAGAAGTATTATAGGGACTCTATAGAGAGTATTTATATAGCTCTAGGGGATAAGTATAGTAAATAGGATAACTATACTAGCTTTAGCTATATATAAGTATATTATAACTATAGAGTATCTAGAGAACATAATTAAGGCCCTCTAGAGAGGAGGCTAGAATCGAGGAGACTAGTACTAGACTAGGTCTAGTGCTATAACTATAGTAAGTAAGGCCACTTTTCTACCTTGTATACGTAGCTATATAAGCTAGGCTAGGAACCTATAACGTATATAGTAGAAGTAAGTAAATATCCTCTCCTATCTAACTAACTCCCTAAGGATATATTAGATAACCCTAAATAGGACTATAAGGGGCCTATAGTCCTCCTAGTATAAACCTATAAAGGGATAGTATATACACTAGACAGTAAGGTTAGTATATTAATACTCTTAGATAATAGATCCGACATTAATATAATTAATTCTGCCTTTGCCCTTAAGTATAACTTAAAGCGTATTAACACTAAGCTCTTATAGGTTAATAGCTTCTAGAGCTATCTAGTATATTACTATAGCGCCTATAAGATTAAGCTATACTTAATAGATAACACTAGTAAGACATAAGAGTTAAAAGGCTTATTCTATACTATAGAAATAAGCTCTCCTATTTTACTTAGTTAGCTATAGCGCTTTAACTAGGGCATAGTAGTAGATAGCTATACTAACTAATAGTAGTATAGTTATAACACCGTATCTATATATATTATAAGCGTATAAGAATTCTCTAACCTAGTCCTTGTAGGAAATTAAGGCTATACTCTTATCTTATCGGGTATATATAACTCTATAGAGTATAGAGTATAGGGAGTAGCTAGAGCCTCTATAGAGCCTCTATAGAACTCTCTTAATATACTACCTATATATATCTCGGACTTTAAGGACATATTTAATATTAACTCTACTAAGATAAGGCCTACTAAGAACGTTTCCTATCTAATTAATCTCTAAGAGAGTAAGGAACTTCTCTTCTAACCTCTTTATAATCTCTCTACTATAGAGCTAGTAGAACTAAGAGAGTACCTAAAGAAGTCTCTAGAGAAGAGCTAGATCTAACATTTAGAGAGTCTAGCTAGTATACTAATCCTGTTTATACTAAAGAAGAATAGAATACTTAGACTATATATAGATTACTATAGCCTAAACGTAATCACTATTAAGAACTACTATTCTCTCTCCCTTATTAGTAAGACTCTTAATTAGCTCGGGAGAGTAATAGTATACTTAAAGATTAACATAAAGGATATATATTACTATATTCTAATTAAGGAGAGTAATTAGTAGAAGACAGTGTTCCGGACAAGATATAGCTACTTTAAATATATAGTTATACTATTTAGATTAACTAATGTACCTACTATGTTCTAAGCCTATATTAATAGGGCTTTAGTAGTGTGACCGTTGGGTCGGGGTTAAGGGGTCGTACTAAACCTAAAAGAGTTATATTACCCTATTGTTTTTTCGTGGGTTTTTCGTGTTAAAACGCGATTTCTCGTATTAAATGAATTATTATCTTAATAAAAATTATATCATTAGAATCCCTATAAAATTCTCTATATTTTATATATATAAATTGATTACGTAATATGATTCTCTGATTTTTAAACTAGGTTCAAAAACTTTGATAGCTATTTCAAAAATACTAGAGTTATATTACGTAAGCATGCTATATATTATTAAATGCGCGTTTTTTTATAGATTATTTTAGACAATCCAATTTTAAAAAAAAAATTCATTTTGAAAGAGTTATTATAGAAAAAGAGCAAAAATCCCGCAAAAATTTCAGATTTTGAAGTTCCTAACCTTAACCTAATAGTCACACTACTCTACTATATCGTAGTAATATATAAGATCTATAGTAGCAGCTTAGAGAAGAAATTTAATACTCTATTCTATATAAAATTATATCTGCCTATTTCTTATAGTTCTTTCTTATAGCTTTATAGAAGAGAGCTCTTACTAGTTAGAAAAATTAAGTAGGTAGTACTTATTATAGTATTTCCTAGTAAGTATAGAGTCTTTAGTAAATATAGTAATATACTTAGTATAGATAGCGTTAAGGTAGTAGTCTACTATAGTTATTAGTACTTAGAATTATATATTCTAAATATATAATTAATATACCTTTAAAATATTCTACTAGTATTATCTTAGTTACTTCCTAGAGATACTTAATAGTATCTAGCTAGAAGCGAAAATCTCTAATTATAAGCGTAGACTTAATATCTTATATAATCTTATAAATAACATAGGAGAAAAGGAGCTTTTAGATAAAAAGGTTAGTTAACTTCTAGTAGTAATAAATATCTTAGAGGGTAATAGCTATACTATATTAGGTATAATACTATAAGAATTAGCTATAAGAAACTAACTACTAGGCTTAAACCTATTAGCCTTTAGCTAGCGAATTTATCTAGTTATTACTAGTCTAAATTTTATAGTATAACTAGTAGGTATTTTACTAGTAGTTATTATCTTAGCGCCTTACTTCCTTAGCTTTAAAGTTGCCTTCTTTATAGTTATTACTTACTTTTTATAAGCTATAACTATATAAATTTATCGAATTAATTGTTAGAATTTATTTATAAAGGTAAAGAAGAGCAAGGAGAAAATACTAAGGATAAGATATTAAGCCTTATTATAGAATTTATAATAGTATATAGAATATAAATTTCCTATTATTATTATCTACTATAATAACTTTATATTAATAATCTTAATAACTTTATATTAGTATAATAATAGGATAAATTCTTATTAATACTTATATTCCTAGCTACTCTATTTCTATATATATAAGTAATCCTAATCTCTTATCTCTTAACTTTCTCTTTATAAACCTTATATCTTATATCTTAATCTACTTTATACTCGATATCTTACCTTTACTTATAAATTACTACTAATTCTTAATCTATAATATCTACTAATCCTAAAGAAGAGTAATTTATTATTATTAAGAATAAAATAACTAATACCCTAGTAATTAAGAAAGAAGAAATAACTAAGAAAGAGAAAGTAGTTCTCTCTATAATAGGAGTAATTCTTATAGCTACTTCTTATAGTTAAATACTAATTAAACTATAGGGTTTTAATTCTAAAGCTAATAAGATTAAGTACTAGATTAAGAATTATTCTTAGGGAACTCTTTACTATAGCTACTTTCTTAGAATTCTATAGTAGAAAGTATAGCTTAGTAATACCTAGCGAGCTATTTAGTAAAGAGATTATACTATATAAGCTAGTATAGAGGAGAAAGCCTTTACTACTATTAGTAATGCTAATTACTTTACTAAATATATACTTAAGGTAAAACTTAAGAGCTCTAAGGACTACTAAGTAAAGTCTAATAAGGAGAAAAAAGCTATATTTACTATAATATATAAGAAGATAGTAAAGACTTACTATTATACCTAGTAGAGTAGTATATTTCTTATAGTATATTCTTATAGTATTTTTACTAATTTTATATAGAGGAATAGATAGAGAATAAGTTTATATTTATCTATTAGAAATAGAGTAAAATCTATAAAGCTAATACTCTCCTTTACTATAAGTAACTTCTTACTAATTATATAAAGAAGGCGCTCTATAACTAGTATAATATTTTCTTAAACTACTAAGTAAGATAACTTCTTAGTACTAGGGAAATAATTAAGAAGTAGTCTTATAAGATCTTCTATAATAGTATTAATTCGCTATATAATAATAGAGACTATAATGATAATAATAAAGCTAAGTTTATAAAATTTATTAATAATATAATATTAGCTAAACTCTAAGTAGTATAGGTAGATAATTAGGCGTATATTGTTTCTTATAGCTACTTTTTATATTTAATTACTAATCTATTAAAGCAAATATAAACCTACTCCTAAACCTAAGTTCTAGTATAAGGACAATAATATTTTACTCGAATCTAATAGCTACTATATTAAATATAGTAATAACGAAGTTAAAGAAGAAGTCGAGAATAACTCTAAGATTAAGGACCTCCTTAATAAAGTACCTAATAAATATAAGACTAAGGAAGTAGCTAAAATATACTATAAGGTTATTACTACTAGAGACTTTAATAATTCTAATAAAGAGGACAAAGAGAATAAAGAGAATAAGGGTAATAATAATAAGGCAATAGAGAAGAGTAGTAATAATAAGGAGGATAAGAGTAACTAAGGTAAAGGTAAGGATAGTAGTAGCAAGGATAATATAGATAAGGATAAATAGATTAGCACTAAGTTAGAGAAATTAGATAGAGGTAGTAATAGCTCTCTTTTTTATGCTATTATAACCTATAAAATTAAATATAGTAAATAGATTCTTATAGTATATTCTTATAGTCTTCTACCTCTTCTAATATAGCTAGGTATTATACTATATCTAAATAAGGGAAATGTCTTTCTTTAATATAGCCTCTATTAATCCTTAATTATAAGTGCTCTTAGATACTACTATACTATAAATATCTCTCTTTAATAAGCTTTAAGAGTTTCGTGTCTAGTACTAGATATAATCTTCTACCTCTATTATCTATAAACTCTTTAAACTTGTCTACTATCTACTCTATAATAGCAAAATTCTAGATGATAAATAGCTAGCTATATAAGCTTAGAAAACATAGTAGCCTTTAACACTAAGTAGACTTAAGTCTTCTAAAGTACTACTCTAGAATTCTTCTAACTACTATAGGTTAATCTAGGCCGACTTTAATAAGGGTACTAAGCTTAGTAATAGTATACCTCTTATATACTACCTTCGCTATAGTCGAGCTCTATAGCACCTATTAGTTAATTAGATTAGCAATAAACACATACAAAAACATCTTAAGTGTAAGTTTTACTAGACTACTAAATCTCCTAGTTATAAGTAGTCCTAAGCTTAAATAGCCCTAACCTAGTTAAAATCGATTATAACTACCTCGTTATCGTATATACTATACTTTATACCTAAATAATTTAAGAAAGAGCTTATTAGGGTCCTTATTAATTATAATTAGTTATTTTAAATAGTCGCCTATCCTACCTTCTTAAGATTTATATACTTCCTTTAACTAGATACTAATATTCTAGGCTAGATATAGTCTCTTAGGCTACTAAAAGAGCACTACGAAAATATCTATTCTTACCTCCTTACTAATCTTAGTAAAGAGATAAAAGTCTTAATTATATTAGATAGTTAGTTAGTAAATAATTATCTAAGCTTTATTACTATAAAGGCACACTATATTAATAATAATTAGTAAATGTATAAGTGCCTACTCGATTTTATACTAATTAGTAGATAGTATACTAGAGCTATACTTAGTATAGAGTTACTTAGAGTACTCTATAAAAGAAAACTCAAGGTATACCTTCTTACTATTATAGTAGATAACATAAGCAATAATAATATGTTATAGTCTAAAGTATAACAAGGCCTCTATAAAAAGGGTATATAATAGTCTTTAGTTAAGAACTTAATCCCTTATCTTATATATATTATTAATCTTATAGTATAAGATATTATTTAAGCCCTATAGCTAGAAACTACTAAAGATAATAAGAAAGTAGATAAGCTTAAGAAGTGTTATCTCTATAATATCTAAATAACCTTATTAGTGCCTAATTCCCTATAAAAAGTAAGTTATATTTCTTATAGCGTTTTCTTATAGTTTTCTAACCTATTTTAAAGCTCTATGTAATTTGTATTATAATCGACTAGTCCCCTTAATACTACTAACAATTTAAATCCCTTTAAGTATATCTCCCTCCTTATAAATAACTCGTAGTTATTTAGGATATTTATACCCGCTAGAATTTAATATATAATATATATAAGCGAGCTATTAAACTATTACTAATTATTAATAACTAGCTTAATATAGAGATTATAACTATATAAAAGCCCTATGCTAATAAAATAGTAGCTAATTAAGACATAGCTTCTATAGATTATATAGACATAAAACGCCTCTACCTTAGCTATACTAAGTAGTTATACCTAAGAATTGTTGTTTAAATACTTAGGAATTTTAAGATAGTAACTAACTAGCTAAGCTAATCTAATATACCCTTAATATAATTTATCTAGCTAATATATAATTACCTTTTTAACTTCCTTAATATTATTAAATCTACTTAGGAAGAAGATAACAATTTAGACTAGCTATAAGTCGTCTAGAATATAGCGAAAGTAAGTTATACTAAGCTTTCTAAGTATTATAAGTAAATAGGTAAAGGCTAAGGTTTCCTATTTAATTATAGTATAATCTTAGATTCTATATAGAAGTTAAGTATATATAAGGTATACCCCCTATACTTCCTCTTATATAAATATCTTTATATATAACTAATCTACTAAAAGTATATATCGTAGGAACTATATTTTAAGTTACTCTACTAGAAATAATTTCTTAACTATCTAAGTTACTATAATAATAATAGTTATCCTAATACTACTCTTCTACCTCCTCTATTAGTCCTATCTATTACCTACTAGTTTAAGAATCCTACCTTATTAAATAATATAGTAAGCTTTATATCTATAATATCTAGCTAAGATAATACTCTCTCCTAGGGATAAATTAAGGTCTATATAATAAGGATAGAAGGGGAAGATTACCTAAGGACTCTACCTATATAGGAAACACTAGATTTTAATATTTTTTCGTAGTAAAAAGAGAATAAGCACTTATACCTATAACTAGCTCGAGTTACTTATAATATTCTTATAATACTAATCGCTAGCGTTAGTGTTAAATATATATTTAATATTATAAAAGACATTATTAGAGACTAAAGGTATAGACTACTTCTATAGATAATTTAATAAATTATAATTATAAAGCTTATAGATAGTAGGCTCTAAGACACCTATATAGCTAATAAAGATAACTATACTAGTGTTAATAACAATAATAATAGTAATATAGATAGTATAAGTAATAACTTTAGGGATATTACTACCTATAGTTTAAGTAATAAAGGGGATAATAAGGAAGAGAGGTATAAGGAGGATAAGGCTCTACTATATAACATTACTAAGGTTAAAGGCTAGTATTCTAAGCGTATCTAGTTAATAGCCCCTAAGTAAACACTCTCTTATAGTAGCTAAGAGTATAGTCTACTTACTTATCTAGGGTCTTATCTCTAGTACTAACTCTTTACTTATTACTCTACTCTTACTTTAAGAGCTTATATACACTATTATTATAGTTAACTTTAGTTAATAATAGGAAGATATAACACAAATGAGATTTTATAAAGTATAAGTCTATATTATTAAAAACTATCTAAAGCTATTAGCCTACTAACGCTTTAACTATACTATCTAAATTAGATTAGTTATTAGAAGTATTACTATTGCTAATATAATCTAGCTTGTCCTACTTATACTAGACACTATAGTATATAGTAAAGAGGTTAATTAGATCTACCTATAGATCTATAATACACTAATTAATAGTATAACATAAGTTAATAAGTTTAAAGATGTTATTAGTCTAGGAGATATTATACTAGTATTAGTTAGATTATATAGATATATTAGATTAGGAATATAAACAAAGTTATATAGAGTATTATAGAAGCGATAGGCTTTATAGTATAGTACTAAGTCTCTATTGTTATCGTAGATATAAGTAGTTTATCTTAACTAAGTTTTATCTAGGTTAAGATATATAAGAGTTATATAGTAGATATAGGCTTTATACTAACGTAAGTATAAGGGCCTAATATAGTCGCTAGGAGTTATTCTATAAGGCTAGGAAGAGATTAGATCTACTAGGTCGGGGTAGAGTTAAGTATAAGAGGCTATTATAACGATAAGAAAGAGAAGTTTAAGAGAAAGAAGAAGAAATAGCAACGAAAAGGTATATATATCTAGCGTTACCTATTATAAGAACAACAATATAGATAATAGCTATTATCTGTTATAAAAAAACAATAATACTAACAATAGCTATTATTAAATAATAGCTATTATTATACTAAGGGATATAAGTAGATTATTAGCCTAGTTACTTCTTTCTCTCCTTAGGAATATTTAAATAACTATCTAGTATACCTTTATATCGCTATAGTATAGTTTATACTAATAGTAGCTAGAATTTAACTAAATCTACTACTATATCTACTATTCTCCTCTCTATTATTTATCTAGCTAATCTTCTTTACTATAACTTTATTAACGACTTTTAGATAGAGATTAAAGACATAGATAGCCTTATATATACTATTAACTAGGAATCTAATAGCATTAAGGTAATCTATAACTATACTATAAGTTAGTAGGAAGACTTATCTACCTAGAACTAACTATTATTAGTCTTATACTCTACTCTATAGCTTTAGTACTCTAGTTTTCTAGTTAAGGGTTATAATTTATATAAGGGTAGCTTTACTAGAGAGAGAATATCCTCTAGATAAATTAGATAATAAGATAATAAGGTTTTAGTTTTAGGTAGTATATAGCTTACTAGCCTTATATATAATATAGGCTTATAGGGGTTATATAGATAATATTAATTAGGATAATCTTCTATAAATTACTATTAGGTTATAATTATATATAAGGGTTAATAATTAATAACTTTTACTTCTCTCTAGTATCCTTTAACTACTATAACTTTAAGTATTTAGAGTAGAAAAGTAATAAGAGTTATAGGATATAGTACTTACTATAAGAATCTACTATAAGAATATAGACTCTAGTATAGTGCTAGTATAGGTGCGCTAAGGACTTAATAGCACTACACTACTTATCTACTAACCTAACCTAGCACTATACTATATCTAGAAAGAGCATAACTTAACCTACACCTAGCGCTAGTATAGTGCTATTATAGCTATAGTATAGTACTAGTATAGGGCTATAAAAGACTTAGTAGTACTACGCTAGCTAAAAGCTAACCTAAACCCTAGTATAGAGATAGACCCGGAGAGTACTAGGTACGCCCTAATAGTTATACTAACTATTATAGAAGATCTTATAAGACTACTTCTTGATTATTCCCCTAGTACTAAGAAGTTGTCTTACTTAGTAGTTTAGGAAAACATTATACTAGTTATAGGGCACCTTCTTTATATAATTAGTAAAGAGTTACTTATAGTAAAGGAGAGTATTAGCTTTACGGATTTTACTCTATTTCTAATAGATAGATATAAACTTATTCTCTATCTATTCCTCTATATAAAATTAGTAAAAATACTATAAGAATATACTATAAGAAATATACTACTCTACTAGGTATAATAGTAAGTCTCTACTATCTTCTTATATACTATATTAAATATAGCTTTCTTCTCCTTATTAGACTTTACTTAGTAGTCCTTAAAGCTCTTAAGTTTTACCTTAAGTATATATTTAGTAGAGTAATTAGTATTACTAATAGTAGTAAGGGCTTTCTCCTCTATACTAGCTTATATAGTATAATCTCTTTACTAAATAGCTCGCTAGGTATTACTAAGCTATACTTTCTACTATAGAATTCTAAGAAAGTAGCTATAGTAAGGAGTTCCCTAAGAATAATTCTTAATCTAGTACTTAATCTTATTAGCTTTAGAATTAAAACCCTATAGTCTAATTAGTATTTAACTATAAGAAGTAGCTATAAGAATTACTCCTATTATAGAGAGAACTACTTTCTCTTTCTTAGTTATTTCTTCTTTCTTAATTACTAGAGTATTAGTTATTTTATTCTTAATAATAATAGATTACTCTTCTTTAGGATTAGTAGATATTATAGATTAAGAATTAGTAGTAATTTATAAGTAAAGGTAAGATATCGAGTATAAAGTAAATTAAGATATAAGATATAAGGTTTATAAAGAGAAAGTTAAGAGATAAGAGATTAGGATTACTTATATATATAGAAATAGAGTAGCTAGGAATATAAGTATTAATAAGAATTTATCCTATTATTATACTAATATAAAGTTATTAAGATTATTAATATAAAGTTATTATAGTAGATAATAATAATAGGAAATTTATATTCTATATACTATTATAAATTCTATAATAAGGCTTAATATCTTATCCTTAGTATTTTCTCCTTGCTCTTCTTTACCTTTATAAATAAATTCTAACAATTAATTCGATAAATTTATATAGTTATAGCTTATAAAAAGTAAGTAATAACTATAAAGAAGGCAACTTTAAAGCTAAGGAAGTAAGGCGCTAAGATAATAACTACTAGTAAAATACCTACTAGTTATACTATAAAATTTAGACTAGTAATAACTAGATAAATTCGCTAGCTAAAGGCTAATAGGTTTAAGCCTAGTAGTTAGTTTCTTATAGCTAATTCTTATAGTATTATACCTAATATAGTATAGCTATTACTCTCCGAGATATTTATTACTACTAGAAGTTAATTAACTTTCTTATCTAAAAGCTCCTCTTCTTCTATATTATTTATAAGATCGTATAAGATATTAAGTCTATACTTATAATTAGAGATTTTCGCTTCTAGCTAGATACTATTAAGTATCTCTAGGAAGTAACTAAAGTAATACTAGTAGGATATTTTAAAGGTATATTAATTATATATTTAGAATATATAATTCTAAGTACTAATAACTATAGTAGACTACTACCTTAATACTATCTATACTAAGTATATTACTATATTTACTAAAGACTCTATACTTACTAGGAAATACTATAATAAGTACTACCTACTTAATTTTTCTAACTAGTAAGAGCTCTCCTTTATAAAGCTATAAGAAAGAACTATAAGAAATAGGTAGATATAATTTTATATAGAATAGAGTATTAAATTTCTTCTCTAAGCTACTACTATAGACCTTATATATTACTATAATATAGTAGAGTTATCTTAAAGCCTAGCCCTTATATAGTACTTTAGTATAGTCTAACTCTAGTACTAGCGTAAGTACTAACGTATTTTAGTATAGTGCCTATAGTAGAGTAGTGCTAGTATTATATAACTATAGTATAGTGCTAGTACTTATATAGCTTAGAGTAGTACTAGTACTAGTGCTATTATAGATGACCCTAGTACTAACTCTATATAGCTAAGACATAGGGCTATTAACACAGGGTTAGCCTCTATACTAGCACTAGGGGCGGCCTTAGGCTACCCTAACCCTGCTCTAATAGTTACACTAAATTAGTAGATAATAGCTAGTATAGGGCCTACACCTATAGGAGCTATATAAGGCATAGAGGCTATACTAGTAGGAGTTATTAGAGGTATAATAGTAGGAGTTATAGGAGGCTAACAACTATAGGTGTTATATATGTTATAAGTAGGTCTAGGTATTATAAGTAGAGTATAAGTAGAGTATAGAGCGTAGTATTAAAGTAGAGATCTAAAAAAAGAAAATATGTTATAGTATATAGAAGGGAGAAAGTAAGGGGCAATAGCGAGGTTATATATACTAACCTCTAGTGTACTATATCTTTATTATAGCTACTAGTGTAGTATATATGTTTCCTATAGTACTACTAGGAATTCTAAGAAAAGTAATGTTATTACTACTAATTAGCTTTAATGCTATAGTAACTAGATAAGTAGCCTTATAGACCTAGATTATTAGAATTATAACCACTAAATAGCATGTAGGACATATATAAGCTCTATTAGAAAACGCCTTAATTACCTTATGCCTATACTACCTATAGACGATACTATATATTAGATATATTTAGCTAAGAGCTAAGAATAGCTCTCCTAGAGGAGAAAGTAATTATAAGAACATAGTACCGGGTAGCACTTAGTAGTAGCTAGTCCTACTTATGTAATATACATAGATATCCGGCGTAGTATATACGCCGAGAACTTAACAGTAATTAGTTCTACTACTAATAGACTATTTAGTTAGTTAGGCGTCCTCTATATTATAATATATATAGCTTTAATATAAGGTATTAACACTTAGGGAGTTAGTTAAGTAGAAGAGAACATTTACTTACTCCTACTAAGCACATTATAGGTTCCTAGCCTAGCTTATATAGCTACGTATATAAGGTAGAGAAGTGGCCTTACTTACTATAGTTATAGTACTAGACCTAGTCTAGTACTAGCCTCCTTAATTCTAGTCTCTTCTCTAAGGAGCCCTAATTATACTCTCTAGAGGCCTTATAGTTATAGTATACCTATATATAGCTAAAGCTAGCATAGTTATTCTATTTACTACGCTTGCCCCCTAGAGCTATATAAATACTCTCTATAGAGTCCCTATAATACTTCTATATTTCTCTTACTTCCTTATCTAAGGACTTTAAAATACCCTTATATATAGTAGTATATATTACTAGCTCTTCTTATATCTCTAGAATTAGAGGAGCCTAGAGGATCTAGCTCTAGAGGCTAGAATAGAGCTTAGCTAGAAAGTGCTAGGCTAGGTGTTCCTTACTATAATAAGAGCTAACTTAGTCTTTAAGAGTAGCTAGTTAGTTAGTAAACTTTTAGGCTAACTCTTCTTAATTCTAATAAGCACTATAGTACTCGATTATAGCGTTTATATGTTAATTAACTAGATCCTTAACTAAATCCTTAAGGAAGTTAAGGAAGGTCCTTTAATATATTAAGAATATCTAGTTTATACTATTAAGAGTATACTTTTAATCCTAGGACTCCTTAAGCCTATTACTAAAGAACTAAATTAAGTAGGTAATCTAGTTTACCTTACGTAATAGTAAGTAGGTAAAGTAATCTAGCTTTACTAAGAAAGCTACCTCTAGACTCTAATAGAAGTATCTAAACTTAGTAATTGTCTTTACTTAATATTCTTCTAGATCTTTTAGCTTTAACTCTATACTATCTAGTATAGAGTAATAGGGTAGTAGTATATAGATTATACTCTATAGTATCTCTTTAGGGTTCTAGTAGAGCTCTATAGTAGTATCTACTAGCCTTAAGGGTATTATATAGGTGTCTATCTCTTTAGAGAGAGTTAAGGCACTCTATATAGTAAGGCTATAGAGTCTAGCTAGTATCTTACTAGCGTCCCTATAGTAATTAGAGTCTTATATAGAGAATTTAACTTCTCTAAGATAGTAGAAGATCTTACTCCTAAACTACTCTAGGACACTAGCTAGAGTAACCTCTAGAGGTGTTAGTAAATCCTTGTCTATTAGGGACTCTAGCCCTAATAGAATTTCGATAACTTCGTAGCTGTTATTAGCCTTGTTAACTTAACCTACTAGTTAGGTAGAATTTACTTAATTGTTATTACTTATTATTAGTAGCTCTATAGGCTATAACTAAAGAGAGCTATTAGAACTATAATAGTAGTATATAGTAACGTATAGAGCTAAACTACCTATAGACTAGATAGGTTAATAAACTAATAGCTGTCTTTGTTCGAAATAGCTAGAGGCTATATAGATATACTATAGAGAGCCTATATTACGTAACAGGACTATCCTAGCTCTATAGAACTAAGCTTCCTCTTATAGATATAGTTAGTATAGGTATTATAATCTATATTAGAAAAGAAGATATAGTTATTAAAGGTATTTAAGGAGTACTTACTAGCCTTACTAGACTTACTAATATACCTAGAGACTATATAAATAGTTCTATTATAAGTATAATAGACTAGTATAGCTAGAAGGTAGTTAGTATTAACTAAAGATATAATAGTAATATTAATCTTCTTATTAATAACCCTAAAGTTAACTAGAGTAGTTATATTATAATCTAAATAGAAACTAGTAAATATCTTAACTCTATTATTCTAGACCTATTTAGTAAAGTAGTTAAAAACACTAGTCTTCTTTAAGTATCTAAAAAGAAAGATAGTCTAGTAAAAGTATTTTAAGTAATACTAATACTCTAAGTACTAACTATAGTATTAAAGATCTAGATAACTATATTAATCTAAGTCTTAGTAAGGTCTAGAAGATTATAACTAGTAGTAGTTATATTAAGAAGACCTTAGCTTTAGAATAAAGTAACTACTATACTTAATATTTTAAAAGATACTATTAGAAGTATAATATAAAAGAGATAGAGTATTTAAAGAGAAAGAAGATACTTATACCTTAATAAGTAGTTATAAGTATACTACTAGAGCCTTATTATTATTACTATTAATAATAGTTACTATTATTCTTACTAAATAATAGTAGCTAATTATTATAATAAGCTATAATTATAAGTAACTATATAAATATATATTAGAGACCTATAAAAGCTAATAGTATAGGTATATAAAGTATTTAGACTAGTTAGGGGAGTATTATAATAACTAGTATAGCTTATATAAGCCTATAGTAGATAGTCATAGGGAATTTACTCCCCTTTAATAAATTACGCGTCTCTAGACCAATTATATTACAACAGAGCTCCACCGCGCTAGCGGCGAACGCTGACGCAGCACTCACTTCTGCGAAGCAAAATATCATGCTACGACATTGAACCTGAAGTCGACCAGGCAGGAAGCATACTGTATACGTTGTATTATGATATACAACCACCTCTATATCCACAATGTCTAAGCTATGATACATGCTCCACTCACACCGGTTGCCTGTGCTCCGTTACTTTTAGTGACCTGCACGAGATTGCCTCCTGACTCCCGGACCCGAATACTCCTCCAAATTCCAGCTTTCCACGCCATCTTCGATAACCAAAGAATGCCTATGGAAGCTAATAGTCTCATACATCTCCACCGCCGATCTCATAGCCTTCGCATGCCACGCTCCTTTCCCTCCAGCCACAGCATCATCACGACCTCTCCACAAGCCTGGCCACACATCAGCGCACTCCCGTGGTCCACGATCAGAAGTACTCACAGGTCGCCAAATTCCTCCTCTCCTCATTACACTCCCCAAACCAATACTTCAACAACGCCCCACTCTGACAAGCCTCAGCATGAGAATGCTGATCCAACTCCCCCAATCTCGTCCTATCCGCATCGGGCTTGAGTTTCGACCTGAAGATGACAACGTAGAACTCCTGTCTTTGCCACCGGTAGCCAGTCTGTGCGCACAGCTTCCGGAGCTCGGCGAAGCAGACGTCCCAGTTGAAGGACTCCATGTAGTATGCGGTGGAGTAGTCTGGTCGGACAGGGGCCATGTTGGTCAGAGCGAAAGACAGGAGACGGCAGGATAAGGAAAGGTCGGTGAGCCGGGTTTGGTTGGCGAAGTCGGGATAGGGAGATGTGATGAGATGAGAGGCTGAGAGGTCGTAGGAAGGGGCATCCTCGAACTCGGCCTCTGAATCGGAGCTGTCGACTTCTGTGAGTGTGGAGATGGCTATCTTAAACTCTTCTGCTCGGGTGTAGTCGATTTGTGCCGGGGGTGGTAGTATCGATGCCATTTGGCCGGTTTGATGCGTGTTTTCGTGGTCGCTAGGTCGAGCGAGATGTGCAAGTAGCTGTGACTAGAGGAGTGTGCTGTATGATGAGACCGACAGAGACAGGACGCGAAATATCCCAATACTTATTCTCTTACTGACCTTGAATCATAGTAGTTGGTGTGTTTTCAAGCCAGGCATTGGGAGATGAAGCACGACTTAGCACGAGCAACGCTTGCGGGATCGCGCAATCGCGTGCAATCAACGTTCGTAATCTTCCGGACTGGTTAGGCTCTCACCGCATCCATGTGTTTCTTGATCACCTCGTGCCTCATTCTGATGGCTAAAGATGGAAGAGTGAAGTTGTAAAATTCGAAAATTGCAAGAAAGATACAAAAGAACGCTCATTGCGGATCTTCAAGCCTTTTTAACAGTGGACCTGCAGAAGCGAGCAGCACTATCCCGAAAACAGAGCATCCTTCAGCCAAACCGTGGGGGGGACCGTGGGGGTTCCATGGCCTCGCACCGGCGAACGTGGTTCGAGAACTGCTCGGTTTCCGTCAAACAAAACAGTCAACTAAACCGTTCGATCATCCCTTTCTTTTCGCTACTGCCGCTTGATATCCCATGTCCTCTCGATATGGACCTGTTCCATCACCGTCGCTGCCAGGTTGATGACCACCAAGCCCGAAAAGAGCCACTTCTGTCCAGGATCTTCGAATTCCGGGTCTGACCAGTCCGTGCCAGGATACAAGATTGCAGTCATGCCTGCTGTGCAATACATTGATCCTACTAGACCAGCAAGCGTGACGTTTGTTTTGGCTTCCTTCTTGGACTCGGATGAACGCGTGAGTAGGAACAACACCATGCTGCAGAGAAGCACGCCGAGGCTCATTGTCTAACACCGAGCTTACAAATGGCTCGAACCACATGCGGCGCGAATGCTATCGTGTTCGCGAACTCTGGTCGCTCGCACAGCAGGTTGCGAAAAGCGGAATTGGTTGCAGACAATCTCACGAATGAAATCAGATCCAGGCCAAGTATGATGTCCTCGAATAATTCAAGGGGAAGCTTTGCGAATCCAGCCAGGTCTGTTGTCTTTCTTCTATATGTTGCTGTGATGCGGATTGATTTTCGGACACCCTTCTGATCATCCAGGTAGTACTCCTTGAGGCCGATATTGGGACGAGTCCATTGCGAGAAGGTGTCGACTTTGCTGTCGCTTGATCCCATCGATACATTTCACGACTGAAATCGTCCAGTCTCGAGATCGACGTGGGCTTGTGCCACGATAAAAGAGGTGAAGTGCAAAGTGGGGCAACAGGCGAAATGACTGTTTTTGCCCAAATGCTGGGGCCTTTTGACGGTTTCGTGGCGCAGTTCTGACTAAGTTTAACGAATCTGGCGACCCATCTTGGGCGTCCATCCTTCCGACTTCTCCCCTTCCCTTCTACACGTTCCTACTAGCATGGCATCGGCGAACACATTTATGAGCCACGAAAGCGTTCGTCACACCCAAGAAGAATTCAAGAGGTCGACCCTGGAGCAAAATCGATACATACGACAATATTCGCTGCCCAAGACAAGCCATGTCAGCCGCAAGACCATCCACGATCTTGGGGCTCTTGAAAGACTGCCTGCTGAGATTCTGGATGTACTCATCGAGCATCTGAGTTTAGACTCCATCCGTGTGTTCATGTGCCTCAATCGTCGTGCAGCACTTCTATCATCGAGACACCCTTACTTTTTGATCCTCAAGAGACACTATGTCCTGACACTGAAGGCATGCTATGCTACAAAGGCATGTCATTTCATCACTCTTGGACAATTGTACAAATGCGCTACTACGTCAATATGTCATCTCTGTGGAGCTTTCGCTATCCACATATCCCTTCTTATGGGTGTGAAGCTATGCCGGTCATGCATCGCGATGAGCCCGAGGACGCTTCCCGTTTCTCATCACACGGCGGAGAAGGAATACTTTCTTCCATCTGCTGTGCTCGAAACCGTCGCCTCTGTACTTACGCCTCCTCATCGTGAGTCAGCATGGTACCAACGATTGTATCGTGGCTACGAACGATACGCACCTGGGTAAGGCATTCTCTCCCTGGTAGAGAAACTGCATTAACCCGTCACAGTCGCAACGAAGCAGCTCAGTTCATCAAGCTGTATGATCCCGAGTCGTTACGGGCTACAGCAATTCGATTCTACGGTACTGATGCCGAACTCGAGTCTGCCGTACAGCAGAGGAGGAAGACCATGACCAACACTGCTGAGCCATGGGTGAGCAGCAATACTTGGACAAACAGTGCAAGGCAATATCAAGGCAGCCGCGACAGAATTCTGGTCGTCATACACTCGCCAGTCTTCGAGAAGAGCACACACAAGTGGCGAAGTGCAGTAATGTGCGATGCATGTTGGAAGGAATTCATGATCAATTACGTGAATCGTGAACAGCGTGTACGGCATAGAACGCCAACAGTGTGCTATGCCAAAGCCGGACTGGCTCTCTACGATATGGAAGCGATGGAGAAGCACATAGCTGAATATGGGCCCATCCACGGACCGAAGAATGACAGACTACATGTCACACCCGTAGTTGGCCGACTCACCAGCTGAACCAGCTCCTCCGGCCAAATCTGCCCACGGCTCCTATTTCCCACCAGCGTTCAAAAACCTCCTCAACCCCGCCGCCAAAATCTCATGCACCCTGAACGTCACATGCCCCGTATCTGCCACCGTCAGCACCCCACCCTCACAACCATACAAGGATAAACTTACTATACCAAAAATACTCCTCAATCGGCAAACACCCATACTTGGCATACTCGGTCTCAATATCCGGCGCATTATACTGCGCACAATACCCCGTCGTGTTCTTCAACCCATACCGCTCCGCCTGATCAATCACCCCATGGAGATAACTAAACGTATCAAACACCATCGCCTTTGCCCCCCTGTTCCGCTGCTCGAACCCCTTGGCCTGCGCCGCCAGCTCCGAGTTCCACGCCCCGATCTGGGATACGGAGGGGTAGATGGTCTTGTTCGCCGCCGCGTTGGCGACGTTTCCCGGCGTTACATCCAAGGGGGGGAGGTTGAGGAAGAGGAAGTTGGTGTACCCCAGATCCGACAAGGACTGGACGCTGGCGAAGAGGGTGGTGAGGATGGACTTATAGAAAGCTGGGAAGGAAGTGATGGTTGTGTTTTTGGCCGAGTCGTTGATGTCGTTGATGCCGATCCAGATGGCGACGAGGGTGGAGGGGCCTTTGGGGATGAAGGGCTGGGGGTAGGCTTGTGCGGTGAAGGAGGAGATTTGCGAGTCGATTTGTACGGAGTAGTTGTGGTGGAGGGCGAGGCTGGGGGATGGTCAGTGGGAGGAGGAGAGGAGAGGGACGGGGATGAGGGACTATTTCGTGGACACGTCGGCGCCGGCAAAGGCAAAGTCCCAGAGCTGTTTTTGGTGCTTGCCCGTGCAGGACAAGGGTTTTTGGGTCTTGAGGCCGCAGCCGGTGAGGTATTCGACCCAATTGGGTCCGCCTTGGACATATCAGCCATGTATTCTTGAAATGACGGGATGCCAATGATGTTACCGGCACTAGTTCCTGTCTGGTTCTGGATGATGTAGCTTTCCTCGAGCTGAGCAGGGGTGTAGGTCGGGTTCAGAGCATCGGCAATGAATGAGTAATTCTCTCGCCCATATGTGCCTCTGACAAAAGTATACGAGTCGCCAAATGCAAGCACTGCCTTTGTCTTTGCCCACGAGAAAGGCGTAGGACCAGGATGAGCCGCCACCACCGCAGCTAGTGCAGAAAGGAGAAAGACACGCATCTTGAACGACGGCAATATTGTACAGAGATTGACTGACGTCTACCTCAATAAATCGAAACTCACGCCTACCTGGACATCACGAAATCTATATCGCTCCACAAAATTTGGACATAGGGCCGGATTGCCGGAGGGGAAGGCAAGAGCCACAAAGCTTGCCGCAAAAGCTTGGGGTAGTCAAGCCTCACGCCGCCTACGGGGCAGGGTCTGGGGTCGGGCACGGGAAAGGTGGGGGATCAGGGGATTGAAGACATTATTTGGCCGTGAGGCATATTTGACCTGATCTCCAAGACACGGGACAAACTTCTGCTGGACTTCTACATCTCCAGGACGGCTTGATCACTACCTGGTAAAAAGTAGTCGCTCTTCAACTGACCACGTGGTGGAGGCTGGGGCCATTGATCAAGCGTGTATGCTTCTCCGGTCAAAGTGAAGTTGACACTGGCTAGGGGCTGCGTGTCGATCACCAGGCTGTAATCACCTGGATACAATACCGTGTTGCCCTTGTCGTCGACTCTTCCGAGACTAGCCAATGTCAATGCTAGCTTCGCAGTCTGGCTTTGTCCGGGCTGGATGCCGAAGAGTCTCTGGTAATTGACAAGACTCTTCCTTGGGTATGGTTGCGGTCCGAATTGGCCAGTAATGAAGCCGAGAGTGACGTAGTCAGATGCGACGTGGCCGTCATTGCTGACCTCAACGTCGACAGTCTGGAATGGGCAGCGATCTTGGTAGCGCTCGGTACAATTGCTGACAAGTGATGGGATGTCATATGATTGTTCGCCAAGTGAAGCAACAGAAGCAGAGAAGTTTGTGTAATGTAGACCGTAGCCGAACTCGTACACTGCTTCGTCGTACCACTTGTAGGTGCGGCCTGGGAAGGATCCGTTGGGTCTAAGAGCCATGCTGGTCATCGGGATCTGCTGAGTATACTTGGACGGGGACTGAGTAGTTGGTAGACGACCAGCAGGTGCAGTCTTGCCAGTGATGATGTCGAAGAGTGCTGTGCCTCCGTCTTGACCCGGGATACCACCCCATACCAGTGCGCTAATGTTGGCATTGTCGCGAATTGGCGACGAGTCGAGCTGTCCTCCGCCCATCTGCAGGACCAGCATTGGCTTGCCGAGAGTGGCAAGCTCGCCGATCACGTCAAGCTGAGCTCCAGTCCATGCAATGGCGACACGGTCATCTCCCTCGCTTTCGATGTCAATGTTGATCCCGCCGGCGTAGATGATGATATCCGAGGCCTGCGCAGCCTGCCAGATAGGAAGCCAATGGTCCGTGGTCGGATCGCCTCCGCCAGGACCATTGGCATAGTGAACATCAGCACCGAGATTCTGTGCTGCAATGAGAGGACTACGGAGGTATGGAGCCGGGCCGAAGTAATTGCCCTGCATATCGGTCGTGGCGTTTGCCCAATCACCAATGAGAGCGACAGAGGTGCCATTGGTGATCTGAAGGGGCAGAAGACCACCGTTCTTCAAAAGTACGATACCCTCGGCAGCAGCCTTCAGAGCAAGTGCTTGAGACGATGGAGTGTTGACATCAGCAAAACTCAGATTGCGGTATAGAGACCCGGGGCCATCAAAATAGCCGAGACGGGTGAGCGATGAGTATTGTCGAAGAAGCGCCTCATCAAGTCTGGCCTCGTTAATGAGACCTTGTGCCAATGCTGTAGGCAAATGGTGCTGGTAGTATGTTCCGCAGTCGACATCTGTGCCGGCGTTGAATGCGGCCGCCGCAGCACCCTCTCGTGTTTGAGAATAGTTGTGTGGTAGGAAGATATTTTGCACTGAGTCACAATCTGAGGTGACCCATTGTTGCTCGTTGGTCCAGCCCCAGTGCCCTCGCAGGATGTCCTTGAGGAGATAGTCATCAGCGCATGTGGGCACTCCATTCAGGGCGTTGTAGCTGCACATGAAAGCTCCAACGTTTGAGTCTCTTGCACAGCTCCGGAAAGATGGCAAGTAGTACTCGACTAGATCTTGGGTGTCGACCTGGGCGTCGAACTGGTATCGGAAGTTACCGTTCCAGTTCTCGATGTCATATGCAGCAAAGTGCTTGCAGGTGGCGACTACTCGCTTGATCTCTGGATCGTAGCCACCTTGGAGGCCATCAATTAAGGCGTGGACGTACGAAGAAAGATGGTACGAGTCTTCTCCAGGAGTCTCCTGACCCCTACCCCATCTCGGGTCTTTGAACGGATTGATATTTGGTGTCCAGAAGTCCAAGCCTGCCCGCCTGTCGTTGTTGAATGCTCGGGCTTCGGTACTGACTACAGTCGCAACCTCGCGAATGAGTTCATCGTCGAAAGCGGCGCCCATCAAGATTGGTTGAGGAAAGGAAGTCGAGTAGGAGTAATCTCCAGAGTCGGAGAAGTTGACACCAGGTGAGCTAGCAACGCCGTGTAGGGCTTCATTCCACCAGGTATATGCTGGAAGACCGAGTCGGGGTACTCCCGGGCTTTCGGATCCGGTCTGATTGAGCTTCTCCTCTATCGTCAATAGATCGATGAGGGCATTGGCTCTCGTCACTGGATCTGATGAATGTCAATACTGAAATGACGCAATGCATGAGTCGATCTACCTTGACTTCTGTCGCATACTGTAGTATTGGCTAGAGGGCCGGATACGCAGTCCGGAAACCCTCTCTGGTACCCAGTGTTGGCATACACTGAACCTTGTGATCTGGCATGGCCAGCGAGGGCCAGCAGAGCACCTAGTACAAGATGCATTCTGATCAATATGAGGCTGAATGAGCTTGGCCATCAAGCTACCAGCAAGCCATGCGATCTTATACTCTTGGTTGATATTTTTGGCCTTTGTTGATCTCGTCAGAGGTCCAACATGAAGACGCAGATCATTGCCGCCAATCCGGATGAATGAGGACGATCGTCAGGAATACCGCGGGTGCATGCGTGGTTGTAGAGACGTCATTGACGAATTGCCGACTTACATAAGAGCTCCTGCCCCAATATTGATTTCTGCAAAATCTTGAACTCGTCATGTACCAAGTTACCGGCAAAAGACAGGCTTTACTAAGCGTAGTGCCGATGCCGTCGAACGTGCTTGATAGTGAGCCATTGTTGTAAGAACGGAATACACAGGGCAGCAATATAGCCTCATCACTTCAAAAGATCGAGATGAAGTGTCCACACGGCAGGAATAAGGGTCACTGAGACTGCTGTCTCCGAAGACATGATCCCATCCTTGCAGTTTCTCCGAGGCCAGCAAATGGATATGCTCCTCATTACACTTTCGACATACTACTAGCTAAGTACCAACATGCTTAGGAGTCGCTGATACCTCGCCGTAAGGAGGACTCTGCGATCCTGGACTGTCCAACAGCTCGATCCCGTCCCTAAATGCCACTACCGAAGTATCCTTTAGCCCTTGGAATAGATTGGTCGCCGACAAGAGCCGTACAGGGTCTTGTGCCTCAAAACTGACAGCTCGTCGACCCACACACGCTCGTACTGTACCCGAAAGAGTTCCGAGCAGGAGTACCCCGAACACAGCGGTCCCGGCGATATGACTACCTCCCATTCTCGTTACGGTCATGAAGACTCTCACCTCGGCACCGAGATCTCCCAGCGACGAAGGGCCATTGATAGTAGTCCGCTCTATGGACTGCCTTAGTAGCGATATGTATCCTTCGCTGACTTGGCCCATGATGGTCTCAATGGCTCGAACACCACGATCGCTAGCAAGCTCGCGGCGTGTTATGATATCGTCTTGCATGGAGAAAGCGACTGTGGTGAAGAGTCCTACAGCTGTGCCGACAATGGTGCAGGCGACATTCCATGTACTGGTATCGAGGTCGATGGCCTGATAGCCATGGGTTGATGCTGGAGCAATGACAAACCTGACCTTGTGTACCCAAACAGCAAGTCCTATCAACGCGGCTAGTACGAGTGAAGCGGTGAAATTGGTCAAGAAGGCTAGACCGTGGGACGTGTTGTCTTTCGCAGCAGACATCATACTGGTGGTAGTGAGCGCTGTAATTTGGGGAGGCTGAGAGAAGCACTCGAATGCCAGAAGTGCCTTGACTGGGTATCATGTTCTACTAAAAGCTTGTGATACCAAGACTTAGCTTGACCGTGCTTGACCGCCGTGCTGGGCGTGAATGACCGACTGGCATGATGTCCGCCCAGTGACTGGTTCATGGTGCGCTCCATGTAACCAAGTTTGGATGAGCAGCTCATGCCAAGCAGGCCCTGCGTCAGTCCTGATACAACTGTGGCTGCAGCTCTCGTTTAAGTCAGCCAGATGGCTAAGGTTGATCGTCCGGCAAGCGAGAGGAAGACAAATGGGGCTGGTTCGTTCAGCAGTTGAGCTGTGAGTCTTGTGTGGCGCGGCTGTGCTGACATCTCGCCGCTCTGTCGACACGCGACAGCTGTTCATCACTGCATATCGCTCAGCGCAATGAAATGTCTTCTGCATCGAAGGAGCAATCAATGTCATGGTAGTGTTCAGACCATGTCGATGTAAAAAGACGAGAGACACGAAGCTCTAAACGAGCAGCTCTCCGCAGCAATTTCGACCTTGGGCGCTGCGGGAAAGAAGAGACGACATTCATTGATGTGCTCCAACCACATTGTAAATGCTCAAATGTGAGGAGAAGCAGCGCTTGATCAGTACAGCTCTCAGAATCATGTCAATAATGAAAGGTACCAACTGCATTGCATCGAAGATGTCACTACAAGTACAAAGTATTTTCATACATGTCATGACCATGAATACTGTTCTACAATCCAAGCTCTAGCCAACGCCAAATTACCCAAGGTACGAAATATGCTACATCGCGAGCTATGACAAGACAAACCCCCCAACACCATCCAGTGAGCATCTCTACCTTCTCTTGATCCCGCACTTTGCCAAACACTCCTCCACTCCCTTCGCAATACTCACCGGAATCGCCTTCCTAAACCTCTCCACATCCTCACCCGCCACCGCCTGCCCAAACGCCGCCGCCACCACCTCATCACTCATAGCAAACAACTCGTCCGGCACCTGCCCAGCCCCAAAATCCTCATTATTAAACGCCGCAACAAACGTCGCCTCCTCACAATCCGGGTTGAACTGCGCATGGACACTCCCCTGATAAAACGGCGTCATCTGATTCTTCTCCAACGTATTGCGAATCACCCTCCGCTTTCCGTCCTGCAACACGCCGTTCTCGGGGACCATTTCCGTGACGAGGCGGCCTTGGGTGACGATCTGCAACTCCACGGAGCGAGGGTGTACATGAGGCGTGTTGAAGCCGCAGGGGCCGAGGAAGCCGACTGCCATGCCGGCCCCGGTGGAGACGAGCGCCGGGAAGGTCTTGCGGTTGGCTGCGATGAGGTCGCCGCCCTTGCCTCCTTTGCCCTTTTTGGTGGCGTCGTCGAAGGAGAAGACGAAGTCTTTGTTGTTCGGTAACAGGAGGAAGCGGTCGATGGCTGAGTCGGCGAGAGTGAGTTGGGCGGTGAGGGAGAGCGGGTTGGCGGGGCCCGGGAAGGCGGGGCGGGGGGCGGACATGGTGGAGGCGATGGTGGCGTCGTTGGGTCTGGTGGATTGAGGCGTGGATTGGGTGGGTGCTTGTGGAGCTGGGGCCGCGAGGGCGATGGAGGAGAGGAGAGCGGTGGTGAAGATGGTGGTGTACATTGTGATTAGATGTTGTGCTATCAAGAAAGAATTATGTAGGGAAAGGTATGGTGTCGGAACTTGATGTGTTGATGTGCTGAAGGTGATGATGAGGTCCACCACATGAAATGTTGCTTACCTTTATACATATGGATATCGTCGTCTTCGACCTCGCTGAAAGCCTTCTCTGCATCAAATCTGGTTCGGACACACACTCATCCGTCAGCTGAGGCCATCACGTCTACAACGACAGCGACAGTATGCTTGGCAACTTTCTATCTTTCGGAGCGCTAGTTTTCATAACAGTATAGAATGTGAAGAAACAGAAGACAAGGCCAGCTGACAAGTGACGACGCAAATCTGGTAGCCAGCTGAGCCTCACTGCAGCTCGGGCTGTAATTGGTCGACAGTCGTTCGGTAAAGCGTTCGCCGGACTGCGCCAGTAAGCCCAGTCCCTATTCTGGGTAGGGTTCAAGGCCTGCTACATATGTTCCTCCAGGTTGGGAACACGCGTTCGCCAGGAATAGGCGCAGCTTCTTGCTTACTCCCTACCACTCCGAGTGACATGGTTTGTCAAATGTGGACTGCTGCTAGGTTTCGGCGCTCGAAATGGTATTGCTTGGATACCGCTGGTTTGATTTAGGCTTGCTCCGCCTTCGGATAGTATGCCTCCATGCACGTGCTTAACGTGGCCTGACTGTTGTGGTCATTGTAGTAGACTTCTTTATCAGCTGCCGCATGCCTGAGTAAGTGAACTACGGTTGCATCATAATGCCTTCCTCAGCTTGACCCGCCACATTGACAGGAGGCACCGTCACAACCTCGGTAGCGTTCATGCTACCGCCTCTGAAAGCATATGTGAATGTCCAACCAGAGCCTGCACCTCCATGTTCTCCCTTGGTATTCGTGACAACGATTCCACTAGACGTCTGAGGGTACTTTCTCAGCATTCGCTTCACAGCATCCTCGGCCGCTTCTTTCGGGGTCATCCCCTGCCTGAGGTTTTCCACAGCCTGATAACATGGCAAGAACCGCATCATGATATCACCATCTCCGGTGGCACCACATCCTCCGACATCACTGTCGACGTACGACCCACTTCCCGTGATTGGACCGTCTCCAACTCGTCCGGGTACCTTGAATGTGGCGCCATTCGTAGATGTCCCGGCTGCCATAATACCCGACGAGTGTATCGTAATCATCGAGATTGTATCATGTGAGGCTTGCGTGGAGTCGGAATTGATCGCTCGCTTGTTCGCTGGTGATGTCGAGTTCAGCACCATTCCAGTGTATGGTCCACAAGCAGTCTTTGGATCTGGTGAGACGTTGATTCTGTAATTTGGTTGGCAGCTTGCCTCCCTCCACGCTTGACATCTTGCTGCAGTCTCTTCGGTGGTGAGATTGCTAGCCTGAAATCCATTCGAAATGGCAAATTGTGTGGCAAGATCGCCGGCTAGCAGAGTGTGCGTCGTGTATTCCAGCACATGCCGTGCAACAGCTATGGCGTCTCGTATCCTACGCAGGCCAGCTACAGCTCCAGACTTCATCGTCGTTCCATCCATGATCATCGCATCCAAGGTCGTCTCGCAATTCTCATCTGGCGAGCCACCGAATCCTACGGAGCCATCGCATCGATTCTTCTCGCATGTTGAGCAGCCAACTTGTACAGCGTCCAAGGCAGAGGTGGCTGGACTCTGGAGGGACAGATAGGCTGCATCAGTCGCTGCTGTAAAAGCGCCGCCCCATGTGTTGATCACGAAAGGCAGACCGGGCGATGCTTGTGCTGCAGTCTGCGCCGCAAGCAAGACAGCGATGATTTCAGCCCGCGGCAAAGGAACGTCCAGCATGTTATAGCAACTGTGGATCGTTGGACCAGATGTTACAGTCTCCGCACCAAGAATGATAAGCAAGAACGATATGCGAAGGGTAACTATCTTCGGTAGGTGTCGAGCTTTTCAGTGCGGGCAGATCTCTCACATCAACCATGTTGGGTCTAGTGGAGCTTGATTTGTCAGGTACTTTGTGGTAGTTCAGACCGAACGAGTCCTTTTTCCCACCATTTCGTGTTGTTGAACCGTATCACCAGACACTATCAGATGGGGCATAACATCCTCATAACCGGCGGCTCGGGCTATCTCGGTGGCACTTTGCTTGCGAGATGGAAAGAAGCCAAGCTTACTGGCTACGACAAGCTATTCGCGCTAGTCCGGAAATTTGACCAAGCAGAAGCAGTCAAGCAGTATGGCTCCGAGCCGCTGACTTTCAATATGGACGATGCTGAAGCCGTCAAAGACGCCATCGTAACTAATAGCATTACCATCGTCTTCTTCCTGGTCGACGCTTTCAAGGTTGACAAGCAGGTCAACTTCATCAAGGCCTTGGCCGAAGTCAAGAAGAGCACAGGCAAGGATGTTCATTTTCTTCATGCACGATTGTCCCTGTAATCTTCGTGTCGCGCTAATCCTTCAGACCACTGGTGCGAAGATGTTCTCGAGCTTGGCTGGAGCACCCACGGACAAGCCATGGTTGGATTCCGACCCCGATATCTTCGAGACTCACAAGTCCCAGAAGGCTCCACCTGCTACGGAAGTGATGCAGATTGTAAGTCTTTCATTGCTGCTGACGAACAGCATCTCACTAGTCGATGCCAGTCCAGACCAATATCACTATCACGGAGGAGGGCGACAAGTATGGCGTGAAGACGTACATCTTGGCTCCATGCATTGTTTGTAAGTCATCCACCGGTCTAATTAAGTGCAAAGCTGATCTATGCAGACGGGAAAGGCGAGGGTTTCGGTAACATCATCTCGATCCAGACTGTCGATATCGTTACTGCTGCCAAAGCGCTTGGGCAGGTATATAAGCTGCGGGATGATCGGCCTGTATGTACATATTTGCCGAGAACACTGTATGTGCTGACGATTGAAGACATGGCCGGTGTGTCACGTGAAGGACCATACAGCTCTGTACATTGCGCTTCTCCGGGGGATTCTTGAAGGCCGCGACATCGATTCCGGCAAAGATGGTTACTACCTAGCCTCTTCTGGTGTGGTGGTCTGGGACGATTTATATGATGCCATGGCGAAGGCACTGGTCACGCAAGGTATCGTCAAAGATGCCTCAGTCAAGCTTGCGAGCGAAATAGAGAGGGGCCAAATTGCCAAGGCCCTCGGGGTCCCTGAAGAGAGAGTCGAATTCAACTTCAGCGGAAGGTGCTGTACTTTTCTCACTATCAGTCATGTCAGCTGACCATGTCAGGTGCACATTCACAGCCTCTCGCGGAAAGAAGTATGGGTGGACGCCGCAGTACGAGCCACAACATATTTTGGAGGATGCCGAGAACGAGGTTGATTTGATACTGCAAAACTTGAACGGCAAATGAACAGCTTGATGGTCTCAGAGTCCCATTGACCTCAGAACATCTCTTGACTAGCACTCATTAGCGAATAGCCGTAGCAACAACGACAGAAATACTCACATGCTCAACAACGTCGTGCTCATACAGGAACCGTCGAAATTTGCTGTCCAGGAACGGGCCTGTATCGGCATTCCACAAACCATTCTGCCTCTTCCCCGCCATTTCCAGATCCCGATTCTCCTGTTCCTCCCCATCCGGCATGTGGATCACCTCTCCATTCCGTCTTGACTGAGCCTGCACTACCTCGCACCTCCACTTCCGGATTCTTTCGAACGCCCGGAGCGTCTTCGGGATCTGCTCGACCGAGTCCGCTTTACCGATGCACACGGCCAGTGCAGCAGCATCCTCGGTCGCCATTGCTGCTCCTTGTGCGAGAAACTGCAACGTTGCATGAGCAGAGTCACCAATCAGGACGACCGTGCCTGATTTGCTCGTCCAGCGTGGAAGTCTCGGTACTTCGGCCAGCCTCCACTGCTTGTAGTCCTTCCCCATGGCGAGTATCTTCCGCAGGACAGGGTCAAAGTCGTGGAATTCCTGGACCGCATCCGCTGCTGAGGCCGTGGACGACCAGTTCATAGCATCGTGACCATCGACTCCAACGGGGAAGGTCGCTCCTAAGGTGTAGAGATCTCCGCCGCAAGGATAGACGATAGCGTGATGTGCGTAGCCAAGCCAGACGTTCGTTGCTGCTTCCTGGAACAAAGGAGCCGTCTCTGGATCGTCGACTAGCTCCTCCCGGCTAGCGTATGCTCGGTACGCTGACATGTTGTTCAGCACCATCGATACTTCGTGCTCAGGGATGATGGTGTTCCGTAAATGAGACTTTATACCGTTGGCGACCACAATGAGATCAGCTCGGAGTGTCTCTCCGCTGGCTAGTGTGACAGACGGCGAGTCCACATCTATCGTGTCTACCCGAGCACCTAGTCGAACGTTGACGCCAGCATCTACGGCAGCTTCATACAGATGTTGCTGGTAGTGAGACCTCCGCATACTCCAGTATCTGTACGTCGTCAGCATGCCCCGAATAGAGTGCTACAAGGCGTACGGTGCGGCGTCTGATCCTGCAGGCTTGCTAGACGCGAATGTCGCCAGAGGACTACCATCTGACCCTCTTCTGAAGTTGAAGAACGTAGGAGGGAAAGCGTCGGATTCCAGACGATCTGTGAGACCTAGATATCGGAGGGCCGACAAGGCATTGGGCGGCAAGTGAATTCCTATGCCAATAGGAAGCAACGATGTTGCGCTTTCGAGGACGGTGACATGGTGACCCAGCCGGCGTAGCCCAATGCTAGCACAAAGTCCAGCTATACCGGCACCTACTACAATGATGTTGAAATCGGTCATCGATGCTTCGATTTGACAGTGCTGTAGCAAAGAGGGAAAGGGAGCGGGGGAGACGTAGGATGTGATCAGTCACAAGTACCCTGACCTGCCATTTGTAGTGGCAGAATGAAGACATCTGGCGCCAACCGTAAGCGCATTTCGCTCGTTGGCTTACGCCGAGAGGAAGGGCGAGGGTAAGCAGTCGCTCGATTGAGAGAGGACTCTACTGCTCTTGATCATCACGGAAGGACAGGATGATGAAGTCGAGCGAAACTTTTGTTTGGAGTTTGACCCGAACCCGAAGCGCTCTGGCTGACTAAGCAAGCTCTCGCTTTTCGGAGTCTTTTATGACCCGAACTTTACATCCTCTCATCTCATTCCACTCCCACCCTGGTAAGATGAATGTCTTCCCAATTGACGACATTGCTGACATGAGAAGTAGGGGTTCTTCCGCGGTGACAAACATCGAACACTGATACATTACTGACCTTCGGACATCAATTGCACTTCCACGACCACCATGTAGGTGAGCCTACGCATAGATTTACACATTATGCCCCCGAAAGTACCCACACAAAGACACGCCTGTGAACGTTGCAGGACATCAAAACTCCGATGCCTCGTGGATACTGTCAAGAGCCATGGTCGATGCCGGAGATGTCACGATGCCGACGTGGAATGCATCTTTGAGAGCATGGCGCCACGTCAGAAGCGCAGGCGAATCGACACTCGGCTGAGTGCTCTGGAAGTCCAAGTAAGGGAGCTCCAAGGCAGATCGACCAAGCACGGCCGTGTCCCTCAAGCACATAGAGGTAGGGGCATTGCAATTGATCCACCTTCTACCGAAAGCTCCTCGGATGCCAGAGGCTCATCTCTGTCTTCTGCACCCTCGCCAGAATTGCCATCGACCGTTGATGGCGATATCATACCAGGTCTCCTTGCTGCCGAGATGCTGTCACCAGCTCAAGCTGTACGTCTTCTCGAGGACTTTAAGCAACACGCGCTTCGTGAGTATCCGGTGCTTCCACTTCCCCACTCATTGGGCTTCCAAGAGCTTTGTGTTACTCGGCCGACCCTGCTTCTTGCGCTTATCACTGCTGGAGCTCGAGGTACCGATCCGATCCTGTTCGATTTATTACATCAGCGCCTCATCAGACATCTATCCGAAGAAGTCGTGATCGAAGGCAAACGATCGATCGAATTACTTCAGGCCGTCCTCATCGCGGAGATTTGGTACAATCCCCCTTCCGACTTGAGACGCTTGAATTTCTACCTTTGGATTCAAATTGCCGCCACAATGGCTTCTCAGCTTGGACTATGGTGGGATTCACGTGTGTTAGAGACCGCCAGACAACACAGGGCAAGCGGAGCAGATCTCGAAAGGTTGCGTACTGGGGCGTGCGCCTATCTTTGCATGTCTACAGTGGCAGTAAGCTCAAGGCGATCCCGAATGGTCGACATCAACGAAGACGTGATTGAAGCTCATGGAGGTCTCTGCCTAGAGTCTGATGAGCCCAATGACCTGCTACTTCATGACTGGCTTCAAATTCAGATGGTGTCAGAGGAGGTGGGACAGCTTCGAGCACTTTCAACACATTCACTTCCTGGTCAGCTTGCATCACTGTCTCGTCTAGAGGACAAATTGAGCGGTAAAATTCGCTATGGCGATGGATGGACTGTGTCGCTTCGCATACATCACCATTGGACTCGGATCCAGCTTGGCGAGATGCTTCTCCGGACCCATATGAATATCGACAACGCGTCGACGCTCACGGCAGGCACAGTCCGAGCAATTACTTCTATCATGCAAGACTGTCACGACATCATTGATACATTGGTACAATCTGCACCTGTCACATACTTGCATTGCCCAACGGTCACCACAGTCCGAGCACTTTACGCTGGCAGAGAACTCCTAACCCTTCAAGGTCTGGTGGATAGTGAGCAGAGTCCATACTTTGGCCTCCTGGCCCAGTCTGTCGTCCGTTCCCAGCAGTATCTGGACAAGCTTAGGGGCTTCCTGAGTCATGTTGGGGGGGACCCCGGTCATCAAGTTCCCGTCATGGCACTAAAACTAATCGCAAAGCTCAACGCCACCTCTTTCCCTGGGAACGATCACGGCCTGAATGTAAGAGAGAACGATCTCGACGACGTCACAGCCGCCACACTGCCAGACGTGGTTCGAGCTGCGGTTCCACCAGTTCCCAATACTCTTCGATGTGGTCAAACATCAAGTTCGGACTTCAACGACAATCAGACTGCCATGGATACGAGTGCTACTGGGTCATGGATTGACATTCCGGATCTTGACCTGCTCACCATGCCTGGTCTGGACTTCATCGACTACACGCCCTGGAATGGATGAAGGACCCTGCATTCAGCTATACATCATGCCACCATGGTCTCTGTCTACTTGCTCTTGCTCCCCGGCTGATAGTACTCGTCGTAAGAGGATTTGTACCCAAGCATACATTCACCCACAAACGCCAGTATCAGCATCAAGCAGGTATTTAGAACCAGCTTGAGCCATTCCGGGCCGACTTTGACCAGACCTATTGGCATCCAAAATCGAAGGCAGAAGACGCTCAATTGGAAGATCGAGATGTCCATCCCGGCTCGTCGGCGATCCGCCATGTCCCCGAATAGGTTGCGAAAGAAGCGGTCCTCCATGTCTTTGTATCCTTTGTCATAGAAATATACGACCGAGAGGTCTTCCGTCGAGTTAGGAGCCACCTCAAACCAGTGCCGCTTTCGTGCTTCGACCTTGAGGGTATCTCCGGATCGCAAGCGGACCTCGCGAACTCCTTCAAGATGCCAGATACCCTCGCCTGTCTCGACAATGAAGTGCTCGTCTTGTAGCAGGTGATAATGGGGTGGCGGTGTAAAAAAGCTGCCTTGGTGAGGATTCCCCTTCCGCGTCGCTGCAAAGACTTGTCGGAATGAGAATGGTTGCTCTTTTGTTGGCTCGAGATAGTCGATGCGAAACTCCAAGTTTTGAGCATCGGCATATCGATAGGACATCTGACCGTTGTGGCTCATTCGTGGGGGAACACGTCGAAGACAGGAGAGGGGAGCCAACTTCATGGTCGCAATGATATGAGGGTCGCACTTATCGCCTCCGTCTGGTGGATAGTCGCTGGACTTTTATGCCAGCGTTTTCGGAAGTCAGTCTGGTCCGAATGTCAGCTCACAACACATCACAAAGTTTCAGCCCCTCTTAAACTCGCGTCCTTTTGCAGCAATTACTCATGCTGTCATCTGGATCAAGGACGTGATGAATCTTCTCATCGTGTCGCTTCCCGCTGCCGGTTACTAGCATGTTAGCAAGCCCAGTAGCTTGTGGGTGAAAGAGCAAAACACGCTTCCCGAGCTGGCTAGTGAAACTCTTGCTCGGTTGATCATGACCGCCATTAGGACGAACGTAACTTAGGAACGTTTATCCCCAGAAGCTGTAATTTCTGTGACGGAATCTTTGGAAGAGACCCTTGAGAATCGGGCGTTTGGAAGGAAACCGACGGAATTGAGGCCAGAACCAGCTTTAACGCAAGAGTTCATCTGCCACCTTTGGACCTTCGTCGACTGTTGCTGTTCTGATCGCCGTCAGACCATGAGTTACTTCCCAGTCTGTCGTTGCTTGGTTCTTGGACCAGACTCGGTGCGCTAACAATAAGTTAACGTGACCCACCTACAATCCGCGCATCCCCACAATCCGCGCACGACCCTATATAACGTAATCCACCTACGAGCGGTATATCCCTACAAGCGGTAACGTGATCCACCTACAATCCGCGCACCCCCATAATCCGCATACGCCCCTATATATTTTACATGTTAGCTTCGTGACTATCCTTCTTTCTTACGTAATAAACATCACTTTTTAAGCTATTTAACATGTATTCTAAAGCTAATATCGAAGCTACTCTCCGAGGCTATTAAAACAATACTTATAACTCTCTTTACGCTACTACTAACGCGTTTAATATTCTACTATCTATGCTCTGAGATAGATACTATAGCAGTTAATCGCGTATAACAAGGAATCTACTACGTTAATTACTATCTCTAGCTAAAGAAGAGTTACTTATTAACTATCTTACCTAGCTTAATAGCTTAGGAACACTTACTATACTATTGTTTACTCTAGAACTTATAGTCGAGATAATTCGTCATCGAGAATGCGTTTTAAATAACACTCTTCTAATATCTCTATTATAACCTATTAGTACAAATTAGCTATTCTAGCTATAGAAGTAACATCCGAAACTATAAAGCCTTTAGTTATAGTAGCTAGAGTCGTTATAGATAAAGGCTAGAACCTACAAGGCTATTATACTATTCTTTAATGTATTATCTAATGTAATAGTAGTGTATAGTAACGTATAGAGCTAAGCTATCTATAGGCTAGATAGGTTAATGAACTAATAGCTACCTTTGTTTAAAACAGCTAGAGGCTATACGGATATACTATAGAGAGCCTACGTTACGTAATAGAACTATCCTAGCTCTATAGAACTAAGCTTCCCCTTATAACTATCTCTCTCTTTATAGCTACTACCCTTAGTAGCTATCTATCTCTTAAGCTATTCTTTGCTATATTTAGTAATTGTAACTATAAAGGTAGTAAGTATTCTCTTTATTAACTAGGGGAATACTTAGTCTATATTGTTTCTTTATTTATCCTATTCTATATTTGTCCTTAGTAACCTTATTACCTATAAGGCTATAGTCCTTTATTAGTAGCTTTACCTTAAAGTAGTACTAGCCTTACTACTAGTTTACGACATATACTAGTGTTTATTCGGTATCTATATAGTAGCTATATAGCTCTAGTGCGCTAGTAATTAGTATATATATAACTATATTTTGACCTCTATAATAATAACTTCTATAGCGACGACACTTCTAAAACTTTAACCTACTACTTGCTTTATTAATATATTCTTTGTTATTAACTTATATATTATCCTTGTACTCTATACTTCTCTTTCTTTATTAAACCTCTTAGTACTTACTTTTCTTACTACTATCTAATTACAACTAGCAAGATAGAAAGTTAATTATGTCTATTCGTTAAGATATCGAGACTTAGAAAAGAAGAAGAGAAAGCTAGTATATAAAGCACATATAATATCGAGGGCAGAGTAGCTAGAAGCCTAGGCTATAACGCCGAGATTACGTGACTAAACTAAACTAGGCCCTAACTAAATCTAGTTTATATCTATCTTATATTACTACTCTCTCTCTTAAAGGCGTTTACCCTTAAACGCTAATGTATATTATCTATTAATCTATTTTAGCCTTAGTTTATCTATATAAGAGTCTAGGTAGTTATATAGTACATTAGCTACTCCTTTAAGGTTGTCGATTAGCTACTAGGTAAGATCTTCTAGATATTCCTTCTAGCTTATATAAGCGACTAGTTTACTACGTAGTATCTATATATTAATTATATTGTCTACTTTATATTCCTCTTTACTCTCGATCTTAATTAGTAGTAGCTCTTTAAAGAACTAGCTAGGTAAAGAGTTATCTAGATATTTAGTAAGTAGGTTAATGTAGAACACAGGGTAAATACGGCGTAAAGTAACTAGTAGATCTAGTTTATATAACAGGGGTAATTACTTTTCGAGTACCTTATAAGGACTAACTCTCTTTAGTAATAGCTTAGGATTACTATATAGGTAGAGGTTCTTTATTAATAACTACACTATGTTACTAACCTTAAATTTAATTAGTAAGCAGTGCTTATTTACTTGTTCTACTATACGTAATTAGGTAACAGTAAGGTTTTTCTTAGTAATCTCTAAACCTTCTTCTAGCTACTTAGCTAGAGTATAGATATTAGTCTTATTTAGCTTAGCTCTTATTAATAGTACATTAGTAGGCAGCTAAAAGCTAAGTCTTAGCTTATACTCTCTAGTGACTTTAAATAGTAATAGCTTAGTACTTTCCGATAGGTTAGTATTAGTAGAGAACTCTACTACTAGAAGAATAAGAGTCTAGTTGCTAAAACATATAGCGTAAGAGCAGATAACTTGTTTAAACTCCCGGTTTATAACCTCTAACTAGCTATCTATTTAGGGGTAGCTAGTAGTAGATAGCTTAGCTATAATCTTTAGGATCTAGTAGAACTACTTCTATATATTGCTAATAAACTAAGGGCTATAGTCGAAAGTAATACTATCGGGTAACCTATGTAGTTTCTATATATAAAAGAATAATAGCTTAGTAGTCTTAAATGCTAAGGTACCTTCCTTTCTAGAGAAGTAGAGAATTAGATGTCGTTCTTTACTTAGGTAGTCGACAATATATAACACTATATTATAGCTATCTACTAAAGGTAGACTAGTAATAAAGTCTATTATAATATACTACTAGAGCTTCTCCGGAATAGGTAGTAGTAAGAGTAGACTAGTATAACCGTTAGGGCGAGGTTAAGGCGGCCTAAGGCCGCCTCTAGTACTAGTACGAAAGCCGACCCCGTGTTAATAGCCCCGCGCCTTAGCCGTATAGAGTTAGCACTAGAGTTATCCGTAATAGTACTAGCACTAGCACTACTCTAAGCTATATAAGTACTAGCACCGCACCGTGGTCACGTAATACTAGTACCGCTCTACTATAGGCACTACGCCGAAACACGTTAGTACTTACGCTAGCACCGGGGTCGGACTATACTAAAGTACTACGCGAGGGCTAGGCTTTAAGACGACTCTACTATATCGTAGTAATACACGAGGTCTATAGTAGCAGCTTAGAGAAGAAATTTAATACTCTATTCTATGTAAAATTATATCTGCCTATTTCTTATAGTCCTTTCTTATAGCTTTATAGAGGAGAGCTCTTACTAGTTAGAAAAATTAAGCGGGCGGTACTTATCGTAGTATTTCCTAGTAAGCGTAGAGTCTTTAGCGAATATAGTGACACGCTTAGCATAAATAGCGTTAAGGCAGTAGTCTACTATAGTTATTAGTACTTAGAATTATATATTCTAAATGCATAATTAATATACCTTCGAAATATCCTACTAGCATTACCTTAGTCGCTTCCTAAAGATACTTAATAGCATCTAGCTAGAAGCGAAAATCTCTAATTATAAGCGCGGACTTAACATCTTACGCGATCTCGCGAATAACGCGGGAGAAGAGGAGCTTTTAGATAAGGAGGTTAGTTAACTTCTAGTAGCGACGAATATCTCGGAGAGCAACGGCTATACTATATTAGGTATAATACTATGAGAATTAGCTATGAGAAACTAACTACTAGGCTTAAACCTGTTAGCCTTTAGCCGGCGAATTTGTCTAGTTATTACTAGTCTAAATTTTATAGCGCAACCGGCGGGTGTTTTACTAGTAGTTATCGTCTTAGCGCCTTACTTCCTTAGCTTTAAAGTCGCCTTCCTTATAGTCGTTACTTGCTTTTTACGAGCTATAACTACGTAAATTTGTCGAATTAATTATTAGAATTTGTTTATAAAAGTAGAAAGGAGCAAGGAGAAAATACTAAGGATAAGATATTAAGCCTTATTATAGAATTCATAATAGTATATAGAATATGAATTTCCTATTGTTATTATCTACTATAACGACTTTATATTAATAATCTTAACGACTTTATATTAGTATAATAATAGGATAAATGCTTATTAACGCTCGTATTCCTAGCTACTCTATTTCTATACGTATAAGTAATCCTAATCCCTTATCTCTTAACTTCCTCCTTATAAACCTTATATCTTATATCTCGATCTACTTTACACTCGATATCTTACCTTTACTTATAAATCACTACTAATTCTTAATCTATAATATCTACTAATCCTAAAGAAGAGCGATCTATTATTATTAAGGATAAAATAACCGATACCCTAGTAATTAAGGAAGAAGAAATAACTAAAGAAGAGGAAGTAGTCCTCTCTATAATAGGAGTAATTCTTATAGCTACTTCTTATAGTTAAATACTAATTAGACTATAGGGTTTTAATTCCGAGGCTAATAAGATTAAGTACTAGATTAAGAATTGCTCTTAGGGAACTCCTTACTATAGCTACTCCCTTAGAATTCTATAGTAGAAAGTATAGCTTAGTAATACCTAGCGAGCTATTTAGTAAAGAGATCGCGCTATATAAGCTAGTATAGAGGAGAAAGCCCTTACTACTATTAGTAATGCTAATCGCTCTACTAAACGTATGCTTAAGGCGAAACTTAAGAGCTCCGAGGACTACTAAGTAAAGTCTAATAAGAAGAAGAAAGCTACGTTTAATATAGCATACGAGAAGATAGCAAAGACTCGCTATTATACCTAGTAGAGTAGTATATTTCTTATAGCACATTCTCACGGTATTTTTACTAATTTTATATAGAGAAATAGATAGAGGATAAGTTTATATCTATCTATTAGAAATAGAGTAAAATCCGTAAAGCTAATACTCTCCTTTGCTATAAGTAACTCCTCGCCGATTATATAAAGAAGGCGCTCCGCGACTAGTATAATGTTTTCCCGAACTACTAAGTAAGACAACTTCTCGGTACTAGGGGAATAATCGAGAAGTAGTCTCGTAAGATCTTCCGCGACGGCGTTAATTCGCTATATAATAATAGAGACTATAATAATAACAACGAAGCCGAGTTTATAAAATTTGTTAACGATATAATACTAGCTAAACTCTAAGTAGCATAGGCGGATAATTAGGCGTATGTTGTTTCTTATAGCTACTTCTTATAGTTAATTGCTAATCTATTAAAGCGAACGCGAACCTACTCCTAAACCTAAGTTCTAGTACAAGGACGACGATATTTTACTCGAATCTAATAGCTACTATGTTAAATATAGTAATAACGAAGTCGAAGAAGAAGTCGAGAATAACTCTAAGATTAAGGACCTCCTCGATAAGGCACCCGACGAATACGAGACTAAGGAAGTAGCTAAAATATACCGCGAGGTTATCGCCGCTAGAGACTTCGATAATTCTAATAAAGAGGACGAAGAGGATAAAGAGGATAAGGGTAATAATAATAAGGCGATAGAGGAGAGTAGTAATAATAAGGAAAGTAAGGGCGACTAGAGTAAAGGCGAGGATAGTAGTAGCGAGGATAACATAAATAAGGATAAATAGATTAGCACTAAGTTAGGGAAATTAGATAGGGGTAGTAGTAGCTCTCTCTTTTATGCTATTATAACCTATAAAATTAAACGTAGCGAACAGATTCTTATAGCGTATTCTTATAGTCTTCTACCCCTTCTAATATAGCTAGGTATTATACTACATCTAAATAAGGGAAATGTCTTTCTTTAACGTAGCCTCTATCGATCCTTAATTATAAGCGCTCTCGGATGCCGCCGTGCTATAAATATCTCTCTCTAACGAGCTTTAAGAGTTTCGTGTCTAGTGCTAGATATAATCTTCTACCTCTATTATCCGTAAACTCTTCGAACTTGTCTACTATCCGCCCTATAATAGCAAAATTCCAGATAACGAACAGCTAGCTATATAAGCTTAGAAAACATAGTAGCCTTTAACACTAAGTAGACTTAAGTCTTCTAAAGTACCACCCTAGAATTCTTTTAACTGCCGCGGGTTAATCTAGGCCGACTTTAACGAGGGTGCTAAGCTTAGCGATAGCGCGCCTCTCGTATACTACCTTCGCTATAGTCGAGCTCTATAGCACCTATTAGTTAATTAGATTAGCAATAAACACATGCGAAAACATCTCGAGCGTAAGTCTTACTAGACTACTAAATCTCCTAGTTATAAGCGGTCCTAAGCTTAAATAGCCCTAACCTAGTTAAAATCGATCGCGACTACCTCGTTATCGCGTATACTACACTTTATACCTAAACAATTCGAGAAAGAGCTTATTAGGGTCCTTATTAATTGCAATTAGTTATTCCGAATAGTCGCCTATCCTACCTTCTTAAGATTTATACACTTCCTTCGACTGGATACTAATATTCTAGGCCGGACGCGGTCTCTTAGGCTACTAAAAGAGCACTACGAAAATATCTATTCTTGCCTCCTTACCGATCTTAGTAAAGAGACGAAAGTCTTAATTACATTAGACAGTTAGTCGGCAAATAATCATCTAAGCTTTATTACTGTAAAGGTATACTATATTAACGATAATTAGTAAATACGTAAGTGCCTACTCGATTTCGTACTAATTAGCGGACGGTATACTAAAGCTACGCTCGGCACGGAGTTGCTTAGAGTACTCTATAAAAGAAAACTCGAGGCACGCCTTCTCGCTATTATAGTAGATAACGCGAGCAATAATAATACGTTACGGTCCGAAGTATAACAAGGCCTCTATAAAAAGGGTGTATAATGGTCTTCGGTTAAGAACTTAATCCCTTGTCTCGCGCACGTTATTAATCTTGTAGTATAAGATATTATTCGAGCTCTATAGCTAGAAACCACCGAAGATAACGAGAAAGCAGATAAGCTTAAGAAGCGTTATCTCCGTAACATCCGAATAACCTTATCGGTGCCTAATTCCCTGCGAAAAGTGAGTTATATTTCTTATAGCGTTTTCTTACAGTTTTCTAACCTATTTTAAAGCTCCGCGCGATTTGTATTATAATCGACCGGTCCCCTTAACGCTACTAACAATTTAAATCCCTTTAAGTATATCTCCCTCCTCGTGAACGACTTATAGTCGTTCGGGATATTTACACCCGCTAGAATTCGACGTATAATATATGCAAGCGAGCTATTAAACTATCACCGATTATCGACAAATAGCTTAATGCGGAGATTACGACTACGTAAAAGCCCCGTGCTAATAAAACAGTAGCTAATTAAGACACAGCTTCTATAGATCGCGTAGACATAAAACGCCTCTACCTTAGCTACGCCGAGTAGTTATACCTAAGAATCGTCGTTCGAATGCTTAAGAATTTTAAGATAGTAACTAACTAGCTAAGCTAATCTAATACACCCTTAATATAATTCGTCTAGCTAATGTATAATCGCCTTTTCGACTTCCTCGACGTTGTCGAATCTACTTAGGAAAAGGACGATAATTTAGACTAGCCGTAAGTCGTCTAGAATATAGCGAAAGTAGGTCGCGCTAAGCTTTCTAAGTATTATAAGCGAACGGGTAGAGGCTAAGGTTTCCTATTTAATTACGGCATAATCTTAGATCCTACGTAGAAGTTAAGTACATATAAGGTACGCCCCCTATACTTCCTCTTATATAAATGTCTTTATACGCGACTAATCTACTAAAAGTATGCGTTGTAGGAACTACATTTTAAGTCGCTCTACTAGAAACAATTTCTCGACTATCTAAGTCGCTACGATAATAATAGTTATCCTAATACTACTCTTCTGCCTCCTCTACTAGTCCCGTCTATTACCTACTAGTTTAAGAATCCTGCCTTATCGAATAATATAGCAAGCTTTATATCTATAATATCTAGCTAAGATAACGCCCTCTCCTAGGGATAAATTAAGGTCTATATAACGAGGATAGAAGGGGAAGATTACCTAAGGACTTCGCCTATACGGGAAACACTAGATTTCGACATTCTTTCGTAGTAGAAAGAGAACGAGTACTTATACCTACGACTAGCTCGAGTTACTCGTAATATTCTCGCGATACTAATCGCCGGCGTTAGTGTCGAACGTGTATTTAATGTTACGAAAGACGTTATTAGGGACCGAAGGTATAGACTACTTCTATAGACAATTCGACAAATTATAATTACGAAGCTAGTAGATAGTAGGCTCTAAGACACCTATACAGCCGATAAAGATAACTACGCTAGTGTTAACGACGATAATAACAGCGATATAGACGGCATAAGCGATAACTTTAGGGATATCGCTACCTATAGTTTAAGCGATAAAGGGGATAATAAGGAAGAGAGGCACGAGGAGGATAAGGCTCTACTACATAACATTACTAAGGTTAAAGGCTAGTACTCTAAGCGCATCCGGTTAATAGCCCCCGAGTAAACACTCTCTTATAGTAGCTAAGAGCATAGTCCGCTTACTTATCTAGGGTCTTATCTCTAGCGCCGACTCTTCGCTTATTACTCCGCTCTTACTTTAAGAGCTTATATGCGCTGTTATTACGGTTAACTTTAGTTAATAACAGGAAGACGCAACGTAAATAAGATTTCATGAAGTGTAAGTCTATATCATTAAAAACTATCTAAAGCCGTCGGCCTGCCGACGCTTCGACTACGCTACCCGAATTAGATTAGTTATCGGAAGCATTACTATCGCTAACATAATCTAGCTCGTCCTACTTACGCTAGACGCTACGGCGCATAGCAAAGAGGTCGATTAGATCTGCCTATAGATCTATAACACGCTAATTAATAGCACGACATAAGTCGATAAGTTCGAAGATATCGTCGGTCTAGGAGATGTCGTACTAGTATTAGTTAGATTATATAGATATATCGGATTAGGAATATAAACAAAGTCACACGGGGTATCGTAGGAGCGACAGGCTTTATAGCGTAGTACTAAGCCTCTATCGTCGTCGTAGATACGAGCGGTTTATCTTAACTAAGTTTTGTCTAGGTCGAGATATATAAGAGTCGTACGGCGGATATAGGCTTTACACTAACGTAAGTATAAGGGCCTAGCGTAGTCGCTAGGAGTTATTCTATAAGGCTAGGAAGGGATTAGATCTACTAGGTCGAGGTAGAGTTAAGCGCGAGAGGCTATCGTAACGACGAGAAAAAGAGGTTTAAGAGAAAGAAGGAGAAATAGCGACGAAAAGATATATATATCCGGCGTCACCTATTATAAGAACAACAATATAGACAATAGCCATTGTCTGTTATGAAAAAACGACAATACTAACAATAGCCATTGTCGAATAATAGCTATTATTATACTAAGGGATATAAGTAGATTATTAGCCTAGTTACTTCTTTCTCTCCTTAGGAACATTTAAACAACTATCTAGTATACCTTTACGTCGCTATAGCATAGTTCATACTAACAGTAGCTAGAATTTAATTAAATCTACCGCTATGTCTACTATTCCCCCCTCTGTTATTCGTCTAGCTAATCTTCCTTACTATAACTTTATCGACGACCTTTAGGTAGAGATTAAGGGCATAGACGGCCTTATACGCACTATTAACTAGGAATCTAATAGCATTAAGGTAATCTATAACTATACTATAAGTTAGTAGGAAGGCTTATCTACCTAGAACTAACTATTATTAGTCTTATGCTCTACCCTATAGCTTTAGTACTCCGGTTTTCTAGTTAAGGGTCGTAATTTATATAAGGGTAGCCTCGCTAGGGAGAGAATGTCCTCTAGATGAATTAGATAATAAGATAATAAGGTTTTAGTTTTAGGTGGTGTACGGCTTACTAGCCTTATACGCGATGTAGGCTTATAGGGGTTATATAGATAATATTAATCAGGATGATCTTCTGCAAATCACTATTAGGTCGTAATTATACATAAGGGTTAATAATTAATGACTTTTGCTTCTCTCTAGTATCCTTTAACTACCGTGACTTTAAGCGTTTAAAGCGGAAAAGTAATAAGAGTCGTAGGACGCGGCACTTACTATAAGAATCTACTGTGAGAATATAGACCCCGGTGTAGTGCTAGTATAGGCGCGCCAAGGACTTAATAGCACTGCACTACTTATCTACTAACCTAACTTAGCACTATACTACGTCTAGAAAGAGCGCGACTCGACTCGTACCTAGCGCTAGTACGGTGCTATTACGGCTACGGTATAGTACTAGCACAGGGCTATAAAAGGCTTAGCGGTACTACGCTAGCTAAAAGCCGACCTAAACCCTGGTGTAGAGATAGACCCGGAGAGTACCGGGTACGCTCTAATAGTTACACTAATCCTACCTTCTTAAGATTTATATACTTCCTTCGACTAGATACTAATGTTCTAGGCCGGACGCGGTCTCTTAGGCTACTAAAAGAGCACTACGAAAATATCTATTCTTGCCTCCTTGCCGATCTTAGTAAAGAGACGAAAGTCTTAATTACATTAGACAGTTAGTCGGCAAACAATTATCTAAGCTTTATTGCTATAAAGGCACACTACATTAACGACAATTAGCAAATGCGTAAGTGCCTACTCGATTTCGTACTAATTAGCAGACGGCATACTAGAGCTACGCTCGGCACGGAGTTACTTAGAGTACTCTATAAAAGAAAACTCGAGGCACGCCTTCTCGCTATTATAGTAGACAACGCGAGCAATAATAATACGTTATAGTCCGAAGTATAACAAGGCCTCTATAAAAAGGGTGTATAATGGTCTTTAGTTAAGAACTTAATCCCTTGTCTCGCGCACGTTATTAATCTTATAGTATAAGATATTATTCGAGCCCTATAGCTAGAAACTACCGAAGATAACGAGAAAGTAGATAAGCTTAAGAAGCGTTATCTCCGTAACATCCGAATAACCTTATTAGTGCCTAATTCCCTACGAAAAGTAAGTTATATTTCTCATAGCGTTTTCTCATAGTTTTCTAACCTATTTTAAAGCTCCGCGCGATTTATATTATAATCGACCGGTCCCCTTAACGCTACTAACAATTTAAATCCCTTTAAGTATATCTCCCTCCTTATAAACGACTCGTAGTCGTTCGGGATGTTCGTACCCGCTAGAATTCGACGTATAATATATGTAAGCGAGCTATTAAACTATCACCGATTATCGACAAATAGCTTAATACGGAGATTACGACTACGTAAAAGCCCCGTGCTAATAAAATAGTAGCTAATTAAGACACGGCTTCTATAGATCGTATAGACATAAAACGCCTCTGCCTTAGCTACGCCGAGTAGTTATACCTAAGAATCGTCGTTCGAATACTTAAGAATTTTAAGATAGCAACTAACTAGCTAAGCTAATCTAATACACCCTTAATATAATTCGTCTAGCTAATATATAATCGCCTTTTCGACTTCCTCGACGTTGTCGAATCTACTTAGGAAGAGGACGATAATTTAGACTAGCCGTAAGTCGTCTAGAATGTAGCGAAAGTAGGTCGCGCTAAGCTTTCTAAGTATTATAAGCGAACGGGTAGAGGCTAAGGTTTCCTATTTAATTGCGGTATAATCTTAGATCCTACGTAGAAGTTAAGTGTATATAAGGTACGCTCCCTATACTTCCTCTTATATAAATGTCTTTATACGCGACTAATCTACTAAAAGCATACGTCGTAGGAACCACATTTTAAGTCGCTCTACTAGAAATAATTTCTCGACTATCTAAGTCGCTACGATGATAATAGTCATCCTAATACTACTCTTCTGCCTCCTCTACTAGTCTCGTCTATTACCTACTAGTTTAAGAATCCTACCTTATCGAATAATGTAGTAAGCTTTATATCTATAATATCTAGCTAAGATAACGCCCTCTCCTAGGGATAAATTAAGGTCTATATAACGAGGATAGAAGGGGAAGATTACCTAAGGACTCCGCCTATACGGGAAACACTAGATTTCGACATTCTTTCGTAGTAGAAAGAGAACAAGTACTTATACCTACGACTAGCTCGAGTTACTTGTAATATTCTCGCGATACTAATCGCCGGCGTTAGTGTCGAACGTGTATTTAATGTTACGAAAGACGTTATTAGGGACCGAAGGTATAGACTACTTCTATAGATAATTCGACAAATTATAATTACGAAGCTAGTAGATAGTAGGCTCTAAGACACCTATACGGCCGATAAAGATAACTACGCTAGTGTTAACGACGATAATAATAGCGATATAGACGGCATAAGCGATAACTTTAGGGATATTGCTACCTATAGTTTAAGCGATAAAGGGGATAATAAGGAAGAGAGGCACGAGGAGGACGAGGCTCTACTGTATAATATTACTAAGGTTAAAGGCCGGTACTCTAAGTACATCCGGTTAATAGCCCCCGAGTAAACACTCTCTTATAGCAGCTAAGAGCATAGTCCGCTTACTTATCTAGAGTCTTATCTCTAGCGCCGACTCTTCGCTTATTACTCCGCTCTTACTTTAAGAGCTTATATACGCTATTGTTACGGTTAACTTTAGTTAATAACAGGAAGACGCAACGCAAATAAGATTTCATGAAGTATAAGTCTATATCATTAAAAACCATCTAAAGCCGTCGGCCTGCCGACGCTTCGACTATGCTACCCGAATTAGATTAGTTATCGGAAGCATTACTATCGCTAACATAATCTAGCTCGTCCTGCTTACGCTAGACGCTACGGCGTATAGTAAAGAGGTCGATTAGATCTACCTATAGATCTATAACACGCTAATTAATAGCACGACATAAGTCGATAAGTTCGAAGATGTTATCGGTCTAGGAGATGTTATACTAGTATTAGTTAGATTATATAGACATATCGGATTAGGAATATAAACAAAGTTACACGGGGTATCGTAGGAGCGACAGGCTTTACAGCGTAGTACTAAGCCTCTATCGTCGTCGTAGATACGAGCGGTTTGTCTTAACTAAGTTTCGTCTAGGTCGAGATATATAAGAGTCGTATAGTAGATATAGGCTTTATACTAACGTAAGTGTAAGGGCCTAGCGTAGTCGCTAGGAGTTATTCTATAAGGCTAGGAAGGGATTAGATCTACTAGGTCGAGGTAGAGTTAAGCGCGAGAAGCTATCGTAACGATAAGAAAGAGAGGTTTAAGAGGAAGAAGGAGGAATAGCGACGAAAAGGTATATATATCCGGCGTCACCTATTATAAGAACAACAATATAGATAATAGCTATTGTCTGTTGTGAAAAAACGACAATACTAACAATAGCTATTGTCGAATAATAGCCATTGTTATACTAAGGGATATAAGCAGATTATTAGCCTAGTTACTTCTTTCTCTCCTTAGGAATATTTAAACAACTATCTAGTATGCCTTTACGTCGCTATAGCATAGTTTATACTAACAGTAGCTAGAATTTAATTAAATCTACTGCTATGTCTACTATTCCCCCCTCTATTATTCGTCTAGCTAATCTTCCTTACTATAACTTTATCGACGACCTTTAGGTAGAGATTAAGAGCATAGACAGCCTTATACGTACTATTAACTAGGAATCTAATAGCATTAAGGCAATCCGTAACTATACTATAAGTTAGTAGGAAGGCTTATCTACCTAGAACTAACTATTATTAGTCTTATACTCTGCCCTATAGCTTTAGTACTCCGGTTTTCTAGTTAAGGGTCGTAATTTATATAAGAGTAGCCTCGCTAGGGAGGGAATGTCCTCCGGATAAATCAGATAATAAGATGATAAGGTTTTAGTTTTAGGTGGTATACGGCTTACTAGCCTTATACGCGATATAGGCTCGTAGGGGTTATATAGATAATATTAATTAGGATAATCTTCTATAAATTACTATTAGGTCGTAATTATACATAAGGGTTAATAATTAATGACTTTTACTTCTCTCTAGTATCCTTTAACTACCGTAACTTTAAGCGTTTAGAGCGGAAAAGTGACAAGAGTCGTAGGACGTAGCACTTACTATAAGAATCTACTATAAGAATATAGACCCCGGTGCGGTGCTAGTATAGGCGCGCTAAGGACTTAATAGCACTATACTACTTATCTGCCGACCTAACCTAGCACTATACTACGTCTAGAAAGAGCGCAACTCGACCCGCACCTAGCGCTAGTGTAGTGCTATTACGGCTACGGTGCGGTGCTAGTATAGGGCTATAAAAGGCTTAGCGGTACTACGCCGGCTAAAAGCCGACCTAAACCCCGGTGTAGGGATAGACCCGGAGAGTACCGGGTACGCCCTAACGGTTACACTAGAGTAGACTAGTAAGAAGGCTATAGTAAGCCTTTAATTATTTTTAGTCGTAGTAATAAGTAATAAACCTCTTAACGATATTATTATAACTAGGGATATAGAAGGTTGTTTTAATTATAGCTACTGTCTTAGTAGCTCTAGTATATACGTAGTTCTTTAATATATACACCTTCTAGATAACCTTAGTAACTATCGATATAGGTATAAATAGTTAACTAGTGTACTATAATATCCCTTTACTAATAGTAACATTAGTTAGCAGTAGCTATTTCCTCTTTAGGAAGGCCTCTATTATATAGTAGATACCTTAAGTAGACTCGAACTTAGTATCTTATAAGTTAGCTTTAGCTACTTCTTTAAAAAGAGGTAAAGGCTCTTCTATAGCTAAGATAGAGGCGATATAGGCTAGCTTACAAGGCGAAATAGGTGTCTATTTTAGTAACGAACTAAGTGTTAAAATAGACTATAAAATAGACAGTGAACTAGGTCCTAGTTTAGTAGCTAAACTAGACTATAAACTAGATTGTAAACTAGATTATAAACTAGACTTTAGTTTAGCTCGGAGTAGTAATCTAGTTTAGATACGACCTAGACTTAGTTTATCGATAATATATAGATTAAGCACCTTATATAGTAGAAGTGTCTAGTATAGATTAGGGTCTTCCTTTAAGTATAGTATATCTCTGTTCCTTCTAGTAAGTGTATCTACTTTACTATTAGTAGTGCTAGGTTAGTATATAATCTTAAAGTTAAATTATATAAGGTAGAGGGCCTAGTATACTTAATAGTATAAAAGCTTTTAAGTCCTTATAAAATGTATAAGGGATTAGTAATTAGTAAGGACATAGATAGCCTTATTAGATTAAGTACTTATAAGCTTAGGAGTCTACTCCTTAAAGGCTTAGATAATAGCTAGTAGCTCTTTATTATAGATAGCGTAGTTATATTTAGCTTTACTTATAGACTTACTAAAAAAGGTAATAGACTAGAGAACATTATACTTATTATACTATAATAGGATCCTAGTAGTAGTAGTATCGAAAGCATTAGTCTCGACAACTATCTACTTTAAGTAATTAAAGTACACAAGGATAGGTACGCTTATAATAGTATACTTTATGTAGTTAAATATAGTAGTACATTTATTATTCTAGAGTAATATGTCCTTCTTAAGCAGGTTATTTAGAGGCTTAGTAATAGTACTAAAACCCTTAATAAAGTAGTAGTAGTAGCTATAGAAACTAATAAAGCTCCTTACTTACGTAGTGTTACTAGGGGCTAGCTACTTCTAAGCTTTAATAGCTTCTACCTTCTTAGAGTCTATCTAGACTTTATCTTAGCTAATAATAATACTAAGGTACTTTACCTCTATAAGGTAAAACTCGCTCTTCTTAATGTTAGTGTTTAAGCCTAACTTATAGAGTTACTAGAGCACTAGTTTAATATGCTTAGTGTGCTCTTACTAGGTACTATCGGTATAAATCAGGATATTATCTAGATAGATTAACACGAAGTGTTCTAGTATATCGACGAAGTTATAATTTATAAACCTCTACTATATAGCAGGGGCGTTAGTAAGACTAAAAGGTATTACTAGCTATTTAAAGTTGCCTATATATATAGAGAAAGTAGTAAGGTCCTTACTATCGATAGAGTTATAGAGATAGTAGAAGACTTAGTAGATATTAATCTTACTAAACTACTTAGCCTTACTTATATATATAAGTGTTTCTTTAATAAGTAGTAGTAGATAGACGTCTTATTTAGTGACCTTGTTAAGGCTATAGTAATCGATATAGAGGTAGAGTCCTCTATTTAGCTTATAGACGAAAAGGATAGGTAATAAGTAGCTAGCTAAGCTTAGTATAATAAAACCCTTATCGAGATATTCCTAAATAAACTCTTCTACTATATTAAGCTCTTTAGAGAATAGGTAGTATAAAGGTTTAGTATATAGTAGCTTAGCGCTATCCTTTAGGGTAATATAGTTATCGAAATCTAGTCGATATAGTAGTAGAGTATTAGATTACTCTTTAGAGAAGACATTAGTAAACTTATATAACTCCTCTAGTAGAACAACTAAGGGGTCTAGTTCTAGTTTAGTAGCTATATAGTAGTAGTCCTTAATATCCTTTATAGAGATTATAAACACCTTATATTTATAGTATTTAGCTTAAGAGGTAAAGGTAGTAGCGCTAATAAAGGCGATAAGTAGTCTATCTTACTTAGTATTACTTACGTAGGTAAGTACATAAGAGAACTTATATATTAGCTAAGTGCTATAGGAGACTAGCTTAAACTCTCTCTAATTTAGCTTAAAATTCAACCTAAGAGCTAGTAGTCGATATAGTCTATCTCGTCCTAATTTAGTAGCTAAAATAGTATCTATTTTATAAGCTAAACTAGGGACGAACTAGTTCTAAACTAAAATAGGTCCCTTTCTAGAATAAGTACCTTTAATTAGCTATAGCTACTACTACTTAACGATAGTTAGTAAAAACTCTTCTTTGTATATAACTTTACTATGTTTATAGTCGATATTAGCCTTATTAGCCTTAAGCTAGCTAAGGCCGAGGATAATGTCGAAATAGCTAATATCTATAATATAGAAGATAGTAAGAGTATTTAGCTTACTAGAAATAGTAGTAGTAAGGGGGACGCTATAAGTAACTTATTTAGTTAGAACACTATTATAGGCCTAGAGCTAAATAGGGCTAGCTAATACTATAGAGTAGCTAAAAGTCTTTAGCTTATCGAGAATATTATAGTTAACTATAGCGCTAATAAGTATACTAGTGTTAATAAAGACTTAAAGAGTAATAGTTTATTTATAGTTATAGAGGATATAGATAGTAATAGGAGTTATAATAGTAGTAACGTTATAAGTAATAACACTATTTAGCATTTATACTCCTCTAGATCTATCTTAAATAGCCCTTATTCTACTAGAGGAGGAGACTTATCCTCTAGCTACTTATTTCTCTAGTTAGACTAGTTAGCTAACTTATAATCTATCTCGGGGTCGAACTAGTTCTAAACTAAATCTAGTTTATAGGCCGAACTAGAATTAGCTTCTAACTTAGCTATATAGTGCTAAAGCTACTATATCTCCTCTATAGTACTAATAGCGTAAAGAGAATAAGTAGTAGCGTAAGTAGCCTTCTTAGAGGCGCTAGCTATACACTTTAGTATAATATAGCCTAGCTTACTATATGCGAAGTAGACGAGTGTTTAGAGTAGGCAGAAAGGCTATAGAGTATCTCTAGTAATAGGGTAGTAAGTAGCTAGAGTAGTAGGTATAGAGGTTAAGTAAGGTATATAAGTTAGAGCACTAGCGACATAAGTTATAGCTATTATAGGGCATAGAGCCTAAGTATACTTAGTAATAAGGTTATTCTAACAGATACTATAGTTAGTAGCGTAAGCTATAGTAATAAAGGCAGCGAGGTTATTAGGGTAAAAGTTAACTAGGGTATTATATAGCTTAGTAGATATCTTCTAATAGATTTAGTATAGCTACTCTTCTTCGGCAATATTAGCGTAAAGAGTATACTTATTAAACTCGCTAATAAAGGAGTTAAAGGTATTATTACGCTAAAAGAGGCTAGTAAATTAGATACGTATAGTAGCCCTATAGTTAGAGTCCTTATAGTACTAAGCTAAAAGAGTAAAGACCTCGTTAGCGCTAAGGATTACACTATAAGCTATGTCTATAATAAGGGTATAAGTGTCTCCTAAGAGGTATAAGTAGAGATAAGTAAACTTATTAACCTTTATAGAGTAATAGTCTATATTAGAAAGAAGCTTATTCTATATCTAGTGCTTAAAGACATCGAACTATTCTAGTGTACTATTACTAAAAATAGCAGGGTCTAGTAGCTTCTCTAATAAGAGAGAGCTATATATAGAAGAGGTTAGTATACTATGTCCTATCTTAGCCTTAAGATAGTCTAGTTTAGCCTTAAGCTCTTAGACCTTAGCTAAGTAATAGGTAGCTTAGGTAGTAGCGCTATTAGCATAGGTCTAAGATATATCTAGTTTAGCTTAGATGTTACTAACCTAAGCCTATATAGTACTTACTTATGTAGTCTACTTATTATAAGAGAATTCGACATAGTTAAACATGTCCCTTAGTGCCTAAATACTATGCTCTTCCTATAGCTTACTAAGGAGTATAGCGTTAGAGAGAGTAAATAGATTATAATAGAGTAAACTAATAGAAGTGTTATTATAGTCGGAGGTAGGTTATAGTAGCTTACTTTAGTAGCGCTCTTTATTGCTAGGGTTAGGTTAAGCTATAGCTTAGTAAGGTTAGTCGTAAATATAGTAAAAGTTAATATATAATATAACAAAGGGGATATCTAAAAATTTAGCTAGTAGCCTACTTCCTTCTTAAGTCGTTAGTAACTTAACTTATTACCTTCTTCTTATGTCTTTAGTATTTATAGTATTAACCTATATAGTAGTAGCGAGGATCTATTATAGTATATACGGGAACTACAATTATAATGCTTCTTCTTCTTTGTAACTTCTTTAGTTCTTTATAAGTAGTTATTAGTAGTTACGTAAGCAGTAGGATAGCTAGATATTTCGATAGCTCTATTACTTAGTCGTAGGGGTTATAAAGTCTTAATATAGTAATTACAACTAGTAAGATAGAAGGTTAATTACGTCTATTTATTAAGATATCGAGACTTAGAAAAGAAGAAGAGAAAGCTAGTATATAAAGTATATATAATATCGAGGGTAGAGTAGCTAGAAGCCTAGGCTACAACGCCGAGATTACGTAACTAAACTAAACTAGGCCCTAACTAAATCTAGTTCTTATCTATCTCGTATTACTATCTAGCTTACTACTTCGTTAAATATCTTTGTTTTATTAATTAGATATCTTTAGTTATAGCTAGCTCTAATTCTTATATTTACTCTTATAAGTGCTATACTTACGTAGTTAAAGATAACCTCGTTAGTAAGTCTATAGCACCTATATAGTAAGGCTATAGTATACTAACATAGGTAGACACTACTTATAATAGTGTACCTAGTAAGGCATGCTTCTATTATAAGAAGATAAGGTAGACTTACTACCTAATTAATAACCTAGCGCTATAGGACTTAGTTAATATAGTATATACTACCTTTATAAAGGTAGATTAACACTATCTAGATTCTACTAAGACTTACTTAATTAATAAGAAGTCTAAGCTAGATATAGAGGCTATAGTAGTATAGTCTACAATTTAGTTATTAATTACGACTAGTAAGATAGAAGGTTAATTACATCTATTCGTTAAGATATCGAGACTTAGAAAAGAAGAAGAGAAAGCTAGTGTATAAAGCATATATAATATCGAGGGTAGAGTAGCTAGAAGCCTAGGCTATAACGCTAAGATTACGTAACTAAACTAAACTAGGCCCTAACTAAATCTAGTTTGTATTTATCTTATATTACTACCTCCTCTCTTAAAGGCGTTTACCCTTAAACACTAATATACATTATCTATTAATCTATTTCGGCCTTAGTTTATCTATATAAGAGTCTACTAGTTTACTACGTAGTATCTATATATTAATTATATTATCTACTTCGTATTCCTCTTTACCCTTAACCTTAATTAGTAGTAGCTCTTTAAAGGACTAGCTAGGTAAAGAGTTATCTAGATATTTAGTAAGTAGGTTAGTATAGAACACAGGGTAAATATAGTATAAAGTAACTAGTAGATCTAGTTTATATAACAGGGGTAATTACTTTTTAAGTACCTTATAAGGACTAACTCTCTTTAGTAATAGCTTAGGATTACTATATAGATAGAGGTTCTTTATTAATAACTATACTATATTACTAACCTTGAATTTAATTAGTAAGTAGTGCTTATTTACTTGTTCTACTATACGTAATTAGGCAATAGTAAGGTTTTTCTTAGTGATCTCTAAACCTTCTTCTAGCTACTTAGCTAGGGCATAGATATTAGTCTTATTTAGCTTAGCTCTTGTTAATAGTGTATTAGTAGGCAGCTAAAAGCTAAGTCTTAGCTTATACTCTCTAGTAACTTTAAACAGTAATAGCTTAGTGCTTTCTAATAGGTTAGTATTAGTAGAGAACTCTACTACTAGAAGAATAAGGGTCTAGTTACTAAAACGTATAGCGTAAGAGTAGATAACTCGTTTAAACTCCCAGTTTATAACCTCTAACTAGCTATCTATTTAGGGGTAGCCGGTAGTAGATAGCTTAGCTATAATCTTTAGGATCTAGTAGAACCGCTTCTATATGTCACTAATAAACTAAGGGCTATAGTCGAAAGTAATACTATTAAGTAACTTATATAGTTTCTATATATAAAAGAATAATAGCTTAGTAGTCTCGAATACTAAGGTACCTTCCTTTCTAGAGAAGTAGAGGATTAGGTGTTATTCTTTACTTAGGTAGTTAATAATATATAACACTACGTTATAGCTATCTACTAAGGGTAGACTAGTAACAAAGTCTATTATAATATACTACTAGAGCTTCTCTAAAATAGGTAGTAGTAAGAGTAAACTAGTAGGAAGACTATAGTAAGCCTTTAATTATTTATAGTCGTAGTAATAAGTAATAAACCTCTTAACGATATTATTATAACCAGGGATATAGAAGGTTATTTTAATTATAGCTACTGTCTTAGTAGCTCTAGTATATATATAGTCCTTTAATATATATATCTCCTAGATAACCTTAGTAACTATCGACATAGGCACGAATAGTTAACTAGTGTACTATAACATCCCTTTACTAATAGTAACATTAGTTAGTAGTAGCTATTTCCTCTTTAGGAAGGCCCCTATTATATAGTAGATACCTTAAGTAGACTCGAACTTAGTGTCTTATAGGTTAGCTTTAGCTACTTCTTTAAAAAGGAGTAAAGGCTCTTCTATAGCTAAGATAGAGGCGACATAGGCTAGCTTATAAGGCGAAATAGGCGTCTATTTTAGTAACGAACTAAGTGTTAAGATAGACTATAAAATAGGCAGTAAACTAGGTCCTAGTTTAGTAGCTAAACTAGACTATAAACTAGATTATAAACTAGATTATAAACTAGACTTTAGTTTAGCTCGGAGTAATAATCTAGTTTAGATACAACCTAGACTTAGTTTATCGATAATATATAGATCGAGCACCTTATATAGTAGAAGTATCTAGCGTAGATTAGGGTCTTTCTTTAAGTATAGTATATCTCTGTTCTTTCTAGTAAGTATATCTACTTTGCTATTAGTAGCGCTAGGTTAGTATATAATCTTAAAGTTAAATTATATAAGGTAGAGAGCCTAGCGTACTTAATAGTGTAAAAGCTTTTAAGTTCTTATAAAATATATAAGGGATTAGTAATTAGTAAGGACATAGATAGCCTTATCGGATTAAGTGCTTATAAGCTTAGGGGTCTACTCCTTAAAGGCTTAGATAATAGCTAGTAGCTCTTTGTTATAGATAGCGTAGTTATATTTAGCTTTACTTATAGACTTACTAAAAAAGGCAATAGGCTAGAGAATGTCGTGCTTATTATACTATAACAGGATCCTAGCAGTAGTAGTATTAGAAGCATTAGTCTTAACTAGTGTAACTATTGGGTTAAGGTCAGGAACTTTAAAATCTGAAATTTTTGCGGGATTTTTGCTCTTTTTCTATAATAACTCTTTCAAAATGAATTTTTTTTTAAAATTGGATTGTCTAAAATAATCTATAAAAAAACGCGCATTTAATAATATATAGCATGCTTACGTAATATAACTCTAGTATTTTTGAAATAGCTATCAAAGTTTTTGAACCTAGTTTAAAAATCAGAGAATCATATTACGTAATCAATTTATATATATAAAATATAGAGAATTTTATAGGGATTCTAATGATATAATTTTTATTAAGATAATAATTCATTTAATACGAGAAATCGCGTTTTAACACGAAAAACCCACGAAAAAACAATAGGGTGATATAACTCTTTTAGGTTTAGTACGACCCCTTAACCCCGACCTAATAGTCACACTAATCCTGATTAACATTATCTATATAACCCCTGCGAGCCTACATCGCATATAAGGCTAGTAAGCTATATACCACCTAAAACTAAAACCTTATTATCTTATTATCTAATTTATCTAGAGGATATTCCCTCCCTAGCGAGGCTACCCTTATATAAATTATAACCCTTAACTAGAAAACTAGAGTACTAAAGCTATAGAGCAGAGCATAAGACTAATAATAGTTAGTTCTAGGTAGATAAGCCTTCCTACTAACTTATAGTATAGTTATAGATTACCTTAATGCTATTAGATTCCTAGTTAATAGTATATATAAGGCTATCTATGCCCTTAATCTCTGCCTAAAAGTCGTTAATAAAGTCATAGTAAGGAAGATTAGCTAGACAAATAACAGAGGGGGGAATAGTAGACATAGCAGTGGATTTAATTAAATTCTAGCTACTATTAGTATAAACTATGCTATAGCGACGTAAAGGTATACTAGATAGTTGTTTAAATATTCCTAAGGAGAGAAAGAAGTAACTAGGCCAATAATCTACTTATATCCCTTAGTATAACAATAGCTATTATTTAATAATAGCTATTGTTAGTATTGTTGTTTTTTTTATAATAGACAATAGCTATTATCTATATTGTTGTTCTTATAATAGGTGACGCCGGATATATATACCTTTTCGTCGCTATTCCTCCTTCTTCCTCTTAAACCTCTCTTTCTCGTCGTTATAATAGCCTCTTATACTTAACTCTACCCCGACCTAGTAGATCTAATTCCTTCCTAGCCTTATAGAATAACTCCTAGCGACTACGCTAGGCCCTTATACTTACGTTAGTATAAAGCCTATATCTACTATACGACTCTTATATATCTCGACCTAGACGAAACTTAGTTAAGATAAACCGCTTATATCTACGACGATAATAGAGGCTTAGTACTACGCTATAAAGCCTGTCGCTCCTACGATACCCCGTATAACTTTGTTTATATTCCTAATCTAATATATCTACATAATCTAACTAATACTAGTATAATATCTCCTAGACTAACGACATCTTTAAACTCATCGACTTATGTCGTACTATTAATTAGCGTATTATAGATCTATAGGCAGATCTAATCGACCTCTTTGCTATACGCTATAGTGTCTAGCATAAGTAGGACGAGCTAGATTATATTAGCGATAGTAATGCTTCCGACAACTAATCTAATTTAGGTAGCGTAGTTAAAGCGTTAGTAGGCTAACGGCTTTAGATAGTTTTTAATGATATAGACTTACACTTCATGAAATCTTATTTACGTTACGTCTTCCTATTATTAACTAAAGTTAACTATAACAATAGTACATATAAGCTCTTAAAGTAAGAGCGGAGTAATAAGCAAAGAGTCGGCGCTAGAGATAAGACCCTAGATAAGTAAGTAGACTATGCTCTTAGCTACTATAAGAGAGTGTTTACTTAGGGGCTATTAACTAGATGTGCTTAGAGTACTAGCCTTTAACCTTAGTAATATTATATAGTAGAGCCTTATTCTCCTTATACCTCTCTTCCTTATTATCCCCTTTATTACTTAAACTATAGGTAGCGATATTCCTAAAGTTATTGCTTATGCCGTCTATATCGCTATTATTATCGTCGTTAACACTAGCGTAGTTGTCTTTATTAGCCGTATAGGTGTCTTAGAGCCTACTATCTACTAGCTTCGTAATTATAATTTATTAAATTGTCTATAGAAGTAGTCTATACCTTTAGTCCCTAATAATGTCTTTCGTAATATTAAATACACGTTTAACACTAACGCTAGCGATTAGTATCGCGAGAACATTATAAGTAACTTAAGCTAGTTATAGGTATAAGTGCTTATTCTCTTTCTACTACGAAAGAATGCCGAAATCTAGTGTTTCCTATATAGGCGGAGTCCTTAGGTAATCTTCCCCTTCTATTCTCGTTATATAGACCTTAATTTATCCCTAGGAGAGGGCGTTATCTTAGCTAGATGTTATAGATATAAAGCTTACTACATTATTTAATAAGGTAGGATTCTTAAACTAGTAGGTAATAGATAGGACTAGTAGAGGGGGCAGAAGAGTAGTATTAGGATAACTATCATTATTATAGCGACTTAGATAGTCAAGAAATTGTTTCTAGTAGAGCGACTTAAAATGTGGTTCCTACGACATATGCTTTTAGTAGATTAGTCGCGTATAAAGATATTTATATAAGAGGAAGTATAGGGGGTATACCTTATATACACTTAACTTCTACGTAGGATCTAAGATTATACCGCAATTAAATAGGAAACCTTAGCCTCTACCCGTTTACTTATAATACTTAGAAAGCTTAGCGCGACCTACTTTCGCTATATTCTAGACGACTTATAGCTAGTCTAAATTATCGTCCTCTTCCTAAATAGATTCGACAACGTCGAGGAAGTTAAAAAGGCAATTATACATTAGCTAGACGAATTATATTAAGGGTGCGTTAGATTAGCTTAGCTAGTTAGTTACTATCTTAAAATTCTTAAGTATTCGAACGACAATTCTTAGGTGTAACTACTTAGCGTAGCTAAAGCGGAGGCGTTTTATGTCTACGTAATCTATAGAAGCCGTGTCTTAATTAGCTGCTATTTTATTAGCACGGGGCTTTTACGTAGTCGTAATCTCCGCATTAAGCTATTTGTCGATAATCGGTGATAGTTTAATAGCTCGCTTATATATATTATACGTCGAATTCTAGCAGGTGCGAACATCCCGAATAACTACGAGTCGTTTACGAGGAGAGAGATATACTTAAAGGGATTTAAATTATTAGTAGCGTTAAGGGGACTAGTTAATTGTAATACAAATCGCGTAGAGCTTTAAAATAGGTTAGAAAACTGTGAGAAAACGCTATGAGAAATATAACTTACTTTTCGCAGGGAATTAGGCATCGACAAGGTTATTTAAATGTTACGGAGATAACGCTTCTTAAGCTTATCTACTTTCTCGTTATCTTCGGTGGTTTCTAGCTATAGAGCTTAAATAATATCTTGTACTATAAGATTAATAACGTACGCGAGACAAGGGATTAAGTTCTTAACTAAAGACTATTATACACCCTTTTTATAGAGGCCTTATTATACTTCGGACTATAACGTATTATTATTACTCGCGTTATCTACTATAATAGCGAGAAGGCGTGCCTTGAGTTTTCTTTTATAGAGTACTCTAAGTAACTCCGTGCTAAGCGTAGCTCTAGTGTACTATCTACTAATTAGTACAAAATCGAGTAGGCACTTACGTATTTACTAATTGTCGTTAATGTAGTATGCCTTTATAGCAATAAAGCTTAGATGATTATTTACCGACTAACTGTCTAATATAATTAAGACTTTCGTCTCTTTACTAAGATCGGCAAGGAGGTAAGAATAGATATTTTCGTAGTGCTCTTTTAGTAGCCTAAGAGACCGCGTCCGGCCTAGAATATTAGTATCTAGTCGAAGGAAGTATATAAATCTTAAGAAGGTAGAATAGGCGACTATTCGGAATAACTAATTATAATTAATAAGGACCCTAATAAGCTCTTTCTCGAATTATTTAGGTATAAAGTATAGTATACGCGATAACGAGGCAGTCGCGATCGATTTTAACTAGGTTAGGGCTATTTAAGCTTAGGACTACTTATAACTAGGAGATTTAGTAGTCTAGTAAGACTTACACTCGAGATGTTTTCGCATGTGTTTATTGCTAATCTAATTAACTAATAGGTGCTATAGAGCTCGACTATAGCGAAGGTAGTACACGAGAGGCGCGCTATCGCTAAGCTTAGCACCCTCGTTAAAGTCGGCCTAGATTAACCCGCAGTAGTTAGAAGAATTCTAGGGTAGTGCTTTAGAAGACTTAAGTCTACTTAGTATTAAAGGCTACTATGTTTTCTAAGCTTATATAGCTAGCTATTCGTTATCTAGAATTTTGCTATTATAGGGCGGATAGTAGATGAGTTTAAAGGGTTTATAGATAATAGAGGTAGAAGATTATGTCTAGCACTAGACATAAAACTCTTAAAGCTCGTTAGGGAGAGATATTTATAGTATAGTAGCATCCGAGAGCGCTTATAATTAAGGATTAATAGAGGCTACGTTAAAGAAAGACATTTCCCTTATTTAGATATAGTATAATGCCTAGCTATATTAGAAGGGGTAGAAGACTATAAGAATATACTATAAGAATCTATTTACCGCGTTCAATTTTGTAGGTTATAATAGCACAAAAGAGAGAGCTACTACTACCTCTATCTAATTTCCCTGACTTAGTGCTAATCTATTTATCCTTATCTATATTATCCTCGCTACTACTATTCTTGCCCTTACCCTAGTCGCCCTTACCCTCCTTATTATTACTACCCTCCTCTATCGCCTTATTATTATTACCCTTATCCTCTTTATCCTCTTCGTTCTCTTTATTAGAATTATCGAAGTCTCTAGTAGTGACAACCTCGCGGTATATTTTAGCTACTTCCTTAGTCTCGTATTCGTTAGGTACCTTATCGAGGAGGTTCTTAATCTTAGAGTTATTCTTAACTTCTTCTTCGACTTCGTTATTACTATATTTAACATAGTAGCTATTAGATTCGAGTAAAATATCGTTATCCTCGTACTAGAACTTAGGTTTAGGAGTAGGTTCGCGTTCACTTTAATAGATTAGCAATTAACTATAAGAAGTAGCTATAAGAAATAACATATGCCTAATTATCCGCCTATGCTACTTAGAGTTTAGCTAGTGTTATATCGTTAATAAATTTTATAAACTCGGCTTCGTTATTATCGTTATAGTCTCTATTATTATATAGCGAATTAACGCCGTCGCGGAAGATCTTACGAGACTACTTCTTAATTATTCCCCTAGTACTAAGAAGTCGTCTTACTTAGTAGTTTAGGAAAACATTATACTAGTTATAGGGCGCCTTCTTTATATAATTAGCGAGGAGTTACTTATAGCGAAGGAGAGTATTAGCTTTACGGATTTTACTCTATTTCTAATAGATAGACATAAACTTATCCTCTATCTATTCCTCTATGTAAAATTAGTAAAAATACTATAAGAATGTACTATAAGAAACATACTACTCTACTAGGTATAATAGCGAGTCTCTACTATCTTCTTATATGCTATATTAAATATAGCTTTCTTCTCCTTATTAGACTTTACTTAGTAGTCCTCGGAGCTCTTAAGTTTCGCCTTAAGTATATGTTTAGTAGAGCGATTAGTATTACCGATAGTAGTAAGGGCTTTCTCCTCTATACTAGCTTATATAGCGCGATCTCTTTACTAAATAGCTCGCTAGGTATTACTAAGCTATACTTTCTACTATAGAATTCTAAGGGGGTAGCTATAGCAAGGAGTTCCCTAAGAGTAATTCTTAATCTAGTACTTAATCTTATTAGCCTCGGAATTAAAACCCTATAGTCTAATTAGTATTTAACTATAAGAAGTAGCTATAAGAATTACTCCTATTATAGAGAGGACTACTTTCTCTTCCTTAGTTATTTCTTCTTCCTTAATTACTAGGGCATTAGTTATCTTATCCTTAATAATAATAGATCGCTCTTCTTTAGGATTAGTAGATATTATAGATTAAGAATTAGTAGTAATTTATAAGTAAAGGTAAGATATCGAGTATAAAGTAGATCGAGATATAAGATATAAGGTTTATAAGGAGGAAGTTAAGAGATAAGGGATTAGGATTACTTATACGTATAGAAATAGAGTAGCTAGGAATATAAGCGTTAATAAGTATTTATCCTATTATTATACTAATATAAAGTCGTTAAGATTGTTAATATAAAGTCGTTATAGTAGATAATAATAATAGGAAATTCATATTCTATATACTATTATAAATTCTATAATAAGGCTTAATATCTTATCCTTAGTATTTTCTCCTTACTCCTCTTTATCTTTATAAACAAATTCTAATAATTAATTCGACAAATTTACGTAGTTATAGCTCGTAAAAAGTAAGTAACGACTATAAGGAAGGCGACTTTAAAGCTAAGGAAGCAAGGCGCTAAGACGATAACTGCTAGCAAAACACCCGCTAGTCGCGCTACAAAATTTAGACTAGTAACAACTAGACAAATTCGCCGGCTAAAGGCTAACAGGTTTAAGCCTAGCAGTTAGTTTCTTATAGCTAATTCTTATAGTATTATACCTAATATAGTATAGCCGTTACTCTCCGAGATATTCGTCGCTACTAGAAGTTAACTAACTTCCTTATCCGAAAGCTCCTCTTTTTCCGCGTTATTCGCGAGATCGCGTAAGATATTAAGTCCGCGCTTATAATTAGAGATTTTCGCTTCTAGCTAGATGCTATTAAGTGTCTCTAGGAAGCGACTAAAGTAATACTAGTAGAATATTTCGAAGGTATATTAATCATGCATTTAGAATATATAATTCTAAGTACTAATAACTATAGTAGACTACTACCTTAATGCTATCTATACTAAGCGTGTCACTATATTCGCTAAAGACTCTACGCTTACTAGGAAATACTACGACAAGTACTACCCGCTTAATTTTTCTAACTAGTAAGAGCTCTCCTCTATAAAGCTATAAGAAAGGACTATAAGAAATAGGCAGATGTAATTTTATATAGAATAGAGTATTAAATTTCTTCTCTAAGCCGCTACTATAGACCTCGTGTATTACTACGATATAGTAGAGTCGTCTTAAAGCCTAGCCCTCGCGTAGTGCTTTAGTATAGTCCGACCCCGGTGCTAGCGTAAGTACTAACGTGTTTCGGCGTAGTGCCTATAGTAGAGTAGTGCTAGTATTACGTAACTACGGTACGGTGCTAGTACTTATATAGCTTAGAGTAGTACTAGTGCTAGTGCTATTATAGATGACCCTAGTGCTGACCCTGTGCGGCTAAGGCATAGGGCTGTTGATACGGGGTTAGCCCCTGTACTAGCACTAGTATAACTATTAGGTTAAGGTCAGGAACTTCAAAATCTGAAATTTTTGCGGGATTTTTGCTCTTTTTCTATAATAACTCTTTCAAAATGAATTTTTTTTTAAAATTGGATTGTCTAAAATGATCTATAAAAAAACGCGCATTTAATAATATATAGCATGCTTACGTAATATAACTCTAGTATTTTTGAAATAGCTATCAAAGTTTTTGAACCTAGTTTAAAAATCAGAGAATCATATTACGTAATCAATTTATATATATAAAATATAGAGAATTTTATAGGGATTCTAATGATATAATTTTTATTAAGATAATAATTCATTTAATACGAGAAATCGCGTTTTAACACGAAAAACCCACGAAAAAACAATAGGGTAATATAACTCTTTTAGGTTTAGTACGACCCCTTAACCCCGACCTAATAGTCACACTAACTAGCACTAGGGGCGGCCTTAGGCCGCCCTAACCCCGCCCCAACAGTCACACTATATATAAGTAGTAGGATAGCTAGATATTTTAATAGCTCTATTACTTAGTCGTAGGGGTTACGAAGTCTCGATATAGTAATTACAACTAGTAAGATAGAAGGTTAATTACGTCTATTTATTAAGATATCGAGACTTAGAAAAGAAGAAGAGAAAGCTAGTGTATAAAGCACATATAATATTAAGAGTAGAGTAGCTAGAAGCCTAGGCTACAACGCCGAGATTACGTGACTAAACTAAACTAGGCCCTAACTAAATCCAGTTCGTATCTATCTTACATTAGTTATACTGAATTACTAGTAGTTAAGCTACTACTCTACTAGACTTATCTACGTTATTAAGGGATACTCTAATATATATATAAGTTAACGAGATCTAGTATATATATCTTATACTTAAGGAGAGTATAGGCCTCTTCTACTCTATAAGTATAACATCTAGTATTACTAGTGCCTTATTGATTATATATAGTACTTATCTAGTTCTACTCTATCTCTTACTTCTTTCTTTTCTACTCTACTATTATTAATACTCTATAAGTGTTCTATATTAGCTCTATAAGAGGAGACTTCTCTTACTAAGAAATCTAAGACTATAACACCTAAGAAGATAGTAACGCTAAAGTCTAAGACTATAGTAGCTCTAGCTATAAAGGCTACTAAGATACTAGCTTAGAGAGTAATACTCTCTAGGATAACAAGGAAGACCTCTACTAAGGTAAGTATAACTCTAAAGACTACTAAGGTAGTATCCTTTTACTTATAACTATAAGCTAGTACCTAATTTACTATAGTAGCCCCTAATAAGGGAACTACTCTTTCTAATACTATAGTAGCCTCTAATAGAAAAACTATACCTACTAACTCTATAGTAGTAGCTTTAGCTATAGAGGCTACTAATACTCTAGATAATAAGGATAATAATCCCGTTACTAACCTAGATACTCTTACTACTATAGAGGTAGTCTTTAATAAGAGGACCTCTCTCTTTTTACTTACTATTTACTACTCCTTTACTAATCTATAAGCTTATCTAGCTTAAGAGAATAACGTTATTATAGAGGATAAAGATAAAGTCTCTACCTAACTCTATAGAGAGGCTACTAGGTCTCTATTAATATAAGATAGATACGAACTAGATTTAGTTAGGGCCTAGTTTAGTTTAGTTATGTAATCTCGGCGTTATAGCCTAGGCTTCTAGCTACTCTGCCCTTAATATTACACGTGCTTTATACACTAGCTTTCTCTTCTTCTTTTCTAAGTCTCGATATCTTAATAAATAGATGTAATTAACCTTCTATCTTACTAGTCGTAATTACTATATTAAGACTTTATAACCCCTGCGACTAAGTAATAGAGCTATTAAAATATCTAGCTATCCTACTACTTACGTAACTACTAATAACTACTTACGAAGAACTAAAGAAGTTACAAAGAAGAAGAAGTATTATAATTATAGTTCCTATATATACTATAATAGATCCTTGCTACTACTATATAGGTTAATACTATAAATACTAAAGACATAAGAAGAAGGTAATAAGTTAAGTTACTAATAACTTAAGAAGGAAGTAGGCTACTAGCTAAATTTTTAGATATCCCCTTTGTTATACATTAACTTTTACTATATTTACGACTAACCTTACTAAGCTATAGCTTAACCTAACCTCGGCGATAAAGAGCGCTACTAAAGTAAGCTACTATAACCTACCTCCGACTATAATAACGCTCCTATTAGTTTACTCTATTATAATCTATTTACTCTCTCTAATACTATACTCCTTAGTAAGCTATAGGAAGAGTATAGTATTTAGGCACTAAGGGACATGTTCGACTACATTAAATTCTCTTATAATAAGTAGACTATATAAGTAAGTACTATATAGGCTTAGGTTAGTAATATCTAAGCTAAACTAGATATATCTTAGACCTACGCTAATAGCGCTACTATCTAAGCTACCTATTACTTAGCTAAGGTCTAAGAGCTTAAGGCTAAACTAGACTATCTTAAGGCCGAGATAGAATATAGTATACTAACCCCTTCTATATATAGCCCTCTCTTATTAGAGAAGCTACTAGACCCTGCTGTTTTTAGTAATAGTACACTAGAATAGTTTAATGTCTTTAAGCACTAGATATAGAATAAGCTTCTTTCTAATATAGACTATTACTCTACGAAGGTTAATAAGTTTACCTATCTCTACTTATACCTCTTAGGAGACACTTATACCCTTGTTATAGATATAGCTTATAGTATAATCCTTAGTACTAACGAGGTCTTTGCTCTTTTAGCTTAGCGCTATAAGGACTCTAACTATAGAGCTACTATATATATTTAATTTGCTAGTCTCTTTTAGTATAATAATACCTTTAACTCCTTTATTAGCGAGTTTAATAAGTATACTCTTTACGCTAATATCGCTAAAGAAGAGTAGCTATACTAAATCTATTAGAAGATATCTACTAAGCTATATAATGCCCTAGTTAACTTTTACCCTAATAACCTCGCTGTCTTTATTACTATAGCTTATACTACTAACTATAGCATCTATTAGAATAACCTTATCGCTAAGTATACTTAGGCTCTATACTCTATAATAGCTATAACTTACGTCGCTAGCGCTTTAACTTATATATCTTACTTAACCTCTATGCCTACTACTCTAGCTACTTACTACCCTATTGCTAGAGGTACTCTATAGTCTTTCTACTTACTCTAAACACTTATCTACTTCGTATGTAGTAAGCTAGGCTATATTATACTAAAGTATATAGCTAGCGTCTCTAAGAAGGCTACTTATACTACTACTTGTCCCCCTTATACTATTAGTACTATAGAGGAGATATAGTAGCTTTAGTACTATATAGCTAAGTTAGAAGCTAATTCTAGTTCGGATACCTACGAACTAGAATTAGTTTAGAACTAGTTCGACCCTAAGATAGATTATAAGTTAGCTAACTAGTCTAACTAGGGAAATAAGTAGCTAGAGAATAAGTTCTCTCCTCTAGTAGAATAAGGGCTATTTAAGATAGATCCGGAGGAGTATAAATACTAAATAGTGTTATTACTTATAACGTTATTGCTATTATAACTCCTATTACTATCTATAACCCCTATAACTATAAACGAACTATTACTCTTTAAGCTTTTATTAATACTAGTACGCTTATTAGCGCTATAGTTAACTATAACGTTCTCGATAAGCTAAAGACTTTTAGCTGCTCTATAGCGTTAGCTAGCCCTATTTAGCTCTAGGCCTATAACAGTGTTCTAACTAAATAAGTTACTTATAGCGTCTCTCTTACTACTACTATTTCTAGTAAGCTAAACACCCTTACTATCTTCTATATTATAGATATTAGCTATTTCGATATTATCCTTAGCCTTAGCTAGCTTAAGGCTAATAAGGCTAATATCGACTATAAACATAGCGAAGTTATATATAAAGAAGAGTTTTTACTAACTATTGTTAAGTAGTAGTAGCTATAGCTAATTAAAGGTGCTTATTCTAGAAAGGGACCTATTTTAGTTCGGAACTAGTTTATCCCTAGTTTAGCTTACGAAATAGATACTATTTTAGCTACTAAATTAGGATAAGATAGACTATATTAACTACTAGCTCTTAGGTTGAATTTTAAGCTAAATTAGGGGGAGTTTAAGCTAGTCTCCTATAGCACTTAGCTAATGTATAAGTTCTCTTACGTACTTGCCTATATAAGTAATACTAAGTAAGATAGACTACTTATTGCCTTTATTAGCGCTACTACCTTTACCTCTTAAGCTAAATACTATAAATATAAGGTGTTTATAATCTCTATAAAGGATATTAAGGACTACTACTATATAGCTACTAAACTAGAACTAGACTCCTTAGTTGTTCTACTAGAGGAGTTATATAAGTTTACTAACGTCTTCTCTAAAGAGTAATCTAATACTCTACTACTATATCGACTAGATTTCGATAACTATATTACCCTAAAGGATAGCGCTAAGCTACTATATACTAAACCTTTATACTACCTATCCCCTAAAGAGCTTAATATAGTAGAAGAGTTTATTTAGGAATATCTTAATAAGGGTTTTATTACACTAAGCTTAGCTAGCTACTTATTACCTATCCTTTTTGTCTATAAGCTAAATAGAGAACTTCGCCTCTATATCGATTACTATAGCCTTAACGAGGTTACTAAATAAGACATCTATCTACTACTACTTATTAAAGAAACACTTATATATATAAGTAAGGCTAAGTAGTTTAGTAAGATTAATATCTACTAAGCCTTCTACTATCTCTATAACTCTATCGATAGTAAGGACCTTACTACTTTCTCTATATATATAGGCAACTTTAAATAGCTAGTGATACCTTTTAGTCTTACTAATGCTCCTACTATATAGTAGAGGTTTATAAATTACAACTTCGTTAATATACTAGAACACTTCGTATTAATCTATCTAGATAATATCCTGATTTATACCGATAGTACCTAGTAAGAGTATACTAAGCATATTAAACTAGTGCTCTAGTAACTCTATAAGTTAGGCCTAAACGCTAATATTAAGAAGAGCGAGTTTTACCTTATAGAGGTAAAGTACCTCGGTATTATTATTAGCTAAGATAGAGTCTAGATAGACCCTAAGAAGGTAGAAGCTATTAAAGCTTAGAAGTAGCTAGCCCCTAGTAACACTATATAAGTAAGGAGCTTTATTAGTTTCTATAGCTACTACTACTACTTTATTAAGGGTTTTAGTACTATTACTAAGCCTCTAAATAACTTACTTAAGAAGGATATATTACCCTAGAACAATAAATATACTACTATATTTAACTATATAAAGTACACTATTATAAGCGTACCTATCCTTATATACTTTAATTACTTAAAGTAGATAGTTGTTAAGACTAATACTTCTAATACTACTACTACTAGGATCCTATTATAGTATAATAAGCACGATGTCCTCTAGCTTATTGCCTTTTTTAGTAAGTCTATAAGTAAAGCTAAACATAACTATACTATCTATAATAAAGAGCTACTAGCTATTATCTAAGCCTTTAAGGAGTAGACCCCTAAGCTTATAAGTACTTAATCTAATAAGGCTATCTACGTCCTTACTAATTACTAATCCCTTATGTATTTTATAAGGACTTAAAAGCTTTTACGCTATTAAGTATACTTAGTGTGACTATTGGGTTAAGGTTAGGAACTTTAAAATCTGAAATTTTTGCGGGATTTTTGCTCTTTTTCTATAATAACTCTTTCAAAATGAATTTTTTTTTAAAATTGGATTGTCTAAAATAATCTATAAAAAAACGCGCATTTAATAATATATAGCATGCTTACGTAATATAACTCTAGTATTTTTGAAATAGCTATCAAAGTTTTTGAACCTAGTTTAAAAATCAGAGAATCATATTACGTAATCAATTTATATATATAAAATATAGAGAATTTTATAGGGATTCTAATGATATAATTTTTATTAAGATAATAATTCATTTAATACGAGAAATCGCGTTTTAACACGAAAAACCCACGAAAAAACAATAGGGTAATATAACTCTTTTAGGTTTAGTACGACCCCTTAACCCCGACCCAACAGTCACACTAAGTATACTAGGCCCTTTACCTTATGTAATTTAACTTTAAGATTATATACTAACCTAGCGCTACTAATAGTAAAGTAGATACACTTACTAGAAGGAACAGAGATATACTATACTTAAAGGAAGACCCTAATCTACACTAGACACTTCTACTATATAAGGTGCTTAATCTATATATCATCGATGAACTAAGTCTAGGTTATATCTAAACTAGATTACTACTCCGAGCTAAACTAAAGTCTAGTTTATAATCTAGTTTATAATCTAGTTTATAGTCTAGTTTAGCTACTAAACTAGGACCTAGTTTACTGCCTATTTTATAGTCTATTTTAACACTTAGTTTATCACTAAAATAGACGCCTATTTCGCCTTATAAGCTAGCCTATGTCGCCTCTATCTTAGCTATAGAAGAGCCTTTACCCCTTTTCGAAGAAGTAGCTAAAGCTAACCTATAAGACACTAAGTTTAAGTCTACTTAAGGTATCTACTATATAATAGGGGCCTTCCTAAAGAGGAAATAGCTACTACTAACTAATGTCACTATTAGTAAAGAGATATTATAGTACACTAGTTAACTATTTATGCCTATATTAATAGTTACTAAGGTTATCTAGGAGGTATATATATTAAAGGACTATATATACACTAGAGCTACTAAGACAGTAGCTATAATTAAAATAACCTTCTATATCCCTAGTTATAATAATATCGTTAAGAGGTTTATTGCTTATTACTATAACTATAAACGATTAAAGGCTTACTATAGCCTTTCTACTAGCCTACTCTTACTACTACCTATTCCGGAGAAGCCCTAGTAGTATATTACGATAGACTTTATTACTAGTCTACCCTTAGTAGATAGCTATAATATAGTATTATATATTATTAACTACCTAAGTAAAGAATAATACCTAATCCCTTACTTCTCTAGAAAGGAAAGTACCTTAGTATTTAAGACTACTAAGCTATTGTTCTTTTATATATAGAAACTATATAGGTTACTTAATAGTATTACTTCTAACTATAGCCCTTAGTTCGTTAGCGACGTATAGAAGTAGTTCTACTAGATCCTAAAGATTATAGCTAAGCTATCTACTACCGGCTACCCTTAAATAGATAGCTAGTTAGAGGTCATAAACTAGGAGTTTAAATGAGTTATCTGCTCTTATACTATATGTTTTAGCAACTAGACTCTTATTCTTCTAGTAGTAGAGTTCTCTACTAATACTAACCTATCGAAAAGTACTAAGCTATTACTATTTAAAGTCACTAGAGAGTATAAGCTAAGACTTAGCTTTTAGCCGCCTACTAATGTACTATTAATAAGAGCTAAGCTAAATAAGACTAATATCTATGCCCTAGCTAAGTAGCTAGAAGAAGGTTTAGAGATCACTAAGAAAAACCTTACTATTACCTAATTACGTATAGTAGAATAAGTAAATAAGTACTACTTACTAATCGAATTTAAGGTTAGTAACATAGTGTAGTTATTAATAAAGAACCTCTATCTATATAGCAATCCTAAGCTATTACTAAAGAGAGTTAGTCCTTATAAGGTACTTAAAAAGCAATTACCCCTATTATATAAACTAGATCTACTAGTCGCTTTATACTATATTTACTCTATATTCTATACTAACCTACTTACTAAACATCTAGATAACCCTTTACCTAGCTAGTCTTTTAAAGAGCTACTACTAATCGAGGTTAAGAGTAAAGAGGAATATAAAGTAGACGATGTAATTAATATACAGATACTACGTAGTAAACTAGTCGCTTATATAAGCTAGAAGGGATATCCGGAAGATCTTACCTAGTAGCTAATTAATAACCTTAAAGGAGTAGCTAATGTACTATATAACTACCTAGACTCTTATATAGATAAACTAAGGCTAAAATAGATTAATAGATAATGTATATTAGTGTTTAAGGGTAAATGCCTTTAAGAGGGGAGGTAGTAATATAAGATAGATACGAACTAGATTTAGTTAGGGCCTAGTTTAGTTTAGTTACGTAATCTCGGCGTCGTAGCCTAGGCTTCTAGCTACTCTGCCCTCGATATTACACATGCTTTATACACTAGCTTTCTCTTCTTCTTTTCTAAGTCTCGATATCTTAACGAATAGACGTAATTAACCTTCTATCTTGCTAGTCGTAATTATCTATAAGTTTCTACTACTACTACTACTTATAAAGATAAGTATTAAATCCTTTTATTAATAGAGCTAGAGAAAGATCTCTAGAATTACTACCTTAGTTATCTAGCTAAGCTATAGCTACTAGATACTACTAACTTATCTACTTAGGCTATTATCTCTACCTACCTTACTATTATTAGTAGTTGCCTATAGGATAGTATATCGCCTATAGACTTAGCTAGGTTTATAGAAACTACTTAGTGCTCTAGTATACCTACTCTAGGAGATATATTAGATATAGATCTAGATATACTAGCTGATAATCTAGAGGAGAAGATAAATTATAGAGAGGATCTAGTTACTTTATTATAGTCCTATTAGTTTAGTTATTTAATAGAGAAGAAGATAGCTTATTATAAAAGAGAGTAGACTTAGGTAGCTTATAATTATAAAGACTAATAAAACCCCTTACTTATCTTATCTTAGCTATGTCCTCTTTATACTATTACTATAGGCTCTCTAACTAATCTCTACCTAATAGTCTATTACGACTTTAGTAGTATTATCTAGTACTTCCTTAGGTTCCTAGGTAGCTTTAGAAAGTAGATATCTCTTCTATAGTACCTTTAATATAGTCTATCTCTTTTACTAATTATACTCTAGGATTCTTTCTACTTTATATTCTATACTATTATTAATATTAATTAGTTCTAGAGGGGGTATAGAGTCTCTATAGCCTCTTACTAGTTCTAATAGAGACATATAGAATATATTATAGATACGGGAGCTTTTAGGTAGATCTAAGTAGTACACTTAGCTACTAACTTAATCTAATACCTTAAATAGTCTAAGGAATATTAGTGCTAGCTTCTACTTAGCTACCTTTAGTCTTAGGTTCTTAGTTAATAGTAGGACTTAATCTCTAACATTAAATAATATAGCTTTATATCTCTTGTTATAGGCCTACTTCTACTACTCCTAGGCCTATTACTAATACTCTTCTAAGCTCTTCCTAAGATTTATAAGGGTTACTACTCTATCGTAAGTAGCTAGTACTCCCCTCGATAGAGTCTACTCTTAGGCTCTATTTAGATCCTCTATAGAGTCCTTACTAGAGTAATATTTAAGTAGGGATATACCTAGTATATTATTATAAGTAAGCTCTACTAAGCTATATTACCTACCGAGCCTTAGACACTTAGTGCTCTTATACTGTGTAATGCGAGATGGATACGAACTGGATTTAGTTAGGGCCTAGTTCAGTTTAGTCACGTGATCTCGGCGTCGCAGCCCGGGCTTCCGGCCGCTTCGCCCTCGATATTATACGTGCTTTGTACACTAGCTTTCTCTTCTTCTTTTCTAAGTCTCGATATCTTAACGAATAGACGTAATTAACCTTTTATCTTGCTAGTCGTAATCACTATATCGAGACTTCGTAACTCCTACGACCGAGCGACGGAGCCATCGAAATATCTGGCCATCCTACTACTCGCGCAACTACTAATAACTACTTACGAAGAACCGAAGAAGTCACGAAGAAGAAGAAGCATTACGATCGCAGTTCCCGCGTATACTGTAATAGATCCTCGCTGCCGCCGCGTAGGTTAATACCGCGAATACCGAAGACACAAGAAGAAGGCAATAAGTCGAGTCACCGACGACTTAAGAAGGAAGCAGGCCGCTGGCCAAATTTTCAGATATCCCCTTTGTCACGCGTTGACTTTTACTACATTCACGACTAACCTTACCGAGCCATGGCTCGACCTAACCCCGGCGACGAAGAGCGCCGCTAAAGCAAGCTACTATAACCTACCTCCGACTACAACGACGCTCCTATTAGTTCACCCTATCACGATCTGTTCGCCCTCCCCGACGCCGCACTCCTTAGCAAGCTACAGGAAGAGCATAGCATTTAGGCACTAAGGGACGCGTTCGACTACGTCGAATTCTCTTATAACGAGTAGACCGCACAAGTGAGTACTACATAGGCTTAGGTCGGTGACATCTAAGCCGAACTAGATGCATCTTAGACCTACGCCGACGGCGCTACTGCCTAAGCCGCCCGTCACTTAGCTAAGGTCTAAGAGCTTAAGGCCGAACTAGACTGTCTTAAGGCCGAGATAGGACGTAGCACACCGACCTCTTCTATACGCGGCCCTCCCTTGTTAGAGAAGCTACTAGACCCCGCCGTTTTCAGCGACGGCACACTAGAACAGTTCGATGTCTTTAAGCACTAGATGTAGAACAAGCTTCTTTCTAATGCGGACCGTTACTCTACGAAGGTCAACAAGTTCGCCTATCTCTACTCGCGCCTCTTAGGAGACGCTTATACCCTCGTCATAGACGCGGCTCGTAGTGCGATCCTTAGCGCTAACGAGGTCTTTGCCCTTTTAGCTTAGCGCTATAAGGACCCCGACCGCAGGGCCACTGCACGCATCTAATTCGCTAGCCTCTTTTAGCGTAATAACACCTTCGACTCCTTTATCGGCGAGTTTAACAAGTACGCTCTTCGCGCTAATATCGCCGAAGAAGAGTAGCTATACTAAATCCGTTAGAAGATATCCGCCGAGCTACGTAATGCCCTGGTTAACTTTCACCCCGACAACCTCGCCGCCTTTATTACTATAGCTCGCGCTACCGACCGTAGCATCCGTTAGAACAACCTTATCGCTAAGCGCACTCAGGCTCTGCGCCCCGCAATAGCTATAACTCGCGTCGCTAGCGCTCTAACTCGCGTGCCTTACTTAACCTCTGCGCCTGCTACTCTAGCTACTTACCGCCCTATCGCCGGAGGTGCTTCGTAGCCTTTCCGCCTACCCTAAACACTCGTCTACTTCGCATGCGGCAAGCTAGGCTATATCGCACCGAAGTGCATAGCTAGCGCCTCTAAGAAGGCTACTTACGCCGCTACTCGTCTCCCTCGCGCTATTAGCGCTATAGAGGAGATGTAGTAGCTTTAGCACCGTATAGCTGAGTTAGAAGCCGATTCTAGTTCGGCTCACGAACTGGATTTAGTTTAGAACTAGTTCGACCCCGAGATAGATTACGAGTTAGCTAACTAGTCCGACTAGGGAAACGAGCAGCCGGAGGATAAGTCCCTTCCTCTAGCAGAATAAGGGCTATTCGAGATAGATCCGGAGGAGTACAAACGCTAAATAGTGTCGTCACTTATAACGTTACCGCTATCATGACTCCTATTACTATCTACGACCCCTACAACTATAAACGAACTATCACCCTTTAAGCCTTTATCGACACTAGCGCGCTTATCGGCGCCGCGGTCAACTATAACGTTCTCGACAAGCTAAAGACTTTCGGCTGCCCCGTGGCGTTAGCTAGCCCTATTTAGCTCTAGGCCTATAACGGTGTTCTAACTAAACAAGTCACTTATAGCGTCCCCCTTACTACCACTGTTTCTAGTAAGCTAAATACCCTCACTACCTTCCGTATCATAGATATCGGCCGTTTCGACATCATCCTTGGCCTTGGCTAGCTTAAGGCTAATAAGGCTAATATCGACTACGAACACGGCGAAGTCATATACAAAGAAGAGTTTTCACCGACTGTCGTTAAGTAGTAGCAGCCGTAGCTAATTAAAGGTGCTTATTCCGGAAAGGGACCTATTTTAGTTCGGAACTAGTTCGTCCCTAGTTCGGCTCGCGAAATGGATACCATTTCGGCTGCCGAATTAGGACGAGATGGACTATATCGACCACTAGCTCTTAGGTCGAATTTTAAGCTAAATTAGGGGGAGTTTAAGCTAGTCTCCTATAGCACTTAGCTAATGCATAAGTTCTCTTACGTACCTGCCTACGTGAGTAAGGCTAAGCAAGATAGACCGCTTATCGCCTTTATTGGCGCCGCTGCCTTTGCCTCTTAAGCTAAATACCGCGAACACGAGGTATTCGCGATCTCTATAAAGGATATTAAGGACTACTGCCGCATAGCCGCCGAACCGGAACTAGACCCCTTAGTCGTTCTACTAGAGGAGTTACGTGAGTTTGCCGACGTCTTCTCTAAAGAGCAATCTAACACTCTGCCGCTGCATCGACCGGATTTCGATAACCGTATCACCCTAAAGGACGGCGCTAAGCTACCGCGTACTGAACCTTTGCGCCGCCTATCCCCTGAAGAGCTTAATATAGTAGAAGAGTTCATTCGGGAACATCTCGACAAGGGTTTTGTTACACTAAGCTCGGCTAGCTACTTATTACCTATCCTTTTCGTCTGTAAGCCGAATAGAGGACTCCGCCTCTATGTCGATTACTGCGGCCTTAACGAGGTCACTAAACGAGACGTCTATCCGCTGCTGCTCATCGAAGAAACACTTACGCGCGTAAGTAAGGCTAAGTGGTTTAGCAAGATCGATATCCGCTAAGCCTTCTACCGTCTCCGTAACTCCGTCGATAGTAAGGACCTCACTACTTTCTCTACACGTATAGGCAACTTCAAATAGCTAGTAATACCTTTCGGTCTCACTAACGCCCCCGCCGTGTAGTAGAGGTTCATAAATCACAACTTCGTCGACATGCTAGAACGCTTCGTGTCGATCTATCTAGACGATATCCTGATTTACACCGACGGCACCCGGCGAGAGCACGCCGAGCACATTAAACTAGTGCTCTAGCGACTCCGCGAGTTGGGCCTAAACGCCGACATCAAGAAAAGCGAGTTTTACCTTACGGAGGTGAAGTACCTCGGCATTATCGTTAGCCGAGATAGAGTCCGGATAGACCCTAAGAAGGTAGAAGCTGTTAAAGCTTAGAAGCAGCCGGCCCCTAGTAACACTACGTAAGTAAGGAGCTTCATTAGTTTCTGTAGCTACTACCGCCGCTTCATTAAGGGTTTTAGTACTATCGCTAAGCCTCTAAATGACCTGCTCAAGAAGGACGTATTACTCTAGAACGACAAATGTACCGCCGCATTTAACCGCATAAAGCACGCCGTCACGAGCGTACCTATCCTCGCGCACTTCGATCGCTTAAAGCAGATAGTCGTCGAGACCGATGCTTCCGATACTACTACCGCTAGGATCCTGTCGTAGTACGACGAGCACGACGTTCTCCGGCCCGTTGCCTTTTTCAGTAAGTCTATAAGTAAAGCCGAACGCAACTACGCCATCTATGATAAAGAGCTGCTAGCTATCGTCTAAGCCTTTAAGGAGTAGACCCCTGAGCTTATAAGCACTTAATCCGACAAGGCTATCTACGTCCTTACCGATCACTAATCCCTTATGCATTTTATGAGGACTTAAAAGCTTTTACGCTGTTAAGCACGCTAGGCCCTCCACCTTGCGCAATTCAACTTTAAGATCATATACCGACCTAGCGCCGCTAATAGCAAAGCGGACGTACTTACCAGAAGGAACGGAGATGTGCTACGCTTAAAGGAAGACCCTAATCTGCGCTAGACGCTTCTGCCGCACAAGGTGCTCGATCCGCGTATTATCGATAAACTAAGTCTAGGTCGTATCCGAACTAGATCACTACTCCGAGCTAAACTAAAGTCCAGTTCGTAATCTAGTTCGCAATCCAGTTCGTAGTCTAGTTTAGCTACCGAACTAGGACCTAGTTCGCTGCCTATTTCGTAGTCCATTTTAACACTCAGTTCGTCACTGAAATGGACGCCTATTTCGCCTCGCGAGCCGGCCTATGTCGCCCCCATCTCGGCTGCAGAAGAGCCTTTACCCCTTTTCGAAGAAGTAGCTAAAGCCAACCTATAAGACACTAAGTTCGAGTCCGCTCGAGGTATCTACCGTATAACAGGGGCCTTCCTAAAGAGGAAATAGCTACCGCCGACCGATGTCACTATTAGCAAAGAGATGTTATAGTACGCTAGTCGACTATTCGTGCCTATGTCGATGGTTACTAAGGTCATCTAGGAGGTGTATACGTTAAAGGACTACGCACACGCCGGAGCTACTAAGACGGCAGCTATGATCAAAACAACCTTTTATATCCCTGGTTGTAACAATATCGTCAAGAGGTTCATTGCTTATTACTACGACTATAAACGATTAAAGGCTCGCTATAGCCTTCCTGCCGGCCTACTCTTACCGCTGCCTATTCCGGAGAAGCCCTGGCAGTATATTACAATGGACTTCGTCACCGGTCTACCCTTAGTAGACGGCTATAACGTAGTGTTATGTGTTGTCGACTGCCTAAGCAAAGAACGACACCTAATCCCCTGCTTCTCTAGAAAGGAAGGTACCTCGGCATTCGAGACTACTAAGCTATTGTTCTTTTACGTGTAGAAACTGCATAGGTTACCCGATAGTATCACTTCCGACCGCGGCCCTTAGTTCGTTAGCGACGTGTAGAAGCGGTTCTGCTAGATCCTAAAGATTATAGCTAAGCTATCTACCGCCGGCTACCCCTAAATAGACGGCTAGTTAGAGGTCATGAACCGGGAGTTCGAATAAGTTATCCGCTCTTACGCTACACGTTTTAGCAACTAGACCCTTATCCTTCTAGTAGCAGAGTTCTCCGCTAATGCCAACCTATCGGAAAGCACTAAGCTATCACCGTTCGAAGTCACTAGAGGGTATAAGCTAAGACTTAGCTTTTAGCCGCCTGCCGATGTACCATCGACGAGAGCTAAGCTAAATGAGACTAATATCCGTGCCCTAGCTAAGTAGCTAGAAGAAGGTTTAGAGATCGCCAAGAAAAACCTCACCGTCGCCTAATTACGCATGGTGGAATAAGCGAACAAGCACCGCTTACTAATCGAATTCAAGGTTGGTGACATAGTGTAGTTGTCGACAAAGAACCTCCACCTACACGGTAATCCTAAGCTATTGCTAAAGAGGGTTAGTCCTTATAAGGTACTCGAAAAGCGATCACCCCTGTCGTATAAACTAGATCTACCGGTCGCTTTGCGCCGTATTCACTCTGTGTTCTACGCCGACCTACTCACTAAACATCCGGACAACCCTTTACCTAGCTAGTCCTTCGAAGAGCTACTACCGATCGAGGTCGAGGGTGAAGAGGAATACGAAGTAGACGATGTAATTAACGTACGGATACTACGCGGTAAACTAGTCGCTCGTGTAAGCTAGAAGGGATATCCGGAAGATCTTACCTAGTGGCTAATCGACAACCTCAAAGGAGCAGCTAACGTGCTACGCGACTACCTAGACTCTTACACGGATAAACCGAGGCCGAAATAGATTGACGGATAATGTACATTAGCGTTTAAGGGCAAACGCCTTTAAGAGGGGGGGTAGTGATACGAGATGGATACGAACTGGATTTAGTTAGGGCCTAGTTCAGTTTGGTCACGTAATCTCGGCGTCGCGGCCCGGGCTTCCGGCCGCTCCGCCCTCGATATTACGCGTGCTTTGTATACTAGCTTTCTCTTCTTCTTTTCTAAGTCTCGATATCTTAACGAATAGACGCAATTGACCTTCCATCTTGCTAGTCGTGATCACTGTGCAATATAAAAGAATAGCTAGTATCTACGCTAATAGTATACTATACGGGGTAACTAATTATATAAGTATACTCTTATAACTATCCTCTCTCCTAGGAGCTACGCCTTAAGGCTCGTAGACTATATACTACTAGAAGTAGCCTAGTGTAAGAAAATGTACATATATAACTAATTTCTCTAGCAAGCTCGAGTTTTTACTTTAGCTATATATATAACTTGTGGAGCACGTATATAGTCACTGCCTTAGCTCCCTTATAAAAACCCTATAGAGGCTAAACTATTAGGTATATAGCTAGACTTAAATGTAAGGCCTAATGCTTAATAACTAGTCTAGGACGACTCTGTATATTACTCCTAATAGCGTTAGCGTAGATATAATTGTAAGTAAGCCCTGCTAAGCTATATCGCCTACTGAGCCTTAGACACTTAGTACTCTTATACTATACAATGTAAAAGAACAGCTAGTATCTACGCTAATAGTATACTATACAGGGTAACTAATTATATAAGTACACTCTTATAATTATTCTATAATAAATTAGTAGTAAACACTACTATTCGTAACTATTATAACTAGTTAGATTAGTCTATAGAGTAATAATATCGAATATACTAAATCAGGGATCTATTTTACTATTCTATCTAGCTATCTATTTAGGGATAGAAAGCTATTAATAGCTAGCGCTTAAACTTTAACTAGTATATAAATGTTTACTAGTATACTAATGTAAATATAGTTCTATAGTTAGAGACTATACTCTCTAGGAACCTGTATTTATAAATAATCTCGTTATAAAATAGCCTAGCGAGCTATTCTAAGGTAATAGTCTTATAGTAGAGAAGGTAGTACACTATTTTCGTTAATCTATTAACAACTACAAGGATTATGTTATATACCTTACTATAGTACTTACTTAGGGAGAGGTTAGTAATAAAATCTATAGTTAGCTTCCTCTAAATAGCCTTTAGCATTAGTAAGCTTAAGAGCTTACTATATAGTATATAGGTATATCTCTTCTAAGTCTAGTATACTATATAGGTCTTAATGTAGTTATCTATGTTATAGTATATTCCTAGCTAGTAATACTTCCTTAATAATAGCTTTAAGGTCTTCTCTTAGCCGAAATAGCTAGCCTCTAGGAGATTATAGTATCTCTATAGTAACTCTGTATATAATACTATATCTATAGGTATATATAAGGTATTATCCTTATATAGTACTCTCTCCTTCTAGTACTATAATAGTAAACTACTATTAGCTCTCTTCTCTAGATTAGTTACTCTCTAAGTAGCTAGTCTATTAGTCTACTATAACTCTTTAATAAGCTAGACTAGCTTATCGCTAACCTTATTAGTCTATAGAGACTTATTCTATATTACTAAAATAGTAGCGACATAAGGTATAGCTATCGGCATTACGCTATTATAAACTAACTATACTTCTCTATACTTAGTCTTCTTACTTCCTAGCTAGTTAGGCTAGTATATATCTAAGGAACTACCTCTAGGACCCTTAGTATCTTCTTTACCTAGACTATCTACTACTTCTATAGAGTCCCTATAGAGCTACTTTACGTCTAAAGCTAGTTATATAATATAGATCTCTAGGCCTATACTCCTCTCTAGAGTTATAATACTAAGGTATATAGACACTTCTATATATACTCTTCTTACTATTAGTATACTAATAGGAATTATTACTCTAAGCTTAGCCTATAAGGTAGATAAGCTACTAGTCTCTTCCTAGTTATTAACTATAAGGTCTAGATAATAAGACAGGGTATTAGTAGAGTTTATCTTCTCTAGTCTATATTCGATAACAAAATCGAATCTCTAGAGGTATATATACTATCTTACTTAATAGCTGTTTAGTTCCTTTATTATTAGGAAGTACCTTAGGTTATTATAGTTAGATAGTATATAGATAGAGTATAGAGATCCTTCGTAGTAGTATCGCTAATACTTAAATCCCTTAATAATTATAAGTAACTCTTAATTATATGTCTTATAATTCTACTCTACTAGTAGATACTTATAAGATAGAAAAGTAATAGAGTGCTACTCCTTATACTCGCTCTTATTAAAGAGCTATAATAGTATACTACTATATACATATTTCGATATATTAGTTTCTATATAGAGTTCTACTATAGGATTATAGTACCTTAGTACTAGAGTCTTTATAAAGGCCTTATAGACTTCCTTAAAGGCCTTAGCCTAAGCCTCTCTCTAGCGCTATAGTATAGTTTACTTTCTCTTCTTTACCCCTTTAAATAGTAATATTAGTAGCGCTACTATTACGGAATATCCTTTAATAAACTACTAGTAAAAGTTTACGAAACCTAGGAACTACTAGATATTATAGTAATTCTTAGGCAGGGGCTAGTCTATAATTATAGAGACTCTATAGGGATCTATCGATATACCTATAGTACTAACAATAAATCCTAAGAACTCTACCTTAGTCTAGAAAAATATACACTTCTTTAGGTTTATATATAATATAAACAAGTATAATCTCTTAAGTATCTTCTATAGGTGCTCTATATACTCTTCTACTAACGTACTATAGATAAGGACGTTATTAAGATAGATAATATAGTAGACGTTAATAAGCTCTACTAAAGCCCTATTAATATAGACTTAGAACATAGTAGGTATATTAGTTAATCTAAATAGTATAACTATATATTCGAAGTAGCTATATCTTATCTAGTACGCTATCTTCTACTAATTACTCTCCTTTATTAGAATATAGTAATATATATCCTTTATGTTAATCTTTAAGTATACTACTACTTCCCTAAGCTAATTAAGAGTCTTACTAATAAGAGAGAGAGAGTAGTAGTTCTTAATAGTAATTACGTTTAGGCTATAGTAATCTATATATAGCCTAAGTGTTCTATTCTTCTTTAGCATAAATAGAATTAGTATACTAGCTAGACTCTCTAAATGTCTAATCTAGCTCTTTTCTAGGGACTTCTTTATATACTCCCTTAGTTCTACTAACTCTATAGTAGAGAGATTATAGAGGAGTTAGAAGGGAGGTTTCTTACTTTCCTAGAGGTTAATTAGATAGGAAATGTTCTTAGTAGGCCTTATCTTAGTAGAGTTAATATTAAATACGTCCTTAAAGTCTAAGATATATGTAAGTAGTATATTAAGGAGGTTCTATAGAGGTTCTATAGAGGCTCTAGCTATCTCTTATACTCTATACTCTATAGAGTTATATATGCCTAATAGAATAAGAGTATAGCCTTAATTTTCTACAAGGACTAGATTAGAGAATTCCTAAGTGCTTATAACATATATAGACGTAGTGTTATAACTATACTACTATTAGTTAGTATAGCTATCTACTACTATACCCTAGTTAAAACGCTATAGCTAACTAAGTAAGATAGGAGAGCTTATTTCTATAGCATAGAATAAACCTTTTAACTCTTATATCTTACTAGTATTATCTATTAAGTATAGCTTAATCTTATAGATACTATAGTAATATACTAGATAGCTCTAGAAGCTATTAACCTATAGGAGCTTAGTGTTAATATACTTTAAGTTATACTTAAGAGTAAATATAGAATCGATTATATTAACATTAGATCTATTATCTAAGAGTATTAATATACTAACCTTACTATCTAGTATATAAACTATCCCTTTATAGGTTTATACTAGGAGGACTATAGGCCTCTTTTAGTCCTATTTAGAGTTATCTAATATATCCTTAGGGAGTTAGTTAGGTAGAAGAGAACATTTACTTACTTCTACTAAGTGTGTTATAGATTCCTAGCCTAGCTTATATAGCTACGTATACGAGGTAGAGAAGTAGCCTTACTTACTATAGTTATAGTAAGTACTAGACCTAGTCTAGTACTAGTCTCCTCGATTCTAGCCTTCTCTCTAGAGAGCCCTAATTATATCCTCTAGGTGCTTTATAGTTACGATATACTTACGTATAGCTAAAGCTAGTATAGTTATCCTATTTACTATACTTACTCTCTAGAGCTATATAAACACTCTCTATAGAGTCTCTATAACACTTCTATATTTCCCTTACCTTCTTATCTAAAGACTTTAAAAGGCCCTTATATATAGTAGTATATATAACTAGCTCTTCTTACGTTTCTAGGATTAAAGAGACCTAAAGGATCTAGTTCTAGAGACTAGTATAGAGCTTAGCTAAAAAGTATTAGGCTAGGTGCTCTTTACTATAATAGAGGTTAACTTAGTCTTTAAGAGTAGCTAGTTAGTTAGTGAACTTCTAGGCTAACTCTCCTTAATTCTAACGAGTACTATAGTATTTAATTATAGTGTTTATATGTTAATTAACTAGGTCCTTAACTATATCCTTAAGGAAGTTAAGGAAGGTCCTCTAATATATTAAGGACGCCTAGTTTATACTATTAAGGGTATACTTTTAATCCTAGGACTCCTTAAGTCTATCGCTAAGAAACTAGATTAAGTAGGTAATCTAGTTTATCTTATATAAGAGTAAGTAGATAAAGTAATCTAGCTTTACTAAGAAGGCTACCTCTAGGCTCTAGCGAAAGTATCTAAACTTAGTAATTATTTTCGCTTAATATTTTTCTAGATTTTTTAGCTTTAACTCTATACTACCTAGCGTAGAGTAATAGGGTAGTAGTATATAAGTTATACTCTATAGTATCTCTTTAGAGTCCTAGTAGGGCTCTATAGTAGCGCCTACTAGTCTTAAGGGTATTATATAGGTGCTTATCTCTTTAGAGAGAGTTAAGGCACTCTATATAGTAGTACTATAGAGTCTAGCTAGTATCTCGCTAGCGTCCCTATAGTAATTAGGGTCTTATATAGAGGATTTAATCTCCCCGAGATAGTAGAAGATCTCGCTCCTAAACTACTCTAGAATACTAGCTAGAGTAACCTCTAGAGGTATTAGTAAATCTTCCTCTATTAGGACTCTAGCTCTAATAGAATTTCGATAACTTCGTAGCTATTATTAGCCTTGTTAACTTAACCTATTAGTTAAGTAGAATTTACTTAATTGTTATTACTTATTATTAGTAGCTCTATAGGCTATAACTAAAGGGAGCTATTAGAACTATATAGTGTGACCGTTGGGTCGGGGTTAAGGGGTCGTACTAAACCTAAAAGAGTTATATTACCCTATTGTTTTTTCGTGGGTTTTTCGTGTTAAAACGCGATTTCTCGTATTAAATGAATTATTATCTTAATAAAAATTATATCATTAGAATCCCTATAAAATTTTCTATATTTTATATATATAAATTGATTACGTAATATGATTCTCTGATTTTTAAACTAGGTTCAAAAACTTTGATAGCTATTTCAAAAATACTAGAGTTATATTACGTAAGCATGCTATATATTATTAAATGCGCGTTTTTTTATAGATTATTTTAGACAATCCAATTTTAAAAAAAAATTCATTTTGAAAGAGTTATTATAGAAAAAGAGCAAAAATCCCGCAAAAATTTCAGATTTTGAAGTTCCTGACCTCAACCCAACGGTCACACTAGAACTATAATAGTAGTATATAGTAACGTATAGAGCTAAGCTATCTATAGGCTAGATAGGTTAATAAACTAATAGCTAACTTCGTTTAAAACAGCTAGAGGCTATATAGATATACTATAGAGGGCCTATATTACATAATAGGACTATTCTAGCTCTATAGGACTAAGCTTTCCCTTATATCTAACCTGTTCACAAAACACAACTATCTACCTTATAACGTCTATAACCTCGACGAAGTAGGTTATATAGTTAGAATAATATAATCGACACGTATACTAGTTAGTACTAAAAATAACTACTACTAAAAGAAGACTAGAAAATGCGTTATTAGCTAGTAAGAGTAGATATTAATTCTTAAATATATAATGTAGAGAAGCTACAATCTAGTTATAGCCTTAATCTAGTTACGTAAAAAGGCATTAACAAGGTAATGTAATCTACCTATAATCTATATACCTCTATAATCTGTATACGCCCCTATATATTTTACATGTTAGCTTTGTGACTATCTTTCTTTCTTACGTAATAAACATCACTTTTTAAGCTATTTAATATGTATTCTAAAGCTGATATCGAAGCTACTCTCTAAGGCTATCGGAATAATACTTATAACTCTCTTTACGCTACTACTAACGCGTTTAATATTCCGCTCTCTACGCTTCGAGATAGATACTATAGTAACGTAATCTACCTATAATCTACATACCCCTATAATCTATATACGCCCCTATATATTTTATATGTTAGCTTCGTAACTATCCTTCTTTCTTACGTAATAAATATCACTTTTTAAGCTATTTAACATGTATTCTAAAGCTAATATTAAAGCTGCTCTCTAAGGCTATTAGAACAATACTTATAACTCTCTTTACGCTACTACTAACGTGTTTAATATTCCGCTCTCTATACTTTAAGATAGATACTATAGTAGTTAATTGTGTATAACAAGGAATCTACTACGTTAATTACTATCTCCGGCTAAAGAAGAGTTACTTATTAACTATCTTACCTAGCTCGATAGCTTAGGAATACCTACTATACTATTATTTCCTCTAGAACTCGTCGTTGAGATAATTCGTTATTGAGAATACGTTTTAAATAACACTCTTCTAACATCTCTATTATAACCTATCGGCAAGAATTAGCTATTCTAGCTACGGAAGCGACATCCGAAACTATAAAGCCTTTAGTTACGGTAGCTAGAGTCGTTATAGATAAAGGCTAGAACCTACGAGGCTATTACGCTGTTCTTTAATGTGTTATCTAACCTGTTTATAAAACATAACTATCTACCTTGTAACGTCTATAACCTTAACGAAGTAGGTTATATAGTTAGAACAACATAATTAACACGTGTACTAGTTAGTACTAAAAATAACTACTGCCGAAAGAAGGCTAGAAAACGCATTATTAGCCGGTAAGAGTAGATATTAATTCTCGAATGTATAACATTACGCATCTATAATTAGTGTGCGTCTATAATCGGTTTATACAAAAAGGCACTTTTAAACAAAATCAATAAATAGCTCTATTAAATTAAGCTAGTTCGTCCCTAGAATTAGACTCTATAGGCATTAGCTCTTTCTCTTCTAACTCCTCTAGTATAAGTGTCAGCGTAGGCGTTTTTTTACGCTTTTTACCCTTCTTCTTCTTTAAGGCTTCTTTAGCTTTACGAAGGATATTAATAGTCTCTTACTTACTAAAGATAAACTAGCCTTCGACAGTAACGCACTTACTACTTTTCTTACGCTAACGCATCTTAAGAAGCTACTACTATTGTTTAATCTCGCACTAGAGTAATATAAGGGATGTTGTTACCGATTTAAATTATAACGTCATTTTCGAGATATATTGCTTAACTAGTGTTTCGACGTTGACAATGGCTATATACGCATTAAGACTACAGTTGACTATACGTAAGCTTACGCTAGATTATAGCGACCCTAACTACAAGGCGTTTTAATCGAACTAGCTGTTTTCCGTCGGGGTAATTGCCTAATTAGGCGATTTGTCACGTGATTCGTGTGGCAAATTAGCAAGCACTATAATAGAGCTTATAGGATAGATTCTAGAGTGCTTAAAACCAGATTAAATATTCCTTGTAGTTAGGGCGCGTGTTCTTACGTTTACGTAGGATTTAGCCTACTATACACGGTGTATTCGGCTATAATCGAGACGCATTAGATTGTTAATTTCCCTTGTAAGAGCCGTCTTTAACAGTGAAAAACAGGCTATGTCTAGTAGCTAAAGGATATACGATACGTAAGGAGGGAATATAACAAGGTCAATATTATACTCGAAATAGAAGAGAGTAAATGTAGCTATAACGTGTAAGCTATAGCTATTAAGAACAAGAAGGCGTCGGTAGCGAGTAACGTTACATGTTTTAGGCTTAAAAATCGTCGATAGCTATTTAAAACCGTGTGCGTTACTCGTCTAGCCTTTATTTAAGGTTAAGAATTGCTATCTAGCCGGCCACAGGTCTAGAATCTAGTTTATTTAAAGGTTTTTAGCCTTGTAGATAACGAGGGGGGGGAGTGCGTCTCCAGAGGCTCGTATACACTCTAGAATTAATAACATCGCGCGTCTACAATTAGTGTACGTTTATAATCGGTTTACACCTCCTTTTTTTTTATGTGTAAGATTCGTGACTATCCTTCCTTTTTACGTGATAAACATTATATTCTGAATTATTTTATAATGTACACTAAAGCTAACGTTATAGCTACACTAGACAGCTATCGACATAAGCGATTTAACTCGTTAAATGCTGCTACTAATGCGTATTATATTCTGTATACTACACTTCGAAGCTAATATTACAGCGTATAATCACGATATACACGTAATAAAGGACGCTAATTACTATCTCTAGCCGAAGAATAGACACTTATAGCCTATGTTCTTTAGCTTAATAGCCTCGGAACACCTATAACACCTTACTTTATCCGTGAACTTGTTTACGAGATAATTCGATATTAAGTATGTTAAATAGACTACTAACTTCCTCCGTCTATAACGTAGCTAATAAGTTAGTCGTAGATACAACGACTATATAAACGTCATCTGTAGATTAAGATAGCTTAGTCACGGCAGCTAGAATTATTACAGTATAAAGCTAGGACCTACGAGGCTATCGCGCTATTCTTTAACGCGTTATCGAACCTGTTTATAAAACACAACTATCTACCTTCGGACGTCTATAACCTCGACGAGGTAGGCGCAAGCGTTAGGATAACTTAATCGACGTAAGTAGTAGTTAATTCTGATTATAGCTAGCGTCGAAAGAAGCGTCGTAAACGCGTTATTAGCCGACAAGAGTAGATATCAATTCTAGAGTGTATACGAGCCTCCGGAGATACGCTCCCCCCCCTCGTTATCTATAAGGCTAAAAACCTTTAAATAAACTAGATTCCGGACCTATAGCCGGCCGGATAGCGATTCTTAACCTCGAATAAAGGCTAGACGAGTAACGCACACGGTTTTAAATAGCTATCGACGATTTTTGAGCCTAAAACATGTGACGTTACTCGCTACTAACGCCTTCTTGTTCTTGATAGCTATAGCTTACACGTTACGGCCGTATTCGCCCTCTTCTGTTTCGAGCATAATATCGACCTTATTATGTTCCCTCCTTACACATCGTATATCCTTTAGCTGCTAGACGTAGCCTATTTTTCACCGTTAAAGACGGCTCTTACGAGGGAAATCGACAATCTAATACGTCTTAATCATAGCCGAATATACCGTGTATAGTAGGCCGAATCCTACGTAAACGTAAGAATACGCGCCCTAACTACAAGGAATATTCAATCTAGTTTTAAGCACTCTAGAATCTATCCTATAACGTGATCCACCTATAATCTACACACCCCTATAATCCGCGTATGCCCCTATATATTTCACGCGTTAGCTTCGTGACTATCTTTCTTTCTTACGTAACAAACATCACTTTTTGAGCTATTCGATATATATTCTAAAGCTAATATCGAAGCTGCTCTCCGAGGCTATCGGAACGATACTTATAACTCTCTTCGCGCTACTACTAACACGTTTAATATTCCGCCCTCTACGCTTCGAGATAGATACTATAGTAGTTAATCGCATATAACAAGGAATCTACTACGTTAATTACTATCTCCGGCCGAAGAAGAGTCGCTTATTAACTATCTTACCTAGCTCGATAGCTTAGGAACACCTACTATACCGTTATTTGCTCTAGAACTCGTCGTCGAGATAATTCGTCATTAAGAACGCGTTTTAAATAACACTCTTCTAACGTCTCTATTATAACCTATCGGCAAGAATTAGCTATTCCGGCTATAGAAGCGACATCCGAAACTATAAAGCCTTTAGTTATAGTAGCTAGAGTCGTCACGGATAAAGGCTAGAACCTATAAGGCTATTACGCTGTTCTTTAATGCATTATCTAACCTGTTTATAAAATATAACTATCTACCTTGTGACGTCTATAACCTCGACGAAGTAGGTTATATAGTCGGAATAACATAATCGACACGTGTACTAGTTAGTACCGAAAACAACTACTGCCGAAAGAAGGCTAGAAAACGCGTTATTAGCCGGCAAGAGTAGATATTAATTCTCGAATGTGTACGAGCCTCCGGAGATATGCTACCCCCCCTTATTATATATAAGGCTAAAAACCTTCGAACAAACTAGATTCCGGACCCGTAGCCGGCCGGATAGCGTTTTTTAACATCGAATAAAGGCTAGACAAGTAACGCATACGGTTTCGAGTAGCTATCGACTATCTTTAAGCCTGAAACACGTGACCTTATCGGCTATTAACGCCTCCTTATTCTAGATAGCTATAGCTCGCACGTTATAGCCGCATTTGCTCTCTTCTGTTTTAAGTATAATATCGACCTTATTATGTTCCCCCCTTACGTATTATATATCCTCTAGCCCCTCGATGTAGCCTATTTTTCGCTGTTAAAAATAGCCCTTACGAAAGAGATCGATAATCTAATACGTCTTAACCGAGGCCGAATATACCGAGTATAGTAGACAGAATCCTACGTAGCTATAAGAGTATATACTCTAACCGCAAGGAACATCAAATCTGGTTTTAAACACTCCGGTATCTATCCGATAAGCCCTATTATAGTGCTCGCTAATTTGCTACACCAATCACGTGACAAATCGCCTAATTAGGTAATTACCCCGACGGAAAACAGCTAGTTCGACTAAAACGCCTTACAGTTAGGGTCGCCACAATCCGGCGCAAGCTTACGTACGGTCAACCGTAGTCTCAACGCGCGTATGGCCGTCGTCGACGTCGAAACACTAGTCAAGCGATATATCTCGAAAATGACGTCACAATTCGAATCGGCAATAACGTCCCTTACGTTGTTACGGCGCGAGATTAAACAACAGCGGCAGCTTCTTAAGACGCGTTAGCGTAAGAAAAGTGGTAAGCGCGTCGCTGTCGAAGGCCGGTTCGTCTTTAGTGAGCAAGAGACTATCGATATCCTTCGTAAAGCCGAAGAAGCCTCAAAGAAGAAGAAGGGCAAAAAGCGTAAAAAAACGCCTACGCCGACACCTACACCGGAGGAGTTAGAAGAGGAAGAGCTAATGCCTATAGAGTCTGATTCTAGGGACGAACTAGCTTAATTTGATAGAGCTATTCATTGATTTTGTTCAAAAGTGCCTTTTTGTGTGAGTCGCTCGTGGACGTATGTCGGTTGTAGACGCGCGACGTTACGTGGGAATTTTGTACGCGTTAGTAGCCTTGCCAATTGAGTCGTATTTATCGTGTCGATAGTTATAGATAGCCGCCTGAACGTTAGCCTTAGTGTATATGATAGAACAGTAATAATTCTGATGTTTGTCACGTAAGAAAGAAGAATAGTCACGAAGTACACGCGTAAAAAAAGAGAAGGTGTAAACCGTTTGTAGGGACGAACCGCTCGTAGGTGGGTCACGTTACAAGGAACATCAAATCTGGTTTTGAACACTCCGGCATCTATCCGATAAGCCCTATTACGGTGCTTGCCAATTTACCACACGAATCACGTGATAGGCCGGTTACACCAACGGAAATTGGTCAATCCGACCGAAACGCCTTGCGGTTAGGGTCGCCATAATCCGGCGTAAGCTTACGTACGGTTAACCGTAGTCTTAATGCGCGTATCGCCGTCGTCGACGTCGAAACACTAGTTAAGTTAAGCGATATATCTCGAAAATGACGTTACAATTTGAATCGGTAACGTCGCGCGTCCACAATCGGTGCGCGTCCACAATCGGTTCACACCTCCTTTTTTTACGCGTAAGATTCGTGACTATCCTTCCTTTTTACGTGACAAACATCATATTCTGAATTATTTTATAATGTACACTGAAGCTAACGTTATAGCCGCACTAGACGGCTATCGACATAAGCGATTTAACTCGTTGAACGCTGCTGCCGACGCGTATCATATTCCGCACACTACGCTTCGAAGCCGATATCACGGCGCATAATCACGACGCACACGTAATAAAGGACGCCAATTACTATCTCTAGCCGAAGAACAGACACTTATAGCCTATGTTCTTTAGCTCGATAGCCTCGGAACACCTGTAACGCCTTACTTTATCCGTGAACTTGTTTACGAGATAATTCGATATCGAGCATGTCAAATAGACCACTAACTTCCCCCGTCTGTAACGCAGCTAATAAGTCAGTCGTGGATACGACGACTATATAAACGTCATCCGTAGATTAAGATAGCTTAGTCACGGCAGCTAGAATCATCACGGTATAAAGCTAGGACCTACGAGGCTATCGCGCTGTTCTTTGACGCGTTATCGAACCTGTTCGCAAAACACAACTATCTACCTTCGGACGTCTATAACCTCGACGAGGTAGGCGCAAGCGTTAGGATAACTCAATCGACGCAAGTAGTGGTCAATTCTGATCATAGCCAACGTCGAAAGAAGCGTCGTAAACGCGTTGTTAGCCGACAAGAGTGGATATTAATTCTAGAGTGTGTACGAGCCTCCGGAGACGCGCTCCCCCCCCTCGTTATCTATAAGGCTAAAAACCTTCAAACAAACTAGATTCCGGACCCGTGGCCGGCCGGATAGCGATTCTCAACCTCGAATAAAGGCTGGACGAGTGACGCACACGGTTTTGAATGGCTATCGACGATTTTTGAGCCTGAAACACGTGACGTTACTCGCTACCGACGCCTTCTTGTTCTTGACAGCTATAGCTTACACGTTACGGCCGTATTCGCCCTCTTCTGTTTCGAGCATGATATCGACCTTGTTGTGTTCCCTCCTTACGCATCGCACATCCTTTAGCCGCTAGACGTAGCCTGTTTTTCACCGTTAAAGACAGCTCTTACGAGGGAAATCGACAATCTGATACGTCTCGATCATGGCCGAATACACCGTGTATAGTAGGCCGAATCCTACGTAAACGCAAGAACACGCGCCCTAACTACAAGGAATATTCAATCTGGTTTTAAGCACTCTAGAATCTATCCTATAAGCCCTATTACGGTGCTCGCTAATTTGCCACACGAATCACGTGACAAATCGCCTAATCGGGCAATTACCCCGACGGAAAACAGCTAGTTCGATCAAAACGCCTTGCGGTTAGGGTCGCCACAATCCGGCGCAAGCTTACGTACGGTTAACCGTAGTCTCAACGCGCGTATAGCCGTCGTCGACGTCGAAACACTAGTCAAGCGATATATCTCGAAAATGACGTCACAATTCGAATCGGCAACAACGTCCCTTACGTTGTTACGGCGCGAAATTGAACAATAGCGATAGCTTCTCGAGACGCGTAAGCGTAAGAAAAGTGGTAAGCGCGTCGCTGTCGAAGGCCGGTTCGTCTTTAGTGAGCAAGAGACTATCGATATCCTTCGTAAAGCCGAAGAAGCCTCAAAGAAGAAGAAGGGCAAAAAGCGTAAAAAAACGCCTACGCCGACACCTACACCGGAGGAGTTAGAAGAGGAAGAGCTAATGCCTATAGAGTCTGATTCTGGGGACGAACTAGCTTAATTTGATAGAGCTATTCATTGATTTTGTTCAAAAGTGCCTTTTTGTGTGAACCGATTATGGACGTGCACCGATTGTGGACGCGCGACGTTATCTACTCTTACCGGCCGATAACGCGTTTTCTAGCCTTCTTTCGGCAGTGGTTGTTTTCGGTACTAACTAGTACACGTATCGATTATGTCGTTCCGACTATATAACCTACTTCGTCGAGGTTATAGACGTCACAAGGTAGATAGTTGTGTTTTATAAATAGGTCAGATAACACATCGAAGAACAGCGTAATAGCCTCGTAGGTTCTAGCCTTTATCTATGACGACTCTAGCTACTATAACTAAAGGCTTTATAGTTTCGGATGTCGCTTCCGTAGCCGGAATAGCTAATTCTTACCGATAGGTTATAATAGAGACGTCGGAAGAGTGTTATTTAAAACGCGTTCTCGATGACGAATTATCTCGACGACGAGTTCTAGAATAAACAACGGTATAGTAGGTGTTCCTAAGCTATCGAGCTAGGTAAGATAGTCAATAAGCGACTCTTCTTCGGCCGGAGATAGTAATTGACGTAGTAGATTCCTTGTTGTACGCGATTAACTACTATAGTATCTATCTCGAAGCGTAGAGGGCGGAATATTAAACGCGTCGGTAGTAGCGCGAAGAGAGTTGTAAGTATCGTTCCGATAGCCTCGGAGAGCAGCTTCGATATTAGCTTCAGAATACATGTTAAATAGCTCAAAAAGTGATGTTTGTCACGTAAGAAAGAAGGATAGTCACGAAGCTAACGCGTAAAATATATAGGGGCGTGCGCGGATTGTGGGGGTGCGCGGATTGTGGGTGGATCACGTTACATGGAAAGAATCTCGCCCTGCCAGGGGCAATCAGAGGACACACCCTTATGTTCAAGGGGCAGTGACAACAGCATGACACGTCGATTGACTGAAGCAGGCTGCGCTAGTGTCAGAGACCTATTCTGGCGACACAGATGACCGATGCTGGATGCCGTTCCCAAAGCACAATTGGAAGCTCTGGAGATTTAGCGCTTGATAGTAACTTATGCTGACATCGGAGGCAGTTGTCGAGATGGGGACTTCGGCGGTCGTTTCCGTCATTTAGACCCGCTCATCCAGCTGCGTGCAAAAAGCTGCCTAGTTAACTATCGAACAACGGAGCTCGACTGATATCTCACTTGAACCCCTGGCAGTCCCCAACAACCTAGCTCATTTCAATCGTCGTCAATATCATGTGTGCGGAACGCGTGTGAGGTGCTCAATGTGAGTTGACTCACGACTGGAATCGATGCAACGTCAGACAGTGGGTGGTGCGTAACCTAGGTCAAAGTGTGAGAGATAAGTCGGCCGAGGGAGATGCGTGCGATGTGTAACTACGTTAAGGTCTGCACGTTATCTCGGTCGACTTAAGCCGATTAATTCACATGTTTGTCGGCTTCAAGACCTTGTGCCGCACGACAGATATAACATGATGCTGTGCTGTGAACTTAGCCTAACGTCCATGATGGGCCTCACGGAGGAGTTCCGTCGGCTGACTTTCACCGTGGCCCTTCACAGGATCAAGCCAACAGCGCCTTCCCAGTCCATACCTGTGCTGTCTCTTGGCTCTTTTAGCCTTGCCTGCATTGAGTCACGGTGGAGGCAGTCTCTCGTCTGGATCCCGTTGCCTTTGAGAAGTCATCCTACGACGAGACGCTGATCGAGAACTGGTTGAGCTGGTCTTTGTGCGAATGGCGCATTGATCAAACCCTTCGATCTAGCGGTAATTAGTAACTTAATTTACACAATCATCAACAGCAGCAGACGACAGCGGTGAAGAACGTTCCGCAAGTGTTCGTTGTTCTATCTTCGAGGTAACTAAGTTAACGATGATGAGGGACTAACTTACGTCGCTTGAGCCGCCTGCCCATCAGTTGCCGTGCCTCAGGGAAAACGTCCTACAAGGTGCGGCCTCAGGGGATATGACTTTCGGACTGTCCGGTGCATACCGTCCTGTTCTGCTGCAGTAACTTACGGTCGCTGTGGAGTATAGTGTCTAGACGGTATGGGATGTAATGTAAGTCCCGTCATGTGTGAGCTAGCACGGTCCATATATGGCTGGTTGTTGTTGGATGAAGAAGATTGACTGGAATCCATCACAGTGAAGCGGTGCTATGGGAACCCTTGACATGATCTCTGAACCCAATGGACTGAACGAGTTCGCGACCGTAGAGATCGAATAAATCATAACACATATTGCGTTGATGACAGGGTAAGACTCGAAACGATCCATGCCCGACAATATCGACCAACCAGACTCCACATCCCATGCCAACCCTATTCCCAGCCGATATGCCTCCGACCTAGTTCCACTTTGCACCAGCAACAGGGCAAGACTGAGCGGCAGCATCCTTAGCCACACCAGGATGAGCATGGACCTTGCTCTTGTGGTGCTCCAAAGTAGCGTTGGTGACGGGGCAAATCTTGCCAGCCTCCTCCTCGGTCAAAGCGGGGTGCTCAGGGGGGAGCATGGCGGAGACTGGGCCAACGACGGGGCACGTAGCGTCGGTGATGGTGTTCTTGCTGTTGGCGTTCTTCAGGGCCGGGCAGTTGGTTGCATTCCTGGCCTCTTCGGCATCGCCTGGTACGGCGGGGGCACTGGGGTGGGAGTGGATGATGCTGTTGTGGTGGTCGACTTTGGCGTTGGTGATGGGGCAGCGAGCCTCGGGGTCGTCTGAGAGAGCAGGGTGGTTTGGCGGGAGGGCCGAGGTGGTCGTACCGATGACGGGACAGACGGCGACCATGTGGAGATGGTGATATGTGCTGTGAGATTGTGTGTTGATTGTGCGGTGAGACGTGAAGTTGAGGTGAGGAGGAAACGCGGGGCAGCGCTGTCTTTTGAGCGTAATCACGAATGACACGTAAGTTGATTGGACGCCGGCCGTCGGCAGATCGACGACTGCCGGGTGTTCCTGGTCGATCACCCCACTTTCCGAAGCCAGATCTTCCTAAGCATTCTGCCATCGCGGCTCTATTTCGCTATCTCGGAGACCTTGGATGACTGTCCGCTCATAAGATAGGTCGTTCCGCGTATGAGACCACACACCACGACTCCAGGCTTGTAGAGCTTAGATCAACACAAAGGGGCTCTGCGATATAGCCTTCCAGCGTCGTCACAAAGCTGGTGACATTGCACGTCATTAAGGCATATCAGACTTGCGTTGACCCCGAGGCAAAGAGACAGACATTTTGAGAGTGATCAATCGTGCGACTCCATAGCGGCAAGGTGTCATTTCCATTCCCTGCCTGGAATCGGCTGCGAGATCATAGGATGGAAGCAGGGAGATCAGCAGTCGAGGTCGAGGCACTTTCGCCCCAGCGTCGGCTTCTCATGTATGTAGGCCATACATTCTGGTGTCAGAGCCTTGTAAATGTATGTGACGAGGTGCAGCAGGTCCTTGGCAGTGTAGAGTGATGTGTCTTTGCTCATGATGGATCAGGATGACTCATCCTTGGCGAGAGATGAGCCATAGCTTGGCACATTTGGGCGGCAACAGAGTGCAGAGGACCATTCCGGCACCAGGACGGGGGTTCTAAGCACATTGTGCTGACTTGTTCTGAGCCATAATCGATCATGCTGACAATAAATTGGAAGATATGAAAGGACCAGGGAAACAAGTATATGTCATTGTATAAGAAATGAGATACGCATGCTTGCTATCGGGAGTGCAAAGACTCGACCAGATCAGATGAACATGAAGTGAGCTGTCCGTAACCCGGTACATAACAAGCAGTGCCATGATGATAATTTGCCGAATGGAACGCTTCAATGAAGAACAAAACCGACATCGTCCGAGTGCGATCAGAAGTCCTACCAGGAAGAGGAAGAGCCTGAAAGAAGACGAGCTGACCAGTCATAGGAGACAGCATCAATCTCTCTTGAACAGCCCGCGAAGTACTTCGATCTCTGCATCTCGCCGAGCAAGCTGAAGCCTCAACTCATCACGCTCCTTCGATACTTGACGAACTTCGTCCTCGAGAGTAGCGATACGGTCGACCTTCTTCTGGCGGTACTTTGCTGCAGCAGCATTGTTTCTTCGTCGCTTGTCGACTACTGATTCATCGATCGAATGTTCAGCACGTCGCTTTGCGGACGAGGAAGAGGCCTGGATGGAAGAAGAGGAAGGAGAGCTGAGTCCAGAACCGGTGGAAGCAGAGGTCATTGCTATGGCTGGGGATGTTGATGAAGTCGATGGTATCGTAGACACCATGAAATCAAGCGGGAAGTCGTGTGAAGGTATCGAATTGTGCGAGGTAGTGTTCATTGCTACCATGTTGGGCATTGTAGTGACAGGTAGGTCGAAAAGGTTGAGCGGAAAGAGGCTGTCAAGTGGATATGGGTCGTTCGAGTATGAGTTATCGAGATTCCAGGTTGAGGCATCGAGATCGAGTCCTTGATGGAAGTCGAATATTTGTGTCTGGTCAGGGCGGATCGTTTGCTGCGTAAGACTGGCTAGGTCGCCAAAAGATGACGAAGAACTTGCTACAAGCACACATTGTTCCTGTGTCTGATTGTCGTCTAGATGCACGAAAAGAGGGCCTCTCTATAACGAGGCCCGTAGAAGGTGACAAGAATGATGGATGAAGTGAGAGGACGTGATAGAGAGGTGTGAAGTGTAGAGGAGTGTGGGGGAGAACGGCCTTTTGTACCCTGGCACTGCCCCACCCGCGCGCGCGGTGACTCAATCGGGGACCACTCAGCATCGCTTCGAAAACACAATCATGATTCGGGACTACGATGGCAGGTAACCTTCAAGTCTTGCTATTTGGCAATCTCATCCTGTTTTCAAAAACTGTCGAGAGCTCAATCCATGGCTCGCAACAGGCTCAAGCATCCACAGACTTCAGGCTCATCAAGACGCCCCGGACACTGCCGTCCCAGTACTACTCGAAGAGTACACCCTGTCGGGCAACTTTGGTAATGGCTCGATCAAGTCATTCTGACTGTGAGATCGAGAACCAAGCTCGACTTCGTGCTCAAAGCTTTGTGTAACGACGATGCTGGATTCCTTTCTTTTGTTTGCCATGTCAAAATTTGCGGGAAACAGATGGCCCGACGAGGGGGCGCTCGAATCTCTTCGGCAGGTGACAGACATGCTGGTAGGATGAGCGATGTGTCCGAACGCATCAGGGCTGTTGTCGAAGACAGCTCTGCCTCGGACTTTCGGAAGTGTGATGCTCTTGAAGTGACCTCGTAGCAGTACGATGAACGCCGGGATGGTGGTTGAATTGACCGAGATGATACTGCTGTGGAGCTCGAAGCTAGGACTGGTCAGCGCTGATACCCACGCGCCGCGCAGTGTACTTACTTGGACCACAACGCAGCGATGCAATATGTCCCTAGGGTCAAGTGAGCGATTTCATCATGTATTAGCTGTTGTCTAAACTTACAGGTAGAATCCATTGGGTCGAGCGAGAGTGCCGTTGCACGACCGACAGAGCATCCAGCTGCACTAAGAAGATCAGGACTGCAAGACTTGATTTAGACTTGGACTCACGTCAATCCGAGAAGTACCAATGCGTAGATCAGCAGCTTGCGCGACCTCTTGAGGTGCAGATTCCACACCGCAATAACGGGTAATGATGCACAGACTAGATCAGTCGTGACCTTGTAGCCTGTACTCATCAATGATTGCCGGCAGTAGGCTTTTCTCGCATACCAATGGATGCATATATCAGATATGTCTTGCTCGGACTCTGCCAACATGTACCGGCCTCTCGATCCCAATGAGCACGGAGAGGCTTGCACTCCACGAGCAACACAATCCATGGCGTGCCGTTGAGTAAGATTGCGCCTAGCATGATTGGATAAAGCATCCGCCTCAGTAGCTTGGTCGTCCTTATCCGTAAGACCAGCAGACAGATCGAGACTTTGATGAGACTACTAGCTAGAAACCATGTGAGTTGTGTGAAGTAGCCGAGCTTGCTAATACTCCATTGCTGAGAGGCCGAGAGAAACTCGTAGTGTCTACCATTGCCGTATGGTATAGTCGCAATCTGGATAGCGGTCCTTGCAACAGCCAGAGCCATAGTCAAGGTGATTGCGTAGTCGTCCCACCATGGATTCCTTCGATTGATCCTCACGGTCCATCGGATAAGCAGTGTACATAGTGATAATATCGTCAATGTCGATGTCAGGCTGATGAAGAGAGGTCCAAGTTCTCACCCTCTCGACTGGGTAGGCCATTCATGGTCGGGCGAAAGGTAGATACTGACCTGTAACAGGAGCATGAGTAGTGAAGTACTCGATCCTAGGGTCAGAGAGTACCATGTGTGTCGTTCTTATCAAGGAGGACTCTTCCAGACACGTGGAGTACCCCACCAAAGGTCTCCCGTGGCAGGAGGGTTGCCTTACCATATGCACGACAAACGGCAGACCGGTGGTGCACAATCGCATGCAGCCACGTTCGTCAGCGGTTGCTGGAACAGGGTACTTCATGTGAGATTTCCCAGGATCCTGGGCAGACGGGCGGTCAGCAAAGACTGTTGACGGTGTTATAGACAGTGCTCGATCTAAATTCCGCTCGTGGCGTGCATGGCATGCATGAAATGACAGCAGGCATGCAGTAGTCGCCATCTGCAACGAGGATGAGTATGGAGGGCGCGGGTCTGCCGGAAGAGCTCCGGGTGGCTGCGTGCTAGTTTTGAGATGCACACATGGTGGGGAAAAAGCAAGAGCTTGAGAACAACAGAATGCGGGTGGCGTAATGCAGGTGGCTCATTTGCACCGTGACTCAGATATGATATGCTCGGAGCACAGCAGTGCAAATTCTACCCTGGGCGGAATGCTTGGTAGTTGCGCCTCGCTCAGTTCTCGTCCTGGAAGCGGAGAGCTTGTTTCTGCGCCAAAGCTACGACCTTGTTGTCCGACTTGTCCGGTATATAGTTGCGTAGCACATCATCGACATAAGATTGAGGTACTCCAGATGCCACGGCGTCTACGATCCCCTGATTCATCCTGTAGATGTACTCGTGTTTAGGTTTGTCAGGCTTGGTCCTATCTCTGCTGATGTAGACCAGCATCTTGACTTTCTCCGACTTCTCTGAATGATCAACAGGCTTGCCCTCCCGAGATTCCCAAAAGTCGACCTCGAGGTATTCTTTAGTGTAAGCCACCGGAACACCCTCATTGCCATCCAGTCTTGCCTCATCAGACGGGCTCAAGCAGTAAAGCAAGCCATATGAGTAGTCGATTGTGGTCATATCAGCTTCCGAGACTCCAACTACGTTGGCGTAGCCACGATCATTGATTATCCATCTGTAGCCATTCAGACGGGCGACTCCGAGGTACTTTGAATCCGGACACCGCAGCCGCATTTGTTGTTTCCACAAGTTTGAGCCATACCCGAAGTAGATTGATGCTTGAACCATGATTGAATTCGTTGGGGTTCTTCGCGGCTAGGCTACCATGTATTTTCCGAGCATTACCATTCGTCTGGCGATAAAGTGGTGAGCAACAAGTACTTACCGCAGAGAGAAAATGAGAGATGCAACCAGATTGCGGGGCAGCCATGTGATGCGGCTCTGGGAGGCCCACTTTTCCCCATACAAGGTTCCGTCACTTTGTCATTGTGTCGGTCTTTCATCTTCAGCACTACCAACAGAGTCACATTTATTCCCATTATTCCACGACAGCTGGCCGTCTACGAGATATCGACCGGCCGGCCCTGGCCATATGCATCTAGCATGACACAACCGATTCGAAGCAAAACCCGGTGATCCGTTACGATGTTCAGTTTGCCTTTCTCTCGCGGGCGTCCGCGCTTGCCCCACCAATCGTCCTCACAGGTTGGGAACTCTGTTCTACCTACGGAGGAGTTGAAGAAGGGTAGCTGGGTGCTCGCACAATCTCAGCCAACAGATGTCAGGGACCACCTCGATCAGGACCTACAAGACCTCAACCAGTGTCTCGCCCTTCTTGCAGAAGTCTTTCCCGACGTTCAATCCGAGGTCTTCCGGGAAATGCTTCTGAACGTCAGCAAGGAAAGCAGAGTCGAGGTCGTGACCGAATACTTGCTCAAGGATAAAGGAAAGTGGGTGAGAGGTCGATACAAGACTCAAGAGGACGAGAAAAAGAGCAAGCCAGGGCAAACATCAAGGATGAGTGATCGTAAACGAATCGTCATGTCATATCAAGAGACGTTTCGAAGTGCGGCATATCGACAGGCAGTCAAGGCTGCCCTCTATTCCGAGTTCAAAGGCCTTAGTCACGCCAGCATCAAAGCAGTGCTTGCCGAGCACAACTCTTCGTACTCTGACAGTCGTCCGGTTCTCCAACGACTATCCTCAAAGTCATGGCGATTCTACCTCACCAACCTCTGGAGCAAGAAAGCCATTGCCGATGATGTTATCAATCACCCTTTGATCAACTGGCAAGCGCCTTATGGAGAAGAAGGACCCAGAATTCCATACCTCAGACAAACGGACAGTCGTGAACTCAATCATGAACTATACGAGGCCTTTATTGCTCCTTTGATTCGAACGTCCGATGAGAAACGGATGAAAAAGGACAATGTACTCGCGCGGGAGCTCAATGAGGCAGAAGCTGCCAAGCATGATGCCCTATTCGAGTGTGAATGCTGCTATTCGTCAGTCGTCTTCGAAGAGCTGGCGGCATGCTCGTCTGGTGATCATCTCGTCTGCTTCCAATGTGTCCGCTACACGCTGAATGAAGCACTTTTTGGGCAAGGCTGGGCCAAGACGGTCGATATCAACAAGATGGCGATTCAATGTCTGGCTTCTTCGGCAGATGGCTGCAATGCTTGCATACCGAATGAGATTGTCAAAAGAGCTCTCATGACTGGTTCCTCGGACGGGATTGCAACTTACCGGCAATTCACGGATCGCATAGCGCAACATAATTTGGATCAGTGTAACGCACCTCTGCTGCGATGTCCATTCTGCCCGTATGCCGAAGTCGACGAAACGCCTGAATTTGAGATGGCGGGCCCACAAAGTATTTCAAATCGCTTGATCACTCTTTGCGGCTATTCGAAGGGTAGTCTGGTCGGTCTCGTGGATCTGTCCGCGATCATTGTAGTCATGTTTCTCCTTCCTACCCTTCACATCGCCGTCTGGATTCTATCAGTGCTGTGTGGAACGTCTTTTGGCCTCTCACATAAGCGTATCCTCCGTCAGAGGATTGGCCTTAGATTTCAATGCCGATCACCTGACTGTGAGATTGCTTCTTGCAGCGTCTGCCTGGTTCGCTGGCAGGATCCTCACATTTGTTACGAGACGGCCAAGAAATCTCTTCGGCATGCCATCGAGGCCGCAACCACAGCAGTCGTGAAGAGGACCTGTCCTCGCTGCAACACTAGCTTTGTCAAGAGTACAGGGTGCAACAAGTTGGTCTGTCCATGCGGATACTCAATGTGTTATATCTGTCGATCGCCTATCGGACAGGAAGGATATGCACACTTCTGCCAGCATTTCCGCCTGTCGGCGGGCAGATGCCAGGAATGTGATAGGTGCGACCTATACAAAGTAGAAGACGAGGAGTTGATCATCAAGAAAGCAGCGGAGCAGGCCGAACGAGATTGGCGAGCTAAGCAGGGTCAACCAGCTGGGATAGACAAGTTGGGGCTGGTCAAGGAGCAAGTGCTTCGAGGTTCTAATGGTGGACGGTGGGATTTTGACGACGTCCTGGATGGATTTATGGATCTTGTACTTGCATAGCGATTATGGATAACGGCCTGAGATACCCGAGTCAATGGATAGCATGTATTATTTCATGAAAAGATGTTTTTGGGGCTTGACCGCTGTCATTGGACCACATGGCGAGAATTCTTGCCCATTGGCTGTCCTCACACGCCTTGGTGGGAAGCAGCGGACTCTTCATGTGCTTTTCGTCACACAAACAAACCTTGATCTTTTGGACTCACTCTGTGCGATTACTCGACAGACAATACCTCATACACTTGACTCTGGATTGCTCTCGGAAAGCGACAGCATTTACCCGCTTCCAACACCACATCTCTTCCAGAAAGTTCCGAAGAGTGGATTCGGCAAAGACATTGGCGAAATCTCTCGCACAGACAAAGCCTGTGTGGGTGGTTGGCGCTCTGGCATGATCGTCACCGACAATCTGCAATTTCAAGCTTGCCATATCCTCGGAAAGTTTGACAGGTGAATTCCACCTCTTCATAGAAAGAGAAGACATTGGAGAGATCGAGACAAAGAGCTGTGAGGGCCCCTCTATCATTCCTGCAAGTCTCGGAACAGCCCGTGCTGAACCAATTCCAATTTCGACGCCGTTCTTTCAGGCTCAGGACAGGCTCAGGACAGGCTCAGGACAGGCTCAGGACAGGCTCAGGACAGGCTCAGGTCCCCCGCTGCCCCCGAAGCAAACTACTCAATGGTGCTGCCAAAACTCTTTTCCAGAAAGAACAAAGCCACAACTTCCGACGACCTAGAGCCAGATTCGCCCACCACAAGCTTGAGATCACAGTCGAGATCCCCAGAGAAGCAGGATCGCAAGAGCAGGGCTTCCATACAAAGAGACCGACCCTCAAAATCTCACTCTTTTTCCGCCTCCACTCCCCGCAGCTCTCGCCGCTCTCCAACAAAGTATCAGCCCGAGCATCCCCTCAATCTACCGCCGGAGGAGCTTCGTCGCTGGTCGTCGTGGTCCAGATCGAGTGCGCAATATACCATAATGTCGGAAGACGAGCAGATGGGCTCGTCGGCGCCTTCAAGCCCAGCCCCAGCGCCCCACACAAATGGAGTCAATGGCGATAAGGTAGAAAAGTCGGACGATACACAATCAAATGGCGCACCAGCACCGCCTCCACACGCAGAGTCACCCAAGAATGAGATAGATACCGAAGCGGCAGAAGCATTCAAAGCGACGGGTAACAAGTTTTTCAAGGCACGTGAGTGGCAGAAGGCAATAGATGAGTACACAAAGGGTATGTCCTCGCTGATCGATGGAAGCGCTGATCAGTGACTGATTGTCGTGCATAGCCGTGGAAGCAGATCCCTCATCTGCCACTTACAGGTCGAATCGCGCCGCAGCATGGATGTCAGCTGGGAACTACAAAGAAGCACTAGAAGATTGCAAAGCGGCCGACTCTATCGAGCCTGACAACCCAAAGACATTGCTACGGCTGGCGCGAATCCACACATCTCTAGGCGAACCAGATGAAGCACTTCGAACATACGACCGGATCAATCCACCAGCTTCAGCGAAGGACAAAGCGCCGGCAACTACAATGAAGTCGCACATTTCGCAAGCGGAGCAATTGATCAAGGATGGCGGGTCAGGCAGCATGGCTATCTACGCGCTTGATCAGGCAGTGCGAGGACTTGGGACTGGGCAGTACGAGCCGCGAAAGTGGAAGCTACTCCGTGCAGAAGCGTACCTGAAGATGGGCAACATCAACGCACTTGGGGATGCCTCGAATATCGCCATGTCAATGTTACGAAGCAACAGCGCAGATCCAGACGCCATGGTCCTCCGAGGTCGCGCACTCTACGGACAGGGAGAGAACGAAAAGGCAATCCAGCATTTCCGACAAGCACTCGCCTGTGACCCCGACTTCAAAGCCGCTGTCAGATATCTGCGGATGGTGCAAAAGCTAGAAAAGGGCAAAGAAGAAGGCAACACACACTTCAAGCTGGGCAGATACCAAAAAGCAGTAGAGACCTACACGGACGCATTATCGGTCGACCCGTCCAACAAAGGGACCAACAGCAAAATCCTACAGAACCGAGCACTGTGCTATACCAAGCTCAAGCAATGGACCAAGGCGATTGAAGATTGCGATGCAGCCATCAAGCTTGATCCTACCTACACGAAAGCGAAGAAGACACGAGCAAAGGCGCTGGGAGAGAACGGAGACTGGGAGGAAGCGGTGCGGGTACTCAAGGACATTGCAGAACAAAACCCGTCGGAACCTGGCATTGCAAAGGAAGTACGACAGGCCGAGCTTGAGTTGAAGAAGAGCAAGCGAAAAGACTACTACAAGATCTTGGGGGTTGAAAAGGACGCAGGGGACAGTGAGATCAAAAAGGCTTACAGGAAGCTGGCTATAATCCATCATCCTGACAAGGTGAGACAGCTCCGTTTGCGGACACATGGAACAAGCACTGACCACGATAGAACCCTGACGATCCAGCTGCCGAAGCAAAATTCAAAGACGTCGGTGAAGCATATGAAACACTATCAGATTCGGAGAAGAGAGCGCGGTATGATTCTGGTGAAGACCTGGTCGACCCATCGGACATGTTCGGTGGTGGAGGCATGGGTGGCATGGGTGGCATGGGCGGTGGCATGGGCGGCATTCCACCAGAGATGCTGTTCAACATGTTCGGCGGTGGCGGAGGAGGCATGGGAGGTGGTGGCGGAGGTCAGCAGTTCCATTTTGGTGGAGGTGGTGGGAATCCGTTCGGCGGACAAGGACGAAGAGGCGCGCCAGGCGGATATCCATTCTGAAGTGCTTGATGCATGATGCTAGTCGAAGCTCGCTCTTAGCTTCGCAATGCTTCGTGCATGGGTCGGCGTTAAGCATGCTCTCATGACCAAGAGCTCCAGGCAGGAAGTAACGGCATATAGACGCATTCCGGAGACGAGATTCTGTACAAGAGAGTTCTATAGACTATTCCCCGGCCCCAAACAGCGATGAGCTCCCTCCCTACTCCTCATCCTTCAACCCATACTTCTCCGCCCAAGGATCCCAACCCCCATCCTCATGCCAATCATACTCCATCCTATCCGCGACCTGCACCGCCTGCTCCCGTCCCCACACGGTCTTGATCCAATCCAACGTCGCATCCATCCCCGCGCTCACCCCCGAACTAGTCCACACATTCCCATCCACCACCCACCTTGCATGCGCCACCCATTTCACCTGCCCACTCCCGTGCTCCACCCTCGCGCCCCACGAAGCCTTGTTGCTCGTCGCCCGTCGTCCGTCAAGTACCTGAGTCACAGGATGTTGGGTCTGCCAATGCCCTTGAAAGAGCCTGATGGTACAGCTCGAACAAAGTATTATATAGTATAGCGGGCCAAGAAGTAAGCTCAAAGAGAAGCATGCTCAACCTTGAATCTATTCCCATCGTGGCTCCAGACTGACATGTCATGAGAGACTCAAGATCAAGTGCCGACCGTCAATACAGCCAAGGCCGAGGAAACGGCAGCAGCGGAACTCTCTCGGTCTCGGCCCTCGACTCTTTTTCGCTCTCTCGATTCCGGGGCTCGCGCTTTGTTGCGGCCGAAAGTCGATCCTGATCTCGTGCATCTCAGAGGATCAGTGGCATCTAAGGCATTTGTCGACATAGATGGACTGCAGAAAGCTTGATGGACAATCACAATGGCCCTTTATGAGCAGCGACCGATGTCATCTGCCGACTTTCCCAAGCTTGCCTGCCCTCGTCCAAATCACAACTACCGTCCTGGTTCAACCTCATACCCTAACGTTGCTATTCTGTCCACAGACTTCCCGTACACGTCGACAACGGCTGTTGCTCATCCGCATCTGCCGGGGTTTGTACAAATGCCTGATATCTTCCCATGATCCTGTGACAGTATTGGTACCATCTCAACCACCTCAACGCAAAGGTTCCAGTAGCGGCAATTCAACATGCTTGCCAGCCAGATCCTCCCCTTTGTACAGGCCTACTGGCCATTAATTCTCAGTGCTTCTGTAGTCGCTTTCTTCCTTAACAACAAATATTACAAGGGATTACACAAGTATCCCGGCCCAGCATTAGCAGCATACACAAATTGGTGGCGGTTCGCAGAAGTCACTGGGAGACGGACAGAATGGACACACCTCGACCTCCACAGGAAGCATGGCGATATCGTCCGGATAGGCCCAAATGTATTGTCAATCGCTGATCCCAAGGCCATCAAGATCATCTACGGTCTCAACAAGGGCATGATCAAATCCGACTTTTATCCGGTGCAGCAGGCCGTAGCCAAAGGACGACGCCTACAGTCGTTGTTCAGCACCACCAATGAAGACTACCACGCCAAGTACCGTCGCTGCGTCAACAATGCCTTTGCCATGTCCTCGCTCGTCAGTTACGAACCACTCGTCGATAGCACCACCGCCGTTTACATCCAAAAGACCAAAGAGGTTTTCGTCGACGGCGCCCAACGCTGCAACTTCAACCAATGGCTCCAATTCTTCGCTTTTGACGTGATCGGCGAGCTCGTCTGGAGCAAACGCCTCGGCTTCATCGAGAACAATGAAGACGTCGGTGGCGTCATCAGCTTCCTCAACCGCTTCCTCGCCTACGCCTCGCTCATCGGGCAAATGCCCCAACTCGACCTCATCTGGTCCAAGAACCCCCTCCGCCTCAAACTCGAACAATGGGGCCTCCTCAAAAAGGTCTTTCCCGTGACCAAATTCGCCCTCGACGCCTCCGCCTCGCGCCAGGGCGAAATGGAAAAGATCCTCGAGACCGGCGTGGTCGAAGAGACCCCCGGCCGCGGCCAAGACCTCCTGTCCAAATTCCAGCTCGCGCGCCACGACCACCCGGAATTCATGACCTCGGACCAAGTCCTCGCATCATGCACCTCCATGGTCTTCGCCGGCAGCGAAACCACCGCCATCTCCCTGTCCAGCATCTTCTACCACCTCCTCAAACACCCCCACGTCTACGCCAAACTCATGCGCGAACTCGACACGGCCGCGTCCGACGGCACCATCGCCCCCCGCGACAACCACCAAGTCTCCTGGGCCGAGTCCCTCAAGCTCCCCTACCTCGACGCAGTCATCCAGGAGTCCTTCCGCGTGCACCCCGCCGCGGGCCTCATTCTCGAACGCATCGTCCCGCCCCAAGGCATCGACGTGTGCGGGGAACACATCCCGGGCGGCGTCATCGTGGGCTGCTCGGCGTGGGTGCTGCATCGCCGGGCCGAGATTTTCGGCGAGGACGTGGATGCGTTTAGGCCCGAGAGGTGGTTGGAAGCGAGCCCCGCGCAGTTGAAGGAGATGAAGGCGACCATGTTCCAGTTTGGGGCCGGGCCGAGGACCTGTATTGGGAAGAATATCAGTTTGTTGGAGATTTATAAGTTGGTGCCGACGTTTTTGAGGAATTTCGAGGTGAGTAATGTGCAGTATGGGGATCGGGGAGAGAGGTACTGATGGGCCACAGATTGTCATGGATTGTCCGGATTGGAAGACTTATAATGCTTGGTTTGTCAGGCAGGTCGACTTTTACACGAGGTTCAGGCCGAGGCAAGTCCCGGGGACTGCGTAGGGTTGGGTGGAACATGTCGTCCATTGCCGAGACATGGCTCGTGAATAGCCTCTTGCTCAGTGCTGAAGAGCTAGCTTCGCGCAAATAGTCTTGGCCGGATAGCCTGCTCGGATCATTGACCGAAGTGCTTTCATAGTAAGAGGAAGTTCTGCTGAAATCAATCCCATCATCCATTGCGGAAACACTCAATCTAAGCACGTAAGCGTGCGAGGGGGTATCCTAAGGTAATACAGAAAAGCAGCCAGCGTAACGACTAGCCTGGAATACGTGAACCCCGAAGGACCTGACGAACCATTACACCCATCTCTCTCTGCAGCGGGATTGTTTCTGCCGCTGCCATTCTGCCCGTCCAATCAGCCGACCATGCTCTGCCGCTGATGATCACTGTATTCCGTCAAAGCTGTTGAAGTACTACAAGAGGGGTCCCGAAGTGGTCCCATGTCCTCGTCCGTTGATACAGGCCGAATAATATACAATGTGAGCGCCCACCGAGATAGTGATCCAGAGAGAAAAGAAAGCCCAGAAGGAGAATAACAACGAAGCGATTCCGTTGGAAGCACAAGCCGAGGTCTATAGCAAGGGATGCGTGAATGCGATGCCGGCCCGCGGTGACACAGAAGCTTGCGCAAGGGTCGAACGGAAAGAGAGCCCGAACCCGTCTATGATAGTGTTTCTGCCCCGTCCAGATGGTAACGCCAATGTAAACACTTTTGTGGTATCCAACATGTCCCTGACCCAGAAAGGAAATCGTGCGACTGATATTAGGTGGTGTGGTTTGCTGATCGCTCAGCGATTGTGGTTCTTGTATTCGCTAGAAAAGGATTGCTGTGGTATGCGCCAGATGAAGAAGAGGAGCATTGAGGACAATGTCCTATATACTAAGCGACTTATCGTGGCTTGGGCTGTGTTGGCTTGGGACGAGGTACACCCGTCGTATCGTATGCGCCGCGACCCATATTTTGGCTTGTGGTGTTTTCTGAGAGAATCATAGTGAATGTGTGTGCTGGGAGCATAGTCAGCTTATGTACTTGGACATCAATTGTCCAACGGCAACAGCTCCCTGGGGGTCGGGTCGAGCTATGCGCAAGGGTGTAGTATCTCGTACCTTTTGAGAGACGTGCGTCTGGTCACTTGTAGTCCTTGTGCTACAATGGCAAGCGAGTGATGTACTGTTTGTGGAAAGACGCGATCCTGGTAGAACCAAAGGAGGGACCCAAGGACAGTGATATTTGTAAGGCTGATGGTTTTCTTTTTTGGTGAAGGAGCTCTAGAATGGTACGATCCAACGGTTCCCGAGGTATGCAACGGTTGTGGATATATCGAGGAGGCGGCGACAGATACGAAAGGAGCAGGATAGAGCGAGAGGCAGGCAGATGGGTTGGGAAGAGAGAGGAAAAAGGTAGGGCTCCGAGGTCAAGGGTGCAAAATTAGAGGAAATCAATCCAAGTTGGATACGTTCGTAATTTATTGAACGTGCCGGATGTCAGTCGATGACCCCCTTTCCATGGCATCACTGGCAAAAAACGACAAGCGAGGCACAGGAGATTGTGTTTCGTTTCCGTTCTGCTTTTTTTTTTCTTGCTTTGGCGCGGGCAGGCATCCCCTTCAATCATGACGCAGACAAATAATTTTTATTTTTGACCATGTCAGTGCGACACGCGCAGCTAATCTCAATCTCGAGTGGGCAGGTTTGGGCCGTGTTTCAAAAGGTGGCCTCTTCCTCTTCCGCATCCGACCTGGCAAGGCAAGGGCTGAAATTGTTGTCTGGCAGATCAGTCACCGGGACAAGGGTAGATTTACAGGTCCCAAGGCCCATGACTTCAAAGGGCAGAGTCAAGCCGGGGGACCAGGGAGAAGAGGAAGCTCGGGCTCCGGGCAGAAATGAAGTGAAGCAGGACAAGGGGGTTCAGGGAAATGGGTCCGGACTGGCGGACCGATGCAGGTACAGACGAGCTAGGGAGGCGCTAGAAGCAGATCCGCTCGGCCGATGCCTGATGGGAAGACGTGACGTTGCTACTGCGACCTGTCAAGAAGGAGACCGAATGGGGTCCCAAGGTACCGCAACGTACCACGAGGGATCGCAGCTGCATAGTGCATGCAAGCCAAAACCAGGATGCTGGGCCCCGTGCATGCAGCCCTTGTGTCCAGCAGCTGCACGTCGACCGATTGCTCGTGTCAGCTGGTGGTATCAGTTCATGTTGGCAGGCGGGCGTTTTTTCTGGCAAAACAAGTTTTAATCTTCAGAATGGCCGTTGTGAACAGACGTACAGAACGCGTCGCGTTGGATTGTCGTTGTTCGCTCATTCCTTCGCTGTTGCACAACGGTCGGTCAGACTTGTCGAGACATCCTTTCATAGTCCCAGCAAACGGGGATCATACCCAGCTCGGGTTATGTATTGTCATGATTTGGCTAGTGCGCGTGCGGGACGAGATCCGAACAACGATCATGCATTAGAGGCTGCATGATACCAAGGACGCATCCATGCATGCACGGCTATCTGGATCGGACTCGTTGACATTCCCGACGTGTTGGGTCAGGATGTGGACTACCGTCTCCAGACGTGATCCGGTTGGTCGATCCACATTTTGACCAGGATGAACATGCACTGGTAATTGATAAATTGAGATGAATGGGTGATAGTTAAGAGGTGCCGTGTCTCTGACAACCTCGTACAAACCAATATCGCGGCGTCAGTGTCGGATTTGGTTGTCTCTGAGCAAAATTCAAATTGCATGTCCACGACACGCCACGTTTGAACGCGTGAAATAGATTGACAGTCTGAATCGAGTGAAAGAGGGAACCCCAAAGCTTTTCTGGAAAGCGGCGTCTCTTGAGTTTGCTGATCGTCGCGTGGCTATGACGGTGGAAAATTATTTGTGCGTCGATTTTCCTCGATACACCTTCGGCTAGCAGGCGATTTCCGTTGCTGGTCATGGTGTATCTGATGATTGGGGAGCAGCCGGATCATGCACAATCCCAGCTAGTGCATAGTTGACAGCACTTGGACGATATTGTGTCCTATACCATGTTCATGCGTACAGACATGCTGCACTGTATCGGAGGCAACACATTCTTGACTCATATGACAGGCAGAAGGTGTTGCGATCTTCGACAGACCCGCCTTGAATATTGAGATGAACGGTAAGACCCAGAGCAAGCAAGCTCAGACGCAACCAATTTCCGATCATGCCTGAATCTGCCGCGGTCCCACATGGCTATGTACACGTGGTTGAGTCTGTTCATGACTCGTTGACCACTGGTCATTGAATGGAGAAAGAGCAATATTGCAGTATCCGACAGTGTGAGAATACGCATAAATATACTGCACATCCAATCAATCGGTGGATCTGTCCCCGTCATGCCGCTTACAATGGAACGAAACTCCTGCGTATCGAAGACCTCCTATGCCTGGCCTGTTGCATGACTACCGTATGCCCAAACAGACAATCAACGAGTTGTGCCTGGGCATTTCGCGTGCTTCATGTTTTCCATCCATTGTCTTGTGGCGGGTTCGTCCTGCCATGCCTCAGGTAAGTCTCTTGGACTTCCGGTCTTCGGCCTCTGCGTTGCAATCGAGGCGACAAAACATGCAAAGCTCGATGCTGGATGTCGTGGAGAAGGGGGGGCCCCTTTCTCTAGAAGGCACCGTCCTCCATGGTAGTTGTTGCTCCGTCCCGCGCGGGTGTTGAGCATATCTGGGTACTCTCCTAGGTTTACAAGACGGACAATACGGGAAAGGCGACTGCTTTGTCCGACCCTGATATCTTCTTTTATCTATTGTGTTCATCTACGGTCAGCTCATCACAACGGAGGAGTTGGGACTACCCGCAGAAAACCAAGACCCACCTTTGCCTCACCCTACAACGGAGAGGTTCACAGTTCTTGGTCAACCTCAAGCCTCCGAATCGGTGCATGATGTGGCATGCGTCGGAGGAGACCGCCACTCTACAAGCGGACCGTCTGCTCCGGCCGAGCTGAGCCTCAAATTAATGCATGCCAGGGCGCGACGTTCTGCAGCATTCCTAACCACGATGCAAATAGCTAACGATAGTGGAAAGGACAGTAGAGAAGGTATTTGATGTCGGAACTGTCCAGGCTGCAAGAGCTGCGGATGGCGAGAACAGGCTGGATCGAATACGGAGATGCTATGTGGCGGACTTGGCGGTCTGAAATGCAATGAGGTTGCAAATATTGGGTGCAGCGCAGGAGGATCCAGTAGGACCAGTCATTGTGTGCACCGCCCGGCGATGCCGAATTGGTCATTGCGGTTGCTGAGGTGATGAAAAGGGGAGGGACTCTCGTAGAAGTCGACATCGAAGATCAATCTGGTAAGGGGACCGCGTAAAGGAAAAAGATCAATGTGAGGATATGTCCGCAAAAGTGTATGTATGCGGATGAGGAGAGGCGATCAATGAAAGAGGCAAGTGAGACGATGTTGACTGGGACAAGGAGAAAACGGTGGTAAAGAATACTTGAGGCATCAAAGAGATCGGCACTATCGGTCACTTGCGCACTGCTCCCCAGTCGACTCGTCGCTGATAGGGTCAATGTTTGATGTGATAAGTTCGTGAGAAGCCGCACGAAGTCGAGCGTGACACGAGATCTTCTTGGCATGCCAAGACTCGTTCCATCGTCATACCTTTCCAATGTATCCCGCCGCCTCATGCCCTGACTATCCAAGCCATCACACTCCATCGATCCCAACCTCGACACATCCACATCCACTACCATCACCATGGCCGACAGCGCCGCTAGCAAACCCAGCAGCAGCGTCAAGCTCGTCCTCCTCGGCGAAGCCGCCGTAGGCAAAGTATCGCCGTCACTCCCCGTCTACCCTCCCTTTTCTAACCCAACCAGTCCTCCCTCGTCCTCCGCTTCACCTCCTCAGAATTCCACCCCTCCAAAGAACCCACCATCGGCGCCGCCTTCCTCACCAAAAAACTCACCCTACCCTCCCGCACCATCAAGTTCGAAATCTGGGACACCGCGGGACAAGAACGCTTCGCCTCTCTCGCGCCCATGTACTACCGCAACGCCCAAGCGGCGCTGGTCGTGTACGATCTCACGAAGAAGAGCAGTTTGACGAAAGCGCGGCACTGGGTGGCTGAGTTGCAAAGGCAGGCGTCGCCCGGGATCGTCATTGGGTTTGTGGGGAATAAAGTGGATCTTTGCGCGGAAGGAGGGGAGGACGCGGCGGAGGAGACAGAGGAAGGGGAGGAGGGAGGGGAGGGTACGCAGGAGGGACAGGCGCAGGAGGGGGACGCGAGGAGGGTGAGCACCAAGGAGGCGAAGGCGTATGCGGACGAGGAGGGACTGTTGTTCTTTGAGACGTCGGCGAAGTCTGGGTTGAATGTGAATGAGGTGTTCACGGCGATTGCGAATGCTATTCCGGAGGCGAGTCTGAAGGGCCCGAAGACGGCGCAGAGGCAAGCGGCGACGCAGGAGCAGCAAAGTCGGGTTGATCTGGGGAGTCAGGGACAGCAGGGACCGAAGGATGGGTGTGCTTGCTGATAGCACGAATGGAGCTGAAGTCAAGCGATGGGTGGAGAGTGATTAGATTCGGGAGAAGTCATGCATGTTTTCATATTGATGGATACCTTGGAGGAGCACGGCAGCAAAGCAGCGCGTCGAGGCGTCATGGTCATGGTTATCCTTTTACTTAGCTGATCTACTGATAGTTGTACACTGGTACAGAGCGCGACCTTTGCGCGCGCGATAATGCAAACCTTTGTCAATCTGGCTTCTACGAGCTCGACCCTGGCGCTCCCAATATGCTTCTGACTCCAGCTGATCCCCTCGGAAGGAAGTACACCACCCATAATGCGGTTGCTGCCACGAGAGATCCAGTAAACTTCTCAAACCATGTGTGAAAGTACGCCGCCGTCATGAGCAGCATCCATCCTTTCAGTCCAGCTATTCCCACCGCGATCTTGGTCCCAAGCCCTACTCGACCTCCTTCCTCCGTTCGCCCTTCCTTGATCTCTGCCCTCAGCTCTCCCTCCTTCTTGATGAGTAACGGCAACGCTTCCAGCAACAACATGGCGCTGCCCAATATGAGCAAGAAGACATGTCCAGAGATGTCGTGTCCGCCCTTCCAGACGCCGCCTGCCGCCTTGCAGACGACACCACTTGCGATATCCTGCACGTTCCTCGATCCCTTTGGCCCAGCGGGGGATTCGTGAATCTTCAACGGCTGATCATTCGGCAAAGACAGATGCGACAGATCGCATACTCCTCCGCTGAGCTTGAAACCGCGATCGATGATAGCAGGACCGAAGAACCACTGCGTCGTGAAAGCCCAGAACAAAGTCGCGAGTGACCAGCGAGCAAAGGCGCGAACCAAACGAGCAAGGGGCTCTGGCGTGGTAACGCTGGTGCCTGCGGATTGCGAGGAGATGGTAGTGCGAGACTGAGGAGCGGTGAGGAGGTGAAGAGCCCAGAAGCCTAGCGTGGTCCAGAACCATCCGACCTTGACAAAGTATAGGTTGAAGATGTTGTTCTTGCGGGCAAAGTACGAGGGGGCAGTCGCTGGGTCGTGAGCCTGAGTCGTGGGGTTGTAAGGGCTGAGCGTAGGCGATATGGAGAGGTAGCCGTAGAGAGAGCCAAGCACCAGTATGAGAGGGTAGATGGCGAGTATTAGACCTTCAGGTATAGAAGGAATGAAAGGAGAGCGCCTCGATGTTTGCGGTGGACTCGGGGGTGCCTTTGCAGCTCCGTTCATTGTCGCTTGTCGTGTACTCGTTGTCGATCGCTGGGTGGCCATGAGTGCTGGGGAGGTGGAGCTTGATGCGGTACACAGCTCTCGAGTGACTGAATACTAGCAGATATGTCGCATACTGGAAAGCTTGGTCGAGGGTAACGTGCTGTTTCTATGGTGAAAGAATTCCGCCAGGTCGTGTCCGACGCACATCGACGTCATGGCTTGGCGATTGCCAGGATGTTGTACCTCGATCCTCATCCTCGATCGAGTACGCAATATCCGGAGATCTACCGGTTGTTTGACCAGCTTATTACTCTATATATAGTCGACCCTCTGTCACTTAGATAGTTACCACCTTTTTATCTCAGTTTTTCTCATCTATCGATCTTAACGTTAAGACCTCTTAGTACTCCGGTTACTAAGCGTACTAACGTGCTAAGCCTTAGCTAACTCAGCACGTATAATAGGTTATGAGCCCGGCGTAACCACTACGCCTTCTATACTAATCTATTCAATTCACATTTAGTGTGAGCCTCGTCCGCCGAGCCTCTGAATTAATCTCTAGATCACTAGATTACTAGATATCTCCTAGTATATACCCTACGTTAGTAGTTAGTCTCGTGTACAGTAAGCCGGTTATTTACACCATCTCCGGAAGGTGTAAGACTGTAATCTAGACTAATACCCTACCCTTTATAGATCACTTAATCACTAAAGGGCTAAACACGGCTAAATAAAATGAGGTGCTTACGAAGAACGCCTCCTTCTCTAATTAGAGAAGGACTCTCGAGAGCGTACTTATTAAGGAGGATCTAGTATAGTACGTGTTCGATGATCTATCCTACATAGACCTCGTTACTAAGCCTAAGCAACGAGCTAGTGAAACCAACGAGGCATTTAAGACTAGAAGAGATAAATTCACAAAAAAGGACATTTAAGCTTACGGCATGATCTCCGTTCGAATCGACTACTCGATCCTACTAGATTTTAGATTATAGAGGAAGTTAGCTAAAGCGCTATACGATGCTATGGCTAGCACTTACGTGCCGGCGCTAACAATCGACGTTCCCACCGCTATTCGTAATCTATTTAACACTAGACTTAAGGGTACTAACACCCTGAAATACTACAACGAATTCAGCCAGAATCTGAGGTAATATAACATTGCCATTAAACAAGCTGTAAAAGGGGACACCTCTATTCTAGAAAGATCCGTTCTCGGCGACGTCTTTATCTTTCACCTCTTTATAACAAACGCTAGCCGTGACGAATAGCTACGCAGTTAGCGCAACGCTCACCTAGCTACGATAATATCACTTACTAAGCTAATAACTTCAATCCGCGCCGAGATTATACTAGTTTACCCTCGATTTATAGCCGCTAGCGTAGGCAACCCTAAAGGCTATAACAATAAGTCCGGCAAGTTTAGTAAGCCTAAGAAGGTCCTATTAGACGACAACCTTTACTAGATCTATAAGGACAGTAACTATATAAACAATTAATACATGAAGTAACATATAGAGTTACGTCCTCTAAAGGATGCTAGTAAGAAGGGTAATCGCAGAAAAGCCTTAGTAACAGCTGTCGATAGTAATAGTGTAATAAATAACGATAACTCGACTATCTCTAGAACAGTTATACTAATTATCGTAAGTACATAGGTCGCTTCCGCCGGTTAATCACTACACTAGAACACTGTTATATACGACAGTAGATTAGCTCTATATATATTCAATAACCGTAAGCTATTTACTAACCTCCGTAAACTCGATAAGCCTATCGAATTCGATTAAGCGGTAAGCGTAAGCTTAATTCAGTGGCAAGGAGATGTTAAGCTTAACATTAGCCTCGGCAATAGTAAACAGAGTAGTATTACTCTCCGAGATGTACTTTACTCTCTAAAATCAGCATTTAATCTCGTCTCCTCCGGCCGTATCTTCCGCAAGGCCGGTATTTAGCATAATTATCTAAACTAGCGACTAGTTCGCAATTCCGAACTATTTACACACTCTAAAATCAGTCGGGACGTTGTCATTATCCTCGGCGTCACGAATATGTATAACGATAACCTCATAAAGACTTCCCTCTCTTCCGCTATAATAGTAGTACTAGTAGTAGTCTCCGAGACTTAACGCTAGCACTAGCGCCTCGGCTACGTTAGATCAAAGATCCTTTAGTCTACTAAGTAACTAGTAAAGGGCCTTAAGAAAGTAATTACCTCCGAGCTCTGCTACTACGAAGTATATAAGCTAGCAAAATCCTAGCGTATCGTCTCTCGTGAACCGAGAATTACTCCTCTAGCTGCCCTTAACGAGGTCTATATTAACCTCTATAGTCTAATTACTCTACGCAGTTTTAAGGGCCATCTTTATAGCTAGCTCTACACCGACGCTATAACTCGTAAACGATAGTCTATTCTCCTTAAGACAAAGGATGAGTCGATTAGCGAGCACTAGCGCTAGTCAATCTTTATAAGCACTTAATTCGGCAAGATACTACGAAAAACCTTCTCCGATCAGGGCACGGAGCTAATTAATCACGCTATACGCTAATTTAACGCCTCTAGAGGCACCGAGATGCTTACCTCTACTACTTACACCCTAGAGCAAAACGGAACGGCTAAATCAGCTAACAAGGTGATTATTACGCGTGCGCGCTGCTTTATGATCGAGTCTAGTCTACTAATGGAGTTTTAGCCTCTAGCTATCGAGTACTCGGTATACGTTACTAATAGAATTGTCAATTTCCGAACTAGTAAAGTACTATACTAGCACTTCCTCGAGAGTTTTTAGTAAGCTACTCTAATAGATTAGATTGACCTTAGCTACCTTAAACGCTTTAGCTATAAGGCCTATTTATACCGGCAGCTACCTCCGACCTTAAAGTTCGAGCTTCGCTTCTTTATAGGTTAGTTCGTAGGATTTCAGGGTGAATTATCTACTAATTACTTGATCCTTGGCTAGCTTAACGGAACTCCGTAGCTAAAGTACTCGCTATACGTATAATTCGACGAGTCTACCGTTTTCTATAACTATGCGGCAGAAAGCCTTACTTAATAGCGGATCGCCGAATAGCTAGTATTTAACTACTAAGGCTTATATTAGCTTCCTCCTTAGCCTTAGTTCGCGTAGCTAAGTTAGTTCGATTATCGAACTATTAACGAACCTAATCCGGCTAATAATTAGAGGGAGCTACCCTAGCTAGAACTAGACCTTACGTAGCCTAATTAACCTTAGTAACGTCCCTATCACGAACTAACGGCTCAATCAGAGAATCAGTTAAGCCACTAATCTGATATAGAGTCACGCTCTACTAAATCTAATCTAAAGGCTAAATAGGCACTAGTTACCCTTTAGAGGGAGAACTCGGCTTAACCTACTACCGTAGACACTCCCGTAGCACCTTAAAATTTACCTTTAAGCACGGATTTAGACGATCTAGCTCAAGCCGAGGCTTAACACTAACCAGAGCCTCAAATAGCTTAATCTAACACGTGGATACGATCTACTAGTCCTAAATTACTCTCCTTCGAGCCTAAAGCTCCTGAGATAGAGCCTCTTAGTAACCCTAAGCCTCTTAGCGACGATAACGACGCCGGCGACACTCTTATAGAACTACTCTAACCTCGTTAACTCGCCGGTAGCAAACGATTAGCATTAGGACTAATTAATAACGACTATAAACGCTTCGCCGCCGGAGCCGTAGCCGTAGAACTCATAGACTCTACCTCCTACGATGATGCTATATTACGACTAGATGGAGCACTCTAGAAAGCCTCTATAGATAAAGAAATTAACTCCCTACGTAGTACTAAGGCTATTGTTTTCAAAAATCAGTTAGACGTACTAAAAGGGAGAATAGTTATAACTAGTAAATAGGTATATAAGACTAAACTACTACCTAATTGCACTATCGATAAGCGTAAGTCTCGATAGACTGCTAGAGGCTTTACCTAACGCTAGGGAGTTAACTACTTCGAAACCTTTGCTCTAACACCTCGTATAGTAACCGGCAGAGTCCTAATTGCCGTCTATATGCTTAACGGCTAGAGACGAGCATAGATTAACGTGACTACGGCCTTTCTCTATCTAGACCTCGACGTAGTACTCTATATCTACGCTCTATAGGGTTATAGCCATCTCGGTAAGGTTGTCATAGTCACTAAAGGCCTATACGGCCTAAAGTAATCTACGGCACTCTAGTACGACGACGTCGTAGCCTATATGACAAAACTTAGCCTCCGACGTACTATAAGCGACGCTTGCCTCTTTGTTTCTAAGGACGGTAAGCTCCTCGTCCTTGTATACGTCGATGATTTCCAGATATTCGCCGCTTCGTAAGCTCGACTAGATCGTTTCGTCCAAGATATGCGGAAGCGCTACCTAATTAAACTAGTTAATAGTAACCTCTTTCTCGGCATCGAGATTGTCACCTCTCGAACCTTAACTAAGCTATCCTAATCTCATTACACAAAGGATAAGCTAAATAAACACTAACTCGCGGACTATAAACCGGCACCTTATCCCCTCGACCGACTACTCTCTACTAGCACCGAAAAACACTTAGTTAATCGCTAGAAGTAGTATAACTAGTAGATAGGTAAACTATAAGTTCTCTCTAACTAGATACGGCCTAATATTAGTCATGCCGTTAATCACCTTACACGGTTCCTGCAAAATCTATCTACTAAATACCTTACTACTACTAAACAAGTTTAGCGATATCTTAAGGGCACTCTAGATTACGGCCTTATCTTTACTAAGGGGGAACTAACCTACTATTCTGATACAGATTTCGCCGGCGATCTAGATACCTCTCGATCTACCTCCGGCTCGCTAATACTTCTCGCTAGAGCACTAGTTATTTAGAGAACGAAACTCTAGTTAGACGTTGTTCTATTATCTACTAAGGCCGAATACCTCGCTCTATTAGAGACCTATAGGGAGATCTAGTAGCTAAGGAACCTTCTACAAGAGATTCGCATTTAATAACTACATATAACTATACTCGTCGATAATTAGTTAGCTATTAAGCTCGTTAAGAACTACGATAATTACCGTCGTTCTCGTTACGTTAACCTCCGTAATCACTATTATAGAGAGAAGTACGAGAAAGGCATTATCGACGTCGAGTTTATGCCGACTACTTAATAACTAGCGGATCCCCTTACTAAGCCTCGGTCACCTATTAAACTACTAGATAGTTAGAAGGCGAACTAATAGGCTAAACTAATAAGCTAAACTAACTTCGAGTTACTCCTTACTGTGCTACTTACTATCTGCTTTCTGCGTTTTCTTTATTATATTCCTTTATTATAGTACTACTACGTTATTCACTAGATTCTTTAATTTATATTATATCCTCCTAACTGCTATTACTACCTTCCGAATCTAACTGCTCGACCGGCAAGGTAGCTAATAGATCCTCCTAAGCAACCTCCTTAACCTCACTAGTTATATACTAACGACCTATTACATACGAGAAGATAGAAGAAGGTAATCTAGAAGGAAGAGGGAGAAATCGCGATAGCTAGACTACTAATATCTATTTAACACGACAATAGCAACTTCTAGACAATATAACAATAGCTAGAATACCACAATTACGCCGTTATAGCTTCACGGAGGTCTATAAGTCGACAATAGATAATATCGCTTTACGAACACAACTAATAACACGGTAAATCACTGTTAGGGGGAGTATTATACCTCGATCCTTATCCTCGATCGAGTACGTAATATCCGGAGATCTACCGGTTGTTTGACTAGCTTATTACTCTATATATAGTCGACCCTCTGTCACTTAGATAGTTACCACCTTTTTATCTCAGTTTTTCTCATCTATCGATCTCAACGTCAAGACCTCTCAGTACTCCGGTCACTGAGCGTGCTAACGTGCCAAGCCTCAGCTGACTCAGCACGTACAACACAGGAACGGCCAATTTGGGGGCATCTAGGAGACGAGGGCAATTGAGCCGGACCCCTTTTGTGCCTCACATCCAAGTCCAATGCTCATCTTCCCGAAGGACAACCAAGAAGAACAACGTCTACATTATCTTTGCCTCTTACTTTGGGCATGTCCCAACTTCTGCCTCTTCACTCCAACCGATTCCACATACACATTGCACAGTGGCAGCTTTTCGGAGCACCCAAGGCGATCTATACATGATGCCTTTCTATATACCACGCAATGCAATCAATGACATCTCCGACCCATGCTTCACTTCTGCTTCTTCGCCGCCTCCTTCGCCTGCTTCTCCCTCTTGCTCAACTGTGCTTCCATGCCCACGCCACCAAACACCAAAGCCACTCCCAACCACTGCATCGGACTCAGTCTGTGCCCAAACCACACCACCGACAAGATCATGGTCAACATCTTCCTCGTGACCGTGACCGTGACAAGCAACAACGATCCGAATGTCGCCAACGTATAGACTACACCCATTAGCATACCCCTGACTATCATCAACCACACCACTCACAAATGAACACCTGCCCCACAGCACCACTCGCAGCAAAAGCCAACACATCCCTGCCCACCTGGGGATACAACTTCACAAACTCCCACGCCCTCCTCAACTCCCCCACCCCACCCTTCATCCCCAAATACGCCCCCACCGCCGTCCTCCCCAGCACGGGCTCCACAAGCAAAAATCCCACCGTCAACCCCGTCGCCATCAAATTCAACGCACACATCATCTGCTGCCCACTATACGGCCTGAACACCTTATAAATATGATCCTGCGTCGCGTTCGTCAACCCATCAAACAAAAGATTCACCCCCAACAACACCAATCCCCACGACGAGTTCTGCGCCGGCCCCTTGCCCTTCTTCCCGCCACCGGGGTGGTGCAGAGTAAACACCGCCACTCCCGCCGTGACCAGCGCCACGACGGCGTATTTGTACCAGGGGTAACTCCGCCGGAACAGCGTCACGTGCAGCGCCATCACCGGGAGGAGTTTGCAGGATTTGGCGAGGATGAAGGTGATGTAGTCGACGTGGGCGAGGGAGGCGTAGCCGAAGGGGGAGGCGAGGGAGGAGGTGAGTGCTACGAGTAGGAGGGGAGCGATGATGTCTGATGAGGGGAAGACGGGGAGAGGGGAGCTGGTCGTCCGCGTGAGCAGGAGGTAGATGTACCCCAGCAGGCAGGCGAAGGTGGATTGGACGGTGTTGACTACAAGGGGGTATTTGAATTTGACGGGGGCGGTGGGAGGGCCGTACGGGGTGGTGGTGATGCGTTCTTGGAGGACGCCCCATGTGAGGCTGGTGGGATTAGCACGTGATCGGCTCAGGGGGTAGGAGAAGGGGAGCTACAAGGATGCGTAGATGCCGCCGACGCAGATGAGGAGGTTGAGAGTGGTTTGGCGGTTGTTGTCTGGGACGCCACTTGCTGGGACGACTTTTTCTATTTGCTCGTGTATGTCTGCTTTGCCATTTCGTGTGGTCTTGCTACGGCTTTTGAGAGTGCCGTTGGAAGACATGCTGGAATGAGAGAGCTGCCAACGGCAACGAAAGGGGACAGATCGAACAGAAAAGGAGCAAAGAGCGTATCGCAGATGACAAGGAACACAAAACGATCTTGTTGCAAAATATAATATGCAAAGGGTGACCATCAGCTAACTTAGATGAGGGGGAATGGTCGAGGCTCGAATGGCATATTTGGCCTCAGGATCTCACGCTTTACCCAAAGAGGAAGCCACTAAACCGAACAGGGCACATCCGTCGACCTCCTCTTTGATGCGCACAGCCTCAAGATACTCTTGATATCGTCAATGCGTTCTGTCATGGGTATAAAGACTCTGCGTCAGATGGCGTGAGTGGGTAGACCGGACACCAAATTTTTCGTCCATTGTTGGTGGCGACCCGAGATCGAAAAAGACACAGCACTGAGTGTAATCGTGCTTTCGTTCATCTATGCTAATTAAATGCAAATGCTCTTCAAGCCATGTGGCTGGGGTTTCTCTTTCCTTGTCATGAAATCGTGATGAGCATCGAATCTGGCCGACTCCCCGCCGGTCCCACCGACAGCTCCGTCCTGACCAGCGCTCTACTCAGCATGATGACCTTCCTGACGACGACGACGACGACCCCTCTATCTCTTCCTTTCCGCCCTGCGCCTCTCCAGCATAATGTCCTTGCATTCTCCACAATACAAGACGTTGCATGCACGACAATCGAAAGGCATGTCCTCTCTCTCGGTCTCCTCCTTCTTCTCCTTCTTGGCAGCCAGAGTGTTGGTGTTGCGGCGACTGGTTCCAGATCGTCGTGGGGGTTCGGAATCAAAGCTGCTCGGTAGAAGTGCTGCTGGAGGAGGCACAGTGCTGCTTGCCTGCGCTGTACCCCAGGCTTCTTCAAAGGCCAAAGGGCGCTGACCTTGCATGACCCCCAACACGCGACCATGCTGTTCCGGGCCGCGAGCTGTAGGAGCAGCTGACACGACCGGGATCTCCTGCTGTGGTTCTAGCTTGATCTCTGGATTCTTCTTCGACGACGGCGCCACCGGAGTTACATTACGACGAGCGATTTCCATCTTCTTGAAGCACCGATTGCACTCCACCACTGATCCGAGCTTGACGGTCCAGTTGTCAGATCTAGGCGTTACGTGCTTGAAATGGTGATGACAGGTCCAGACGCTGGACATGGGCTCATTAGGCTCATCCCCAAACTCTGCAAAGCCCTCCCATCTGCGTCCCCCTCCTGCATCAAGATCTGCGGGCTGATGATCCGCTGGACGGATGGGCTGGTTAGAGGGCGCAGGGTTCGGCTGGATCGGGCCTGGAAGCGTCGCGGGAGTAGTGGTCGCGGCTGGTCCTGTTGGTAAGACGTCTGGTACCGGTGGTCCTGGTGGTTGGCCCTGCCCTGGTGGATGGCCTTGCCCTGGCATGCCCATGTCGTGAGCATCTGTTCTGGCGGCTGTCGCATCGGTTGCCAGACCTTGAGGAGGAATGGTTATCTCGTGATCAGGTGGACGGACACCTAAATCGGCTGGCTCAGCCATGTACGCAAGCACATCACTGTGCTGTTGACCCGCTTGGGCTACGGGGTTCTGGGCGATCGGCTCAAGCAAAGGATTGTCTGCTGGATCCATCATATCACCGGGGTCCGAGATACCATCATACTCAGCTTCGCCATAATCGGAAGCATCCTCCTCATCTCCTTCGTTGCAACCTCCTCCACACTCGTCGATGTGCTTCTCGCATCTCCAGCACCAGTGAGCTCCGCACAAGCACTGCATGTGACTGCAGCCAAACATGCGCTTGACAGCTGTACGGCAGACGGGACACTGCTTGTAGCCATACTGTGCCATCATGGCTATCTCATGGTCCTTGACAGTGGTGTCGCATGGCTTACCCGCATGCGCAGTCTGACGACATTCCAGGCAGATTCCGATGCAGCAGGTCGGGCAGGCGATGACTTTGGGTTTCTCCATTGGAAAGGTGACCTTGGAGCTGGGTCGCAACATGATCTTGTCCCATGTGTTAGCTGCTACATTGATCAATGTTGCTTTGGCTGCTGCATGGGCTTCAACGCCAGGCCTTGTTGCCTTGTCGATGATGTTCTGCAAGTCTGAGACCAAAGCTCCCCAGCTGTCGTACTTGACCCGTTTCATGGCATGGAAGGATTGTGGTCGGCCCGACGAGTCCAGCGCCGTCTCGCCTGAATTGCGCATGAAGTGACGAGCCGTAGGGTGCTCAATGACAGCAGCTACAATCTTTTCTGCCTGTGACCTCGCGAATAGGCCAAATCTAGGTGCTGGACCTTGACCAGGATGGTAGACTCTCTCTGGGATGAATGTAGCGCAGGTCTTAATTGGACAGTAGACCTTGTCGATTGCGAGCCACTCTTCGAATTTGTCGCGGAACATTTGGGCTCTTTCTGGCGAGAGGAGGGGTAGGCCGGTGTGGAGTTGAAATATCATGTGGCACTTTGGTGGCATAGCAGTAGGTGTGTCGATGGCGCGGTCGAACATGTCGGCAATGCACTCGCCGCAGAACCACTCTTTGCAGAAGCGACACGGCTGCTTCATATCTTCTTCGGGTAGTGAATCGCAGCAGATGACGCAGGGATGGGTAGGAGGTCCCTTTGCTTCTTGGGATGAGCTTGTGTTGGTAGACATGGCTGGCGGTGCTTGAAGAGTGCCAATCGGTGGAGCACTGGATGTCGGAATCTGTTGCGGAGCGGTAGATTGCATCGGTATAGGTGAGTGTGTTTGCAGAGTTCTAGCGGTTGTTGTCTGCTCATTGCGGTCAGCTCCTTGAGACCTCCTGGCTGCTGCTTGCGACTCATTGTCCGCTGCTGCAAGAATACGTCTAGTACGAGCAGCGATTTCGTCGGAATCGAGGACATATAGTGGTGGGTAAGCTTGCTGGAGCTGTGTGCTTGGTGTGGTCTCTGGAACGACAATCGATCCGATCTGCGTATCATCACTCTGCTCCTGCTTGATGTCTGGAGCGTCTGTCATGTCGACATCAGCACTAGGTGACTCGGACTTGATCTCAGGCGGTTGAGAAGTTGGCGCAGTAGTGAGGGTGGCGGTGTCGTTCTGCCCGGGCCAAGCTGGGTCGCTGTGAGTGAATGTGAAAGGTCCTTCTGGGGGCGGTGGGTGCTGCTGGGCTGGACGCAGGGTCGGAGGAGGGTGTCGGTTTCTAGCTCGAGCTCTCTGCTCATGTGTCGCGTGAGTGTTGACGCGGCGGGTTCTGGGCCTTGCCGGCTCTGCTGGAGGGGCTGGAAGGGCTGCTGCGACGGTGGCCGGGGCAGTCGATGTCGATGTCGAAGGCTCCGCCGAGAAGTCTGTAGCTGCAGGCTGACCGGCGATCCGCCTTGAGCGGCGGATAGTCGGAGTCGACATGCTGAGATTGGTGAAGGCGTTGATGATACTATCGAAGAACATCCAAGGACAGTCACGCCGCTGTTGCGGCGAAGGAGCGATGCTATACTGATATGCTTTTGATGGAAGGGAACATTGTGACAAGAAGTGGTACGTGATTTGAAGAAGTGTGACTTGATGGATGCAGTGTTTGTGGCAGAAAAGGTTGAAGTCGCAATCACATGCAGCTTCCCGGCGCATTAGGTTGGTTCTGCCGCCTTGACGACCACCCCACCAATGCTTTGATGTCCTTGACCTCTATGCTTGTCGCATCGGAGGTCGATTCGAGACATATCACAAAGATCATGTTTCTAGTGCTTGGAAGTGCATAGCTCAACACAAGGTTGGATCGTTCCTGCAGTAACTCACTGATGTCATGCACGGGCGGAGCTTGACCAGTGTTTCGCAAACTCAAATCAAGGAAGAAATGGTAACACTCACGCTCTCATGGCATTCCATGCATCTTCCAGGACCTTGATTGCTCTCTATTAATCTTCTCTTGTTCTCTCTTCTGTCCAGAGCCAACCATTCTAGAAGCAAATCGTCTCTATATTTCTCAACGCCGATCTCCATGGCTGCCATGTCTTCGTATAAGATCCATTTATACCAGTCTACCGTGTAGGCAGACTTGCTGAATGCCCGTTTGTCCCATTAGTCTTCTTGTTCTTCACCAACCATGTCAACAGATCCACCTTGGTGACAACTGCGATGGCCTTGAAGTGCTTCTCTTGCCTCTCCGTCACGATGGCGGCACTGTTCCATTCGAAAAACTTGCTCAGAGCGCTCAGTCTGGTGTCCTTTGTGATCTCGAAGAAGCTGTTTCTGTTCGGATGGCTGCTCTTCTCGCTGCTGGTGACTCTTTCCTTGCGCTCCTCAGGAGTCTCGATGGTGATGTTCTTGAGGTTGACCTCTGTCTCTGGCAAGGAGCGGAAATCGAACATGACGTCCTCGACCGGTGTCTCCCCACTCGCACGACCAGATGACAAGAATGACAGCAGATTGCCCAGGGTGACAAGACCGCACAGCCGGGACGTGCTGCCAGCTGAGACAGGAAGTTGATCGAAGCCCTTATCGCGCATGGTCTCGATAGCGTCGCCGCATGATGAGGCTGACGAGATAGTGACGACGGGTTTGAGACGCAGGTCAGAGATCCGAGCATTACCGTATCCATCATCGTCCTTGATCGGCTTCGATACTGGCGAAGGAGGTGAAGTCACTGGCGGGGTTGGCGGCAACAGGTCATTCGCCGCGAGCCAGTCATCATCCACAAACTATCAAAAGCGTTAGTCTATCACCCTTGAACCACATATCCAGGTCCTTCTCACCTTGCTGAGATAACTTCTGATGCTATCTGGCAGTATGACAACCACCACATCATCCTCCGTCAACTCCAGCTCCACACAAGCTTTCACCATCGCAGCCATTGCACTCCCACTGCTACCACCACAAAGCAGGCCTTCCTCCCTGATCAACCTCCTCGCCCACTCGAACGAAGTCCGATCATCCGTCTTGTACCAAGTATCCACAATCTTCTGATCCAACACATCCGGAATGAAATCATAACCAATCCCCTCCACCTTGTACGGCTTATCCTTCTGCTCATCATTCAAAGTCGCCGGCAAAGCAAGTATACTCCCTTGCGGATCCGCGGCCACAATCTTGATATCCTTATTATGCCTCTTCAACCCCTTCGCCAACCCCGTAATCGTCCCTCCCGTCCCCGCCCCAGCAACCAAACACGTCACCTTCCCCCCGGTCTGCTCCCACACCTCCTGCGCCGTCCCCTCCTCATGGGCCAACGGATTGTTCTCATTCCCATACTGATCCAATATCACGCCGCCCGGAATCTCCTTCTCCAACCTCCTGGCAACCCCAATGTGACTCTCCGGACTATCCCACGCCGCGGCCGTCGGCGTCCTCACCACCTCCGCCCCCAGCGCCCGCAACACCGCCACCTTTTCCGGACTCATCTTCTCCGGCAGCGTGATGATCACTTTGTACCCCTTGACTGCGCCGACGAGCGCGAGGCCGATGCCTGTATTTCCCGACGTGGGCTCGATGAGCGTGCTGCGGGACGGGTGGATGCGGCCGGCGCGTTCGGCGGCTTCGATCATGCGGAGGGCGATGCGGTCTTTGACGCTGCCGCCGGCGTTGAAGAACTCGAGTTTGGCGTAGATGGTGGGGCGGAGGGAGAGGGATTGGGGGAGTTTGTTGAGGCGGACGAGGGGGGTGTTGCCGATGTGTTGGGTGATGTTGTCCATGACGGTCGGGGGATGGCGGGGCCGGGTGGTGGCCATGATGGACGGGATGGGAGGGGAGATGCTGTGTGGAAGGGAGGGAAGAGTGTATGGGAAGGATAGAAGAGAGGTGAAGAATGTGTTCAAGGTTTGTTGCTGTCGAGGCAAGGCAGGGGTGAGTGCCGTTTCTAGCCGCACGTGTTTCGAGCTCGCCGCGGGGATGGCCGATGGACAATTCGGGGGAGGGATGGCGTGCTGAACAACGACGATGGGATGTTTATTGTCTTGGATTGTGTTTGCCAAGTATTAAGATGTCGACGAGGCCGGTTGTAAGGACTACATGTTCTCCCCCACCCATCCCCACCACTCCTGGCACTCCGCCCCCTTCTCCCCCAACACCGCTCCGCCCAAAACCTGCACATCAATCTCCGCCTCCCGCATCTGCTCGAGCTTGAAAGGCCCTTCGCCTCCCTCGCCTAGCCAGTCCTTGTCCTCGCCTTCGTCACCATCTCCAGACGCTGCCAGTCCTCGTCCTCGGCTCTCCCTAACCTTGCCCACTTCCTCCTCCAGACACTTCTTGATCAACATCGCTGGCAATGCCGTGAACAGATCAAGCTTGTTTGCAGCCACTAGTACCGGCACAGTGACCATGTGCTTACTCGACTTCCCGCCTGTCTGTCGTTTCTGCAGGGTGAGCAGCACATCATGGAGATACCCGGCGGCCTCAGTCAGTCCGGTCGGAGAGGAGCAGGAGGCGCTGTCGACAACAAAGATAATTCCTTTCAGATCTTTGGTACTTTCAAGCTCATTGATGGCATGATGACGAAGTTTGCCATGTCCAGGAGTGTCAATGAGTGTAAATTTGCGGTCCGCTGCAACTGTGGGATCATTGTGCGATCGGAAACCCTGCGATGCTGCTTCAAAATCATCTGGCAGCAAGCACGGGATCGTGGATGGCTCTTGTGAAGTGTGTGTCTTGTGTGGTCGACCAGTTTGAAACTGCTTTGATCAGCGGTGGCATGATTCAAGGAAATCGTTCAGCTTACGTAGAGCGCCAGGGATGTTTTGCCGCTACTGCTCGGGCCAAGTAGGAGGAATGGGGATGTTGTTGATTTTGCGCGGGTTCGGTAGAGATAGTAATGGAGCGCTAGAGGAGATAAGATGGCGACCAGGAGAGTGACAATGATGGCTGTCGCTGAAGGGCTGAATGCCCATGTCAGCCATTCTTCGGCTACGCTTTGCTTGGACATTATTGTAATCTCATCCGAGTCTGCTTCGGCAATGCGGTGTGTTTGCAAGCTGTTGTAACAATCTCAAAGATATTGTAAGATTGGATTTCGTCACATCAAACGATGGCAGATGCAAGCGCGGCGTCAAAGATCTTCGCGGGCCCGCCACGCCGTCGAAAAGCTACATGGGGCCACGTGGAATTTCGCTTTTGACAATAACACCTTCAACATCATTCATTCGATGAACTACCCGCATACCACCTGCATTGATGCCGTCTGGCAACTATCCTGATGGAATGGGAGCTGGTAGGATGGGCTCGCTCTTTGCGAGTCGCAACATTGCAAAGTCTTCTACAGCGTTAGGTGGCGATACAAGAAGAGGGCGAACGATCTTCGAATGACAATTCCAGCGATCGATTTCAGACTTCTCTGATGGGACTTTCATCAATTTTGAGAGACATCTAAGTCATCTTGTCTGAGGTAATTGCAGCAACTTCATCCGCGCACATCTTTTTGGCCACCATGCAATCCCTCCATGAATCTGGTCAGTTCATTCAGCTTCACCGTCAGTGATCTGGGTTTCTATGCTTGCTTTGCGAAAGCGGAAATTGCTATCATGCACCTTTGCGTCCGGGGTCAGTCGAGCGGATCGACAAGTCTGGTATTTGAGATCCTGAGACGCTCAGCTGACTACGGAACAAGCTGTTATCACAGGTCATTGCTGCTCAGATTGGCTCGCTGCAACAGTCAGTGAGGGCTGAGATAGAGCTGCATGCTCGCCAAGTCACTAGTCTTGCTCGTCATGGAGATAGCCAGAATACGAGGAGGATCTATCTTCGCATCGAACAATGTCCGAGCCTCGCTGGCTGGCTTTTCTTTCGCGGAGACTCGAAACAGGTTTTCGGTCGATCCGCAAGGCGCTGACAGCGAGAAAGTGGTATGGGAGCCGACCCGGAGCACAAGACGCAACCTGGTTCTGCGTCGGATGGACTTGTTGTCAATCATGACGCTACCCCTGCGAGCAGGCAAGTGGAGTCCGACAGCGACGGGCTCACCTTGATGGGTACCTCAAAGTAGGGCAGACTTGTGGTCGTGTGCAATGCACCACGATCTGGTGTGTCGTTGAGCAGGATCCGCATGGTAAGTAGCGTTGTGTTTCTTTCAAATCCTGGTATGACGGCTGTGACGAGGAGGGAGTGGTCGGTGCGATCGAGCAGGCTGGCGATCTTCTGAGCGTAGTCACTTTTGTGTGGACCAGAGAAGGCGTCCTGCACCTTGAGAGAGTGACGACTGCTCAGATCCTGTCCAGCTTTACGTTGTGTTCACCATTCGATCAAAATCAATCCGAAGTCGGGGGCAAGGACACTAAAATACTTTCTGCTAGCGAGGGATCACAGGTGAGCTCATAAATCCTGGTTAGTCTCGCAATCCCTGACCACTGCATTTGAGCCTTCCTTTGGTGGTGGATGCCCAAAATATCATGATCGTATGTTCGTGTTGTTATCGATGGGCGTCAAGGCAGACGTGGCACACATGACCAGTCTGCTCGAGCACCATCCGAAAGCCACGGGCCGGCTGTGGTTGTGCACAAACCACGAGTTCCTCATTGGCGGACAATGCTTTGTGCTCCTGCCACGTCCACCCTCCGTTTCGGTTGGTCGCAGCCAGCTGCATTCCAAATCTCTGTGGTCCTGCTAGTCGAGTGGCTCTAAATTGAATAGGTACCTGATCTTCAATCGTACGTTTGACAAAGGTAGATGGCGCTTCCGAGCCGCTTTGCATATCAGTCGATATGTCTACCAGCAAGATGAACCGGTTTATTGTTTCGAATAAAGCCCGTGACAAATGTGGAATACGACGCTGGCATCGCATGCATGATTGCAGCTACATGCTTCCTTACAAGTCCTGCCGTTGGCGTCGAGCCTCAGCAGGATGCAGTCGTCATGGGTACTTGGTATAGCATACCGCAACTAAAGCAAAAATGCAGCATGCGACGTAGCGTATACAACGTCATCAGTTGTAGCCAGAGTAGAGTTCGATGTTTGGTTTCGGTTTGGAGATGACCATGTCGGGCAGGGCGTGGTACTGCAAAAACGCCATGAAAGGCGATGAGGTTGAAGATGCTTTGGAGATGTCGAGTGAGCCTGAGACGTCGTCTGGGTCGCGGCCAAAAACGACCTGAACGTCCTAATCTCCTGCGGGGGATGCTCATGCCGGAAACTCAAATGAGAGTAGGCTCATGCATGGTCGAAGGCGATTGACCATTCCCGACGGTAGAGACAATCTGTGCGGCTTCGTGCTCAGCCGTCCTTCATCGCCTACCTGATTCTTCCTAAGCTGACCTCTATACAGAAGACGCTGCATCATGCAGTCACAATGGGAACCAGTGAGCTTGTCCCAACGAAGGGTACAAATTAGAAGTAGCGGGCACAAGGGCCGCTGCATTTGTTGAAGGTGAAAGTGCTAGACCGGATCGGTCGACGCCTTGTGCACGGAGCTCAGCTGAGGTCATGTGGGCATACACACTATGTTGAGAAGTCGGACATGAATGCCATTGCGGTGAGGCGTGCAACTCAGACCAGGACGGCAGATACGGGAATACAGCAAACGTGGCGGCAGTATCTGATGGGATGGAGTGGTCCGGCAGTGCTACAACTTTGACATCAGATGCAGCCAGGCTGGTGGGAAGGCGGAGGCAATCCCTAGCTTCGGGGAAGGCGGATGGAACAGCCCTAAAGACGAATGCGGCATCTGGGCTTGGCGGTGCTGTAGATGTCGTTTAGTCCAGATGAACGACCAAGTGATCGGTCTGCATCCAGCCGCTCCACAGTTGCAGCTGCATGAAATACGACCCTCTGGCAACACGGATCGGAAGTAGACTAGCGGCAGATGATTTGCAGTCCCTGGCTTCTGAGATCAGAGGTCGATTAGGCTGAGCGGGACGCGGTTGGTTCAGTAGCCAATTTATGATTTGAAGCAGTGCAGCTGGTCGAGGGAACATGATGAGGGAACATCATGAGGGATGTGCTGTCGTTGGACCCACAATGATCTGCAGCAAATCAGCGCATGCATGCCTGTTCAGCATGTGTAGTGGGCGAATCCGGTAGCAGGGCCAGAGTCCAAAGCATGTGTGGGAACAGTGTCTAGATATATTCCTGCTTGCCTCTCCTTCGTCCTCTTGTCCCATCAATTTTGTTCTCTCTTGCGCACAGGAAAGCTCCCCGTAAGCAAGGTACCACCTCACACAGAAACACACACACACACCACCCGACTTGTTCCCCAGTCAGCAAATTTCCCTGGTCGGTGGTATACTCGACAAGGAGTGGCTGGCGATCACCGACCCACGCAAGGGGCTTTCCCGGCGCCGCCAGATCCACGTCCGATCATCAGACAGACGCGGTCGGACGGCAAGCACGTCCTCACGTCAACGGTCCGGTGAGTGCTCCGTTCAACAATAGCATCTGCAGGCGGAAGCGCTGGCGGCTTTTGCAATGCAGTAGCATGCATAACGACAGGTCTGTCGCTGCCATGAACGAAAGGGGCCGCGATTGACCGGGATTGAGTTTTCTGTTTGGCGAAGCATCATCAGACTGATACAAGAGCAGCAACTCGCCTCGCTTCTCGCGCATCAGTCAACGACAATTCTCAACCTTTTGACAACGAGAAGACCGAAGGCCGACCAGGAGCGGATACTTCTGAAGTCCAGACACTGTCAACTTCCCAACACGCTCACCGATAGCGACAGCAGCGTGCCGTTCTCTGAATCTGCAGAATCAACCAAGATCACCACCGCCATCGACCTGGACGGCAATACCCCAGTCTATCCCCGTGGTTTGTTGTCGAAAATCACGCCAACAACGACGTCAGTTTTTACTTTTTGGCCGGCACCGAACAGCTCGCTTGCTGCCGATCAAGGCCAGGGTCTCCTCGGCTCAGGTCAGTCAATTCAAGCTTAAACTCTGTTGCTCTTTGGCAGCGTTTCACCGCGCACCGTCCAAACCTTGTCCTTTCATCTCACCACTGCAACTTCTGCTATCAAGATACAGAACCACGTTTCTTTCATGCCGTCCCTGGGCGCGCAATCTGCCTATCGCCGGTGCGTGGAGGGCGGAGACGGCCATGCGCACCGACGGGAGGCAGGTTGCCATTCCCATTCCCTCCCGTCTTGGACCGGCCCTTGTCGAGGTCCTGCCTGACCTGCAGCTAATACACGACTCAGCAAACCAGAAGCTCCCGATTTCCACCGGCCTCCACCCCGCGAAGCATATCCCAGCGCCATGGCTGAAATGCTGCATCACGGTAAGCCCGTTCTACTTCCTCGTCCCTTTCCTCAGGGCTGTCACGGCAATCCCGACAGTACGGGCGCCGTTTTGCTTTTGACTTTAGCACACTTGCAGCTGTATCTGCACCAGCAAACACTTCTCATCAAATTGAGCTCGGCACATATCCGCAATTTGCACTGCGTCAGCGGCGCCTACCTTTGTAGCCGTCGCAAAGCCAGGAGGCCCGTCTGCAGTCCCGCGGCCGATTCCTCTCACGCCGGCCGCAGCTGAGAGCTGGGAGCTGGACGCTGGCAGAGCTGGTCGTTTGCTCAGCTATTGTAAGCCTGCTTTAGCCGGTCTTGGCTGACTCTTTTGACAGATTGCTCTCCCGGCTGCACCTGCCGCAACAACTCCAGCGAGGGCGTGTTCGGATCACCTCCAACCCCGCCGCATCTCTACTCGCCAACGCAAGAGTCGGCCACGTACTCGCCAGATGCTGAGCACACCCATCAGTACTCGTCTCATGAGCTGGGTGGCTCATATGGTCCCGATTCCACCATGCCCTCTTCGGCACAACCGAATTTGTAAGTAACATGTTTTCCCGCCGATTGGTTGTTTTTAAGCTCCGTGGCCCATCACGCCAATCGCGCCTGTCACCCAGCACACCGGGGGCCTTTGCGTGAGCGCGCCCGCCTTGACGAGACCCGACACAGTGGCACACTAGAAGACGTGCACCACTTTGTCGGTCCCATTGTCAATTCCAGCGCCCTCGAGTCAAGGTCCTCTCGACAGCCCAACCTCTGGAAGCGCGCTTCTTCCACTTTCACCCTCAAACCCGTCACACATTGCACAACATAAATTCTGACCCGTCGCCAGCTATTCGTCCAGCCAAATCTCGCTCTCCAACCCCTCGTCCTACACACTGCAACTGCCATCCATCAACGGACATATCTTCCCAAGTTCCACCATCGATCCATCTCAGCCATCGTACTCCCGCCAGCCTCCCAGTCCCCACCAAAGCTTCATCAACCCCTACGACACTTCCAATCAATACCGCCATCCGTGAGTACCTCATCGCTCCTCCTGCACGTGGCATGTGTGCTAATGGCTTTCTAGCCCTACCGATTCATCCTTCCGTTCCGACGTCTCACACTTGTCAAGTATCCCCAACTTCCGAAGCTTCTCCCGGCCCTTCCCCGAGAACACACTCGCTGCCTCGAGCTTCCAATCAAGTTCACCCCGAGCCAACAATCCTCTTCCGGACCGGTCGCGCTGGCCCAACCCCAGCCCGACAGGCGCCATGCAGCGCAACGACCGTTCCATGAGTGCTTCGCGTGCCGATAGTCCCCAAGACAAGGTCGAACCGATGCTACCTTGGAGGGAGTACTTTGACTTCACTGGTGGTGCCTTGCGCAATGAGCGTCACGAACTTGTTCAACCTCAACTTTTTGCCAGAGTCGAAAAGGGTATCAACCTGATCGAGAATGAGTGGACTGGTTATCGTCGCAACTATGTTGCCCCCAGTGCAGCTTATACCCTCGAGCCTCCCTCTCACGGCCAAGCTCTTTATCTGCATTCCCGCCGCGTGCAGGCGCTTTCTATGAAGGTCTCCGCCGTTGCTGAGGATCCAAACCATCCTGGCTCACACGGCAAAGAAATCGAGTTGATTCAGTTCACCGCCAAGCGAGACCATGGCAAGAAACGAAACGTCACAAACGTCAAGGTTGCTCCTGGTCTTCCGCTCGGTTCCGATCGCACCAATGAAGGTATTGCCATCCAGAACTTTTTGCGAGGCAACTCGTCCTACGATACCCCCTCCAACTATCTGCCCAGTCTACCACTCCAGGTCGAGGACGATGAGGATCCAGCTTTCCGCACCAATCGGGACCAGTCCCACCGCTACACCCCTGACTATCTTCCTCTGGTCATGCACGGGTCTCCCGATGGCCTCTGCCGCCAGCACTGCTTCGATCGACTCCAATTCAAGAATGCCACGGTCAACAACGGAAAGCGTCGCGCTGCTCAGCAATACTTCTTCCTCAAGGTCGAACTCTGGGCAGACACTCGCCTCGACAGCACTCGTGCTGCTAATTGGGAACTTTTGGCTCATCTCGTCAGCGAGCGACTTGTCATTCGCGGACGTAGCCCGAACCATTATGACCCAAAGAGCATCACGAAGCAACCTCAGCCACCCAAGGATGACGAGGACGAGTACAAAAAGAGTCCAACCCGCAGTCCAGAGGGAAATTCAGGCCGTCCTTTCTCAGGTCTCTACTTCGATGGTCCTTCCCCCAGCAACTTCTCCGGAGCTGGCAGCTATGGATTCCGGCACTACGCGGCGGGTTCGGGAGCCGCCATCGACAGCGCATCTCCCGAGGATCTAAGCTCCCCGGCCACCGACATGACCACTGACCGCAACGTCAATGACAATGACTTTCTTCTCACCGGCACTGGGGACGATTTGACTCTCGAGATCCAACGCAGCTTGATGGGAGCAGGCACTATCTTCACCCCTCCCAGTCCAGCCATGGAAATCCATTACGGCTATGGATTCGGAGGCATGTACGATCCCATTTCTTCGGTCTTGAAAGAGGAAGATGACTTTGGCAACGCGATGCATCACACTACCCTGCACGAACAGAATCCCCGATACGTTCCCGGTACCCTTGTCCAGGATCCTCTTGAGTCATTCGACAGTTCCGATATTAGCAGGACTAGCTCTGGGTTCTTTCCTTCCAACATTGTCAGTGAGGGCTCTTGAGCTTTTCATGTGGCATTGTCAGTGAGGGCTCACGAGCTTCTCACCCTCTCGGTTGTCCCTTTTTTTTCTCCTTGGCCTTTCTGTGGCCTTTCCTTACAGGATCTTTTCACATCTCTCGGACCTTCTCACGATTTCCTTGGCACACAACTGCTCATCCCCCATTGACGACACGGCTTCTCCTAGTAACGACCTCCGGCATACTGCTCATCTTCACCCTTGACGGGATTCGAGATCAGCCTCTCATCCTGCAGCCATGGAGTATCCCAATACGTAGCATTGAATTCTGCATTGGCTTTTGCATTGATTTTCTCGGTCTGCACGGCGCCCACTCAGCACAGCATCAAGCGACACATCTCATGTACCAACAAGCACATTCATCGTCACCGCCATTTATTGGCTTGTGTCAGTATGACACCTCATGGTCCAAGTGGACATTACGAATCACGAATCACGACGAACGAGACCCGGATTTGATCCACCGGGCCTCATGAATGTGCATAATCACCACACGATCTATAAAATATGACGGCCAAGGGACTATGCCAGGCCGCAGAGATGTTTGTGGTGAGCATCTCTGCCGCCGACATTCCCACAACGCTCGCACTTCAGACTCGATTTGACCATCTCATCGACTTTGAATATTTTGCGACGACCAGACCGCGAGCGAGACAGCATCGCGCAACCTGGGTTTTGTTGAGTTTCACTCGACTTTTTCGGTATGTCAAGAGCAGACATATTACACGGCAATGGACATCATAGGTAGGCAGCATGAATGGGAGCCCACGCTTCCATCTGCCACCAACACTGAGCTCTGTATATCGGGCATGTCACACGGCAGACCACGGGACACAGGCCAGCTTTGTTTTTCTCGCGATGCTTTTCTGTACTATATAGCGACTGATTTAGGCGTCTATAGCAGCATTCAATTTCAAATACCAAAAACACACCACTTCCAGATCCAATGTTAGTATGGTCTTGAGAAGGGTATCGACGGCCTCAGGAGGAGGGCATGGCCTTTGAACAATTTTTCGGCGGGGTAGCCCCGCGCGGCGATATCGCGTGTTCACGGCTTAAGAATGTCGATGGAAAAAGGCAATGACTCAAGCTGGCATCTTCGTGTAACCACACCCTCGAGAAAGTCGACTGCTCGAGCACACTAGCGGCGTTTGGTCTATCAGATCAGCATCCAACTTTTGATCAAACCAATTAGACTTCGCCGGTGCTGGACCCGACAGCATGGTTCGGTACCAAATTCTGATGCGTGATTGGTGGCAGCTGCCCAGCAGAAGTGCACGTGCTTTGTCTCCACTTTGACTTCGTTCACCTCTCCCGTCCCCTTTTGTTCCTGCATCATTCTTCCATTGGGTTTTTGGGATTATCCAGCCGTCTCATTGGTCTTGACCCCTCGAATCCGAGCTAGAGCTGTCCAATTCCTCCGGCCGAGACAATGAAGCTGCAAGGCTTCACACCTTAGCTTCACAGCTTTGCTATGCAGTTCAGCAATGACGACGCTTTCAGGCCGGACTTCCACGCGGTGGCTCACTCAACCTCTCGCTCGGTACAATATTTCCCTACTGCTGGAAGGAAATGAATCGAGATTGTCATGTTCCGCTCCGCTGGGTCTTCGCTGGCAGAACGACTAGTCACTCACCCCTCGGCCGTCACTTTCCGTTCTTTGCCATGAGCTACACCTTCTGCCTACCGCCTCTCTTTCATGGTGCCCAGAGATCTGGGAATGCCTCAAAGCTACCCCGCCGTTTTAGCCTCTCGATGCCTACAGCGGCCGGAACTGCGGAGCCTTTGTTCAGCAAATAGACTTCACTCCAATCCTGCTTTGTGCCAAGCAGAGATTACATCTGCACAATCGACCGTGCATTAGCAGATGCGCCTTCTTTGTGCACTCGCCAACGCACGATGATGAGAGGCTGGAGCGTTACCGACAGAAAAAAAACATTTCGATATTTCCCTACTGGTGTTCGCAGCTCCTTGGCGCCACATTGACTCGGTTGGAGCTCTTCTACTTTCCGCTCATCGATCCGCGACGGAAGTCTCACAACCTAACCGCGCTGGTAGACCACGGAGAGAGCACAAGACAACTTCGTCGATCGACTTGCATCAAGAAAGGCTCGTCACTGAGACTACATCGATTCATCCATTTATCCGGGGTCTCAATACGCTTCTAATACGCTAGAATCTGGACACATGACTGCTACTGATTATCACCCAATCTGATACTCTCACATGACACCAACTCTGCCGCTGCCAGCATCTTCCGGGGGCTTACATTTCGTCACACGGCTTGCATTGCCACCCTCTAGCTCACAGCGCTCATTCGCGAAACGAAGTACAAGTACCTCGCAAACATCTGTATACACAATGGGTGGACCGGACGGACGATCTCTATCCCGCTGCATGCAAGTCATGCAGATTCTACAGTCCCGCTACGCTGCAGTCTTCCCGAGTTTTCAACTTCACCCACTCCAGACTGAGTGGGTTAGCTGCGATGTTACTCTTCGCGTGCTTGCCTTTTTGCGCCCTTGATGCAATACAACCTAAATTTGTGACGAGCTTTTGCTCGCACACTGGCGATTGGCTATACACGGTGATCTGCTCTGTACTCGGCTGCTGAAACAACACGCGTCACTCTGGTCGGGAGGCTTTCGCAGCCAAAGTGAACCAGCTTTGCCAGCACATCGCGACGCGCCCGTTCGATGCGTAGACCTCTGGCGGCCTGATCGACCAGTCTGGATCTCAATAGTTGAGAATGAGTGCTTTACAAACTGCGCTGGCCTTCCATAATATGGAGCAGCGACACACGGGCCGCTGTACGGTTTCTCAGACAACTCGTCACAATTGATCAACACTGCCCCTCCCCCTCAATTCGAATCACACCCGCGGACCTGAGGCTCTGTTTCCCAGTACAGCTTGACTCGAGGGTACATCCGCGTCTGCGAGATCATGCGCACACCCACCTCTCCCTGACGCTATCTCGCCATGCTCCCCAATGGATCGACAGAGACAGTCTTTCCACAAACGATGGCGCAAATGATCTTGTAGACCGACGTACTGCGGCCCAATGACCCTCAGAATATGCGCTTGTTCCTGCACAATTGTCGCGCTTGACGAGATGCACTCGTGGAGCGAGCTTTTTGGTTCGGATTTCTTCCCGTGCATGGATTCCCCTTGCTATTGGAGTACATTGATGGGATGTACATGGAAGCGCATCTGCCAAGCAGCGCTGAACGTCACGCACACGGGAATACTCGCTAGGCCTGTCAAAATAAGCCGTGGAGGATCGACTTGCGACGATTGTTCCGTCGGCCCTACTCTTGTGGGCCACGGCTTCCAATGGATTTTCTCAGTGACCTTGCTCTATCTCCTCGGAATGCCTGACTGAACAGGGTTGGGTTGACGGACTAAACTAGCTCTACAGACGGGAAGCGCTTTTCGGACCAGTGTCACATCATGAATTCGTCACTGCTTTGTTCTGTGCACTGGCTTGTCTCTTCCAGTTCGAAGGTCGGGTCGATTGCTGCGAGAGATGTGCCTTCCTTGTCGCGTCGATAGTGACAGCTATTGACACTCCGACAAAACGTCCTAGACAGCCATTGTCTCGATACGTCCGTTTATGGCTCATCCCGACCTCGGCTTGGTTTCCAATGTCGCAGCAGGCGACCCGAGCTTCTCGTGTATCAACCCGGCGGCTGAATTCGGCATCCCGCTAACCGGCATGATCTTCCTCGTGACCTTGTGGCCCAGGCGTTTTGACTGCAGCTGCTTTCTAATGTGGCTGTTTCCATGTATCTGCGGCTGGTGCTAAACCCGCTGAAGAAAAGACAGAAGCGACTTGACGACCCCGGCGAATCACCATGTTCGGGCACGCTGGCACCTCTCAAGCTGGAAACCTGCCATCATGAGGTTTCACATCATTGATTGCCTGCTGCGCCCAGGTTCTCAACGTGTTGCGATGGCCGAGTCTTCCGGTCGCTTCGCGTTGCCATTCTTTGCCGTGTCGAGCCATTTGCACGTGGGAGGTTGCACGAACATACACCTATTGGACCGATACCTCTCCCTACTTGACCTGCATGTTCACCGGTCAACCATGTGCGAGAAATACACCTTGAAGATCTCATTCGCTGTCCCGTGTGCATCGGCTGTTCTAAGCTCATGGCACTTCGAGCAAGCCGACCCAGTCACCCGCTCGACCTTTCGTGTCAAGCCACTGTCCTCGACCACGGACTGATGACAAGCCACGTAACCTCTTCGAGTCCGGGACGAGTACCAAATGACTTCATTCGACCCTCTGTACGCCGCCAAACAGCGGTGAATCGCCCCAAGTATCCTGCTGTAGATCATGCATGCAAGGATATCATATCACTGACTAGACCTACAGCGCGGAGTGATATACATGGGGTTGGCAAGCGATTGGCTGCTCTCTACCAATGGCCTTGATCATTCCCTCTGACCTGCGTTCTTGCCCTATTCGCTACCTTTAGTTGCGTTCACGTCTGGAGTCTTCGCCCCACTCACATCTTCACTTTGAGACGTTCAGACCTCGCAAGGTACGTACGCTATAGTTCATGTATTCCGTTGAGCGAGATGCGTCGGGCTCCCATGCACTGCTAGGTCCCAATGGAAACAGTATTTTACCATCCATGGTATACCGCAACTATAAACTGCATGCAGGCAACCTATACACAGCTGCAAGACAACCCGCAAATTCGGAAAATAACAGAAGAGGTACATCCAGCTGCCGACCGAGTGGCTGAGACAACCTGTTTCCCTGCGGCGCAGAGTGATGACAATGGCGCCCGGAGTGTGCCCCGGCGCCATTTATGGCCATGCGGTCCCGCAACACTCAGGAAATTGGCGCCGGCAAGTTTTCACTTCACACGGATTGGACTACGCTCGGGACTAGGATCTTCGTCCGGGCCAAGTCTCCCCCACTGAGCGAGAGACTGCTCCCTGGTCGATTCGCCCTCTTCCTGTCCCTCGTCCCCCATTAAAAAGTTCACGGCAATCAAGTATGCAGTAACGTGAATCAAAACCAATGCAATTCCTACTCTGTCTACCACCTGTGTTCGTCCCATCAACCAGGTCCCTCCTTCCCGCCTGTTTCCTGTAGCACGCCAGAACACACTGCACCCATCCGTTCTCCCTTCCCTCCCAGCTAGCGCGCCCCGGGGCCCCAGCCCCGATGCAGTCAAGCTCCCTCGCTCAGCCTCCGTCTAGCGCCGTCGCACAGTCACACGCTGGTCACATTTCCCATCCGTTTCCGTCAACTTCGACTTTGTGCGTCCCCGTTTTAGCGTGGCGTGTCAGCTGCTGCGGTCCCGTCTGCAGGTTGCACATTCATGGCTTATCATGCAAGCGGAGTTGATCGGTTGGTAGGTACGCATCGCTTCGTTGGGGACCTTTGACGAGAGCACAGAGTGAGCAGGGGTCTTGCGAGGTCGTTGATTTCGGGCAGCATTGCTTCTTGTTCGTGCGCTGAAGTGAGGGAGGCGGTGATGGTTATAGTCCGGAGATACTGGGTGGTTGAGTGGGTCTATGGTCGTGCGACGGAGTAGCTAGGGCACTAAGGGTATGATGAGAGGCTGTGCGGCGGTAAGTGATGCCTCGGAGTTTTGGTTGGGTGACTGGGTTTCCTTAGTGGGTGAGCGACAGGATTTCCTGTTTGGGCGGCGTCCTTGGGGGTGAGCCACGTCCTGATCTGGGTGCATGGAGTGTCGACTGGGACAGGGAGGGATGATGAGCCAGTGTGTCCTTCGACCTTATGTAGCCGCTGTCTGTAGCAGAGGGTAAGATCAAGCGATCTCAGTCCGCCTTCTTCCCATCCGCCCAGCTCGGCACCACGCCCTCGCATACAGCGGTATAGTCCTTCCACCGTCTCTCGTCCAGGACGAGGTCCTCGCCGGGTAGCGTCCAGAACATGGTCCATTTCCCATCTGGTAGCTTCCATGTGCCGGAGCTGCGTTCAAAGTACCATTTGTTGACCGGGTTGTCGGAACGGCTGCGCCAGCAGACACCCTTGGGAAAACAAGTCCGGACCATGGCTTGGAAGACGATATCCGCCACGCCTGCGTTGCCCTGAGACTTTTGCAGGACGGCGAACTTGTCTAGATATGGAACAAGTCGGTTGGGATCGTTGTCGGAGTCAGGAGGGGACTCCCATGTCAGGATAGCACCGCCTTCGTACTCGCCAGCAATAATGACACCAGCAATCTTGTGCTTGATTCTGGATAGATAATGCTTGACGTCAAGTGGTCGACGGAAAGAGTCTTCGATTAGAGCCAGGAGACGAGGAAAGTTGATGTCTGGATTCTCGTCAAGCGTGAGGTCTGTTTTACCGGATGGCGGTGGCGCCCAAGGATTTTTGCGCGGATCTGGGATGATTTTCAATGGCATACCACGTTTGACCAGAGTCGACCGTGATGGTGGGCGTGCGCCCACAGCTGGAAGTCGAGCGGACGGAGTCAATCTGGCGGCTGGCAGCGACGAGGAGATGACGGGTCTGTTAGTGAGTAGATTGTGTATCAGGGGATTCTTCTGTCGTCGAGTTCTGATGGTAGCAGGGTCAACATCAGTCTCCACGGGACGAGACGAGCTTGCTGCTTCTTCTGGGGAGATCACCAGTGCTGATGTGGATGGCGGCAAGATTGCCAGGCAGTCTCGCAGAGTGCGGAGGGTCTCTAAATGATGGCTCACCGCCTCCCCATGGAGTGAAGATGTGTGAGAGAGCTCTTCCACGATATCGCTGAACTCCTGATCCAGGTTTACAAAGACATGCGAGCCATCCTCCCTTCGGAGTGAAGGAATGCCTCCCATTGGGTCAATCATAATAATACGGTCCAGGCTCATGGACGTCCCAGCTGAAGCAATGGAGAATGTGGAAGCAACGTCTTTGAGGCCGGAAAGAGCCCTTGTCAAGGCGTACATGACTTCAGATCGCTTGGCCGGTTGTGCCTTGACAGTCTCGTTGTAGGCAATGGGAGGTATGATCGGTATGCATCTTCTTTTCAACGCATCCGCGAGTGGTGCACCAATGGAAATGTCCAGATTCTGCAGCTCGGATACTCGGTCGAAGCTGTCAGGGTGCAGTCCGAGCGTGCTATCAATGTAGCATGCTCCGCCTCGGTTATGTTTCTCCAGTAGTCGGACCAGCCGGTCTCCTTGCGTCTCACACTGGGCCTTGTACGCCTGAATGTTGGACGATCGTCCACTAACGGATCGAGAAACATCGAACGTGATTGCTATCCTCATATCGAGTCGGACCAGTTGAGAAAGGGTCAAGGCAATGCTGTCAAGTGCTTGATTCTCCACAAGATCCAAAACCCGAATGCTGACCAAGGCGAGGTGCATGACATTCTCGGTGGCTACAGATGCAGACTTGCGTTCCCCCTCGCTCTGCTCGAATTGAGGGGACTGCTCAATGGCAGCTGTCGGCGCATATAATTGTCCAAGATTGACTCCGGTCCGCTGCGGCACAGATTTCGGTCGTGGCTTTGGGGATGAAGCGCTCGTCTTCGACTTTGGCTTTGCGCTGAAGCGGGACAGGTACTGCTTCGCGTCTCTTCGAGTGGCACTAACATTCAGGACGTCAAAGAAGAAATCCCGTTCCGCGAGTTTGTCTCGTGGAGCTTGACGCGGCGAGCGACCGTGGAGAGCTTTCTGATGTTCTTGTGAAGCCAGAGCGGACCTAGAGGCGGTAGAAGCATATTTGACCCATAGACGCGCTATATCTGTCCTCGCCGGGCTCGAATTGGCTGATATATTCCATACTTTGGAAGCCATGGCAAGCAAGAACTTATCGTGAAGCAGAGGTACCGATCGTCGACGCACTCTCCCTCGACGACATATCTGAGTCCTCCACGTGGCCGAGACAGACTACAGAGTCCAATGCCTTGAGAACGTCGAGTGATGGACGAGGGACAAAGATGTTTGATGTGTGTTGCGGTGTGACTCCAATCGTTATCTGATCTTTTCTCCAAAGCAAAAAATCTAAAACCCGGGCAATCCCCGCGGCATGTGGAGAAGCCGGAAGCATCAGGCCAAGACGTCATTGCCGAAGCATGAGAGCCCCTCCATCCTCGTCCCTATTCCAGTGAGGAGTTTTCTCCATTTGTCTTCTGCATCAGATTTTGACAATTATCGAGGTTTCACAAAATTCATCTCATTCTTCGATTGGCGGCATCATGGCACCTCAACTTGCTTGGCTAGGTCTGGGCAATATGGGTCGGGTATGATCGGAGCATGACACTTCAGCAGCAGACTGGGCAGCTAATAAGAACCAGGGCATGGTTAAGAATCTTGTAGAAAAAGGGCCGCAAGATAAGCCTGTGATCATCTACAACCGTACAACAGCCAGGGCAGAGAAGCTAGCATCAAGTCTGCCATCAGGAAAGACCAAAGTTGCCAGCAGTATAGCCGAGGCAGTAGAGCCAGCTGATATCATCTTCACCTGTGTCGGTGATGACAAGGCCGTGGAGGAGACTATCGATGCTGCGCTCAAAGCTGGTGGTAAGGGGAAGCTGTTTGTGGATTGCTCGACCATCCATCCAGATACAACAGACAAGCTAGCTAAGACTATCACCGATGCTGGGGCTGAATTTGTCGCTTGTCCAGGTAGATATATCCATCCTATAACGTCATCAGATGCAAGTACGAGCTGACATTCAATGGTTTTTGGCGCACCAGCCATGGCAGACTCTGGTCAGCTTGTCTGCGTTTTCGCTGGCCCCAAGGCAGCCGTCGACAAGGCCAAGCCATACGGTCAGGGAGTCATGGGTCGAGCCAACATTGACTTTTCTGACAAGCCGCACGGATCAGCGACTAGATTGAAGATCATCGGCAACACCATGATTCTGAACATGGTAGAGTCTTTGTCCGAGGGTCACGTGTTGGCCGAAAAGTCGGGTTTAGGCTCAAGTGCCTTTCATCAATTCATCGAGACCATGTTTCCAGGACCCTACACCGCTTACAGTACTCGCATGATGCAGGGAGATTACTATCAGCGTGAAGAGCCCCTTTTCGCGGTCGATCTAGCCCGGAAGGACGCCGGACATGCTTTGAGCCTAGCCAAGGCGTCCGGGGCGCGGATGAGGGATGTGGAGGTGGCAGATCAGCATTTGAGTGATGTGCAGAAGCACATGGGTAGCCGAGGCGATATTGCCGGTATCTACGGTGCTGTGCGGCAAGAGGGCGGACTAACGTTTGAGAATTGATCAAAGTCAATCTGAGCCGGATGGCCGACATCTTTCATTCTTCACATAGTCGTGGTCGCAGTGCAACAAATCTTTCTGCTTAACCAGATCTAATCGTGCAGCCAACCAGACTCGCCGCGCAGTCTCCACCTTGAGTTTGTTACAGCATGCTGATGTATGAGGCTTGACAAAGACAGAAGAGTTCAAGAAGGAAAAGATGGAAAATGAGACCTTATTCGGTCTGGAGCAAATGAAATTGAATAATTACCGCCTAGCTTGTGTACTTTGAGAAGGTGCCAGCGGGCATGAGATGAAGTGGCGAGTCAACAAGGACAGGAACCATACTTTGAAGCCGTCGTAGATGAAGAGCAAGTAGTTGTATGCAGCTGACGTGCAGGGAGCCAATGAGGAGATCGACAGGGCAGGCTAAATGACGACCGCCGCACTGTATAGTTTTTCCGCCGATGCGGAGATGCGCGTCCGCTGCCAGATTGTCCCTGGCAGAAGAGGGCGTGCAATATGGCCAACGCAAGCGCCGATCATTTTGTATTCTCGAGAACATGACCCCAGTCACGCTCCCCGGAAGATCCTGCGGTAGATGGGCCTGTCAAGCAAGATTCAGCCCGGGAGAACGGCGGGCTGATGAGTAGATGTGGCGGTATCTGCTTGATTCAGTGAAGCGATTGAAAGCCTTCCATACCGTCTCTGAAATTTAACACGATGATGGAAGTCATTGATCGGCCATGGCAAGGATTGTCCGTCTTGTTGCCTTTTCCAAGTCGCGACCAGCAGTCGCGGCGCCTCGGCCCGCGTGTGGGGACTCCGCGTGTTCCTTTTGCCTGCAATTTCGAACGACTTCTTCCTCTCTTTTCCCCTCGCCTGTTCAGCCATCCTTGCCAATTTCTTGTTCCTGAAACTCGTTGCACTGGGCGGATCACCCTCGCTTGCTGCCAGATGGAGCTTCTCCGAGCTTGTCAAAATTCTTGTCCTTCGTGTCATGTGTCCAACGTCAATCTAGCAAAATCTGGACCGGAGGGGTAACTAGTCCATTCCATAAACTCTCAAAATCTTCACTCTCTATCCTACCAGCGCCCCTGGAGCTCGGCCACATTTACCCGTGCCAGTCACAGCGCTGTCTGTACAACCTCACGGCCCTAGCACCGCATCCATCCGAACCCTGTACGCTCCTGTGCACCTCCTGAAACGTGCCCTTCCACTTCCCACTTGGTCTCCGGACCGCGTTGCAAAGCGTCCATTTGGCATACGCATGAGGGTCCGCCGGACGGATAATCCTGCGTAATTACAGATCTTGCACAGAGTCGGTATAGCTCATGCCGCTGTCCATACACGGAGAGCCCACACCGAGTCCGCCAATGCCAACCACACCAAAAGATCCACAAACACACGTATGTGGGCATGACATGGTAAGTTTCAGGCTGAAGTCATATACTTTCACATTGGCGGTGGGCAAATTCAGCACGTATAAGAGTCTGCTCAGCCGCCCCGAAAGATGAACTCTTCAGCCAGACATTCCTCCAGATCATAGACTCACAGTAGATTGTCAACATGCGCCAATCAGTCAACGCCGCCCTCTTCACCCTCCTCGCCCAGGCCTATGGCCAGCAGGCAGGTACCTCCACCCCCGAGACCCACCCCAAGCTCGCCACCCAGACATGTACCGCTTCCGGATGCACCAACCAGCAGAACTCCATCGTTCTCGACTCCAACTGGCGCTGGGTCCACAACGTCGGTGGCTACACCAACTGCTACACTGGCCAGACCTGGAACTCCCAGTACTGCGCCAGCGGTTCCGCATGCGCGCAGAACTGCGCCCTTGAGGGCGCTGACTACTCTGGCACTTACGGTATCTCTACCAGCGGCAACGCCTTGACCCTCAAGTTCAAGACTGGCTCCAACGTCGGATCCCGCGTCTACCTCCTGGACCCTACCGACACAAAGTACCAACTCTTCAACCTCAAGAACAAGGAGTTCACCTTCGATGTCGACACCTCCCAGCTGCCTTGCGGTCTGAACGGTGCTCTTTACTTTGTCACCATGGATGCTGATGGTGGTGTGTCCAAGTACCCCAACAACAAGGCTGGTGCCAAGTACGGTACCGGATACTGCGATTCGCAGTGCCCCAAGGACATCAAGTTCATCAACGGCGAGGTAAGCTACGCCCCTTTCTTGCTCCCTATCATTACTGACAATCATTCAGGCCAACGTTGGTGGCTGGACCGGCTCGGCGACCGATCCTCAATCCGGCACTGGCAACTACGGATCCTGCTGTGGTGAGATGGACATCTGGGAGGCCAACAGCATCTCCAACGCCTACACCCCTCACCCCTGCAAGGCCATTGGCCAAGTCCGCTGCACCTCGGACCAGGATTGTGGTGGCGGTAACTACCGCTATGACGGCCAGTGCGACCGTGACGGATGCGATTTCAACCCTTACCGCATGGGTAACACCTCCTTCTACGGGCCGAGCAAGATCCTCAACACCCAGCAGAAGATGACCGTTGTCACCCAATTCATCACCACTGACGGCACCAACACCGGCGCCCTTAAGGAGATCCGCCGCATCTACGTCCAGAACGGTAAGGTCTACCAGAACTCCAAGGTCAACATCCAGGGTCTCGCCGGCACCAACTCCCTTACCGACGACACCTGCAAGGCCCAGAAGACTCTCTTCGGCGACAATAACTCCTTCTCCGCCCGCGGTGGTATGGCCCAGTCAGGCAAGGACTTTGAGAAGGGAATGGCCCTCGTCATGTCCATCTGGGACGACCACTACGCTCACATGCTCTGGCTCGACGCCCCATACCCAACCGACGCTCCCGCCACCAAGCCCGGTGTCGCTCGTGGCTCGTGCTCCACCACCTCCGGCAACCCCAAGGACGTCGAGGCCAACTCGCCCAACAGCCAGGTCACCTTCTCCAACATCAAGGTCGGTACCCTCGGCAGCACCTTCCCCAATGCATAGATTAGGAGTCAGGACCAATAAAAAAGAGAGAATCATTGCATGGCGGCGGGAGGGTTCGGTAGGTAGGAGGAGGGAGAAACCGGGAATTACGCTCGCTACGCTTCATGTGAATAGGTTCAGATAGCTCACCTTTTTCCCAATGTCTACGATCGTCACCTCACATTCTCCTCCGCATGCAATTCACAAGGGGTATTGATACGTTCATGAATAGTATTAGTATAATCATCACCCCGACCCGGCCCAGGCAAGAAGCAAGCACTTTGCCCCCACCCCTTTCGCCGGCTCTCTCACACCTCTCTCGTGCCCATATCCCTTGTCCCTAACCCCGACTCCAGCGTATACACTTCCATCCGACTCGCCCTGCTAAACCGACTATCCATCCTCTCCGCGACCAACACCACCACCTCTGGCTCCTTGACCTCACTCGCCCTACTGCCCGCCTTATCCGTCAATCCATGCGTCTGCAGCTCCGCCACATGTCCTTTATTCAGTATCGTGCTCGCCCGATACGGGTATAGTTTCGCCTGACTACTCCATCCGGTGCCCATGCGCGAGCCGAAACACGTGCAGTGCCTGAACAACGGACGCAAGGTGAAGAGACACACCGCCGTGATGCAAGTCCCCGCCTCGATCATGCTCCACGTGCTGTACCGGATCTGCTGCAGCACGTCGCTGCCGGGCTGGAAGTAGGCCGCGACGCGCAACACGGAGGCGAGGCCGCCGAAGGAGCCGATGAGGAAGAGAACCGAGGCGGAGATTTTGGCGGCGCGGGTCATGGTCATGCGCCAGAGGATGAGGAAGGAGAGGGAGGCGAAGGCGATGTCGGCGAGGGAGTTGGCGAAGGAGAAGCTGAGGGATGTGTAGTTGAAGGTGCGGCGCCAGGCGCACACGGGCGCGAAGGTGACGGCGCAGGTGGCGTTGACGAGGACGAGGGCGGTGAGACCGATGGCGGCGGGGACGATGGTGAGGATGTGGATGAGGACGCGTTCGCGGATGTGGTGCGGGCCGAAGATGCGGAACATGAAGAGGGAGAGGCTGACTTTGATCGCGATGACGGTGAGGATGTACATGCCGTAGCCCCAGCGGGCCATCTGAGGAGGGTAAGAGGGGGGAATGAGGGGAGGGAGAAGGGGGCCTTACCCATGAGAAGGTGTCGTAGTCGACCGCCTGGATGCCATTGTATGTAGATGTCCCCCAGGTGTTGACTAGGAATAAGAAGATGGTGCAAAGGAGGAAGAAGAATTGGGCTAGCACCATTGCCCAGTCATCCCAGCCAAAAGTCTTGAGGAGTCGACTCCGGACATAGATTCGAAGAGCGCCTGCCACAGTTGAGATGATCAACATGGTCCATGATATGATGCTGCACGTGTGTAGGTTGTGTAGGATGACCTGGATCTCTTCTGGCGACTCGCCCCCATCCTGTCATGCTGGCGGTTGACCAGTCTTCAAGCCTTGTAGAGTAGCTTATTCGTCATGCGCTTTGTACGATGGCAAGGTCCAGAAGAGCTCGCCGATTCTTGCGGTCACCCGTCCACGTATCCAGCAATGTCCTTGACAGGCGGCGAGAACGCACAGCGACGACGTCCGAGAGACGGAATATGACGATGACACAATGGAAAGTAAGAATCAAGTAAGCTTGGCTGCGGGAAGTCAAATGCAGGTGATTGAAACGAAAGAGAGGGGGCAAGTCGCATACCGTTGATATGATCCTGAAGGGAACATCGCTTACGGGTCTATTAGCGAGAGCAATAGTGAGTTGAGTTAGCGGACGGTTGAAGAACGAAGACCGCGGAGCCATGAGTTCGCCCGACATTTCCCCTTTCAGTCGGCCACCTCGTGACGGCGGGACCATGGCTCTGTCTGTTTGAGTGAGACTCACCAGGAGCATATCACCAGCAACACGATTCAGCTTGCACACCGGCATCTTGGGGTAGCAGAGTCGAACCATATTCCTTTTCCCGGTATAGCCCACTTCTGATCTAGCACGATGAGGACCACCACAGCGCTTGTTGCCTCGCTAGGCTTCCAGTTACCAGCTTCAGCATTATGGCTACCATCAAGTGTACAGCAAGGCATGTCCATCGCCAAAGAACAGATCGCCGCGAACAGAGACCTATACCTGATCGAGCTGGCGCCTGGAGAGGAACGATGGGTCACCGAGAACGAGAAGTGGGCGCTGCGACGAGAGGGCAAGTCCTTCTTCGATAAGACTGAGTATCAAGAGCTACACGAGTCGGTCAAGGTTCAGAAGACTGTGACGTTCCCGGCGAAGACTGCACAGAACTCTTCGGTACAGCCGCTGCTGTCAAAGCTGGAAAAGGACAACATGAGGAAGCACTTGGAGAAGTTCACATCATTCCATACCAGATACTACAAGTCGGATTATGGTGCTCAGTCTTCTGCTTGGCTGTTGGATCAGGTCAACCGGACTCTGGCAGACGCGGGAGCACTCGAGCACGGTGCGACCGTCACCCACTTCAAGCACCCTTGGGGACAGAACTCGGTCATCGCAAGCATTCCCGGAAAGTCAGAGAAGACCGTAGTCATTGGTGCCCATCAGGATAGCATCAACCTCTTCTTTCCATCTCTGTTGGCAGCACCTGGCGCGGATGATGATGGATCCGGCACAGTGACGATCCTGGAAGCCCTCCGCGTCCTGCTGAAAGAGTCCAAGATTGTCATGGGACAACAGGAAAACACTGTCGAGTTTCACTGGTATAGTGCCGAGGAGGGCGGGCTTCTCGGAAGCCAGGCGATTTTCCAAAGCTACGCAAAGGCCGGCAGGGATGTCAAGGCCATGCTCCAGCAGGACATGACTGGATACAGCCAGGGCACCCTCGATGCAGGCAAGCCAGAGAGCGTGGGCGTCATTACTGACTATGTTGATCCTGGTCTCACCGACTTCATCAAGAAGGTTATCACCACCTATTGCGATATCCCCTATGTCGAGACCAAGTGCGGGTACGCCTGCAGCGACCATGCTTCCGCTTCAAAGGCCAATTACCCAAGTGCGTTCGTCATCGAGTCGGAATTCAAGGACAGTGACAAGAAGATCCACTCGACCGAGGACAAGATTCAATATCTCAGCTTTGACCACATGATGCAGCATGCTAAGCTTACTCTCGGACTGGCGTACGAACTCGCGTTTGCTCACTTCGACTAAGTCTTGCATCGTTTTTGGTAGGAATACTTGGGCAAGAGGTTGGGACCATCCTATACTTTCATATCGTCATGGAAGTCCTTTCGCTGTACAGATACTTTCCATGTCAATGTAAATCACATGCTACTTCTTTGACTTCATCCGACCCCGATTTACCCCGACTGAGACCCCACTTCCCCAACTCCGACGGCTATACACTTCAAACACATCTATTCGAACGTTACTTCATTCTACATACGGATGATACATGTCTGCACTTCGCTCCGTTCGTTCAAATAGTAAAGTGTTCTACAGCCGGACTCAACTTACCTCTCGACACCTTACAACCATGTCACAATACAAATCCTCCTGGCCCTCTAATCTGGAGAACGACCCCGCTTATGTTTCGTTCTTTGAGAACTTTTACAAGATATCAGACACGGCTGATGCACATGAGGAATATGCGAATCAATTTACATCCGATGCTACTCTGATAATGGCAAGCAAGAAAGTTCAAGGGAAAGACGGTAAGTGCTCAGCTTTGACTCTGACAATGTCCCCTCGTGTCGCCACTCACGGTATACTACTGTCAAACTCCATCAACTCAATCTGACATGTCGCAGATATCCTCGGAATGAGGAAAGCTATGTGGGAGAAGATCTCCGCTCGATCTCATGTACCCGAACAGATCTTTCCTTTCACGCCCGCAAGCAGTAATGGACAGGACGTGATGCTTCACGGTACTGTCACGTACGATTTCAAAGCTGGAGGAAAGGGAGGGCTGCCTTGGGCTGCGAAGGCGAAGCTTGTCAAGGACGGCGGAAGAGTCAAGATGAGCTTCTACCAGGTCTATCTTGACAGTGCTGCACAGAAGCCGTCATGATCAATGACGATCCATACAGGTATGGCTTAGGCATTACTATTACATCTAGTGGCAATATACACACCCCTTTCAAGAGACATCCTGGGATCCACGAGTTATACGTTCCAGTAACCTTCTTCTTCCATCACATCCCTCTTCGCAATCAACTCCCACCCTTGTCTGACCACATCCGCCATAACAGACCCTTTCAACTTCTCCACCGCCTCCTCAATCGGCACAAGATATTTCTCATACAGCATTTCATCACTATCCACTCCCGTCCCAGGATGACACACGGGCTCCCTCACCCTGCCTTGCTCATCCACATCCCACCCTTTCCTTTCCTTGACCATCACCCTCTCGTCCCATTCCCTGGGCTCCACAAAACTCCTCGTCTCCTCCCCCTTGCAACCCTCCCTCTCTGCCGCTACAGCATTACACCTCTCCTCCTCCCTCCAATCCAGCGTCTCCCCCACAAACCACAGAAGGATGTACTGCGTCCTCGCACTCACCGGCACCATTTGCGTCCACAACGGCTCCACCACGAATCGCAATCTATCATCCTTCCTTGCCACTCCTGCCCCTCCTGACCTCTCAACAGAGAGTTCCTGGGGCTGCCTGTGCCCAACCGGCACCCCCACAAGTCTACAGCGGTAACCACTCTCCTCGAATCCCTCCCTTATCGCCGCGGTAGTGAGGTGTTCCGAGCCGTTCTTGCGGCCTTTGGGGAGAAAGTAGTGTCCCTCGGCTGGATGCCGGCAGATGACAACGCGGGAGGTGGAGATGTGGAAGATGGCGATGCCTGCGGCGAAGACGAGGTGGGTGGAGGGGAAGTTGGCAACTATGGGTGCGGAGGGGAGTGGTGGCATTGGGCTCTCGAGAGCGGGGGGTTGGGTGCAGGGCAGATGGATTGGTGGATGGGGATGGAGGACTCGATGGTGCGGAATGTAGAGTCGTGCAGAGTTGTTGCCCTGGACGTTGTGCGAGGAACCTGGTTTCCGGACAAAAGGTCTTCAATGCTTCGATAGATGAGTGAAATGAGAAATAAGCGCCTCTCAAGAAAGACTTGTAGAATACTCGAACCGATGCCTACCGTGCAGTGACTCGAAACATCCTCTCTGTCAAACCCCGACACTACCACTCCCTACCCTGCTGCCTACGACAGCAAGCATGTCACGCCCTCTCACCTGTAACAACAACGACACGCACTCACCAACACCACCACATTCAATCCATGAGCCCACAGCCCCTCCCCTCCCCTCCCTCATGCTCTCCCTCACCCCACCCCACGCACGACGTCATCCCCTTCACCTGAACCCTCCCCCACACCACCGCCGATCAGGGGCCCAAAGCTCGAGCTCTGCCACGCTTCTCCTCCCTCGCAGTTCTCCCACGCGAGGTGCAGAGACAAAAAGCAATTTTTCTTTTCTCCGTCTCGTTCTTGACCGCCTCGACCTGGCTGGAACATAATAGACGCACGGGTCCTGCTTCCTTCGTTCCTTTCGCGTGCGACCGTTGTGCGGAGGTCGCGTGGTGGCTCTTGATCAGGCCGGGGAGGATGCAGGGACTGCGTGTGCCGAGGGGAGGCAGTATGGCAGGGTAGGGGATGGGAGCTGGAGAGGGAGCTGGAGCTTGACTGACGGTATGTATGTTTCTGCTGGATTGATATTCTGGACTGGCGAGCATGGGTGATTGTCTCGAAATTCTGCTCGAGGCAATGGTCTAGATGGTCCCTGCTATGCAACCTCTTCTGCATGTCACGAAAGTCATTGACTGGAGACTCATCATTCACTGATACAATGCACAACATCTGGACAATCGGCGAGATGAAACAACTTCCATTTCGGTCGGAGTCTTTCAAAAGAAACAATTGGAAGAAATAATAGTAGAACGAGAAAGCGAAAACCGGCTGCTCGACGCTCATGGGAACACGGTCTCTAGCTTTAACCTCGAAGGACTGGCTGGTTGGGTGATGATGTTGGTTCACCTCATCCCTTGACGGGAACGGCATGCTCCAACAGCACCACCTACACCAACCCAGTCCAACTCATCGGTGCTAAAGACCATCTGAGCGGAGCAAAAACTCGTCTCGGCTTCGCAATTGACTCCTGGTTTGTTGTTTTATCTTTTTCCCTTTCCTCCCTATCCTTGCCCTGTACAACCACCACCGGACGGTCCGCGTCCGGTATCCTTGGCCCTTATCGTTTTCTCTGGTATAATGCGTTGTCGTTTCACATGTAACAGTTTCTTAACCAAAAGAGAGGTATTCCAGTTCGTTCAGTAGAAGACTCTACTCGTCCATGTTTCCAAAGACGCCGTCGTCGTCTTCTTGTCTCGAGTCACGGTGTTTCGTCGACGCGTTGCTCTCGTCTTCCGACGAAGATGCCTCGCCCATGTCGATTTCGCGCTGGTAGATTGAGGTGCTGAAGGATTGGTACTTCTGCGGAAGAGGTGGGACAGGAGGGATGTCGGTAGGCATGGCGACCGGACCGGTCTGAGGCGTGCCGTAGCTGCAGCTGAGCAGACCAACAGCAGCTGCGAGGTCGGCTTGCTCCTCACCAGGGTAACTCTCGGTGACAGAAGTCTGAGCGGTGCCTGGACGATTGCTTGCGGCGCTCCATTGCCGACGGTGCTGGTGAACACCATCGTTGGTGAAAACCGACTGGTACGATCGAGAGTAAGCGCTGCTGGCATTGCTGACGCGCTTGTGATGTCCGTAAGGATAATCACCACCTTGAGGAGGAGGACTGGTCTCGATTGAACTGACCGAGTCTTCACGATCGGATGAGCCGGAATGGGTCGGCGAGGCGTATGAAAGTTCGCTGTCACTGGACTTGGATGCCTCTGGACCGTCCTGGTTCATCGCGACCAGCACAGAAGCCGCCTCGAGAAGCTGGACCTGCTGGTGTTTCGAGATGAGCAATTTCGAGGTGATGGCCCATTCAGGTGTGTGTTCCCAACTTTTCGTTCATTGTTAGCCAGCATTCATGACAAGGACGTTTGATCTCGTCATGGATAGAGGTAGACTAACAGATGCTTTGTCAGGCAAGAGCTGTGCTTGTAGCCTTTACCGCAGGTCTCGCACTTCAACTCGCCTTGACCAGGCTTCTTCTTGGACGAGAGGGTGGAACCATCACTGGCACGGCGCATCCTGTTCTTGCTCTTCTCGGTAATGCTTGCCAAAGGAGGACCGTCGATCACGGCGCTGTCGTTCCTGCCGGGCATGGAGTGACCGTGTGGAAGACTGCTAGGCGGCGACGGATAGCTTCCCACATTCAAAGACCCAAGAGCGACACGAGACTGCATGCTCCTCCGATGTCCTTGCTTATCCTCTTCAATCGCGGCAACCGCCGCGTTGATAGCCGATGGGGTCAAATTGCTGCTCTTTCTACGAGTCACACGGTGGGCAGGGTTGAAGGACCCGAGCGACGACGAGTACGCATGCGTTCGAGGGAGCGAGTTACGAGGGGCTATCGACAGCCCTGAGGAGAAGGACGGCCGGTGTTGCGTTATCGGACGCGGAGTTTCCTTGGCTCGTCAGCAAGGCATTGGGGTCGCACACAGCGGCGCAATCGATTGAGGGAGTGCAGTAGATACCTTGATGGCCGTCATTGTGTGACAGAGTACTCAAACAGCTGAACGAGCGGAATGCTTGACTGTGAGGTCCAAAAAAAAGTTGCAGATCCCTAGGTGGGTAGGCTGACTGAATAATACACAGCCTCTCCGCGCGTAGCCCCGAGAGTTTGACTAAAGTTTGACTAAAGCCTGGTTGCCTTTAATCAGCGGGCGATCTTCTGACTAGCCCACGTCCCTACTAACCTCGATGTTGTTAAGCAAACACGCACAACAGGCAAGCAGCGAATGTCGAGGGTAGAAGGAAGGTCAAGGAATGAGAAGAGACAACCAAAAATGTCTCTCGGAGTTGTGAAGGAGGGCGGAGAGCTAGAGCGGCAGGGGAAGGTTTCGTGGGGTCGGGCGAGTAGATTGTGTGTGAGAGGGCGATGGAATTAGGTTAGCGGGCAGAGCGAGAACGCACAGAGGCAGTCTGGCTTGCTCCCCAGCAGCTGCTTGTTTGTGCCACAAATTCCGGAGCGTGCAGGTGTCTCAATTGGCCGTATCTGTGCGTGGTCCGGCGATTGGCGCTGGTCCAAATAATTCTCGCCTCCAAGGATCGGGCGGGGAAAACGACGGGCGCGGTACAAAAACAGACGAGCGATAAGGCAGCCTATAGCAAGCGAAGGTACCTGATTGAGAGGAGATTCGAGAGGTGCCCGTTGGGTCTTTGGTGTCTGTCTCCGTTTCTTCGCTCGTTACTCGGCAGGTGATCAAGGGAGACGCAATTGATAGTGCTCGTGCTCTCCAACGGCCAGGCGCAGGTACAATTGAGGATTTCCCAAACAGAAAAAAAAGTTGCTAGATCAGCGTGCGGCTGGAACCAGCAGACACCCCTCTTCTGTACCACCACGAGAGGCTGCAAGATGATGCCGTGCAGGCGTGTGCAGCCATTACCCATTGCCCTGGAGCCAGCAATCCTTCAACGCAAGTGTTTCGTGGCCCGAAAAGAGACCCGTGATCAAGTACGGTAATCTGTCAAGCCATCGTGACTCGACATGTGGAGCAGGCAGAGGAGAGACAAAAGGTCCGGTTACGCTATTGAGGGCCCAAGTGGTGTGCATGACCCGCCGCGCCCGCTCCAGTGGCTCAGAAGAATCGATCACGAGTCGATTGCCCGTTGGTCGTGCGGGTTTCACATTGGCTGGTCGTTTGCGATCGTCAGCGATCACATCAGCTCCCTGCTGCTTTTGCTCATCTTGCTTGTGAGATTTGGGAGCACGGCCAGCGTTCGACTTGTCGCTGATCAGGGCTGGAGAGCTTGATTATTGTTGATTGTCGCCGATAATGAAAGCAACATGACTGATCCGCGAGAGTCTCCAGAATGATGCTGTACCCACCCGGCTGCTCCGTCCGTGGCCAAGCGTAAATGCCTCGACTGGTGACCCCCTTTGGATCCTTTGTGGAGCCAGCTGGAGCTCTGGACGTTCCTGCGGCATCTTTGACAGCGCGCGCGTTGTTAGCATCAAACTCAATTAGGGCATGCATCTCCGCATTTCGCGCAAGGTAGCGAATGACCGGTACAAACAGCAAATGCGAACCAGACAAGGTGAACCCGCCCCCCGTTGCAATTGCTCGTGGAAAAAAAAGTTGAAGGGACCTTACCTCACGGGAGGCTTTTGGCATTGACCACAATCTCACGCCTCGACTAGTCAGATGTCGAAGAGAAATCGAGATGAGGGCTTTGCCTTGAACCTGCTAGACAGGCAGCCCGTGCCGCACCAACAGCATTGACGCTCATGCATGGTTCCTGCGCGCGTCCCGACGCTCAGATGTCCTAGAAAATTGTAGATTCCAGGCTCGCATGATAGTTTACTGTACGTGTCTGGGACCAGCTTGTTGGCGGCAGACGGCGGGAGATCACTGCGCACACACGCTGATCAGTGGTTGACTGCGTACCTCGAGAAACGTCCGATGTATCTGTGCCTTGTTATTCGTAGGCACGACATGGCTCGCTGTTGACCATCAGGCAGACTTGGGATTCTAGCACGAGCTATCCTGGGACGGAGACCGGTTCCCCTGATGTCCTTGATCGTCAACCTGAGGCCTTGGAACAAGCCACAATCAGCCACCTCCACTCCCAAAGTTGGTGCCGTATCGTGACCATGCCGCATCGGGCATGCCATATCGGAAGGGAGGAGCTCGGTCATGGCCTGGTGGACAAGCTACTTCAAGGTGGCTTGAAGCTTGCGGTTCGATGATCCGAACATGTCTATTGCTGGCCAATGGTGGAGAGAACGTGCCTGGTAGGCTGTTCTTCATATCGAACATATTGCTGCTATAGTGTGCTGTGGGCCGCTGGTAAAAGGCCAAGTGGTTCGACTGCCTTGATTCGACTTCAATGCGAGACTTCGAAATCGACGCACAATGACGACGCACGACTAATGATCCTTGTGTTACGTTTGACACAGCCGCTTGACCAAGCGGCCTACCTGCGCAATGAGGTATTTTGTGGTCGTCTGTATTAATTCGTTGCTTGCGAGTGTGCAGCTCGGCGAATGATGACCGAGCATCAATAGATTCAATCAACACAGGTATTAATGGAATTCATTCTCGAAGGGTCCTCATCTGCCTTGATTGCTCATGGACAAGTGTCAGTCCATTTCAAGCAGGCCTGTCATCACTCCTACCGCATGCTGCCTTGATATACGGTCCACCACTCCTCATGCCGTTTCAATTCACGTTGGCCAGCAGCTCTGCCTCGAGTATGAACTTGCCAACCTTGTACTGCTCGGACTGCTCATATGCCTTGTCATACTTCCAGCCCACCACCTCTTTACACTGCTTACAGCTGATATCCCTTACAACATGCTTGCCTGTGGTCATGTTGCGATCGCTGGCTTCTCCAGCGGTCACATTGACTACCGTGTTGAAGAGGAACGCTTTGCCGTGCTGACCGCGGAAGTTCTGAGATTGTTAGCGAGTGCTTTGCCGCCACAGTAATCAGCCCTCCATACCCGGGATACTATCTCATCATGGTCGGCCAGATGTGTCTTGCATGTTTTGCAGCCGTAGATGCGCTTGGCGTTGAGGTAGACGTTGTATGACAGGCCCATCTTGCCCGTAGGCAATCAAGGCTATCGTCCCTGTCCTTCCACCAAGATCTCTTTAACCGGTTCCCTGAGGAGGACCTGACACCGCTGTGTCTCTGGCTTGTCCAACTCTTGCTCACCGACTGACCAAGTCTTTCTAATGTTGTTCAATCGGTGTCGAGGGTACTTCTCAGTGCTACCAGCAAGCCAGCGGCCTGCAGCTGGACTCGGGTTGATAGCAAATGGGTGGATACTGCTCGGTCCTGTCCAGATGCGGGGCACTTGATTGGGTGAGTTGGCGAGTTTGGCTAGTGGTAGATGCTTTATCGGTCTGTTCCTTATGGTAGACCTCAGCACTTGTACTAGTTGAAGATGTCTGACGTGATGGTATCGCAAGCAGTCATGTGGTTGTCGTTGCGGATTGCCTGAAAGTACAAGGGGGCAGGTACTATGATGCCGGTGCCTCAGGGTCCACCCCATGCAAAGTCCGGCAAAGGCCGAAACTCTGACCTCCATCTGCAGATCTTCTCGACAACTATGAACTTTCCGTCCTTGTCACAATACCAAAGCTGCTCACTGAGACCAACCTGATTCTCTCAACACCTTCTTAGACTTTGCGAATACCGATTATCGGAACCTGGTCTCGACCCAACCTCACGAGCCTCGCAACTTCGAGAGCGGACAACATCCAACAAAGATGGCAGAGCAGACGCTCAACCTCCCTCAGATCATAGCTGTCATCTTGGTCGGTTTCTTAGCGATCAGATGGTTTCTGTCATCTTCTGGATCACAGGCCTCCGCTAGCACACGTGCTCAGCGGCAGATCAATCCGGCGCACGTGGAGCAGATACATCAGATGTTCCCACAACTCGATCGACGGAGTATAGCATGGGACCTCCAACAGAATGGAGGCAGTGTGCAGGCGACTACTGAGAGAGTGCTGGGAGGGCGAACGCTAGTGCAGGTTGGTCTCGTCATACGCTCCAAATTATGTGCTTGGTACTGATAGTGAAGCAGCCCCCTCCTTCTTTCCAACCACAGTTGCCGACGTCCACACCTACTCAAGGATCATCTACTACCAGACAATCGCAAGCAAAAGCACCCCTGCCAGATCTCATAAGCAGATACAATCTCTCTTCAAAAGTGACGACGGCCGAATCTTCAGATGATACGGAACAAGTCGAGTCGGATGCAGCGAAAAAGACCGGATGGTCTCAGAACAAGACAGAGCGGTCAGAGCTGTTCAAGAGAAGGAGGGAAGAAATGATATTGGCCGCCAGGAGAAGGATGGAGGCAAAAGAGAGGACGAGCTCTAGTTGATATTTGACCTTATGTACATAACTCTTCACTGTGACGTCCAAGCCCCTGTGCCGTGATCACCCTTGTCGTTCCCACAATCTCCTTGCGTTGCTCTTCGTACGGACTCCGCCATACTTTTTCTATGGATCACCTCACGTGCCTCGTTGTGACCGATTTTGTGCAGGAGATGCCAAGCTTTGATCTCCGGCTAACCATAGCTCCCGCGAATAGGGCTGTTGTCCTTGAACTTCATCTTCAAATCGCGACGCTGAGCTGCAGAACTGCCTATTCATCAGTCGCTATCAATCGCTTCCGCTGCCCTACCATCGACCCGCTATGAATAGACAAGGTCTGGCGCTCTCTCCTTGATTGACTTAGCCACAGCTCCGCCGCGATCTACACTCCTCACAGAATCACTTTGAGTCCCCCCGTCGAGTGGGGTTAACCTTGGCCCACATCCGCTTCTCACTCCGACGAAAGCTGCAAACTGCTCGCTCGCTGCTACACACGTCGACTTCAAATTCTGAGAAACGAGAACTCAGACTAATCCAGAGCGCAGGCGTCGCAACATCACAGTCCTTACGGTCCATGCCTGGGAACTTCTTCGCTACTCAAACCACAAACCTCCGTCAGCAACCAATGGCCAACCACAGAATACCGAACGGGAAGATGGGTACAAGCAGAAACTTCATATTTGTCAAAGGGGTACGCTGACAAGCCCAGGAGGGGTTACAGGATGGGGGACAGGTATGCCGCTCGGCGGCGCACCAGGTTTTTCGAATCCTCCTTCGCGGACGAACACGTTACCGAATTTCGCGCAAGCTATTGGCGGTGGCGGAGCTTCACAGGCATCTCTAGACATGTCGTACGTCCACCTCCCATAAACTTCACACTTGTCGCGTCCTTAGTAGAGAAAGAGCTGGGCCATGGTAGGGATGGAGAGACACATGCATCTTCAATCAACGAGCCAAGGCTGTCGAGGTGATACACAGAGCTGACATGAGCCGAAGAGAATTCCCATCACTTTCCGGCGGTCCCCAAGCGCACAGTCAGAACCCCATGTCGCAAGCTTGGAATAGCAATGCGCTGCGACAAACACAGACTCCACAACAAAACACAGTACAGCGGGCTGCTCCGCAGACTGAAGCTGCCCGACAGCAACAAGCGCAGCAGCAAGCAGCGTTCGGTTTCGGCTCGAATCTGGACGAGAACTTCGACAACAGAGCATCAGCGCCCTCGAGATCGGAAAGCAATCCAAATCAGCAGCTGAGCGGAGGTGACGACTTCCCACCGTTAGGGGGAGGGCTAAACGGCGAAGTCAGGCATGATCGGGGAGGGGTGATAGCGGGTGGCGGGCTCGGAGGAGGTGCTTTTGGGAGCCAGGTGAACGGGCAGGTGGATGGGGAATCATTCGGCGCTGGAGCGGTGGATGGTACGTCCTACCACTTAATGTACGCTGAGGCATTCGTCTCACCTTTCTCAGGTCTTCGATCTCCGATGGAATCGCATCGAACGCCAAGCGGTCCGCTACTCGGACAACAACAGCTACCTTTCCGAGATGGTCCCTTTTCAGCATCTCGTCAAGCACCGGTCGGCCAGCCGAATGCTGCACAGCAGTCTCAGCAGGGGGTTGACTTTGGCTCACAGATGGTGGAAAGTCCGTCAGCGGCACAATCATCAGCACAAAGTCGTCGGCGTCTATCAGAGCTTAACGACAACGAGAAGTGGAGCTTGCCAGGACTAGTGGCCATGCTTCCAGGACGCACATCAGGCTCTCCAGGCATAATCATGGGGCAGGACCTCAACAGCCTGGGCATTGACTTTGAGAGCGCCGAACCACTCTTCCCCACCTTCACCACTCCCTTTGCCGACGCCTCATCACGACCGGCGATACCAGATTTCTCCCTCCCCACCGCGTACAGTGTACACAACGTGCCACCTCTCAGCTCGCGGATCGCCAACTTCTCAGACGAGACCCTCTTCGCCATCTTCTATCAATTCACTCGAGACGTCATGCAGGAACACGCAGCGGCAGAGCTTTATTCGCGTGACTGGCGCTGGCACAAGGAGCTCAGACAGTGGATGATGAAGGACTCGAGTATGGCTCAGCCCGTGAGGATGACGGAGAGGTCGGAACGAGGCGTGTACATCTTCTTTGATGCGATGAACTGGAGGAGGGAGCGCGTGAGTCTCATCATTGCTATACCTCGTCACCGTCACTAATATACTCCAGCGTGACTTTGTACTGCAGTACGACCATCTGGATCAGCGTCACGGACCGACACAGCCGGGCTCTGCGTAGTTCACAAGCACGATCATGACACGAATACGAGATACTCTCAAGTAGGCAAGCTAAATGCATATGCCCATGGGAGCTGAACGCAAGGAAGATCAAACCACAGCTGAACATCCCAACAGACCTGCAATCGTGACCAGCTTCCCTCCTTCTACTCTTGGGAAATGACAGTGAAGATTCAAAACGTTTCTCATACAACATGGTATCAAGGTATATCCCCAACGCCGGCACCATAACAAGCACTATACAACCCCCATCCCCTTCTCCCCTTCCTTCCTTGCCCCCTCTCCCAAACCCTTTCTATCCTCCTCGTCGCTACTTCAAGTCCGCCGGCGTCAGCGCCTGAACCACACTCGTCCCATCCACAAACCTCGTCCTAAAAATCCTGTTCGCATTCTGAAACATCCCATCCTTCAAACTGACCACAATAAACTGCGACCCCTTGAACCGCGTCTTGATCAGCCTCCCAATATTCTGCGTATGCGACAGGTCCAACGCGGCGTCGACTTCGTCAAGAATGTACATCGGCGCAGGACTGTACTGAAGCAGCGCCATGATGAGGGATAGCGCAATCAGCGACCTAGCACCGTTAGCGACGCACAAACGCCACAGGACATAAAGGGAAAGCTCACCTCTGCCCACCACTCAACTCCGTCAAACTCTGCTTCCACACCTTGCCCAAACAAACCTTCACCTCGAGCCCCTGACTTATCTCCCCTCCCTCAGGCGGATCCAACCTCGCCGTGTTACCAGGCAACAACTCGTTGAAGATATTCCCAAAGTCCGTATTGACTTTAGACCAAGTCTTATGCAGCGCCTCCTTCTTGTACTCGTCCAGAGACCCAATCGTCTCTTCGATCTTGGCCTTGTCTTTGATGACCGTGCGCATCATTTGCCGGAGACTGGCTTCTTTCTTCTCCACGGAATCAATCATGTTCATGACTTTGGGGTTGATCTTTTTCTTCATGCCCTGGAAGCGTTCGCTGATGGTCTTGAGGCGGGATTTACATTCCGGGATGTTTTTGCCCGAGAAGTCGTAGGGGGTGCCGGGACGGCCGAAGATTTCGTTTTCAGTGGAGATCCAGTCGTGTTCGGACTCGAGGGAGTCGAGTTGTGATTTGGTCGTGGTTTGTTGTTTGGAGAAGTTGTCGATTTGGTGGCCGAGCTTTTGGGCCTCGAGGGCTTCTTCGGAGATTTGTTTGGTTTTGCGGGAGGAGGTGGTCTCGAGCTCGGCAAGTTCGTTGTCGAAGGAGCTGAGTTTGGCGCGTTCGTCTTCGAGTTGGGCCGTGGCGAGGTCGTGGTCGGATTTCGAGGAGTCGAATTCCTTGGTCAGGGCGTCGAGCTCTTCGTTCTGTGTGGCGAGGGTGGTGGAGATGTCTTGCATTGACTCTTGAGCAGTGGCGAGGTCGGCACCGCATTGCTCCGCGTCGAGCATGGCGTCGCGGACTTCTTGTTGGAGAGGCTTGATGGCGGCAGACTCTTTGGCGAGGCTCTTCTTGAGCTTGTCGACCTCCTTCTGCAATTCAATGAGCTTACTGTCCTTGTTCTTGCTAAAGTCGGCCATGTCTTTTTCGATACGTTTGACCTCTTTCGAGGCCTCGTCGTGTCTAGCTTTCGCTTCTGTGATGACCTCCTTGAGCTTGTCGACAGCTTCCTTCATCTCCTGCACGGCGGCGATGATGCTACTGCTGGAGTTGCCGTTGATCTGCGACTCAGCGAGACCGATCTCGTGCGTCTTGAGATCGAGCTCTTGTCTCAATTTTCTTGACGCATCGAGCTTGCTCTTCTCTTTTGCCATGAGACCTTGTAGCTCGTGCAACTTGCTCTCCTCGCCATCCAACTCCCTTTGTATCTTGTGAAGTTGCTGCAGAACAACCAAGACTCCACTGCTCTGTGGAGCACTGCCACCTGACAGGGTACCCGAGGGGTCGTACACATCACCTTCAAGCGTGACGCTCTTCATGCGCACACTCGGATCGAAGGTAACCTTCTTTGCCGCCTCAGCATCCTCGCACACCAGCGTGCTGCCAAAGACATACTCCATCGCAGCATTGACCTCATCTTCGTATCCGACCAGGTTGAGCGCCAGATCGACTTTGCCTGGTGCAAGCTTCTTAGCAGCACCAATCTTCTCTGCAGTCGCCCGGAAAGCAGAGATCTTGTTGAGCGGGATGATCGTGACTCGCTTCCTCAGTCGTCCATTTTGCAGCAGCGCCGTACCAGTCTCTGCCGAGTCAACGACCACATTGTACAGTCTCCCGCCAGCGCAGACTTCCAGTGCAGTCCCAGCTCGAGTGTGCGACTCGTCTAGGGTGAACAGCTGAGCGACCAGTCCCTTGACGCGACTCCTGTCAAAGTTCGGCGTCGGATCCGAGTAAGTGAAGTCAATATTTGCGACCTTGCGCTTCAGACCATCAGCCTGAGTCTTCAGCTCGCCAATTCGCTTTTGCAATCGCGACTGCTCGGCATAGATGTCCTGCTCTCTTCCACCATCGAAGCCAAGCTTAGCGAGCTCTGCTTCAATCTTCTTCGCGTGCGATCGTAACGAGTCGAGGTCTTTGAGCAGAGTCGCATTCTCCTTCTCGGCTTTCCGCGCTCGAGGCTCGTCCTCCTTGATGCGCGATTGAAAGTGGCTGATCTTGAGCTTCGCTTGCTCCTGCTCCGTTGCGGCGGCCGAAGCACGATTCCGAGCGTCGAGTAATTGGCCTTGGTAGCCACCTTCCTGTCCCTCTTTCGAAGCGACACCAGTCTGAAGTGTCTGAAGCAATTCCTCCTTCTTCTCTACCTCGGCTCGCAACTTCTGCAGCTCCGAATCAGTGGCTTCGAATCGTTGTTGAAGCTTTGCGTGAGCCGCTTGCTTTTGAGCCAACGACTTCTCAAGCGACTTGACATTACCAGCGCATTCCTTCGACCGAGCTTCCTCCTCTGCCATACTCGATTTTTTCAGATCAAGGACTGTGGTGAGTCGCACCAGCTCATGCGAGTGCGTCTTCACCGCCTCCTCCAGCGCAGCAAACTTCCCACCTTTCCGCAACTCCTTGTCCCTTGCGGCTGTGATCTTCTTCATGTCCTCTTTGAGGTACTCAATCTCGCCCTTGAGCTTGTCCGCATTGCCTTGCAGCGCCTCCAACCTCCCCTTCTTCTCTTGCAACTCCTGCTCTCCACCTCTCAGTCTCTCCCTGCACTTCACCCAATCACTCGCCACGACCAATCTCGTGAGATGCTCAAGATCGTTCTGGGTCTGTTGAAAGTCCAAGAATGCTCGCTTCTCTCCTCTCAGCTTCTCCAGCTTCGGCTCAATTTCGTCCTTCAGTAGCTCTTGAATTTCCTGCACCTTCATCTCTTTCTTCGCCATTGTCCGAAACGCCTTGTCCCTCCTGTCCTCAAACATGCGCGTGCCAGCCGCCTCCTCCACCATGCCCAGAATCTCCTCCTTCTTCATGTTGAGTACCTTCGTGATACGTCCTTGCATGATGAGAAAGTTGGGGTTGTTGATATTCAGCTGCACCGACTGGAACAAGTTTTGAACCGTCGTCTGCTGAGCTCTGTGTCCATTGATGAGGTACTTGCTCGTTCCGCCGAGGACAATTTGGCGCGTCACGGAGATAGTGGGATAGTCCTCGAACCCTATCGGCGACTTTGGCTTGTCGCTATTGTCGAAGACGATCGTTACGGACGCTTTCGTCACGCCTGCCTGACCGCGCTTGTAGATCAGATCTTGCAAGTTTTGGGCGCGGACCGTGGTCATATTTGTGATGCCGAGCACGAAGCAGATGGAGTCGAGTATGTTGGACTTGCCCGAGCCGTTCAGGCCGGTGATCGAGTTGAAGGAGGAATCCCTGGTGTTCGTTAGTATGGAGCTCAAGTTAGTCCTGTAATGCTGCGAGGCGCATACCATCCTGATATCACCGTTCGGACGGCGTAGGATTTGAAACCCTGCAGGTCGTCAGTCCAAGTACACAAGCTCCTAGGACAGTGTACGCACATCGATGATCACTTCAATGACCCTCATCTTGCCTGCTGCTGTCGTCGGCGCAATTACAGAGAGCCAAAGTGGTTTTGTTTACTTCACAAAGTCAACACTGACATTATTTTGCGGGGAAGGATCTGCCGGGGTTCTCGCGACGCGCGCAGAGTGGGCCCAGGCAGAGCCGCATCACCCAGGCAGTCATTGCAGTTATGGAGAAGCTCCAGCACAATTGAGCAGCTGTGTTCACGATGATTATTACTATGCCCTTCTCCAGTACTCGGCTCAAAGCCAAGCATCTGATGAAAAGTGAAAAAGTGATTTTTGCGTCAGCCAGAGGCAGTGCGAATACTGGCGACACTGTGCCAGCCATGACGAGCGAAAAGCCCGTCGGAGGCCGGCGAGAGACAAAAATAGGTTGAACGTAAGAAGGGGAGCATGTCCCCATTCCAGCGATCAAACTGGAAAGAACAGATACTACACTTGATCTAAGCCTAAACGGCAGAGAAGCTGAGGAAAGAAAGAGGAGAGGAAAGGGAGGAAAGCGAAGTTATATACCCTCCCACATGAGTGGATGAGTCAGCATTTTACCAGCGGGCAAGGAAGGAGTCATAGGCCTTCACATGCAAAGGTAGGAGTCATGGAAGGAGGGAAGGGAGAATGAACTCTATTGCTGCGAGCACCGATTATAGCCAATCATGTGGGATGGCAGCCTGCTGACAAGTGCTGCCCGATCATTCAAGAAGTACAATTATAACATGTTGCAATGCAAAGTGAATTCATATTCAAGGCGCCAATGGTCCAATCTACCGATGCTGAACGGGACACGTATTACTCATCAGCCATCTGGAAGGTCTTGTCCTCTCTGAGACCTTCTACAGCAAGCTCTTCGCCCTGTGCCCGCCTGTAGATATCCTTTACATCATCTGAAAAAGTTAGCTTTGACTCGGACCATACGCAGAATGTGGGGGAATGTACCTGTAGTGGTCTCAAAGTGACTCGTTGCATCATAGCTCTTGGAGATGAAGATGTTGTCATTGACACCAGACTCCAGAGGCTCGTAAAGAGGGATAGGTGGCCCCATGAACTTTTCCTCAATCCTGCCCAATCTCTCAAATCCTGCTGCAAGCTCGAGGTGGTGGTTGCTGTCCGTCTCTGCGATTGTGGACACGATAGCAATGTAATAGCCTTTCGGGCAGACGTTATGCGCAGAGGAGACCATGGCGATGTACACGTCATTCTTGCGGCCGATTTGTGATTGCGGGATGATAAGCTGTACGGAGTCCAGGTTGTCGGTATTGTCGATAGGGTGGTTGAGGATACAGATGGCTTTGAGGAGGTGCCCCGATACCTGTACCTTGCCAGGGAAGTATGTTGGGTCGGCAAGAATCTTCTTCGCCTTGGTCTCAAACTTCATGACCTCACCCTCATCGCCCCGCTCCTTCATGGTAGCCTTGATGCCCACTGCCTTGTTGCCGTCGTACACAATCTCATCCACGTTGGTGTTGAGCATGTACGTGCCTCCGTAGATGGCACTCAGCCGGGCAAATCCCTGTGGCAGCTCGCCCAGACCGTACAGGGGATAGATGTAGGGTGACTTGCCGTACCTGGCCATGGAGTTGACGTACAGCCTGATTCGCTCCACAGCTTCGGGGGCCATTCCCTTTGAGGTGATATATTCGTCGGTCGTGTAGAGTGCCATGCTGTGTCCGATGAAGTCTCTGGTCGTTGGCTCAAGCCCAAACTTGTCGTACACCTCCTTCATCGTGGTCTGTGACATATTCATGCCTTTATGTGTGGCCGGATCCTCCGCCTTGAAAGAGCCGACCCATTCCAGGAAGTTCCTTGCTCTCCTCTTCTCAAAGAGTCCCATCAAGGGACTTCTGAGAGCCTCGCCGGCATCCGATGGTACCTTCGCGACGTTTGCCCTGGTTCCTGCTCCTGTCTGAACGTAGCTGCCAGCGATCTGTCGGAATTCAAGGTATCGTGTGACGTCCGTAGACACGAGGATGTTTGTGAGCTCTCCGTTTGCCATCAGCAGCTTCGGAACGAGATCGATGTTCCAGTCGTTCACGCGGCCATACTTCTTCCATGGCTCGCTGCCTGGAGCGACATTGCCGTACTTCTTGAAGAGCTGGATCGAGTCAGTGTGAGTCTCACATCAGCAGGACTGCAACGCATACATTCTCAATGTTCAACGAGGCCGATTCACTGTCCATGTCAGCTCAGCTCTCCTCGCCTTGTGGCTGAACTCACCCTCCATAGTAGTCGTTCCTGTCAAGATGCAGGACCTTCTTGCCCTTGACACCCATGACGCTACCACTGTTAGCTCTCATACTGTCGAGCAGGCGACCAAGCATACCCTGCAAGGATACATTCCGTCAGGCCTGTCAAGATTAGCTGAGTGAGCCATTGTTATTAGTATCTGGGTGATGCTGACCCGTTCCGAGGACGACCACGTCGTACTCTGGCGCGATGTCTTCCATATTGTGATACTGTGTCTGAACGATCTGAAGAGGGTTTGAATGGGTGATTGGAGATTACGAGGTGTGAAAATGTAGAAGCGCAAGCTGTTGTGGTGGGATGGAGGGGCGGTGACACCACTTTGACAGGCGACTCCTGTTTCCCCGCGATACAATCATTCTTGAACCATGTTTCACCTCTACCCCATTCCTTTGAATGCGAACAACCTTGCAGGTGATACGGCTCGACCTCATGTCTGCTGGATCGCTCTTATCAGATACTTGACACTATTATACAGAGTTACAGGTCTACACCATCAACCCTTCCCACGCTATAGCTGAGAGAAGGTGCTCTTCTTCTCGCCCTGCTCGGACTGGGCTGTGTCAGCCCGCTCTCCCAATGTCTGCTCTGGCGCTGATGCCGCTGGTGCATTCCCAACCTGTGCTTCATCTGCTCGCAGCGACGAGGCTTGCTCCACCGTTCTCGAGTCTCCAATCTGGCCGACTGGCACCGCATTCTCCTCCAAAAGACTCTCCGATGATTCTGTCCAGGCCTCGTCTTCATACGCATATTCCTGATTCTGGAGTTCTGAGAGCTCCCTGTCCGTTAGATACACCTTCTCGGCACCTGGCTCGAGGCGTATCTCGGAGTTCTGCTTTGCGATCTCCCTCGCATTCTGCCATGTGTACCATCGTTCCGTAAGTGTGTGCTTGATAGCTCGCATGGTCTTCTGGACCTATTTCATCCTGTCAGTACTCGGCTGAAAAGAAAGCAACCATCAATACTTACAGCATCGTCTCGATCACTAGCTTCGAGCTCTCCGTAGCCAGCCTCAGTCCTTCTCCGCTCTTCTTCCTCTGTAGCGATGAGGTTTCGCTCTTGTACACATGCCCACCATAACCTGTGCAGATCTTCCCAGCCTTTCTTTCTCAATTCCTCGACTGTCCAAGCCCTGCCGTACTTGCTCAGCTCTTCCGGCGTCGTCATCGAGACCTCTGATGATCTGAAGAATTTGTATAGTCCATGATCTGGATCTACGGCTATCTTTGAGCGCTTTTCCGGGTCTAACACTGGTCGCGGGAGATTCTCAAGCTTGACCGAGAGTGTTTGATCTTTCCGCAGACCTGTCCGTCGCAGAGCTGATAGCCCACGTTTCTTGTTTGATTCCCGTTTTTGTGTCACCGGGGACGAACTGAATGATCGAGCTTGAGAGTGATAGAGTGATGGCAGAAGGAATGGTGGTGGTAGCGACTGCGCGCGTGTCCAAGACTGTCCCCCAAGGAGGAGACTCCTTGAGCTGGTCGCCATTCGATTCTGCCAATTCCCAGTCAAGTCGTACCGGTCATCCGATTGTGCAATCAAACCGAAGGCGGTTTGCGACGATCTGAAGATGCTGTCGCTGGTATCCAGAGAGCTCGCTCGGGTAAGCAAGTCTTTCTGATGCTCCGAAGTTTTGGCGGTGAGCTGTTTCTGCCGGTCGGATCCTGCAGATGCTCTCTCTGTGTTGAGAACATTGACAACGACTTGGTCTAATAACTTGATGCACAGTATCGACAACGAGTATTGTGAGTGGTATCTAATAGTACGCCTCGATGGACGATGATGCAAAGAGCGCTATGCTCGTACGCTGGCCTCGGGACCAAAAATGCTCAACTGCTACGCTTGCTATCATGAACCAATTCCTTCGACACCATGCTATGCGGAGTATCATGCTGCATAGACCGAGCGACAACGGCGATACGGAAACAAAGTTGAAAGGTCGACCGTGGTTACCAGTCGATAGCCCAAGTTTCAGCACGCTCCCAAAACTCGTCCAACGCTTTCCTCAAGGCGATATTAGGACGAAGATCGTTAATTGTAAGAGGATCTCTCGTTAATGGATCAGTCGGTGATCTCTTCAAGTGCTCTTGCAAAGTCGAGCGCTCGTACGAGTGACCATTCTTGGTCACCACCGGATCGTGCATGAGCTCAAAATTGATGGTATCGATCGCCCAGTCCGGCACCTCCCTCTTCGCGTGGTTCTCAGGATCAGCTACAGCAAAGACGCTCTTCAGCTCATCGACCTTACGTTGTGCCTGATCCTCAACCTCTTTCCGTTCTTCCTCAGCAGCGACAGGACCCAGCTCCGCCACGTTCAGCCGACGCTCAATGCTGGCCAGCTCAATCCGCTTTTTCGACTCCACAGCATCCTCCAGCTCAGCGAGCAGATCCCCTCTTCGCTTCTGCATCTCTCGTTGCCGGGCTTCGAACTTGGCTTTACGACACCGGATGACTAATGCGACAATGGCTGACATGGAGGCTGCGTTCGTCTGTGTGCTCTGGGACTTTGGGTACATGGCTTGGTCGTAGGCTGTGAGAGCGGAGCTCAGCGCTTCATGGGGGTGATGTAGCGCCAGTTGCGCCTGTGCTACTTCCTGTCAGTCTTACTCGGGGCTGATGTGACCACACGACCGACCAAGGTAGAAGTACGCCTTGAAGTTCTGTCCGTGTTTTGTGATTTCTATGCTCTTGAGGCAGTCGTCCACCACACCATCCCATCGCTGTAACTTTATCCTAGCAAAAGCGCGGTTGGTGAAGATGATCGGATTCTGGCTGTACTTTTGGATCGCGTATGTGTACTGCTCTTCTGCGCCGACAAAATCGCCTGCCTTGAACAGGTTGTTGCCCTTCTCTTTGAACTGCTCGGCGAGGTGAGCCATGGCTCTCGAATTCCACAGGAGTCAGAAAGGATAGTAGGGGACCTGGTCCATGGGGATTTTCTAAATCAACAGTGACGGAAGTCTGGGGACAAACAGGCGGGCATGCGGCGGTGGTCTGCGGCCGCGGGGTCCTTTCCAGAAAGCTTCCACTGCCTTCCAGCGCCGCGATTTCGGCCGAGCAATCAGCGTCCTCTCATTCACAGAAGCAATCACTTCTGCAGGTCATAGCAAACAAATCCACCATGATCAAAGCTTCATTATCATCTCAAATCTATACAAATGAATCAACAATCCGCATTATCTAATGACCAAGCCCCAAGCTTGCTCCAACTCCGCTACGCAAACCGGGCGAATCACACGCTCATCTTCATGGCAATGCTTTTGTGCGGATCGTACCCGATGACCTTGAAGTCATCCACTTTCCATCCATCGATATCACAACCCTTCTCTTTCTCGACTTCCAGCCCAGGGAAAGATCTTGGCACTCTTTCCAGCTGGACCTTCAGCGCCTCAACATGGTCGGAATACACGTGCGCATCTCCCATGGTATGAGTCAACGTTCCAGGCACCAGATCACAGCTCCTTGCCAGCATGTGCGTCAGCAATGCATAGCTAGCGATGTTGAACGGTACGCCGAGGCCCATGTCGCAACTTCGTTGGTAGAGCAAGCTGTGTAGCGTCCCCCTCTTGCTCCCATCGTCCCTTACCGGCGCGTCTTTCGGAAAGCTCACGTAGAATTGCGCAAACATATGGCAAGGCGGAAGAGCCATCTTCTTCAGATCTGCAGGGTTCCACGCTGAGAGGATGATTCGCCGATCGTAAGGATTGTGTTTGAGCTTGTGTACCACTTCCGCGAGCTGGTCGACACCTTGTCCGGTGTAGTCTGCGTTGCGATCCACGTACTCGGCACCGAAGTGTCGCCATTGAAAGCCATACACCGGGCCGAGGTCGCCTTCTTCTCGGTGTGAGAGGCCTACACTGTCGAGGTATGCTCGTGAGCCATTCCCATCCCATATCTTCACACCTTGGTCCGCCAATGTTTGACCATTGGTATCGCCTGACACGAACCAGAGAAGTTCGGCTATTACTGCTCGAAGAAAGACGCGTTTGGTCGTGAGGAGAGGAAGGATGAGCGAGCCATCTCGTTTAGAGAGCGAGAACTTGAGCTGGGGTGGAAAAGGTATCGATACTGTGCCAGTGCCTGTGCGATCGGGTCGGTGCTCCCCTTCATTGATTATTCGTTGAATGAGGTCGAGGTACTGGTATTCTTCATGTGACGGGTCGTCTTGCGGTGGCAGGGGGATCTCCCCCTTGTCGTTGGACTTAAGATCTGGCGCTGTACTGGCAGGCGGTAGCTCTATTGCTGAAGGCGACATTGTGATTCGTGAGGTGAGATATGAGGTTGATCGAGATGCGTGAGATGCCAATTATATTGACCTGCGGGGTGACGCGACGAGGCGCGTCCCAGCCATTTGGTCCCGTCTTGGTGGGCAATCGCCGAAATCGCCGCCTCGGGCCGACCAGCCAGATCTCATCATTGCGCAGGCATTCACATGCCAAAGATCTTGTGTGCTTGATGCTTGATCTTGCTTCTTTACGTTGCGCTACATCTTGACAAACACATGATCGGATCATCGAAAATCGACAGTATACATACACACATGGTCTAAGCCCAGGTGGCGCACCTACAACACCATGGAAAAGTTCCGCTGGGCAGATCTGATCAGAGAGGCTCTTCTCTATGGATTCCTGGTTGGTCGCAAGTCTCTTCAAATGGTGGCTCGAGGCTGACTGTGGGCAGAGCTTCGGAGCGATATATGTCGCTAAGCAGATCGTTGCTCGACTAGACCCGGAGGCTAGCGCAAAGCAAGAAGCGCAACAGAAAGCACTCGCTGCGACCGCTCGATTATCGTCCTTCTTCCAAGAGCAACAAGATCAAGATGAGACGGAAGAAGGGGACGCCGACGAGAAGAGCGGTTATCAGACCAGTCGAAGGCGACCAGAACCTGAAGATCTTCGACTAAATCAATACGAACAAGCGATAGCGATGGAGGTGGTTGCGCCCTCGGAGATACCTGTCACGTTCAACGATATTGGAGGACTCGACCACATCGTGGAAGAACTCCGCGAATCCGTCATCTACCCTCTTACATATCCACAATTATATACCGCATCTAGCTCGTTATTATCGGCGCCTTCTGGAGTCCTTTTGTACGGACCGCCTGGTTGCGGAAAGACCATGTTGGCAAAAGCGCTAGCAAGGGAGAGCGGAGCTTGCTTCATCAACTTGCACATCTCAACCCTGACGGAGAAGTGGTACGGCGATAGCAACAAATTAGTCAGCGCCGTCTTCAGTCTTGCTAGGAAGTTGCAGCCCAGCATAGTGTTCATCGACGAGATCGATGCAGTGCTTGGGCAACGCAGAAGTGGCGAGCATGAGGCTAGTGGGATGGTCAAGGCAGAGTAAGTCCATGTCCGAATTGTGGAGGGAAATCATTCTTACAAATCACAGGTTTATGACACATTGGGATGGACTGACATCAGCAAACTCAGCCGGACAGTCTCAGCGAATCTGCATACTTGGAGCGACCAACAGAATTCAGGACATTGACGAGGCCATCCTTCGCAGATTGCCCAAGAAGTTCCCAATCTCTTTACCTACGGCGGCACAACGGAGATCGATCTTCAAGCTTACCTTGAGAGACACCAAGCTCGACAAAGATCCGAGCAACTTCGACCTGGATCTACTAGTCAAGCTCAGCGCTGGTATGAGTGGTAGTGATATCAAAGAGGCGTGCAGAGATGCTGCCATGGTACCTGTGCGAGAGTTCTTCAGGGAGGCAAAGGCTCGCGGTGGAAGCATGAAGAGCGTCAAGCCCGATAGCATGAGAGGCCTGCAAACGGACGACTTTTTCGGCCGAAGAGCTAATGCAGCTCGTGCCAAAGCTATGGAAGAGGTCGACGACGAATGGGAGGACCGGGACTCTCCTCGAACGCTCAGCAATGCTGATGAACAGGAAGCACCTCGATACCAAGAGGCTGCAGAGGTCAAATCATGAGCCTCAGGTACTGCCAGCAGAGTCGACACTTGTATATGTAAACACGGTCTCATGTATCATACAATATACGACGAGATCTTCACGACGAATCAGCAGCAAGATACCATCACAAATCAAAACATTCTCTCAACGCTATCCCACATTGAATGGTCCGGTGGGGTCACGGACTGGTGCAAGCGAACTTCTCCATGCAGAACTTCCCCTCTTTCACCGACAACAACTCTGACGACAAGCCTCATCTGGTCTCGTGGCATGTTTCCTGCCTGTCCTGTGAGACGCTGTATCTTATAGTAGACCTGTCAAAGCGGTTCCTCCTTCTTTACCCGGATCGCCCATGATCAGCAATGACCTGCTTCCGGACACGCCGATCCGGAGAAATTGCTCCTCATCTTCGAAAATGATTCTCGAATCAAGCTCTTCTTGGTGATGCAGGGCAAGAAGCGGCTCACGTTATGCAGACCGTGTCAGTGGACCCTTCACAAATGGTCATCTTCGTCCGAGTCGTAGTGAGTATGAATTGGTACTGGCAAAGTATTTGCTTGTCGTTGCTCTCTCTCTGTTACTCCATCATTCCCCTTCACACCAGCAAGATGAGAGGTATAGCCTCACCGCTTTTGCCTTTGCTCCTCGCCGGCGCTTCGCATGGCCACGTATTGTGGTCGTCGAAGCCAGCGAGCGAGTGGAGTGATCTCATCCGGACAGCCTACCCTATTGGCAATGGCAAGCTTGCCCGTACGTATTGCTTTCAAGCCACAATGGCCACATCTGACCCAGGCAGTCCTACCATACGGTGTCCCTGGAAAGGAGAGACTGAACCTCAACAAGGACGATTTGTGGAGCGGTGGACCCTTCGAGGACCCTAACTATCGTGGTGGTAATCCTGCTGAATCGACCGCGGATGCGATTCCTGGAATTCAGTCCTGGATCTTCCAGAATGGCACAGGTAATGCGTCGGCTCTGCAGAACGAGTACACTGCCTACGGCAGCTACGCAGTTCTAGGCAATGTCTCAGTGACAATTGATGGCATCAGCGACTACACTGGATACAACAGGTCCTTGGATCTGCCTACTGGCCTGCACACGACTGTCTTCTCCACTGGCAATGCCACCTTCACAATTTGGGTCTTCTGCACATGTTGACGAGCTGACCGTGGCTGACGAACTCACAGTCAAGCTTTGTGTTCTTTCCCAGATTCGGTCTGTCTGTACGACGTCGCCTCGACATCGACTCTTCCTGCCATCAGTATTAGCTTCGAGGATGTCCTCCGCACTCCAGGTCTCTCCACTCCAGCATGCTCTGCAGAACAATCAATAGCCAGTATTCGAGGCAAGACGCAAGCAGACATCGGCATGACTTTCTTCGCGGCCGCTCGACCTGTTGGAGACATCACAGGGGCCGCATGCACTGAAGAAGGCGTTCTCACTGTCCCAGCTGACTCGTCTCGGAAGCGTGTCACATTCGCCATCAACGCTGGTACAGACTACGATCAGACAAAGGGCAATGCAGAGAATGGATTCTCTTTCCGAGGAGTCGATCCGGAATCTACTGTCCTTGAGGTCCTATCGGCAGCCATACAGCGACCAGTCCAGGCCATTGTGGATGATCACATTGCCGACTTCCAGCCTTTGATGGATGGCTTCACCCTCGAACTACCAGACTCAGCAAACTCTGCTGGTCTCGACGTGTCTTCCCAGCTCTCCCGCTATACGCTCGAGGGCGGGGATCCTTTCGTCGAGGCTCGCCAATTTACTTACGGTCGATACCTCTTCGCCTCCTCGTCTAGCACCGGCTCTCTCCCGCCAAATCTGCAAGGTAAGTGGGCATACGGCCTTACCAATGCGTGGTCTGCCGATTACCATGTCGACATCAACCTCCAAATGAATCACTGGGGTGTCGAAGAGACTGGACTGTCCTCCCTTCAAGACCCTCTGTGGGACCACATGCGCTACACCTGGACCGGTCGCGGAGCCGAAACCGCCAACCTCACCTACGGCAGCGAAGGCTGGGTCGTCCACGGCTGGCTCAACACATTTGGCTTCACTGGCCTTCCCTCAGGCGACGATATTTGGACCCTCCTCACCTCCTCCAACGCCTGGATGATGCTCCACGTCGCCGACCACTTCGAATACACCCAAGACACCACCTGGCTGCGCACCATCGCCTACCCTCAACTTCTCAAACCCGTCGCCCAATTCTGGCTCTCCACCCTCGTCCCAGACACGCACTTCAACGACTCCACCCTCGTCGTCAACCCCTGCGTATCCCCCGAAATCGGCCCCACAACTTTCGCCTGCACCCACCACCAACAACTCATCCACCAACTCTTCACCAACATCCTACGCTTAGCCCCCTTCGCCGCAGAACCAGACACCACCTTCCTCTCCACCGTCGCCACCGCCCTCGCCCGCCTCGACACCGGCCTGCACATCGGCCGCTGGGGCCAGATCCAAGAATGGAAACTCGACATCGACGAGCAGAACAACACCCACCGCCACCTCAGCCACCTCGTAGGCTGGTACCCCGGCGCCTCCCTCTCGTCGTACGCAGGCGCCTACACCAACACCACCCTCCAAGCGGCGGTGCGCACGACCCTCCAGTCCCGCGGGCAAGGCATCGAAGACGCCAACGTGGGCTGGGAGAAGGTCTGGCGGGCAGCGTGCTGGGCGAGGTTGAACGACAGCGCGAACGCGTACGAGCAACTCAAGCTGGTCATGAGGAACAATGTCGCGGATAATGGGCTCATGATGTACAGCGGCAGAAACGAGCCGTTCCAGATCGATGCGAATTTTGGTTATGTAGGGGCGGTGGTGAGTATGTTGGCTGTTGATCTGCCGACGGGGGAGACGGGGGAGGAGAGGGAGAAGAGGACGCTGGTGTTGGGGCCGGCGATACCGGGGGCGTGGGGCGGGGGGAGTGTGAGGGGGTTTAGGCTGAGGGGAGGGGCGGTGGTGGATTTCGGGTGGGACGGAGAGGGGGTGGTGGATAGGGTGGAGGTGCAGAGGGAGGGGTGGGAGGGGGTGAGGTTGGTGAATGTCAGGGGGGAGGCTCTGGGGGATTGAGAGGATGGCCGGAGGATGGAGTGGTAGTGGTCAAATGAGAAGCATGTAGCGGAAAATTTGATGGTCCGACAAAGTCATTCATACACAGGGTATATACAGCGAATGTGCCCAACTTTTCGCAATTCCGGTCATGGTCTATCTACGGTTGAGAGCGTTCATGCGCTTGGCGTGCTCGTAGACGATGGGCTTTGCCTCGGCGTCATCGAGGTAGATGGTGAACCCATCGTCGTGGTTTCTGCCGTAGCTGAAGTTGGCGCCAAATTGCCAGTACATATCCGGCATCTTCTCTTGAACTTGGATGCCTTGCCACTCTGCGTAGACCTGAACCCTGGTCTGATCCGAAGGAGGCTTGCCGTTCTGTGCCTTGCCGGCAGGAGAGAGCCATCCGTACTCTTCGTGGACGACAGGCTTGTTCGCCTTGCGGCCTGATGTGGCGTGGTCGCGGATCCACTGGCTGGTCCAGGCGACGGTCTTGGTCCACCAGTCTGGGTAGGAGTGGAAGGTGTTGAAGTCGACTTGTGGGATGCGGATCTCGGCGTCAAAGTCACCTCCGTCATAGCCATTGTAGAAGCCGTCTGGGTTTCCGGCAATGTTGAATGCACCTTCGCTACCGGTGGTCAAGAGATGGTTGGGGTCGATGGACTTGACGTGGGCGGCCATCTCTGCCATCCACTTGGTGATGACATCTGGGTTGCATCCAGCAGGAGAGCGGGGAAGGTTGCGGGTGCCATCGGCGCCGCAGCGCGGCTCGTTTGCGAGCTCCCAGGCGAAGATTGCTGGTGAGTTCTTGTAGCGGTTGACAAAGGCGGAGACGTAGTTCTTGTAGGCCTGCTTGATGGCGGGCATGGTGTAGAACTTGGTAATGTCAGTAAGGCAGCTGTAGCACCATTCAGGGAGGTATCTTACATCGTCATGGTACTGTCCACCAAGGTTGACTGTGTAGACATCCATTCCACCGTAGTCGGCCCAGTTGTTGGTAAAGGCCACGAGAAGCTTGACACCAGTATCGCTGGCAGCCTTGACGACCTTGTCGAAAGCGGACAGGTCGATGGTTGGCTTGCCATCAGTCCACTTCTGCAATACTGCATCGCCTGGGTTGTCGCCATACTGGGGAAGGCCGGCACTGTTGTAGGTGGCGTTCTTCTCATTGTAGCCCCACGTCCTCATGACCTTCAGTCCAGCAGCCGCGGCATCTTTGAACCCCTTCTGTACGTCTGCCTCGCCCTGTAGATGGTTAGAGGCTGAATTTCGGCATGAAAGTGTGATATACTCACGATAAATGGAAAGTAGTAGCCGTTACTTCCAGCAAAGTAGAAGTCTTTGCCATCGAGCTTGAATTTCTGTCCGCTGACTGTAACGAACCCTGGTGGTGGTCGTTTGCCTCCAGCAGGGGATGGGGCAGCGATGGAGCCGGCGGCCAAAAGTGAAAGAGCGAATACAGAACGCATTGTGTTGTACAGTAGTAGTGCCTACCTCTATTCCAGAGCGATATCGAGTAGATCTCGACTTGATATATATCTACAATTCATGAAATCCACATTTTTGTTTGCCTGCTCCAAGCGATACGGAGATGAAAGGTCCGTGGCGACCAGCTTGGCGGGGCGAAAGTCAGAAGCCCCATGTCACAGGACGGGAGTCTTTCTGGGACCCTGCTGGCGCCAGGAACGGCATACGGATGTGCAGTACTAACCACAATGAGGGTTAGTTCTCCGAAGGGTCTGGGTGGACGAGCCGGAACTTCTCCAGATTGATGAAGGGGATACGGAGGGGCAGTTTCAGACCCGACGCCCAATTAGGTATTGATATGTTGAGTCGAGTAATATGTCAGAAGATCAGTCGAGAGCCGCATCATTGGAGGGAGATCTATGCATTGCATGGCAGTAGCACAGCCATCAGTCATGCCGCATGTCTATTGCCACTGAGGCACACAATGCTGGTTGTTGTGATGGCCAAGATTGAGCATCGTCGCAGAAGCTGCTCGCTAATAGTCGATCCCTTGGTCCACATTCACCTCTAGCAAAGACTGTCTCCGGACATCGGCACATTTGTCTTTTCATCTCCCACTATCGACCAGTAGGCAGTGTATGCGGTAATCCAGTACGGTTGTTGCTTCGCATGAGCGGAAGTCATTGAGTGGTACAGGTATAGAGTTTTTGCTGGTATAGCCAAAATCTAGGCGGAGATCGTCTTCCGCGTTAAAAGCAAGCCGAAAGAGGTAAGCAGCTCATCTCCACTTCATCATCGCTATCCCGACTACACCACCAAGCAGATTCAGAATATGACGATTACACTCTTCTTCTTGCAAGCTTCCAGATGCATACGCACAGCGTGGCAACTCGAGGAGCTTGGACTTGATTATGAGGTCGAGTTTTCCGAGCGGGTTAACAAGGTGGCGCCACCAGAATTCAAGAAGAAGGCAGGTGATCTCGGCAAGTTTCCAACTTTGGTAGACGATGGATTGACAGTCTATGAAAGTGGTGCCATTGCAGAGTAAGTCGATGGGGCAGTCAAAGGTGTGAAGTCGATGACATGGGCCAATCATTGCTGAGTCAACCGTGGCACGCCTGATACTTACGACCATCAGATACCTCGAGGACAAATACGACAAGGAAGGCAGATTGTTGCCTAAGGACGGTCCTCAACGTTATGCTGCACTGAGATGGATCCATGCTGCCGAGGCAACATTCGCCCTCCATGCCCTTCCAGTGCTTTACGTCAAATGGTTCAGTGGTGACCACAAAGAGGCAGCGGATACTATCATCGAGAAGATGTCTATCAACATCCAGAAAGACCTTGATCTGCTCGAGTTGGAGCTCGGCAAGAGCAGTGGCAAATTCCTGATGGGTGACAAAGTTACTGTGGCCGACTGCATGATGCACTTTTCTGCAGTCTTCATCCTGGATCGCCAGCTGGGCACTGGAGGCAAAGAATGGCCAAAGGTTCAGGAATGGATCAAAGCATGTGAAGATACCGAGACCTACAAAGCTGCAGTGAAGAAGACTGGTCATGATTTGAGCAAGTCTGGGTAGATGGTGAACGTGAGTAATCATCAAATCCATCACACAACACACCCACAAGGTCCAATTCCATGATCATTCTTTCGTGAGATGTGGATGAGCATTTCCAGACAGCAGCAATGAATGCTCCAAAGATGTTTTCGTGTTCATCCACCAAATCAATGTCTACACCTGAAGCATTTAGACTTGATATCGCCCTGAAAGTACCCCTCGCATGACGTCATTTAGCGGAGCTGCCTCGAGCTTACCGAATTGTGCCTTGCCGGGCCCCATCACATGCCATAGCTCGTGCTTTTGTCAAACCAAACACAGTTGCCTGTTTGAACACTTGCTTCCTACACATTTACACACAGCCCACATCTTCACAATACCAGTCCACCACAATCATGTCCGCAGAATTCAAAAAGGCCGCCGAGGACAGTCGCAAGCTGAAGCAGAAGCCCAACCAGGATGAGCTGCTCGAGGTACGTCGATCTGAAGCGCCTGGGATGAGTCTACAGTGTTGACCGCATACTAGCTCTACAGCAATTTCAAGCAGGGGTCCCAAGACCCTCCATTCGAAAAGATTGACAAGCCTGGCATGTTTGATCTCACCGTGAGTCTCCCAAAGATTCAATCCATGCTTACACCATCTGACCCAACCGTAGGGCAAGGCAAAGTACAACGCCTGGCAAAAGGTGGTCGATGCTGGAACGACCCCAGCCGCTGCTCAAGCAAACTACGTCAAGCTAGTCGAGGGCCTCAAGAAGAAGTATGGCTTCGACGGTTAGTCGGACGTGGCCTAATACTTCGATACCTGCAGGCGTTTGGCAATTGTCAAGCAGCTTGCGTGCTATGTAGCAAAGAGAATGAAAGTAAATACAATATGTGAGCCCAGGCTGGAACTACTCTGGATGATCGCTAGCTGTGTCAAGGTATTTGTCCATCTACAGCATTGCCTGAAAAGAAAGCGCCAGAAGAAATGCTACGTGCTGAGCTCCAGCAAACGTACGTGAACAAACAGTTCAGAGCATAGATATCTATCATCTCATTATGTGATTATCGACTGCACTCCTCCCATCCTTCTATTATCCCCAACGATGATCTGCAGATCAGCAAAGCTCATTGTTGACAGGGCGGGCAGCTTGGCGTTCTGCGGCGGTCTCCGACCTGCACCAGCTGCGGGCAAAAATCGTCCAGTGTCGAACAACCCAAACCGGCAATTATCAAACAGTCGTACAGAGAGCCAGCCTCACATTTCTGTCACCATCTTCAACATTATCAGCGATCTACACATTCACGCGGCATTTGTAGCATATCACATACAAAGAGAAAGAGTGCCTCTGCCACCATTTCCGCTACACCGACACAAACCATGGCGCCAGGCCTGGTAGAAGAAGCTGTTCAGATTAACGACCCTCCGCGGCCAGACTCTGGTCTCCTCAAAGCAGAAGAAGCACAGAAGTCACACTGGACGCCACAGACAGGTATGCACGCTGCCGAAGTCGCCGATTTTGGAACATGCTGATATCTCCAGTCTTATCTACCCTCAAAACCCAACCGGCAGCACATTCTTCTTCGCCAGTACCTTTCTTCCACCTTCTCGAACGATTAAAGACGACAAAGCGCGAAGGCTGGCGACGCTTCGGTATCAACCACGGCGAATCGATAAGCGACCACATGTACCGAATGTCCATCCTGACCATGCTGTGCCCCGCCTCTTTATCGTCACGTCTCGATGTACCACGCTGCACGCGCATGGCGCTCATTCACGATATGGCTGAGGCGCTGGTTGGTGACATCACGCCGGTAGATGGTGTACTCAAGCCAGAGAAGAGCAGAAGGGAGACGGAGACTATGGAATACCTATGTGGTGATCTACTGGGCAAGGTTGGAGGAGGACTGGCAGGTGAGGAGATGAGGAAGGTATGGCAAGAGTACGAGGACAACGAGACGCTGGAGGCAAAGTTTGTGCACGACGTGGACAAGATGGAGTTGCTGTTGCAGATGATGGAGTACGAGCGAAGTCATGAGGGGAAGATCGACTTGGGGGAGTTCAGCTGGGTCGCGCAGAAGATTGAGCTAGACGAGGTCAAGACGTGGTGCGCCGACCTGTTGAAGGAGAGGGACCAGTTCTGGGGAGAGGTTGGTAAGACGCCGAGTGGCAGTCCGATGAAGGCGAACGGGCACACGAATGGGAGTGCTTGAGGCGTGACTTGTAGGAATTGCGTGGGGGCGTTGGGGATTCTGTCCATGCATGGCAGCTGATGTGTAGAGCTTCAAAGATTACTAGAGATACTGATGAATAGCGTCGACTGCACTTGTGAGTACCAGCAATGCAGAATAGCTCTACCAGAGCAATATCATTACATTTGCAATTTACACAAAAGGTCGATCGTTGATCCACAAGAATGCGGCACGCGTAAGAGGCGTTCACCGGATAATTCAAGGCGACCCAGCAGGTCAGCTCTGCATGAGTGTCTCACATCTGGGACCGCTCCCTGCCGGCTCATGCCTAAAGAAAGGCCCTTTTTTGCATGGAACAAGCCTGACAAGGGTATTATTCCTGGTGGTTCACCCACGCATCTCCCACGCAATTCTGCTGGAAACTCGGCGGGCCGCCCCAGCTGATGGCGAACTCAAACCACTCGAATGAACCACGCATCAACGTCGCTGCACAGTGCACACACCGCTCCGCATTGGAGCCCGAGGAGCGCGGAGATCCAGATCCAGCGGCACAGCACGCGCACCTTGTTGGTTACCAGAGTACAAACGTTTGCTATCCCTTGTCGACTGCGGATCGCGTGGCGCAGGCCAAAGCGAGGCATGCACCAATAGGCGGGTGATCTACTGGGGAGCGGCTGCATGACCGAGAGTCGCAAGCGCCACATCGCCTCCGCTAGAGCACTAGAGACGACTCCGGAAACCTGGCCGTACTCCTACTTGCCCTGTACGAGTAGCTCCTCCCGACCAGAAGCGGACGCGGCCACAGACGACTGGCTGCGCCGTAATGACTGGCGCTCCTCTCCGTGTGCGACCTTTTCCCCATCTCCTCCACAATCATGGCTGCTGTCGCCATGTACGATTCACGACAAAATCCGGGGAATGCTGCTCGTCATGCAGCTCCTCCCCACGGCCCCGGAGATGACTACCACTCGGCTGCAGCCCAGGACGTGGATCAGGATCCAGCCGAAGCTTCGCACGAGAGTCATGACGAGTCGCCGAATGGGAGGCACGCGAGCGATGAGTCGCAGGGCGAGACAGATGACAAGGGAAGGAGTGCAAAGAGGAGGAAACTGAGCAAAGATGCCGAGAAGAAGTTCATCTGTCCTCATGCTGGGTGTGACAAGAAATACTCGAGGGCGGAACATTTGTACAGGCATCAATTGAACCGTGAGTGTTCATGATGAGAGACGTGATGAACGTCGACGCTGACATGAGCCAGACAATCCAAAGCAAATCTACATCTGCGACCACCCAGGCTGTGATAGGCGATTCGTGCGACAAGACCTTTGCGCCAGACACAAAGAGCGACATAATTCGAGAGAGTCAGGCCTGGTGCGGACAACAAAGTCTCGATATGATCTCGCAGTCACCTATCAAAATCTCCCACCGGGAAGCGCGAGAGGTAGCAAGAGTGGGGAGTCTAGGAGAGACAGCACTCTTGGGACACAGACACGCGACAGCCATGGGCTGACTGGATCACCAAATGGAAGACATGGTCATGAGATGGTCATGGCGATGCCCAAGGCAGAGAGCGGAAGCATATCTCCTGTCAATGTTCGACGACACTCGATGCATATGCAGGAGAACCGCCCGCAATTCAAGCATGATAATGGCATCTCGAACGGCCACCACATGCCTGTAATACCGCATTATAGTCCACCCGAGACACCAGCACGGTCGTCGATACCGACGGAGGCTACTCCAGCATACAACGTGAACCAAGCTCAGGGCTATACCGATCAATATCCAGTGTCTGCCCAGAGCATGCAAAATCAAGCGACTGCATACGGCATGAATCCTTACACCAGCTTCACACCCTACGGCCAGCCAGCACAGCATCGGCGAAATTCGACATCATTCTCCCCAGTCTATCCGCAGCAAGCTACTCAGGGTGCTCATTACATGTCTCCGACCACTCAGACTGTCACGGCTAATCAATCAATACCGGGCATGACGCCGTATGCGCCCAACTTTCAACCTACTATGCCACATTCCATACAAGGTGTCAGTCAGCAGCCTCCCCAAAGACACATGTCAATATCTTCGCCTTTGAACGAAGGCATGTACCATCAACCTATGACACAACATTCACATATGGGACACGGATTTATGAACACCATGACTGATCCATCAGTACCTGTCTTCAACAATGAGATATACAACAATGCTCCTTTCGTGTCTGCAGATGACTTTACGCAATGGCTGTTCGACAACGAGACGTCGTTCAATGCTTCCATGATTCCGCCGGACATGCTAGGGGAGGGCTTTAGCAGTCAACGACAGACACCACAGGACTTTGGTCAAAAGATGGATTTCGGACAGAGATCTTCTGGAGAGAACTCGGGCGAACCTACACCTTCGCTTGCATCTGCTTCTGCTCCACATCGCCATGGCCCTCCAAGGGCATTCGAGTCGATCATACATCCGGACCGCCGCAAGGCTCTGCTCGAATTTGTGATTGAGACTTTCCATGACCGGAATCACACATTGGTCACGGAATATCGGAAGTCGGTTTTGTCTGGCGATAGAGAACGCTACCCTCACGTGCTCTCCTTACCTATGCTTGAGACTTACCTCTCATCCTTTTGGAACAATGTCCACCCTCAACTGCCCTTCCTACATCGACCTACCTTTGCGACAGAGTCGTGTCCGGACTATCTGCTGCTTACAATGCTTGCACTCGGTGCGTCGAACCTTGACCGTTCTCACGGCTTTGAGACACGTACCCGATCATCCGACTTCTCATTCTTCCTCGCATGGCACACCCGCTACCGGCTCTTCCAAGATCCCGACTTTGGCCCACCAGCCAAGCTCTGGATCTTCCAAGCCTCGCTCCTCCTCGAGATTTTCGAAAAGATGTACTCTTCCCGCTCCCTTCACGAACGCGCTCACATCCACCACTCCACCACCATTACCCTCATGCGCCGCGGCTCCTCACTCATCGGACGCTACTCGCAAGACTTTCCCCCCTTCAATAACCCCGACTCCTCTGCGTCCACCACCCTCTCCATCCCCGTCGCCGGCCCCTCTGGCCCCATCGACACGCCCACCGGCTCCCACCCTTCCGTCAACGCCAGCGGCTTCAACACCACCGACGCCGAATGGAACGCCTGGATCTCCACCGAAGCCACCCGCCGCATCGCCTTCGCCGCCTTCATCATCGACACCACTCACGCCCACATGTTCGGGCACTCGGCAGTCATGGTCGCGCACGAAATGCGCATCGCCCTGCCCTGCGACGAATCCATGTGGGCCGCCGAATCCATGGGCGAAGTGGCCGCGATCCGCGCCCGGCTCGACGCGCAAGAATACCGCCAAGTCTCCTTCCTCGAAGCCCTCAAAAAGACGCTCAACTGCCAGCCCGTCAAGACAAACTCGTTCGGCCGCGTGAGCATCATGGCCGGCCTGCTCAGCGTCAGCTGGCACATGAAAATGCAAGACGTGCGCGTGTCCTCGGTCGGCATAGGCCAAGCGGGCGCGTGGGGCGGCAAACTGCTGCGCGCTTTTGATTTTTGGAAAAAGGATTTCGACGAGTCGCTCCAGGTGCTGGCCGCCAACGGTGGCGCGGGCGGGATGGGCGTCGGTATCGGCCCGGGCGGCGTGGCGAGGAGTCTCGGTCGCGGCGAGCTGGATCGGGATAATGTCTTTGAGGCGCGCACTGTGCTGCATCACCTCGCGCATATGGCCATGCATTGCGATGTCTTGGACTGCATGATGTACGCTGGCGCGACGCGGTTGTTGGGGCGGGTCATCACGCCGCAGGATCGGACGGCTGCGAGGCGCAGGATGGTGGAGACGTGGGCGCCGAGTGCGAGGGCGAGGGATAGTACGTTTTATGCGTTGAGGTTTCTGAGTAGTGCGTTGTTGGTGGAGGATAGTGGGACCGGGTCAGGGATGGGCTGGGATTATACTGCGAGGAACGATGTGTTGCTGAATCGTCCGTGGGTGCTGTATCTCGCTGGTATGGTGGTTTGGTCGTATGGGTTTGCGAGGGAGGGGCCCTTGAAGGATCCGGAGATCGTGACGGCGTTGGGGACGAGGGAGGCGCAGGTTAGGGATATGGTGGGGTTTTTGACGAGGGTGGGGGGTGGGGAGAGTCCGGCGCAGCTGGAGAAGATGGAGGGGAAGAATAGAGTGTTGGGACTGTTTATGTTGTTGAGAAGGACGTTCATGCAGGCTAGGTGGGAGTTGTTGCATGAGGCGGCGGATTTGATGGGGAATGCGATTGGGATGTTGGTAGGGGGGATCAGATGGGAGGGGATGGATGAGAGGGCGACGGGAAGGTGAGGCATGATTGTGGTGTGGAGGTGAAGGAGGTGGTGCTGTGGAGATGGGGAAGAGGTGGAGGCGCCGGGGTGGAGTGCAGGTGGTAAAAGCAAGATGAGCTTGGGAAGGAGAAGAGAAAAAAAAGCTGGGAGGCTTGTATGATTCATGTGTGACGAACAAACATAGCGATAGCATATCTTGTTGAGATCCATGACTTATCTGTTACCTCTTTGAGCATCCAATGGGTTGTGATCAGGTCACGCTAGGTGTGTTGAGGCTGGGAGATGCCTGCTGCGAAATGCAGTCGGGAGGTTGTGATGAATGAACGACCACGGCGACAACTCGAGATAGTTGAGCACGACAGTCGCACGTTCAGGGGAGCATCCCAAGTGGCGTACGTGACTTGCAGGGAGGAAACGCACCGAGTGATCGGCGTAGGATTCCCATGGGTCGAAAGGGGGATCTTGCAGTGCCTCTGAAGGATGGCTTGAACACAACGCCACGCGAAGATGAAACGCAGGATGCGATAGGAAAACGTGGTGGATGCAGTAGTGCAGTGTAGATGGAGGCTGGTGAAGTCGATCGATCGATTGACCCAAGTCTCTGGCCGGGTCGGCTTGTCGAGCTTGTGGATGCAGGATCTTTGTTCCTGTCGATCCCGTTCGGAGGTGTTCACGTCTGTCGGGAACGCAATCATCTGGGGGCCGTCGGAAGAGGCGATAGTGCTAGCATGGTCGATGGATGAGGTGGGACTGTCAGACGGAACACATCGGAATGCGCTGGTGAAAAAGCTGTGGTTGGTCGGAAAAGCGATATAGACAGGGAATGCGTTTATTCGCTTACTGGCAATCCTTGTGGTGGAGACATGCAGAGACGGGGCGACGGCGTGCTGTTCTTTGGCTAAGGTGCCGCAGTGATGGGAATCGTCATATGATCGCGAGAGCTGCTGGGTCGTTGTAGAGTGTTTCGCATTTCAGCTGCTCGACAGACACCCTTGTGATGCATGCTCTTCTGAGCAAGGCATTTTCTCGAGTGAATGAGACAAGGTCAAGGCCACGTCCGAGCGACCTGTCAAAGAAATTTGTGCTCGAGCTCCACCGCTCTCATCTTTCTCATGTCGAATCACGGACACTCTGGCGAATGAAGAGAAGCGGCTCAGCTTACCGAGCAATTCGCGTGGATTTGATCGGGACATCGACATGTCGAGCGATTGACTGTGGTTCGTCTTCATGTATCATGCACTGATCTGCACCGGACTCAGCATCGCCTGCCCATAGTCCTCGCGGCGTGTCGATCATGGCATCCGCGGCTCTAATGAAAGACTACTGCAAGACAGCGACAGGGATCATCTCTCGCATCCACTTGCCCTGTTATCGTTGCTTCTGCCATCCCTTGCTTCTGCGCATGACTACTCCGGTCCAGCTTCAAGTGGCGGGAGAATGATAGATACTCGCATCTGATCTGATCACAAGTGCGGTCGCCCATTTGGTCAAAGCCTTCGATCTGTAGTCGGCACAAATGCTAGCAGTAGAACCGGACAGAGTGCAAAAGACAGCTTTCTCGACTGTTCTGGCAATACAGGATTGTCACTCACTTCAGAAACACGGTCGCTGATGATTTGGACGATGCGATAGACGAAGATGCAAGCCGTCAAATATGATCTAGCACGTCAGCAACACATTCACTAGTCTCGAATCACCACCGAGCCGCTCACGTTGGCGTGCTGGGAGTCGCTAGGTACCCATGTATACCCTGCGGCTTCGAGTGTACTGCACGACTCGCATGATCATGCCCGTTCGCATCCACGAGCTTTCCCAGAGACCAGGACTCCATGACTTCTGCATGCAGAGCTGGTAAGTTCAGAGACACTGGTCGTTTCAGACTCGCAGTCAAGGTGGGTGGGTCGCTGTAGGGAGGCAGGGGAGAATCAACCTTCCTGATCCTGGGGACCTGTATCCACCTGGAATGGCGAAGTACCATTGTGGGGTTGTAATTCGCGTGTCCATCTCACCTGAAACGCGAGCCCACGAAGATTAGATCGTGCCACCATGGCTGTCAGGTAGCTGAAAAACGATCTGATTGTCCGCGAAAGCCTTCATCGCAGCCCGGAGGAAGATCGATGTTCATGTCAAATGTTTCTGTCGTTTCTGTGAACCTCAAGATCGAAGTCTATCCACCCAATCGGCATGCCGCCCCGTTGAACGAGGGGTCAGCCTTTCCTTCCGACAAGCTCTGGGCCGGACTTTTGCATCTCGATCATTCATCTCTAGACTGGTAGCTTGCTCATATCGATGAAATTGCTGCCGGTGCAGCGGTATCGATTCTGTCTGTACAACCATGATAATAGTCTACCTTATCCAGCAGTATCTAATCTTGTAGTTGGGCATATCCGCAAACACCTGAACAAAAATAGCAGTAACGTGCAGTATGCGGACTCTCAATTATCTAGCACCGATCCATAAGGCTCAACACGTTGAGTAGTCTCGACCTTCACGTGCGGCCGTTCGAGGATTTCAGGCGAAAAGGAGTGACCAAGGACGAGAGTGTGAGACTTTCCGGCCTGGTCTGCTGCTGTTGGGCGCGGACTCTTTTCCGCATGTACCCTCGGTACTCATCGATGGTGAGCATTTGAGATAATCGCCACCGGAGTGAGCGATAGTCTAGAAAGGCTGTTACTTGCCGGGCTGATGATGGCTTTCCACAAGCCAGGCCTCGAGGTCATCAAGCAGCTTCTCCAAAACTCCTGTCTTATCGTCGCAAGCCCTACAGTTTCTGCTTGGGACAAGTGCGGGGCTTTCGCTCACAGGAGTACTGCACAATTCCAGAAAAGCAAGCAATTGGAGATCATGGGCTGACCAGGATCACGCCCACCCTCCAAGACCTGTCCGGTACGGCTTCCCTGCTTTGGGGGCTGCACTACCCCGAGCCTCTAGCGGCCGGGCATGACATCGAGCCTTGGGTCCGTCGGAAAGGACAGCCTCAGAGAAACAAAACTCTCGAAGCAGGGAGGACGCGGGACAAACATCATGCAAGACGCCCCACGCCGTCAAATGTCAAACGGGCGCCGCTTCATGCACAAGGACCAGGTCGCGGCCGACCAACCCCTCGAAAACGCCGTTTGTGTTGTGCCTTCACGTTGCCAAACGGCGCATTGTACACAGTGATGGACGTTACAGCCTGATATATCTCATGCTCCGTCCTATCTCTCGGGACCAGCGTCCACTTCATAGTCTGTCACTTCAAGATTGACCATCTCAACCCCCCGGGGTCCCGATCCAAGCGCAGTGACGACAGTTAGCCCAAAGCTTCTCCCTGTTCTCCCGCACCATCTACTAGCTACAGCAAGAAGAAAAAAAAACCATGGCGCAGACTGCATCTCAAAGGCCGTCGGCCCTGCATCGCAGCACAAGTTCAACTCCTGGCTACTTTGAATTTAACCCCTCGACCCAGAGCGACACGGCTCTCATGGCAGATGCAATGGATTCCACTCACGTTCACCGCCTGGATGCCTTCCATGAGCGGACGGCGATATTTGAATACCCAGAGCACGCTCACATCTATGCCGCTCGTCCTCTTCCACCAGTGCCAGCTCCCATCTTGAGGAAGCCCTCATCAGCGAGATCACTCAAGTCATTGGCCAGCAACAGCCCTCGACGACCGAGCCTCTCATCACGAGACCGCACCGTCACCACCGACTGCATTGAGAAGGCCCTTCCTCCTCTTCCTCTCAGGGTGCCACCTCACCACCGCCGCGGACTTTCAATCGAGTCGATCTCATCCGAGAATAAGTCCGAGTCCGACTCCTCTGACGTGCCTGTCAGACGTCCTCGCGCCATGAGGAGTATCAGCTTCCGCAACTTTCTCAACCGTAACACCTACCCTCAGTCGGTTGAGGCTACTCCCCGTGCTGGATCTGCTCTGTCTAACAACACCGAGGTCACGCGGGACTCTCGCCACGACTCAGTCGTCATTGATGACATGGGTCTTTCTCTTAGCAAATCCACGACTCCTACCTCATCTGCACCAGGTAGCCGTCGCCCATCTACTCTGTCGTTGGCTTCTCTCCGATCCCGCAAGATCTCCCAAGAATCAGCACCGGTCCTCCCACCTCGCCCTGCTTCCCGCAAGGGATCTCAAAGCAACACTTCTGCTGGTCGCTGGGGTCTCTTCGGCAAGACCTCTGCCGAGAAGGTCGAGGAGTTCACTGATGAGGACACGGAAAACATTCCTCCCGTACCAATCACTCCACCGCCAACCGCTGAGCTCAACTCTCAACGCTGCTACTACTACTCCATGCGTAACTGCAATGGTTGGGTCATCGGCGGCACACATGGCGATGCATGCGAGAACTGCACAGTACGTTACTAGCCCCCAATTGTACATTTGAACTCTGTCTAACACATGACTAGATGCACGGTTTCTTCGGCTCTCCTTGAACGAATCTCAGAATGCTGGAGTTACGATCAGCAATGACCATTTCACGACTACAATGAAACCCAAATTGAAGCAGCATGAAAATGCGTTTACGACCATCAAACGGCCAAATGAGCACCAAAAGCCAGTCCTTGGAGACGAGGCTTCTGCTCAACGTCTGACAGCGGCCGCCGTGTTGACCTCAAGGAGGACCACCAACGGCTATGGCGCGCCACCGGCAACTACCACCAGACAATTATCGGCTTCGAGGGGGGCAACGATGATGGCTGAGAGATGATAGTGGCGCTACGCGTCCAGTGAGGGATTGACGCATGAGGGAATGATGATGAGCAGGCGAAACATGCCGCCATTACGGTTTACGACTCTTCTATGTAGATAGCATGATACGAAAAATGTAAAATGATCAATACCACTTCGACTGTCTTTCGTTCAGCGTGATTGACCCAATGCCCTCGATGCAATTTCAATGACTTGCTCGATCATCTCGATCATAACCTTTCCACAAATTACACGCAATCAAATTGCCGAGGGGATAGCAGTCTCGATCTCTCGGGACTTTGACAGGAGGAGCTCGGGCTCTGGATTGACAATTGTCCATGCGTCGCTGATTTTGACCTATCTCCATCTTCACAACCTTGCTCAACGTTTCCATCGTCCCGTCCTCGCCCGACCGTTTCTCCCTCATCCTCCACCGAGACCTTTCTTTCTTTACGCGTCTGCACATGTTCAGGATCGGTCCCTTCCATCTTCCATGGCCCTACCCTGCAGCCGTGCATGACAAAGAGACCCCTACCTGATCTGGATACTGCAAGAGCGACAATGCACCCAGCTGTTGGCCTGCTTACTACTACTCTCCACTGCCCCTCACCTTCGGCTGGACCCCGTCCCCTCTCCTGCATTAATCCCGCCCTCTGCCCTAAGGTTTTGTTATGTTTAATCATCCTTTTGGGCCTGTCACAACACGCGATACCAATAGATACACATCCAGTCGAAGCGAGCCGATCGACTGGACCATCGGGCGTACCGCGGGTCTGGAGTCGATAGGAGATTAGGTTGCTATCCTAGGAGTATCGACAGCAGGCACGAGCAAGTTTGATGACGGATGCGTACATCCGTCGTTGCTCGATGTGCCATACCAAACGCTCTCTCCCGCTGCATATTCGCAATCGGGAGCGCTTCACCGGATTAAAGTCCGCTGCTGGGCCTGGGATCCTGGGTTGGGATGCTTATTCCCATTGGCGGTGTTGAAACATGACAGTCATTCATACTGCTCTACCACTAACCTTTCCCCATTTTCACCTCTATCGGCCAGCTTTCGGGTCTACCTACGTGCTCGCTGCACAACCGTTGAAGTCGTCCGCTCGCACTCCCTTTCTCGGAACGTTGCTGGTGTACCAAAAAGATCTGGACTGCTCTGGTCGAACCCTCAAGACGCCTTCGAGCACACCCTCTTGTTCTTCACATGTGGTCACATGTGATGGTTTCCCAACAGCATATACACGAGACGTCCACGTATCTGAGACATGCTAATGCCAGACAAACATGCTGGGCGGGAGGAGCCGTCCTCCCCTTTCCTGCTTCAGCGTTTCCACTATCGCTCATATCACAACCCGACATTGCTTCAACTGTTCTAGTAACTCTAGCACTGACTCGTCACCTGCAGAAGCATGCTCCACTGCCACATGCCACCGAGATATTCCCCTGTTTACCGGTCGACCATCAACGCTGGGATCAGCTTGACATTTGCTGGATTGAGAATTTGCAGATACAATATGCATCGCCTGTCAGATTACCTGGTAAGCTTATTCGCAATGGCCACGCAGGGTCACAGAAACAGATCCGACATCCGATCAATAATTGCTTGCACCCCCTCACCGGACCGTTTCTAGAGGCGCCGAAAGTGGCTTCTGCAAATGGCGGAGGTGGCTCCTCCATACGGCATAGATAGGGCTACGGTCAGGCTTGCTTACCATGCCCCTGGGATGAGTACAAACAAAGGACGAAATGGGAAGTGGCTCACCACCTGGTTCAGCGACACTAAGCTGCACCAAAACAATGGGCTCGGATCACGTCTCGGCACTCTGCCCACAACTAAGCTCGCGAATTTTCTCGAAGTAATCCTCCAACGTCCATCCCCACCGGAACCAATCTACCATATATGCCTCCGCAAACAAAACACAGATCCACCCTGCAAGATCCCCTCGACCCGAGTTGCACCTCTCCACCACCACCCCTGCACCCGTCACGTCCACAACCGTACTATGCCCAACCGCCGCGGCGCTTCAACCTTCTACATTAGTCATTTTCAGTCCGAGGGGACGGTGGGCGCAGGATCACCGCGGGGGGATCGAATCGACCATCTATGTGCTGTTCGTCAGTCGTACACCAAGTATAATTAGTCAATTTCAGTCCGAGCAACGTTGGCGCAGGGAAAGAGAGTAATGCACTGTTGGTAAGAGAAGAGTGGGTGAGTAGCGGTCTTACATCAATGTGTTTTTGTGGAGCTGCTGTCAGGGCGGGAGGAGCGAGGTGGATCTTGTTAGGGTGAGACAGGTTAGGTGGTGGCGCAGGGAAAGTCATGGGAATGGCGCTGGGGTGTGGGAGGACTGTCTGCCTTGTTGCTGGTGAGTTCGGAGTCTGTGCCGTTCTGGTGGCAATTTTGGAGACGAGATGGGGAAGGGTGGATGGAGGTGGTGTTTGGGCTCATGAAGAGGGTTGTTGGAGATGGGGAGGCATGGTGGGGATTGAATGCCCCTTGTGCTTGAAAGGTAGGTCACGTGGTTCATACTTTGAAGCAATTGTTGCATTTCTACGTGGCTGGCTTGCTTTGAGACGCTGAATGGCTTGACCAGCAGGTCTGTAAATCCGGATGGGACTTGACTCTCGTGCATAATGCTACATGTATATTTGCACATGTCGCGGGCTACATCCAGCTGCAAGTGCATCGGCCCATGTCACGCCACTGGCATGCTACTTCCAAATCTCCATATCCGTATCAGCAACCAGCATCAGGTATGAACGCCACCTTCATCTCCACCCCAGCGTCCTCATCCTCTTCCTCTGGCCTGTCCAAGCTCATAGCCACCTCCACCGTCCGAGGCGGGGGTATAAGACGTTCAGCCACGACCGCCACGACGCCCCACATCCATTTCTGTATACCTTCTCCATTGTTGTCATATTGACATGCAGGTTATCACATCGAACAGTAAAGCTGATACCGCCACTTCTCGGCGTCTGAGGTGCAGACGTACGTCATGGCGGATGGCACAGGTGTTGGGATGTGGCTGGCTGAGGGCTAAATTGAGGACGGAGCGGCGGTCGCGGTAGTGAGGGCGTTGCAGAAGCGGTGCAAAGGTGTTGGCGTCGAGGCGATGAGGGTGTGGTTATCTGCTGTTGAGGTACCAGTGGGCCTTCGCATCGACGATGTGTACAAGCCTTATGGGGCGTCTGGGGTGAGGCTGGCTGATGAAGCGGCTCCGGACAGTGGCTGGCTGATGCTTGGAACATCCCACAGAACGTCGTTGTAGCCAGTCATTGCTGGATCGTGATCGATATCAGATCTCGCTGCGCGAGTACCTGGCAATAGCATCCGTCCGGACAGGTGCATGGCGAGCCACGAGTCCTTGAAGATTCCCATGTCTGTTCGTCAGATTTCGGGTTCGATCACCACCATCTCACCCCGAACATCTTCCCTCCCTTGACACCGTCCTCTTTCCTCCCTCTCTTGTCCTCCAACACCACCCTCTCCCCAGTCCCCTCTGGCTCCAGAGCAAGATACCACTCCTCCCACTTTCCGTCCTGCCTCACCATGTGCACCCATACCGTCCCCTCACTCTTCGGTCCACTGACATAGAAGTGCATGTGCATATGCTCCATCCCTCTCCTGTCCATCTCCGTCCTACTACTCACAACCCTATTCCTCGCCCACCGACTCCAGCTCCCCTCGCCATGAGCCTCGATCTCTCTGCCCTTGCTCCCGGATCCAAATGGATTCAGGCGGGTGCCCCAGCTCTTCTGCCTGTCCGGGTCATCGCCCACGAGTATGTCCACGCATCTTGGGTCTGAGCGGATGCGCTTGACCACTGCGTTGAAGACTGCGGTCTTTGAGGAAGGTGAAAAGACTTCAAGGTAGAGCACGTAAGAGACACCGGCGGTCAGGGAGAGGCCGAGCAGCACGAGCAGGAAGTTGAAGGATTGCCGAGTGCCACGGGCAGCCTTTTCGACGGGGCTGAGGGAGGACCAGGGGATGTGCCCGGTGTCGGTTGTGAGGGTGATGGATTTTCTGGGCGGGGGTTTGGAGGTGTCGGACGCGGGGCGGAAGAGGGTCAAGGTAGAGGGAAATGGTCGAGAGCGGAGGAGGAGTGAAGAGGAAGAGCGTGGGAGGGTGTTTAGGAGGCGTATTCGTGGTGGTGGCATGGCGTGGTGTGAGATGCTAAAGGAGAGGGAGCTTGACTGAGGAGGCGTAAGGTTTTTGCGGGGAGATGGAGCTTGACGTGTGGAGTGCATGCATTGGCAGCACCACACACGAGCAGAATTTCGTAGATTATTTACATGGTACCAATGAATGTCAGTGGCTCGACCGGAGCGCGTCATGGGATCTAGCCATCTTCGCTAGTTCTCATGAACCTCAAGCTTCCATCGGCATGTTGGGCAGAAAGTGGGCATCAATATCACTTCCTTCAAACCACTCCAACCAACATATCATCCTGTCCAATGTTTCAGACCCCTTCCTCAATCAAGGAATTGCAATGTACCGATATCGATGTTGAACCAAGATGCGGGCGGAACAGTATGTTGCTTGCTATCACGACATGACGGAGCTCGGATATCAGGACTGCCCGATTGGGGTTGGCGCTGACGGGGATCCTTCTCATACAATCGTTTGTCTATCAAGTCACTCCACCTCTTCTGCCGCCACACGACGGTTTCTAGCTATTCGACCGGTCAGAGATCGACGACAATTGTACAAGAAGCATCGTATGCGAACTAGACAAGCCCACTCGTCCTGGCCAAAGACGGACGTCCTCCCCGATAAGCGGGGCTAAGGCCGCAAGGCAGCCACTTATTCAACCTGGTAGATCGCATGTAACAACGGCATAATTTAGCACACCCAGGCAACAGCATTCCTTCACAAGCTCGCCAAAGCTATGGCCGCTGTGCACGACCGTGCAGATGACGCTGGCTCCATATCTTCCGTACCCGCCAGTACCATAGGCGAGGACGACATTGATGAAGACGACATGCCCCAGGCTCCCACTTCTTCTGCCAATCCTGATATAGGAGCTTCTGCCAAAGACAGAGAGGCTCAGGCAGAGACGTCGAGGAATCGTCAACGCATCGAGCAATCAAGTGCTCATCAACCTTCTGAGACTCCTTCTTCCACTCAGCCCAACTCACCTCCGCCCACGCAGGACCCAAGTGTAGATCCAGACGATATCCCACCACCTACTTACGCCGAAGCTGTCCAGCGCTCTAGCCGACCCGACGACGCTGCTCGTTACGCCTGGCGTCAAGGCATTACCGACGGCTCCCTTGACATTGATAGCTTCACCAGACTTACTTCTCCTACGCACGAGGGACCAGCACCTCAATTACCTTCCGCTCAGTCTATAGCTTCGACTTCTCAAGATACAGCCACTCCTGTGCCACATCTATCAGCTCCACAACACCGACGCTCACGATCTCATCAACAACGACCCGTCGACGAGCATTCTCCAATCGTGAATAACGCAGACATGACCTCCAATTATGGATCCGCTGTCTTTCCCAACCGCCACGAGCCGGAGAACATGAGGGATGACGACACCTCATCTGGAACCTCCAGTGACTCTGATGATGCCAGGTGGAGACCGCGCTGGTGGCGTAAGCGTGGCGGTCGAGATGGTCGACGAGGTGGAAGGGGTCGAGGAGGCTGGGGTGGTCGCGGAGGAAGAGGCGGACGTGGTGGCCGGGGAGACTCTGATGGTGGGCGAGGATCAGGTGCACAAGGCTGGTCAGGTGACCGCAAAGCAAACCGCAGGCAGAGGATCAAGAAGATCTTGTTCTGGCTTTTGGTCTTTGCAGTCTTCGTCACTGTCACCAATTTCCTGGTACAAGCATTGCAGGTTGTCTTGGTAAGTGCATAAACATTCTTCTTGCATATCATTCACCGACTGTTCTTGGTCTTGGGAGACATACTCTTGGTACATGAACGCCCAGGTAGAAAGGTTTCGCTGACCTCCAACCAGTCTGGTGACAACGGTGGAAGTACTTCGCCGACACAGCCTACTGAGCCTACCAATCCAAGCGAGCCTACCGAGCCGACTGAGCCCACACAGCCAGGTCAGCCGAGCGAGCCCAATCCCTACTTCCCGAACGACCCTCGGCAGCACCGTCAAACCACTTGCGCATTCGCACAGTGGACAGAATTCGTGAACTATGGCTACGACATCCACGATACTGTAGCTATCACCGAGGCTGTAAAACTCTACGGTATCGGAGGCGTCATTAGAATTGTCACTGCCCCCAGCGATCAGAAGCAAAACCTTGTAGTCTCCGTTGCCTCTGCCGTGGAGCCCTACTATACGCTTGGAAACGTGCGCTTCTCCAAGAACGCGTATGGGCTAGTCCTGGACGAGCCGAGCATATCCCCCGACCCTGCAAAGGACAACGGTCTGCCTTGCATCGATATTGACATCGTGCTCTCCATTAGATCTGATGCTATTCTCAACAACTTGCACCTGCACTCGACACACCTCTCAATTGTCTCGCGGGGCAATCTCTTTGGCAACAGCACGTCGTCAGGATTGCAAGTTCGCAACTCCACCACTCTCACTACCTACCCAGGTAGGGTGGACTTTGACAATCTCGACTCCCGCAAAATCATCATTCGCACTCATTCTGGGAAGGTCACTGGCACCTTCTCGCTATACGATTTGTTGGACATTGGCACATCATCAGGGTCTGTCGATGTAAACGTCGATCCACGAGAGACCACTAAGGATGATCCCACTCATCCCGCTTCGCTTCGAATCTCCTCCCAATCAGGCAGAGTGGCGGTCAAGAATCCGTTCTCTGGAGTACCGAATCGTATCTACGAGACATCGGTCGAGACAGCGAGTGCTGCCATTATTGGCTCCTATATCCTTGGTACTAGGACCAGCTTCCACACTTACTCAGGCAGCCTCGATCTAGGACTTTTGCCTTACATCTTCTCAGGCTCAAGCAGAGCGAGTACTACTAGCCCAACTTCACAGCAACAGCCTCGGACGATCAATGCACCTATCGTTGGACACCTGCCAGACATCCCAGCTGTCCCGGACATTCCAAAGATCCCTATCGTTCCAGCCATTCCGGATATTCCAGCAGTACCCGCCGTACCAGCGCTACCCAAGATCCCTGGTCCTCCCACCTTACCTGTCGTCCCAGACCGGGATCATCCTCGACAATCCCCTAGCCCGAATGTCTTCCAATTGCATCTGTCCACCGAGACCTCTTCAGCCTCTTCTCACATCAACATTTTGTCTCCGTATGGCGGGTCATTCTACAACTCAGCCCTCACCTCCTCTCACGCTTCCCAGAGCGGCAAGATCACCGCCATCTACCCGAACGAATGGTCCGGCACCATTCGAGCAGAGAGTATCTCTGGCCACCTCGATGTCAAAGGTAGCAGACTCGAGCGCACTAGTGGGAGCTGGGAATGGCGTTCACTGTTGTCGCGTGCTTTTGGCGAGAAGGGTACATGGAAGAGAAGTGACATCAAGGGCGAGGTCGGGAAGAGCTCCGTCCACCTTGGGACCACGAGTGCAAAGATCGAGTTGTACTTCAGTGACTAAGACCGAAACAGCAGGACTAGGCAACACGGTTCATTCACATTTCCCCTCTGATGGTATAGGGAATGGCGTCAGTGGTGTAATTTCTGTATGTATAGTTCCAGATAACGATGATGACCTCTACTTGCGCAAGACTTCTACTGCTGATGTGTGTCTGTCTCTATCGGAAAGCTCTGCTTCTAAAGTACCCTACTAAGCAGAAGCTTGACAGTATTCCGATACAGCCTGCGAACCACATCGTCGTGACCGTCGAGAAGGGAGAGGAGGGTGGAAGTCAGGCTCAGCTGAGAGCTGTTAGTGATAGATAGGAAGGAGCAGAGGATGTGGTTGGGTGGGGAAGACGACCGGGGGAGGAGGGCAGTAGATACACCCACGCGAGGCAGGGAGAGGTGCAGAAGTGGTGCATCGAAATTGTGGAAAGGTTGAGGTACGCGTGGAGGAGGATTGAGAGGGCGACGATGAGTTGGATACCACCTAGAGATGAGAGGAGGCTGCGAAGGCCGAGGGCTAGACGGGTTCGGCTTCGTCTAGGAGAGCCATGGAAGAGGCGAGAGTCTAGGGTACGCAGTAGTGGGGAAGGCAAAGAAGAGGTGGTAAAGGCGAGGAGAGCGAGGAAGGACATGGCCCAGAATGCTACCAGGAAGGCGGCGAGTATCTACGAGAGATGTGAGGACGAGTCTGCGGATGGAGGTGAGGAGGCTGGCTTCGGTGCTTGCTGTGCCTGGCTCAAGTAGAGCTGACCGGCCGTGCCAGAATTGATGATCATGATCTGGACGAGCGATGATACTGAACGTCGTTGCGTTGACCACGCTGATGTTCGAGCCTTCGTATTGAAGAGGTTCCTCTGCAAGTGGTCCGACCAGCAGATCATCCAGACCAGGTACGTGGCGTCCAAAGATTGTGGTTTCGCCAGGCATGAGAGTGCCATTCCATTGCATAGTTGATCCTGTTCACGCAATATACATCCAAGCAGTGTGAAAGGGCAACGCTTCGGCAAGGGCGTCATGGAAATTGAATGGGAAGAGACACATAGCGGCAGACAATGGACTTGCTATAGTCTCCACCAGGCGATCGCACCGCCACTTATTCGTAGATCACGCAAAGACTACTGCAACACATAATGTTGCTCAACGATTGTGAAGCTCTGAGACGTGTGCGCGGCCAAGGAGTTGTCCGAATTGAAGTGAGCGTAGTGTGCGGCTCGGTTGGGCGTTTAACCCGTACATTCCACAGCTGAAGGCAAAGGCGAATTGTAGAATTCGATCGGCGGCACGGAATACCATCGTTTTTCTTCCATTCATCAGTGTGCTTCAGTACCCGGTCGCCAAAGATCTGTACTGATACCCGACCGACAAGGCCTTCACATGGAAAGCCGTCCCAGCGACCGCGGCGACATGGAAGAGCTGATGCGAATGCCCCAAGATATCGAAAGATCCTGGGCTGAGCCGCTCTGGTAGTCGTCCGACGAAGAGCCCAACACCAAGTAGCAATGAAATGCCTTCCGCGAGGTACCACTGCACGCCTATCTGCTTGCAGGCTTCGGCCCATCCCATGACTCCAACACCATGTAAGATGGGTAGCATAGCTGCTACAGCAAGGAGACTGAAGACACCACCTCGTAAGTTCCTCATCCTGCTTCCCCCGCCACCTGTATCGAATAAAGTGAAGGCCGCACCGAGCGCTGCAGCAACATTGAGCCCCCAATAGATCCACTGCATGCGACGATTGCAGTAGAATGCATAGAACGTGGCAGATAATCCGCCTCCAAGTGCTAATAGACAGATGCCAAATATGTCCATTTTGCCCCAGAAGTGATGGACGTTATACGAGTGGCTCCGCAGAGTATGAAAGATCGTGCTCAGACCGAAACAGACTACAGCAGCAGTCAAAGATGTACCGAAGGCGAAACGGTCGCCAGCGGACGGCCCACCGATACTGGATGCTATAGAGGATGTATACAAGCCCACCCCGGTGGCGATGAAGCCACTTGCGCCGACAAGGTGTGTCCAGATGTTCATGGTCTCCATATGCAGGCATCGCCACAGTCGGAATGATCTTCTGTAAGAGAAGGTCGGCATCGGGTGTCCATTGATGATGTAGTCATTATCTCGAAGCCAGCCAGGTATCCTGTCTTTGCTGGCTATCTCTGGCCAGTATGCTGACTCGTCTGGCCTTGCCAGTACTTTTCGGCGTGGTTGGAGTGCTCGGGACGTTTTCGTATCCTACTGTCGCGCTTGTGGCATCGACGTCTTTCGCCATTATTGTGAAAGGAACGTCAATCGCCAGGTCCCTCGGTGCTGTGACTTTCATGCCGGTTGCGAGGAATGTGTCGCGAACACATGGTAGGTGACGCGTAGCGCTTGGAGGTGATGGTGTGGCCACGAATAGATTGGGCGTGATCAGTTCCCAACCCGCTGCCCGCCCTGCGACCTCTCGGAGACTATATGAGAATTGGCATGTTTTGCCTCGCCATGGCCTCGACTCTGATTGCGTCGCTCAGGGATCAAACAATCGGCCGCATTCGACCTATCGACGTGGATAGTCTTCCTTTTGTTCGTCAACGACCAGCAGTCAACGATCGACGTACTGTGTCATGTCATAGAGACCGTCCTGACTCAGTAACCGATCGGACTGAGTTTGGTCATACCGAATGCCTCATATATGGCTATCCATCCACTGGAGGGGTGTTGATCAAGGAGGCCGACGTCCTTGACATGAGTTGCCTCTCACTGCCGCGTAACACCATCTCGTATTGCTCTAACGACACCAATGAGGAAGATCAACTCTGCCGTCTTCTACTCCGCACAGGCGCGACGCTGTGGTCAAGCAAGCGATCGCGGTTTGAAACAGATATCGGAGCTCGATATAGAGCCAAGGAGGAGAAAAAGGTCATGGTATACGGGTGCCCTCCTGATGGCACAGGGGTATGGGTGTTAAGGTACGAAAGTGAACGCCAGATGCCACGAGATTTTGGGAGAGTAAGGATGGCTATGGACATGGAGGAGAAGATGTCTCGCAAATTGAGGAGCTGCGGGATGGTCAGCTCCCATCTGTCCATCATCTCGTGCACATCCATCACACACCTTGCCGCCATGCAGGCACTTGATTGTTATTGACCAGTACTACTCGTAGTAGCAAGGGGGTCCGATGCCGCTGCAAGAGCTTACACGATCGTCCAAATGTTTGTCGGGCCAAGGGAGCTTCCATTGGACACGTATCGCACTGTAGAAGTGGCGCAAATACTACCACATTGGTGAGGGAATTCAACGGAGACAGTCACGCACATGTTCAGCCTTGCCAAATGTCCTGAGTAGCCTCGTTACGCCACGACATTACGACTTCAAAGTCAGACACATCTCACCAACACAAGGCTGCAGCTGTCAAAATCTTCATTGACCATGTATTGTACACTGAACACGACTGCCCAAACATGTGGACATCGACCTCTCGCTAAATGAACCTAGGATCGTAGACACATCAGCCAGCCATTCGTGAGCGACCGCCTAGATCCCGCCTGACCCTTTTTCTAGATCCTTGGGGAGAATAACGCCATGTGTGCCCGCATATGCTCGGGGTATCCGTGTAAATCACTTCCGTGGCAGAGGTACAAATCGTCCTCGCCGAATCTGATCCGTCCGTCTATGCATGGTACTTCGTCCTTGAATACCTCCTTCCCCATTATAGAGCATCGGCAATGTTCCTGGTGATAGGATTGCTTCCTTTCTGTGCTGGGCTGCGAGGATCGTCGTCATCTACCCTCGCGCTGAGTGGGCCAGTAGGGACCGAGTGAGAGAATGGATTGAGTGTGAATGATGAAGCGCGAGGAGACAGGAGGGGGTCCAGAAGACTGTCGACTGTGGGGGATGGAACGACAAGTGTCTGTTTCACTGCGTTCCCGTTGCGACCGGCGTTGAATCCAATCGCCACCTCCGCAGCCGATGCGTTGAGGATGCTCTTGCGAAATGGGAAAGAGAAGTTTTGTGTCCGCCGTCGACTAGTGTCTTGACCAATAGCAGAGCCCATGCCGAGAGAGCCGAGCAGTGCATCACGGTCAAGCGGAGTGTGGTTGAAGGAGCTTGTCGTTGGTGACATGATACCGAACTTGTCCTCCGCAGCGATCTCAGCAGGGGGTTGCAGGGAGGTCATCGCGAATTCTCCAGACCGTGGCGATAGTAGAGGTCCGAACCCTTCTGGGATTGTGGTGACGTTCGTGCTGTCAAATCGGAGTGACTGGGGCCTTTTCTTCTCGCTGGACCTGCGGCGACCAGGGCTGCTTGTAGCGTCTGGAGCGCTGTTGTCGGCATGCTCGATCAACGAGGAGACGCCAGGGACTGACAGAGCACGGCCATCCTTGCGGTCCGCAGATCCTGATTGTGCCTTGCTCTCGTTCATGGGCCACGAGAGACCCGATGGCGCCGACGACGGCCCAGGGGTGACCGCAAGACTGGTGTTGTCGATGCAGTCGGGGTGGGCGGAAGCAGGCGGGGGCAGTGGTGCTGTCTTTGGTGTACGAGGATCCAGCCTTGCTCCGGCGCCAGAGCCTGCCGCCCTCCACTCGGCCCAGGCACCAGACGACTCGAGAGGTGTAAGGCTGCGGAGCCCGACGAAACCAGGACGTCTTTGAGCGACAGCAAGCTTGCTGGAAAACTCTTGAAGCTGCATGATGAGATTCATGTTGGGTCCGATCCACTTGCTTCTTCGTTTGATGGTATCGTATGCTTGTTGAACGCTCATACCAGGGTTGACGTACATGCAGTATGCAACGACCAAGGTTGCCGATCTGCTGACGCCGCACTGGCAGTGGATCAATATTCTCTTGCGTTGTCTGACTTTTTCATCGATGACTTCGACGAGGCGTAATAGATCAGAAACAATGTCCGTGTTGTGTTCCCAGAGCATGTGGATATACTCTGGCTGTTTATCACCACTTGTCAAATCCTTCGAAAACGTGTCTTTTTCTGGCGTGGCCTTTGGAGTGGTCGGCGTGGAGGATTCGGCCGGGTTCTTAAGAACAGTTGCATTGCTGGCCTCTGATGAAGATCTCCTCGATCTGCTTGGAGCATACTGAAGACCACCTCCACCGTCAAGACGAACGCCTTGCTTGGTGGGATCAGGAGTGCTGTAGGTGAGGAATGGATTCCGAACTTCGCTAGCAACGTTGAAGATGACATCGTACTTGGATGCTTGCTCTGCTGTAGGTTCGAAGTAGAGGTCGACGTATGGGTCAAGCACGCAGATCGGCCCATCTGGATAGGCTTCTGGTTTCTCCTCCCTGGATTGAGGAAGCTCAAAGTTGAATTCGTCAACTTCGACGCGGGTCTGAAGGTCGGACTGTGCACGTTCGAGTGAAGGACGGCTGAGGCTTGGGAGAGGTGGTGCACTCTTGGATGGATGGAGGCCTGCTGAGAGAGGTAACGACGGTGATGACTGGAAATGCCTCAACATGTTCGGTCTCAGCATCGAGGGTGTTGGAGGAATGAGTGGTGCTGCGCTATTGCCACTGGATCCGCTCTCAGCAGAAGTGACGATTGTCAGCGATAGATTGCTAGGTCTTCGCTTGAGCGGGCTCGGGGGCCTGTTGAACGATAGCTCCTTCAGCGGACCGATGGTGTCGATATTGCTTGGAGCAGGGACAGCAGGTAATGCGGCAGTGGCAGCTCCACGTCCTGCGCTAGCTGCACCTGTCGTATTCACTGCGAGGTTCTTAAGGTTGCGAGGTCTCTTGCCGGGGGTCAACGGCCGCTGCAGATCAAAGAAAGCCGATGGCTGTGGCGGTGTACGCGACATGTCATCAGATGTGTGTGGTCTTATTTGACCAGGAAGGCTGGAAGAAGGTTTCGCCATTGGAGATTCTGGGGATGATCCAGGTGACATCTCCGTCATGCTAGAATCATCTGCTAAAGACAAGGTCGTGGTTGGCGACGATCCAGCCGACTCTGATGCTGATGTAGATGTGCTCTCGTTGTGGTGATGAGTTTGAGGCATGTAAGAACCGTAAATGTTCGGAGGAGACAATAGTATGGGCTTTAGCCCATCGTGTTCTTGGGGCTCCCCGTCAGGATGCGATCCCTCTTCGACGACTTCCGGCATTGTTGATTGGAAGCGAAACGGATTGTCCGGCCGGGAGGCCATCATATTGATGTCAAGCAATTCACTGTTTGACCACCAAGTTTGTTGCTCGAAGTGCCAAGGATAACGAGCACAACTTGGTGCCTGCATCATATCAGCAACTTGTGCCATAGCGAGAGCGAGGGGGAAGAGCATCGATGTGGCACGGCTCTGGAAGAATAAAAATGACAGGAGTACTCACTGGAAAGGTACAGAGGGGGAATTCCGCGACAAGAGCGTTCGGGCAAAGTCACTGGCGTCAAGTGACTACCAAACGAGTGGTGACGAGTAGAGAATGGGTGTTGTGGTCATGCGACAGGCCTACAAAGCCATGGTGGTCTGGCGTCTCGAGATGCAGGACTGGCGTACCAGCGCAATTCAACTGGTTGAAGTAGAGGACCACGGCGCCACAGGGTCGCGAGGGGCAGATGCGGTAGGATGGTCAAGCAAGTTGAGTAGCGCTGTGATCAATGCCGTGGTGGTAGGAAGTGTGAAGCGGGCTGTGGTTGGTCAGCTTTGGAATACTAGTGGGCGCTTCGCAAAAGTCCAGGAACCAATGGAAGGCGCTTTGAACAAAGCGTCGGAATTGACCCAGCGATATATCTTGTTGATCGTACACTTCTTTGTTATCTTGCAGTATGCTGCTGATTCGAATTGTGTATGTGAAAGAAGACGGCAAAGGTCCAGGTTGAGTCGGGTTTCTTTGCACTCACGCCACCGTGGTAACTCTGGACTGCTGCAAAGACGCAGAGTCACTGTACCTTGTGTGAATTGCGCTTGCTCTTGCGGAATTCCAAACTTGGTTATAACTGTATCCTCTTGATTTCCAGCAACCAGGTATAGTTTTCTCCGAGCTGGCGTCGCGTCTAAAGGTTTGTCGTGGTTCCTCAGATCTTCTTGTGTCCTGCCTTTCTCATCCAGCTTCTTCGTCGTGTCTCCTTCTTCTTATCCGGAAAGTGTCCGAGAAAAATGTCCGATCCAGCAGACGGGCAGCAGGCGGCGAGCGGCACAAAGCAGACACGTTTGGGGGAAGGGAGGAATACCTTTTGAGCGTGCTAAATCGGACGTCGAGCCCTCTGCAGGGAGAGAGATGTGCAGTAGGTGAACGGCGATGGTGTCCCTCAGAGTGTCAGAGTGTCTGGCCGTTGTCGCGCGGGTACAACGGCGACAGACAAAGAAGGCTGGGTGTCTTTCTGCTGAAGCGGGCGACGGGTGTGTCTCAGCAAGTCGAATGCGGGTGAATTAAGCGTCTTTGTAGAGATGCAGAGTCGTCAATTCGTGAAAAGCAGAGAAAGACCGGAAAGAGTGCACCAGGCGCGAAACGACAAAGCAGAAGGTTGTTCAGGAGAGCGAGAGGTGGATGCGCGGCTGTGAGAAAGTGCGTGTGTAGCGTGAAGGTCAAGAATTCAGACTTCTGGCGAACGAGCGACGAGGGCGAGGGGCCAATGCGCATGCGCTAACAATCGGCCGTACATTTCGAGGGACCAAAATAGATCTGCCTCGGCCGGAAAGGGTCTAGCTTGGAAAACCACATGCCTACATCCTTCAAACACCCGGTGTAATTTCATGCTTTGTCATCCTTGACTGCCAGTACATAAGTTTGTCGAAGGGAAAGACCCCCATGAAAGCTGTAGATCTCTCTGTGAATAGCGACCTTGACATTGAATCTGCTAGCATCTGATACATTTCCACCGAATGGTCGCAGTACACATCCTTGCGAGCTTATGCTGGGTCAGGCTGCCAGCTTATACGCCAGAATCAATACGCGGCTGAAGGCCATCGGGAGCCGCCATGTTGCTATGCTGGTGATATCATGTTATCCATGAATTGGCTGTGTGAGCGACTTTTCATTAACAATGCCATGGGATACCAAGCAGGAATATCGGGTGAAGGCGTGTTTGGTCCGGATTCAGGATGCACCAACAATCCGGTTGATGCGGCTTCACTGCTACCAGAATAGGAGCCGTTGGCTGCGCCAGATACTCAGTCGGGAGCTTAGAGGATCTGCTTGCTCTAATTTGGACATATCGCGGCCTGGGGTCAGAAGTGTTTTGCAGTCAGTACAAAGGATGGCAAAGCCACCGCCGTCCAGTCCTCCCCTGAAATGCCAGCGTGATGTCGTCTCGGCTTTCCTCTCCGCAGCTTAGCCTCGTCTATATAGTCTTGCATTGGTAGGGCCCGGTGTCATGCGGAGAGTAAGCCTAGTGGCATAAGAAAGAACGTGAGAGCTTGCAATCCTTCAGATTTGCATCACGCCTTACTCCAGCATGCATCGGTGATCTTCACCGAAGGTACCGCGCCCGAAACCGACCGGTGAAGATCCGCATCAAGCTGTCCAGAAGCGGCAGTTGTGTCGCCGGTGCAAACATGCCAGAGATCTGCGGAACTTTGGTCGCGGTCACTGAACTTTTGTCGAAGCTATGCTTGTGCTTGTGATCCATCAGTGTGTGACTCCTGTCGAACACAATTTACATCATGTGTTCCTAGCATGAGCTGTCTCTCACAGGTGTGGTCAATGCTGTGACGCTGGATGCTTCGCGAGGTGAATCTGAAACCTGGCCCGTGCGCTTGTTCCCGCTTTGGATGCTTCGCTTCTCTCACGGCACTCACGCCTACGCGCGCCAGAAGCAGCTTGTGCTAACCTAACCACCTATTGCCTTTTCCTCTATGCTCGGATCATGCCGAGAATGAAGTCGACGTCAATCTAATCGAAGTTTTGATATCGTCGCCGGATCTTATATTTCACCAAGCTCGAATGCAAGCGGTGCGAATTGGACCATAACGCGACGTCAGATGAGCCCGGGCCTTTGGACGGGCTGCGGAAGACACAGCTTTTACGCCGATGCGTAGACGGCGTGGTATTTGAGATCGCCAGTCCTGAAGCGCGCAATGCTCTCGAGATTCAAGGGCTCACGTAGTCCGGCTTCAGACACTGACGGGAGCGAGGATGTTTTTCTGGACCTTGCTGAGGAGCCCGAGTTGAGTAAGAGTGACGATGACATTCAGGAACCAGCCTCCCGCCTTTCGCACAACAGAAATCGCAACCTGGACGAAGACGACCACACCTTGAAGAACCTGCCGGGTCAATTTCCGGATCGAACACCTCTGTCGAGAGAAGATTCACGGCCGCGATCTAGTGGTCAACTTCCCAACGTGAGGGGTCCGGACGGAGGACACTCAAGAGCTCAGCATACAAGGCACGTCTCGCAACCCAATGGCGGCGTAGGCTATTCGAGTAATCTATCATCTGTGCGATACAACCGTGAGATAGCATCACGCGCGGACCATACTCCTAGCAGTCGTTACGAAGCACCCCTTACATCCTTCTCGCAAATCGAAACACCCAGGTTGCGACGCCAACGACGATTGTATGCTGATACGGACGGACACGCGGAAGACCGACCTTCATACATGAACGGTCACGGTAGCACTAGGCGATCGTCGTTGAAGCCTGCAAGTCCGGAGCAGCTTCCCCATACCACTGGAATGAGCCAGGTCGCACCCAACGATTCCGACTCTGTCGGCTCGCAGACTGCTGCAAGCACAGTGTGGGATGAACTGGATGAGCTGAAGTCAAGGATCAAGAAATTAGAAGTGACTGGTCATCGACTACCGTCGACAGCAAACGCTGCGATTGCGAGTGCTACCGCAGCTCGACCTCAAACAGCAACGACCGCACCCACCACTGTATCTTCTTCGCCGCAAAAAGTGCGCAAGCAAGCTGTGCCACCGTCAGAGATGACGATGGGGACTACCGTCCCCGCTGAGGTCCACCCGACTCTGCAGTCTGCACTAGCACGCGCGCGAACTACGCTGAAGCCGCAGGTATACCGACCACTTGAAGCTGCTGTCATGGATTCTCTGGCTATGGCGAAAGCTACTGGTAGACATGCATCGACAGCAATGAATAACTCTGCCGCTTCGACGGTCAATGGGTCTGGAACGTCTGATCGACAAATGCGCCGTAAAGTGGACAGCCTCTGCAGAAACCTTGCCGACTTGTGCATTGCCATGTGTGACAGTCGAAGTGACGAGGCACAATTGTTGAGCTCTCCCATCAGTGCCAGGAAGCCAAATCCGGAATCACCGAGAACCTATATTCGTCAAAGCGTGGAGCTCGACGAGGATCCTGCGGAGGTCCCAACGGCACCACAAAGTCGACGAGCATCACGAGCGAGCTGGGCCAGAGCGGACGAAGTGAGAACGCCTAGATTGAGCATCAGCGGACGTAATGACTTGCCTAACGACTTACCACCAGCGGAGCGCTCTCCAAGCACGACTCCCAAAGATTACACTGCTCGATATAGCAGTCTCGGAAGTAATGATTCGCAGAAACAAACTCGACGGCCATCAATAGCCGAAAGGACCGAGGAATCGTCTTTGCGCGCTCCGTCTCGTGCAATGACAGATGTTGGAAGGTTAGGATTTGGCATCAAGCGTGACCACCTTCGTACAGGCGCAGCCCGATCACCAAGTCTCAGGGAGACAATGGAAGCTAGACGTCGCAGCGCTAATATGCAACATGAGGAATTTAACGACAACCAATCTGCTGTGTCCATAAGTGGACAAACACCGTCGGCGAGGAGATTCCTTGAGCGGGTCCGGGGAACACCATCTGAAGTCGGTAGCAGCATTTCAGGTACAAGGCCACGACTTGGAAGTCAAGATTATCAGACTCCAACACCGCGCATGACGACACCCTCGGCGAGGACGTCTAGCTTGAATCAGCGGAGATTCGCGACGTGAAGCTTGGCTGAGTGACATTCTTGTAAAACAACATACTTAGGGTGTATACCATAGCGAGGCGCGGGACAGGAAAAGGCAACATGGGTGTTGTATAGCAGTACTGTGACGGACCAGCGGGCATGGCGTTTATTGTGTATTGTAATTCCACCGGCAGCTTCTATGACCAAAACGAAGCGGCATCCTCCTGCGTACCAAACTCTTGCACGATCATGATAACCGTGGTCCAGATCGCTTGACGCATGCATTTCCTGGTTGCAGCATGTGATGGATATCGCCGTCCAATCAAGGCGATCGAAATTCCCAGCACCCAGGTGCCAGGTCGTCCAACTTTTGACCCTCTGATGTCACCGTGCGTGGCAGCATCAGCCACATACCACACCACCTTTGTATTCACATGGTTGAGCCATTGCAGAGTATTTAGTCCTCTGAGTCTTCTCAACTCATTAATTCCTCTTCCACTCATCTTCAATTCACCCTAGATTCCAGCTAGGAAGCTTTTCAGCGACGCGCCCTTCCTTCAATCACCACCAAGCTCAACTCACATCCAACCCTCCCACATTTCACCAGCACAATGGAGCGCGGCAAGCAGATATACAACAACCAGTACGAGCGGTGGATGCCCTGGATTGAGGACCAGTACCTCTATTACTTTGGCAAGGACAACAAGGCCAGCTATGCCACTAAAGGTAAATCCAGCCTGCCCTCCCAAGACAGTGGACCCCCAGACATGCTAATCTTCCCTCAGATACCCTCAACAAGACCCAGGTCAGCGGCATCGAGCCTGTCGACAAGCTCCAGGGCGGCGTCACCGACACAGTCGCTGGTCAGGTGGGCAAGGGCGGACTCCTCCAGCCCGTCGGAGACATGGCCTCCAAGGAAGGCATCAACCGTGCCGAACGCGGCGGCAAGGACGACAAGGGGTCCTACGGAGGGCCCCTAGGAGGCGTCACTGACCCCATGGTCAACAAGGCAAAAGACGGCGGTAACGCTGCTACTGAAGGAGCTAAGGGCGCTGGCAGCTATGTTGGAAGCTTCTTCGGCGGCAAGGGTGGGGACAAGTCCGCAGAGAAGAAGTAAGCCTAGTCTGTCAGGAAGGAGACAAATTAAGCATCATACAACCATGGCTTATTGAAGGTCGAGTACGGAGGAGGTTATGAGACGAAACGGAAACGATACCCAGCATGCACGATACAATACTCCTCGATCACGTTCAATAATTTACGACAGCAAGCACTCATTGAGTTTCCTTGAACCCATCATTACATATTGAAAATCTTGTCATCTTGTTTGTACTGCGATGCATTTCTTTGTGTTTGTGAGAGGCTTTTGTAGTTAAGGTGGTGCTTTCCAAGCCAGGTCCGGACACTGGCCACTTTCATACGGATGAAGTGCGCTCATCAGACAATCCCTGTCCTTCGACCTCCCGGATCATTGCCCTCCCATCCTCCGCCGCTGGACCTCACTACAAGACCCCACCAAATCTCGCCGCAGGCCTCAGTAGCCTCCACATCTCTTGCGATCGCCCCGCACGGGCAAACCTCGTCGCGGATGGCATCACGACCTCCCAATTCAAGATTTCTCTCGAGACATGGGGTTCGAGCATATTTTACTCCGGCGGCGCAACCTGGTTAGAGCACAAGCGCGATGCAAAGGACTGCATCTTTGGCCAATTTGACACAGCAGACCTGACTCGCTCTTCGTCCGTGGGCTCTCAGAAAGCTCCTCTTCAGACGAGCGGTACAACCAAGCATGTGAATGGACAGGTCTCCACCAACGGTGCGAGAGCCAAAGAGAAGGAAGCATGTCCGCAGGAAAACAGCAAACATATCCGCTTCCCACGAGCTTTCCAATCCCCTCCAAGCGTCATATGCTGGCTCAACCGGCTCGACCTCTCCTCTTCACCAGACCACAATTACCGCCTTCGCAGCTCTGCCTCTCACATCACCAAGTCTGGTTTCACAGCTCACATAGATGCTTGGGGAGATAGCCAGCTGAACGGCGCGGCGATGTGCTGGATTGCCTTTCCGTCGACGAAAGCCAACGTGGACAGTGGAGAGATCAGTACGCTGGACGTGAGAAGCTGGAGCGATCCAAAGGAGGAGACAACTGGCTGGGTCAGCTTTAAGAGAGGCTTCAGACGGCCACTTATGGTCTTGGTAGCATTGAACATGCTGGACATGGCGGGCAACGTCGAGGGTCGGCGTACAGACCAAGGAAGTGACCGAGCAAGGATTCAGATGGTCGATCAAGGGCGGTGGTGATAGTACTGTATATGCTGCTGGAGCTGGCTGGATCGCTCTGGGAATTGTCTGAAGCTCTTCTTTCGCGAGAGCTCTGTACTATCTGTACTTGAAGCTATTGACAGCCGCCGCTCAAGACTAGATGTTGGCACCAAGTTACACAAACACGGCATACCACTCAGCCTGGGTACAATATTACCGGACTTGATCGACGCATAGCGCCAAATACTCGTGGTCACCGCCTGTCAAGCGGGATCACTCTGCACGCAGAAAATCGCCTCCCCACCCGCGGAGCACGGAGCAATATAAGCGCCTAGTGTGGCAGAGCTCAAGGCCAAGCACATGCAGACAAATTGCAATGACGCGCAACAAATACTTTGGCGTACAAACGTAGAAGAGGTTGCAGGTGTGTCCTGGAAGTGAAAAGTAGTCATCAAACAGATAGCAAGGTGCGAGACCCAATGGGATGCGGTGTTTGGGAAGAGGCAGGTCAAAATGGTTCGCACGGCATGTCGTTTGACTGTTCCGTGTCGCGGAGGATGTTTCATGAGGGAGAATGATGGTATGAGGACAGGGATGAGCTGTACGATCGTCCGTGGAAATTCCTCTCCATCCGAACAAATGATGTGTCCTCGAGACAGCTGCGATGGAATCTGAATGGATAAAAATTCACCATTGGCTTTTTTGGCAGATTTGAAGCTAAAGAGCAATCAATGGAGCTTTGGACTCGAGGACAACCAATCGGAATGTTTGCTGCGATTCTGCCCGCCACCAGGCCGTAGACGAAAGCAAAAGCTAGAGCGAAATGCTCCCGGCTTTGACATTTGTGACCCAAGCCCACCGCGCACCGCAGAGAACCGTGGACCACAAGGACCTTGGACCTCCTCCACGAACCACCACGCAGTTTTTGAACATCCCATCCCAACGCAACACACTTCTCCTCCACCCGCCCTTCACCTCCTCTTTCCCACTCTCCATCCTCGCGCGCCCAATCTCCTACCCCTCTGAACGACCCGCCTCGTTTGCAGAACTGTCGGTGAGTTTTCGCAATCTCTCCAATGTCGGGCCTTGCTCGTCCGAATTCTTTGTGCCTTCCTCGCACCGAAAAAAAGTCGAAGCCTCAGTCGACATTGCCGCATTCGGAAACAATGAATTGCTGACTTGATAAACACACAGATTCGACCCTCTCCCAACCTTCTCTCCTCTCCACCTCACTTCTATCCGAGTGCATCATCCTCGTCTCGTATATCGATCGACCTTTGATATCAACTCACCCACCTCAACCGCCCACCCCGCACCTACCACGTCAACCTTCGAGAACGCATCTTTTGCAGCCATCTCATCCCTCAACATGTCTACCGAACAATCAAACACCGAGGCCCCCGTCGACTCTATTACTGACGGTCTTGGCCGCCTCACCACCGGATCCGAAGATCCCCCCCAGAGGTCGATCGAAGAGTACGGAACCGCTCAGTTGACCTTGCGTGCTATTGTGTCCTCCAAGGAGGCCGGTGTCATCATCGGCAAGGCTGGACAGAATGTGGCCGACCTTCGCGATAAGACTGGCGTGAGGGCTGGTGTCAGCAAGGTCGTCCCCGGCGTCCACGATCGTGTTCTCACTGTCACTGGCCCGCTTGACGGCATCGCAAATGCTTATGGTCTTGTCGCGGACGGCCTTGTCAAAGGCGCCCCTGCTGTCGGCATGGGCGGTGTCGTTGCCAGTCCCAACACTCATCGTATGTCCACGCAAGCAGTATTCGCAGACAGCTTGCTAACAAGGACCACAGCTGTCCGCCTCCTCATCTCGCACAACCAAATGGGCACTATCATTGGACGTCAAGGGCTCAAGATCAAGCATATTCAGGATTCATCCGGCGTCCGCATGGTCGCGCAGAAGGAGATGCTCCCCCAGTCGACCGAGCGCATTGTTGAGGTTCAAGGCACACCCGATGCAATCCAAAAGGCGGTTTGGGAGATTGGCAGGTGCTTGGTAGATGACGAGCAACGCGGATACGGCACTGTGCTCTACAACCCTGCTGTTCGTGTTCAGTCCGGAGGCGCCCCCACCAATGGAAGCGGTTACAACGCACCAAGGCCTTTTGCCAGGACTGGTAACGGCACTGACTTCAGCGAGGGTGCTCCACGCTACTCTAGGCGCTCGGATGCTGGCGCGAATCCTCCTCAGGTCGGCACTGTCTCCAGCGGTGTCAACGAAGACGGTGAGGAAATCTCTACCCAGAACATCAGCATTCCTGCGGATATGGTCGGCTGTATCATTGGTCGTGCAGGTAGCAAGATCTCGGAGATTCGCAAGAGCTCCGGTGCCCGCATCTCGATAGCCAAGGCACCTCATGACGAGTCTGGCGAGCGCATGTTCACTATCACTGGCAGCGCTACTGCCAACGAGAAGGCCCTCTATCTCCTGTACGAGAACCTGGAGGCAGAGAAGATGCGCCGCAGCCAAGCTCTCACTGGCGAAGCCGCATAGAACGCGCACAGTTCGCTTTACCCTCTCCATACCTACATCGAACCATCGACATATGGTCAGCAGACTATCTCGCCTGTCTGATCATCCGCTTGCTCCCTGCCAGAAGGTCTTCTTCGCTGCTGTATATCCCCCACTCTGTCGCAGCAACGGATGTTGATCTTTCTGGCGATGCACAGCCATCTTCGCTAGGCATGCCGGGCGAATCAGCTCCTGCAAACCTGGAGCCTCTCCCGACTCCACCTGAATCCCCTTATTTGCTTCCCAACACTCGTTATAATATCCACTCATCTCAACTCTCCCCCAAGCTTCATCTTACCACACGGATCCTGTGATGGCCGATCTCAGACTCCCACATCCGAATTCCTCTTTTCCTTACGTCTCCCGGTATACCAAAAAGCGTCATGACCATCAAAGTTCGATCGAGTACTACAGCCGAAGGGAAAGATGCAAGATGTCGACTTCTTCGACACCCCTGCACTGGACGGTCAGCTGTCGTTGATATCCGTCGAGCATGGAGTGCTCGAGGATGGGACAGAGGGGGAGCAACATGGGATAGATGACGATCCGACCTACTGTCGACTAGTCTTATTTTCTAATGGCTCGCGTTAGTCCGTAGCGCTTTGATGCATTGTTTTTGCTTGTTCAAAATACCCCCCAGCAATCGATCTGTGGATTCTATAGCTCACGTTCCGTGCCTTGTGTTGTGCAAGCTTGTCATGAACCGTTTCCCGTGGCCTTGCGTCTCACAGACAGGATGAAGATCTGTCGAGCTCTAAAATGAGGAAACCTCAAGATAGGTAACCTGTATGCATAGCGATGGTCAACACGTTCTCGCAAGTCAAGCATTGGTTGTCACAATCAGCGTTACACTCGCGGTCCTTGTGACCAAGTGCAAATTATATGGAAAAGTGTTATGGTATTTGCTACTCTGGAGCTCGGACCTGCTTTCCCCACACTCAGGCACGTTTCGGGCGACCAATGCCCCCAGACGATGACGATGTCTCAAGCAATCGAGGCCAACCGTCCCTCCCACACCAAGACGGGTCCAGCTGACCTTTCTCCTCGCATCCTTCCTTTGGATAGTACCGGGCACATCTCTCTCTGTGAACTTTCATTTGCAAGCACTATAGACAGCGGTCGTCTTGTTCAATTACATCCACTCTCTCTCTTCCCCCCGCGTTGAAACACTAGGAGCTCCCTCCCCTGCCTTGCCTACCATGAGAGCCTCCGCGTTTCTGCCGGCTTTGGTGCTGGCATTGACGTCCTTTGGCACCACTTGCTCAGCTTCGACACTCAAGCCCCCTGTCCTGCCGCTCATTGTGCGCAATCCCTACCTTTCGACATGGTTGCAGGATGCCCGCGAGGCGCCGTGGAGTCGCTGGCCGATCTTCTACACGGGTTCGAGTGTAAGTGGTGCGGGAACTGGTGCGGGGCCGAGGACTGACGAGTGTAGATCGGGTTTGGGATCATGGTCGGCGTGCCCGAGACGGGGACGGTGTATCCTTTGCTTGGGAGGCCGCATGATTCGCTTAGCAGGTCGGGGTCGGAGTAGGTGGCACCATTGGGAGAGGGGGTGGACAGAAGCTGACATGGGATAGGTATAACCTTTCATTCCCTACTTATATTGGGTCCAAGTACGATGCGTCGGTAACGAATCTCACGTACCAGATCCCTGGACCTGAGGATGAGTCTGCTGAACTCACTCTGTCTTTCCTTTCGCCCATCACTCCTACCTCGACTCTGCGCCAGTCTATACCTGCTGCGTATTTGACTGCGTATGTCACTGGCAATTTTGACATCAATCTGTACATCGATCTGAACGGCGAATGGGTTAGCGGTGATAGGGGCAGCCGCATCGACTGGTCTCTCGAGAGGACTGAGATTGACCATGGAGAATACCTCAAGACTTGGACATGGAAGAGAGAGGAAGAGCAGATACTCACGGAGTGGGCTGATCACGCCGAATGGGGTTCATTGAGGTTCACCGGACCCGGCGATGTCCACCACGAGTCCGGTGTCTCTGCTGAGTTGCGGAAACACTTTGCGAAGAACGGAAACCTCAACAATCGGATCGATAAGAACTATCGCAGAATCATGGAAGAGGAACCGGTGTTTGCCTTCTCCAAGTCTTTCAAGCTGGCCAAGAACGAGTCGGACAAGGCTAGCTCTGAGAGCGTCACTTTTACTATTGCTCACGTGCGGGACCCGGTGGTCCAATATGCTTCAGCCCGCGGGCTTACTCTCATGAGACCATTATGGAAAAGCTGGTTTTTGACAGAGGACAAGTTGACCAGGTTCCACTGGCAGGACTTTAAGCACGCTTCAGCTCTGGCGCAGAACTACTCCGATCAGCTGGCTATTGATGCTTACCGGTCTGGCTCAGACTCTTATGTGGATATCGTTGCTTTGTCTGCTCGTCAGACCATGGGAGCTACCGACTTTTCCGGCACAGTCGAGAACCCAATCTTGTTCTTGAAGGAAATCTCGTCCAATGGCAATTGTCAGACGATCGATGTCATCTTCCCGGCCTTCCCGTTCTTCTTGTACACCAACCCACGCTGGTTGGGTTACCTTTTGGAGCCTCATCTGGAACACATGCTTTCTGGACAATACCCGAACAAGTATGCCATGCATGATCTGGGGTATCACTACCCGAATTTGACTGGTCACGCAGACGGGCGAGATGAATACATGCCGGTCGAGGAGTGTGGAGACATTCTCATCATGGGTCTTGCGCTGGTCAATTCTTTGTCCTACTCGTCTGAGGAGACTGCGCAATCTGTTTGGTCTACCCTCGGCTCTGAGGAAAGTGTATCCGCTCTGTCCAACCCAGACCTCTCAGCCTTCCACCTGACAAGTCTCGAAACACGTGAGGAGATTTGGGGTCTAGACAACAAATTCGGAGGCGCTCTCGGCCACAAGCAAGCACAGAAATGGTTGTCTCGCAGCTACCGCATCTGGAAGCAGTGGACAGGCTACCTTGTCGAGTTCTCCCTTGAGCCCGAGAACCAGCTCTGCACCGACGACTTCGCCGGCTGGCTAGCCCTCCAAACCAATCTCGCCCTCAAAGGCATCATTGGCATCCGGGCCATGTCCCAGCTCGCCGAAGTAATGGGCGAAGACTCGGACGCCAAACACTACCGCAACATCAGCGAGACCTACATCGCCAAATGGGAGGAATACGGTATTTCGCGCGATGGCAGCCACGCCAAGCTCGCCTACGACTGGTACGGCTCCTGGACCACACTGTACAGCCTCTACGCCGACGCCGTGCTCTGCTTCCACCCAGAAGCCGAAGACCACTCCAACGCCGCCCTCCCTGCCCTGATTCCCTCGCGCCACTTCGGCGACCAAAAACCCCTCAAACCCGGCAAGGGCTCCTCCCTTAACCTCATCCCAACGCACATCTACCAGCAGCAAAGCGATTGGTACCACGCGGTCATGCAAAAATACGGCCTCCCCCTCGACAGCAGGCATCTGTACACCAAATCCGACTGGGAATTCGAAGCCGCGGCCGTGAGCAGTAATCGGACCCGGACGGAGATTCTGCAGAGAGTGAGCAGGTGGTTGAATGAGACGGAGGTGGATCGGCCTTTGACGGATTTGTATAAGACGGAGGAGGATGGCGGGTTTCCTGGGCCGGACTTTTTCGCGAGGCCGGTGGTGGGGGCGCATTTTGCTTTTCTGACGCTCGAGAGGGCGTGTGGGGGGAAGGCGATGGAGGGGTTGAAGGGGTTGAAGTAGGTCGAGTTTGGGATGGGCGAGAGTGGAAGGGGGATGGATGGGGGAGTGAGGATGGAAGCATGGCCGTGGTTGGCATTAGGTCACGGAAAGGAGGAAAGAGGAGCACATGGTGAGTTAGGGAAGAGGTGGACTGGATATCTGGTATGGCAGTAGGTAGGGGGTTGGCGTGTAAAGTGCAAAATCAAAAGAAAATGTACCCCAGTCACCTTGTGTATCATTGAGCGGTGATGACTACGTGAGGGCTCCTCTGGCACCGTGTATCATTTCTGTTGGAGCAGAGCTGGGAGATCACCTATAGCTTCGTCTTTGTGCTCGCGTGTCTTTATCATTGCATGGTGTCACCGTTGGCCAGGACGAGAATGACAGAAAGACTAGTCTGCTCACACAGGCTACTGAGACCAGCGGCACGACAAGAGCCATGATCGAACATGTCATGGGTTCGTACCTCATCCACCTAAAGAGTCATACCAGAACAGCCAAAGGGAGATGGGGTCGTGAGGTCGTTCCCCTTACGTCGACCCTGTCAATGAAGTGATACCTTGCCAATAGAGCAGGGTTTCGCGGCACATGAACAAGATGGGATAGGCTCTGCTTGTCGCCTACCTCGATACGGAGGATAAAACGATGAGCTCCGCAATGAAGGAGCGAAGCAAGACGAGAGTATGTACCCATCGTTGACAAGGACAAGGTCGACATGGTCCTCTAGCTGTGCACCTAGAATAGCGTCCCAGAGGACTGGCGATACCCACTCGGAACACGAATGATGAGGTGCAATAATTACGCATCGCAGGCAAAATGACGATTCACGTGTGGCTGCACAACTTACCTCGACACCAAGCTGCCTGCTGCCATTGTCTCGTGCATGCAGTTTGACACAGGGGCTTGCAGCTGTCACGTCGCACCACGCAGGTACCAAGCTCAGTCCCCAGCTCACAATGACAGAACGCCCACATGCCTCCGTCCGATGCAGGACAGATCTAGCATCGATCACGTCCAGGCAGCTCATCTCCTGCGCGGCACCGATCGAGGCCCACCAACGCCATCCCTGACTCTCGCATGGACAAATCTCGACGCCACTCCACCTGGAAGCAGACACGAGGCTGAGATGTTCCTGACCTGCGAACGAAGGAGAGTGTCGGGAGGAGCCGGACGTGGCTGCGAGCTATTTTGCGGCGGCGGCGCTTGCAGTGAGACAACACCAACAACTCCGGTCGTGTGCCCCGGGCGGGAGGCGGGCGATAGTGTGTTGCTTCGCGGGTGTGCCTGGCGGTACATTGGCGGGATTGGAGAAACAGTGATTTCTCGCGGACGGAAGCGCGAGACAGGGGAAAGGTATGGGAGAGGACTCTTTGGCGGACGACCTTGCTTGAAACGAAACTGGAGAATTGTGTTTCTGTCGCAATCACCGAGGACTTGGGATGACAGGTCATGGCTGTGACGTTCTCGACGCCCTTGATCATGTCAATTGATGAATGTGGCTTTGGTTCATGCTGCAAGAGTGAGGGCTTGAAGATGTTCTTTGTGTGCATATCATATCCACCAGGTTTGGCCCTGCAATTTGCACTTCCTGCCGCGCTAGCCTGAATCGAGCAAGATCAGCCGCATGTGAGGAACTGGAGTCTGTGCTTGCGCGACGAAGGTTTAGGCGGAACGGCACACGGCGCAGGTGTGCCAGACTCGTTGCAGCAGAACACGAGAGGACTATTACGACGCCTGTGATGCTAGACAGCGAAGCAGAAATGGTACTTGGAGGTTGTACTCTCTTGCAAAAAACGGAGGGACACTGGAAGAAGAAGGCCGATGAGCTGGCCCATGTCATAGTCAGGTCAGATGAGCTCGTTGGATCTACGGCCCTGCAGCCGCATCGAGCAGCTACAGATGATGATGTCCAGCTCCATTCCCAATGGTCGGCGATCAGGCACTGCTCTGGCTATTTTTGTCCAGCACACGCCGGGCAGAAATCTTGTGCCGGCCGAAATTGTTGTGTCTCATGTCCGACAGCAGCGTGTTCATCTGTTCAGCTGCCACTGTCCAGGGCTGCTTAATGCGGGCAAATATTGCAATTCCATTCCCCCCACAAATCGAGCTGTGGCCTGGCCAATGGGCCAATCCTTCCATCAAAACTAGGCCCGAATCGTACTCATTTTGGCTGCTGATATCCTCGTTGAGATGGGGCCGGATGTTGTGTGTAATCTCTACCTGCAGCCCATCGAGGCGCATATTTTGACAAAGTAGAGGTTTAGACATGATCGATGAATCGTAATGAAGCATGAGCAAGAACAACAGCAACAGTCCTGTCCTTCGTGCCGGGAGAATACCGGTTCCTGTAATGTCCTTTGGGAAGAGACGTGCTTGGCTGCGCATTCTGTCCCCGTGCGCCTGCGCTAAACCCACGGCTGTGCCCTTCCACCCTTGTTCGCCCCGTCTCTGTCTCTGCCTCTGCCACATCCGCCTGTCCCTCCTCGTCCTGTCGTGACCTGCCGCACCGATCGACGCTCTCTTCCAGTTCTTTCGTCTTGCCCTTCCCTTCTCTTCAACCTCAGCCCGTCACCCACCGCCGCCGCAGGCCCATCTCCCATATCGACAACGACTGCTGGTCCATTCAACGACATCCCCAGCAGTTGACATACGAAACACGCCAATCTCGACCCCCCGGCCTTCAGTTATCAACGTCTTCCCGACCGCACCCTTGACCGACCAACGTTCCGCGCCCCTTTCATCTACCTCTCTGTACAGGAATATTCTCTCGTCACTCCTTCGGTTGCGACAAGGAAATCCGAAAGAGCAGGCAGCGAGGACAATTTCCACCGTCTTTGTTCCTGGATACGAGTTGACCGACCGGCAAATTACATCTCAAGCATCAAACAAAGCGCTCGACTTCTGCTGAGCCTCACCACGACTTTGTTTGCTCAACGGCGCCCACAATCGACAACGGCCCGCACTGCTTGATCTCTTGCCGCCTGTCAACATTCGACGTGACCACAAAGCAAAAATACACGCGGTTACAAAGACTGCAAGCCCCTGGTCGACTCCTGCAACCACTTTCCACGCTTCGACTTCTTGCTGCAAGACGGCATTCGATATCGATCGTGTGTACTTGCAGGCGATAACTGATTCGCTATCCCCGTCATCTTTCTACGATCAAAAGACGAAAGTTCTACACCTTGACCCAGACGCGTCAGGTTGCCCATCCTAGCGTCGTCCACATTCGTTAACACGACTTCGTCTCACTGCATCGTCGTCTGCACACCTCGCTCAATCATGGAATAGATTTCCATTTCATCGAATCGAGCAGCGGCATTATCTGCATCATTAAGCGTTTGGTCTAGTAGACTGCCTGTCCTTCAAGAAAGGTCGAATTGGTATGCCCGGTATCAGCAACCAGGCTAGCCGTATACTGATCTCATCTAGACCTGCCAATCTGACTATACGTCAAGTACACTCGTTTTAACAACTTTTCTGACAGTACGTTGCTATTTGCAAGGGCAACGAAACACCCTCTGACCATTGCGCAGCTCATCTCGATCGACACGTACATCACTTCTAACACTATCACTCCGCAATCATGAAGTCAATAGCATTCACTTGGACAGCCGCCCTGTCGATAATTCCCCTCTTCGACGGGTCCGGTCTCACTGTGGCTGCCGCTCCAGCTCTTCCACATCAAGTCGAAGATCTGCCCAAATTCTACTATCCCAAGCACATCAAACGACAGGTATCGTTTGGCAACAACACAGTCACCACCACAACACAAGAAGCCGCCCCGTCGGATGAAGACACGACGGTATGGATACCGCCGAGCACAACAGCAAGGACTACAACCACAACTCGTGAGCCTGTGGACCCAGAACCATCACCACCACCACCTGGTGGCAACGGTGGTTTCTTGGGCCGTACTGGTGGTCTTCCATCGATCACAAGAGACACTACAACCACAGAAGACACGGAGAATACTGGAACCGGAAACGGCCCTACTGTCATTGTTCCGCCGACCCCACCTGCCAGCGACCCGACCACACCAAGTACGACCGAGACCACTGTGATCACTCGTCCTAGTAACGGCAATGTTCCAGCAAACCCCATCCAGCCAACACCGCCGAGCTCGACCACTGATGAGACAAGCGAGACCGTTCGGGAACCTACTGGCCTCACTGGCGGTCGTGGGACTGGTACTGGATCAGTCCCATCTGATCCAGTCCGGCCGACTCCTCCATCAACCACCGATACTACCACCACTCAACCTTCCAACCCAGTGATTGGCTTCCCTTCAGGCACAGGCACTCGCACCGGGCCCATTGTTCAACCCACCACCAACACTGATGCCACGACCGACTTGTCCTCTGATACGACTGCTGTGTCGCCTCCACCATCGTCGCCCTCCAGCGGGAATGATGGTCCCACCGCACCTTCTGCCACTGCTACAGGCCCCGTGATTCAGCCAACTCGCGTTAGCACCGTCGATGACACGACTGTTCCTTCTGCTACGCGTACCGGTCCAATTGTGCAGCCAACGCCACCGAGCTCGACTGACTCAAACGACGACCCATCTACAGGCAACCTACCCACCACCGTTGCCTCTCCCACCGCGGGCCCAACAACACCAACTCAGCCTACACCGTCCCCGGATGATACTCCATCATCTTCGACGCGTTTCCCCGGCATCACTGTGGGCCTCTCTACCATCATTAGCCCCGGTCAACCTACACCGACCCGAGACAGCGAGACCGTCCCATCAGAGACTCTACCAGGGCTACCCACGCTGACAGATCTGATTCCCACCGGACCAGGCACCGGTACCGTCGTCGTGCCCACTCCGTCAGATGCCGTGCCATCTGGGACGAATACAGTCACGCCCCCAATCGTTGTGCCTGTACCTTCAGGTACCGATAGTCAAAGCGTGGTCGTACCAGAACCGACGCCGACTACACCGGGCGAGACATTGCCATCAAACACTGGCATCTTGCCAACCGGTGTCCTTCCCACTGGTGTGCTGCCATCGGATGTCTCAAGCATCATCTCCTCGATCTCATCTGCGCTCAGCTCGGACTTGTCCTCCGCCATTAGTGCAACTCTGCCCATCCCGTCTGATGGACCTTCAGTGACGACCACTCTACCGACAGTGATCGATCCTACAGTACTGCCAACTGGTGGCGAAAGCCAGACTGTGCCAGGCTCGACACCTAGCAGCCCTGCTGATTCCCCGACGGTCACTGGTCCAAGCGAGACTGGGCCGTCTACGACCGACACTGTTCCTGTACCCTTGCCAACAACAGGTGGAGAGACGACCACGAATGCGACTGTCACTGACCAGCCTACTGTTCCTGTGCCAGGACCAACCACCATTTCTGACTCGATCCCAATCACTACTGGTCTTACCACCACTTTCGGACCGTCGGATACCACCACTCTTCCCGACCCGTCAACCGCTACAGGCCCTTCGACCATTACATACCCGTCAGAGACTAGCCCGATCACCACTGGTCCATCAACTGTTGAGACCACCCCTGGTACATCTCCGAGCAGCCCTATTGTCTTGCCCCCGACCACGACTGGTGAAACTACCATCACAACGCCGACGACATCGGAGAACTCTACGAGTGCTGCCACTGGTGTTCCCACTTCCCCCACCACAACTGATGCTGTCACAACTCCAGTCACGAGCCCAACTGGCACAAGCACTGGTACGGAGACTGGCCCTACTGTCACTGGACCTTCTGTCACCACTCCCATTGTCGCCCCGACCGACACTGAGACTGACACTGGCGTTCCAACTGTGACCAGGGCGCCGACAAGCATTATCCCGACTGGCACTATTCCCGGCACCACACCTGATGATGTCGCCACGAGCATTGTCTACGCGCCTACTGGAGCCATCCCCACTAGCAGTGTCCCATCTGGCATCCCAACTACCCTTCCACGTCTGATCCAGCCGCGCGAGGGTATCCCTGCTCGCCCTGGCAATGCATCTTTGATCCAGGTTGGCTTCACGTTTGGCTTCAACTATCCGTTTGTTGTCAGCTCGTCGAACACCACCCAGCAGATCTTCCGCTACCTTCCAGCAGGTATCGGTTATGGTCTCGGCATCAATTCTGACGACGTGCGCATGTATGGTCTCAGGCCTTACGACACCACCACCGATCTGAAATACATTACCACGCTCGCCATGGCCTACGTGCCATCAGAGAAGGTCAACCAGCTCGCCTTGGATCTACACAACTCCATCGCACCCATCTACAACAATCCTGACGAGTCAGCCAGGACTGTCATGTCTTTCATCGATCCTACCATTTCAATTCAGCCAGGTGATTCGACAGACAGCAAGAATGGTAACAATGCTGGCACTTACGATCCAACCGATCCATCCACAGGCTCTCAAGCAGGCGGTGCTCCTATCGGTGGCGACGCCGGTGCTTCTGCGCCAGTGAAGGGCTCTAGTGTCGGTATTGGAATGGGCGCAGTAGCTGGTGCAGCAATCTACGCTGCAGCCATGGTCATGGTCGCCCGTCGCTACCGTCACAGGCGACAGCAACAACGTCACCAACGTGCATCGTCTGTCCCAACAGCCGAACGCCAGCCATACATGAGCCAACGGTCAAGCAGAACCGGCATGGGCTACTGGATGAGTGGAGCTCGTGGTGCTTACGGCAGCGGAACTCGCAGCAGTGGCGGCCGAGGCAGCAGGAACAGTGCCGGATCGAGTAGAGGCACAAGAAGCATACGAGATCAAGGCATCAGCGCGCCAGTCATGGCCGAAAACAGTCTGGGATGGAATTAAGCATTCCAGACTGTCATTTGTTTCATTGATTGTGTTTTTTTCTGAAAAAGCGACAAAGCGTTTCGCATTTCACATAACATGCTGCAGAGAGGCAGAATACTCCTGCTTGAACGGGATTTGACACCTTTTTCCCTTCTTTTTTTTGGATATGAGAGGAGAGGGCATGGACAAGACGATCCATTTCTGATGAAGAATTTCGATTCTAGTGGAGATATTCACTATTATACCTTATACCACGAGAGAGGATGGGATTAGATGACGAGAGTCAGAATATGATTCTATACTTTTCAAGACTGTGTTCAGATGCTTGTGACCTGCTAGCACCTTGGACGAGGTGTGTCTACTTTGAAGACCCCGATGAAACGAGGTCATAAGAGCTGGCCTTGTAAGGCTTGGACGACCAGAAGGACCACAAGGCATGTGGACTGACCGGCAAGATTGAACATCCGGTGGTTGATCGTTGGTCAGGCCTGCCAACGGTGTTTAAATTCTACCATGTCTTCGTAGTACTTCGACCTTGGACCAGCTGTCCGTACCACAACTTCGCAAGACTAAATCAGCATCTTAAGACCCCTCGCGTCCCGTCTGCCTCTTGCGTGGCCACTCCATCGCACTCCTCCATGTCGCAGTGTGCAATCCCTCGAGTATCGTGCTGCAAGTGCCACATCGACCTTCGAAGCGACCACCTTATGAGTCGTCTTGTCTGCTCCCCATCTGCCCAGGTAAGTCATTGTTGATCATCTACTTGCTGCGTATGATCGTACGCACATTCGCCCAGCTCTCTCAAGAACGTTTGCAAGAGACACAACAAAACTATCAAGATGAAGGCACTCATCATCTTCTTTTTCTGCTACCTCGCCCTGGCAGCTCCCGTTGCCCAAGATGATCGTCCAACTCCTCCACTGAGTACTCATGAGAGTGGTGGTGTGGATTACAGCGACATCTACGCTGCCGAAGACGAGATGAATTCACCTTCATACAAACCTACACCACCGCCTATCAAAACAACCGGACTGGACACGCCTCCAACATCCCAACCACAATCTCCATCGTCCCCGAGCCCACTTCCCGCCCCGAGCTCCCACATGGCGTTCTCGCCAACAGAATGGGATCAATTTCCTGACTTACCGTCACCTAGTCCCACCGATCCGAATGCCAACAATAAACAAGCACAGCAAGGCTCGAATACCAACCCAGTCGCCCAACCGCCGAAGAATGGCCTCCCGAGTCCAGACGCCACGCCCTCGCCGCCAGGCAGTCCCAATCCTAACTCTGCCAAGACTCAAACCACCCCCGGTATCAGCACGCTAGGGGGACCCAACCCAATGACGCCCCCCTCGAGCGGGCCGCCATCACCTGATTCGGTCACCTGGTGTGCGATGGACTCGGAGATGGTCGATGTGGGAGGGAAGAAGCAGTGTCGGCCTAAGAAGCAGGGAGGTATGACGTCTGACAAGTTGCAGAATGCAATGCAGAAGTCGCCGGATCAGATGAATGTGGTCAACCCGACGGCGCAGCAGGGGACGCAGAACAAGGGGACGACGCCGGTGAAGCCGGGTAAGGTGACGAAGCCGGGGAAAGGATGAGGTTCAGCTTGATCGGTGAAGGAGAAATGTTATCAGGCAACATAGAAGTTCAGTACTAAGGAGATTTGGTAGAGAGATTGTTACGAGCATGGCTTACATGCTACCTTGAACGATTGCATTAGCACGAATCGCACCATGATCTAGACATGAGAGAGGGCGAGAGTGATCTGCGTTGAAGGTCAGAACTCTGCAATCGCCCAGACCGAGATGTAGGATAGAGGAGCTGGGTTGAGCTGCAACTAGGGTTAGGGTCCCATATTTCAGGGCGGGATGTGGGAAGCAGCAACGTGTGCGCAGGGAGGGAGCACATTTCAACATCTCGCAATCCTCGAGCACGGTAGCAACCGCAATTCTGAGCTTGGAACAACTGCATCACCAGCTGTCCCTTGCTTCTCACCAGCTGTCCCTTGCTTCGCAAGGCAGCACCTCCCACCTCCCAAAATGCGCTTGGATGTGAAGGTATGGGGAACATACCGCGAAGAAAACAAGACCATGCCCGCTGACGTGCGCCTCAACGAACAGAGACAGCTCTTTGCCAGATCACAAAGGGTAAAGGGTATCGACTTTCATCCTACTGAGCCATGGGTAAGCATCCTGAGCGAAGCATAAAGGAGAGCAGGCTGACGGGAGGCAGATCCTCACGACTCTATACAATGGTTCGTGATAAGGAGCAAGGACAAAAGACGCGGGCATTGACAGGCACCCAGGACACGTCTACATATGGTCGTACGAGACACAGGTCAGTCGCACCGAAGCTGGAGTCGAAAACCCCCTGACAGCAGACAGGCCATCATCAAGACCTTTGAGCTCACAGATGTCCCCGTGCGAGCAGGGCGCTTCGTAGCGCGCAAGAATTGGATAGTATGTGGCTCAGACGATTTCCAACTACGGGTCTACAACTACAACACCTCCGAGAAGATTACCTCCTTCGAAGCACACCCAGACTACATCCGAGCAATCGTAGTGCACCCCACACAGCCATTCGTCCTCACAGCATCCGATGACATGACCATCAAGCTCTGGGATTGGGATAGACAATGGAAGTGCGTGCAGGTCTTCGAAGGACATGCGCACTATGTGATGGGACTATCGATTAATCCAAAGGACACAAACACTTTCGCTTCAGCATGTCTGGATCGGACAGTCAAGATCTGGAGTCTAGGATCGCCGACTGCCAACTTCACCCTCGAAGCGCACGAAGCAAAGGGCGTGAACCACGTCGACTACTACCCACATTCAGACAAGCCATACCTTCTCACGACTTCGGACGACAGGACAGTCAAGATTTGGGACTACACTACAAAGGGGCTCATTGCGACTCTCGAGGGGCATCAGAATAATGTTTCGTTCGCTTGCTACCACCCAGAGCTGCCTGTCATCATTTCTGGTTCGGAAGATGGGACGATTAAGATCTGGCACGCGAACACATACCGATTGGAGCAATCGTTGAGCTATGGTCTGGAGCGAGCCTGGTGTGTAAGCTACCAGAGAGGCAAGCAGGGCATTGCAGTTGGTTTCGATGACGGCGCGGTCGTTGTCAAGATGGGTCGCGAGGAGCCTGCAGTGTCCATGGATGGTTCAGGCAAGGTTATCTGGGCGAGACACAGCGAGATTCTTACGGCCGTCTTGAAGGGAGGAGGTATGTTAAGATCCAGCACGGAGGAAGATTTCCGACTGACACAATACAGATAAGAACTTGAAGGATGGCACACCTATCACTCTTCCCAGCAAAGACCTCGGTTCGACAGAAATCTACCCACAGACACTCATGCATTCGCCCAACGGACGATTCGTAGCAGTTTGTGGAGACGGCGAATATATCATCTACACCGCTCTTGCTCTCCGTAACCAGGCCTTTGGCTCGGCGCTTGACTTTGCTTGGGGCTCGAAAGACAACGACAAGGACTACGCCATTCGGGAATCCAACATCAGCGTCAAGCTGTTCCGAAATTTCAAGGAGAAGGCTTCACTGAACGTCGGCTTCCAAGCAGAAGGTCTGAGCGGTGGTGTCCTTCTCGGTGTCAAGGGCCAAGGTGGTATTGGTCTCTTTGATTGGGAGACTGGTCAGCTTGTACGAAGGATTGAAGTCGAGCCAAAGAACGTAAGCTTACAACTTCACAATGATACTGTAGACAGCACTGACGAAAATCTAGGTATACTGGTCAGACAGTGGCGAGCTTGTCGCTCTGGCTTGTGAAGACACATATTACGTTCTGCGGTACTCGAGAGAAGCATATCTTGCTGGTATCGCTAATGGCGAGGCAGACGAGGATGGTGTCGAAGCTGCTTTCGAGGTCGTGACGGACATTAATGAAAGGTGAGCTCAAGCCATGTCAAGTGTAAGAGACCTAGACTGACATGCTTCAGCGTTCGCACCGGTCAATGGGTCGGCGACTGCTTCGTCTACACCAACAGCACAAATCGCCTCAACTATCTCGTCGGCGACCAAGTCTACTCCATCTCAACCTTTGACAGCCCACACTACGTCCTCGGCTACCTTCCCCGTGACTCTCGCCTCTACCTTGCCGATAAAGACGTCGTCATCACCTCCTTCCTCCTCTCCACCTCCGTCATCGAATACCAAACCCTTGTCCTCCGCGGCGACCTCGACTCGGCCAACGCCATGCTCCCGGACATCGCAGACGACCAAAAAGCCAAAATCGCCCGCTTCCTCGAAGGTCAAGGCTACAAAGAACAAGCCCTCGAAGTCGCCACCGACGCCGAACACCGCTTCGAACTCGCCCTCTCGCTCGGCCGCCTCGAGATCGCCCTCGACCTCGCCAAGCAAGAAGACAAGGAACACAAGTGGAAAACCGTCGGCGACGCCGCGTTGACCGGCTACGACATCAAGCTGGCGGAAGAGTGCTTCGTGCACGCCAAAGACCTCGGCTCCTTGCTCCTCTTGTATACCTCGTCCTGCAACGAGGCCGGTCTCCGCGAACTGGCCCGCCAGGCCGAAGACGCGGGCGCGAGGAACATTGCTTTTTCCGCGCTCTGGGCCGTCGCGGACGTGGATGGCTGTATCGAGATTTTGCTCAAGAGCGGACGCACGGCCGAGGCGGTGCTGTTTAGCCAGACGTACAAGCCGAGTCGGACGGGCGAGATTGTGGGGCGGTGGAAGGAGGAGTTGGCGAAGTCTGGTAAAGGGAAGGTGGCGAGGGCTGTGGGGGCGCCGCCGGTGGGTGGGGAGGGGGACGAGGAGTTGTTCCCTGAGTGGGAGGAGTGGTTGGGGGCGGAAAAGGAGGGGAGGGGCAAGGGGTTGGGGGTAGGTTGGTGGATGTTGGTGATGAGGAGGAAGGGAATGGAGCGGTGGACGAGGCAGGGGATGAGGAGGCGGAGGTGGAAGCAGAGGCGGAGGTAGAGGCGGAAGAGGATGAGGAGTGATGGTTCAGCCATAGAATTGCGATGGGAAAATGATATGCTTTTTGATCATGAATCTCTACCGTGTGTATTGCCGGAACGCTCTTTTCCGTCTCTGTCTCTATTCCCTCGCTGCCATTTCCCTGACTTTGAGGCCTACCGCCCCCCTCCTTCGCCATGCGTTCCCCTCGTCGGCGTCACAGGCCTACTCTCCCTTCTCAAAAACGCAATGTTCTCCCTCAAAGCGACATACTCACTATCTGCATACCCCAACACCCCTTCGATCTCCGTACTTTTGAGCCCACGTATCCACTTGACCTCAGCAGCAGAGTAATTCACCAATGCCCTCCCCACCTCCTCCCCTGAAGCTTTGTCACACTCCATTCCCCCTGACCCTCCTGCTCCTCCTACCCCCATCCCCATCCCCATCCCCGTCCCCGTCCCCGTCCCCGTCCCCGTCCCTGTTCCTGAAGCCGCCCGCCGTTGCACAACAACCAACCTCACACATTCCTGCTGGTTGAAACTCCCCTCCACATCCACCACGCCCACAGGCAACAGCCCTGCTTTGGCCATGAGAGCCCGGTGCGCGCCGGCGTCGATGTAGATGGTCCCGTGCGGACGGAGCCCGTGGAGGAGCCAGAAGTAGCGGTCGCGGATGGGGGAGGGGATGGGGAGGAAGCGGGTGTGGAGGGGTGGGGGAGGGGGGAGGGTGAGGGATGAGGAGAGGGGGGTGGGTGCCTGGGAGGCGGAGGCGGAGGCAGAGGTCGAGGTGGTGGTTGGGGCGAGTGAGGGGCTGGGGGTGTCGGTGGCGGCGTGGGTGAGGGCTGTTTTGAGGAGTTGCGAGGTTGGAGGGGAGGTGGGGTGAGATTGAGAGGGGGACTGTGGGGGTGGAGTCGCAGGCGTGGAGAGGGCACGGAGCGATTCGCAGTGGGTTATGATGGAGGCGATGTTGCCTGGTTTGTTGGAACGGGTGATTACTGTTGTTACGCCGGCGGAGGTGGCGAGGCGGGCCGCGGTGATTTTGGTGGACATGCCGCCTGTGCCGACGGACGAGCCGGCGGAGGAGACGTCGGCTTCCAGGAGGGAGATGTCTTCTACTACTTCTATGGGTTTGGCGGAAGGGTTTGTACGGGGGTTGCTGTCGTAGAGGCAGTCGACGTCGGTCATGAGGAAGAGGTAGTCGGCTTGAACCATGGCGGCGGTGATGGCGGAGAGGGTGTCGTTGTCGCCGAACTTGATTTCGGCTACGGAGAGAGTGTCGTTCTCGTTGACGATCGGGATGGTGCCCATGTGAAGGAGTTCGATGAAGGTGTTTTGAGCGTTGAGGTACTGTGTTCGATCTGCGATGTCGCCTCGGGTGAGGAGAATCTGGGCGATGGGTTGCCGTCTGTGAATGAAGAGCTGATCCCATAATGCCATGAGTTTGCATTGACCTATCGCCGCCAATGCTTGTACTTGTGGAAGGTGCTTCGGTCGCCGTTCGAGGTTCATCTGGCCTAGTGCTACTCCGATAGCCCCTGATGAGACAATGACCACCTTGTGGCCTTCTTTTTGGAGAGCACATGCTGTTTCAACAATGGTCGAGAGGATTGACAGAAGCGGCTCATGTGTCTTCTCGTCGACGATTGACGATGTCCCTGCCTATAATCAGGATCATGTAGAGGAGCACAGTCTCCGATGGTTCTTGTAGTGGAGGGTGCAGTCAAAGCACACATGCATGATGTGCAGTTCTTTCAACTCATTGTCTCTGATGATGTATATAAGAAATCACTTGTCTTTTGCTCGTATTTTCCCAAGCATGGAAAGAAGTAGGCAGTGTTTTACATACCTAGCTTAATCACGATGGTTAGATGTTTCTTCATCCTGACCGCGCCAACGACGTGTTATCACTCCTTCGAGTCTTGCAACCAGATTGCCCTTTGATTTGTCGTATTACCGCAGAATCATGATCGTGTAAAATTGTGTTTCTCCCAGAAATGGGAATCTGCAATCCGTGATTCATGAAGGGCGTACAGTGTGAGGTTTATTCCAGCCAATCACAGCCGTCCATATCCGCTCTAAAAAGTTTCCGAACGATGTCGGTCTCGAGAGCCATCCATGATCGCAACCCTCTCCTACTCATCTTCGACCATGCGATAGCCACTCCCTTCGAACCACTCAACATGTCAACACCCGACAACCCCCCCTCCGATCCCTCCTCAACCTCCTCCCCCAAACTCGACAAAGACTTCTACAACTGGTCCACCTTCTTCTCCATCCTCACCGGCAGGGCCTCCCCCCGCGAAGCAGACGCCTACCTCCGCGTACGAGACGACCTGCACGAAGCCTCTGACTGCGCCAAATGCGAACAACAAACCGCCTGGCTACTCAAATACAGTCCCATCGTGCGGTTCCTCCGGCAGAACATCCAAATGCTCGGACAAGACATCAACGAGACCAACATCCACTGCCGGAGGTGCACGACGGCGCAAAGCGGTGGATTCGACCCAGAGTATGGGATCTTGATTTGTGCGAATCAGTTGAGGAATAGAGGTCATCAGGAGGATACGATGGCGCATGAGATGGTGCATGCGTGGGATTATCTGAGGTTCAAGTATGAGGATCCGAAGGATTTGAGGCATGCGGCTTGTACGGAGGTGAGTGGATATAGACAGATATGGGAGGGGATTGGAACTGACGGGGAGCAGATCAGGGCGTCGACCTTGTCGGGGGAGTGTAGGTTTGGGAGGGAATTCTTCACGAGAGGCCAGAGGAATATCACGCAGCAGTTGCAAGAGTGTGTGAGGAGGAGGGCGACGTTGTCGGTGATGCAGAGGCCGGCGTGCAAGGACAAGGAGCATGCGGCCAAGGTGGTGAATGATGTGTGGAAGAGCTGCTTTTATGATACACGGCCGTTTGATGAGATATACAGGTGAGGTTCGAGCAGGAAGAGGAGGTGTAAGATAGAAGAAGTCGGTCATGTCATATACCCATTCTGTATGAATCTCTGCTTTTCGAAGCTGGATGGAAAGGCGCCTCTGGCTATGCGCGCAAGGAAACATTGAAACCTGGAATGCCCGAAAAGAAACCACGCCATGAAGAAAGTCATCACTCCTTGCCCCCAGACGTCCTCTGGTATGCCCGCTCGCCTTTGACGCAATGCTTGATGATCCAGGGATGTTGTTGCACTTCTGCAAGCGACAGACGCTTCTCTGGGTCGAGCACGAGTAGCTGGATGGATGGTTAGTTGATGTTTGGGATCTGCTGGATATGGAACTTACCCGCTTGATGAGATCTCGCGCCTCTGGGCTAACAAAGTTGGGAATTGACATCTCTCCTCTCGCGATTCTCCGTTGCGTCATGACTGGCGTGTCTTCGAATGGCGCCTCGCCCACCAGGAACTCGTACGTCAACACACCCAAACTCCACAAGTCGACCTTCTCGTTGTACCAGTTGTCATCCTTGCCTCGCAACATCTCAGGGGGGAGATAGTCCAAGGTTCCGCACATGGTTTGCCGTCTGTTATTCGGCGCATGTACGCTCCAGCCGAAATCGCTGATCTTGATCTCTCCATGGATGCCCACGAGGATATTCTCCGGCTTGATGTCTCGATGGATCACATGCTTCTTGTGCAGATACTTGAGCGCTGCCGCCATCTGAGCAATGTACTGTGCCGCTTTCCACTCTGGGAATCTCTGCTCTTTCCGGAGATGCTTGTACAATTCACCCTTGCCAGCGAATTCGAGGATCAGGAAGATGCGTTTGCTGTCGTGGAAGTGTCCATATAACCGCAGGATGTTGGGATGGGCAAGGTTCGACTGGATCTCGATTTCGCGACGAACTTGCTTCTCGACCTTGCCTTGTTGCAGCTCTGACTTGTGTAGGACTTTCAAGGCGCACACAAAGCCAGTGCTCTTCTCTCGAGCAAGGTAGACGCGGCCGAACTTGCCCTTGCCAAGTGGCTTGCCAATTTCGAACATGCCCAAGTGGAATTGCTTTGGCGTGGTCGGTTGAGCTGGAGCCGAATAGTTTGATGAATCTGACTTGCGTTCCGCGTCCGAGTTCCTTTGTGCTGCTTGCGACGGCAGTGTGATCTTTGCGAAGGTTGCTGCAGGTTGTCCAGTTTGACCCTTTGCGGCGTTGGCACTGGCGAGCTTCTGCAGAGGAAGTTTCATGCGATTCGCAGCCGCTGATGCATTGAGACTTGACATGGATATCGAAGTCGAGAGAGCGGCCTGTAATCCGTAAGCATTGCAGCGGGGATGCTCGCCGGTATGATGCCTCACTTTTGATTTTTGGTAAGCAGCGCCATCGTAGTTCTCGTCATTCACCGAGATGCCCTCCAGGCGGGCTTCTAGTGATTGAACATCCATATTTCCTTGATGTCGCGTTCGAAGCGACCGTAAAGAATGGTCTATCGAGTGGTCGAAGATGTGGTCGTCGTTGTCGAAGGTGAAGTCGAGAATGTGCGGAGCGAAGTTCGGGGTGTTGACAAACATGACCGGGAGCACAGCAACGGCCGCTTTGGGAATAGTGCCGCCAAGAAATTTTCGTCAAACGCAAGCCGCATCATCAATGCTTCATCCATGCTCGCCGGATAGACAATGTAGCTTGCGACCTAGAGCGATCACATCATGTCGGCACCAAACGGCGCGCGTACAGACCTCCAAGGTCCTGGAGTGCAATCGCATCTCACGCGCGACAAAAGATGGCGAATTAGCACCCGCAAAATGCCGATCCTCAAAGCTGGACCCATCGAGGAGTTGAGCTCCAAATTGGGTATACCAATTCCTGAGATGATCTTTGGTGACAACTTCGTGATTATCGAGCACGTTCCGAGCGGTACCAGGCTCAAATACAATGCTTCCGATGCACTCGATAGGGTCTCCAAGACTGAGCAAGGCATGCTTCAAGTTGCATATTCCGAAGAGTGGAAGAAAGACAGGTTAGGCATGTGCATGCGTAAGGGTTATTCACAGCTCTAACACGAATCAGGCAGCATCAAGACGGCATCAAAGAGGTAGTCAAGCCATTCGACTGGTCGTACAGCACCGACTTCAAGGGAACGACGACCGGAGCACCAAGCGAGTGGCAATCTACAACAGATAAGGAGAATCCAGTCCGGACTGATCTGCTGGCTCGTCAAGACCCCATACTCTTCTTCGACGACGTCACGCTCTATGAGGACGAGCTCGCGGACAATGGCATTGCGATCATGTCCATCAAGATCCGCGTGATGCCGGAGCGTCTGCTACTGCTAGGTCGATTCTTCTTACGCTTGGATGGAGTCATTGTGCGCGTACGAGACACCAGAGTCTATATTGAGCTGGCATCGAATCGTATCATTCGGCAATACACTGCAAAAGAAGACAAGTACGACAACATGCGAACGAAGCTTCACGGCCGACGGGAGAAGATTCCTGAAGCATTACGGGACGCAAACCTGATGTCTTCGCTTCTTCCAGTAGTGCAGGATAGTTTGGAATTTCTTGACGTGTCTGGTTGACGAGCGTCAATTCAGAGGAAGCAGTCTCAACAGCAAGACTGCACCGCCACTGTGGAACTGGCATGAGCGCACTATCAAGTATTGCCCACAGGTCACTAGCCACCACGCAGGTGTAAGGAGCACAATCCGCACCGATGCATCGCAGGCTTCCTGCCAGATACCGTTTATGGTAAAAGATGCTTTGAACGGGCCGACAAGTGTAGATCTGGCCTGTCGAGATCATCATTCTTGGTTCGATGGAAGTGACTGGAACGACGCTGAGATTGCGCATTTCGCAACAGGAGAGATGGATGAAAAGAGTGCACCTGGTCAGCACTTCCATGATCTACAGGCACTTTATGATGCGGCTGACAGAGTTCGATCTTACCTGTACCAGCTCGGTACCACACGCTCAGACTTTGAACAAATGACAAAATTTCCACGCGAGGCCTTTATGCTACGATCGATGCTAGTGCTTGCCTCTACTGTGATCGCTACCATCGAGTCCATTCGCGATAAAATTTCGCGGCTACTCACAAGTCAGGTAGGGCTAAAATTAGGGTGGGTCTTGATCTGCGAGCGCGCAATCAAAATTCGGAGCGGGTGAAAGCGAGCAGAAAGCTTGACCAACCGGTCAAGCCGGGCTTGTAGCTCGGCCCACCTCAGGAACTTCCCCGAGAAATCTGCGAGCGCACGCATTCGGAATAAGGTTTTGGCCAGAATTTTAGCTTAAACTTGGCATTTGCGGCAGAAATCTAACATACTAAGCATAGGTTTAGCATAAGTTATGCATATTACATATATTCTATAATCCTCCTAACTATCCTAACGACCCTAACGACTCTAACCCCTAGCCTCTTACCTTAACCTCCTAGCCTAAATAACCCTATAGGCGTGACCTACTTAGCAAAAAGCGCTAACTTAGTATAAATAAGGTTACCCCGTAATTCTACGAGCTTCCTTTTTTTTACCGCCTTCGGCTCTACCCGACGCCTTAGCCGCCAAACTTTACCCTTTTAAGCACATGCTCAGCGCCATTAGCGCCACCAACCTAGCTTCACCACGTCGGAGATAATCCTGAGGTGGGCCGAGCTGTAGCCCGTGACCAACCACGTCTTTTCCCCCATCTGAAACCCAACAAGCACCTTTTCACTCTTCACCGCGCCGACATGTTCTGCAAAATGTGGTAAGCCCTCTGCCGGTACTCACCCACGGATGGCGTTTTCCCGCATCTTTAGGCTCACCACATGGCCATTGCTTGGTTGAGCTCTGGCCTTCGTCAGAGCTGACAGGCTCAGCTCGTCCTCACAGAGTTTCCACTACTCGCCATTTCGCATCCACTATGCCGGATCCCAGTAGTCTTGCCTGTACTTGTGGCGCTACTATCGTCAGTGGACTGGTGTGGTAAGGCAGGTCTAGTTAGTCCTCTTTTCTATGTTGCTCTAATTTACTACGACTCGCGCTCCACTTCACTCTTTCTTTCTCTTGTCCTTTCATTCTCTCTCAGGCGCGGTCGGCGAAGAGGTTACCTTTCCTACACTCGCTATGGCACGATTGACATTGGTGACAGCGAGTGTGCTCGGTCTTGCTGCACAAACTTTGGCACAAGGTATGCCTTACCCTTATACCGTTGATCATAAATTCTAAGCCATCTCAGATCCGAGCTCAACTTCACAAGGATTCACTTTCGATCCGACAACTACTGATACTACCACAACCGTGACCCCTGCACCAGGCGCCTGCGAAGCTGATTGTGATGCGAGACCATGGGCGGGATACTTGGTATCATGGCAGAAAATGTCAGTGACAGCCACAATCACAGCCGCGACAGTCATCAAGGTGATCAATGACAACGACAATACCACAAGCACAAAGACGGTCTATGCCGACCTCCCATCCGGAGTGACGATACCTCCTACAGCCCCAAATGGTCGAAGAGTGCAGCAGATCACAGTCCCAATTGTCACAACCACGATTGGTACTTGTACGACAACCTGGTCAGATCGTGCGCTTCCATGCGGCGTAGTGTTCACCACGAGAGCACTCACATATCCTGACCAGTTCTGGGGACTGCCAACCGGTTACGGGCTTAATGGTACCATTCCTACCACTGTGGCAGGGGGAGCTTCTACTTGTCTACGAGCACCTTCTGGCACTTGGATCACTTTTCCGACACCTGCGCCAACTGCGCCTCCACAGACGGCCGACGCTGAAGACCCCAACGGCTTCCTTTGGACCACCACGAGTGGCTTCCTACCTGGCCAGAGAGAGTACGCCTCTCTTTATCCAAACGAGGCCGCCTTCACTGCATGTAGCCCCTACACGGCTCCTCTACCTGTGACAGCCATCCTTGCCGCCTCCCTGGAGACGATCACCGAGACTTCGCGAATCGAGAAGTCGCAGGTGACCAGTATTCCTGGCGTCACCACTTCAGTCACTCCGGACTCAAAGTCGCTCATCCCAGAGTCACCTATGACCGCCACGCCTGCTGGCGGTCAATTGCAGAGGCCAACATTCAACGAGCCCGCTCCAGCACCTGCCCCGACGCCGACCACCACTTCACGCACGGGCGGCGGCGGCGGAGGTCGCCCACCTATCCCCGTGGAAGAGGATCCCGCCCCGGGCCCAATCCAAGTGCCGACTACGAGGCCTGTCGAAGACGGCGACCCGAATACTGAGGTGCCTGGCGGAGGCGCACTTGAGACCCCCAAACCTGCAGCACCAGCAGCACCAGCTCAGCCCGCGCAACCTACCAATGGGCAAGCTTCCCCATCTGACGTTGGCGGCAACGTAATCAGCATCATCCTTGGAGGTGGTAAGCCGGCACAGACCCCAGGTCCATCACCTACACCTGCACCGGCGCCTGCGCCTGCGCCTGCAGCACCCGCGACTGGTTCAGGAACAACTCCAGATGATCCCATACCTATCCCTGCTGCACCGCCTGCTGCAGACGTTCCTGGTAATCAGCAAGGCAGTCAGCCAGCAGCCGGACAGCCCAATCAACCTGCTCAACCGGTCGCTCAGCCAGCGCCCGCCCAGCCCGCAGGAGGACAGGCAGCCGCACCGGCAGAAGGTCAACCTGCCGCACCAGCTTCAGGTCAACCCGCGCAAGGTCAGCCGGCCCAAGGTCAACCAGCACAGGGCCAGCCGGCCCAAGGTCAACCAGCACAGGGTCAGCCGATTGTAGTCCCTATCCAAGGCTCGACTGGCAATACCCAGCCAGCTCAGGGCTCATCAGGAAGCACAACTCCCGCTCAAGGTTCCAGCGGCAACACATCTCCCAATCCAGGCGGCAACATCATCAGCATAATCGCCGATCAAGGCCGTCCAGCTCCCTCTCCTGCCCCTGGCTCTTCACAATCTGGCTCTCTATCACCAGCACCCAACGGCCCTTCCAACTCCCAACCACAATCCGGCTCTCAGTCCAAACCCGACCTTCCCTTCTCTCCATCCTCACTCTCGCCCGCTCCCGTCCTCGTAGCCGGCCTTCCCTTCACCCCAACCACTTTTTCCGCCTTCGTCGCTCCCAACGGCCAGACCTTCTCTGCAGGTCAAACCGTCTACATCGGAACTCGCGCCTCCCCTACACCTGTCGTCCTCACGACAGACAACAAAGGTAGCGCAATTTTCGTGGCCGGCGGGACCAGCACCATCCCTGTCCCAGCTAGACAAACGATCGGTCTTGGTGCGAACGTCATGGCTGGTCTGGGAGGGTACATCAGCTCCGAGTATGGCTCTGCGCAGACCACAGGTGGCGTCTCAGGTTCGAGCTCAGGACCGGTTTCAGGATCAGGCTCAAGTTCCTCGGGCCAGTCAGCAAACGGGTCCGCCTCGGACGGCGCAGACTCATCCGGCGGCAGTGCCGGGTTTGCTCAAACTACAACCGCCTCCAGCAGTGGAGGCGCATCCCGTAAAAGCACGACCATGACCTCGACCTCCGCCACCACCTCTGCATCTCCCTCGACTGGGTCAAGTGGCACCAATGCCCCGGCTCCATCGGCGAGCAGTCCTACAGGCACGTTCCCTGCTACAGGCGGCGCAGAGAAGACGGCGAGCAGCGGCTTTGCGTTGGTTGTGTTGGGATTGTTTGCGGCGTTTGTCCTCTAAAGAGGGGATCAGACTGGTTGAATTGTATTGAGGAATGGGAAATGGTCAATGGTAAATGGTAATTGTGTGCATAGCGTGGGTTCATTGGGATTGTAAATACCTTTGAATATGTAGAGCTTAGGCTTCTTGTGTGGATAATGGAAATACCTTTCTCCAGCTTCGTTGAACATGCATTCTCCACATGAGTGCTGTAACGGCATCACTCTTAGGGACAGCGGCGTATAAGCGCAGATTGCGATCATTGCAGCTCACTTCTAAGCTCTTGAAGTAGCCGTTATGAATTATACATCAGACTATTACCATTACACGCCCACTCCCCTGCGACAGTCATTACCACGCTATGCTTGACCAAACCACATCTCATCATCCAACACCTCTGCTCCTCGCTCCTCTGCCCACCCCTCTGCCCACCCCTCTGCCCGCCCCTCCACCTTTCCCCTACCCTCTCCTTTTTCCCTTTCGCCTCACGCTCCCTTTGCCTCCCCCCTCACCCACCACCCCACCCCCTGTATTCCGTCTCCCGCTTCTCACAATCTAAACATGAAACCCCCCACCCCCATTCCCCCTTCCCCTCATCTCCGTCCCCGTCAACCCCTCACTCCCTTGTATCAACGGCAACAAAAATCCAAAATCCAAATCCTTCTCTTCATCCGGTGTCTCGACCGGACTGTCCTCTTCCCTGTGCCCTGTGCCTCCTCTTGACCCTGACCTTGACCCTCTCCCTGACCCCGATCTTGACCCTCTCCCTGACCCCGATCTTGACCCTACCCCTGATCCTCCCTCTGTCCGACCTCGCGACCGATCCCTGGCAAAGTCCCTCTCACCTACGCCCACTCCGGTGGTCCCGTTCGTTATGTCTTGCAACAAGAGGTCGGAGCGAGAACTATGGTGGGTGTGGAAGGGGTTGGAGGAGGGGTTGTTGAATGCTAGAGGTAAGGGGAGGGAGGGGAGGTGGGGTCTACTACGGTGGGAAGGGGGCGCGTTGGGGCGGATGGTGAAGCGTGGAGGAGGGGGGATGGAGAGCGGGGCGGTGTAGGGGTTTGAGGGTGAGGAGAGGGGGGTTGAGTGGAGTTGGCGGTGGGGAGGTGGGTGGTGGGTCAGGGGGGAGGGGCGGCTGGGAGGTGGTTAGTATGTGACTTCTGTAGTACCTGTGGAATGCGATTTTCTCTGGAGGAGAAGCTGGGTCACGAGGGGAGCGTGTTAGCCGAGAAGGCGGGAATTGCGCAAAGCTCAGGATGCTCAAGGATAGGGGATGTGAGAAAAGAGCCAGGGGATGCTCCAGGGGAATGATGGGCATCAGAGAGTGCTGGACAGTGGTGGCAAACGAGATGGCCGATGTCGCGAGTGAAAAAGAGGCATGTCCGTTGTTGGTGGTGTTTTCCGCCCATGGCTTGCGATTATGACCTCACGAAAGACCTCTATCACATTGTTGGGATTCCTCTTCTTGGCCTTTGTCGTTGGGATATGATCGCCCTCGTCGCTATAACCCACATCAAGCGTTGTTTACCAGTGGCGCTGGTGTTGCAAAGAGCGTCCAGACCGCGTGTATCTCCTCAATATGCCATTCCTCCTCCGGACTGATGGATATCGTACCGAGGTGTATAGAGGTGACGTTCTGGGTGGACATCGCGCCATGCCAAGAGTAGGCCGGAACAGGAGGGTCCGCGGCGGAATAAGCGTACTCACTTTTGAAGAGAAAAGGACATCTGATGTCCGTCTTCTTTGCGGAAATCAAATGGCTGGCTCTGTAATCTTGATTAGCTTTTGAAGTCGTCGTCGGTGCTGGTAGTGGACTTACAATGACGATAGGCTTTTGGTCGACTGGATCATCCTTGCAGCAAGCGACAAAACGTACAAATGCGTGCTTGCATGATGACCACATGCTCGCCTAACAGAACCTGAAACGAAACAAAGGCAAATAGATGAAGACAACTGTACAGCGTGTGATGAGGCGTGAGAAAGCAAAAGGCTCGAAAGGTTGATGAATGGTATATGCTTACCGATGAAAGCAAGGTATCCATACAACACGGAATGAAATCATGCAAAGAATGAGACAAATTACTCACGGAGAATGCCGCCGACGACTGCAAGACTTCTCTGATTGTCCACGTGGAAGATCATCGTGGAACGCGTCGAGGGTGGTGATTGAGATTGTGATGCGTATGCAAGAAGTCATCCCTTGCTTCGTCCACGTGTGGCGTAATTTTGAGCCCGGTAGGATTATTATCGCACACTGACAGAATTATCAGGAATGTGGATATTGCGGATATGATTTATACAAATGCCAGGTTGAGAGCGCTCGTCGTGATTGTAGCCCACAGTGTCATTCACGCTGCCAACAAGTCTACCAACAGACTCTAGTCATGATGGAAGCAACGCATTCTATATAGTTGTTCGTAACCGTTGAGTAGCTTAGCCTGTTCGGCTATTTCGGATAGTCTTTGATGTGATATGACTTTAGCTTTGAGAATTGGTCGAAGCCGAACTTGGACAATGTCTGCCCTTTGCCGGAATTTTTGATACCAACCCTAAATTCGAGTCAGCGATAATGTTCCAAGATGAGAAACTTCGGATGTGTGAGATGTGTACCAAGCGAGATCAGGGCTTGGGTAGTCAGCCCGATTGACAAACACGGTCCCTGCATCAACGTCGTCGGCCAGCAAATGACCTTTCTCCACATCCTTTGTCCAAATGCTTGCAGTCAAGCCAAATTCGCTGTCGTTCATGAAACGGAGGGCTTCGGCGTCTGATTTGACTTTCATGATCGGCACCACAGGACCAAACGTCTCGTCTCTCATCACAGTCATGTCGTGGTTGACATGGGTCAGGACGGTAGGTGCAACGTAGTTACCGCCCGTGGGTGGGTTCGTGAAGGATTCGTTTTTGGGCGTGGCGTCTTGGGCACCTTTGCTGAGCGCATCCTGAATGTGGGCACGGATTGTATCAGCTGACCGTTTCGATACAACAGGTCCCACATGTGTTTCCTTGTCAGCTGGATCACCTAGTCTGTAACCGGTGAGGACTTTTTGCACGGCTGCGACGAAATTGTCGTGGATCCTCTCGTGCACGTAGATGCGTTCGAGGCTGCAGCAGGACTGGCCGGAGTTGAAGACGGCGCCGTCGACAATTTCCTCGGCGGCCCACTCAATGTCAACATCTTCCCGGACATAAGCAGGGTCCTTCCCACCAAGTTCGAGACCAACGCGGACAGCGACGCGGTCACTGGCAGCCTTCTGCACGGCCAAGCCACCAGCGACGGATCCGGTAAAGCAAACCAAGTGGATCTCGGGGGCGCGAACTAGGCGCTCTATCTTTGCAAAGTCACCGCAGTGGAAATACTGAACGACATCCTCGGCAGCTCCGGCTTGGGCAAAGATCCGATGAATGTGCTCGGCTGTAGTCGGCGTTTGAGGTGACGGTTTGATGATGACGGTATTCCCAGATAACAGAGCGGGTACGATAGAATTGATGAGCGTCAAATATGGGTACTAGAGCGGAGATTAGCACGTGTGATGGCACTGCCGGAGTGCAGATGATAGCACTCACGTTCCAGGGGAACAGAATCAGAACAGGCCCCAGCGGGACTTTCCTGATGTAGCGCTTGAAACCCTGTTGTGGCTCCCCAGGAGTATCTGCCAGAGCATCGCCACTGATTTTCAGAAGATACTCACCTCGGGCGACGGCAGTAGTGATTTCTTTTGCGGCAAAAGCGATGGGTCTCCCCATTTGCTCGACGAGGTCCTTGGCCAACTCATCCTGCTTGTCGAGCAGCAAATCCAGTGCCTTCCGGATAATTTGCTGTCGGTCAGCGAGGGGAGTCTTTCGATAGGTGTCGAATGCTCTGGCTGATTTGGCGGGTAGCTCTAGCAGTTCGGCCGCAGAAGGCCCCTGCCGGGTGACGACCGGGGCATTTGTGGCTGGTGAGATTGTTGTAATTGTTTCAGTAGCCATCATGTGCGGATTTCCTTTTGGTGCATCCAAGCTGTTGGACACTACCAGAGGAATTTGAAGCAGCAGTCGTCATATCTCGGTCAGGGTTTAGCCCCCACCGGTTAAAGTCAGCCCTATAGCGCGACTTTAACCGGTGCAATACGGCACATATTACAGGTTTTTTGTGCGCATGAGTACACGAGAACTTGTACAAGTGATTGTCAAGTGGCGATACCATCCTTGACATCGCCGCTCCGAGGTTTACAACCATTTTCTGTCTTCGGAGCACTCGCTCCGCCCAATCGATGGCAGCGGAATGTCGTACGCTGTCAGCATAGAAAACGTGAGTAGCCCAACGAATGAAGAATCGAGATTTGGAGCGAACATGCGATCTACCTTTTCGGCGCACCAATAGATCGACCCGAGCCATGTCAATTTGGCGAGGGCGGGCCGTGTGAATCATGCACACCATGGCGTGGCTTCAATTATTAAGTTACCTGGAGATGATAGACTTTGACGGGGAGAGTGCTGCATGGCTCTTCGGGGTGCAGATGACTACGGCGACTACTGCTGCGGCTTGACGTTTGTGTAGCCAAGTAGCTGGTCGAGTCGCTGATTTGGAGGGGCCTTTCAAGGCGAGGCTGGACACGGGTTTGTGTGGTGCATGTACACCTGCACTGTTTGGTGCATGCAAGCCACCTGTACCTGCAGGCTGTGACGATGTCTCTGACCGCGTTTCTGACACACGATGTGATCTTGTCTGAACCCGTTCAGGAAATGTTTGCGGACTGCTTGCCGGCGCGAAGAATCGCTAGTGCTGCATGCGGGCATACCATGGTCGCGAGTCAGGCCCCAAAAGAAGTCCTTCGATGTGTGCTGCCCATCCGCCTGTCCGAGAATTAAATTGCGGCGGCCATGTAATGATGAATCACGATTTGGCTGTAGCGGAAAGGGTGCCACAACCGCACACTGATCTCACTAGGGAGTCTACAAGCATGCAAGGCGGGTGGGTCTAGTCCTGTCAGTGCAACAACGTTCGATGCGGTCTGGTCCTGATTGTGGTTCTGGTTGCGCGGCTCGGAGCCTGGGGGGTTCATCTCGGAGATCGCACATGGGAGAGGTGGGACCATGGATGGACTGGGATGGGAGTGGAAACTGCTGACAGATGGCTGATGAAAGACTGAAAAGCCACCGAACAATACCGAACAATGGACCGCGAACGGCTGTGAAAAAACCTTGTGAAAAGAAAATGATGCGTCGGCAGTGCCAGGTGGGCACCACTGGGCAGATTGCGGGGGACGGCAGGCCCGTCGATCTGTGATCTATCCGTTTGTCGTTGCTCACAGGGCCATCATGCGTGCCCTCTGGTGCCCTCTGGTGCCATCTGCTGCCCTCTCCCGGTGCCTACCCAGACGCCTCTCTTGAGTCCTTCTACCTGTTGTGGCTCCTCACAGAGTTGCACAACGGATCAAGTAGGAGCCCTACCTCACTACCTCACGCTCTCACCGCGACGAACCAGGGAATCGACCTAGCGCAATTTCCTCATCTCGCTCGGTCTTGCTTCTGTATCTCTTCTGTCCCAGCGCTAGTCCCCCCCAAGTCCCCCCCATAAGTTGCCTTTCGTCTAGCGCACACCGACCTATACGACCTGCAGCGGACCAAGCCACCAGCCAGATCTTCTTTTCTGGACTGTGCCTATTTGCCAGCCTGCACTTCTCCAGTTCTTGCACCTCATTTTTCTCCCGGACTACCACTTACCCCAGATCATGCGACTATCCCCCGACCTCGAATCGGAGTGACTACACCGAGTCACCTTTCGAGGCCGATCCGCACGGTCATGCATGCTTCGGATTCCGCTTTACATATCTTCATATAGGCCCCTCGGTCTGGCTTCGCGCTAGGGTTCGCTCGCGGACGACTCAATTCTGACCTTGGTGGACTGTGCGGGACATCATGTCTACTGGGGTCCATTCTTATTCACCAGACTTTGCCAGTCTGGGAGGACAGCACTTACCTTCCCAGTCTCCTACTGGACTCCAGCATGGGAGACCACTCACTGGACTCGATGCGCTTGCGGCAGGCTCCCAATATGCTCTGCAACAGATGCGGAACAACGACTATCAAAACGGCCAGCAGTACGATTTGAACGTTCAGCCAGGGCATGGGCATTTACCCGGACAAGAGGAGGTACACAAAGCGAGGACGGAAAGTGTGAGCTCACAACAAAAGCCTGGAAAAGCAGGGAATGGTCCAGTACGGAGACGTATAAGTCGAGCTTGCGATCAGTGCAATCAGCTACGGACAAAGTGCGACGGCAAGTTTCCGTGCGCACACTGCGTTGGTGAGTGATAATTGGTGGAGGGCATGCTTTACGGCAGCTTACAGTGATCCAGAATTTGGGCTCACCTGCGAATATGCGAGGGAACGAAAGAAGAGAGGCAAGGCGTCGAGAAAGGAGCTTGCAGCTCAACAAGCCGCTGCGGCTGCAGCATCTGGAGCCTCCTCTGCTGAAGTGGATCAAGGAAGTCCGCAATCGTCGAGATCTGGATCTGACCGACAACGACCTCCTACCAGCGAGATACCTTCGTCAGCGGCAAAACGGAGACGATCGAGCATGAATGGGACTGGACGACCAGCTCCTCCCGTACGCACACAGAGCGCAGCCACACAGCCTACTGGAGAGGCGTCTTTCATAGTACCACCCCATCCTAATGCCGCCACAAACGCAGTCATGTCGAACGACAACGCCGCAGCAGGCATGCCAGACGCAGCAGCTACGCCCATGTCTGGCCAACAATTTACTAACGGTCAGGCTCTGTCCGTCTCAAATATGAACAGCCACAATATGGTCAATCATCGTTTACCCTTTGGCGTTGACTTTCAGCCCATGGACGAGTACCAACGCAATGCCATGCACCACACTCCGGCAATTAGCGGACAGCAGAACGTCCTCCACAGCAATGTACTGCAAACTCCTGGCCCTGCCATTCAGCAATACGGCCAAAATCCATACACTGTCCCATCACCGCAAAGCCAGCATGGCGGTGGACTCAACAATCAATTCCGGATCGGCGACTCACCCATGTCAGCTGGTGGTAATCTGATGGGCAACTCTCCACATGGCGGATCGCCGGCGTGGTTGGACCTGCCATCTCCATCCGCGAGCATCTACGCCCATCTCCAGCAGTCACAAACTCAGCAATCTCTTCGCTATCCGGTCCTCAAACCTCTCCTACCACGCATTTCATCCATCATTCCCGTCTCTCTGGCTTGCGATCTCTTGGATATGTATTTCGCAACCACTTCTATGGCTTTTGTTCAACCAGCGTCACCATATATACTCGGATTCGTCCTTCGGAAACGATCGGTATTGCGCAAGCAAGATCCTCGACCCTGCAGCAGAGCGCTACTGGCTAGCATGCTTTGGGTGGCAGCGCAAACGAGCGAATCATCTTTCCTCACCTCCCCACCTTCACAGAGGGGTAAGATCTGCCATCAGCTACTAGAGCTTACCATCAGTCTACTTCGACCATTGGTGCACACACCCACAAATGACACGTCAGGTGCATATTCTGCACACTCTGTCATCAACGGTGTGGCGCTTGGCGGTTTTGGGGTAGCTAATCCAGCTGCCGGACATGACACCGAAGGCGGATCAACCGGCGCCGCGGCAGCGCTCGACGATGTCATCACCTACATCAATCTCGCTACCGTAGTATCTGCAAGCGAGTACAAGGCTGCATCACTTCGATGGTGGAACGCAGCGTGGTCATTGGCGCGGGAACTCAAACTTGGCAGGGAATTACCACCGAACCCCCCACGGCACAACCATCCGGATGACATGGACACTAACACCCGGGTTGATAACGACATGAACGCTAAGCATCAGGGACAGGGCCAGGCACAGCGGCCATTCCACCCGAACATGCCCCAGCCTGGCGTCGTTGGTGAAGAAGAGCGGGAAGAACGACGTCGTATTTGGTGGCTGCTCTACATTGTTGATCGACACTTGGCGCTTTGCTATAACCGACCTCTGTTCCTGCTCGACGTCGAGTGCGACGGCTTATTGCAGCCCGAGAACGACACGGTCTGGCAGCAAGGAGATTTCTACCCGCCGGAAAATTACGAGCAATCTTTATACTTTCGCAGGCGTGGACCATGCTTCGAGTGTACTGGACACAGCATTTTCGGCTACTTCCTGCCGCTCATGACCATTCTCGGAGAAATTGTCGACATCAGTCACGCCAAGAATCATCCCCGCTTTGGCATGCGATTCAGGACTGGCCACGAATGGGACGAGCAGATCAACGAGATCAGTCAGCAGCTAGAAGCATACGGACGCAGTCTCAAGGATTTTGAAGCTCGATTTATTCCGCCTCAGGATGGCATTGACAAGCAATTCCAAGGCGATCCACATCATGACCACAACAGTCCGTCCGTTCAGTCGACGAGCACGGGCACCGCACGCATGACCGAGGCCGTGTTGCAAACGAGGATCGTTGTCGCATATGGCACACATCTTATGCACACCTTGTATATCGCGCTCAACGGAAAATGGGATCCGATCTCGCTTCTGGATGACAATGATCTTTGGATAAGCTCGCAGTCGTTCATCTCGGCCACTGGGCATGCGGTGTCGGCTGCTGAGGCTATCAGCGACATCCTTGAGTACGATCCCGATCTCAGCTTCATGCCCTTCTTCTTTGGCATCTACTTGCTGCAGGGCAGCTTCTTACTTCTTCTCATTGCGGACAAATTGCAAGGCGAGGCAAGTCCCAGTGTGGTCAAAGCATGCGAGACTATTGTCAGGGCACACGAAGTCTGCGTCGTGACTTTGAACACGGAATATCAGGTAAGAATAATATCCCACGGCGCGTCTTGGCGTAATACTGACCATGGTCACAGAGAAACTTCCGCAAGGTCATGCGATCAGCCCTTGCTCAGGTCAAGGGACGAATGCCAGAAGACTTTGGCGAACAGCAACAACGACGAAGAGAAGTTCTTGCTTTGTACAGATGGACAGGAGATGGGACGGGATTGGCTCTTTGAAGACGGGAACATGCTCAGCGCAACACCACAATGGTAAAAATAAATGTCTGTTGTCAGACAAATGAGGTCAGGACTGGTGTGTCTTTTATTGCTTCTGGTTGATACCCCCACCCCGACGTTGAGAATAGGTCTTGTGAGATGGATGAATCCAATCTTCTTGTCATGCTCAGCAGATGTTCTTTGTGTGGTCACGTTGGACGTCGTCCGGCTACACTGTATGAGCCAATGGTCGATCCCATGCATCTGTTGATGGCATGCCCCATGGAGTCTATGTCATTCGCCGGTATCCTTCCTCTTGGTCCATGCTTTTGTCCATATACCACAGTACGAACATCAGCATTCGCGCTGTTGCAAATGCCTCTGGTTGAACATTTCCTCCACCTCGAATCTGAATTGCCAGAGACCGCCAATTCTGCTCATTTCCATCGATAACATCAGCCGCAACTAACCATGACGATCAGCACGTGAAATGTTTCAGATCTAGCGACCCCGCGATTGCGCTTTCGGGCCCGGAGATACCGAGCTACATGTCCCTACCTCCACCCAATTGCTAAATAGGGATTGTGATGATTGATCTCACTTCACCTCTTGTCCTCACTCCCAAGTCATCAATAGCCTGGGGATGGACGGCATCGAGTATACAGAACCGGCCAAAGTCACAATGTCCCGCCTTCTCGACTGCAGTCATGAGGTGCTCCACAATATCCTCACGTCTGTCGAGCCCGCCGATCTAGCCGCTCTATCGCGGAGCTGTCAGCCACTCAATACCTTCATTCGGGACAACGTATTGCTCCACAAGGAGTTGTATCTGCAACGATGGGTAAATCGAACCGCCTTCAATCCGCAAACGAGCCTCGCTGATTACGTCCAGGACTGCCATGCTACCAGTGATACCGATTATGAAGACTCACTGCATTCTCTTGTCCGTCTCCAGAAGACGCTGACCTCGCAATCATTCCAAGCTAAGCAGACATCCCTCGCGGACTCGACGTCTTCGATTCTCCCTCTCCTCTCCATCCCGTCAGAGCGCAACACCAACTTCCTTACCCGCCATTTCTCCTCGCAGGCCAACATCGACGCCCTTCTTGCCCGCTCCAGCCTGTACAGACATGCAGGCACCGAGACCCAGAAAGCCGCCGACAACTTCTCCGAACGTCAACTCAGCGCCAAACTTCACGTCTACTACGGCATCCCTGTCGACTCCGCTCCACCTAGTTGTCCTTACCGCCACCCCAGCTCGCGCTCGAACACTGCTGGGCTGGGTGTGCGCAGTCCCTACCATATCTTATATCCGCGACATCATGCAGGAGTCTTGAATGGTGACACAGTTGCAGGAGCAGAGCAAGACAATGCACACTATTTGAGGAGTCACGCGACGGTACCAGCCAATAACATCGCGAGAGCAAAGGTATATGACCTGCGCGAATACACCACCAAGTCGCTATGGGGACCATTCAAATGTGATGGTAGTATGGAGGTAGATTGGGAGAAGATGGAAGCCGTGATGGTGCTCTTGGGATACAACCTGCGCATGTTTGCCGAGCGGACACGCGGGCTGGGGGGGTTATGGTATGGACCATGGGAAGGTGTAAGTCCTGGTAGTTTCCGGGAACCAAATTGGGAACGGGGAGAGGAAGCAGTCAAGGGACTGTGCCGTCTAGCTGTACGCGGGGAGATCGTGGGCTTACATGATGATGTTGAGAAAGAATATCGAAACGATGAGGAACGGGAAATGGAGCGTCGGCAGAAAGAATTGGACAAGAAGGACCCTTACGGCATCAGCGGGACCTGGATGCGCGTGGTTTGCTTTCTCGACTACAACGACCTCTACGCCTTCAACTTCACCCAGCCCCGAGAACGACAAGACGACCGCGGCATCGACACACGAGAAGCCATCCGCCTCATCAAACTCAAACTCAGAGTCACGAAAGTCGAATACGATGCCGACGTCTCTTCAGACAGCGATTCAAGCAGCGACTACAACAGCGACCAGGAACGCCTCGAAGCCCGCTACGCCCCTCCCACATCCATCGCCGACGGCCCTTCCCCTATTGACACCCCTCAACGCCCTGCTTCCGCAGCCAGCAAAACCCCCTCCACCCGCCACGCCTACTCCCACTACCCGAAAGTCACCTTCGTCGGCACCTCCCGCTCGCTCCACGCCAGCTGGGATCCCAACGCCAACAGCCGCATCCGCGGCGTCGTCCGCATGACACCCCACGGCGACGTCCGCTGGACAACCTGGAGCATTTTTCACGGCGAAGAGCGGTGGCGCAGCGAGGGCATCCAGGTTGGGGGGCCGAAGAGCGCGCGAGGCGTGCTGGGGAACTGGTTCGATAAGGATTTCGAACAGCATGGTCCTGCGGGCCCGACGGCGTTTTGGAAAGTGAGTGGGTATCGGATTGAGGATAAGGTGGAGGAGGGGCAGGGTGGAGCCGCGAGGGGGTTGCCGTTTTTGTGGCCTGTTGATGATGGGGATGAGGAGGAGGAGGAGGAGGAGGAGGAAGAGGAAGAGGAAGAAGAGGAGGAGGAGGATAGGGAGGGTGTAGATGAAGAGGGATATGGGGATGTGGAGGTCATTGATGAGGAGTCAATGGGAGTGGAATTCGTGATTGAGGACGTGAGGGATGAGATTGTGGAAGAAGAGGAGGAAGTTGAGGGTGAGGTGCAGCTCGGTGCGTGAGGATGGCGCTTGGGATGGATGCATGATTTACGATTGGGACACCTTTGGGGGTGTATCATGGCAATTCGACTACAGGTGATCAGCACAGCTTCTTTGGTAGTACTTGTCAATATTTCCTTCTGTTCCATGTTCGCTGATACACATCTTCGGGCCGTATTACGCGATGGTAGACGATGTGAAGCCCCCAAGACCTGAGGTTGTGAATGTCGTTGATTTGAGGTGATGTGGCGCAACTGCCACCAATAACATGATATAAAGCCGTCGTTGATCTTTTGTTTCATTCGATGTCTCTTTCCCTCAATCATCCGGGACTTGTACGAGCCCTCAGCCGCCCTCGCTGTCAGCTTCACCACCAAATGCACTGTCCGCGTCTGTCTATGACCAATCAGGGGGCTAGCGAGTGTAATTTGGAGCTTTCCATAGAGTCGTCAGCGTGTCGATCGAGCTAGAGGTTTGACTCGACCGGATTCAAAATGTCATTGTCCGCGGATGCACAGATTTCTCTTGCAACGAGTGCAGTCTTACGCCCTTCTACTTCTGCTGTATCAGGAGTCTCCTGACACCATTGGACTTCGCTGAGCTTCATGAGCTCTGGATCAGGGCAGCGATGAGGATCCCTTCGACGCGTAAACGAGCCCAAGGATGTAGCAGCTACAGTGATCGACCTCCTGCGACGTTCCTGGTAGTCCCCGACTCCATTCGGTCTCCGGAGCTTCTTTAAACTGTGATGGACAATCAGCTATCCACGAGATGACCAGGGAGGATGTCTCTCCCGGCACAGGTAGGATGGATTGATCGTAAGCTTTTTCTTCGTCTTGTTTGCCGGTCTGTCGTTCACCCTTGGCTTGGGTACCAGCTACAAAACCCCCCACCGCCCTCCCCTGCTTCTGCACTGATATCGTTGGTCTGAGCTGCTTGCTATACACGACTTCACAGTCATGGAGACTCCGAAGCGCAATTGGCTTTTCACCTACCCACGTACAGCGTCCAACCTCCTCCTCAAGGTCCTCGACCTCAAATCTCAGCCTACCACGTATCCTGGCAATGGCCTCTTCCTCCCCATTATGATGACTCGCCAAGGGCAACTCATGAAGGGCCAGCTTGACCCTTCCAAGCTCTCGGATGAAGACCGGACGGCCCTCATGACCGCCTATACCAACGCCATCAACAAAATCACATCAGCAGCTCCATCAGACGCGCCCTTGTTCATCTCTGAACACGCCTGCTGGATCACCGAACCCGTCGCCCGCTGCAAAGCCATGCTCGGCACCTCCCCCTCCGAAGACCCCTGGACCGTCCCCATCCCAGGCTTCGACCCAACCCACTCCCCCGCCAACGAAACATTCCTCCCGGACGCCTTCCTCCTCTCCTTCGCCCCCAGCTTCATCATCCGCCACCCCGCCCTCGCCCTGACAAGCATGTACCGCGCCCAACGCGACATGTACGGGCCCGAAATGGCCCTCCGATCCATCCAAGCCCCATGGTGGCACGAAGTCACCTCCGTCAAACCCACCCGGAAACTCTACGACTGGTACCGCTCTCAATTCCCACAGTACGAGGTATCGTCCAACGGCAGCGGCACCAATGGCCACTCCTCCCCCGTCCAATGGCCCATCATCCTCGACGCAGACGACATCCTCACCTCCCCCTCCATCGTCGAGAAGTTTGCCGTCGCCACCGGCTTGGACGCGAGCAAGCTGAAATTCTCCTGGGAGCCGGAGCGTAAGCCTGGAGAGAAATTCATGGGGCCAAAATTCCAGGAGAGGTTCAGTGATACGATTGCGAATAGCACGGGGATCAGGCAGGATAAAAAGGCGGGCGAGATTGATTTGGCGAAGGAGGTGGAGGGGTGGAAGGAGGAGTTTGGGGAGGCGGCGGCGCGGGAGTTGGAGAAGAGGTTGAAGGAGGAGATGGGGGATTGGGAATATTTGAAGGGGAGGAGGCTGGGGGCTTAGCTTACATGGCAAAAGGAAATGGGGTGGATGGGAGTGGCAAAGGGCTCAACGAAGTCTCGTTTGTGAGAGAATGCTTGGTATCTGGACTAGTGCTCCTGCTTTCCTTCCTGAATGGCTGCCACCAAATGACTGTGCCTTCCGTGCATCGGCTGTGCAAGATGTTGCGTAGCAGACTGACCTGCGATGATGCTGCGGCGTGCAGCCCCAGCTGCGACGTAAGAAGCCCAGCGGCTTCAAGCGCCGGGCGTGAGCACTTCTGCCTACTGTAGGCAATGCTTCGTGACTCTTCCAATATCCACATGTCCTTCAACCCGGCACCCTCCCTTCCCTCAACATCTTCTCCAACCTCTCAATCTCTTTCAGGCTTGTCGCGTTCTTGACTAGCTTCTCATATCTCGCCTTCTCCTCGTCCGTCAACTTTGTCTTCACCCTCTTGCCCGCCGCATCCCCATTCGCGCCGTGCACCACCAACGGCCTGCCCTTCCTCACACTCAGTACCGCCTTTGCCGCCTCACTCGGCTCCTTGATCGACGGCCCGAATAGCTCCTTCGCAGCACTTCTCTCCGCATCCTTGACCTTCGCATAGTCCAAAAACCGAATATTCGGGTTCAGCCAAATGACAAAAAGCCGATAATTCTATCCACGTCAGCCCCCGTTCTCCCCTCACCCTGTCCCATGCCTGTACAACTCACCTCCTTCCCCTCAACCGGACACCCTTTCAAACTCAAATGCGTCAACGCCCTACACTCCCCCAACGCCTCCAAATCCACCAACTCCACCACCGCATTCTCCGTCAACACCAACGTCTCCAATCCGGGCAGACTCCTCCCCAAACCAGACACGATCTGCGCCACCCGATTCCGCGCCAGATACAGACTCTTCAGCCGTGGAAACAGTGGGAAATTACCCAGGCTCCCGATCGCATTGTCCGTCAGGTCGATGGCGTCTTGGTCTTTTGCCAGACCGAGGTTTTCAATCGCGGGGATCTTGTGACCGAAGGGGCTGTGAGGATTTGAGCTCGCAAGTGAGGGGGGGGGGAGTATCTGTTCTTTTCAGAGAATCAGCTGAGGGAGAGAGACTAACCGCGGAGGTCGAGCTCGCGCTCTTTGAGAGGGTTGATGTAGGTCGGGGAGGAGGAGATGAGGTCTGCTGTGAGACGCATGGTGGGTGGTCAGGTATAGGTATGGTTGGCGGAGGTGTTGCGGGGGGAAATTTTGCGAGGAGGTCGAAATGTACGGTGGGCTGGATTTGATGGTGGGAAGGTGCAAGTGTCACATGTGAAAGCACGACGGGAATGGTTAACAACAGCTTTTCTGGAAGGATGCATGCTCTTGCTTTCATCAATTGTGCCACGTGGGATTCTAGCTATTCCAGATGCTTTTGATCGTACAGATCTCAACCAAGCAATTCAACATCGAGACCAATGGCTCGCATGAACAAGTTCACCTCGCCTAATTTCTTCGTGGCCATCTCTTGTGGCAGGGTCTTTGACACACCAACCGTCTCCATCACACGATCTTTGACACCCAAGACTAATCTCTGTTGCTGCTCTGGGCTGGCACCTACACCCATGGCTGCCAGGAATTGCCAGACATGCACGTCGTCCGAACTGTTGACGCTCTCCGTGCTGAAGATGTACGGTAACATTGGCTCTGCAAGGTCGAACAGTCGGCCATAGAGGTGATTGAACTGTGACCAGTCTTCCTCCGTGATGGCCGGGCCACCAGTCTGTTTCAGCATCTCTGCTCGGCTGATCAGGCCTGTCAATATCGAGACACCGATCTTGGTTCGAATGATGATCTGTAAATTGACACGATCCACAATAAGTCCAAGCAGTCCAGATACAATGCTCAGCGGCGCATCGTTGACAAATGCAAACATTGGCGGGAAGACAGCTTGCATGAAAAGGTCGACTGCCTCTCGGACAGCTGGAGGTGGTCGCGGCTCATCCGGTTGAGGATAGGCCAGGCGAACCACGTCGAGGACATCGAGATGCAGGATGATGATGGTGAGCAGAGTCGTTCTCTGCTGTTCATCGATATGCCGGAATATCCGTGGGATGAGCTTCTTGCCCTTTGCGTAGGACAAGATGGAAATGAACGGATGTAACGTAGGTGGACTAGGTTTGTTAGCAAAATGACGATCAGAGTCTCGATGCATACGTACTTGTCCTGGATTGGCTCCATGACCTTCAGGTTCGACCACAGATTGGCGTTAAGCTCGCGATGCCGCTCTCGCCACTCAATGTGTCGCTGAATGGCACCGGGATTGCTCTCTTCCGTCGGTGGTGGCGGTAACCGTCTCTCGTGGTCTTCCATCTCCATCAGAGTAGAATAGCAAGCCTCGATGTCCCTCCGTGCAGCCTTTGCGTCGGCTCCACTGACCTTGGCCCCCTTCCCATGTAGCTTTCCATCCGCGTCGGGCCGCTTGAAATTGAGCAGTGGTCGAGGAGTCTTTGAGTTGCTGAAGGCTATCTTGCCCAGACTGCCCTCAACCGTGAGCTGCTTCGTCTTTGGTCTTGCCTTTGCGGCTTCGACGGCACGCTGGACCTGCTGCTCCATTCTTTGCGCGTGGTTGTCTCCGCCACGAGGATGCCTCCTGCCACCTCCGAACCGGCTGCCGGTTTGCAACAGATAAGTCTGAGCAAAGTGACTAAGTGGTTGGTTCGGATCTTGCCGTGGTGCACCGCGTATTTGAGCGTACACCTGGTAATAAAAATCTTCGGCGAGCTGGGCATCCTTGTCATCGAGGCCACCAGATGCGGCCATCAACTGTTGAAGTTGTATCCTGGTGATAAAGTTCTTGTCTTGCGGTGTCATGACCCCATTGTTCCGTGACAGCTGATGGATCTTGTGGTTCCTCTTTGCACGCTTTGCTTCCTCTGCCATGAAGAGCTCGCGCTGCTGGTCCGTCAAAATGGCCATGTGCTGGGCCATTGGGTTCATTGGCATCGATGGGGCACGTGCGTGACCAAAATTTGCAGGCTGAGTCGGAGGTCCTTGGTTCTGCTGCTGCTGGCGTTGTAAGATCTGAATTGGTGGTATTCCGCTTGCAGATGGACCCCTTGGAGGCTGCTGGCCTTGCAACTGCTGCGCAGGTCCCTGCGGAGGTGGTCTCTGCAAAATCTGGGGCAATCCCTGGAAC